>BSBN01001036.1:345000-1765935 GCA_027924645.1 Cunninghamia lanceolata
GCCTATGTGACCTGGACCATCCGGAAGTTAGGATTAATGTCAATAATAGATACAGTGATAACCCTGATTGATGTGAAATATGAAGAAAGGTCCGGATAAACATAAAGAAAGCATAGAAACCGAAAGAGAGAGAGACCGAAATATAAACAAACTAAATTATTAGAGAAATAGTTAAGGTGAGCGCGATAAAAATACAATCAAAATTAAGACCCAGAGAAAAGGGAAGAGAGAGCAAACAAATCGCCTTGTTGAGAATGCTAAGTCGAAGGAGGGGTATATTTCAGGAAGCAAGAGAGGAGACAGACAACCATGCCTTGCTGAAAAATGATTTAATAGGGAGATCACGAGTCGGTTTAGTTGGAACAAGGCGTCGTGGGAAGTTGTTAATCTATCAGTGAACCACGTGCGTAAAATAGTGTTGAGTAATTCCCACTTACGCCGTAAGGCGTTATGCTGCCGGAATTTGCCGAGATTTAGATTTAGGAACCTTGATAATATCACCCTTGTAATGACGTTAACGGCGTCGTAGAGACCCCCTTGTTGGTCTGCTTGTGTCTGGTTGCACGCAATTGTACTTGTACCCCGCTGACAACTGTAGTGTTTTCGCCTTGAGCGAACACCACCGAGCATGCTTACGCATGTGAGGGGGTTTTTAGGGAAGCCTGAGAAATTTTTTTGATATTTCGTGTCATAACCACATGACAAATGTGGCTATGACACGTGTGATGTGTGTTGTGACCACATGGAAAATGTGGGCATGACAAAGAGGTAACAAAATTTGAAGCAGAAGGAGCTAGATGTCAGCTCATATACAGAAGAGTTCATGAAGCTTTGTGTCAACACAAAGGTAAAAGAAAGTGAGGAAGAAAAGGTAGCCAGATACCTTAATGGATTGAGGTTCAACATTCAGGAAGATTTGAATCTGCATAATCCAGATACATTTTAGAAATGTTTTCAGTTGGCATTGAAAGTGGAAGAGAAGTTAAAGAGAAGACAAGAACATAACAATAGAGGAAGAGGAAAACAACAAAGAGGTGGAAGAGGTCCTTTCAGAGGCAGAGGACATGGATTTAGATATCAGGGAGAATCCAGTCATGACAACAGCAAGGGAGATAACAGTTAAAACCAGAGAGGAAGTTACAATCAGCAAGGAAACTTCAGAGGTAGAAGACCTTTCAGAGGAAGATCCCAGGGTAGAGGATCTATCAGATGTTATAATTGTAACAAAGAAGGCCATATAGCTAGTAGATGTCCAGAAAAGGCAACAAGCTCAACAGGAGAAAGGAGAACGAATCTGATCTAAGAACCTAATAGTCAAAGTGCAACAAGCTCAAATGCTTTTCAAAGTGTGAATGCTCTAGACAATTATGGATATCCAGAGAGTGGAGAATCTCTGATGATGAGAAGAACAATAACTACCATGAAGGTACCTGACAAAGAACCCCCACAAAGAAAGTCTCTTTTCAGAACTACTTGCAAGGCAGGAGGTAAGGAATGTAAAGTTTTAATTGATTCTGGTTCTACTGAAAATTTTGTATCTGATGAAATGGTAACAAAGCTTAAACTTAGAAGATTACCTCACCCATCCCCATATAAGGTCTCATGGCTTACCCAAGGTCAGCAAATAGTTGTAGAAGAGCAGGCTTGGGTAGAATTTCAGATTGGAGCATATAAAGATAAGTTGTTTGATATTACTAAGATGGATGCTTGCCATCTTTTATTTGGAAGACCATGGCAGTATGACTTGAAGGCACGCCATGATGGTGTTAGAAACACCTATACAATCACCAAAGATGGTATGGTGACAGAGTTGATCCCACGGATAGAGAAGGAGGAGAAATCAAAAGGAAAAGAGGTGAATGCTGATGGAAGGAAAATAGTTCATGAAAGAAGTAGCAGCGGAAGATGCAGTCGCATATGCCCTAATTCCATGTCTGACAGTGAATAATGAACAACAACAAGAAGTCAAGAAAGAGAAGAAGCAGAGGTTCATAGACCCAGCTATCCAAGAGTTATTGGATAAGTATAAAGGCATCATCTCTGATGGAATGCCAAGATCCCTACCACCTGTAAGGGATATCAGCCATTGCATAGATCTAATCCTAGGATCTACACTTCCAAACAAAGCAACATATAAGCTAACTCTAGAATAGAATATAGAAGTAGCAAGACAAATTGAGGAATTATTAGACACAGGTCTGATTGGTAAAAGTTTAAGTCCATGTGCAGTAACAACTGTACTAGCACCAAAGAAAGAAGGCACTTGGAGGCTTTGCACAGATTCTAGAGCTATTAATAAGATCACAATTAGGTATAGGTTTCCAATACCTAGGATAGAGGATTTACTTGACTGTTTGGGAGGTGCTAAGTATTTTACAAAAATAGATTTGAAGAGTGGTTATCATCAGATCAGGATTAGGCCAGGAGATGAATGGAAAACAACATTCAAAACCAATGAAGAGTTGTATGAGTGGAAAGTTATGCCTTTTGGTTTATCTAATGCACCTAGTACTTTTATGAGATTGATGAATGAGGTCTTGAGAGAATTCATTGGAAAGTTTGTCATAGTCTATCTAGATGACATTCTGATTTTTAGCAATACAAAGGAAGAACATCTCAGACATATAGATTTGGTTCTCAAGAGGTTACATGAAGAGCAGCTGATGATAAATTTGGACAAGTGTTTGTTCATGCAGGAGATCACATATTTGGGTTTTGTCATTTCACAAGGAAAGCTACAAATGGATAAGGAGAAGGTAAGTGCCATATTGTCTTGGCCAACTCCAAGGACTATGAATGATGTCAAAAGTTTTCATGGGTTACCAACCTTCTACAGAAAGTTTATAAGAGGGTTTAGTCATATTTGTGCACCCATGCTTGATACTATAAAAGGAGGACAGAAGTGCAGATTTGTTTGGACTAAGGAAGCAGATGATTCTTTTGAAACATTGAAGAAGAAGGTGGCACAACAGCCAGTCCTTGCATTTCCAGATTTTAACAAAATTTTTTAGGTAGAATGTGATGCCAGTCACATGGCAATTGGAGCAGTACTTAGCCAAGAAGGTAGGCCAATTGCATTTTTCAGTGAGAAGCTCAATGATGCTAAAAAGAGATATTCTTCATATGATTTGGAAATGTATGCTCTAGTTCAATCACTCAAGAAATGGAGGCATTACTTGATGCCAAAAGAATTCATAGTATTCACAGATAATCAGGCTTTAAGCTTTATAAACAGCCAAGAAAAGTTGAATCACAGACATATGAAATGGGTAGAAACTTTGCAAGCTTTTACTTTCACATTGAAGCATAAGAAAGGAGTCAAGAATAAGGTAGCAGATGCCTTGAGCATGAGAGCTCTAACAGTCAACCAAATTCAGTTGGAAAGTGTTAGCATTGATTCATTGAAGACCATGTATGATGATGATGAAGATTTTGGAGAGATATATCAGGTATGTACTTCTTTTGGAGATAAATATCATGCGGAGTTCTCTGAATTTTTGATCTAGGATGGATTGCTGTTCAAAGGTGGACAGTTGTGTATTCCAAGGTGTTCTATGAGGTTGAACATCATAAACGAGAAACATTGTGGAGCTATGGTAGGACATTTTGGTTTGGATAAGACTCTTGATCTTGTTAGAAGGCATTATTATTGGCCTAAGTTGCAATCAGATGTCAGAAAATTTGTGGAAACATGTGTGATATGTCAGAAGGCAAAAGGAAGATCAACTAATGCAGGTTTATATCAGCCATTACCCATTCCTTCCAGACCATGGGAAAGCATAAGTATGGATTTTGTTTTGGGTTTACTAAGGACAAGGAAAGGATTTGACAGTGTTTTTGTAGTGGACAGATTCAGCAAAATGGCACATTTTTTGCCATGCAAAACCACTGCTGATGCTTCATATATTGCAGATTTGTTTTTTAGAGAAATAGTAAGGATTCATGGATTGCCACTGAGCATAGTGTCAGATAGAGATGTGAAGTTTATTGGTCATTTCTAGAGAACTTTTTGGAAGAAAATTGGAACAAATTTGTCTTTCTCATCCTCATATCATCCTCAAACAGATGGACAAACTAAAGTGGTAAATTGTTCCTTAGGGAATTTGCTCAGATGTTTGACAAAACAGCATGGAGAAAAGTGGGATAATATCCTATCTCAGGTAGAATTTTCCTATAATGATACTGTCAATAGGAGTACAAGGAAATCACCTTTTCAAATAGTGTATGGTATGCATCCAAGAGGAATTTTAGAATTGAGAGATCTACCTACCAGAGATTCTGTTAGTGCAGATGGTGAAGCTTTTATAGAAGCCATAAAAGAGGTTCATGATCAAGTAAAGACCTAGCTACAACAAACTACTTTGAAGTATAAGGAGTATGCTGATAAAAAGAAGAAGGATGTACAGTTTGATGTTGGAGATTTGGTATGGGTTCATTTGAAAAAGGAACGACTTCCTAAAGGCAAATATACTAAACTCATGCAGAGGAAGATTGGACCATGTCAGATTTTGCGAACGCATGGACAGAATGCTTATGAGATACAACTTCCTTCTAATCTTGGTTTATCACCTATATTTAATGTATGTGATTTAACTCAATACAAGCATAATCCAGATGAAGAACATGAACTACTACCGGATACATCAGCTGATGACATTCCAAAACATGATCCACCACAGTTGCAGAAGATTCTAGACACAAGAGTGATTAAGAAAACTAGAAACAAGGAATATCTGGAATATTTGGTGGCTTGGCAGGGAAAACCTGACTCAGAAGTAGTGTGGATGACTGCAGCACAGATCACCAAACATGGTTCAGACCTACATACTCTCATCCCAAGTGGACTTGAGATTTCTTCTTCTGGGGAGTATGGTGCAGGAGCACCCCTTCAAAAGACAGATTAGGTCTAATTATAGTATGTTTTACTTTGTGATGTAATAAGGTCCATGGGACCAAATTCTTATGTTTTTGGGTCAACCTAGCATTATGTGCAGTCTGTTATAGTTTGTTATGCTAGCTGTCCTCCCAGCCACTTGGGGTATTTGTACTACTCTTGTGGAGTAGTTATTTATGCCCTAGATCAGTCTATTTTAGATACAGTTCATATGGTTGCATAGAAGAAACAGAGACATTATGTTTAGAGATTTGATAGAGCACTGTGATACAGTGTGACTAGAATATTTGTATGCATTTTCTGATATTGAAATAAAGGAGATCCCATTGGTGCTATCTATCTAATTTTGATTTATCTGTGTAATCATTTTCCCTATTTGTAGGCGAGATGGATTTACTTATCCATTCCACCGGTTGATTCTCTGAATTGGTGGCATGGCCCTGTACAGTAGATTAGCTTTACTTTTCATTTTTTCTATTTGTGCATTTCATGTTTTGGGATCGAGTTGTGGCATGCAGTAATCGTTCCTAGCATCCTCATGTGCTAGGGTTCGAAGATTGAAAATCTGTGTCAAAATTGCTAACTGAACAGACCAAATCGAAATCAGGGTTTTCGGTGCAAGTTCGTGAAGGCATCAGCATGAGAATACCCATCGGGTAAGGTTTGGGAAGTCATAGCGATGATGTGTATCACCCTGACGAAAGAGGTATCAGCGTGAGGCAAGGCATCGACGAGAAGGAGTTGTGTTAGTCCGACGATGAAGGTCTCACCGAGGAAGTATATCGGAGTGACCGCTGGTGAGTGTCACCGAAATAAGTTCATCGGCCATTGGTGTAAGATTTGTGGTGTCTTTCGATGGGTTAAGTCCCACCAATGATAGTATATACCAAAGACTTCGGTGTGAGGAAAAGTATCGGCGGAGGAGTTGGAAGTCAGCCCGACGTTGGATGTCTGGCCGACGACAGAGCTAGTATTAACTGTTTCAGCGTGACACTCGACATCGAAGAACGGCCAGAAAGTTGGGCTGATAGCTATTATCTTGCCGATAGGCAACATAAGCGAAGCACACATCGGTGTGAGTTGGATATCGGAGTGAAATGTATCGGAGGTGCCGATAGTCATAATCTAGCCGACGGTGGAGCCTGACATTTGGTAGTATCGGGGAGACAATAGAGATCGGCGAGAGACTCAAGGAGTTTACTGATAGTGGGAATCCTGCTGATAGGCAAAAAGGAGATTCTTCATCGATAAGAGGGTGGCGATCGGTATAGAGATTTCTAAGGTGGCCAATAGAGATTATCTTGCCAATGGGGAAGTGTATACATATTTTGATATAATATGGTCATTGTTGTAAAGGGATTAAGTTAAACCCTAGCTTTTTGTGGGTTGATGGGTATTTTACACCCTGTCATATAAGTATCCGCTGAAGGCTTTGCATCAATATATATTCATCACACTTAATTGTGAGGTTATTATGGCAAATATTTACCACAATTGTCACATTAGAAATGATATTCTGCCAGGAAGGTTATAATCATACCCAAAAATAATCCCATGTCATATCACAAAACATACATAAAGCAATACCAATTGTGTAACATGATGAGGAAACACTAATGAATCACATAAATAAATTATTGAATACAAAGGAACAAGAAAAAATTGACATCTCCATGCATGTATTTGCCTTAACAATATAACCACATGCTACATAACAAGAAGATGTTAAAGCTACTAAATCTTTTGGTAGTACTTAGTGTAGCATATAATACACAACAAAAAACAAATACTGATATGGAGGATAACCAACTCCAACAAGAGGTGCTTTTATGCATTGGCCAATGGGTGATGCTAACAACGAACTTATAGATTAAAGTTAGCATTGTGAATGGGTCATTAGGAAAAGTCACAAATATTGTTTACACTGTCAAATTTCTAAATCCCTAGACTTGCCAACGTATGTGGTAGTTCAATTTGATAACTATAATGGCCTAACATGGGATAGGGAAAAACTAAAGAACATACCTTTGAAACCTATAACATGTGGTAATCATAGATAGATCTACCTAACCATGGCTTAGACAAGTACAATCCATAAATCCCAAGGCCTTACATTAAACAAGGCTACAATAAGTATATGCAACATTGAAAGACAAGGCTTAACATTTACATCTATATCTAGAGTCAAATCCATAGAAAGCCTTCACATAGAACTTGTATTCTCTTTTGAACGGTACTCAACAATTTAGAACAATCTTTATACTATCATTAAAAATAAAGAAGAGGCTCACCTACAACTGTAGTCCTCTTAACACACTTAGGTACACATGTACACTTTTGCCTTCGTCACTAATATAGATTAACTTCATCATTGCAATGTTGCCTAAATTGTTAATTGATGTGTAGGTGAATGCAAAATAAACAATGGGCACCATTTGCAAAAGAGGGTTCCACATTCAATAGAAGTATGCATAGGAAATGTATTCTTAACCCTACTCTTTACATTCGATATCCAATTATTTAGTTATTTAAAATTAAAATGGCATGTAGAGTTTGGGTATGCATGTTACATTTGTTATTTATATAAATAAACTATAGCCCTTGTAAAACAACCTTCAAATATATGTAACTCATACATGATAACTTTTACTTAAAATTGATTACATTAAACTTGCTCCTACCACTTTATTAAGTTTCTCCTAAATAATCCACTTCACAACTACACGTTAAAATTTCTAACTTGCTAAGGTGATACATTATGATCGATCCATTTAGGACAAATCTTTGAATTTGACACCAAAATAGTCAAAGTGGTCCCCAACACTAAAATAACTCTCATGCTTACATCCCTAAAGGAGTAAGAAATGGGTAATGAATTTAAAAAAAAATAAATAGAAAGAGCTCCCAAGAAAAGATATTATGCCTAGATTTCTAAAGGAGAAGAATGTGCAATGAAAATTTGAAAAAATAAAGAAAGAGCTCACATATGGTATTTGGGACTAGAGGTATCTCTGTTAAAACTATAAATGTTTAAATGACAATAGGAGAAATTCTTGACTTCAAGCAATATGTCTACAAGTTGGCATGCCAAACCATTTCATAGACCATTGTTTGTTTTAACTTTCAAATATCCATAATCCTGATACCTCTCTCATTTTTCATGACACTGAAGAACATGGAAAAGGTAAATCAACTCATGCATGCACACAAGACTTTGTTATTTGAAACAAAAAAAGGTACAGACAAACCTTGATTATATTAGGTTGAGGTAATATTTTCCATGTGATTGACCTCATGTATTTGTATCTTGTTCTATCTAACTACTACAAGACTTGATTACCACCTGCATTACTTGTTTATCACGTGCTTTAGGTAATTTTAATTAAAAAACCTTATGAATATATATTTACAATAATGGCATCTCACAACTTGTTTAACCTATATTGTAGGTAAAAATATACAAGCCTTCCTTGCTTGACCAAGATGAAGAATTGTGGTTTCAAATTAAATGGAAAACTATCAGTCTACTTCTAGATCAAGTGCTCCTCAAAATTGTAGAACTCCAAGTCCCATATCTCCTTAAATATAAAATGGAAAGAATATTATAGGGCCCTAGAGAGAGTAGAATTCCTATATCTCTTATAATGAGCTCCTCAACTTCAAATATGACCATAAGGTCAATATGGGTCTCGATAACAACAATGGATGTGTTAAAATATATATTTGAGATTTGACTACATGGTCTTACAATTTTTAAACCAAGAATGTTGTGATCTCTTTCTTGCCAATTGCATGTACAAGATAATGATCATCTATCCACTTGTTATCAGAAACTTCAACCTAATAGGAGAACTTAGATTATGATTTCTAAAGTTGGTACAAGTCTATGAAATAGATGGTAATCAATAGATCCAAACATATCAATGGCTTGAACAATATATCTATTCCAACCACTATATATCAATATTTGCATTCACTTTGTAACACTATCATTCAAATATTTACATGCACACTTAGGCACTCCAACCCTTCAGGTTGTCAAATCCACTATCATAATTGAAAATATAAATTTCCTCTATGATACAAATTATGAACTATCACCATCAAAATAGAACGATAGCTGTGGAGAGAACTTAGTGTAAATTTAATGAGAAAATAGACTATCCCTTCCTCAAAGTTTCATGATTTTATGTATTAACTTTTGTGTTATTAATATTATTGCACCTTTATTTTAGCAAATTTTACTTGTTACTTGGTGTTTGGATATGTCAAAATGAGATGATGACATATAAATATATACTTATGTGTAAATTAAATGAAATGAAAAGATTGCCCATTTTGCATTGATTTACGATTTTATGTATAAACTTAAAATATTCGTAATATTGTTGCATTTGGAAAGGTGAAAATGAGTTGATAATATCTAATCTATAATTATGTGGCTTGTTATAGAAACTCAAGTCCTTATTCCAATGCTCTAATTGTGTCTTTATGTTTGTTTCAAAAAATATATAAATACACTTGAAGCAAGTTAAAATTTTAGAGTTACAATAGTAACCATAAGAGCGAACCTAGAGGATCCACCATCTTTTCCATATGATGTTGTAGATTTGTTATTCTCCAGTTGGTATGCTAACATGTGGCTTGAGATGATCAATACTCCCATTCAACAGTTGGGATTTCAATGTTCAAGGTTATGATTTTTTTTTAATTCATAAGGAGGGATTATTTAGGTTAGCCCCACACCAGTGAAGGTCACAATGGGGCCTCCTCCCCATCAACATATTCTCAACTTATAGCTTAGAATCCACTTAAGAGCCACTAGAAGACCAAGGGTCACTGCATAGAACCACACTAGAAACCACCAATAGAGCCACTGGAAGACAAAAAGTCACCACACATAGCCACACTAGAAACCACCAACAAACCACCATGGAAGTCCAAGTGCCACATCTTGAAGTTCCAACTATAGATGTTACTTGGGGGATTTGAACTTGGATCTCCATCTTGAGAACCATATGGCCTTGCCATTAAGCCCAACCCCTTTCACAATGTTCAAGGTTATGATTATTACATAATGGAACCCTCGAATTGTAAGAAGCTCCCATCACTATTCATGTAACAAGTGCATATATTATAGATATTATAATGCATCTTACTCTATAATGGTGGACTGTAGAAAGCAGAAAGAAGATTTAATTTTGTGTTCTATAGGAGTAATAAACAATATAGATTTTTCAAGGTATCTGCTAGCTAATCATGTAGATCAATATGGAGTTGTCCTAGAAGATAATATGTGTAGGTTCTTTGATAAAATTAAAACAATATTCTCACAAAGAATAATTGAAAACTTAGGAAATTACCCCACAGATCTAGATTATTACAATTTGCCAAGAGTTTAGTTTTACTCTCTCTATTGGGATTATGTGTCTAAAGTGATAATAAAATATTCTAAAATTATTATCAAACATGTGGCACGAAGATTCTAGTGGGATCAATGGTATATTGTATCACATAATTTTTATCTTTTACCCAAACAACTTTGAGGAAGACCACTAGTGTATGTCATTGGTGTTGTAGTAAGGAAGGACATAGGATGATCATACAAACACTTGATGGACCCCTCTCTACTCATTTTATAACCATCATTATTGTAAAGATTAGATGAAATAAGAAGATTGCAACATTTCCATTATTCTATTATTTTATGTACTAACTTTCTTATTCAAAATATGATTACACATTTATTTCAATAAATCTATGAACTTCATATACTTTGCACTTTATTTTTATGTTCATTTTCATAGAATTTAGAATTAAACTTCAAATAGTTTATTTAAGAGGCCATTTTCTTAAAGTGTTTCAAAAGTATAAGATTAAAAATCAAAATAAAAAGATTAAATTGATAACTGTGTTCTCTTACATTGTAAATACCAAAAGTAATAGAAATACAAAGCCACATGGACCATGATGGATACTTATAAAAGATATGCAAAGCTCTCTGAATTGTCATTAAAAAGACAATAAAGAGACCTAAATTGTGTAGTCAACACACACAAGAAGAAGAAAACATGTAGACAATATAGACATCATATGTTGCCAATGCATCTTGCTCATTAAAAACTACTACACCAGATACAAATAGTGCCTCAATTGTTATAGCACCAGAAGAAGACTATGCTAACTATTTTGCTGCCGATTGCATTGATGACAACCCGAATCCCTGTTCTATTAGCTAAAATGTAGTTTCTTACATTTTACTTTAGAGTTTTTTTGGAATGATTTTTTTTAATTAAAGAAAACAAAAGAACTATATAGTAATGTAAATAAATATACCTAAAACCTATTGTAAAAATAAAATAAAATAAAAGGTCCCCGTTTCATTTAATAACTTTCTAAAACCTAAAATTATTACATTTTGTCCTGTCGGCATAACCGTTACGCCCCCCATGATAGAGAGCTCCAGTTTAATCAAAATTGAGTGGAAGCGATTACTTTTCTTACTTGCCCTTTCCAGGAGTTAGAATCTTGGCCCTCACAAGAGTATAACGTGGAAGTCACGTTAATCGACAGAGATATCTTTCAAAGCAACCAATTTATTGGGATGATGATTTCAAGTGTATGAAAGTGATAAGGTTGACAAACCTGGGATTGTAAATTGTAGCTACACAATAGACATCAAATCAGCTTTATTTTCAAAAATTAATCGCCTGAAGACCTTTGTTCGTATGGTTAACTGGTTAATCTAATAACATGTATTATGTGAAAAGTAAATCGGCTTTAATGGAGGAGCTTCCTTTCCTCTTTTTTCTAGATTTTTTCCAGATTTTAGGAACGAATCATAATTGGCATTGGCATAAAACGTGTATTGGATGCGAACATATAAAGCAGGACATCCCCTGCAGATCAAAGTAACGCATAGGCTTTTACAAAACTAAAGAAAAATTCCCACATTCTTCACATCGTGGGCAAGGGATTAAAGCAAAGTAACATCGAATAATTGTATTATGGCTACATCCCACAACTTGCAAACTTCAAAGACTTTGTGTGGAACAAGTGTGATAAAGACATCTGCAAATTTTCTTATATACAGTTTTAAGTTTGGTTAAAAGCCACAATTAGCCTATTGAATCTGCAGCTTCCAACAATGGCAGTCAATCTCTATTATGATCGTTGCTTCGGCCCATTGATAAGCATGCTCAGAAAGCTGTTTGGGTTTCCTGAACCACTAAATGAGGAGACCATCAAAGGCTTTGTTGTTCTCCAAAAGAAAAATGTTTTAGATTTTAACGATTTCCATGCAGGTGTGGAGGACAGATTCATGGAGTTGCTCGGAAAATGTGTCTCTATACAGCTTATCAGCACCACTTCTATGGATCCAAGTTATACCCTATTCTTCTCTTTGTTTCTTTCATCTTCTAATCGATTTGGGACAAGTTAAGTCTTTATAAATGCAATGTAATTCTCTTTAAACTAAACGTGACAGGCAATGGAAGTGGAAAACTTGGGGAGGCAGCATTTATAAAGAAATGGATATCTACTAGGGAACAAATCGTCAGTGGGGAGAGCAAGTACCAAGTTGATTTCAAGTGGGACTTGAGCTTTGGGACTCCTGGAGCCTTCCTTATAAGGAATTTACATCACCATGAGTTTTTTCTCAAGTCTTTGACAGTTGAAATTCCTGAACAAGGCAATGTTCATTTCATCTGCAACTCTTGGGTTTATCCTGCTTATAAATACAAGACAGATCGAATATTCTTCTCAAATAAGGTATGCCCTAACACTTGTGCTTTTTAATTTAGTCTTCAAATGATAATACTGATAAACAGTTCCAGAGAGACACAGCATTTGGGTGTCCATTGATGAAGAAGACAAAGAAGAACGGTCAATTATCTGTTTCTTTATTTAATTTCTGCTTAAGCTTTAACTTCCATTCCATTTTCTGCAACTTTAAATGCATTTCCTGCTGTTGACACATTCCTGTAAAAGTATACAGTTGATTGGCCCTGCTCATTGCTACTGCTGCCATACAGGAAATTAAAGCCAGAGTTGGCAGGGCCAATCAAATTAGGTCGTCATGACATGTTGGAAGATGGGTTACTTGTAACTAAACTTACAGTTAGTGCTTACTACATATCTTCTGTACTTGGCCAGAGGCAATAGGGAACATAAGACTTTGAGCCAACATCCAGTTAGAAAGGCTAAATCCTGTCAAGTAGGTAGAGGTGAGACTATGGAGCCTTTACAGTTTACCAGTTGGAGTGACTAGTCCTCCAATTCTGTGCAATCCCAGGGTCATCAGGGTCGCTTGGGAGCTGTACTACGTGGGCATCCCCTTTCTGAACTTGGCTAGCCTTGAGTCTCACCGGCCCAAAATGAAAATGTCTAATATGCGGCTAGGCTGATTTCTAAGAAACTTTTCATCATCATTGTTGTATAGTCTCTCTTGGCCTACTGAATTTTTCGTTTTTGGGAATGGTCCAAGTGGCTTATGCACACTGTTAACACTGTAATAAGCCAATCTACAGCAAAAAAAGACTCTGTTTTCTTGTGATTTGAAGGAAAAAACAATGTTTGATGTCGTTGACCTTAGTTTTCATCTTTTAATATCTTTGATCCTAGTCTTCCATTGTCATCTCTCTTAAGTCTGGAATATCCAAGTAATTACTTCCTATTGAAATAGAAATATTAGTGTCTGGACTCTGGACCATGTATCATAAGATTGGTGGAAGATTTTACTGTTTTCTCAGATAAACTTATAGTTTTCTATAGAATTTTATTTATTATGAGGTTGTTTCCTAAGATAAAATTATAGTTTCCTAAGAATTTTATTTACTATGAGGTTCAAAGATGTGTGCATCTCTATTTATCAAGAGATGACTTAACACAGAGTATTCATTCTTAATAGTTCTCAACACAACTCTTTGATTCAATGTTCAGTTTCAAATTTCTTTCTTCAACCTTTATTTCAAAAACTATAAATAATCATTATAATTTATAATTCATTTTTTTTCTCTTTTTCTCACAAATTCTATATTAACCTAATTTGACTACTTGTGAAAAATAATTTATGAATTTCAAATTTCAAATATAAAAGAACAGATGGAAGTATTCGAAAGCAATAAACAGAACTTTTTATCACTAACTCCAGTTATGCAATTACAGAGCTATCTACCGGCTGATACACCTCAGGCCCTTGTACAGCTGAGAAATAAAGAGCTTCAAAGCCTAAGAGGAAATGGAACACGAAAGATGGAACATTGGGACAGAATTTATGATTACGATGTTTATAATGACCTTGGAGATCCAGACAAAGGCGAGGACTATAAACGCCCAGTATTGGGAGGATCTACAGAATTCCCATACCCACGAAGGGGGAGAACCGGTCGTCATCACAATAAAAATGGTTTGTACTTCCTCTAAATTTTATATATTACCTGGTTTGCAATTACCCTTCATTATCTAAAGAAGCTGTTATTACTGATTGTGATGATTGGCAGATCCAGCTACGGAAAGCAGATTATCTTCACTGAACCTAGACATATATGTCCCTCGAGATGAACGGTTTGGGCGCCTCAAAATGTCTGATTTCTTAGCCTATGGACTAAAGAGTCTGGTCCAGTTTTTAGTGCCTGAACTCCAGGCACTGTTTGACTCCACTCCAAATGAGTTCGACTCTTTTGAAGATGTCAAGAAGCTGTACACAGATGGAATACCATTGCCTGCAAAATCTATTCAGGAGCCTGCAAACAATTACAATCCTCTGGAGTTCATCAAGGAATTTTTCAGAACAGATGGCGGGAGTATGCTCAAGTATCCTTATCCACAAGTCATAGCCGGTGAGTTGCATTTTTCTCACTTGTCATTATTTTGTATTCGAAAACTAGAAGACATAATTTGCAGGGATAAATTCTTCGATACAGCTGACGAATTCGCGTGGAGGAAAGATGAAGAATTTGCTCGGCAGATGCTCTCTGGTGTCAACCCTCTTCTTATAAGGCGTCTCCAAGTAATTAACATTCTCCTCATGACATTCTTCAAATTGGTAGTGTGAGCAATTCTTGTGATACTATACTTATGGATAATTCATTTGCCTGTAAGATATCTTGCTTATGGATCCCAAATGTCGATGTAATAAATCTCTGCACAGTTTTACCAAAAGCTTTCCAAATACAATAGATATTATGTGGTACTCTTTTAGCGAGCTACTATGGCATTTTCGCCTAGGTTATGGATGAACAATAATAACATTCTCTGTTTTCCTACTTTTCCTCTACACTAAACTGGAGACCATAAAAGCTTTTCCCTACCTAGTCTGTACTACGCTAGCTGTATCTTTACAGTCAGTCTCATTACTATAATAGTTGGACATTGACAATCTTTATTTCTTTCCACGTTTTCCTCTATATATTAAGAATTGCCTAAAGTGGTTTAAATAACTGTTGTATGGAACCTGTACATTGTTGAAATGTGAAGTCAGTTTTACTTATTTCAGCAGTGACTAGGAGTGCATAAGGAGATCTAGTTAGTGTCACTCGCACTTTTATTCATGAAATTCTATCTTTAGATTTTCTTTGCTTTTTACATGTGCTTTTTCGTAATTATTTAAGTTAGCAGAGCTTGAGAAAAAATTTTGTAACTGCTAATTTTCTTGTGGAAATAAAAGTGAGAAATCTTTACCGTAAATTTTTACTGATACAAAATGTTGTATCGGTACGGTTCACTATATGATACTATCTGATATATCAATGCTTACAATTTACAGAGTTTTCCGCCGAGAAGTAAATTGGACCCAGGATTGTATGGCCCGCAACAAAGCTTTATCAGTGCTGCACATATAGAAAAGAACCTTGACGGCCTTACAGTGCAGAAGGTATACATTTCTCTGTTTAAATGTGCAGATGATTGATTAGTTTGTCATTCTTTTAAGATGTTATATAACAATTCTATATTCTGTATGGTCTTAAAATATTTTAGGCCCTTGAAAAAAACAAACTGTTCATTTTGGATCATCACGACACCTTCATGCCATATCTCAACCGGATAAATGCTCTGTTCACAAAGGCCTATGCTTCTCGCACAATTCTGTTCCTCTGCAAGGATGACACGTTGAAGCCAGTTGCCATAGAACTCAGTCTGCCGTCAGGGTTGAGAAGGGTGTTTACTCCTGCAGAGGAAGGGGTAAATGGAGCACTCTGGCAGCTCGCTAAAGCGCACGTTGCAGTTAACGATTCTGGATACCATGAATTGATCAGCCACTGGTAAGAACTTTCCTTAAATTTTTGGTTTATTTGAAATCTCAAGAACATAAAAAGTTATGTCAATATTACAAAAGGATTACTTAGGAGGTCTCTTGGGCCTTGGCAAGAGACATTGATGCAACATCTTTGTTAATAGTAAATACTCCTGGATTTGATTGTTTTTGTTGACAATTTCATCCATTGAGGAATAGATCCAAAACCATGATTTGGGGTCTTCTTGTTTTTCGCTTTCAGGCTCAGGTCACACGCAGTCATTGAACCATTTATAATCGCCACAAACAGAAACCTTAGCACTCTGCATCCCCTTCATAAGCTACTAAGCCCTCATTTTCGTGACACAATGAACATCAATGCTTTTGCTCGTCATATTCTAATAAATGCGGGAGGAATATTCGAAAGAACGGTGTTTCCACAGAAGTATGCCTTGGAAATGTCTGCTAAAGTTTACAAAAACTGGAGATTTGACGAAGAAGCCTTACCTGCAGATCTTCTTAAAAGGTACTAAGTTACTAAGGTTGTGTATTTCGGTTCCTCTGAAATGTAATGTATTTGAATTTACTGACCCACAAGTTTTGGACCGGACAGGGGAATGGCAGTGAGAGATGAATCAATGCCCCATGGGCTGAGGCTTATGATCCAAGACTATCCTTATGCTGTGGATGGATTAGATATATGGTCTGCAATACAGTCATGGGTTCGGAAATATCTGTCCATCTACTACAACGATGAACTTGTAAGAGCTGACACAGAGCTTCAGGCATGGTGGCATGAAATACGAAATGTTGGTCATGCAGATATAAAGGATGAGACATGGTGGTACAAAATGGACAGTGTGGCAGAGGTTGAGAAAGCATTAACAACAATCATATGGGTGGCTTCAGCTCTTCATGCAGCAACCAATTTTGGGCAGTATGCTTACTCTGGCTACATGCCCAATAGGCCTGCTGTAGGCAGAAGGTTTATCCCCGAGGAAGGATCGCAAGAATTTTCAGAGCTTGTTAAGAATCCAGACTTGGTTTTCTTGAAAACTGTCTCCAGTCAATTTCAAACTACTCTGGGCATTGGGCTGATAGAGATATTGTCTAGACATCCTACAGACGAAGTGTATCTGGGGCAGAGAGAAACAGGGGATTGGACTGATGATAAGCGTGTAATGGAAGCGTTTGAGAGCTTTAGTAATGAGTTGAAAGAAATAGAGCACAAGATAATGGAGAGGAATGCAGATGGAAGACTGAAGAATAGGTCAGGGCCTGCAAAGGTGCCATATACATTACTGTATCCGAGCACTTCGGATTTTAGCAGGCAAGGTGGATTAACTGGCCGAGGAATTCCAAATAGCATCTCCATTTAGCAGATCACCTCTAAAGTTCCAAAATAAAGTGCAATTATCCTGAAAAATGATTTTAAGTGCAAAAAGGGATGTGGGTTATTGTTACAGGGCCATCAAACTTGCGTTTTCTTAGGCATTTAAATACTTTCTTCTGCATTTCACTTTCTTCAAATAATGTTATCAGAGTATTTCAATTTGTAATGTGACACAACTTCTGTCATCTTAACCTATGAGAGTCTGGGAAAATCTCTCTTAAGAGAAGGGGAAAAAGTTGTTAAGTTCGAAGAGATTTGTGAACGTATATATTCAGATGACCGAAAGTTTTTAATGCGATTAGCAGAGTATAACACCTATTTGAAGTCGAGAATATCTCGAAAAGATGTGGTGAGGAAATACCTTACGTTTCGAAGTTAATTTAGGGGGGAAAAAAAAAAGAGTAAGATTATGTTATCAGCTGACAATATAATAAAAGTATAATATCTAATTTTCTTTTATATAAAATTAAATTAGGCTAGCAAAGAATAAACTTACAATTAATTTAGATTTAATTTTAAAGTTGAGCCAATAGAGGAGGAGACAAGAAAGACTTAACGATTTTTTGAATGACATTTTCTATTTAGCAATCTCATAACTCTAAGGTGGGCAACTGTGTAGAAAAATCAAAGATCAGACAAGGGCATGTGACAAAGGATGTGAATCCTAAAATTTCGAAACATGGTGTATTGGGTACAATGGTTCTAGGTCCCTTGAATCTTGCTATGGTTGGACCTACTACTCTTGTCACTCCATGTAAAAATGTGGTGGATGTGGTGAAAAGCTCCTATACACCTTTGGGTGTTTTAGAGGTGACTAGTAAAGGCATGTGTCATTGGAATTTGCAAAAATCACTAGTGAGTGTTGGGAAGGGAGGCCCAATCTAAGGGTTGTCCTAATATTGTAGTCAAGGTGAATGGTAAAGCATCTTATGCAACCAATAAGTTGAGGCGAAAGATTGATATTATACCTTATTATGAGTAACATCCAATAATTTCCTTAGGATAAGATGTCTTGTCTAAAGAACAAAGATACTCCAAGCATGGTTTGATTTGTAAGGTCAATTTCTTCCGGTTGAGTGTAATTAACTTGCATACTTGGATCTAATAAATACATGGAATTTGCAACTTAAGTGTGTAGTCATGTATCTTGTTGAAAGTTGATCCACTTGATGGATTTTTGATCTCATGAGCACCTTGGGTGCTCTAGGGTGAGTGGGTTGAGTTATGGTTCCTTGTTCCCATGTGGGATTATTGAATGTGAGAGAATGGCATGGTTCTCTTCTATCATGTTCATAGTCAGAGTCTTCATAGTAAAAACAATTGGTAAACTAGATCAGGCAGCACATACTTGTCGAAAGAGGGTGTCTTTGGTTCTCTAGAGGGAATATTCCCTAGGTTCTAGCTTCAGATTCTATCATATTCGGAGGTGCCTTAGACACCACAAAATAAATGGAATGAACAATAATGGTGAGAGCAATAATGAAAGCAATGGCAATGAAAACTAGTGGATGTGAAGGGTATGTGCAGGATCATGATGGGCCAAACTATACCTCTAAGTGGCAATCAAAATACTAAAAATCAGATTTAATCAAGTTCATGTGAAAATTTGAATGGATTATCTACATAATTTGAAAAAGATGTAAGAACAAAATTTGTAGAGAATTGAATCTAGTTTATGGGCTACTATTTTTTTTAAAATGAAATTTACTTAGTGAAAAATGAATATTTCAATGAACAACTATTAAATTTTTCAAAAAAAAAAAAGTGGGTGTCATTCCAGCCAACCTAACTATGAGCAAAAAAATATATATTTTTTATCTTTCAAAATAAGTAGAGGACTCATGCCCGAATGTGACGCATATTTTTTTGAAATTTTTTTCCAATAAAATAATTAGTTATGATTTTTTTACTGTGACCTTTTTTAAAAACTAAAAATTAATTTTCCAGCCAACCTAACTCGATCAAAAAAATTGGAATTCAATTTTTTTTTAAAACCAGAAAGGCATAGAGAGTGACGCAATGTTCAGATCTCAAAAAGGTGAAACGGTTTGAAAGTTATGGATGTTTTTAATCAGTGTGTCCATTAGGATTTCAGACACACACTATATAGAAAATTATTAATAATTATTTAATAAAAAGATAACCAAGCAAATCTTATATTTTTAGAAAACTGACAATTTCTTCAATAAACCCTTTTCGTTTTATCAATTTTGCATAAAAAAAGTCATCAGCACGAAGGGTGAAGTTCGAAGAAGAGAGTGAAACCTGCAAAAATGTTAGAATTCAGGGAAATTCAACTATGACAGTCTCAGGCCTAAATATAAGGCAAAACTGAAGAAAAATGAATATCCGTTACTAACAGATATTTGTTAATAACGGATATCCATTATTAACATAACAAGTATCCGTTTTGGGCAGATACAAACGGATATTTGTTTCTAGGGTAAAAGCACAAAGCTGTGTCACACTTTCGGCCAACAAAACAATTTAGAGTGAGTCATTTTCGCGCTAGTCAATTTGGCGGCAAGATAGTTTCACCCGAATACACATAGCCACTGTGTGGCGCATATGTGGCAAGCTATTTTCAGGCGAGTCAATCTGGGGGCGAGATAGTTTCCCCTGAAATCATGCTATTAAAAACAAAAAAAAATGAAATTGCCACATTTCACAGCAGCCATTTTTCGACAGTGATAGTGACCTAGGGTTTGAAAGCTTTTCGCACGAAGGACGTTCCTGCCACCTTTTGTAATAGTCTCAACCAGGTATGCCATCTTCACCTTGGCATGCATTTTCTGTCAAACACTTTGTATGGCATGATGTGTCTAGATCTTCACATTGGCATTTTCTGTCAAACATTTTTTATGGCACAATGTATAGTTCAGCGTTTGAAATAAACCTGCACCTTATATGATTGTATGTGCAAGTAAAATGGGTTTGTAAAATTTCATCCACACAATATAAGATAAAAAAATATATCAAAATTTGAAATCATTCCAAAGAGAATTTGTGCATAAATTATTTTTTATTGAATTTTGTGCATAAGTTTTTATCAAGGTTGTGGTGATGGAAAATTAATCACAATTTGAAACCATTTAAGAAAGAATTTGTGCATAAGTTATTGGAAAGGTTGTGGCACGATCAGAAGTAGCAAGTGGTTGATGGTTGTTGGGTGGGAGTTAGTTCACACATAAAACAGGTCAAATCAAGTGCTACAGCAATGCAGAACATGTACTTTTATCCCTTGTAAGGTTATCCATTCAAATTTGCCCATCAAATGCTAGGGAACACGGCTTAAATACTATGACATTTATCTATATAAATAACCAAATATATATCAACATAATCCCATATAAATTTTGACAGTTTGTCCAAAATCTCTCCTTTCATATGATACAATCTTTTTAAAATTTTGATTGTATTTTACAGTAAAAATGCCTGATATAGTAAACATTTCAATGCTAGCTTAAATACTATGATAGTTATCTATATAAATAACCAAATATATATATCGACATAATCCCATATAAATTTTGATAGTTTGTCCAAAATCTCTCCTTTCATATGATACAGTCTTTTTAAAATTTTGATTGTATTTTACAGTAAAAATGCCTGATACAGTAAAAATTTCAATACCACCTTTAAAATGATACAATCTTTTGCAAGTGGTTGATGGCTGTTGGGTGGGAGTTAGTTCACACATAAAACAGGTCAAATCAAGTGCTATAGCAATGCAGGACATGCACTTTTATCCCTTGTAAGGTTATCCATTCAAATTTGCCCATCAAATGCTAGGGAACATGGCTTAAATACTATGACAGTTATCTATTCAATACTGCCTTTAAAATATTATGACAATTATCTATATAAATAACCAAATATATATATCAACATAATCCCATATAAATTTTGACAATTTGTCCAAAATCTCTCCTTTCATATGAATTTTGACAATTTGTCCAAAATCTCTCTTTTCATATGATACAGTCTTTTAAAATTTTGATTGTATTTTACAGTAAAAATTATTTGACAGTTGTATAGCTATATTTAGCCATTTTTTATGTAAAATACAATCAAATTTTTTAAAAGACTGTATCATACGAAAGGAAAGATTTTGGACAAATTGTCAAAATTTACATAGGATTATGCTGATATATATATATATATATATATCTAATTTTTATATAATCTTCTTATACTAAGATAGGTCATAGTATTTTAAAGGCAACATTGAATAGATAACTGTAATAAAAAAATTGCTTGACAGGCAAGGTCAACTGTCAAATTTAAGCCATGACCCTATACCATGACGCAATAGGAAACTACAAGGAACATCAAATTTCATCCACACAATATAAGCTAAAAAAATACATCAAAGTTTGAAATCATTCCAGAGAGAATTTATGCATAAATTCTTCTTTATTGAATTTTGTGCATAAGTTTTTATCAAGGTTGTGGTGATGGAAAATTAATCACAATTTGAAACCATTCAAGAAAGAATTTGTGCATAAGTTATTGGGAAGGTTGTGGTGATCAGAAGTAGCAAGTGGCTGATGGTCGCTGGGTGGGAGTCAGTTCACACATAAAATAGGTCAAATCAAGTGCTACAGCAATGCATGACATGCACTTTTATCCCTTGTAAGGTTATCCATTCAAATTTGCCCATCAAATGCTAGGGAATAACATGGTTAAAGAAGGAAACAACATACACTAGATATATATACATATATAATACTCTAGAATGTTAAATAGAGTCTGCCTTTTCTAGATTGTCGAATGGTTTTTTTCTAGATTGGAAATATACCTTCTTATGACTCTAACTACTATATGATAAAATCTGATTTATATGAATTATGATAAAATTTGATTTATATAAATTCCTATATGGCTGTCATGTCAATATGCTACATGATACATGTGACTTTAAATTTGGATTTTCTATACATTCCTAGTTCTGTGTTTTATGGTTGATTCAGATTTGGTTGATAGGCCTATTATTTATGTATTTGCAAGCATCTAAGGTGCAGATTTATTTGAGAAGCACGTGTGCATTTATATCATGGATTTTTTAAAGATGTATGTAGTAGTTGGAAAATTTATATGCATGTTTATTTACATCACGACATTTAATATGTTCGACAGAAAATTTAATTATCATACTACAGATAAATTTAGGTCCACATGGATGATCAATCATCACATCAATCACATCAATCAGGTCAACCTAGCGATAGTGATAATTCTACATTATACGCTGACACCATTCAGAGGTTTCAAAGAGCTTTGGATGAATTGAATAGTTCTATTCACAATACACCAAACTTGTCAAGTAGAGACAGGGTGGTTAGGATTAGGGATGAGATCACATGTATGATCCAAGTTGTTCGATCATACAATCCCTATGATGACATTAGTGTTGACAAGTTCTATGCATTGCTTTCTCAAAGTGTTGTTGGCCAGGAGAAATGGTTATCTATTTCTAGGTTGGTTTTAGTAGATAATGTTCTTGCATGTTCCCTTCTTATAGGGGAAAAGAGAAAGTGAGAGGTTATTCTCCCACTAAGTGTGTGGATGCAGTTGTCAGTCCTTTCACCTATCCTAGGTTTTTGGCAGCTCATCACCAATGGGCAAACAATGATGAGTTGCCATTGTATTTTTGCAAACAATTATATGCATAGTTCCATTTAGATTTATCTGTTGATTATACATCTTTCCCTAAACATGCTGGTCAGGGGAAAGGGAGGTTTGCAGAGAGACCTGAGTATAGAAGAGCAGATGCGCCACCTCTTCAGAACAAGAGGTCCTTAGTTGGCCCAAATCTTTTGGTTCTTCCAAAACACGTGGAACTAGCAAATGCTGCCTAACCAGCATTGACCCCCTCGAGATGCACATTTTTTGAGAGCATGGTGACTATTGCCACTAAGGTTGACCAATTGTCATCTGATCGTGTTGGCAAGTATTTGTTACACCCGAGGATTGACATTCCATCCACTAAGGGCACATCGACCAATTGTTCAGATTGTTACATTCGTGCTGATATACCATCGCCACATGATGTGGCATAGATTATTGGAGAGAGTGCTTTGTGGAATATGACTAGATGCCTGGCCAGTGATTTATTAGATTCATACCAGTTCATCAACGATTAGTATGGGATCCCACTTGATGCTGTATCGTCACATCTCGAGCGATATTTTGGTAGACAGAGGAGCCATGGTGAGTCAGGTTCATAGGGTTTGGTGATGCAGCGCTTCTCAGGTCAAACACAAAAATAGAGAAAGGAGAACATCCACAGTAAATGAAGAAAAAAACTTAAGGAAGAGTTCATTATAAGTTCAAACAGATAAACACTCTGAAGGTTTTTCTCATTCAAAACAAAAGAAAACAAATATTTACAACTCTGCAATTCTCTCTTTTCATCATCATTTATTTTCACTTCTCTAACCTTTATTAGAATCAATCTCAGATCCCTAGCCTTACTGCCAAACCTAATCAAACCACTGTATTCAAATAGGTTGCAAATAGCTTTGTTCCACTTCCCCCCAAAGGCACATGCAAACTCTGACACATGTGCACAACTGTCCGTAAATGATGCAGTTACAAACAATCCTCATTTCACCAGAATCAGTTTGCATCCGTAAGTCATGGCATGTCTACCTCGTTTCACCAGAATCGGTTTGCATCCGTAAGTCATGGCATGGATGCTCTGCATCATTCTCTTCTTATTTTTAGAAAATTTGAACCTCTTGGTTCAAAGCTAAACTTATTTGACAACATTTTAACAAGTAACACACTAAGAAACCTAAAGACTCAACTATTACTTTGGTGATGCAATTGCTTTTACCCCTAGGTAAGGCTAGATGGTAGAACCATCCTTTTGACCCAAAGAATAAAGGCCACAGCTTGCCTTTCCACCAGATTAAATATCTTTGCAATTTTCCATATTTTTCCTTCCTTTTCTTCCAGCCTCTTATTGGATCAGAGTTTGTCCTACTCTTCCAAATTATGCTCTTCCTCTTAACCCAGCTCTTTGAAGATTTAGTGGTCCTCCAATGAAAACCATCATAGCTCTTTGCATCACTCATACCACCTTCTATTGCACTTGTACAAAAACCATTAAAACATAAATAAAGTTAAGGGAATCAAAATTTCCCATAAGTGCTTCCTCCTTTGCATTATGCCATTTAGGCATGCTTTTCAATTCATCTTTTGTGAGGTGGTCTTGATTTCCCCGCTCTGTGTGATGTTGATCATAAGACAAATCCTCCTTTGTATTGTCCTCCTTTATTGCATTTTCTGCATTGTCCTCACTTGTACCACAAATGAACATATCTTTGTTTCTCCCCTCAGTCACTCTCATTCCTTCTCCAAGAAAGTGATGATCTTCTACTCTCTTTTCATCAATGATGGGATTCCCTTGACCTTCCTCTAGCTGCTCTTGGTTGGTTTTCTTCTCTAAAACCAATAGGATTTCATCACATTTGGGGCTCCCAAAGATCTCCATCTCTACTACAGATTCCTCTCTAATGTGGACTACTTCCACTACTACAACATTTTGGGCCTCTTCTTGTGATAGGCTGCATTTCTCTTTATTGTAGTTTTCAAACTCTTCTCCTCTTGTATTATAATCTTCAATACTTTCCCCTTCTTCAGGGTAACACAACTCAACAGCTCCATCCAACTCATCATCTTGATCTTCATCCCATTCATCCTCTGTCTCAAACTCTTTGCAAATCTCATTTATTGGCCTCGTATCCAATAACAATCTTGCCAACTCATCGAGGGATTTAAGCTTTCCCTGCTCCAAAAATTCTATCCCTTGGCTAATCCTTGCCTCTATGGCTTTTCTCTTTGAAAATAACTCTTGCTCACAAGGTGAGTATTTATCCTTACCATTCTTTTTCATCTTTTCAAAACTCTTCAATGCCTTTGCAGTAGATTTCTTTTTCTTTGTCTTCTTATTGCTGCATGCTTCATTCTCCTCCAACAACCACTTTAACTCCTCCAACTCATACTCTAATTTCTGTAACTCTTTTTGCTGGTCCTTTGTTTGCTTCTGACTCTGCCTTTGTCTTATTTTTTCATTCAACCTGCTTATCCTCTTTCTTACATTATGACACAACTCTATCTTTGCATTCACAACCATAACCATAGCCGCTCCTTAAACCATCAAAACCCATCTCACAAAATCTTCTACCAGAACTCGAGCTATTTCATGCATGACAATAATATTTCCCATATCAGGTCTGCCTAGAAATAAGATGCTCCCTCTATAGCTACCCTCTAATCTTCCCACACGATATGCATGGGAACTCATGGATAAAGCCCGCTACAAAACTAGGTCCTCTTAGAATGACTCTTCTATTGTAAGAATGTCATACAACTGCTCTAACTGCTCATCCTTCCTCAAAAACTAGCCTTAAAATAGTTAGGGGATAAACTCGTTGCAAGCTCTAATAGAAATACAACAAATTCCTTCTTTATTCAGAGAAGACAACATTTACATTTTTATATTTTCAGCTCCAGCAAATGTGTCCATCATACTCATTCTTTTTAACCACTCATACTCAAAAGCATCCCAGGACATGGGTGATCAAAATCTGAAATGTATGGAAATCTACCCAGGAAATGGGCGTACATAGCAAGAAATAAACATAACTAGTAATACTCACCCCCCATCACTATATTCTATCCTAATCAAATAAACGGATCCCCAAAATCTAAAATTGTCCCTCAAACTTAGCTTTCTTCTTTTTTTTTCACCCAATATTTCCCGTCCACATGTGCTACCTTCACCAGTTTCAACAAGATGTGACCAATCAACAAGGAATTAAGCAAATTAGACAAAAAATTGATTACCTTATTCCGAGAGCTCCAGCACTTACAGGCACATCTGGAGATTTCTCCATCCATGTGTTCAGTTGCTCCCAACACCAAATATAGTCAATCTAGTCCAAAGGAAATACAATGATAATTTCAATATTAAAATAATAATCATACACAACTGCACCTTTTGAGTTAGATTTGGCCTCTCATCCATTCAGAGCCTTGTGCACCTATCTAAATATAGCTTCCACATTGTCGAATCTCGTATCCTTTGGCTGCCACTTATGTAAGTGCTAATACCCTCCTCATGAAGTCTCCACTCCCAGCATCTTAAGATGCTCTGATACCAACTGATGCAACGCTTCTCAGCTCAAACACAGAAAACAAAGAAAGGATAACGTCCATAGTAAATGAAGAAAAAAAAACTTAAGGAAGAGTTCATTATAAGTTTAAACAGATAAACACTCTAAATGTTTTTTGAATTCAGAACAAGAGAAAACAAATATTTACAACTCTGCAATTCTCTCTTTTCATCATCATTTATTTTCCCTTCTCTAACCTTTATTAGAATCAGTCTCAGATCCCTATCCTCACTACCGAACCCCATCAAACCATTATATTCAAATAGGCTGCAAATAGTTCTGTTCCACTTCCCCCCAAAGGTGCATGCAAACTCTGACACATGTGCACAACTGTCCGTAAATGATGTAGTTACAAACAATCCTCATTTCACTAGAATTGGTTTGCATCCGTAAGTCATGGCATGTCTGCCTCGTTTCACTAGAATCAGTTTGCATTCGTAAGTCATGGCATGGATGCTCTGCATCATTTGGGGGGACATCAGGATGTTCTAGTTGGTCCTATAGGCTTCGCCCCTCCGCATGTTCTAGTTGGTCCTGAGGTTGAGGTTACTGCACATGATGTTATGGGAGGTGAGTATAGCAGGCTTCTTTTCAGCACTGATACTACACCATCTACATGTGTATCATTGTCTCTCCATGATTCTGACCTCAGTGGGATTGGGAGGGCCTTTGCTGGTGCAGTTGAGGTACAATTTATTTAAAAATTATAAGTTCAATTTTAAATAAAATCACATATATTGAAGCTCTGACTCTTGATTGCAATCTTAAATGTACATGTGTATTAGACACAAGCTACTATTTTACAACCTGGATATGGAGATTTGCATCATGTTGGTGATCCTAGTCATCATCATGAGGTATTTAAAACCCAGGTCTATATATCACATGTACATATAAGTTTGATTTAAGTGTACACACATATATATATCAAGTTAACTTTCTATATATAGACATCAAGTGTACAAGTTTTCTAACTAAATACACATATGCTTATATATTGTATGAACACATGTCATTTATAGGTTGCAGGATCAGGTCATGCTTCTATTGAGACTCCTCTACATGATGCAAACCATGTATGTCAGGTAATTTAGATTTGTCAAGTATTATTTATTTATTTAAAATAAAAACAAATTATATTTGTACATGTATATATATAGAATTTGAAAATTTTATGGTGTTTCATGTGCAGACCCTGGCCCACAACTCAGCACAGCGCTCGGGTCACAGATCAGTCGAGGGCTCCAATCAGGGATCAGGATGTCATAGTTCAAGACACAACTCGAGACAGAGCGAGGATCAATCCACTCGTAGAGCGAGACATTTATGAGTTGTTATTATGATTTAGATGCTTTATATTTACAGTACATTTGGACATGACTTACATGTTATTATATTTTATCTTAGAGACGTTTTTATGAGTCACATGAACTTTTATATCTAGATACGTTGTTATTATGAGTCGTATGTTTTATATTTGGACATTATATGTATGTACTTATGTTTTATATCTTAGAGACGTTCTTATTATAAGTCACACGCTTTATATTTACATTTCAAAAATTATATTATGACTTACATGCTTTATAAGTTAGTGTTACTTTTTTGTTTATCTAAATTTCTAAATGTGTCCTAATTAGGCTATATTCCTAATCTAAAATAAGATTAAGTTGGGAAATAGAAAATAAATATAGGAAGATATCTAAGCAAATGAAGTAGTACATATTTAAACCTAGTAAAATTAGAAACTACCGAGAATTTAGCTAAAGTTGCTAGATTTAACAAACTTAAATTATTTTTAAAAACCGTAAATCCAACAAAACATATCTATTAATAAATATAAAGTCCACTATCTCATATATTAAATTATAAAAGTGGGCAATATGGTAGTGGTCCTTTAAATCATAGGATATATGTGCCACCACTAACAAAATTTATTATTAAGAAAATCAACATAATTCTAGAGGCTACATGATAGGTCAATATTTAAGTCATAAAAAATGCTAATGTTGCAAATATGTGGAAATATCTACCAATCACCCACATTATTAATCACAAATAATATAAGCCACATAAACATAAAAAATCTTAATTAGAGTTGTCTTAAGAAGTTCAAAATGGGAAAATATGGTTTGCATCTTCATCAACACCTAATACAAAGAGTATTTGGGAATCCCATCCAATGCCATGTGTTCCTAGTGCCTCTAATCTCCCCATGTTCAAGCTAAGTGTCCTAATATGAAGCTCTACCAATGAATATGTGAATTGTGTATAATTCAATCTACACTAAAGACTTGTCTTAGTGACTTCAACTAGGATTGTGAATTCTGATTCTAAGGTTGTTTATGAACTCTGAGTGTTGAATATTAGGAGTACAAATATAAGTGTGTTCAAAGGTTAGTTGATGACTCAAAAATGTTTGAGTAATTTGATTTAATCCAGTGTATAGACCGCTATCTTCTGTTAGCTGCTGTTGCACCAAAAGATCGACTTGTTAATGCCCGATACAACCACTTGACTTAACAAGCACGGGAGGCAGTTAAGCCCTTGTCGCAAACCACCGTAGCGCTGTGCTGAACAAGGAGACCAAGGGCCACACCTTGCAACAATCCCCCCAGCGCAAGCACAGGGTTTGAACCCATGACCTCGGCTCTGATACCAATTGTTAGCTGCTGTTGCACCAAAAGATCGACCTGTTAATGCCCAATACAACCACTTGACTTAACAAACATGGGAGGCGGTTAAGCCCTTGTCGCAAACCACCACAGCGCTGCGCTGAACAAGGAGACCAAGGGCCACACCTTGCAACATCTTCAAATTCACGTTTAATTTTATCCCATTTGATGTATATAGCTATGATAATATTCAATATACTATTGAACAACTGTACTAGGTTGCAAATGAAGAACACCAATATAGCTATATATTTTTTCGCTATTTGTCTACTTAATAATTTAATTTTCATGATACTATAAATTTTTTAAACTAACTAGGATTTACAATTGCAAAAGAGACAATTCTAAGGTTTATTGTTTATCAAGGACTTTAACTTATTCTATATTTCTCTAAAGGAAAATCTAATTGCTAATGTTATGTTTAATTTCAAATGAAATAATTAAACAATTTAAGATTATACAATAGCTAACAAGCATTATAACACACTATTTCAAAGGTGTTGGGATAGGTGGTGTACACCTTGCATAATATTGTACTATTTTATTCGGTTACCACTTGTATAAGTTGTATTGTAACATTGGGTTAGTTATTTTATGTGTGTTAGACACATAGAGTAATTAATTATTATTTGTATTATTTGATTTATTGGGAAAAGTTAGTACCAATAGTCAAATTTGGGGTCAAGTGGGTTTATAAGTTAATGGTTTTGTGTTACCATGGTTTTTGGGGCACATGGTTAGTGGTTTGGGTAATGTTGGCTATTTCATTGTAGGTGGATTGGAGGTTTGTGAGAGACTGTCATTGTATTGAGTTCTCTCCTGTAAGTGCAGATTGTGAAGCATGGCAGGTGATATGTGGATTCATGCTTGTACACATAGAGGTTGCATTGGAGGTGCGTGATGGTTCAGGGGTATTCATGGAGGCTCATGGATTGTATTGTAATTTCTTATTGCTGAATAATACATTTGAGCGTGGATGCTTTTGGAGGCTAGGTTTTTCCCAGGGTATATCTTGTGTTCTCTTGTTGCTTGTTGATTGATCTTTTGCATTATGGTTTGTTTCAGCATCTTGTTTCTCCTATTGGGTTATGTGGAATTGGTTTAATTAGACCTGCAAATTCCTAACAAAAGGTAACAAAATCTAAAAACGTATAATATTTATTCATGGTTAAACATGTAGTAAATTTAAAGTAAAGTGACCATTGATTATATGAAATTTAAATAACAATATCAAGCCACCTTTCATTTAAAAGAAGTTAATAACATAAAAATAATTGTTCCTTTTGTAAACATACTTATATATTTGCTTTTCCATACAATAATATACCATACAACTTATTTTGTCATTACAAGTGATAAGTCATAATCACACGAACATATTCCTCTTTCTCAAATAATAATTTATAGGTACTTTAAGTCCACTATCTCATGCCTCCAATATATAAATTTTAAAACAAGAAACCATCAAGTGGTCTCCAGGTCTTGTTGTCCTCATTTTTATTCTTCTTGACATAGAGCCTCAAATGTCTTTTATTTGTCATAATTTTTATTTTTATTTTGTAAGTTGTTTGAACTCCTCTATTTTTACATATCGACCTTTGAAATCAACAATCTTTTCAGTAAAGCACCCATTTGCATCCACTGGGACTATAACATCCACACCCTTTTTAATAATACTTGCTTCTGAACAGACACATTAATCATCTTCTCTAAATAAAGGAGCACAATGCACTACCCCAGTACCACTGTCATCTGTCATATAATTGTCTGCAACAACTCTGAAGGCAGCGTCTGAGAGCTCTGTTGGTTTTTCTTCTGAATCAGCATAGGGTTTGCCGTTCCAATGCACGGGCAGATTCAACCAACTAATACAGGAGGTTGCATGAGCTTCTTCCCCTTCACTTTTGGTTCTGCCGCACCAAGGGGGGTATCCCTATAGCTAAAGATGTAACATTGACTAGCCTAATGATAAAAAGATTTAGCTTGACAACAACAGGCAAAATACTCTCATGTATGGACCAAGATTTATGTGATAAATCACAAGGTTGGCAACATTCTTAGACATATTTGTCTGGTTGAGGATGAGAGTATGCAGGGGTTCCTAATCCTACTCCTACAACTAACAGGTTGGGATATGGAAAGACTGGAATTGATGTTTTGGATGCAAGACAAGGGACTTTGGATCATAACTACTAACCCAAGAGCAAACCGGTGCCTATCCTAGGGCAAGGAGTCAACTAGACGTATACAAGAGAATGGTTTGCAATTGGCATTCAAGTTTCAAGGGTTTGGAACTGGTATTTTCCTTACAAATACCACCCACGAATGGGTATTTAGCTACCTCTACTTATAGATATCCCAACTGACATACATTCTTCTCCATACTTTAACCTAAAATAGTTTAATCCACTCCTTGAATGGAAGTTATAGATCAAGCATGCAGTATAGAAGTCTATACCCTAGAATCTGAGAAACCCTTAGCAACCAGACTCAAAAGAAGCTATGCATACAGCAGATGGAGACAAGCAACCAAACACATGCATAAAAGCATTTTTCATATTAGACAACAGTGAAACTGAACATATGTGCAAAATACATTCATAATGCAACTCATAAACTCCAAAATGAGATAGAACATCAAGGAAAAGCTCTGTTCTTCGTTATTTTCCAAAGGAATTATGCCCAAGTCTTCAACAACCTTGAAAATGAGTCACATAGCCTGTTATATACAGCAAGGAAGGTGCACTCAGCACTAAAAGTACATGGTTGACTCAAAATTTCACCAGACACATTGCATCATGAGAAAATGGCGCTCAACATTGAATGCAACAAGCAGAGGAGGGGACAGGAAAGTCTCGAGCCCTGCGCCACCACCTAGGGATTCACATCTTCAATCAGGTGGTTGGTTTGTCCATGCCTTCGCCCATACCCTGTAACATCCGCCATTAAAGGCATACCAACCCGCGGCCTTGGGAAATGCAGTAGACTGTGCGCCTTTGAAATCTTCCTGCCAAGAATCATGACCTGGCTTTTCAAATCATGTGGGAACTAATTATCCCACATTCATCCCGCAGTGACCTTCTCAACACTTTATAAGCAGGACCACACCAAAAGATTATCGTCGGTGATTTTTCTCCCAACGATGCCAGTTTAGACCCCATCATCATGACCCACGCCAACGACGAACCTCTTGCTGATGATCCTCATGCATGATATCACCCCGATATTCAATATCACCCTGCAGGAAAAATCACCCAACGACCTCATCACTGGATATTCAATATCATCCTGATGACCATCCTCATCGGCACAACCTGATGCATCGGAGAAAGATCCTCCTCATCATATTCATACCAAATACTTCACCGATGAACTTCCTAATCATATTCATGTCATCATCATATTCATATCCTCATCATCGATCGGGGGGATCCTTAGCAAATTTACCAATAGTAACTATCATGCCAAAGACCACATGATGCATCCCACCGATCTAGATGATGTCACCGTCATATTGCAAAGGGTGACAATTAGCGGCAAGGGTGATATTTGTAAGATGACTGATGCTTGAGAAATATCACCCCCCGCAAGATGCATGAAGTTGTTGGGCAAGTAGATATCGACCCTCATGTAAAATTGATGTCCGTACTTCACGGATCAGGTGATGACGAGGTGATAACACAACATAGGAGTGATCAAACATAGGGGTGATCATAACTAAGATCATCCGTCATTTGAAACATGACCACCCCCCCTTTCAGAATATTAGGTCATATTGAAACCTTGCAGCAGCACTGGGGTGATCTTTGAATATGACTGATATTTGGAATATCACCCCCCGAGCGGAAGATCAGGTCATATATGAAATATGACCCCCTGCAAGAATATTAGGGTGATCCTCCCTAACTTAGAATTTTTTGGGAAGGTGCCTGCAAAATTAATTGCTTCAAACCTAACTGTTCATGCAGGCACCAACAGTGGCTCTGTTTGGGGATGCATGCCTCCTGCAGGCATGGCAAGAACCTCATATCTCTGGGATGCAGACTGGTCCCCTATCCATTGTACTGATCTGCATCACCGATCACACCTTTTAAACATCATTCTAGCGGTCCTAGGTAGCCAAAAATGAAAAACCATAACTTTTTCCTGTCAAATGCCTAATTTTGATCTGAATAACCCCAACCACAATTGAAAACATCAACACAATTTGCCCACATGCTGATCTTGTCAATTACATACTTCACCATTTGTGAAAACTTGCCACTTGCAGTATTGCCTTTGTCACTCTGCATTTCAAAATTAGACATATAACCATACACATTATAATATTCTTTAGCAGTAGGTAACATATGTATGTTATATTCCTCAAACATTACATCATATTGCTCTTGGCACTCCTCATCATCTGCCTGGCTGTTGCATATCACTAGGCAGTCATCCAGCTGATCCATAAACTAAAAACATTCAAAATATATGAGACCCCCAATATCATTTATATCACTTATTGACATTAAAAACAAATCTTGACCCACACACCCGTAGTTGCACATGTCTGAACCAAATGATGATGAACATTCATCATCTACAGTTTGCAAATCCATATTATCTTCACAAGAGCTGAAGATATCTGATTCTGACTCATATGTTCCCTCTTCACAAACTGATGTAGCACCAATGTCAGTGGTTTCCTCATGTTCATCATCATCCTCAAAAAGAGGATTACTTCTGCACCAATGAAGGTCAAGATTCACAATGTTCAATGCATCCACAAGCTCATCATAAAGGGGATTCATACTCATTGCAAAGGTCTTTGCTTCTTCTTCATGACAATCCAACCCTTCTTCATCATTATCAAATTCAGAGTCATAAGAAGAACAAACCTGATCCATGAACTGATCATGGACATCATCTCTATCATATGATTGCCCCAAATACAAGATTTCTGCTACTTCAATGTACTCTGAAGCTGAACTATCCACATCACTTTCCAGCCCTCTAATGCTTCCTGGTGAAACTGATATTGACTATTGATCCACATGATCACAACCATGCACAACTAGATCATTTGAACATGAATGCTCCCTGTTTAGGACTGGCATGCAAATATTACTTGAAAAAATATTATTGTCAACTTCATTTGTTGAGCAAATCAGGACATCCTCCTCTATAACAGAAACATCATCAACTTGGAATGATGCAAAAACTGGGATAGCAGGGGTGTGAGTACTTTGACATTCATTTTCAACACTTAGGTTATATCTTTCATCAACATTGGTGGCTGCAGGGCAGCAGAAGTTTTTAGAGAAATAACCCTTTTGAATTCCATGCCTCCAATTGTTTTCAATATCTATTGCAAACTGATGTGCCTGATGCAATGTGGTGGGCTCCTTATCTCTCAATCTATAACTCATTTTCTTGTCAAATGCTCCCAAATAGACCACTAGGCACAATGCATCATTAGGTCTCATACATTCTAGTATTCTATTCAATGCCTTCATAAATCTGAGGTTAAAAGCTGGAATCAACTCATCTTTTTCAATATGGATATACATAAAATCACTAATGACTACATATTCAGAAATTCTTTCACCATATTGTTCTAGAAATGCAGACCTAAATTCTTGCCAAGAGTTGACAGATAAGCTGGGAGGTAGGAGAACCCGTCCCTTGCATCTTCATCCAGAGATTGAACAAATAATCTCATAACTACATCTTCATGGTCAACCTCAAAATCATCTATCACATTTAAAAATTGCTGCAAGTGTCTCTCAGCCGATTCATCCTTTACACCATTGAATTTAGGCAAATACTTTCTGATTTTAGATGGAAAAACATTTGGATAACTACAAATGCCATTGAAATTGATGGGCTTATATCTATCAATGCTGAAACTTCTCCTATTACATGGTTGGGATTGATTATTATACATTATTGCATTTGACACCTCACAAGGGTGCATGGGCTGATAATACATCTCTATGTGTTTTTGCAACCCTCTTCAACTCAGATTTTCAATCAATAACCTTAGGCTTTTAGAATTCACAAAGTTGATTCAACCTTCCTAAAGTCCTCTATATGAGTCTTTTGAACAATATTGCATGCTTCTTTTAAAAATACAAACTATGTTCTCAGCAAATACCAAAGCATGCAAGATTCACCAACATTTCCCTTTTAACTAGTGCTACTTCACCAAATAGGGAATCCTTTAGAACTTATAAAAATACCTGATTATGTTGTAGCCTTTGATAGGTTCATTCAACAGAGTTGCCACCTCCTTGGCAGAGGAATGAGCTTCAAATAGGCTGAAGCTGAGAATTCATTTCTTTCTTTCTGGGTTCTCCAACAACAGAGCCACACATAAAAATTTAAATTTGCTGCAACAAGGCACCTCCATGCCTAATTCTTCAATCTTTTAGACTCACACCTTCATAGATATGACATTGTTTCCCCAGCGGAGTCACCAATTTGTTGGTTTTTCTTCTGAATCAGCATAGAGTTTGCCAGTTCCAATGCACAGGCAGATTCAACCAACTAATACAGGAGGTTGCGTGAGCTGCCTCCCCTTCACTTCTGGTTCTGTCGCACCAAGGGGGGTATCCCTATAGCTAAAGATGTAACATTGACTAGCCTAATGATAGAAAGATTTAGCTTGACAATAGCAGGCAAAATACTCTCATGTATGGACCAAGATTTATGTGATAAATCACAAGGTTGGCAACATTCTTGGACATATTTGTCTGGTTGAGGATGAGAGTATGCAGGGGTTCCTAATCCTACTCCTACAACTAACAGGTTGGGATATGGAAAGATTAGAATTGATGTTTTGGATGCAAGACAAGGGGCTTTGGATCATAACTACTAACCCAGGAGTAGACCGATGCCTACCCCAGGGCAAGGAGTCAACTAGATGTATAGAAGAGAATGGTTTGCAACTGGCATTCAAGTTTCAAGGGGTTGGAACTGGTATTTTCCTTACAAATACCACCTAGGAATGGGTATTTAGCTACCTCTACTTATAGATATCCCAACTGACATACATTCTTCTCCATACTTTAACCTAAAACAGTTTAATCCACTCCTTGAATGGAAGTTACAGATCAAGCATGCAGTATAGAAGTCTGTACCCTAGAATCTGAGAAACCCTTAGCAACCAGACTCAAAAGAAGCTATGCATACAACAGATGGAGACAAGCAACCAAATACATGCATAAAAGCATTTTTCATATGAGACAATAATGAAACTGAACATATGTGCAAAATACATTCATAATGCAACTCATAAACTCCAAAATGAGATAGAACAACAAGGAAAAGATCTGTTCTTCGTTATTTTCCAAAGGAATTATGCCCAAGTCTTCAACAACCTTGAAAATGAGTCACACAACCGGCTATATACAACAAGGAAGGTGCACTCAGCACTAAAAGTACATGGTTGACTCAAAATTTCACCAGACACATTGCATCATGAGAAAATGGCGCTCAACATTGAATGCAGCATGCAGAGGAGGGGATAGGAAAGTCTTGAGCCCTATGCCACCACCTGGGGATTCACATCTTCAATCAGGTGGTTGGTCTGTCCATGCCTTCGCCCATACCCTGTAACATCCGCCATTAAAGGCATACCAACCTGCGGCCTTGGGAAATGCAGTAGACTTTGTGCCTTTGAAATCTTCCTGCCAAGAGTCATGACCTAACTTTTCAAATCATGTGGGAACTAATTATCCCACATTCATCCTGCAACGACCTCCTCAACACTTTATAAGTAGGACCACACCAAAAGATTATCGTCGGTGATTTTGCTCCCGACGACCCCTTTTTAGACCCCATCATCATGACCCGTGCCAACGGCAAACCTCCTGCTGATGATCCTCATGCATGATATCACCTCGATATTCAATATCACCCTGCGGGAAAAATTACCCGACGACCTCATCACCTGATATTCAATATCATCTTGATGACCACCCTCATCGGCGCAACCTGATGCATTAGAGAAAGATCCTCCTCATCATATTCATACCAAATACTTCACCGATGAACTTCCTAATCATATTCATGTCATCATCATATTCATATCCTCATCATCGATCAGGGGGATCCTTAGCAAAGCTGCCGATAGTAACTGTCATGCCGAAGACCACATGATGCATCCCACCGATCTAGATGACATCATCGTCATATTGCAAAGGGTGATAATCGGTGGTAAGGGTGATATTCGTAAGATGACTAATGCTTGAGAAATATCACCCCCCGCAAGATGCATGAAGCTGTTGGGCAAGTAGATATCGACCCTCATGTAAAATTGATGTCTGCAATTCGCGGATCAGGAGATGATGAGGTGATAACACAACATAGGGGTGATCGAACATAGGGGTGATCATAACTAAGATCACTTGTCATTTGAAACATGATCCCTCCTTTCAGAATATCGGGTCATATTGAAACCTTGCAGCAGCACTGGGGTGATCTTTGAATATGACTGATATTTGGAATATCACCCCCTGAGCGGAAGATCAGGTCATATATGAAATATGACCCCCCGCAAGAATATTAGGGTGATCCTCTCTAACTTAAATTTTTTTGGATTTTTTGGGAAGGTGCCTACAAAATTAATTGCTTGAAACCTGACTATTCATGTAGGCACCAACAAGCTCCTAGAAGAAGTCAAATATTGGCCGGTACTTTTTACCAACCAGAACAGAGCCCTAAAATGTCTCCAATAATTCATATGAATTAGTATCCAATGCAAGTCCTATTTTTTCTTCTTGAGAAACTTTTGGCTTGCCTCCTGCTTTTGTTCCTGTATCTTTTGATTTTGAAAGAGGACCATTAGAAACATCCGCCTTTACCTTCTTTGATGGCAAATGAGATAAGCGAGATACTGTAAGAATCTATACGGCCCCTATTGTCTTGCTTCTGACCTTTACATATTCAAAATTTGAATTGACGCATAGAGCAAGATTACTAGGAAGAGTCCAAGGTGTAATGGTCCATGCCAAAAAGCAAATCTTTGCAACATTTTGATGAGATATTCATGCCTTAGGCATTTGTGCTTGGTGTATCTTTTCAGTGCTGAAATTGTTTTTCATCATAGGAACCTAAAATTTTTGCTAAAAATGGTAGGAAATTTTAGGGAATTTTTGTTGTTCAATTGAACCCCTTTAAAGGTTATTTATCAACTTTAGAGATCACTTGAATACTTTTAGACAAATTATTATCCAATGCAAGTCTTGTTTTTTCTTCCTGAGAAACTTTTGGCTTGCCTCCTGCTTTTGTTCCTGTGTCTTTTGATTTTGAAAGAGGACCATTAGAAACATCTGCCTTTACCTTCTTTGATGGCAACTGAGATAAGCGAGATACTACATAAGAATGTATACGGCCCCTGTTGTCTTGCTTCTGACCTTTACATATTCAAAATTTGAATTGACGCATAGAGCAAGATTACTAGGAAGAGTCCAAGGTGTAGTGGTCCATGCCAAAAAGCAAATCTTTGCAACATTTTGATTAGATATTCATGCCTTAGACATTTGTGCTTGGTGTATCTTCTCAGTGCTGAAATTGATTTTCATCATAGGGACCTAAAATTTTTGCTAAAAATGGTAGGAAATTTTAGGAAATTTTTGTTGTTCAATTGAACCCCTTTAAAGGTTATTTATCAACTTTAGAGATCACTTGAATACTTTTAGACAAATTAGTATCCAATGCAAGTCTTGTTTTTTCTTCCTAGGAAACTTTTGGCTTGCCTCTTGCTTTTGTTCCTGTATCTTTTGATTTTGAAAGAGGACCATTAGAAACATCTGCCTTTACCTTCTTTGATGGCAACTGAGATAAGCAAGATACTACATAAGAATGTATACGGCCCCTGTTGTCTTGCTTCTGACCTTTACATATTCAAAATTTGAATTGACACATAGAGCAAGATTACTAGGAAGAGTCCAAGGTGTAGTGGTCCATGCCAAAAATCAAATCTTTGCAACATTTTGATGAGATATTCATGCCTTAGACATTTGTGCTTGGTGTATCTTCTCAGTGCTGAAATTGATTTTCATCATAGGGACCTAAAATTTTTGCAAAAAATGGTAGGAAATTTTAGGAAATTTTTGTTGTTCAATTGAACCCCTTCAAAGGTTATTTATCAACTTTAGAGATCACTTGAATACTTTTAGACAAATTATACTAATCTTGGGCTTAGGAGTCATTATTGGTTTACTATGATGTCATTCCCACATAGTTCAAGGTGTTTCAATTGTTTGTTGAAGAGATTGTCCAATGTTAGTTCCATTTGAAGTTGTGTAGCCTTATTACTTGGTCATATCAAGTTAAAGAGAGTTTAGTATGATTGAAAAATGATTGAAATATGTACCTGTTTGTTAAGTTTGAGAGGTCCCTACATGATAAGGATACTAAAAAAAGAGCTTCCCTTAGCTTCGAGAAATATTTATTCTATACTGACAAGGCCAACCACATGAAGGTGGAAGCTCAGTGGCCTCACCTAAGACCTAAGACACCTAAGGAACTTAAGACATACAATACTTGACACCTAAGACCTTTAAGACACTTACTTGACATATCTACTCAAGACACATTTAAGACACCTAGACATCTAAGACACCCAAAACACCTAAGAAAGGTCTAAGATGCCTAAGCTACCTTTAAGACACTTAAGACATATATCTAAGACATGTAAGACCTAAGATAGGTCTAGAATCTACATATTTAAGACACATTTAAGACACCTAGAAACCTAAGACCTTTAAGACACCTCTAGACACCTAATACATCTAAGACTATCTATATATAGTTTAGAAATCATACCTGCACAACATGAAGTTCAATTTTATTTAACTTGAAATCCTTATAGGCATAGATCTACATAATTGCAAAAACAAAAATCTGTGTAAATAAATTTATAGCTCGTTTGTAGCTTGATCATGTTTGATTATAATAAAATTTGAACAAAGAACCATTGAAATTAAAATTTGAAAGGAAAGAACTATCAAGAATCATGTACATTTTAAAATAAATCAATAATCAATAGATAATTCAAGTGTGCATATACCTTCATACCATGTATCGATTGGTTCAACTCGCTCTTCAATAATGTAGTTAGAGCTCTTGGTACATATAATCTGAATCTTCTCTATCTTTTATTATCTCTAAAATCTTTTCGTGATCTTCAATAGACAACCTCCACTTTTGTTGGCCACGTCCTCTTTTTTGTAAAGTTTCCAAACTTAATCTTATTGCTATAACTAAGTGACTGTACTGTAGAACCTTTTGTTCTGGCATATAATCAATAAATATAATACCATTTTTATCTATCTTTACTTGTTGATAATAGGTGCCTTCAACAAAAACTAATCCAATGGGATATGATTGTCTATCATCATCTATCATTGATTCTAACAATTTTGATTTTGCTTGTGTGCATCTTAGTAGATAGTAATCTACACCTTTTGTATTGTCAGGATCTGCAACCACATCAAAAATATCTCCTGTACACACCACAAGTAAACATGTTTGCACATTTGAGTTGAACAAAGTAAATCAAATGTTCAAAACTTTATTACAATCTAGAATATAAATGGGTCATCCCACAATAATGGGTTACACTTTTTAGCCAAACTTGATATTGAAATCAATATTTTAAACTAAATCTTCACTTTTTGACACCTATAGCTACTAAACCATTAGGAATTTGAAGATGATGCGAACTAGTGATTTATGAGATTTTGTTTGTAGATTCTAAATATATATATATTTTTTTAAATACGAAGTTAAATTATAATTTTTTTTGCATCTCCTTTGATAATTAGTTTTTAATAGTAAACAACATTTTTTAAAAGTGATGTGTATTCTGTAGCACATAACTTTTTTTCTACAAAGGATAAAATTCTGATTCTTTTGAATTTAGATTGGTAATACCGATATATAGTGTATGCATTTGGTTTCATAATTTTTTGTTGAATTTTTTTTTAATTGAGTTTTGAAGTCAAACCAATTATAATTTAGACATAGGCATATTCCGTAAAACATAATTTTTTCTGTATGTATCGAAATTCAATTTTTCTTTTTTTGTTGAAACAAGGACATCAATACCTACTGTATAGATATTTTTTAGAATTTTTTTTCGCTAGTTTACTAATTTTCCATGTGTGTAGAACAGAGAACTTTATGTTTGGTGAAAAACTTACATTCACAAGAAATAAAAAATAAATATAATAATCAAATTAAATATATTTAAAGTTATACTTTTTTGAAAACTTATAATAAGCACTACATACTTACAAAAGATAAATTTTAAATGAATTCATTTGATCCCCCAAAAAGTAAATCAAAAGTGATTTTTTATCAGCATTTTGATAGGTGTACAAGAGACTCAATTATAGGTATGGTTTAAAACTAGCGGGGTTCTATCCAAGGGGGTTTAAATCTAAGGGGGTTTGATCAAATCCTCTTCAATTAGAATCCTTTAAATGGAACCTTTCAAGGCTTAAAACATTCTATTTTCTAAAAATATGTGATTTCAGCAAAAATTAGGATTTCCCAGAAAGTGTAACCCATTATTGTGGTAGCACCCAAATCAATTATGTAACTTACTTATAACAACTAAATCTGATACATGTTAGTAATCAGCTGAATATATAGGATCATATACATCTACAATGTCACATCTTCAAAAGGAGGCATTGATACTATTTGTTTTATTTCCCATTGTGAAACATATCCATCCCTTACATTTGGACATTGTAGAATATTTGCATTGTTCTCAATGCAATCAACACAAAAACATGATTTTTCACTCACTTGAATAGTAAGAGGCTTGCTATGTCCTGTAGTCATGACTTGATGTAGACTTCTAACACTATTAATTGCTTGACAATTATATGGATTCGATCGATCAATATCTGCACGTATGAACAAATTCTTGAGCATCTCAATTAAAACTAAAATTCAATTAAATCACATGTGTACTTAAATTTAAATATTAAAGTTTTTAAATAACATAAATTCAATTAACATTCCTTTAACTTCCCAAAAATAGCGTTTGTTGTATATTGAGTCACAGGCACAAAAATGACTTTTGCACCATTCAACAATTTGATTTGCATTTCGCATGGTGTTACCTGCAATTTCATGTTGGTGAAGTGCCCAAGTAAGAGGTAAGAATTTAAAAAAGTTCACATGTAAATCCAACTATTACAATACATGTAGATCAATTACATAAATCATTGTAGACTTGTATTCAACAATTTTAAATTTTGTAAATTATGTATCTAGTACATTACCTACAAGTTCATATTGGCGAAGTGCACACTTTACACATGCTCCTAGTCCATCATGCTCTCCTTTTCCATGTCCACTCTCAAAAAAATTCTACAAAAACTTTATGCTAGATTTAGCATGTTGTTGCATTAACCAATTAAATACTTTTGCAGACTTAAATTATCCTGTATAAATAGTTATATATAAACAACGATTTGAAAACCAAAAATTAGTTAAAAATTCAAGTCTTAAAATTTTATAAATTTTTAAATTAAAAATTAAAATTAAAAAATAATAATAAAATCAACACTTACCAGCACATCCATTAGACCAAATCTAGTATTGTAATGCATTAATGCCATGTTGTCTCAAATCTTCAAAAAATATTTGAAAGCAATGTGCTACATAGCTTCTATCATGACCCGTATCATCACTGATATAAAAGTGAACCTCCTTGATGATAATTCGATCATCTTCGGTACTCTCTACCTCATCTATAAATAACTCAGCATGTCTATAGCAAACTTGTACAAAGATTGCGACTTGCTTTGAATGATAATATTGACTTTGAATCTTAGTTTGAAGACTAAATGTATAATTTTTAGAAAAATCTACAATAGAGATAATACAACCTAGTGGAAAACAATCCTTTGAGTCACGAAATTGCTTAGCCTTCCATCTTGTGCCATTACAATGTTAGATATGTGGGTATACAATGTTATGAAATTTGTTCATAAACTCGTTGCAGGGCAATTCACTCTCTCTCAAAACAATTTTTCTGGATTCAACTCTTGACTTCATTGAGTATTTCACATATTCAAATCTCTTCCAAACAACTGACATTGAATGATCAATATTCTCAAATGGTAAAAATTTCATCAAATTTCTACAATCTACACATATATTTCTTATACACTGTACATTGAATTCATCCGAATTTTCTAATTTTTCACATAAGATAGACTTCACAAATTGTGTTGTACTTCCAAGGATGGCTACACTTGGATTAACTATTGCCATAAGATTTTTATATGATTGTAGGTGTAGATGAAATTCAACATGATTTTGATAGTAACAAGTTTCACGTACTTTATTTATATGTACAAAACTTGGTTGTAAATTCTCAAACATCCTTTGAGAAATCTTTACCTGTAAAAATTCTTGCTTAAATGCTTCAAAAAATTCACTTTGTGTTGTATCTATAAATTACTTTGGATGAGCAATTTTTTTACCATCTTCATCTTTTATTTGTATAGTGTCCCTTGTATTAGAAGAAACACGAGACTGATCGATTCAATATCCAATTACTTTTTGTTTTACATCTTCTGAAATTCTCTCTCTGAGGGACTCGACAAATATTTACCCAATTATTTTCAATGTTTTCATCTAATCTATTTCTCTTCTTGATATATCTTTGAACAATTCTCCTAGATACATTTACTAATTGGGCAATTGCTTTAACTTGTCTTCTATGTGATAATTTCTTACTAGAAATTACAGTCATCAATGCTCTACGTGCAACACTTAAATCAGAACTTTGAGTCTTGGTTTGAATAGAATCCAATGTTCTTTGCAAGCTTTCAATTACTATTTGATTTACTAAATTTGAAGATTTTTTTTGTTATCAACTCCAAAACAGGGGTCATTTCTTTTTGCCTAAATAACTTTGCACATAATTGTGCTCTTCCAATTAGAGATTTATCTTCAAAAAATTCTTCCCAAATTATTTTAGAGTGCAATTTTAATGTGCTTTTAGGTAACATATATTCAGGTAAAATATTTTTGAAAAGAGTATCCTCATCCATCTCCATAAGATTTTCAATTCCACACAAAAAAATTCTATCACTACTACCAATTTCATCTTGTACTTGTTCATTAACACGCCCTTCAACTTGTTCATCAATAATTTCAATGGGTTGTTCTTGACTAGATGTTCTTAGGGTTTTTTCATTTTTTTTTCAGTCATACAATCTTGCTTTAGTTTTTTTATTCCCCATCACAAATTGCTTGTTTTAATTCACCTACACACATATACATCCTAATAAATAACTTATGAACTTCAATTTCTACATGGTAAAATGAGTAAATAAATTGGAAATCATGTTACATACCTTGAAAATTTGTAGTCTCTCTTGCCAAAAAAACTCCTTTTGTGTAGTTTCTCCAAATAATTGAATTGAAAAAAATTAAAAAAATAAATTTTAACCTCTATTGTGAAAAATTCTGCTTCTTCTATTTTCTCCTTGATGTTTGAATTGAGAAAAAACATAAAAAATGAAGCTATATATATATTTAAGTTTGAAAAAAACAAACAAACCGTTGACTGGTGGTGGTCGCCGAAATTATTTAATTTTGGATGAGTCAATTTTGCCCTCAAATCGATTCGCCTAAAATCGTCTATGTGGCATCTTACATGGTAGCCACCTCCTCATTTTCTATAGTTTTCTGAAATTCTCAACTTAAACTGAATATTTCTTCAATCAAAATGGATTATTTCAAAAATAAAAAAACACCTTTTTGTAGAGTTCTAAGTCTAGAATCCAAATATGATTTTTTTAAATATTTTGATTAGTTTTAATATATTTTTTTAAAATTATTGCAAGTAGGTTGTTAAAATCAGAGATGACACTAATTAGAAATTTAAAAAAATATCAAAACACATCCAAATTTTTTCAAAATTATATGGTGCACTAGAGGAAAGAGTCCTCTCCAAAAGGGTATAATTGGTTTTGTGAAAATGATAAAAAAATTATACAAAAGTTGACGTAGAATGAAAACTATCAAATTCTATAAAGTCTGACTTTAAAACGATATTACGAAAAAAATATGCATTGAAAACTATTTTTTTTTCCTTCATGCACTTTTGCTATTTTTTTTGTGACGTGGATTCAAAGTCACATTTTCCTGAAATTTTCAGTAATTCAAAATTTGCTCTTAAATTTATAAAAAAAATTGTCAAAATAATTTTTGAATTTTTTTTAAAAATTACAAGCATAAAATTCATCAAGAGATCTACATTTCATTAGTTTACATCATTTTGAAATTCAAAACATAAATGCTACTTTTATGAGGTCAAAGTTTAGAATTTTTTTGCTGTTGGCCGATTCCTTTATAAAGTGTGACATAGGTTTGAGCTTTTACCCTCTAGCTGACCAAAACCTTGTGGTATGTGTGTTTATGCTTCATGCCTTATGCACATTCATGTATATGCTTCATGTCTTACATGTATTCAAGTGTATACCTCATGAGTTGTAGTGTATTCATGTGTATACTTCATGATTGACATGTATTCAAGTGTATACTTCATGACTTACATGTATTCATGTGTATACTTCGTGACTTACATATATTCATGTGTATGCTTTGTGACTTACATGTATCCATGTGCATACTTCATGTATATTACATGTATGCTTCATGCCTTACGTACATTCATGTATATGCTTCATGTCTTACGTGTATTGAACTCTATCATGCTACTTACCTACTCCTTAATATGAATCCCATGCACTCCTTATCTCTCTCTTTCCATGATAAGATCTTTAACATAGTGATGCTAGACTTAGATCTTCAAGCCATCCACATTCCACTATGTCATTATTACATTTACTATTAGCTTATCTACACTTAACTTATGTTATCTAGCCTTTCCATGATTAGGTTCATGTATTATTGTTTCCCCCTTCTACCTTCCCAATATATGACCTCACTAGTTATTCCTAGAAGCATATTGGTGGATCACCCTTCTTCTAGCTCATCAATTTTGGAGTTCTCAAATAAATCAATATCTTATTTGCATGCATGATAAAATGATGTCTGTACTCATTGGGTCTATCCTTTGGTGATGAACACATCCTCCTAGTTTCATGGGGTTAGGCTATGGGGGTGACATCCCTTCCAAAAAAGATAGAAAAATAAATGAAAATAAAAGGAAAAAGCATGTGCTAATCAAAGCAATTCAAATCCATATATCTCAAAAATTAAAGCAAGTCAAAGCATACCAAGTCAAATAAAATACTCCACTTGATCAAGTAGTCCCACTTTTCTAATTCTTTTTATATTGAATCAACCTATAAGCTATCCTTCAATTTAAGTCTAGGATTGAAATTTTGAGTTGCAGATGTTTTCTTTTCCCTTTCTTATGGTCTACATGACCTAAAATTGGATCCCTACTTTATCATATCACTTCACTTCCTTCATCCACAATCCTGTTATACACTTGCCTTTCCTCATTCTCCTGAAATCCAAGATTACACATTGACTAGTCCCTTGAATGATTCATGCAAAGCTCTATGCTACTCCCTTCTCTTTTCACATTATCTCCTATATCCTACATTTCACATACTTACACTATACACTTATCCTATACACTTCCACTTTTCCATATACATGGTGTACTTCTATTTTATAGTTGAAAGAAAATTTCTTACCATCTTGGTGTATAAGATTAGGATGGCATTATGAAATTCACTTGAATATGTTGTGACTCCTTGTGCCTAGATATATCTTATTTTCCTACAACCTATTCTCCATATTATCCTTCTACATCATTTCTCTTATCACTTATAATCACATTATCTCTTGTTACTTTCTCATCTTTGATCTTCTATCAACTTTATTTGAAACTTCACCTTCTTCTCTTTCATCTCATTTACCACTCTATCAGCACACTGACCATTACACTCTTCAAGGTATAGTCTTACTTGTTTGAATCCTATTTTTATATTAGTTTATTTTCGTTATCTTTTTCACTCTATCATCTCTTTGGGACATTTCTCTCTTTTTCCCCTTGGGGAATCTACATTGACATTCCAACCATCTTATTACTCCACACCTACTAGCTCCCTTCTCCTTGATTGTTTTCCTCTATCATCCACACTTCCTATTGTAATAGGGAGAAATTGATTTTATTTATTTCAAACTTCTAATTTCTTGTAGATAGAGATCTTAAAACATAAAACTATAATTTTTGATATACAATCTAACATAGTGATTTAAATATATCTAAATGTATTTCACCTAATCAAAACTAGATGCTCATTCCCTAGACAAATTACTATGGTTTTTTGCTTTTCAACTAAGAGAAAACAGAAAAACTAAGAATATAGTAATAAAATCTAGAAAGTGGATATAGAAATAGAAACCTAGAGTAAGATGGAATATATATAAGGTCTTAGAAAGCATATGAAATACAAATTGTAGTGCACTTCATAGATGCAACACAAGTAGGCTCACATCCAAATGTTTTGTAGTCCTTTGTACTGTTGGTGCTTGCACCTAGGGTTAGGGTTTCGAGCTTGAAAATCTATTGGTCTTTTTATTTGAACCCTCAAAATTCTAAGTCTGTCGGCCTTCACTTTTTCATGCATGTATCTTTGTATATGCATCGCTGTTTGTATGTACATTTAAATGTACAAATGCATATGTGCAAGGCTGGGCCCGAAAAGAAGTTCAATCGGCTTCGAAAAGTGAAAAAAATTGGTTGTATGCATATCGGGCTTGTATGTACAATTCTGGATGTAAAAATGTGGATGTACTTGAAGATTCCATCGTAGATTCCTAGAATATTCCATGCTTGTATGTAAATGTTTGCATGTATATTGTGTTGTATATTCGATATACAACAGGTAGATACATTGGCGATATGCAAAGGGAATGTACAAGTGCAAATGTACAAGCACACATGCAAAGGAAAAGATGCAAGGGTCTTATACATTCGCCACATGCAAGGAAAGATCAATCAGCAGCATACAAGGAGAATATGCAAAAGGATCATCGGCAAAACAATATGCATCGACAGATCAACTAATAGTCTTTCCGATGGCCGATGATGCAAAGGTGGTAACATACAAGGCGAAAGGTACAAAGGCCCGATGCATGTACAAAGTAACATACAAGGCCGACATACAAAGGAAATATACAAGCAGGCAGGTGCAAAAGGTGGACGTAGCCAAGGAATTAGTTGCATTTGTGAAAAGGGTGAGATCCGCGATTGTATATTGGGATTGTATGTTCCCAATGTACAATCGGACATACAAGCAATAGATACAAAGAAATATGCAAAGCAAGTATGGTCAAAGTTAATGTTTCAAAAGTATGGTGGGCTTGCACAGTTGTATGTTCCATGGGTTGTATGTATGTGCATATACAATGCAAAATACAAAAGCACATGTACAACCCGGACGTGAAGGAAAATGTGTTGTGGCAGATTTCAGGCTGGGGTCTGTGGGTTGTATGTTGCACATTCTATGTGTGATATACAATGAGAGATACAATGAGGTAGATACAAGCCAGATTTCAAAGGTTATTCCAATCCGATTGATAAGTGTGTTGAATCTGAATTGTATGTATATTGCATTTGTATGTGCAATATACAAAGGAGATATACAAAGGGAAGCTACAAGCCGGACCCGATAGTGATTTCAAATTGATTCATAAAAATTTGGGGTTCGTGCCTTGTATGTGTTGTGATTGTATGTATATGCATTTGCATATACAAGGCGAAAAAGGCAAAAGTGGCAAAAAAGGTAAAATGGAAGAGGGAAAAGTCAGCGATGGAGAAAGGGTGCCTGCGTGGTGCGATCTCATTGGCCGACGACTTTTCAGCATGATTTGAGGCCGTTGATCTCAATGGGAAGAAGGAAATCGATGACCCTGTTTTGAATGCCCGAGGAAGGAAGGATTTCTTTGTATATGCAACCGCATTTTAGGCGGGAAGGAACTTCAAAAACATGTGAACCATTGCTGCATCCCACGGGTAGGTTGGCCATTAATGGCAGGTTTGCAAGAGGTATGGGTCTAAAGAGATAGGCCAACTACCATATTTGGTAGGAAAATCTCCAGGCGGCGACACATCTCTCGAATTCCACCTGCTCCTTTCTTCTTCTTCCTCCTACTGCATTGAATGTTTTAGGCGCCATTTCTCATGGTGCATTATATCTGGCATTTTGAAATGACATGTACCTTGACTACTGAGTACACATTCTGGGTATATCAGAATTGTGTTACTCATTTTAGTGTTGTTGAAGACTTGGGCAACTTTTTGGAGAAAATAACAAAAAACAAAGCATTTTCTTGGTTGTTCTATCTCATTTGGAGTTTATGAGTTGCATTTCAAATGCATGTTGCACATATGTTTAGTTTCATGTTATTTTTATATGAGAAATGCTTCTTTGCATGTGTTTAGCTGTTTGTCTCCATTTGTTGTATGCATCCCTTCTTTTGAATCTGGTTGCTAAGGGTTCCTCAGATTCTAGAATATAGACTTTCTATATTGCATGCTTGATCTCTAACTTCCATTCAAGGAGTGGATTAAACTATTTTAGGTTAAGTATGGAGAAGAATGTATGTCAGCTGGGATATTTGTAAGTAGAGGCAGCTAAGTACTCATTCTTGGGTGGTGTTTGTAAGGCAAGCATCAATCTGACCCCTTGAAACTTGAATTGCCATTGCAAATCATTCTCTTGTATACATCTAGTTGACTCCTTGCCCTGAGATAGGCACCAGTCTACCCTTGTATAGTAGTTATGATCCAAAACCCCCTGTCTTGCATCCAAAAATTAAAAAAAAATCCTTTCTTAATTCCAACCTGTTAGTTGTAGGAGTAGAAATAGGACCCCTACATACTCTCATCCTCAACCAGTTAGATATGTCCAAGAACACTACCAACCTTGTGATTTATCATACAAATCTTGGTCCATACATGAGAGTATTCTGCCTATTCTGTAAAGCTAAATATTTCTATTGGGTGAGTCAAAAGTCAAATCTTTAGCTATAGGGATACCCCCTTCGTGCGGTAGAACCAGAAGTGAAGGGGAGGTAGCTCACGCAACCTCCCGTATTTGTTGGCCAAATCTGCCCATGCATTGGAACTGGCAAACCCTCTGCCGATTCAGAGATAAAGACCCAACATGTACTAAAAATCATAAAACTTACATAGGAAATGAAGGACCTAGGTGGCAAGGACACAATGCAAGTACCTAGTAATATAAAATAATAACTAAAATATAGGAAAATGAAAGTGTATACCTCATGACCTATAGTGTATTCATGTGTATACTTCATGACTGACGTGTATTCAAGTGTATACTTCATGACTTACATGTATTCATGTGTATACTTTTTGACTTACATATATTCATGTGTATGCTTCGTGACTTATGTGTATCCATGTGCATACTTCATGTATATTACATGTATTTACGTGTATATGATTCATGTCTTACGTACATTCATGTATATGCTTCATGTCTTACATGTATTCAAGTGTATACCTCATGACTTGTGTATTCATGTGTATGCTTCATGACAAGTACATGTATTCATGTGTATACTTCGTGACTTATGTATATTCATGTGTATGTTTCGTGACTTATGTGTATCCATGTGCATATTTCATGTATATTACATGCATTTACGTGTATGCTTCATTCCTCGTATCTTACGTGTATTTATGCATATACTTCATGTATTACATGTATGCTTCATGCTTCATGTATTACATGTATTTATGTGAATACTTTGTGTATTACATGTATGTTTCATGCTTCTTATATTACATGTACTTATGCGTATACTTGGCGTAATACGTGTATGCTTCATATTCCATGTATTATGTGTATCACATGTATTTATGTGTATGCTTCATGCTTCATATGTACTTATGTGTATTACGTGTATCTATGCATATGCTTCATACTTCGTGTATCATGTGTACTTATATGCTTCATGCCTCGCATGTATTTATGTGTATACTTCATAGATTACACATGCTTCATGCTTTGAGAGGAAAACATAACAGATATCCATTTTACAACCATTTTGCAAAACATATATCTGTCTTGTAGAAGGGATATCCATTACTAGATATTCGTTGCCCAAAGAATTGGGTTTTAGGTAACAGATATCCATTTTCAGAATGAATATCCATTTTGAAAATGGATATCCATTATGTAAAAGCCAAAAAAATACAAAAAGAATGTTGTTGGGCGCGACAACCATGCCCACAAACCCTCTGCTGTCAAAAAACACATGTTCTCTGCTTGTTATAGTCAAAAAAATACTTTTATGCACTTTTGGACACACAATTTTCTTGTTACAATCATAAGGGTGATATTTTTGTTCCCCTAATGGGGAGAAACAATTATCGTAAAGCAAAAAGGAGGAGGAAAGTTACATTGGAGGAAATTGAAGCAATTAGGGAAAAGGATAGAGCAAGGAAGAGGATTGGAAGACCGGGTTTGGCGGATGCTCATCAAGGTGAAGCTTCTTCTTTACCATCTAATGACATACAAATTGAAGGTGTTAATGTTGATTGTAATGAAATGTTAGATAAGAATGAAATTGACCATGATATTACAAATGAAAATATTGCAAAATGTTATGAAACACCTATTGATAAGAGAAATACCATGGACAAAGAAGAAGAAAAAAATAAAGATATGTGCTTGAAGAAAGTGGATATGAACCTCATGATGTTGAATTTGTACTTCATAATCCATTTGTTGACAAAATTGATAAGGTTGATAACATGGATGAAACAATGAAAATCAATGTATCTCCAAATTACATAGAAGAGAGGACATTTATCAAGAAGAGAATAAGCATGATGAAATTGGAAAACATCCAAGAACCCCAAAATGGTTACTTGAAATTGATGAGAACATAATGGAAAAACTTGAAGGCAAGAGGTCGTCACGAACAGTTCGATTGTGGGCTTCAAAACTCTTCAATGAATACTTTGAGAATAAAACATTAACCAAACAATGCCAAATTTTTGTGCAATTACTAAAGATGTACAAAATGAGACCTTTACTAAAGAAATTAAAGATTCAATTAAACAAAGTGTTTGATCGGAATAAAATTATTGTTAGAAGCCTTTTCAATACACTCAATTCTATTGGAAAGACTAGCAAGGAGAAAGATAAAAGAGCTTCTCATGGAGTAATAACAACCTCAATGGTAAGCAAACAATTAAGAAAGGCTTGATTAATGAGGCAAACTTGTGTTGACTTAAGATTGAATTGTAAAACATTGTCAAAAGCACTAGCATTAAGATCAAGACTAGATAGTCATCTTGGAAATGATACTTGGGTTTTTAGTGGTAGGCTTCCACAAGTTGATAAGAAGCTAATCAATAGCACAAAGGAAAAAATTAAATGATTTTGGCACACTAACTCTAAGGTATCACCGAATGCAAAAGATGTTTTAAAGTTAAGAATTGCTGATAAAGACCGCACACCACATCCTAAACATTACTTGGAATGTAGCCAAACAACATTGTACAAACAATATTGTGAAACACACCCAGGTATAACAATCGCACAAAGAGCATTTGAATCTCTTAAGCCATTTTATTGTGTTCCTCTTAAAATTCATAATACATGTTTTTACAAATACCATGTAGAGTTTTCTATGTATCATGAATTATTATGCAATATTTGTTCTACTTTGTACGCTAATGAAATGTTACAGGAGTGTGGTGCAATTCAACTACCAAAGTCATCTAGGGACTTATTGGATTTATTTTTATGTATTAGAGATGATGGTTACATTTTCTACAAGAATGATTGTTTAAATGAAAAGTGTTTACAATGTGGTGGGTTATCAAAGTTTGTATCATGTTTTCATGAGGGCAGCAAGCATGATTTTGGAAAGAGAATGGTTGAGAAAAAGAGATATGAGACAATGAAATACAATTTGAAAAGTGGAGGTGAAGGTTCTAGATGTGAGTTGATTGTAAGAGAGGTAAGTATTGCTGATTTTAAGAAAAATCTTTTCTACAAGTATGCCAGACACATCCAGAGGTCTCGATGGTTAGATCAACAGTTTAAGATGTATAAAGACTTTTTCCTAATTGGAACTATTAGCTCTGTAGTTGATTTTGTAGAAAACTACATGTTGCAACCCCAAAATAAAATGCAATCCCAGTACTACAATTCTATTCAGATTGCTATTTTTGTTCACATCACATATAGACATGCCCCTAAGAGTACAGAAGAGAACATAAAGATTGTCAGAGAATACCATTTTTACATGAGTAATGATCAATCTCATTCATTAGAGTATGTGTAATATTGTTTTCAACAACTTTATGGGTTCTTGCAAGAAAATATATTAGAATGGATCAACATCTCATTTGGTCAGATAATTGCACCAGTCAATTCAAGAATGCTTGTATGTTCCTATTAGTTGAGCAGAATGCATGTAGAGAAGGATATACCTCATATTTGGAATTTTTTGAAGCTGGGCACGGAAAATGTGAACATGATGGAGTGGGTGCATGCATAAAGAGAGCTCTTTTTAAAAAACAAATAAAGATTAGAGGTGGTGCTATATTCAGTGATGTAGATTCTATTGTTAAGAGGTGTAACTATGCATTGTCTAAAGGTGTGGCTCTTGATTCAGAAGTGCATAGGTTCTTTTGGTTGGTTGATGAGGGGATCGCGAGAGAGATATTGGATTATCAGAGAATCAATGAATCATCAAAGATGCATTCATTTTGAAGTTCAGATGCAAGTGCATGGACTATTTGGACATGAGAATTAGCTAGTTTTTGTCAGAGTTGTATTAAATGTGATTGGGATAATTGTGAGTCAAGTGAGTGGATAGATGCATGGATTCCATGATATTTAACCCCTTTATCTCAAGGTCAATCATATTTACTCAATGACATGGAGAGCTCATTTGACTATGAACATCTTTCAGACCTTATACGTCCAGGTCATGTTTATGCAATTGTTGCACCACATGGAAATGAAGTGAGATCAGACTATTGGTTGGCACGATGTGTACAAGGAAAACAAAAGATAACATGACCTATGATAGATGATGATGGGTTAACATATCCTACAGGATCAGTTGTTATTGCTGGGACTTGGTTACAAACATATATGATTAGAAAGAATGAAACCCCTACCTTTGAAGACTTTGAGAAGCATAAAACCATATTGTTGTATTCACACCTAGTTGTAGCAACAAATGTTAAGTTACTAAAGCATCATGAAAAGCCAAAAACAAAACAACTATGGACAATTAGTAATGTTGATCATGAAGCAATATTGGATACTCTGAAGGTAAGAGATGACCCCTCAGGTACGCTTGACTAGCATTTAAACTTCCAGATGGACAAGTATGACAATTTTTATCTTAAATTATTCTTGTTTTTTCTATTTTTTAGAATTTTTTTATTAAAAATCTTGTTTCTTTAACTATAATACATGCTTTTGACAATACAGGACTACAAATGAGGTTATTTTACATGGCATCGTAGACCTGAGGTACAATTTTTAATGTTCATTTGTATTTCTTAATATTTTGCTTTCTAGTTTTTTCTACATACTAATTTCTAAATTCATTTTGTGCATATCCTACAATTAAGGCATTCCATGTGATGAGATGTATTTTATGTGTTCTGCCAAACAGTTCATGTGCCTTGTCTATGCTTCCATATTTTGCATACATGTGTCATAGGGTAATTTCAACTACAACATCTGACAAAATTCTCATATCCTTCATGCAACTTGATGAATGTCCATACCTTGTTTCAAAGATATAATTTTGGCACATGTAGGGAGGATGCTAGTAAAGGTTGTGGAATTTGGCTTTACACCTGCCAATTGCATTTTCTTGAAAGTGTTTAGAGCCTTTTTCAACAAATCCATTTTGTTCATATCTTGCAATCATGGCATTCCATTAGACCACATTTCTTTGAGGTATTCCACCAAACAATTCATGTGCCTTGCCTATGCTTCCTCACTTTGCATTCATGTCTCCTAGGGCAGTTGCAACTATAACATCTGGCATAATTCCCATATCCTTCATGCTTTGATGGATGTTCATATCCTGTTCCAAAGATCCCATTTTGGCACATGCAAGGAGGATGCTGGCAAAGGTTGTGGAATTTGGATTTACACCTGCCAATTGCATAAAAAAATGGACACTTAGGAAGGTTGCACTTAGCTATAGGATCATGCAACAATCTCTTGGCAGCCCCATTTTCCTTTATGACAATACTCATGATAGTCTTGAAGGAACATAACTATTTATGTGCATCAGTCCACTATGACTATCATAGCATTAGAGTCTTTTGGAAACCTCCCTTCAAACTTTCTCCTTCATAATCCTTAGTGTTTTGACCTCATCATTGCCCCTTGGATGGTCTTCACACTTCCTAAGACAAAACCTAGCTTCTCCTTTCCATGGTCATCCTTCATAATATAATGGAACTCATCTATTTTATGATTGTCCTAAGGCATGACAATGCTCCATAATCAGAAACAATTTTTGTTATTTGAAAGCCTCCTTGAAACCTCACGTTTCCTTCTTCTAGATGGTGGTTCATTTCATTGCTAGGTCATTCTCTTGATGAACCTTGGAGGTGACATCATTGATAGTAATCCTTTTGGCACATGGATTACCTTCCACAACACTACCCCCATACCCTCATGACTATCATAGGGCAGAGTAGGACTATTTTTAAAAATCAGGATAGCACTGGTCCTCTGCCTCCATTTTGTGTTCTTGTCCATGCAACAATACTTCATATAGATGACAAGTTTTAGGTTATGAATCCCCCTTTTAAATGATTCTAATTACCTCTATGTTTCCACTAGGTGTTAGGGTAGATATCTTATCTCAAGATACAACATCGTACTCTCAAATCTAAACTACTCCCATATGGTGTTTGGACTACTTTGAGGTTACAGACTGTGACATTGGATTGTTTGGACTATGACAATCCTCTAGGGAATTCCATCATGCATTCATCAAGAAAAACCTCTTCACTGTGCTAATGATAACCTTGTCAAAAGATCATGGCAATCTCATATGGTATATTTCATGAACATTGTTGTCCCAAATGTATGAAAGCCACCCTATGACTATGACAATGAGCTAGAACAATCTCTTTTTGACTTTGAAAGTCTTCATTGCACATCATGAATGGGATAGTCCCTTCTAAACTACTTAAATAACCTTATCATTCCCATGGACTTCTCCAAGAGTTGTTACACCATTCTCCACATTTGACAATGATAAAATCTTGAAAACATGACATCAAACTAAAATTGTGACCCTATTGTATAAGACAATCATCATGGACTAAACACTATATTGTGGTAGGGACTATTGCATTCTAGGAAATGACCATGCAAAGTAAATTAACTTTCATAACTACCTTCCACAACACTACCCTCATACCCTCACGATAACTTTTCAAAGAATGAAAGAATTTGAAACCCTCCATCCATGAGATAACTGAGACCTAAAACTGCTGGTGACATTTTTAGGACAACACTTAGTTTTGTTGACAATCCATCTTTGGGTGTATAATAGGATAGTGACAATTGTCTCCATGAAATGTTAGTCCCTTCTACTTTCCTTGGGTTTTGGATAAATGGTTTCAATGACACCTTTACCATGTTTAAGAAAGTAGGTATGATAGTCAGCATGGTACAGTTCCTTATCCTTATGACAAATGAAATCAAATTGGCACCCATTCATGCTCACGAGTACTGCTGACAGGGTTTTCCTCTCGATTATTTTTGAGTATTCCTCCATGACCTAACTTTATAGCCATTGGTCATCATAGGAGTTTCTTCTCATGACTGCCCTCCCTTCATCAATCCATCTTTCCAATATGTCAGTCTACATGAAAATCTCTAGACTGTCTTAAGGATTATAACTGTTTAGGACAACCTAGGTATAACAATCCCCTATGCCTCAATAAAGATAGCTTCCATAATAACTATAACATTCAAGAAAGAAGGGTTGAGATTGTGCACAAAGTCTTAGGAAATAGTTTGCGTGGTTTGTCTATGTTTCCACACTTTACTTTACACCTGCCAATTGCATTTGTTTGAAATTTTGTAAAGCAATAAATCCATTTTGTGCATATCTTGCAATTATTGCATTCCATCAACATCTCTTACAATCATTGCATTCCATCAAACAACAACTATGTTCATATGGACTAGTATAACAGTCCTATAACTACATTAATTTACAACAAGAGTTACACATGTGATTGAAGTATGTACAACCCTTATCCACTAAACTTGCATGGCTACATGCAAATAGAACACAAGAAAAGATTACAATGTTAAGATATGTTCCAAAGTGCTTGATTAATTCAAAGATTTTTAGTTCATCCTTGCAAAATACATTTCGTGCATATCCTGCAATCATGGCATTCCATGAGACCACATTTCTTTGAGGCATCATGTCAAGTAGTTCACTGCCCTTGTCTATGCTTCCACATTTTACATACATTTCTCCCAGGATAGTTGCATCTACAACATCTGATAGAATTACCATATCCTTTATCCTTTTATGGATGTCCATACACTATTCCAAATATCACATTTTAGCATAGGATGGGATGATGTTGGAAAAGGTTGTGGAATTTGGCCTTACACCCACCAATTGCATTTTCTTGAAAGTTTGTACAACCTTATCAAGAAATCAATTTTTATCATATCTTGCAATCATTGCATTCCATGAGATGACATCTATTTGAGGTGTTCTATCAAATAGTTCACGTGCCTTGTCTATCCTTCCACACTTTGCATACCATGACCATGACCAAATTCATATTCACAGTCCTAATCACCACCATGACCATGTTCATATGGACTACTATAACAGTCATAGTATAACAGTCCTATAACAGCCCTATAACTTATTTTCTTAAAATGTTCTAAAGCAACAAATCTATTTTGTACATATCTTGCAATCATTGCATTCCATCAGACAACTTCTCTTTAAGTTGTTTTGTCAAATAGTTCACGTGGCTTGTCAAATTGTTTTATGTTATAAATTCAGGTTGTGGTCTTAGTAGGGTATCAAATTAGCATCATTCATGACTACCATCTTCTAAGGGGACATTGTCAACATTCACAATTTAAAGAAGTAGACAATCCATGCAAAGGAGAAGAAGACAATTTACATAAAGGGATTGTGATAGTCATTTACAATTTGTATCAAGCCCATTATCTAAGAAATCTCCATGAGAAAGAGGTTGAGGGGAAAAGAAGGGTATATACAAGATGATACAAAGGGAGTTATAAATGCAGGTATTTTAAGTTTTTTATGCTCGACAGATTTTAATATATAAATGCAGGTGTTTTGGGGAATAGAGCTATTGTACATTCAAGGGACTGAGATTCTGGTTAAAACATTTAGCTTTCATTTTTGGAGACATTTGATATAATTCCTAAGGTGACATATAAGACATCTTTCACCAAACTTCTTATAAAAAATATTAAGTTAGTTGTACTTGATGGTGTTTCTTAAACATTTTTTTTAACTTATAAATGCAAGTGTTTTCAACTATAAATCTATTGTATTCAAGGCATTAAGATCAGTGGTTAAAGCATTTAGCTTCCATCATGGAGACAATTTTTACATTTTAGATTTGTATATTTGTATATTTTGTATATCCTATGAGGAGATTATGACCATAATACAATAATGTTTCCATCTTACATATCCTCCTAGTGTTTCTTCACATTTGGTGTTAATAATTGATAACCATTTCATGTGATTTTAGTAGTACACTCTTTAAGGTGTGTTTTTTCATTATGTTTAATGCTAAATTTGATGGTTATATATGTAGCAATTTGATGTCATGAATATTTTAACAATAAACTAGTTTATCTCTTCAAATCAGTCCCAAAAACCTCTTAAAAATAGTCACAAAACCTCTTAAAATCACGTTTCCCCCTATGAAAACTAGGGTCTTTACCGATACATTGTAGCCTGATTCGATTGGGACATCTAGGGAATGAAACAGGGCCTCCACTACCATAAAACCACCCACCTCGACCTGTCGGCACCGTCGGTTAGGTCCCACAGAGTGAAGAACGCAAAATATGGCTCCTGGCACCTTTACACTACATGTCACTGAGGCATTTTTCAATAATGCATCTGCCGTTGGCACGGGCAAAGGATGTTGAGTTGGTCAAAATGAAGAGAGGTTATTGTGGAGAGGCCTAACATCCAGTTGTAGGTCCAAATGGATCATTCGTAAGTGCCATGAAGTGCAAGAACTACTTCGTCAAAGTCTGGCAATTTTTTGCTATTAGGTCTCTTAAGAGACTTTGTCGGTACATTGTAGCCCAATTTGAATGGGACACATGGGGAACAAAATAGGGCCTCCTCTAGCATAAACCCACCCACCCTGACCTGTCAGCATTGTCGGTTAGGTCCCACGGGGTGAAGAACGCAAAATATGGTTCCTGGCACCCTTACACTACATGTCACTTAGGCATTTTGCAAGAATGCATCCGCCATTGGCATGGTCAAAGGATGTTGAGTTGGTCAAAACTAAGAGAGGTTATTTTGGAGGGGCCTGACATCCCACTATAGGTCTAAATGGATCATTCGTAGGTGCCATGAAGTGCGAGAACTACTCTGTCAAAGTATAGCAATTTTTTGTTGTTAGGTCTCTTAAGAGACTTTGTCAGCACACTATAGCCCGATTCGATTTGGACACCTGGGGAATGAAACAAAGCCTCCGATAGCATAAACCCACCCCCAACCTGTTAGCACTGTCGATTAGGTCCCACGAGGTGAAGAATGCAAAATATGGCTCTTGGCACCTTTACACTACATGTCGCTAAGGCATTTTGCAAGACTGCATCTATCGTTGGTATGGTCAAACGATGTTGAGTTGGTCAAAACAAAGAGAGGTTATTGTGGAGGGGCCTGACATACAGTTGTAGGTCTAAATGGATCATTCATAGGTGCCACGAAGGATGAGAACTACTTCGTCAAAGTTTGGCAATTTTTTGCTCTTAGGTCTCTTAAGAGACTTTGTCGGTACACTGTAGCCTGATTCGATTTGGACACCTGGGGAACGAAACAGGGCCTTCGCTAGCATAAAACCACTCACCCCGACCTGTCGGCACCATCAGTCAAGTCCTACGAGTTGAAGAACACAAAATATGGCTCCTATCACCTTTACACTACATGTCACTGAGGCATTTTTTAAGAATGCATCTACTATTGGCACAGTCAAACGATGTTGAGTTGGTCAAAACAATGAGAGGTTAAATTGTGGGGGAGCTAACATCCAGCTGTAGGTCTAAATGGATCATTCATAGGTGCCATGAAGTGCAAGAACTACTATGTCAAAGTCTGGCAATTTTTTGGTCTTGGGTCTCTTAAGAGACTTTGTTGGTACAATGTAGTCTGAATCAATTGGGACACAAGGGGAACGAAATAGGGCCTCCACTAGCATATACCCACCCACCCCAACTAGTCGGCACCATTGGTTAGGTCCCACAGGGTGAAGAATGCAAAATATGGCTCCTGGCAGCTTTACACTACATTTCACTGAGTCATTTTGCAAGACTGCATCCACGATTGGCACGGTCAAACAATGTTGAGTTGGTCAAAATGGAGAGAGGTTATTATGGAGGGGCCTAACATCTAGTTGTAGGTCTAAAAAAATCTTTTGTAGGTGCCATTAAGTGTGATAAATACTCCATCAAAGTCTGGCAATTTATTTCTCTTAGGTCTCTTAAGAGACTTTGCCAGTACACTATAGCTCAATTTGATTGGGACACATGGGGAATGAAACAGGGCCTCTGCTAGCATAAACCCACCCACCTCGACCTATCGGCACCGTTAGTTAGGTCCAAATATAAATCATGCCAAATGTATCTCTCTCACTATGTAGTCATCTTTGTCGTCTACAAGGGCAAAATGTTCACTCCCCCACAAACATTGGAATGCACCGAGGGCACAACTCATTTTGGTCTTTGACAAGGGTCATTGTACCTTATCATTTAATCATATTTCAAGTGTCAAATCCAAGGCTGTGTCCTTGGCTATTTGTAATTAGGAATCCTATAGTTGCCAGTTTTATCTAACTAACTCTAATGATCTTTACTAATTAAAGAACTAATACTACTGATCTATCTATTGTGAAATGAATTCCAAGAATATTGAAAACAAAATTGAACAATGAATTGCTTAAAGTAAATCTATATTATTCCTTTCAACTAAAATATGCATTTACCTATGAAAACAGTAACTATCTCCTTAAACAGAATCTGAAATAACAAAAATAATAGTACTAGCCTTCTGCCTTGGTGGTGAGAGTGGGCCCTTGCTCCATACCCTTAGGACTGAAGACTAAAGTAAAGAATCGGCACAAGAAGATAATATCACAACTCAATTCTAGTCCAATTCCATCAACTTTGTATTCAGAAAATATTTATGTCAAAATAAGATTACAGAAATCAGAAATTAATCGTTGTCCCTTCTACTGCTACTTCTCTAAGTTTATATCTAAATCAGTGATAAGATATCACTTACCCTAACTACTAGGTCATCTATGAGATAACATCAATCTCTTTATTCTATTGACTGTCTAACTACAGTATAAATATCCATGCAATTAAAATAGATTTAGTGGAACAGAAGTCCACACTAAATCTGAGTCTTAGTTTTAAATACACTTGGGCATCGAGGCCCTGAAATATAGGTATTTAAATCAATTTATCAATAACTCATGCAAAATCAAAAAGAGATAAAACTTTCAGTAGTTAGCTATGGTCTGCCCTCAATTACTCAGGTGATGATTTGAGTAACATCAGGAGCATCCTGATCACTACTAGAAGTGTTTGACTGACAGCTGTGCTGGAAATCTGCACTGTTCTAAAGAGGTGCCAGAGATGTATATTTCTGTCTGTAGCTCTGAAGATATGATTGTGACCTTCTTGTTCAACTTCGGAGATGCTCATGACTTCAGTCCATCTCCAGAGATGATTCACCTCCTTATCTCAAAATCTCTCCAATCAAATTGGAAAACATTGGAGACTAGTCGTGGCATTCTAATGTTGGCTCCGGAGATCATTAGGACTACCTCCAGAGATGCACAAAATTATCTACCCGAACACCTGCACCTGTTGATTCAAAAAGAGAAGATTTCTACATATTTCCATCAATTCAATGCACATTAGTCCTTCAATTAGAAATCATGATTCTAAGTAACTCATCTCTTATTAATCATCATTAGAACAATCTTGTTAGCCTATTTAGGTGCAGCCATTAGGACAATAGAATAAGAAGGGAGAAAAAGAGGGGTAAAAAGGGGTTTTTCATGGGTGCTACCTCGCACTCATCAGTCTTTCCATAACTTATGTAGACACGAGGAAAATGAGGATATGCAAAGTATGTAGACCATATAGAATGTGAAATGAGGATTGCAAATCATGCCAAATCTACCTCATTCTTCTCTTAACATAACCCATATGGAAGGTGAAATGATGGTATACTAGACCTATAGACGATGAAATGATGATAGGAAAATCATGTTAAACATATAGAAGGTGAAATGAGTAAGAAGAAAATAATTTTAAACATATAGAAGGTGAAATGAGTAAGAAGAAAATAATTTTAAACATATAGAAGGTGAAATGAAGATACGTTATACATGTAGAAGGTGAAACAATGATATGTTATACATATAGAAGGTGAAATGAGGATAAGCGAATCATGTCAAACATGTAGACCTATGAATTGAGGATATGCAATGCATGGAGACCATATAGAAGGTAAAATGAGGATATGTGAATCACGCCAAACGTGTCTCTCTCCCTACATGGAGACATATAGGCCGTGAAATGAGGATGATGAGTGCCAAGTAGCACCCATGGAATACATCTTTTTACCTTTGTTTTTCTCCTTTTTGATCCCATTTTTCTTGATGTCTGCACCTAAATAGGCTAGCAAGATTGTTCTAAATAATGATTAATTAAAGATAAATTACTTAAGATCATGATTTCTGATTAAAGGACTAATGCGCATGGAATTGATGGAAATATGTAGAAAAACTTCTCTTTTTGAATCAACAGGGGTAGATGTTAGGGATGGCAATTTTGTGCATCTCTCGAGGTAGTCTTAAATGATCTCTGGAGACAATACCAGAATACCACGACATCAAAAGTTTTGAAGTAAAGAGGAAAAGCCTCCCCGGAGCTGAGCAAGAAGGTCGTAATTATACCTCCGAGCTACAGACATATCTCTGGAGCTACAAGCAGAGACATACATTTCCAGTGCCTCTTTAGAATAGAGCAGATTTCCAGCACAGCTATTGGTTAGGCACTTTCAACAGTGATCATGATACCCCCTCATATTACTCAAATCAACACCTGAGTGATTAAGGGCTATCTTTAGTTAACTGCTAGGAGTTTTTATCTCTTTTTAAGTTTTTGCATGAGTTACTGATGAAACTGATTTAATATCCATATTTTTAGGGCCTCACTGCCCAAATGTATTAAGACTCAAACTTAGATTCAGAGTGCACTTCTGTTCCACTCAATCTATTTTTATTGCATAATTATTTTTCGTAGTTAGACAGCTAGTATAATAAAGAGATGGATGTCATCTCATAGAAGAACTAGTAGATAAGATAAGTGATATGTCATCACTCATTTTATATATACTTATAGAAGCAGCAAAAAGAGGAGACTTTTTATTATTCTAATTTTTTGTAATCTCAATTTGGATAACAATATTTCTCTAAATGCAAAGCAAATGGAATTGGACTAAATTTAGTTGTGATCTTATTCTTTTGTGTTGATTCCTTACTATAGCCTTCAGCCCTAAGGGTGTGAGAAAGGGCCCACTCTCACCACCAAGGCAGAAGGCTAGTACCACTGTTTTGTTGTTTCAGATTTTGCTTTATAGAATACTTATTGATTTTGATAGATAGATGCATGTTGCAGTTTAAAGATTTTCTTTGAGTAATTTACTGTTCAATTCTATTTTCAGCATTCTTTAAATTCATTTAGTGAGCAAATAAATCAATCTCTTTAAATTAGTAAAAGTCATTAGAATTAGCTAGAGAAAATGGGTAACTGTAGAATCCCTAATTGCAGATAGCTGAGGACACAGCCCTGGATTTTGACATCTGAAATATTATTAAATGATGAGGTACAACAACCACTTTTCATTTTTGGCGCCGTTGCCGGGGAGGATTGTGTTAATTAGGGAAACTTAGCTAAACAGTTTTTAGGTTAGATTTGTATGGTTAGAGCTAGAGATTCAAAAGGAAGATACATAAAACAAACACCCCATCAATAAACTATAGGAGAAAGCAGTGGGGTGGCACAAGATCTTGTTGAAGAAAGAAACCTAGAACCTACCTTGGAAGCTACACCTCAAATCAATAATCCCTTAGATCCTCCAAATCTTCCACTTGCTGATTATATCCAAGAATTACAACAAAAGTTTCAGGTAGATCCTTTGATAGAACCCAATTTCCTAGAACCTCAGGGAGAAGAACCAGTACTAAACATGGATGATAATAATGATAATCATGAAGAGGAGGAAAATCAAGCTCCAAGAACCTTCTTATATCCCATTATTTTGGCTGCGGGAGACAATGCTCCTATGAAAAATATCTCACCAGCACACCTGCCAAATTTTAGAGGTCTTTCTTCTGAGGATCCAGATTAGTTTCTATTTGAATTTAAAGTAGTATGCCAAACTTATGATTATGGATCAGATAACCAAAAACTCAAACTGTTCCCTTCAACCCTGAAAGATTCTGCGATGAGGTGGTTTATGGGTTTACCCTAGAACTCTATTCATTCTTGGGATCAAATGGAAACAGAGTTTTTAGGAAAGTACCAAGATTACTATAGAGTCAGTAATAAAAATAAGGAATTGTTTAAAATTAGACAAGGAGAGGAAGAGACCTTAGAGGACTATGTGGACAGGTTTAACTTTGTCTTGAGAAGGTATGGGACCCTAGTAAATCACTCTTTAGCCAGAACCCTGTTTGTAAAAAGATTAGATAAAGAGTCAAAATAGGCACTGGATCTAATGGGAAAAGGAAATATCAACAAAATGGATATACCTGCTATAGAAGAACTCTGCAGGAACTATTCTAGAACCCAAGATGGAGTGAGATCATCCAAAACCTTCAAAGGGAAGAATGAAATAGGACAGTTAATGGAAGAGATCGCAAATCTAAAAATAGATATTTTGGTCCAATTAAATACCACATTGGATGGGATTCAGGCAAAAACTAGAACAACTGAACCACTCTCCATCTATTGTCCTAGGTGTAGAAACAAGCATCTGTTGAGAGAATGCCCTTTAGACAAATCAAAGATTTGTTAGATCTGTGACAGGGAACATCCTACCAGTCAATGTAGTCAAGTCCCAGCCTTGAAAAGGTTGAGTAAGAAGAATGCCGTAGTAGAAGAAGAATTGAACTATGTGGGACAAAAACAAGCTGGGAATTTCCCTTATAATCAGTATCCAAACCAGCCTTCTTACATGGGTCCTTCTAATTGGGGAAATAATCAATGGAATCCAACTTGGCATGGGCCTCAGAATAATCCTCCTTGGGGACATCAGGATTGGCCAAATCGACATTGGCAAAACCAAAATTGGCAAAATCAGCACTGGGGAAATCAACAGTGGCCACCATAGTTTAGATCACAAAACATGCAACATCAATGGTGTCCTCAACAGGGATATAATCAACAATAGCAAGGACAACCTAGACGTTTCCAACCTCAACAACAAGATTGACTAATTGGACCCTCCAACACACAAGGTCAATCACAAATGAGCCAGTTAGCCAATCACCCTTACCAGCTCAACCTATACCAAACCCATGAAATAAACAGGGAGCAGCTGTTTACATGACAGAGAAAGAAAACATGGCTGGTATTAACGCTATATATTCAAATAATCTCCAGCTGCGTTTTGGGAAAGCATTCCCAAGACCATCTCCTCCAACTATAGTTGAAGTAACCAATGATGAGGAACTTGAAAATTCATCCACTCAACTCCCAGAGGAGATTACTATCGAAAAAGTGCTAAAAGAATCATCCTTGGATAACTCTAGAGTTGCTCCTAAAAGACCGACTCCAGAGAACATTCCTAGATACAATTTTGATAAAAGCTCTAGAGATGCTTCAAAGATGGAAAAACTAGCACCATACCCGGAACGGCTCAAACAACATGTCCCCCCAAAAAAGATCTTACAAAAATAAGTCCAACCCAACCTGGAATCAAAACTTTTACAAGAAATCAGGCAACTGAACATTGAAATTCCTCTCCTCCAAGCAATCAGAGATGTACCAGAACTGAATCAATTCATTAAACAACATTGTGTCAAAACACAAGGCAGGAAGAAAAACTTTCTTTCTACAATCCAGGTGGAAGGGAAAGTAGTAGATCTATTGATGGGAGAAATGCTCCTCCCAAAACATGGAGACCTTGGAAATCTTGTCATAACTATTTTCATCTCAGGGGTAGAAATTTCAAATGTTTTGGTTGATTTGGGAGCAACAATTAATGTGATGATGGTTCATACAATGGACAAATTAGCTCTATCAGGTATCCAATCCACAACTACAATCCTTCAACTTGCTGACCAGTCAGTAGTTGTTCTGAAAGGAGTAATCATTGATGTACCAATTGTGATAGAATCATGGGAATTTCTAGTAGACTTCCTGATATTAGAACTGAGAAACCAGAGAAATGCTTATCCACTGATTTTAGGAAGACCATGGCTGGCTATAGCAGTAGCATCTATTTATTGTCAAACTGGGGATATGGTCATTTCTAATGGGACAGATTTGAAGAAAATATCTATGTATCCTCTAGCTAAACCATCAATACATTATACAGGAAGAGTATGGGTGGATGAACTAGATAACAATGACAACAGTGCCTCAGTAGCTATGGTAACCATCAGGGAACATTTGGGAGAGTTGGAAGAAGAAATCTACTATGATACAACAAAAGACATTACCCACAGCCTAATCAATGAGGATGTGATGGAGCTTGCCCAAGATTCTAGGAGAGATCTTCTTACTTCTACTCATTGTACCCTAGAAAATATCATTCTTTGTGGGGAGACCTTTTACAGAGACTTAGCCACATTCCACATGTTGCTTCCACATTCTTGCCCCCTCAATACCGTGACTCCAGTGTATGGATTAACTACATCTATGGATCAAATCACAAAATAGGTCATGATTTTACCAGGGAAAACACTTAATATCAATACTCAATTAACAACAAATCAGGAAGAAAAAATTATCCAACTTCTGATTTCCCATTCAACAGCTTTTGCTTGGGAATACCAAGATATGAAGGGCATCCCTCTTGAGATCTATACCCATCATATATACACTGAGGATATTAAACCTGTTAGACAACCCCAGAGAAGATTGAATGCTGCTTTAAAAGACATTATTAAGATTGAAATAGAAAAATTACTGCAAGCAGGGTTTATATATCTAATCTCAGATAGTCAATGGGTCTCACCCCTAGTCATAGTGCCTAAAAAGAATGGGAAATGGAGGGTGTGTATTCACTATAGGGAGCTAAACAAAGCTACAAAAAAGGACTACTTTCTCTTACCATTCATTGACCAAGTATTAGACAACTTTGCTGGGAGAAAATATTTTTCTTTTCTAGATGGATTCAGTGGGTATAACCAAATTCAAGTAGCACTTGAAGACTAGGACAAAACCACTTTCACTTGCTCTTGGGGAACTTTTGCTTACAAAGTTCTTCCATTTGGACTATGTAATGCCCCAGCTAAATTTCAGAGACTTGTTTTAGCCATTTTTTCTAAACTAGCTAATGAATGCATGGAGGTCTATATGGATGACTTTACTGTGTATGGGGATAATTTTGAAGAAGCTCTCACAAACCTTGAGAAAGTACTGAAATGTTGTGAGAAAAATCAATTATCCCTTAGCCATGAAAAGTACTTCATGATGGTAGAGGAAGGAATTGTATTGGGACACCACATTTCAGCAAATGAAATCAAAGTGGATCAAAACATGATAGAAGTGATCATACAGTTGCCTTCACCCAAAAATCAGACATATGTTAGAAGTTTTCTGGGTCATGCAGGCTACTATAGGAGATTCATAGAAAACTTCAGCAGAATAGCTGCCCCCTGTTTACCTTGCTTAACAAAGACACATAATATCTATGGACAAAAGACTATCAATCAACATTTGAAACCTTGAAAGAGAAGCTTACTATCACACCAGTTTTGAGAGGATCTAATTGGACTTTACCATTTCACATACAAACTGATGCTTCAAATGAGTCCATTAGGGCAGTTTTAGGACAAAAGGAGGAAGGAGACAGTAGGCATGCCATTTATTACATCAGCAAAAACCTTACCTCTATAGAAAAAAATTACGCCACAACTGAAAAAGAATTCTTGGCAGTCATCTATACTATAAACAAATTCAGGCATTATATCACTAGATATAAAACATTTGTGCACATTGATCATGCAGCCATCAAGTACCTAATGAATAAGCCAGTAGTAGGTGCAAGGATCATTAGGTGGTTATTGCTATTGCAGGAATTTGATATTACCATAGTTGATAATCCAGGCAAGTTTAATTTGGTTGCTGATTTTCTGTCAAGATTGCATACATGAGAAAACCAACCAGTGGAGGACAGGTTCCTCGATGAACATCTTTTTGCTATCTCCTCTACTGTACCTTGGTTCGCTGACATAGCTAATCTTTTAGCTACAGGCTTGTATCCATCCCATTTTATCTCAAAACAAAAAAAATGTTTAGCTAAGGAAAGCTTATCTTACAAATGGTTAAATGGGTTGCTATTTAAATGTGGTCCTGATTTCATTTTATGCAGGTGTTTGAAAACTGATAAAATTTTTGATGTATTGAGAGCATGTCATGATGAACCATTTGGTGGGCATTACTCTTCCCATAGAACTATCCACAAGATCTTGGTAGCTAGTTACTACTGGCCCTCTCTTCATAAGGATACTAAGAAGTATGTGCAACAGTGTGACCAGTGCCAAAGGATGGGACAACCAACCTTCACCCAGGAGATGGTACTGCATCCTCAAGTCATGATGGAACTATTTGAGCAGTGGGGTCTAGACTTTGTGGGACCAATTTCTCCACCATCATCAAGAAAGGAGTATATTCTAGTATGCACAAACTATGTTACTAAATGGGTTGAGGTTCAAGCATTGCAATTTGCACGAGAAGAAAAAGTTGTTGATTTCCTTTATAATAAGATTTTCTTGAGGTTTGGAGCCCCAAGATCCATAGTTTCAGATAGAGAACCTTAGTTTACTTCACAGGTAATTAGAGCATTCATAGATTTATATCAGGTCAAGCTCAAAAAAATTTCATCTTACCATCCTCAAGCCAATGGGCAGGTAGAGGTAACTAATAGGGAACTTGAAAATATTCTGACAAGGACAGTAGCAATGAATAGAAAAGATTGGGCTAACAGATCACCTGAAGCAGTTTGGGCTTACAATACCACTTGGAAGTCCACAACAAAGTTCTCACGATATGAATTAGTTTATGGGAAAAAACCTATTCTATCTATAGAATTTGAACTTCAGACACTTAAAATTGCATTGGATATTGGTCTACCATTGTCCATAGCCCAACAGAACATAATTCTTCAGCTCAATGAGTTGGATGAAATCAGGACAGAGGCCATTCAGCAAACAGAATTGGTTTAGTATCAAAGGAAGCAGTGGCATGACCAACACATCAAGAGGAGGACATTTCAACAAGGTGATTTGGGTTCTTCTTTATGATTCTAAATTCAAGGAGTTCAAAGGGAAATTGCAAACTCATTGGATGGGTCCTTATTAGATAAAGGAAGTTTTTGAAAATGGAACAATACTGTTGGAACCTATTGATGGAAGCATAGACACATTCTTAGTGAATGGCCACTGAATCAGACTCTATAAAAGGCCATCCACTAAATAAGAATTCATCAACGATTTGTGCTTTGATACAGGGGATACCTCCTCTGTCACAGTTTTGGACTAGTAAAAAAAAAAGGTTGAAAACTAGCAAATGGTGGCCTTCTGAAAAAAAAAGGAGGAAGATAGAAAACTAGTAAATGGTTGTCTTTCTCGACCAAGGGAATTGAAAACTAGCAAATGGTGGTTCCCTTCTTCATGCCAGTCAAGAAGCTGAGAGTTACTCAAACACACCTCTGGTGCTTCACAGTTTAGGAGCACCTCCGGTGCTTCGCAAACTAAGAGCACCTCTGGCACTTCACCAATAAAGAGTTATTTACAACCATAATAAGTGGGAGGGGACCCAGCTCTCTAGGCAATAAAGTAGAAACGTCAATTGATGAGGTCATAATGACTCATCCTCTACTTTATGGCAGAAATAAAATCAAATCAACATGCATCTCGCGAGAAATCATTACTCTCGTTTGCATAGGTACTTGCAAAGACTGTGCTGACATCACCCAGGATACATGGATTCTCGAACCATTCAGCAGGAATGATTGCAGGTTGCATGACAATGAAGGTGATTGACGTCATCTCAGGCCACAAAAAGCTGCTCAGGTGCCACGTCGTGTCCAATCTCATCAATGCCGCAGCATCTCAACCAAGTACATCATGCCTCATCATTAAAAATGGTTCAGGTAATTTAATCTTAATTAAGCATTAAATAGCAACTGTCTTGTCATTCTATTTTTGGGTGCTGTCATTATGACACGTCCTCCTGCCATCATTTTCCTTTCCAAATTCATGCATGCTGCCATCTTTGCTGTACTATCACCATGCCTACAGAGTGTCCCATCACTCTGCTTCATTTATGACCACATAAACACTCTAACTAATTTTTAGTTCTTTCTCCATAAGCCTAAGCCGTTAAGAGAATTGACATAATAATCCTCATTTAAACTGTAACATACCTTGAAGAACAGAGTCAGCTGAAACAGTTCTCCAGAGCCTACGGAGTGAGAAAGGATTGTAAGCATAGAGGATAGGAAACTAATTTAGAAATGGGGGTTAAGAAGAAATTAGAACCAGAAAATGCTACGGGCCTTTTGCAGGATGAAGCTGCAGCAGACATTCTAAGGAATGCAGAATGGTTGGAATTTCTAGAAAAATTTGAGGGGTTTCAAGAAGATATTGTTGACGAGTTCCTAAGAAACCTGAGGGACAATCAGACAACTATAAGGGGAGTCCAAATCAATCTCTTTGTAACCACTATCAGTCATATCTCTGGGTTGCCTGAACAAGGTGAGAGGTTCTATCATCTGAAAACCTTATATGTTGATTTGATTAGGAATTTCTTTGTTGAAGGTGAACCTGCAATACAATTGCATTTAAATAAAAATGAGGTTAAAGGAATTCTTAGGTCCTCACTTCCAAACCTTTGGCAATCTGTAGCTATATGGTTGATGAAATATTTCACATGTGATGGTTAATTTTCCTTAGTTTTAGGACCAATAATGAAAATGTTGATTTTTCTGAGACATGGGAATGGACACCCAGAATTCAACATAAACATTCCCAACTTCATGTCCTTTGCCATTAGGGCAATTGCAGAAAAATATCAGCAAAACAAGGGTCCTATGAAACATCATGGCCTCATTTTTCTGACAGTGAAACACCACTTTCTGTCTCAAGCCGATGGGGAAGAATTATGGCAAACATTTCTTGAACAAAATCCCCAGGGCAGAGAGCCAGAGAGGGCACAAGCAGAGGGTGAGGGTTCCTCTACCCAACAAGAAGAAGAGATAGAACCTTCAAACTCCTCTACAACTGTTCAAAAAGGAAGTCCTCACTGGAGGCAACTTCATCTACAGCCCCCGTTTCTGATAAAAAGAAGAAAGGCAAAGAAATTAAAGAACTTGCTCTTGAGCAAACTCCATACATGACTCACTCAACCAAGAGGAAGATGGCTCTAGCTGAGGAATTTTTTCCTAAGGAACTAACAGGGGAGAGGTCAGAGCAGAAAGCAAAGAAAACCCCAAAGAAAGATGACTCTAGAAGACACTATGGGGTTGAAGAAACATCCCATGATTCTGATGAGATCCCTCTAGTGAGAAAGAAAAGACTGAGATAAGTTTCCCCAGAACCATCTATCCATCTAGGTTCAAGTCCAACTTTAGAACAATCTCCTGCTCCAGAGACAGAACACAGGCAAACTTTTACTATTTCCTCAAATTCTGAGGATGAGACACCTGCTCTGGAGGCACCTGCCCCAACTATGATATGGAGAAGCAAAAGAAAAAGGCATCTCTCCAAAACTGAGAAAGATACTTCTCTCCTAGCTGAAGTGCTTCTGGGTTTCAGAACTTCTGAGGAAAAAGTTTGGCCTTCATCAGTGCCAGTACAAATAGAGAAAACCCTAGAAGAACCTTAGGACAAGAAGGCTACATGGAAAGATGAAATAGAGTAATTGGGTGCAGCTGACAGTGCAGGACAGATGGCTATGGAAGATCCTGATGTGCAACAAACAAAAGAAGAAACAGGAACTTTATCTCATCCCTCTGATCAAGAGGATATTGAGATTTCAAAAGAGCAGCAACTGTTGGAAGAAATTGATAATCTAAAAAGATTACTTTGGGGGAAAAATCAAATTATTACTAACCTCAAGAAGGTCAGAATGGAAATAGAGATGGAGCAAAAACAAGTAATTGAAAAACTGCAAATAGAGCTCCAGAGTAAAGACTAAATAATTCAAGAGAGGGAAGCAGAACTGGAAGCCCAAAAGGCAGAGACAACTAAAATCATGAAGGAAAAGGAGATAGAGGTAGTACAAAGTATCTCTAATCTTACCAAGGCTAGAGACAATGGTCTCATAGTAATTGCAACATTAATTGAGAGAGTACAGAGCCAAGATAAACAATTGACTTGGGCCAACAACAAAATAGATGATCAAGAGGAGTATATTCAAGAGTTGGCTGGCCCAAGGGGAACCAGTGAACAGGAGGTACAAATAGATCCATATGTGGGTCTAATCCCCATTGATATTCCTAAGGCCCTATTTTATTGGGAAAGGAGATGTAGAGAATATGAGGCTTCTAAGCCTATGCTGCAACTACAGAGGGTAGTTACTGCCATGACAAAAAAAGTGGAAACCCTGGAGGAAAGAGTCATTCAGATAGCCTCCATTTCTTCTAAGATTTTATCTTGCAGACCTCCAAGTGCCAGTTATGCTACGTTTTTACAAGAAAGGGTCCTGCAAAGAACGTTGTCTTCAGTTCTGTCTGATCTGCCTGAGAACACAAAAACAGCAGAGGGGTTCATGGAAGCCTATACAAGGAGCTCTGATGAAGACAAAAATTTTCTATGTGAATTATATCTGCATGGATTCTGTGTTGACGATATGACCTTCCTTCTTAATTATTTTGTAGGAGATTGCCATCTCAAAGCATTCATGTCAATGATGAGGAATCATCAGATTTGGAATGAGTGAATGGAGGCTCACCTCAAGAAGGATACAAAAACAAATCTTTTCATCAGAAAAGAGTGTCCCAACCCTCAAGCTTTTGAGATCCAATTCAGGGCATATGTCTATCACCCTGAAAGTTAGAACAAAATTTTGCCATTATACCTGAAAAATTTGCAAGAGTGTTCCATTGATTTTGGTCTTTTTATGAACATTTCAACTAATCTAGTGCTTGCAATAGCAAAGAAAAGGTGGAATATTCTGACCTCAGAGTAGAAAATGAGAGAGGTGGTCGCCCCTGCAAACTTAAGGTTATTTATGAGGAAGGCAAGGTTAATATCCAAAATGATGGATAAGCATAAATAGGAGTGGATAGGTGGGCATTTCAGGCCTCCTCTCATAATTGAACCACTCCATGTCTGGGCTGAGCAGATGGAAGATGAGAAATTGCAAGAGTGGTTAAAGCAGGTTGATCAGTACAGGGGAAATGGTAATACCAATTGCACCACTTGGTCTACCTATGCACAAGACTACAGCTTGACTAACAAGCTACTCCACTAGAATAAATCTAGATTGTGAGAAGCAAGAGGACCTGCTAAACCTTAGGTATGGGGGGGATGATGAGTACCAAGTAGCACCCATGGAATACATCTTTTTACCTCTCTTTTTCTCCTTTCTGATCCCATCTTTCTTGATGTCTGCACTCGAATAGGCTAGCAATATTGTTCTAAATAATTATTAAATAAAGATAAATTACTTAAGATCATGATTTCTGATTAAAGGACTAATGTGCATGGAATTGATGGAAATATGCAGAAAAACTTCTCTTTTTGAATCAATAGGTGTAGATGTTAGGGGTGGCAATTTTGTGCATCTTCAGAGGTAGTCCTAAATGATCTCCAGAGACAATACTAGAATACCACGACATCAAAAGTTTTGAAGTAAAGAGGAAAAGCATCCCCAGAGCTGGACTGAAGTCTGTAGCATCTCTGGAACTGAGCAAGAAGGCCACAATTATACCTCTGGAGCTATAGACATATCTCCGGAGCTGCAGACAGAGACATATATTTCCAGCACCTCTTTAGAACAGAGAAGATTTCCAGTATAGCTGTCGGTTAGGCACTTTAAGTGGTGATCATGATACCCCCTCATAATACTCAAATCATCACCTGAGTGATTAAGGGCCATCTTTAGTTAACTGTTGGGAGTTTTTATCTCTTTTTAAGTTTTTGCATGAGGTACTGATGAAACTGATTTAATATCCATATTTTCAGGGCCTCGCTGCCCAAATGTATTAAGACTCAAACTTAGATTCAGAGTGGACTTCTGTTCCACTCAATCTATTTTTATTGCATGGTTATTTTTTGTAGTTAGACAGCTAGTATAATAAAGAAATGGATGCCATATCATAGAAGAACTGGTAGATAAGATAAGTGATATGTCATCACTCATTTTATATATACTTATAGAAGCAGCAGAAAGAGGAGACTTTTTATTATTCTAATTTTCTGTAATCTCAATTTGGATATCAATATTTCTCTGAATGTAAAGCAAATGGAATTGGATCGAATTTAGTTGTGATCTTATTCTTTTGTACTGATTCCTTACTATAGCCTTCAGCCCTAAGGGTGTGGAGCAAAGGCCCACTCTCACCACCAAGGCAGAAGGCTAGTACCACTGTTTTGTTGTTTTAGATTTTGCTTTATAGATTATTTACTAATTTTGATAGATAGATGCATGTTGCAGTTTATAGATTTGCTTTGAGTAATTTACTGTTCAATTATGTTTTCAACATTCTTTGAATTCATTTAGTAAGTAGATAGATCAACCTCTTTAAATTAGTAAAAGTCATTAGAATTAGCTAGAGAAAACTGGTAACTGTAGAATCCCTAATTGCAGATAGCTGAGGACACAACCCTAGATTTTGACATCTAAAATATGATTAAATGATGAGGTACAATGACCACTTGTCAAAGGATATGATATTGAAACATGGAGTATATATGATATTGAAACATACTTCCATTTAAGATACATACACCTATTTACATTTACAAATGCAACAGCTGTTGAATTTGGGTTGTGGATGACATTTCTTTGCATAAACTAGATAACGAAATGGGTAAACACACAAACATGTCTTTGCTCATTAATACAAAAATAACTATCTAGCATTTAATGAAAAACATCACAAGTTTTATCATTTTTAACATGTATCTTGCATGTTTAACATGTAAGATGATAAATTATCAATGATTATCATATCAAATCTAGTAGTTTCTATATCAAATGTAGTGTTCTAAGATAATCTAACATATCAAAGCTAGTGTTCTTGAATGAAAAGAACTCACATGTCAAATGTTCTAAGAAAATACTATATCTAACTAAAACTACAATCACATGGCAATTAAGATCAAGTTATGTATTGAGGTATGAAACTACATATAACATCTTTCTACCAAGAAAAACAATCATATATAACAAGAAATCAATCTATTACATGTTATTGATCATAACTCAGCCATTGTAAACTAATTATACATTAAAATTTTATGAGTGTGTTGTTGATGTTGTATGGGTGTTTCATTATGTTTCTAATCATGGTTGCCAAGGTTCTTCATTCTTGACCATCTATCAAGCTTCTCATTACATTATGACACCATGATGGATCTTACCTATCAAGTTATCCTATTATGTAGGAGATCACTATGACAACACCATGTAGTTGTCATCAACAATTAATGATCAAGTTGCATGTTTCTAAACCCTTAATCATCACTATTAAAACACACAAATAGTCAAGGGACTATCATACCAAAAGAACCCTAAAACTACCACAAAACTATTAACTGCCATTATATAACTATGAGGAAATTTGGAAGTTGTCTTGGTTAGTTTTGAATAGTCATGCTTTGATCCATGACCATATCATCTTTCCCTAAACCCTAGAATAGTCATGGAGATCTCCTTGAATCAATATTTACATAATTAGACACTATGTAAGTTGAAAATCTATCCATGTCATTATGTTGTTAATGATTATATAATTGCCATCTCAAATAGTGCAACCATGGAGACATGAGGTTGTCATGACATTCATCTTTAGTTAAGATCATTGGGGGTGTCATATACATCATATGTTTCTGCATTGGGATGAATACACTAAATATGTAAGGAGATTTCCATTATGTGCTTTAGAAACCATGTAAACATTGTTTGAAAAAGATTGTTATAGTCAAAAGGGATTGTATAGTCATGATTAGGTGGGTTTAAAACATTGGAACTTGTGTCATAAACCTTAGGTCTTGATGGAGTGAGGAGAGTGGGTTTAGATTCAATGAAGGATAGTCAATAGGAGTTTATATTTGTTCAATACATCGCAAAAGCATCAACCATATAGTTCCCAACAATATATTTGTAATTGGAAAATGAATTATACAAGGAAAACCATTTCAATTTGCAACTATAATGGACTAAAAGAAAATCAGATATCTGCTTCTATAAGTCTAAATATATAATGTCAATTACAAAGTAGTTAGACCTTACAAAATGATAGGAGAAAGGTTCTAATGCTGTTGTTCAAAGTTAGGGCATAAACCCTAGGTCTTCTAGGCTCAAAGTACTTCAAAATACCTTCTCAAATGATTGCACTCATGTCTGCTCTACCGCTGCCATGTACTTTTCTATGTTGACCATTCCCAGAATGGGGACATTAAACTGTCATGATCCTCATCACCTTTGCACTACCACATAATTCATGGAGGGGATTGTTTGTACAATAAAGACTATTGGTATTATATCTTATCATCAAGGATCAACTAAAGAGTCTAATACACTACTATTCTTTGCAAGAGCACTATCGTAAATGAGATAAAGTGGACTATCACCATGTTGCTATTCTATTATCACACCTAGTTATGGAATTTGTCAATCAATAGGGTCTTGGAATAGTTTTTAGAAGAATTACTCATTTTGTCAAGGTATTGAGAGAGAAAGAATTCATTTTAAAAAAACTCTTATAATCATATGATCTCTAAATGGTCTTTGACTGTCCTAATATCTCATCACAATACACTCACCAAACATAGTTTTTTGTTGTCTCATATCATAGAACAACAAATCCTTAAACTATATGCAAAACTTTGAAAGGGTTTGGATCTTGTGAATGCTTTTGTGTCCTTATAGGACAATCATAAAGAGTTTTATCCTACTACCACAATCCATAAAGCTACTTGCAATCCTTTGAGAAAGTCACCTACACCTTTGGATCCCCATCTTATGCCTCATAAAGTTGGTCATAATAACAAGACATTATCATAAGGTTTGAAGGTGAATGTATGAGGTCCTAACATAGTCAAAAGATTGAAGGAATGATTGTCATATCAATGAAGAGTTGTCGTAAATGATGGACATCCATGATTGTGGAGGTCTGTTGCACTATGGTAGGGGTAGGCTATACAAGTTAAGATTGTCAAAAGATTGAAAGAATGATTGTCATAGCTCAAGAGAAATCATTTATAGTCAAGGGTAGGCTATACAAGTTAAGATTGGTCATGCATAAATGGTGAAGATCTAGGAGGCCAAGGAAAAATGATAAATTTATAAAGTTTCCCACAACAACAAATTTGACAACATGGTTTGTAGGCTAGAAACATTATGGAAACATCCAGAAACAAGGTAGAAACATGGTGGAAACTTCATGAAATGGAAAAATCTTCTTTTGTACCTACAAAATGAAAGTTAGAAGATGTCAATGAGTTTGAAGACAAACTCTAGGAGATGAAATGAAACAAGATTTTCCCATTTACCTAGTTTTGAAAAACTTTTTGCAAAGTGTTGTTGTGACAACATTTCAATCTCCTAATTTTCTATACCATCCATGAAACAACTTGATTCTCAGACCTATATCACTATTGTACATACACAATCATAGCTAGAAATGGTCAAAGATGAAGGAATCAAGGTCTTGGAGCTGAATGAAAATGAACTTTATAATCTTATACCTGAATTGCAACCTTAAATATGATTGTTGCAACCTTCCATGAGGTACCAAATTGTTGTTCTAGATTGCAGATGTCTTGATTAAGACTAAAAATGGAGAAAACATGAAGAAAGGAGGCTAGAAATGAAGTTTTGATGGTGAAATTAGTCATCTAAAACTATTTTTTGATGTTTGTACTTGAAAAATAAAGAGCTACAACTACATATGGAGGAGAAAAAGTTTTCTATAGCTCTGCACATGTGCGAACCATTCAAAATTGTCATTTCATGAAAATCCTATATCTAACTAAAACTACAATCATGTGGAAATTAAGATCAAGTTATGTCTTGATGTATGAAACTACATATATCATCTTTCTACCAAGAAAATCATATATAACAAGAAATCAATCTATAACATGTTATTAATCATAACTCAACCATTGTAAATTGATTATACATTAAACTTTAGTTTCAAAGTAGGAATACATGCACATAAGGAATTTAAATTATATTGTATATCAAGGTGTATATATATCAAATTCTAGTCCATGATGGTAGACATATACAAAAAATTGGCAAGTATGCCAACTCAAAACATTTTTTATAAAATGTGGCATATGCCATGTCTCAAAATCTATATACAATCTACATGCTGAATAGCTACATCAAATACTAAAGGTCCACTTGACCTTATGTCTTTGGTGAATCCTCAATCTGTGATGGATCCTCAAAAAGTGTCCTCTTTGTACCATGATGTCTAGTAGTTGATGGAGACAAAGTTCACTGCATTAACAAGTCAAACCATAAATTTGATTAATCTCTTCAATGGTAAATATAAATAAGTTAGAGTTAGTAAATAGAATCTTATCTACTACAATTTAGAACTTTCATTTATTAACATAAATCTAAATCACTACAATCAATTATAAGACCTCTATAAACTATCAATTATTTAGAAAAATTCAATTCAATTACCTCAGCTCTTTCTTTTTGTTCAGACAATCATTCTGCAAATGATTTTCTCTTAAGATGATCAGGTGCCCTACTAAGGCATGATGGAAAAGGTGGCACATCACTCACTTTCTCAAGAGACTATAAAGGTAAAGTAACATTGAAAAAAATTAATATATAATTATTAAACAAAAAAGGAAATGCATACATTAAATTTATGTTAGATGTGTTACACAAAAACAATCTAGAGTGCACTACACAAAAAGTTATCTACTAGAAAATAGGCACATACCACCATCGAGGCCTCCTGCGTTGATTGAGGACTCATCATGGATAAACCAACTAATATCTCTTGTATGAAAATGACAAGGATGTAAGACTCTATGTATACAAATAATCATAATAATTTTTAAATTAATAGAGCAATTTATCTATTCTCTATTTTATTATTTATCTAAATGACTATAATCAAATATTTAAGTTTTCTAAATTATCAATTAAAGTATAGTTCAATCGAATTACCTCCACCCTTTCTTGGCATTCAAAAAGTCGTTCCGCGAATGATGGTCCCTTGGGTTGATCAGGAGTTCGAGTAAAGACCATTGACAAAGATGCCACATCATTCACATTTTGGATTGACTATAAAAGTAAATTAACATCAAGATATAAATTAATATATAATTACTCACAAAGAAATAAATGCATACAATAAAAAAATTTGATGTGTAGAAAAAGTTATACCGGCAAGTCAAAGCCAAATTGGATGGCAGACAAAGTTCCATGATGAACTTCTGTCAACTCCTCCTCTATCATCAACTGTTATTGCCCTTAGATACATTAGTACTAATATTTGTTTATATTATTCAAATGGAATACACTATAAAATTTAACTTTAAATTTTACTTGTATAAAAGATTGGCCATGCCCTTCTCCTTCTCTATGGTCCACTGATGCTTGTGTTTCTGCTCTTGTCCCCAACCTCTCAGCTTGAATTTTGGACCTCACTGCCTCATCTTGTGAAGGGACATCATACTTTGAAGTGTTCAAGGGTGGCTCACTACTCTCCATAAGAGGACCTAAGCACAATTGATTGCAAAAAATGTAATGATGGGGCACACAAACATGTGTGGATGAGGAGGGTCTAGTAATATCGAGTGATCCAATATCACAACCAACATTATGTGGTTGTGCAAACTAAGAAGTCTGTGTAATCAAGTGCTCAGTCAAAGAGTGTATGGAAATGAGGCCCTGTTGTGTTGCATTTGCAACAACGTTTGGGTGTTGAATTGGGGGTGGAGAAGGGATAGCAGGAGGGGGAATAAAAGGACCTTGTACTTGTCTTATTTCCCCAAGTCTATCTTGAGGCATTCCCTTACCTACTCCCTGGAACTCTCTAAAATCAAAATAATTCACATGGTGCTCCATTACAAACTCTGCATATAAAACTATGAAGGAAATACAAAGGTACATCTAAATTGTTGTTAGGTGGTTTATCAAAAACCATCCACCAACAATCCCAAAAATTCTAACTAATACCCTCATGTGTACACCATTTGATTGAATATTTAGGCTTACGAACATCAAAATGCAATCCAGTTTTATGATTGATATAATATTGGGCTAAAATAGCTTTGGTAATGTTTAACTCTTTCACTTGATCATATGATAAACCATCAACATAGTCTGCCTTCTTGGTTTCTCGCCATTGCCTAAATGATTTGTGTTGGCTTGTGAGGGTTTGAACATGAGTAATAATCTAAACTTGATGTCATTGAAGACAATCGAGGGTGGCAGCGATACATTTCTACAATCCTACTTATTTGATCAATGTTTCTTTCAATTTTCTCTTTGATTGTTGGAGGGGGAGTGTTTGGTGGGGGAGGGTTTGGGTTTTCATGTTGTTAATCCATTTTACCTATTTAAAATATAAAACATACCCATTTAGCATAAAAAACCAAAAAAATTACTTGAATATACAAAACAAATAAAAAAAATGCAAGAACCAACCTCTTGGGATTGGATATCCGTTCTAGAAGAGCTTTGATATCTGTTTTGGGAGAGGTCTACGTTTTGCAAGCCGCGGGTTTGAGAAACACAACCTCTTTTTCCCTTTTTATGTTTTGCAAAATGGATATCCATTTTGGGTTGCACAAAACATATATATATTTTGGAATGGATATCCATTTTGGTTTGGTATTCCAAACCAAAACGGATATTCTTTACATGCCTATGAAATTCAAAGTTGGCCAATTCATGAATTTGGCTAAGTAAAGATGTGATTTTTTCTATTTCCATTGTTTGGCCTGCAATAATCCTGCACATACGTTGAAAATCATAGGAAAGCAATGGTAGAAAGTGGGATCTAATGGGTGTTAACAAGACGGTTGTCATTGCACCAAAAGATTGACCTGTTAATGCCTGATACAACTGCCAGAGTTAATGAATCCACGAGAGGCGGTTAAGCCTTGTCACGAACCCAAGCATTGCATTGTACAACACAAGGAGACCAAGGGTGCACACCTTGCAACAATCCCCCCAATGCAAGCGAAGGGTTCAAACCCGTGACCTAAGTTCTGATACCATTTGTTAGCAAGACAGTTGCCGTTGCACCAAAAGATCGACTTGTTAATGCCCGATACAATTGCTATAGTTAATGAATCCATGAGAGGCAGTTAAGCCTTGTCATGAACCCAAGCGCTGCGTTGTACAACACAAGGAGACCAAGGGCACACACCTTGCAACAACGGGAATATGAAGAACTCACCTAAAAGGATTTGCTCTTCATGCCAAGTTCACTAAAATATGTGTTCTCTAAAACATGACTCAAGCACAACACAAATAAGTTAGCCTTGATATCACCCATGAACCCTCACCTTACTACGAGCGACCTCCAAGTCACTCTCACTCTTGTGGGAGAAGCTAGTCAACTGGAGGTGAGATCCAGGGGTGGTTATGTTTGTGTGGAAGTAGAATGTCATGAAGAGCAATTGGCCAATCTATGGACCTAGTATGGATTGATATTTGACATGCTCATTCTAGGACTATTGTAGTTGAGATAATTATATGACCCGAAGGGTCACGAGTTATGTCTTCTATTTGGATTTCGCAAGTTCCAACGATTAGTGGATAGACTATTTTACTCATTGATGATTCTAGATCATTGTAACCTATCTTTTTTTTCTTGAATGTGTTGTCGTATGTTGTCTCTTTGTTGGATGATCCTAAGAGCATGTTCTTGTTCTACTATTGTTTGTTGTGTGTGTTGTGGTCTTGGGTGGATTTCCTCTATCTCTTCGAGAATAGCCTTGATCTAATCTCTTGTAATCCCTAGGTGCATCAAATGCTTGGGAGAGAATTTGTTGACTAAGTATTGACCTATTTTGACTTTTGTTGACTTTGACTTGAGGTCAAAGGTTTATTTTTCTTTTGTTTGAATGTTTGAATGTGAAATGTACCTTGTGATGAAATCAAAGGTTTGGCCTTGTTTAACTTGATGCGTACCTTGTGACGAGATCGAGGGCTTAATTTCCTAAGTCTCCTAATATTTTTGTGTTTTTGTATGAATGCAAAACACTTTTGGTTCCTTTTCCAAATTGAATAATAAGAGTGATCTAATTAGATATGAAGCGAAATATGAATGTAAGTAATATGAATTTTTCGAATGCAATTAATCCTATGTTTTTGGTGTTTTGTGAGATGATTTTTTAATCTAATCTAGGAATGGAAAATTCTTGAATTAAAAGTTGTTAGGTTAAAATGTGGATTAATCAAATGAACAATATCAAACCCAAACATCAACAGAATAATGAAAACAAGAAAGATTGAAAGGAATGAAGCAAATGAATAACAATGCAAACCTTCCCTGTTTCAAAGCTTCTGTTGTTCGCCTATTACAACCGTCCTTTGCTGATGAAGTAGGCCCTCAGTGAGTGCACTCTTTTAGCTGTTTTGTAGGATGTCGATAGTAAATGGCTATGATAATGAATATGCCAAGAAGATGAGCTTTGAAGAAATAATGGTGATCTCAAGCAAATAGTATTGGGGTGCCAAAGGCGCGCTAGTGAATTTCTACAGAGTAACAATACGAATAGCCTGGATGAATAGAATGGGAGGATGAGGTTTTCTTTATAGACTTAGAAGAATGAGGATCAACGGTTGAGAAGAAGTGTGATGATCAACAGCTGAGGATGGTTGATGAATGTGCAACCAGTAGAAATATGACAAGTGTCCCAGCTCCATCATGAAAGAGGGGATTTGACAACATTGATTGGAGAGTTAACTCCTTTAACTGAATAGTTAATAGACTTGATTAGTCAGTTGGAAGAATGAATTATGGAATTGACTGAATTGATTGAGGGATTAACTCAATTGATAGGTTAGTTAACACTTTTGATTGGTTAGTTAACTAACTTCTGATTTGAGAAGAAATAGACCATGTGGGTGAGGGAAAATAAGGTAATTAAATATTTAATATATTTAATGACATGTGCAACCCAATGAGGTGGACAAGGTGAGGTGGATTTTTGGAATTTAGAACTTAGGATAGAGGAATTTGGATTAATTAAATAATTTATGATTATTTAATTGTGTAGGACATTTAGAAGAATTTTAATTAAATAAATAGATTTTATTTAATTATGGAACAGTGAATCAATTAAATAAATTTAGAATATTTATTTAATTGATAGAAGAATGGAATAAATAAATATTTAGAATATTTATTTAGAGTGAATCGTGTCATTTTTAGGTGTATACATTTTGCCCCTCTTTGATGCAATGCAGTTTATAGCGTTGCTTCAAAGAAATCGATAGTCTGATAGTGATACATGCCCCAGTTTGCCCCTGGTATAGGTTATGACGATAGGATGCCCCCTCGGGAGATTGGACGGGAAAAGGGCGAAAGATTCAAAGATGGACAATCTCACGAAGACGAAGGGGTTAGGATAGCTTGGAGAAAAAGGGATGTGTTTCAGGGAAACGGGAAGAAAACTAGAGGAAAAACAAACGTGGGAAGTAGTCACAATCATCACCTAGCTAGAATTAGGGTTTGTAGGCTATAAATAGGAGCTGGGTCCACAAGATTATTCATTTGTACACTTGTTTGATCTGGATTAGAGATAGAGAGCTTAGAGCAAACTTGGAGCAGCATGGCAGCCAAAGCAGCAGATATTCCATGCGAGGAGCACCGATTCAAGCGAGTCCGTCGATTCGGGTAGCCAGCAGAAGCAGGACCCCCAGTATGTGCTTCAAAAAATTTTCCCTAGGGTCGAATTAGGGTGTCATAAATGCAAGTAGAAAAGAGATCAAATAGATGCACTGAAGTGCAGAACGACGCATATGCAGTGCGAAACGGTGCATCTGCAGTTTCACCACGCATATGTCTAGTTTGGCTGCACATATGACAATTTTAACGGTGCTTTTATATTTTGGCGGCACATATGCCCAGGTTGGCTGTGCATATGTGGAAGCTACGCATATGTCGATTTTAATGGTGCATCTATCAAGAAATGGCGCTTTTGCTCATTGTAGCGGCGCACTTGCTTTTGGATAGTCAATTACTTAGCCAAATTGATTTGATTAGCATCTTGTTTGACGCAGAAAATTGATGAGCTATCTCTGAGATTGCAGGAATCTAGTCAAGAGATGTAGTGTGTTGTTTTGATCAATTTAAAATGCTAAGTTTAGTTGATATAGTTCAGTAGATATGTTGAGTATGGTATATGCCGCTTTAGACTGACGCCTTGCTTTGCTTGCTTGCAGGAGGAGATTCGAGACACACTGCAGTCTAGGGAGACGTTCCCTATGCCCCTATTGCAGAGATATATGTTGACAGAGATCAACAGGGAGGCACTTGGTGCCATGGGTTTGGATTATGTTTGCTTCATGCCCGAGGTGCGGGTGAATCAAGGACTGTTGACAGCTGCCGTGGAGAGATTCCACAGTGAGGATGGGACCTTCCATTTTTTGATTGGGGAGATGACTGTGACATTAGAGGATGTATACAGGATATTGCACTTACCCGTTGTTGGTGAGTTGGTGGAGTACGACGTGTAGCGGGATGCGGGACTCGCCGAGTGCAGGCGAGTGTTCGATGACCCTGAGCTGGTTGGATAGGTCATCCCTTGGCACGATATACATGACTACTACGACTACTTCCCTAGGATCATGGCTAGATTGATTAGAGGCATTGTATGCGTCGACAAGAGATCACATGGGTGCCCTATTGAATGGGACAGGATCATGGAGCGGATGTTGACTGAGGGCACCCGATATACATGGGGAGTTTGTGTATTAGCCCATCTGTACCATGACATGCACCAGGTGGTGTATCATCGCAGCACGAGTCTGTCAGCTGGAGTGCTGCTGCTACAGTTTTGGCTATGGGAGCACATAGCGGTGACGAGGCCGATATGTGTATTCGCGAGGCAGTGAGGAGAGCCATACAGGTATGGCTACGCAGGAGTGATTTCCTAGCATAGGCTGGGGAAGTTGGAGTACTGGAGGCATACATTGGATGGTGTAGATGTGGTCGTCTGGCGACCATATTTGGATTGCGAGCGTTGGGATGACGAGGGAGATGAGCTGCCATACTATTTTCAAACGAGGTGGCTGATAGACCGGACACGACACATATTGGAGAGACAGATGGTGGGCCGAGTACTGTGACAGTTTGGCAGGAGGTAGGGTATGCCACAGGGACAGGCGCTATTTGCGCGGACACATGTAGAGAGGGTCTGATGGGGGCTGATGGCTTCATATGAGGAGGCCCTGGTAGAGTTCCAGCAGACTCCTTATGTGGCATGAGACATGAGGACAAAGATAGCTGATGCCGGGGTGACATAGGACTATGAGGATTGGATGACTGCACATCCCTTCCTGAGGTATTTAGGACTTGGCATGCTGGTGCCTTGTATTGACGAGGCCGATTCAGAGGAGGAGGGACAGGTTGGCCTGGGTCGGAGGGGAGGTAGAGGAGGACGGGGTGGTAGGGATGGAGAGAGGCCAAGATAGTGGAGGAATGTGGCTCAGGTAGAGCAGGCAGTGCCAATATAGGCTGCACAGTAGCAGATACCGTAGTAGGCGCAGATGCCACCACCCCAGCAGGTACCACAGCAGTAGGTGCCCCAGCCATAGGGGCCAGGACAGGCAGAGGCAGCACAGGGGCTGGTGCAGATAGAGGTGCATGAAAGGACTATAGCCAGCCTGAGGGGACAGGTGTGAGAACTGCAGGCACAGCTTAGGAGGGCCGACGACTGGCGAGAGATGGATGCAGCAGTGATCGTTAGGCTGACCCGCGAGAGAGACATGGCAGATGCATGGGTACGCATTATCCGTGTAGAGTGGGACATTGCTGTGGCCGCCATGGGGACAAATGTAGCTAGCTCCTTTTTGGTTGGGCAAGTGCAGAAGGCACAGGCACAGGTAGGCCAGTTACAAACACAGTTGGCACAGGTGCAGGCAGAGCTTGCGAGAGCATAGTCACAGGCACAATACTACTGGGGCTTATACCATGGGGCAGTGTCAGTGAGTCAGAGGGCTTCAAGCTTCAGGAGTCAGTCGAGGGCTACTCATAGAGCAGGTCCATCACAATCAGGGGCTTCCGTGATGGGTCCCCAGCAGTCAGGAGCTGGCAGTTGTGGCCCACAGTAGCAGGGATAGACTTGCACCAGATTTTGTACATTTTGGGACATGTATCACCATCCTTTTGGATGTATATTGTATATGACACTTTGATTTAGAGAGAGAGATGATGATATTGTACATTTGGACCTCCTTTTATGATAGTAGATATGATGATGCAGCCTTATGATCTATTGCATATGTTATGAGATGATGATTTACTTCTATTGTATGATGCGATGCACGTGTATACTTAAATGTTCTATCTGATGCTATATGAGATGCTTTTGATATGATGCTATGTGATGTCTATATGATCTAATGTTTCAAATGTATGCAAATGCAACATGATTTCTATGTGATTATGCATCTTTGTATATGATGCACTTAGCTATGTTTTTTATTTTCTTTGCTTTATGATGCGATATGATGATGATGTATGGATGACCTAATGCATTGTGTTATGTATGCCACTGATTTAATCATGTTTATGACTAACTCAAAATGTGATATGATATGCACCTATATGTACTATGTTTTTGTGATGTCCAAATGTACTCCATCGACACAAGAATGACAGGATGATAGATAGAAGGACTGGATGTAGAAAGACTTAGAAACTTCATTTGATATTGTTACTCTGCATAGTTCGGGTAATGAGGATTGTATGGGATATGGATGCATGGATGTGTATATGGATATAGGATGGATGCTTTTCTTTTTAGAGTGCTTTATTTCATCATTGGGCAATTTATTTTTGATACATTTTCTGAAATGTTGTAAGTGAATACAAGCATCTAGGTATAATTGAACCAGGATGACCTGAGAAACGCTTACATGGATTTTGATTTAGCAAGTTAATACAAGCATCTAGTCAAACTTGAATATAGATGACCTGAGTACTTCTTACATTTCAACAAACAATGATTGCCCCCATTCATGTTAGACCTTGGATGTCCTCGATGATCTTTTGCCGATCATGTCCTTAGACAAGATGTCACATTACTAAAGCAGAATCCATAGATAGCAAACAAAGAAAAATGATCATGCCCCTCATCATAGCATCTCTAGCTTTTGGCATCCTTGAGTAGCATAGGAAGACATGATAAGAAAAATCAAGACTCTATAACCTAACCATGATTTCAAATCACAAAACACTCTTGCATTTAGATGTGTCTATTTCTTGCTGAAATTTGAGTAAAATCATTTAGAAGGCCTTGGGTATTTCGTTTTGCACCTGCTTGCTTGGTGAGAAGATTGCACAATCCTTATTGGGGAGACAGACCCTAAGGGACTGACCTAGTGCCTCGGGGGCTCATTGCTAAATGGCCTTGCCTACGTGACGACGCAGAGGCAATGTAGTTCGGGGTAAACCCTAATGGACCATGGATGGACTAGAAGAAAGATTACAAGAATGAAGACGACAAGAATGAAGACAAGAAAGGGGATGAATGGGACCATGGGAGAAATGGAAGCCTTGGGGGCGCATTAGAATAATGGCCTTGCCTACATGACAGTGCAGAGGCAACGTAGTTCACGGACTTGGACCATGGACACTAACGAGAGACACTATGTTAGGCTCACATTGAGGAGACGGTATGGGACAAAACCTTGGTTGACAAGGCCACAAGGAGAGTATCAAGCCATGATAGGTAACTGTCAAGTGTTTATTATGGGATAGATATGGGTCGAATGGGGCAAATGGAGAAAGAATGGACTCAAGGTGATTGGACTCCTGAGGTGGTTTATCACAAGTAACGCCTGTTTACCAAGTTTTCATCACTTGCTTTTATTTGCACGAGAAGCTAAAAAGTAAACATGACGCCTGTTTGCTAAGTTTTCATCATGATACCTATCCAAGGCGCCTGTTTGCCAGGTTTTCACCAAAGGATGATTTTTTTTTATGCTTTCTATTTTTTTCTAATTTTTTTGTATTTTCTCTTTTCAATTTTTTTTTTATTTTTTGTATTTTTGCACCCCCTTGCATTGGGGTTCTCCTAGGTATAGAACCGGCGAAGGTGCATGCTGTTGATTGGATCATCAAACAACTCACCCTCTGATGTGGCCAACTGATATGCCCCCGATCCGTAAGCAGGTACAATCACATAGGGCCCAAGCCAGTTAGGTTTGAACTTGCCTTTCTTTTCTCTGTCTTGTTGATTGCGAGGATTCTCTTTGAGAATGAGGTCCCCAACCTTAAAGCATCTTGGGCGAACCTTGTGGTTATAGCTTCTTGACATCATTTATTGATATGCTTTGAGATGGTCAAAGGCTTTCTGGTGCCTTTCTTCTAGCAGCTCTAGGTCTTGTAACCTGGAGACTCTGTATTCTTTGTTTGATATGAGACCTTTCAATGGCACCTTGAGAGATGGTAGTTCGACCTTAATGGGGAGGATGGCTTCTGAACCATAGACAAGGGTGTAGGGTGTAGCACCTGTGGGAGTGCGTATACTGGTTCTGTAGGCCCACAGAGCGGGATTGAGTTGGACATGCCAATCACAGCCAGCATCATTGATAGTCTTCTTTAGGATTTTCAGAATGGTTTTATTCGATGCCTCAGCTTGGCCGTTACCTTGGGAGTAGTATGGAGTGGAGAAACGATGTTGGATTTTGAAACGCTCACAGAGTTCTTGGACATCCTGATTTTTGAATGGTCTTCCATTATCCGTGATAATAGATGAAGGAATGCCATATTTGTAGATAATGAAATTCAGAATGAAAGATGAAATTTGCTTGCCTGTGACGGTGGTTAGGGGAACAGCTTCAATCCACTTTGTGAAATACTCAGTGGCGGTTATGATGAATTTGTGGCCGTTGGAAGAGGGTGGATGAATCTTTCCCACAAGGTCAAGTCCCCACTGGCAAAAGGGCCAGGGTGTCGTTAAAGGTCTTAATTCTTGAGTAGGTGCATGGATCAGGTTCCTGTGTATTTGGTACTATTTGCACTTTTTGACGAACTGATAGGAATCCATTTCCATGTTTGGCCAGTAATAACCCAAACGCATGAGTTTCTTGGCTAAGGAAGGACCGCTGGAGTGTGTTCCACAGATCCCTTCATGTACATCTCGCAAGGCAGTTATGGATTCTTCTTGTTCTAAACAACGGAGCAAAGTACCATCCAGGCCACGTCAGTAAAGGGTATCGGCTATGATGGTGTAGCGAGAGGTTTGTCGTATGAAAGTGCGTCTCTGGTTAGAAGAGAGATCAGGTGGGAGAATGTTGTCCTTGAGGTAAGTGTAAGTCTTACTGTACCAAGCTGAATCAGATCCAACTAGAAGGCAGATGGAATGGGTCTCAAGGAGATCATATTCTGGTTGTCGAATAGTTTCCACTAAGAACTCATACCGTGATTCATGTTCAGGTATTTCTAGAAGAGAGGCTATGGTAGCCATTGTATCTGCCGCCTTATTCTCTATCCTAGGTATTTGCTCGAAGGAGATGGTCCCGAAGTGTTCTTTGAAGTCGTCAACCATCCGTTTGTATGGGATGAGCTTTTCATCTTTGGTTTGATACTCATCGTTGACCTGATTGATTATAAGTTGAGAATCACCGTAGACATGTAATTCTTGGATTTTCCACTCAGTTGCCATCTTGAGACCTATTACCAAGGCTTCATACTCCGCTATGTTATTGGTGCATGGAAATAACAAGCGGTAAGACTTTGGAATTGTGTCGCCGTGAGGAGTTATAAACAAGATACCTGCCCCTGATCCATCGTTTGTGTAAGACCCATCAAAGTAGAGTTTCCAGGAAGATGTTGACACAATGAATAAGGATTCATCTGGAAATTCAAACTGCATGGGCTTGTTGTCTTGTAATGGTGCATCTGCTAGTTGGTCAACTATGATTTGTCCCTTGATGGCTTTTCTGTCCACATATTCAATGTCATACTCACTGAGAAGCATTACCCATTTTGCTAGGTGACCTGTGAGAGCAGCTTTGTTGAGAAGATACTTCAATGGGTCTATTTTTGCAATGAGCTTAACTGGATGTGCAAGCATGTAATGTTAGAGTTTTTGTGAAGCAAAAACTACCGCGAGACATGATCTTTCTACTTGTGAGTATTGCAACTCGTAGCCCACTAAGGTTCAACTGATGTAGTATACAGCTCTTTCCTTGTTCTCATAATCATGCTGTGCTAGAAGTGCCCCCAGAGCAGTAGGTGTAGCAGATATGTAGAGAATTAGAGGTCTTCCTTGGATCAGAGGCATGAGAATGGGTGGATTCATAAGGTACTCATTTAGTTTGTTGAATGCTTCTTCACACCGCTCATCCCACCTAAATGGAATGTTCTTATGTAGGAGATGGCTGAAAGGTTGGCACTTGTCTGCCAGCTGTGATATGAATCTACGGATGGCCTGCAGCTTGCCTTGTAAGGATTTCAATTGAGTTAGAGTCTTGGGTGGTGGCATGTCCATTATAGCTTTGACCTTGGCCGGGTCTACCTCTATTCCGTTTGCCGACACGATGAAGCCTAGCAGCTTGCCTAAAGTTACTCCAAACACACATTTCTTTGGGTTCAGCTTGACTTGGAATTGGTCCAACCTTTGAAAAACTTTTTCTAGTACATCCAGGTGTGAATCCCTTGTGAGAGACTTTGCTAGGATATCGTCGACATAGTCTTCCATAGTTACATGCATCATGTCATGAAATATAGTAGTCATAGCTCTTTGGTATGTGGCACCTGCATTTTTTAGCCCAAATGGCATGACATTCCAGCAAAAGGTACCCCATGGGCAAGTGAAAGCTGTCTTGTGTTGGTCCTTTGGTGCTATTTTGATTTGATTATACCCTGAGAATCCATCCATGAGTGATAGCATTGTATGTCCTGCAGTTAGGTCGACTATGATATCAATGTTTGGTAATGGAAAGTCATCCTTGCGGCATGCTTTGTTTAAGTCTCGAAAATCATTGCATAGTCGAACTCAGCCATCTGGTTTAGACATTGGCACAATATTGGATATCCATTATGGGTAATCTATGGCTCTGATGAACCCCACATCCAGCAATTTCTTGAGTTCTTCTTTGACCAAAAGGGCTACGTGAGGATGCATCTTTCTCAGCTTTTGCTTTACTGGTTTCACTCCTGGATCCAATGGTAGATGATGTAGAATTAATTTTGGGTCTAGACCTGGCATGTCTGCATACGACCAAGAAAAGCTGCCTATCTTCTTCTTAAAGAACGGTACAAACCTGGTTTTCTCTGGTGGTGTAATAGACTTGGCAAAGTGGATAATCTTGGGCTGTTCTTCTATTCCAATATTCACGGGCTCTATCGGTTCCACAACAATCTGTGACCTTTCCTGGTACATATCACTAGGGAGTGTCAAGCATTCCATCGTCAGGTGCCATAGTTGGGTTTTCACCTTCGGATGCATCCTTTCTTTTTACTATTTTGTGATCTGACACTGCCGCAAGGTAGTTTTCACTGTTAGATCCATTTTTGATCTTGATATTTTTGCGATTGGAAGGCTTGGCACCCTCCCCAAAGTAAGCCACGGTATTTAGTTCAATAGCAAAACCAGATTTATGATCTCCCTTGGGTAAGTGGTCCCTAAGTTCCATATAATCGATGTAAGCATCGTTGTTTTGGAACATATCTAGTTGGGGAGTTCCTTGCAGATCCCAGTCAATAAGCTTAGGGTGCAAGAGGGGAAGGGAGTCGGATGATAGACCTGATTCATTGATGGTGTGAATGGAAATGTTAGGAGCATTGGCGGGGGTAGTGTTCCAGGTGTTACTTTCCTCCAAGTTGTTTATTGTAATGGAATTTAAACTTTCCTCAAAATCCATAATCTCAGGGATGGGCAAATCAGACTCCAGTGGTCTGTCCCATTGCTTTTGTCCCTCACGGTAGGGGCTAAGAGTTTGGATGGTGTCGACCTCTTTGTCGTCGTAGGAGTGCTCTATTAGCTCGTCCCACTCATACTCATTTGAATCATCTGAATTTGTGTCGCTGTCCACTTGGAGTGTTTGGATTGTTTCTACAAGACAGGCATTTTCCTTGGCTTTACCCTTGCCTTTGTATCCTAGGCCACTTGTGTTTCTAGCCGATGAGGATGAAGAAGGTTGTATAGGTTCAATGATTCCTTCTTTTCTGAGGCCGATGGGGCCTTGTCCTTCGTACCCCATCCTATGCAAAATAGTCTCACCTCGCCCATAGAGTTCTGTTGGGAGTCTAGGTGGATCTTGGGGTGTGTTTTCTTCTTCAGCATAAAGCCATTGCAGGAGATCTCACTCCTCTGTTTCATCAGATAAGGTCCCCCATTTTACACAGGGAGTTGCGAGAGCTACAAGAGGAGCAGATGGCTTTGGAAAATGTCTGGGTTGGCCAAAAGATCTAGGAGACAAGGGTAGATTGGCAAGATTGAGACTGTGCTCAATTGAGTACTCTCCCACTCCAGTTTCTTTTATGGTAACTTTCTACGCTTTGGGTCTTGAGGAGGAAGCTTCAGCTGTATGGTCCTGTTGTGGGGTAGGGGAAATGTATGCTCTGTTGTTGGGTATGATACACTCAGGTTTTGCACGGAAAGAATTGCAGTGTTGTAGGGGTCAGGGTTGCCTTGAATGTGACTTGCTTGTCATTGTGCGGGAATTTAATGCATTGATGATAGGTTGAGGGGACAGCGTTCATGGCGTGACTCCATGGTCTCCAGAGTAGGATATTATAAGCAAGCTCCTGATCAAGGACTTGACACACCACATCTTTGATTACTGGTCCCACTTGAATGGGTAGGACAACTGTTCCCTTTGTGGTTCTTTCTTCCTCGTCATATGCTTTGATGGTAATTTTCCTCCTTGGATCAACTGCCTGTTCAGAGAACCCCAGTGCAAGGACTAGCTTTAATGTGCAAATATTTAAACCAGCGCCTCCATCAATGAGAACCCTCTTGATGTGGTGCTTGTGTATGAATGTGACAATGTGCAGAGGGGTGTTATGAGGTTGGGATACAGAGAGGTCATCTTGCTCAGTAAATGATATGGAATTGGAGGATGTTAGATTGCCTACCATGGTCTGGAACTTCTCTTGGGCTAGGTTAGTGGGGACAGTGGTTTCCACTAAGGCTTTCTCAAGAATCTCCTTATGAGAAGGAGATAGACGCAATAGCTCCAATATAGAAATGTGAGCCAGAGTTTTCTGTAACTAGTCGATGACATTGTACTAACGAAAGTTGGATGGAGACGGTGACGACCTTGGAGGGGCGGTATTGAGTGTGACTTTACCACTGCGGGTAATTATACTACAACCAGTTCTGTTAGGTCCTGGTTGTTGGTTGGGTGAGATGACATTGACCTGTGGGATTTGCTCAAAAATGCAGTTTATGGTGTAGTCAAATGGCACACTTGCATAGTTGGCATTACTAGTCCCGCTGTTCTGATTTGGCCGGTTGTGATTATTGTTGTTGTCGTTACTGTTGTTCCTACTGTTGTTGTGGCCATTGGTGTTGTTGTTGTTGTTGTTGTTGTTGTTGTTATATGGTCTGTTGTGATTCAGAAGTGGATCCCTGTAGGCCACATGAGTTTCATTGGAGGTATGTTGTTGTGTCCTATCCTGATTCTGATCTAGTATATCTTGGATGACATTTTTGAGGCGGATGCAGTTGTCAGTTGTATGCCCCCTTCCTTGATGATATTCACAATAATATGTGTCCTTCCAGTAGGGAGGTTTGACTATAGGCTCGTAATCACTTGTTGGCGGTAGAGAAATTTCGTTGTTAGCCAATAGCTTCCTTAGTGCAGACTCTTGAGACTCACTCAACGGTGTGAATTTTCTCCTTGGATTTGAACTGAACCAAGGTCTAGGCTCCCGAGAAGGTGGTTTGGTGAGTGTACCATTGTTTGTTTCTCCCTTAAGAGTGAATATGGGTTGTTGCTTGGGAGCTGCCGCCTTAGCATCCACTACCCCATCATTGACCACATTCTTGTTCTTGGTCCAAAACTTTGATTTATCCATTGTGTAATTGGAAGTAGGTGTGTCCTTGTAGATCTTGATAGCTCCTTTAGTGATCATAGCCTTTTCAATGAATGAGCCCATTTCGATGACTTTTGAGAATGATGTAGGGCATTGTATCTGTATTTGATAGCTAAGATTAGTGTTTAGGTTATGGACAAACATCTCCAATAGCTGCTTCTCAGGCATATCGTAAGAACACTTACTAGCTAGCTATCTCCATCGTTGTAAGAAGGTGGCGAATGACTCACCACTCTTTTGTTTGGTGTTGCATAGATCTAGCATAGATACCTCGTGTTCGATGTTGTAAGAGAAGTGCGTTATAAATTTATTGACAAGTTCATCAAAAGTTTTGATTCCTGGTGGGAGACGCGAGAACCACTCCATAGCTTGACCACCTAAAGATCTTGGGAATAGTCTCATCAAGTAGGTCTCGTTTTGAGCTACTTCTAAATATGCTACATTGAATTCCCGGATATGATCTCTAGGGTCCCCCTTCCCTTTATATTTGTCAAATTTCAGAACCTCGGATCTGTAGGGGAATGGTCTCATGTCCAGACTTTTGTCAAAGGGGTAGGGTGCTATATCTTCCAAGGAGTAGTTCTTGGTACTTGTACCCGTCTTAAGGTCTGATATTTGTTGTGTGAGGCTCTCGAGTTGTTTTCTCATTTCCTCCATAGGGGCATTGTGGTCGATGGGTCTCTTCCCTCTATCATTTGCATTTGGGTCTATAGTATTCCTTTCTCTTTCATTTGCATGTGGGTCTATAGTATTCCTTTCTCTTTCATTTGCATGTCGGTCTGTGTCATCCTTACCCCTTTCGTGATCATTATCTATATTTTCCATGATTGAGCTTATGTCAAAGTCTGCGGGGAGTTTGATTCCGAGACTAGCAAGATGATAGAAGTACTTATGAGGGTTGGCATGGAGCACCTTCTCTACTAAACATTGGAATTTTTGATCTTGAATGCTCCCTTCATAATCTTCACGAGAGATCTCTTCGTCACTATCATGAGGTGTGACGATACGATTGGATGAGCCAGCCATTTCAAGTTGCTTGTTGTACTGGGATCGAGTAAGAACCATGTAAGGTGGTGTGGGATGAAGTGGACTAGGTTTAGAAATTTTGGCGAGGTGCCGACTGAGACTGTTGTGAATAGGATACCTAGGACAAGACTTGGACAAAGGATTCTCTCGCTCAATGACCTCAAGTAAGACGGTTGACACAAGACGGTAGCCACTAGTAAGGGTAGTTGATACCCGTCTTACTATATATGGACTAGTTGTTCAACAAGAATACTAGCAAGGTACTGTGACCTACTAGGCTTACGTGAATTCACTAATGACATGAAAAGGGACCTATGTCGAACCGGTATGGGATAAACTGACTTTGGGACAAGAGGGGTTTGGATAGAAAGTGAATGGGATGACTGACGAAAGAGAGAGATTTGGGTGAAATAGATGAAGACTGACTACAAGGTTGAATCTGATCTCAGAAAGTGAAGCTAGGCTGAAATGGGTGCTCCAAATAGGTAAAAATATTTTCTCAAAAATAGTGCATGTGCTCACTGTCGTGTATGTGCAGAAACAAATGTGCAGCATAAATGAACATATGCGCCACAAGTCGCCGTATACGTGTAGCACTGGTGCAGGGTAAATGTGCAGCAACAGTCCGTATATGCACAACAAGTCTAAACGTATGCACAGTAGGTCAATACAAATGCACAGCAGAAATGGGTATATGCGCAGCTCTGATTTTTTGGCAAAATTTTGGATTTTTCTGTTGTTTTTGGTATTTTTTGGCTGGAAAAAGGCCTTCTTGGTCTGATTTTATGAATTAATAGCAAGAAAACATAGCAAGCACAAAGAATATTTTATAGTTTTTCATTATTTTTGTGGTTTTTTTTCGACTCTATTTTGGACTGAACTAAACAAAAGCAAGCACAAAGATCCTAGGCGAGAAATGGATTACAAGGGTTTTGGGCCACTAGAACAAGAGGTATTTAATGCGGGCAACCGTTCAAGTGGTTACACATGCAGCGGCACTACTCTCTGTTGTGGAGTATCCTAGCCTCAAAGGGTTGCGCCTTAGAGGGTTTTGGGGGAGGTTGGTCGTCGGTGTAACATAGCAACACTTGTTGTAGGAAGTTTTCACCTCAAGCACAATTTATTTTAAGTGGGTTGGTAGGGCTTGGCTTTAGCCTGTTACCACTCAGGGTCGTTCCCACTTGGACAAGCGTGCATCCAAGAGTAGGCCCCTCCTAAAGGTTAAACAAATAGAATGACAAGTATGGCACTCTGATCACCCAGAAAAGGGGAGAGCATAAGCCTATTGTCATTCGTCAAGCATAGAAAACATTGATTAATCCAACCTATTTAAAAGTAGAAAAACTGAATGGGCTAAGCTACTTGGGCAAGCACAGAACTTTGAAGTGATTTTAGTAAGATAACATTGGTTCAGTTTTAATCCCAGAAATCAATGGTGAATTCAGTTTTTAATCCTCGTAGCACAAAATAGTTAACTTTGAAGTTTTGGTCCAACGAGATAGCAGTAGTTCAATTTTAACCCAAAAATCAATGGTGAGTTCAGTTTTTAATCCTCATAGCACAAAATAGTTAACTTTGAAGTTTTGGTCCAACGAGATAGCAATAGTTCAATTTTAATCTCGAAATCAAAGGTGAGTTCAGTTTTAATCCTAGATAGCAATAACTTGGAAAGTGTTGCAATGCAAGAAACAAATGATCTAGTTACTTCTTTCCTAATTAGAGCTAGGTGAGGATTTGAATGAACATTAGTTTTACTATCCCTTAGAAAGTGAAGTGTGAACTATTTAAATGCAACTATATGGAACTAAACCCGAGCCTATCCTACAAAACAGCTCCAGCAAACACCTGCGAAAAGGTTAGCATTAGCAAACTTTCCTAGAAAAGCACTAAAACCATTACCTATTACAAAAGCGCAGCTTCAGTGATTAAATGCGCAGAAATAATCAACAGAAGTGTAGCAAGGATAAATGTGCCGTAATAGTACGCGTATGCGTTGCAGAAAATAACAGATGCGCAGTAACAGTGATCAAATGCACCAGAGTAATGCACAGAAGTGCCAAATTTATGGATGCACCGTAATAGTACACATATGCGCTGCAGGAATAAATAGATGCGCAGGATTAGTAAATGCGTCGTAACAGTGTGTAAAAGTGCAACAAAAATGCACAGATGCGCAGGAATAATGAAAGCGCTGTAGAAATGGATATATGCGCCGTAGAAATGTTCAAATGTGCTGAAGTAGCCTGTGCGTGACCAGTACGGAACCTGCCTTCAAAAAAGCTTAGATTTTGATGAGATAAAGGGGCAAAGGCCCCATGGTGGGCGCCAAAAATGTTAGGTTAAAATGTGGATTAATCAAATGAACAATATCAAACCCAAACATCAACAGAATAATGAAAATAAGAAAGATTGAAAGGAATGAAGCAAATGAATAACAATGCAAACCTTCCCTGTTTCAAAGCTTCTGTTGTTCGCCTATTACAACCATCCTTTGCTGATGAAGTAGGCCCTCAGTGAGTGCATTCTTTTAGCTGTTTTGTAGGATGTCGATAGCAAATGGCTGTGATGATGAATATGCTAAGAAGATGAGCTTCGAAGCAATAATGGTGATCTCAAGCAAATAGTATTGGGGTGCCAAAGGCGCGCTGGTGAATTTCTGCAGAGTAACAATACGAATAGCCTGGATGAATAGAATGGGAGGATGAGGTTTCATTTATAAACTCAGAAGAATGAGGATCAATGGTTGAGAATAAGTGTGATGATCAACAACTGAGGATGGTTGAGGAATGTGCAACCAGTAGAAATATGACAAGTGTCCCAGCTCCATCATGAAAGAGGGGATTTGACAACATTGATTGGAGAGTTAACTCCTTTAACTGAACAGTTAACAGACTTGATTAGTCAGTTGGAAGAATGAATTATGGAATTGACTGAATTGATTGAGGGATTAACTCAATTGACAGGTTAGTTAACACTTTTGATTGGTTAGTTAACTAACTTATGATTTGAGAAGAAATAGGCCATGTGGGTGAGGGAAAATAAGGTAATTAAATATTTAATATATTTAATTACATGTGCAACTCGATGAGGTGGAAAAGGTGAGGTGGAAAAGTGAGGTGTAAGTGTGAGGTGGATTTTTGGAATTTAGAACTTAGGATAGAGGAATTTGGATTAATTAAATAATTTATGAAATTATTTAATTGTGTAGGACATTTAGAAGAATTTTAATTAAATAAATAGATTTTATTTAATTATGGAACAGTGAATCAATTAAATAAATTTAGAATATTTATTTAATTGATAGAAGAATGGAATAAATAAATATTTAGAATATTTATTTAGAGTGAATTGTGTCATTTTTAGGCGTATACAAAAGTAATCTATGAATTGAAATGAATCTATTCTAAACAATGCTAATTTAATTAAATCTAAACTAGTCCTATCAAGGAAATAGCAATGCAAAGATTACTTCTCCAAGAGCAAAAGTGCGATTTAATTAACTATGAAAGCATGAAAAATCTAGATTCTCTTTGGCACATGAGCTTGGCCTATCCTTAGAAGTCCTTCGTGGCAACCTCCTTTCCTCTATAGCAGCGGGGAACTCTTCTTGGTAATATGGATGAAGTAGCAATTGATTGAATGGATGATCTATTGAAGCTATGATGATTGAATTGAGCTATTGAAGCTCTTGAAGCACTATGGCTTGGCTTTTTTGAAATAAATTTAGCGAGCGTAACAATGCTATTGAAACTTTTGAAAGCTTGGCAACTATAATATGAAAGAAAAAGGCTCATAAGTCTTGCGAAGAGCATAATCATGCTATGTAGAGAAAAAAAACAAAGATGAGAATTGATGTGCAACAATGAATTTGCCTTCCATATTGCATATAGGAGGGGTTATTTATAGGTTAGGTGAGCTCACAAATGGTGGAGTTGATTGAAAAGTTAACTCAATTGATTGATGAGTTAATAGGATTAAATAGGGATTGAACTATGCTTGATAGCTTATCACTCAAGGAGGAATGGAGTTTGCATGAGATTAATGGAGATATAAGAATAACTTTGTTGGAGCTAAGAATATAGTGATTGAGAGTGCAGAAGGAGTTAGAAATAGACTAGGCTCAGTTAGATTCAAATAGGCATACAAATTAAAGAAAAAATGGAGCTAATTTGGGCTCGAATTGAAGAGAAACACGTAAGTTAAAATATGACTAGGTCACCCAGTTTGACAGGGCCACCCAGTTTGATAGGGCAAGTCACCCATGGGGGATGTAGGGTTGCCCAAGGGGATTTGGAAAAGAATATGGGTGACCTAGAAAGAATGGATTTTGCAGGTGGTTTCGAGGGTTGAGAATGATCAAAGAGATCTAAAGATGACTTCAGGGCCCATGAATGGATTGAAAGACCTCAAGAGGGTGGGTCTCCCAGTTTGACAGAGCACATTGCCTAGGGGATCTAGGGTTGCCCAAGGGGATTTAGGGTCGTTGCCCAAGGGGGTCTAGAAACAAAAGGGGGTGACCTAGAAAGGAAAAATAGAGGGATAAAATGGATGATGGAGAATGGTCTGGAAGGTTAATTGGAGGCCTCTAAAAAGTTGAAATTGATTAAATGGACTGAGGGAAAGTGAATTTCTCATCTTGTGACATCGATAGGTCAAGTCAATAGTGTCAAAAAGTGACAAATGAATTGTCGGTAAAGGGTGAATGATGAAGACATGAGACGTAGGAAGGTTAGCTAGGGGATTGAGCAGACACAAACAAGATGAAGAACTTTGATCCATGTGTCACCAAGAAGAATGCTTCTTAGAGGTCATAGTTTCATGCTTACTTGTACATGATTAGGACTATAGCTCATCATCACATTACTATGTAACCTTCCATGCACTTTTTTAGTGCATTACAGGTAGTTTTGGTCTTTTTTGTTGTGGTAACTCCATGAAATCTGAGGGGTGGTTTATTAGAGATGTTGTGTGGCTTTTCCAAGCGATATTGGAGATCTTGTCTCTCCTCCATGCCTCATTTCCCATGTCAACCATGGTGTCTGATCTTATGGTATTGTTAAGTCTTCTACTTGTGTCACTTATTTTATGCACTGGTGTGCATTCTAAGAGTGTTATCATGGATTGCATATGACACCTTGGGCATGTTAGTATGTCATGTGATTTCTTATTACCACTTTTACATTGAGAAAAATTTGTTTGGTTTTTTTTTGTCCATTAATGTCTTGAGTGAAAGCTTGGGGCATTACAACCCATAATCCAAAAGATTCATTAGATTGTGAGCACTAATTTTTTGTACCTAGCAACTAAATTCTACATGACATTAAGATTATATTTTATCATTGTTCCTAAAACTAAGTGCACCATCCACCTATTTAATTATTACATTTATTTCAGTGCAATTATCACATTTATCTTAATTAAATTATCAAAATTTTAGTTCAACTATAAAATTAAATTTAAGTTAATTGTAAGGTTATTGTTTAACTTTTAATTTTTTAATTAACCTAAATTTAGTTTAAAATGACTTAAATATTATAATTATGTTATATTCTTAGCTGAGTTAAGGTCCCACACCATTTAACAAGATGTTTTGTAATTCAATTATTTGATAACTAATAATCTTACCTTGAGTTTAGTAAAAATAAATAAAAGTAGCTTGGAAAAAAAAAAGAAAAAAAAATGTTATTTTGAATATGATGAGCGGGAGCGGGAGCGAGGGCACGAACAAGGTTTCAAACTTTGCTTTGGGCGGGAGCGATGCAGATGGTGGTGACGACGAAGATGACGAAGACGAAGGTTTTTTTTGTGAAGGCTGGGATCTACCCAGTGATGATGAGGATGTGCAGCTTCTGGATCTTTGGCTGGAGGCCCAGTGCTCTGTTTCTCAAGCTCGGTCAGCAGCTTTGGACCCGCCAAAGTCTTTTGCTGGTGTTGGTGGGTTTAGTCAGGCCCTCAAGCAAGGCTTTCTCTCCCCCATGTCTATCTTTGTGGCAGCTTCTGGCTTGAAGGTTGGGACTTCCCCTATCATGGGCTCTACCCCTAGCATTCTGGGGGAGTCTGAATTTGGTGGCTCAGTGGTGAAATCCCCAACAGATCTATCCATTTGCCCTCTGGCGAGGCCTACCCTTGGCCTGGATGGTAAAGTTCCTGGTGGGTCTTCTTTGCCTCTGCCTGAGGTGGTTTTGGAGTCGTGTGTGTTTGCTGGGGAAAGTTCTTCCTGGGCTCCTGGCAATTCTTCTCCACAGGCCTTGGGGCTTTCCATTTCCTAGAAGTTAGAGGATCCGTTTGGGAATACCTCTATTTCCCCCCTTGTGAATGAGGTGGATTTGGCTACTGGGGGTCTGAGCCATATCCAGTCACCTTTGTTGGGTCACTTGCCAAGGGCCTCGTTCTACATCAATCTTCCTGAGATCCAAGGTTCTAGGGCTTCTTCTGGGGAGCCTCACATTTGCATCCCAGATTCTATTATTGATAGATCTACTGCTTGGTTTTGGAGCTCCCTTGTTGGGAGATTCAGCGGTAATCGCCCTAACATTGATGTCCTCAGAAAATGGGTGCTTCGTAAATGGAAGGTTAGGGGACAGGTTGAGGTAATAGCTTTACCTTGCAATTTCTTCCTATTTTCTTTTTCTAACTCTGAAGATTGTTCTAGGATCCTCCTGGGAGGACCCTGGTTCCTAGGGCAGAATGGTCTTTCCCTAAAAAATTGGTGTCTGAGCTTCAACCCTGAGAAATACTGCATCAACATGTTTCCGATCTGGGCTAGGTTGCCAGGGTTGCCCTTAGAATACTGGGATGAGGAGATATTTATGTGCATTACTAATACTTTCGGGTAGTATAGTGCGGCTGATGCTGTTACGAAATTCAAGAGACGTTTGGTTGCTACTAGATTTTGTGTTTTTGTGGATGTTGATAGAGTGCCCCCTTCGTAGATTACCCTATCGTCTAAGCTGGGTAAATGGGTGCAACAAATTGTTTTCGAAAATTCTCTAGTTATATGTGATTGCTGCTGCAAAGTGGGCCATGCTACTGCTGTTTGTCTGAGCCTCAACACAAATCATCTTGTGTGGAGGAAAAAGGTGCAAACATCTGGTGATACTTGCAAGACCTCTTATGAGGATGAGAGAAGTAAGGAGAAGAATTCTGAGGACCCAAATGCCTTGTCTGATACTCCTTTGATGGAGGTGCCATGCGATGAGGGGGTTTCCAAGAAAGGTAGATTTGAACAGAACTTCAACAGGATGGGTGATTTCACTCAAACATGTTTGGACCAATTTGGCTTCAAACCTCCTTGATCTTTGATTGACTATTTTTTAGGGGGTTTCTACCTCTTGTTTGTCTTGCTATGGTTGTGCAGCTGATGTGCTATTAGTGTCATGTGTTTGTACTTTGTGGTTCTCTGGGCTTCATTGTCTTATCTCTCTCTTTTGTACAAGGGTCTGGGCCCTTTCAAAACCCCTGCTTACCATTATCAAAAATAAATAAAAATAACTTTAAAACGTAAGGTATTTCCTCACAATATCTGTTCTGTATATTCTTGGACAGACTTTAAATAGGCGTTATGTGTGTGTTCTCTCACAAATCTCTTCTTTTCAAAATTTATTAAATTTTTCCCCTCTTCTTTAAGAAATTTTTTCCCAGAAACTAAATAGCTTAGTATTTGCAAAGGACGAAAGGTTAAAATGACAGGAGCTGTCTCACATTATAAATTGAAACACTCTGATAACATTATTTGAAGAAAGTGAAATACAGAAGAAAGTATTTATATGCCTAAGCAACGCAAGTTTGATGGATCTGTAACATAATTCACGCGCCTTTTTATACTTAAAAATCATTTTTCAGGATAATCACATCTTATTCTGGAAACATGCTTTCTTTCTTAGAGATTGTCTGCTAAATGGAGATGCTGTTTGGAATTCCTCGGCCAGTTAATCCCCCTCGCCTACTAAAATCCGCAGTGCTTGGATACAGTAACGTATATGCCACCTTTGCAGGCCCTGACCTATTCTTCAGCTTTCCATCTGCATTCCTCTCCATTATCTTCTGCTCGATTTCTTTCAACTCCCTACTAAAGCTCTCAAACGCCTCCAGTACGCGCTCATCATCAATCCAATCTCCTGTTTCTCTCTGCCCCAGATACACTTCATCTCTAGAATGTGTAGACAATATCTCTATCAGCCCAATGCCCAGAGTAGTTTGAAATTGACTGGAAACAGTTTTCAAGAATACCGACTCCGGATTATTAACAAGCTCTGAAAATTCGTGCGATCCTTCCTCGGGGATAAACCTTCTGCCTACAGCAGGCCTATTGGGCATGTAGCCAGAGTAAGCATACTGCCCAAAATTGGTTGCTGCATGAAGAGCTGAAGCCACCCATATGATTGTTGTTAATGCATTCTCAACCTCTGCCACACTGTCCATTTTGTACCACCATGTCTCATCCTTTTTATCTGCATGACCAACATTTCGTACTTCATGCCACCATGCCTGAAGTTCTTTGTCAGCTCTTACAAGTTCATCGTTGTAGTAGATGGACAGATATTTCCGAACCCATGACTGTATTGCAGACCATATATCTAATCCGTCCACAGCATAAGGATAGTCTTCGATCATGAGCCTCACCCCGTGGGGCATTGATTCATCTCTCACTGCCATTCCCCTGTCCGCTCCCAAATTATGAGAGTCAGTAAATTCAAATATATTATATTTTAGAGGAACTGAAATACACAGCCTTTGTTAGTAATTTAGTACCTTTTAAGAAGATCAGCAGGTAGGCCTTCTTCATCAAATCTCCATTTTTTGTAAACTGTAGCAGACATTTCCATGGAATACTTCTGTGGAAACACCGTTCTTTCAAGCATTCCTCCCGCATTTATGAGAATATGGCGAGCCAGAGCATTGATGTTCATTGTGTCACGAAAATGAGGGCTTAGTAGCTTATGAAGGGGATGCAGGGCGCTAAGGTTTCTGTTTGTGGCAATTACAAATGGTTCTATGACTGCATGTGTCCTCAGCCTGAAAGCCGAAAACAACAAGACCCCAAATCATGATTTTGGATCTCTTCTTCAATGAATGAGATTGTCAACAAAACAATGAAAACCCAGGAGTATATACTATTAGCAAAGATGTTGAATCAATTTCTATTGCCAATGCCCAAAAGACCTCTCAAGTAATCCTTTTGTAATATTGATATAACTTTCTATGTAAAATTTAAGGAAAGTGCTTACCAGTGGCTGACCAATTCATGATATCCAGAATCATTGACTGCAACGTGCGCTTTAGCGAGCTGCCAGAGTGCTCCAGATGCCCCTTCTTCTGCAGGAGTAAACACCCTTCTCAAACCTGACGGCAGACTCAGTTCTATGGCAACTGGCTTCAACCTGCCATTGTTGCAGAGGAACAGAACTGTGCGAGAAGCATAGGCCTTTGTGGACAGAGCATTTATCCGATCGAGATATGGTATGAAGGTGTCGTGATGATCCAATATGTACAGTTTGTTTTTTTCAAGAGCCTAAGAAATTTTAAGCACAGACAGAATATAGAGATTTTATATAACATCTTAAAAGAATGACAAACTAACTAATCATCTACACATCTAAACAGAGAAAATGTATACCTCCTTCACTGTAAGGCCATCAAGGTTAATTTCTATATGTGCAGCACTCACAGAGCTGATTTGCGGGCCATATAATTCTGGGTCCAATTCGCTTCTTGGGGGAAAACTCTGTAAATTTTCACATCGACATTTGGGAACCATCGTCAGGATATCTTATAGGCACATGCATTATCCATAAGTAAAGTATCACAAGCATAAGTCAAACTAGCAATTTGAAGTATGTTAATTACTTGGAGACGCCTAATAAGAAGAAGGTTGACACCAGAGAGCATCTGCCGAGCAAATTCTTCATCTTTTCTCCACGCGAATTCGTCAGCTGTACAGAACAATTTTTCCCTGCAAATTATATCTTCTAATTTTTTAATACAAAATCATGACAAGTGAGAAAATGTAACTCACCTGCTATGACCTGTGGACAAGGATACTTGAGCAAACTCTCGCCATCTGTTCTGAAAAATTCCTTGATGAGCTCCAGAGGATTGCAATTGTTTGCAGTCTCCTGAACAGATCTCTCAGGCAATGGTAATCCAGCTGTGTACAGCTTCTTAACATCTTCAAAAGAATGGAACTCATTTCGACTGCAGAACAGTGCCTGGAGTTCAGGCACTACAAACTGGACCAGACTCTTTAGTCCATCGGCTAAGAAATCGGACATTTTGAGGCGCCCAAATCTTTCATCTCGAGGGACATATATGTCTAGGTTCAGTGAAGATAATCTGCTTTCCGTAGCTGGATCTGTCAATTATCACCATGAATAATATCAGCTTCTTCAGATAATGAAGGCTAATATGTAAAATTTAGAGCCAAGTACGAACCACTTTTATTGTGATGACGACCGGTTCTCCCCCTTCGTGGGTATGGGAATTCTGTAGATCCTCCCAATACTGGGCGTTTATAGTCCTCGCCTTTGTCTGGATCTCCAAGATCATTATAAACATCGTAATCATAAATTCTGTCCCAGTGTTCCCTCTTTCCTGTTCCATTTCCTCTTACGCTTTCAAGTTCTTTATTTCTCAGCTCTACAAGGGCCTCAGGTGTATTAGCCGGTAGATAGCTCTGTAATTGAAGTAGGTAGGTACCACAGTTAGTGATAAAAAGTTCTGTTTATTGCTTTCCAGAACTCCCATCTGTTCTTTTATATTTGAAATTTATAAATTATTGCCTCGCACCTAAACAAATTAGGGTTAATGGGATTGTAAGGAAAAATATTTTATATATTATAAGTTTGTAAATGATGAATTAAAAAAATTATAAATTATAATAATTATGTTTGTGTCTTTTAAATTCAGGTTTGTGGAAAAAACTTAAAAGTGAAAATTGAATTAAAGAATTGTGTTGATGTCTTTATATTTAACCATCTCTAATGAATAGAACTATGAGCCTTATGATAAATAAGATCTCAAAAAAATCACAATTTTCTTTAAAAAAAACATAGGAAGTGTTTGCTCCGATATTTCAGACTCCATATAGATGACAACATAATATTAGAGTCGGAGACATTAAAAAATGAAGACTAGGGTCAAGGACATTAAAAAATGAAGACTAGGGTTAAGGACATTAAAACTTGTTATTTTCTTGTCCAATCAAAAGAAAACAAAGTTCATTTTTGCTCTAGATTGGCTTATTACAATGTTAGAAGGGCACATAAACCAGTTGGGCCATATCCAAAAGAAAAATGTCAATGGGTCAAGAGAGTGAAGACCAAGAACCACACAATAATGATAGATGACAAGCTTCTAAAAAACTAGTCTTGCTGCATTGTAGACATTTTCATTTTGAGCCGGTGAGACTCAAGGCAAGTTGCAGCTAGCCAAGTTCAAAACTTGGCTTCAGCAGATATACAACAGCAGATGCCAACATGGCATAGGTCACGGTCTCAAGGGATAGCACCGAAGTGCAAGACTAATCAGCCCCACTGGTAAACTCTAAAGGCTCCATAGTCTCGACTCTCACCTCTACCTACTTGATAGGATTTAACCTATTTAACTGTATACTATTTCAAAGTTTTCTGATCCTTAGTTCTTCTGGTTAAGTACAAAAGATATATGTTATAAGAAAAAAACTCAATAAACCTACACTACAATATGAAACAATAATAGAATAAATGAAAAAAGATTTCAAGTAAAAAAAAATTTACAGTAAAACTTTTCATTATTGCAAAAATTCAACCATTTTTCAATATAATAATAAATCTCTTTTACCTCACTTTTAAGCACCTATATCTAAAGTGGTTTTACACATTGTATGAAGTCATGCAAAAGATAAATATGAGTACTTTAAAATATGGGGAGAAATAGAAAAAACCCAAAATAACACTCAATTTTTTTCGGAAAAATGTATTCACTAGGGAGGTTGATCCCGTTGGACTATTAAACATGAAAAGTATGCAACATTTATCCAACACGTCAAGTTTAGTTACTGTGTAGCACATCTTCCAACATGTCATTGGCCATGGTAAATTTGGCTTTAATTCTTAAATATCATCCACTTCAATAGTCAAAGGTCAATTTTGACCAATAAGAATAGGACAAATATTTAAGACTTTTGATTGTAATTGAGGTGTAAAATTGCTATTGATTGTTTGATCATTGAAGTGGATAATATTTAAGTAGAATGAGGACAATCTACTGTATACTTTTACAGGAACATGTCAATAGCAGGAAATGCATTCAAAACTGTAGAAAATGGAACAGAAGTCAAGGCTTAAGCAGAAAATAAATAAATAAACAGATAATTGACCGTTTGTCTTCCAGAAATGCTGTCTCTCTCTCAAAATGCGTTTTTCTGTCTTCCAGAAATGCTGTCTCTCTCTCAAAATGCGTTTCTCTCTCTCTCTCTCTCTCTCTCTCTCAATGTTTATCAGCATTACCATTTTGAACACTGAATTTAAACACAGACGTTTTAGGCATACCTTATTTGAGAAGAATATCCGATCTGTCTTGTATTTAGAAAAAGGGTAAACCCAAGAGTTGCAGACGAAATGAACATTGCCTTGTTCAGGGATTTCAACTGTCAAAGACTTAAGAAAAAACTCGTGGTGATGTAAATTCCTTATAAGGAAGGCTCCAGGAGTCCCAAAGTTGGAGTCCCACTTAAAATCAACTTGATACTTGCTCTCCCCAGTACATGTCCATTTCTTTATAAATGCTGCCTCCCCAAGTTTTCCACTTCCATTGCCTGTCACATTTAGTTTACAAGAGAATTACATTGCACTGATAAAGGCCTAACTTATCACTAATCCATTAGAAGATGAAAGAAACAAGGAGAAGAATAGGATATAACTTGGATCCATAGAAGTGGTGCTGATAAGCTGTAGAGAGACTCCTCCTGCATGGAAATCGTTCAGATCTGAGACATTTTTCTTTTGGAGAACAACAAAGCCTCTGATTGTCTCCTCTTCAGGAAATCCAAACAGTTTTTTGACCATGCATATCAACGGGCCGAAGCAACAACCATAATAGAGATTGATTGCCATTGTTCGAAGATGCAGATTCAATACGTTAATTGTGGCTTCTAAAGAGACTCAAAACTGCATAAAAGAAATTGGAAAATATCTTTATCGCACTGGTTTCCCACAAAGTCTTCGAAGTTACTTAGAGTTAAGTATCGTAAAAGAATGAGTAGTTGAGGGAAAAAAAAACAGTATAAATTTAACGAGGCATCCAATGCATATGTATTTGTGTAATTATACTCTTTAAAATGTATAAAATAATGATGTGGATGCAATAGAGGACCACTTTACAAAGAATTAGTCTTTGAAAATAAAAATGTAATTTTTAAATAAATTATATGTGCATATTTTACAAAATCTAATTTGTTCGAAAACAAAAGTTAAATGGGTTCAAGTTTCTTTGTGTGAAATGAACACTATGGCTATGGCTACGGCTACATCAACATCAATGTGGGGATGAAACATCTTTGGTAGGAGAAGGTGACACACAAGTAGCAATACAGGGAGCATTAGCCAATGTTGTAGGAAACCTCCAAAGCCATTTTATCGATCAAACTGTCTTTGGTCTTTCACATCGATTTTTTGGGTGTGATTCCATTCCATCTATCTTTTATGTGAACTAGTGTATTATATTTTTAGATAATTTAATATAGAAAGTGCACGAATTATCATAAAAATGGATTTAAGTTAGATACCCACATGACCACCTAATGGTCCTTAAGTTATCATAAATAAATGTAAATCTTCTCTATTTGGACCTTTAAGTGCACATTTATCCATACTTGCTCTTACTTCAACTTGACATCTCACATTTAATTAAAGTACCTACATAAGCATTTAATGGTGTAACACTTGGTAATTTTCTCAAACATTTTCTACACCAGCAATCACACTTAATGTGGAATAGGCACATTGATAAGTATTTACAATGAGTGTAGTTCTTAAATAATTCAAAAATCACAAAAAATACAGTCATTTTTTTGTTTCAATAATGGAAGCAATTTTACACAGTGTATAGTGGTGGAGGTGGAGTACATTGTTGATTAAATTATCTAGTAGTTTGAGGTTCATATTGAGTGTAGATTTAACCCCTCCTTCCTCCAAAGAGAGACATAGACACTATCTTACATATGGGTAGATTACAAGTAGCTAAAGCTCAAGAAGGTATATAAACCTACCAAATTCTAAACCCAGAAGATTGTAGTGAATAGGAGACCTTGACGATCAATGTCTCTAATATCAATTGACGCCCTTTCAAGTGTTAGAACTTGAGATTTATGAATCGTCAAAGCCCGTGTCATTTAGATTAGTAGTCGGTAGTGACTAGCATGACTAAGTGAAACAATTGGAACAAGGTTATAATATTTACCATTGTGAGTCTAATACAATCATTTACATCCAAATGGCTCTAATATAGTGGGAATAGTCAAAGTAGCTCTCCATATGTGGGAGCTCTTAAGAGTCAACAAATTTTTACCTAATTTGTAATTCAAAGCCTATCAAAACATGTGCCAATTTTACACATTTGTGCATGATGTCTTTGAATATTCACTCAAATTCATAAATTCGGCCCATGTGGGGGTTTGCCCTAGTAGAATTTGACATAGACAATCAAGGCACATTGTGGCTTAAAGTCTTCTTTTCAACAAATCATATTTGTAGGTGATGGGTTAGATCCTTGATAGTTAGAGTCAAACTTGTAATGCTTAATTTTGAAGCACAAAGTGTTATAGGTTAGTAAAGGATTCTAAAACATTAGCCCATGGCACCATTGCAATAAAAGATAAAAAACAATCACTACATGTTATGAACACATTTTCCTTCTATTTTTCTAAGTTAAAGTTGCAGTAGACACAAATGCAGAAGATGCATGTAAGAGTTGCAAATCATCCTCTAAAACTCTAAACAAGGTATAGAAATGTTGGAGCCAACTATCATTGATGAGGTTTGAACTAGGGTCTATCAACATCTTCTTCATCTTGAGTAGCTAATCTCTTGAAAAGAAGAGGTTGCCAACAAATTAAATTGTAGTCAAATTATATTGGTAAGAAAAAGATGAAGCACTTGACATAACTAGGGAGAGTTGTTGCTTTGGCTATTGTGTGCAAGAAATTTCAATTTGACCTTAGCTATAACACTATGTCCACTACTAACTATCACATCTCTTTGTGTTTAAAAAAGTATATTATTCACATAATCTTCAACAAATGTTGACTCTATTTTATTTTTCTTACTTGAATTCAAACAAGGTATAGAAGCTGAGAACACATAGAAATTACATTACCAGTCAACATTATTTAATGATTAAACAAAAATGGAAAATGGGAAATGGGAAATGAATGATAAAAAGCTATTAGTTATCTTATAATGAACCATACTTCCCTTACAACATGTATTTCTCATTTTTAAAAAAATACAACATGAAAATAGTTATTAGTTCTTCTTTCAAAAAAATGGGAATGCTAACAAAAACCCAAGAGAAAGGTAGGTTTCAACCTAAAAGGAAGATGTCCAACATTTCACCAAAAAAGCATTAGAGAACTTAATAGACATAGTAGAATTGTGCGTAAACCCATGTTAGAATGGATGCTCACACTAGATGCCATGTTGGGTTTTGGAAATGGTAGATAGCAATTTGAGAGCAATTACTTAGAGCCCATCATCTCATCTAAAATACCAAGAAATCCAAGGCTTTCTAGCAATGCACAAAGGAGCTTTACTATCACCTTTTCACTTTATCCACATATTCAAAACTAGCATCTCTGCACATGAAAAGAAAACATCTTTGTTAAGATAATAGACTATCTTAAAGCACTAATTTGAAGGTATAAAGCACAAATTTTGTACCAAAGAATTGGAGGCAACTATTTGGGTATTAATTGCACCAAGCATAAGCATGAGAATATCCCTCCAATCCAAAATTGTAAAACTTTGTCAAACTACATTGGTGCTTGAATCATGCTTATGATCTACAAATAAACTTGCTCTAGATGGTAATAAAAAATCAACTCTATAAGCATACCTCTTTATAATGATTGAAAACCTCATTATGAATTCTATCCTCAAATAGAACCATCACGATAATTTTTAAAATATGCAAATTGTAGCAAGAATAAAAAATAATTATTCACTAGAATCAATAGGGGAACTCTTAATTTCTATCCTTTACAATGATGGTTTTCATGAGTTTTCAAACTAAGGTTAGGGCACTATGATTGTTATAAATAGATGCTTTGAAAGAAATCCCAAAACACCTTTGAAATGCAATGAAAAATCTTTATCTGGATTAGACAATCCAAAACCCCATAGTGTCTACAAAACAATAAACTCTTCAAAGTTTGCAACACTACCAAAATCCTTTAAAACATATAGTTGTGGGTGAAATGGTAAAGACTACCCAAAATGCCATTATATTTCCAAATGCACAATTTCTTTTGACTCAATGAATGTCATTTATAGGTAATTCCTAGCTACAATGTATAAGAAAATGAATACCCATAACTATGAGAGAAATCTCCTCTCAAGCCCACATTTTTAAAACTATATACACTAGAATGCAAGGACAATAGCTTGCAACAATTTTTTTAGTGGTGAATCTTCTCCAATTGGTGAATAGTTCATATCATCCAATTTGATTTTGGAAAATATATTGCAACCATTGAGGGGCCTAGATCACCTAGATTTTATGCTTTATCAATCAAATGCATCTTAAATCACTGACAATTTATTTATGAGACATTTACAAGTAATATTTTTCCATAGTAAACTATGTGTTTGTAATAGGGAATTGCCTAGAATTTTAGAGGCATGTTTTGATTAACTAACATATTTCCAATAGCATTAAAAGTTCACCATGTATGAGGACCAAATTTTCCAATAGCATTATAATGCCATGCTAACTATAAGGCCATAATCGCTTTGAAAATAATAACATGTATTTTGGATCGTGGTCCAGATCACCCAACATTTATATCAACCATTTTATATAATCACATGGGATTCATCAGATTTTTAATCCATCATTTTACAATCACATGGGATTCACCGATTCATATGAATTCATATAAATACAATTAAAACTCTGAATTAATCTTTACACATTTTGTTCTACTCTTGATTCAGATCATAGACAAGTTACAACTACAGACATTAATGAGTTAGTGAAAGGTAAGCGATAATTTCTTTATTATTTTATAATATAGGATTCCTCCTGTCTATTTATCTATTTTCCAATGTGATTTCATGATTATAGATGATATTGAGTAGGGAGACATCTAGGCCCTAAGGATCTATATTATATGATTCCTTCTTGTTGATTTTGTCTATTTAGTTTCATTGTTACATAATACGGATGATATCGAAAACTATTAGTGTTGAGTCTTTTATGGTGATTCATGACCTCAAACACAAGCACATTTTTTTGTAGCTTCCAATTTGTGAAACATGTCGAGTAGGAGCCAATTTCTTGAAAGTGGTAAAGGAGGCTCATCAAAATGTAGAAACATAATGTCATACTTTAGCATTTCTTGCAATCCATCAGACCAAGCTACAACATCAAGATTTGTACCATATATTAATAAGCAAGGGAATACCTCACATGATGATTGTAGTTAGTTGAATGACAATGCCAGAGATGGTATTCTAGAGAAGTCCCAGGGTAGCAGGAATGATAATATTAATAAATCCACCTCAACAAGTGATAAAGAAAATGTAGATCCCACATAGAATGGGAAAAGAAAATCCAAATAAAAAATAGGGTCTGAGTGGGATCTATTAAGGAATTTTTAGATTGATTGGGTGTCAAAGTACCCATTCATTGAATGGGTGGAGAATCTAAACAAAGATGAATCTCCTATAGAATGTAGGTGTAAGATTTGTAGTTGGAAATATGGTAGGGACAATAAGTTTGTAACTAAAAGTTGACACCATAAGAAAACATGTTGATAAAGTTTATGAAAAATAAATCATAGACAAAAAGGAAAAATTAGTGATAAGATGAAAAACAAAGGAAGAATGTCTTCATGTTAATCACACATGGAATATGATGATTATATTAAAAAAGGCAAAGCTTGTTGCATGTTGAGGTACAATTGAAGTTTAATTTAAAAAGATGGTGGGAGAAACACAAATGGAAAACACTATTTAGTTGAGTGTTGTTCTCCATATTTTGACTATAGGGCATCCTATGAAATACTACCCATAATATAATAATTTTTTGTCTTTTATAGGTGTTCCTAACTTTCCTAAGATACATTGGTCAATAAATAGTGGATAATAATGGGAAAGATGTCTTGCTGAGGTGGAAAAACATGATGTACAGGAAGGAATAAGAGAGTCAAATTTTATTGCATTATATTTAAATGAAGTTACAACAATAAACAATACTGATCAGGTATGTATGCATGTGTATACTGTAGAAAATCATGTCCACCAACCCCATCTACTCTATGTTCATAAAATGAAGGAGAATGCAACATCACATAATCTATTTGAACTAGTTAAGAGATTTTTTAATGAAATTGGAGGTATGGATGACTACACAATTGCCAAAATGTTGGTGTGTGTAGGGTTGAGTGGAGATTCAGTAATGCAAGGTCATAGAAATAGTCTTTGTGTAAAACTACAAACTTATTGTTCACCCTACATGATCACCATTCATTACATGGCCCATAGAATGAATTTAGCATTTAAATTTGTGAGCAATTTTTCAATAGTATCAAAAGTTGAGGATCTAGTTCATGAGCTCCACTCATACTTATGTCGAAGTCAATGATTTTTAATATTTAAACATTTTTAAAAGGGAATAACTATAGGAAACAAGCTTCTTAAGGATGTTGATACCAAATGGATCTCCTTGCATGGGCCAGCACATAGAGCTTTTACAAAATATCAATCCTTGATTAGAGTAATGCACTAACATCACCTCATAGTAGACAAAGCTCCTAACCTCTTATATAGGTGAAGTGACATAGAGACACTTCTAAATTTATTTGGTATTCTTCCCATGCTCAAGGAAATAAACATTCTTGTGAAAAAGCCCAAGAACGAACAATGTATATTTTAGAATATACAAAGCTACATAAAATGATATGCATAACCCTTGATAATCTATATCTATCAAAGTAGTCATTCACACTTGTCCAAAATTTAGTAGTTAACACTTGATGAAAAATGTGAATAATATTGCTAATTTTTTACATTTTAATGTAAGAAGGGAGTTACGTGTATTTGTACAGGGATAAGAGATACCAATGCACCATTTTTCCAAGGTCTGGTGCACTACCAAAGAATCTATTACAAGGGAAGATTTTGATAATATTGTTAAATCTGTAAGTGCTACTTTAAAGGATATTGCTAGATCTCTTTCCTAAGAGATCAGAGAATGATTTCCTCAAGATGAATTTCTTGAAGTCATGTCTATTGTGTATCCTCAATATTATATCAATTGTCAACCATTTGATTTTCATAACAAGATAAAAAACTTGGCCAATTTTTTTTTCAAAAGTTTAGAATTCAATGGATAACATATAGAAGGAATTATAAATAAATCTAAAATTACAGAGAAATCAGCCCATTTTGCAACATCAATGATGGGCGTAAGTGCAAGAAGACGGGGGGCCAAAAAGGGGTCTTAAGTGGCCACCTTTTTTCTGAAATCAGGAAATACTGACCTTGGATGAGAAATTGAACATAGTTACACTTAAAATTTGAGATGCAACCAAAACAATGTTCGTAGTGCTCCGAGTCTACTTTCTAAACTACTAATTTATTTTGAAAATGGTATAGATTAAGGGGTTCAAAACAGGGAGCCACAGAAATTAGTGTTGTTTCTGTCAAAAAAACATAACATGGCATGTTTTGTGGCTCCCTCCAAGGTTAACATTTTTTTGGTATTTTTAAGATCGCTTCAGTGAGAAATTAGCTAACAGCATGTAGTTTATGCCTAATTTTTCTGATAATTTTTTAATGAATATTTGATTTTTTACTAATTTTTAAAGTGGACACATCCTAAAAAATAGAATTTTGGTCGTGCTACCCCTATAAATTTTGAAAACTAATTGAATTTTTTTTAATATATGTAGAATGGAGTCTAGTTTATAAAAATATAATTTATTTAAAATTTCAATGAATGGTTAATTTATAATGAAAAAAAGACTAAACACTGGCTTTTGCCCAAAAACGGACACAAAAATAAAAGAAATTAAAGATGAAAGTCTTAACACTGTCAAAATGTGAAAAAAATTACATCGTTAAATAGCTAAGAGAAAGCCTAACATTACCCAGGTGTTCGATTTGTTTGACCTTGAAACATGTGCAAATCTGAGGGTTAGTACAAACAAAATTATGTGAAATCTTGTAGAATTTGCAAAAACACGTCTGTGGACGTTGGGAAGGCACTCCAAGCCTTTGGGTTGGAAATCCAAAGCAAATCTCAAGCCTATGTTATGCACTTGTTCTGACCAAAAAAAAAGTATTTTCATGCTGTTGGGAAGTTCACATGCACATTTTGCACATTCTACCACCTTTGCATGAACTTTCCACCACCTTTTTCTTCTTTCCCAACTTAAGGAGGAGGAAATAACATAGTTTTCACATCGAATTTGATATATATCAATTCAAGTTTCAATTTTTGTAGTGTTGCAATGTTAATTATGATTGAATTGTAGGAATTTAACATTATAGATTGGTTAATAGTATTGTTGTTACTAATTCTATTTGAGTACATTATTCAATTAACATTGAAAAGGAAGCAAGTGGTGAAATACTCAAATTGTTGAGGAGTTTGATGCAAGAAGAAAAAAACACTACATAATTGGGTATTCTCTCCATTCGAATCTCTTTTTTTAGGTATGTCAAGTCTTTACATGCATGTTCTTTACATTTTCCTTAATTCTATTTGAATTAATTTATCATGCTTTATCATGCATGTTTATATCACTCGTATGGTTTACATATTTTGTGTTTATATAAGTCTCACTTTTTTTATTTTCTAGTTCATTTGCCTTGTCTATGCTTCCACATTTTGCATACATGTCTTATATTTAGCATACTTGTATTACATTTTGCATTTATAGTTCATCATAGTTCTTACTACCTAAAGAGCTTAGTCATCACACACAAATGTCGTTATAATAGACTATGTTTTAAATTAGTTCATGGTATGCATAATAAAAGATATCTCAAAGGTCAACATTAATTAAAATAGACACAATCACGATATCATTGTTAAGTCCCTTTGCATAATGAACCTTATAATACAAACTCATTAATGTCTATCTAATGAGATTCAACCTAAAGGACCTCATGCAAAATTCCATCATGTGTGTTTCCTTTAAACCTGAATATATATCCTTAAGTTAAATCTCTAAATTTTATTACTCAAGAATCCATAAGGTCAGCCTACAATCTCACATGGTGCCATGTATATTTTCTACACTTGGGCTCTTTAATAAGTATGTACAATAATGAATTAAATAGACCTTAACATACCATGATGTCAAATATACAATCCTTACCTCATGCCCTAGTGTGATGTCTCCCACAATCTCAATCATCTCTACTTTCATGACTAGATGGTTATCAACAAGTGCTGGCCCACGAGACGTCTCCAAGAGAAAATCAAGTGTATCATGTGTCCTAAATTCTGTCCTTATCCTCATAGGACTGAAGTGAACTTTCTACCATAATGTTTTGTATGGCTACAATAATGCTTTGTACCTATTTTGGTTGAGTGACATTTACTCTTCTACATGATGATTGTATGTACATTTTGTATGAAGGGTTGAATGACATATATTTCAGTTATTTGTATGGATTCATTTCTTAGGAACTAATATTTGTCTCTTTATCATGCTATAGATAAATTCTCCATCATGTTGAGGAAACGATCAAGAATTAAACCAACACAGGAAGAGATAGAAGATAAGAATGCAAAGAAAGAAGCGGCTATGAGGGAACTTCGTGAGAAGAAGAAATTGGACACGATAAATGAAGACATGCCAATTGAAGAGGAACTGCAACCATCAAAAAGAGATATGGTATTGGTGACACAAAGGGAATGAATGCAAAAACTTCATGCTATGAGAGATTTGAATACCGTAGTTGAAGACACGTCCTCTACTGCAAGTCAACATGTAGGGACACCATTTACCGCATCTCAAGTTGAGAGTACATCATCACTCACATGTAAGGAAGGAGGTACGCCATCGTTCCCACCTCAACCTCAAGGTATGTCATCTATTCCATCTTCGATTGAGGGTATGCCATCTAGCCCATCTCATATAAATATTGATGAAATTCCTAATGTTGAGATGAATTTACATATCTTAACAACACCTAGAATTTTGCATAGAAAGCCAAAGTATTTGATTGATATTGATGAGAATATTTTGCACCCAATGGAAGGTAAGATTCCAAAACGCACTTGTAGAAGATATTCTCATAAGATATAGAGATTGTTCTTTGAAAAGTTAAATGAGACCGCAAGATGTCAACTATTCATTGAAATGATGCGAAGTATAAAGTATAGGTCTATCATGAAGATTCTTGGGTTGAGAACATCAGAGGCTTCAAGTTGAAAAATCTATTGTCAAGAATCTAATGAGTGCATATGAGAGTGTGGGTAACACCTCACGCACAAAAGATAGTTATGCAACACGGCGTGTCATTACATTGACTATAGTAAGTAGTCAAATGAGGAAAGCTTGTCTCATTAGAAAGATGAGTCAAGCATTGAGAATTAATAGGAAAACTTTATCAAGAGCCGTTGGAAGGCGCCAAAGAATTGAGGACACCAATGCCAATGAATTATGGGTGTTCTCGGGGAGACTACCACAAAAAGATAAACCAATTGTTGAAGCATTGAGATCACTAATTGAATACTTTTGGAAGAATTACACAAGGGTATCTCCTAATCAAATGGATGTGGTAAGAAGGAGAATTGGTAGTTAGAACCGTGAGCCACATCCAAAACATTTTTTGGATATGACTCAAACACAGTTTTTGGTAAATTTTTAGAGATGTATCCTCAAATTAAAATTTGTCAAAGATATTTTAAAATGTTAAAACCTTTCTATGTCAAGATAAATCACACACGCACTACTTGTTGTTGTAGATTACATATTGAATTTTCTAACCATTTTGATGTTTATTGGTCTATATGTTTAAATTTCCATACTAACAATGTTTTGCAGGATTTTGGCATACATGCCCCACCAACATCTTCAAGAGACTTCATATCAAGAATTTTATGTGAAAGAGAGGAAGGTCAAATATTCTACAGGAAATTATGCTTGGATGGCACATGTCAGCATTGTGGTGGCTTGCAAGGTATGCCAATATGTGAACATATGGAAAGAACACATGCGGTTGGAAACGAACTAGTAGAGTTCAGAAAGTATAAAACAGTGGCATATAATACAAAAGATGGTAAAGAAGCAAAGAAGTGTGAATTGGTTATTGAAAAGATTCCAGTGTATCAGTTTATGCCTATATCTTGTGACAGTATAGTGTATGAGTATTAAGACATGCCCATAGAGCTCGATGGTTGGACTTGCAATTTAAGTCATGCAAGGACACATTTCCAATTGGTAGCATTGTTTCAGTCATTGACCTTGCAGAGAACTACAGTCTGCAGCCACAACGCAAGGTGCAATCACAATATTACAACTCCACACAGGTTTCTATATTTGTGCACATCGCATTCATTCGTGTGAATGATAGTATAGAGGATGACAGAAAGATCATAAGGGAGTATCATTTTAATATTAGTGATGATCATCCACATTCTACGGAGTTCATGCAAGGTTTCTTTCAGGTGTTCTACAATGATTTGGCTAGAAGGGGCATATCGTTCAGTCAGCATATCATATGGTCGAATAACTGTGCATCACAATTCAAGAACTTGCAAAATTTCTATTGGCTGAGCAGGAGGCATAATATTACAGGTGTTCAACATATGTGGACCTTTTGTGAGGCCGAGCATGGAAAGGGGGAGCATGTTGGTGCAGGAGCATGTATCAAAAGAGCCATAGCACGAGAAGAGTTAAAGTATAAAGACAATGCAAAGTTGACAGATACAAAATCAATCGTTGAGTGGCTTCGATGGGTCCAGGTAATGAAGGTACATGTTCAGTTCATAGTTTTTTTTGGTTGATAGATGATACTAACATTGCACCATATGAGGACTATTGTATATTGACAGGATCAAGTGAGCTACACTCTTTCAGAAGCTCAATTGTAGGTTCATGGAGTATACATACGCAAAAGATGGCATGCTTTTGTTCTTCATGTACAATTCAAGCCTGGGATGAGTGTGAGTCAAAGGAGTGGGTTGACGAATGACGGTTAAGTTATCTTAACCCACTTGACACGTATAAACCCTCGACGACACTGAAACTGATAGAGATGGAATCATTAGTTGACTTTGACCACATATCAGATCTAGTTCAACTAGGTAATATATCTACTTGCATAGTTTTTAAAATTCCTAATGTTATCTTACTTTGTAGTGTTTTTGTAATGTTGACTAATTTCATCTAATTTGCTACACATATCAATGTAGGGCATGTTTTGCAGTTATTGCAGATGAAGATAATGAAGAGGGAACAAATTATTACTTGTGTCATTGTGTTGAGGCCAAAAAGAAATTCGAGGCCCCAGTTACAGATGGAGAAAACATCAAATACCCTACAGGCTCAATGGTTGTTACTGGAACATGGATTAGAAGGTACCCACATAAGAGTGTTAATGTTTGGCTGTTTTAGGACTTTGACATGCATCGGAAGATTCTTCATTACTCGAACCTTGTCATGGCATCCAATGTTCATTTGATACGATTTCAGGGTAGACCTTTGAACAAGACCTTATGGAAGGTGCGTGAGTCTAACCATGAGGAAATACTTGACACAATAAAGAGTAGAGTAGACCCAGATGGTTCGTTGGATTAATTTGTAAGTATTCACATTAATTATGCAAAGTCATGTTACATTGACTTGTAAGTATGCACGTTAATTTGTAAGTTTACATAGGTTTGTCTTTTTTTATTTGCGGCTGCATTTTTACACATATACAGTGAATATTGTGATGAATATGTTTTTCATTGATGTCAAAGTGCTTGGATGTTAGTAATTGAGTAAGGAATGCATAATTGTGCAGGTCTATTGGTTGTCTATTGTTTGATGATACCATTATGCTTTCAGGATATGTTGTTGGGTTTTGTGATATAAAGCCACTTGCTTCTTCATAGAGTATGTGATGTGATGCACAGAGTTGTATGAAATTGACAAGCAGTGGTATGAACTTGACAAGTAGTGGTATGAACTTGATTTGTTTGCTATGGTATACATTTGATGTTTGCATCATCATTATGTTATGCTTCATGGGGTTAGACCTAAGTGATGGATGAAGTTGATCTTGAGAGTAACGTATAAAATCTAGGTAATGTATAAAATCTAGGCGTTTCTAGGTGTCTTGGTTTCTAACTAGATAATAGGTGTCTCTACTTCTGTCTTAGGTATATATTATATGTCAAATAGGTAGATAGAGACTAGAAAAAAGGTATTTAATCTAATCTAGGTGTCTTAGGTAGATACTATATATCAACGACCTGTCTAGAGACTAGAATAAGGTATAATCTAGAATGATCTAGGTGTCTTCTAGGTAGATACTATATATCAACTACTTGTTTAGAGACTAGAATAAGGTATAATTTAATCTAGGTGTCTTAGGTAGGTACTATATGTCAACTAGGTCTACCATAATAGGTGTCTTAGGTAGATCTATAATCTAGGTGTCTAGGTGACTTAGGTCTAGACTACGATAAGGTATAAAGACTAGGTGTCTTAGGTCTACTATGTCTATAAAATCTAGATACATACTATACAATAGGTGTCTTAGGTGTCCTACATCTACTAGAATACATGTGTCTTAGGTCTTAGATGAGGCCACATGAGCTTCCAGCTTCACATGGTTGGCCTTGTCAGTATAGAATATTTATATTTCTTGAAGCTAAGGGAAGCTCTTTTTCTTAATAGGAAAACATTATCGACTTCAGTGTCCTCATGGAGCGAAGGTGTTGATCACAAAATATGGTGTTAAGGTCATGTTGATGTTGATTGATGAGTTGTGGTTGTTGTTGGAAGTTTTGGAAGTCTAAAGGATGTCCAGTGGTAGTGTTCATATCACAACTAAAGAGGTTTAAACATTCAAAACTAGTTAGGGTTTTTAAGTTAAATTTATTAGTTATGTTTTAAACCCTAAGTGTATTATCTTTAAAGACCTAGTTTGGTAAGTTTTGTTTGTGTTATACTCTCTATTTAATCTGTCTTAGATAACCTTCTATGTTCTTCATGTGGTCTTCAACACTTAGGTTGTATTATGTTCAGGGTTATCTAGTCCTCAACCTCCTAAAAACCCCAGTCTTTACTTTGCTCTAAAATCTTAGCTAATACCTTACACCCGTACCAGTGATATTGTGTTGGTTTTAGGATAGACAACTGAGAGGGGGGGTGAATCAGTTGTCACCAAAACTTTCTTTTCTTTAAACACATAAATCCTTCTTATATTTCTACATCATAATAATGATTCAATCATGGAAGCACAATGCAATAACTCAAGAGCAGAAAGACATTAACACATATGACACCAAGATTTTAATGTGGAAAACCTGGTTAAGGGAAAAACCACGGGGTGACTAACCCAAGATTGTATTCTCTATTAAAAGAATAAGAAGAACAAATGGCACTTGCCATTAGGGCTCACTGCCCAAGCACACTACTCACAAGAGGCCCACTGCCTACAAGAGACACACTGTCTACATAATAATATAAATATTACATACTTGAACTGGAGATTAGCATCTTCACCATGCTTGAGACAGTTCCATTTAAGCTCAACACTTCTGCTTTTCACTCTTCTCCTCTCTACCACTTTCTCATCTCAACCAAGGATACTTTGAAATGACTTCACAAATCTTATTTATACAAGACATCGACTTTGGGATAATCATCAAAGTCAGCACAACATACTTTATTTTATTATAGAGCAGTTACAAAAATACAACTTGATTTGTTACAAAGACTTCATTTGTATCACCACACTATCAACCACACATATCTGGGACTTCAATCTTCTTTGAGGAACACGCCATGCTTCGCAGAACATCTTCAAGATCATCCACAAGGTGTGTAAAACATCCGATCGGCCATGATTAGGAAGAACACCATCACTCGAGAGTAAATCTTCAATTACGAGCTCAATCTTCAGTGCGGACTGCCAACATGAACTGGACATAATCTAGAGACCCCCACAAGCTTGCCTGAATCACCAAGAACATCCACACCACTTCTTCTAACTGAAATCATTCACATCTTCATCTGGAACCTCAAGAACACAGTCTGTCATCACTGTCACATTAGAATAAATGCTTGTAGACCTCCAGACCATGAACCAATTGAGTTGTCAATTCACATTGGCTTCCTAAACATTCCACCAAATCCGTAGAATAATATATTGCATTTCTGGATCTCACTGAACCTATTTGTGTCACTCTGTCACCTCTAAACAGCTGCCAGAACTAGTTTTAATTGTATGGCCATAACTTCTCCAAGTCTTCATGCAGATCTCTCAAATCTTGACTGGATCATCTTTAGACACATATCTACAAACCCTTTGATGCACATTCTCTAATCTTCATCTAGCTAGGATCTTCACTTCATAGAGCTCCATTGTCTTCACTGTTCTTCTTGGTTCCTAATAGGACTAATTTTCTCAATATCCATAGCACATAGCTCATCCAATCCTTGACATCAATGCAACAGGAGTATGTTGACATCAATGACAACACTAGTTAGGCCCATACTTGCAACATATTGTACTGGTGATATCCCTGAAGAGTCCAAAGTGCAAAAAGGCAACAATCTTTGACAAGCTGTTACTCAGAAACCATGACACTTAGAAATATTTTGTCTGAGGAAATGCGATCATGTAGAACCCCTCTACAATAAGCTCTCTCAGTTTTTGATATCTCTGAGGTGTTTTCCCGTAGTGAAAGGTTTTCTGCTGCCCCAAAAATCGTCAGGAGGTAGTGTAAAGTTGCAAAGGGGTGTAACTTTTGTCCTACTCCTGATGAGACCAAATTGATAGTTCCAGCGCATCTGGATGGGTACGTTTATGCTAGGCATGGTCCTGTTTTGCACCCAAATATGCCGAAAGAGTTCGAGCTACATTGTATCGGTGATATCCCTGAAGAGTCCAAAGTGCAAAAAGGCAGCAATCTTTGATGAGCTATTACTGGGAAACTATGACACTTAGAAACATTTTGTCTAAGGAAATATGATCATGTAGAAACCCTCTACAATAACCTCTCTCAGTTTTTGATATCTCTGAGACGTTTTCCGGTGGTGAAAGGTTTTATGCTGCCCTAAAAATTGTCATAAGGAGGTAGTGTAAAGTTGCAAAGGGGTGTAACTTTCATCCTGCTCCTAATGCGACCAAACTGACAATTCCAACGCATCTAGGTGGGTACATTTAGGCTAGGTATGGTTCTATTTTGTACCCAAACATGCCAAAACAGTTCGAGCTACATTGTACCAGCGATATCCCTGAAGAGTCCAAAGTGCAAAAAGGCAACAATCTTTGACAAGCTGTTACTCAGAAACCCTAAAACTTAGAAACATTATGTTTGAGGAAACGCGATCACGTAGAACCCCTCTATAATAAACTCTCTCAGTTTTTGATATCTCTAAGATGTTTTCCCGTGGTGAAAGGTTTTCTGCTGCCCCAAAAATCATCAAAAGGAGGTAGTGTAAAGTTGCAAAGGGGTGTAACTTTCATCTTGCTCCTGATGTGACCAAATTGACAGTTCCAACATGTCTGGATGGGTACGTTTAGGCTAGGAATGGTCATGTTTTGCACCCAAACATGCCGAAATAGTTCAAGCTACATTGTATCAGCGATATCCCTGAAGAGTCCAAAGTGCAAAAAGGAAGCAATTTTTGACGAGTTGTTACTCAGAAACCCTGACAATTAGAAACATTTCGTCTGAGGCAACACGATCATGTAGAACCCCTCTATAATAACCTCTCTCGATTTTTGATATCTCTGAGGCGTTTACCCATGGTGAAAGGTTTTTGCTACCCCAAAAATCGTCAGAAGGAGGTAGTGTAAAGTTGCAAAGGGGTGTAACTTTCATCCTACTCCTGATGCAACCAAAATGATAGTTCCAACACATCCGGATGGGTACGTTTAGGCTAGGTATGGTTTTGTTTTGTACCCAAACATGTCGAAACAGTTTGAGCTACATTGTACTGGTGATATCCCTGAAGACTCCAAAGTGCAAAAGGTAGAAATCTTTGATGAGCTGTTACTCAAAAACCATGACACTTAGAAACATTCTATCTGAGGAAACACGATCATGTAGAACCCCTTTGCAATAACCTCTCTCAGTTTTTGATATCTCTGAGGCGTTTGCTCGTGGTGAAAGGTTTTATGCTGCCCCAAAAACTGTCATAAGGAGGTAGTGTAAAGTTGCAAAGGGGTGTAACTTTCATCCTGCTCCTGATGCAAACAAAATGATAGTTCCAATGCATCTGTATGGGTACGTTTATGCTAGGCATGGTCCTGTTTTGCACCCAAACATGTCGAAACAGTTCGAGCTACATTGTATCGGCGATATCTCTGAAGAGTCCAAAGTGCAAAAAGGTAGCAATCTTTGACAAGCTGTTACTCAAAAAATGTGTCACTTAGAAATATTTCATTTGAGGCTACGGGATCATGTAAGGTCCCTCTATAATAACCTCTCTCAATTTTTTATATCTCTGAGGCGTTTGCCCATGGTGAAAGTTTTTCTACTGCCCCAAAAATGGTCAGATGCATGTAGTGTAAAGTTGCAAAGGGGTGTAACTTTCATTCTGCTCCTCGTGCGGCCAAACTGATTGTTCCAACACGTTAAGATGGGTACGTTTAGGCTAGGCATGGTCCTATTTCACACGCAAACATGCTGAAACAGTCCGAGCTACATTGTACCAGTGATATCCTCACACATTGCCTTTGCTATAACTGTTATAGTCTTCACATGTCAACATGCATCTTATGGTTGTTAACATACTTGTTCTAGTAGTCAACACAGTCACATATGAATTGCTTGTTCTTTTATCTTGGTTCACCTTGACTTTTTTCTCTAGTACTATCTCTGTAGGGTTTATTTTAGTCCTTCAATGCATTGTTCCATCACTACAATCTTAGACCCCTATTAGGCTTGAAATAGACCTCTGATAGGCTACTCTCCTAAACCTTAATATCATCTTCATGTTGTCATATCCATGCTGTTCAACCCTTATCTTCTTCCACCTTTAGGTCACTGTGTTATTAGGCTTGAACTTAGACTTCTGTGATATTTGAAACCCTCTACACTTCATGGCTCTATCATTATGTAATGATCTAGACTATCATTATGTAATGATCTACACTGCACCTATCTTTCTTATCATATTTCATAGCAATCTTGCAAAGAGTTGGGGTAGTGGTATGCAACCTTCTGTGAGATCAATACAATGTCGTAACAACGCTTTCAAGCTTAACAAGTTTTTGGGTAGGGAATTACTTTATGGAATTAGAGTCAAATTGCTAAATGTGATGACATGATACATATTAACATGGTGAGATGCAAAGTATACATTTATAATATTAACCACATTCTCAAAGGGATTGTTGATGACTTATGGAAGCCTATAGCCCCAATGTTATGTTGCATACTCAAATTAGGTAAGACTCAATGTACTCTCATAACCTTGCCTTATAACTTGCAAAATTAGATAGGGTTGTTTGTGAAACTATGAGACATGATCCTTAGTGTTGTGCAAATGGCACATGATCCAAAGGGTTGTGTAAGAATTATAGGGTGTATTTTGAGTTGCACAAAATGATTCCTATTGTCATCAAGGCAAAATCTAGGGCAGAAATAAAAAATAGGAGAAATGAAACCCTAACTAGCACCATGAAGCACAAACTAGAATGAAAATGCAAAACATAAATGAAATGCAAACTGATTCTCAAACTAGAGTTGATTGACCTCCATGGATCTTCTCAACCTCGCATGAGCATGCAAGATGTCGAAGGGTTGATAATGGAGGAATGTTGGGTGCTCATTCCTATAGCATAACAGTATGAAAGGGCTTGATTCTAGACTGATTTTGGTAGCATGAGGCTACTTGAAAACTTGATCATCCAAATGACTTGTGAGAGGCTATCTTTATAGAAAAGGCAAATTCAAATGGATGGTTTTGATTGCAAGTTATTTTGAATGATATGAATGGTTGAGATCAATTAGGGTTTATTAGGGTTTCCCACTTCAAGAGGGATTGCAGTCATGTGACAAGTGTGCGATGGAGGATAAATGGGACCTAATTTAAATAAAAGATTATTTAAATTAGTTTGACATGTGAAGGGATTAAGTGGAAGATGTAGCATATAACACTTGTTTGAATGAGATGAAAGGTGAGGGATTTAATTCAAATTTTTAATTTGAATTATGTGAGACATGTGAATGGGAATTAATTAAATAAATGTGATTTATTTAACTAATTAGGAAGGTGATTAAGTTGGAATTGTGAGTGGGATGGCCTAGGACATAGGGCAAAACATTACAAGGTCATGTCGACTAGGTGTAGACAAGACATGGACAAATTTTAGTGTCTACATTTTGCCCCTCTTTGAGATGATGTTCGAGATGATGCGATTTATGTTGAGTAACATTATTTTAAAGAAGCTAAGAAAACGGGATGATGATGCCCCCTCGAGAGAATAGGTGGGTTGGACAGACATGAGCAGGCTCTCGAAATGAGATGGAAGAAGATAAGGGAATGGATAGAAGAAAGGGAAGAATGCGTTATGCTGCAATGAAGGTGAGCAACCATGGTGTTTGATATAGCACTAGATGTTATGCACCAAGGTATGAGAACCAAGGTGATGACATGTTTTGTGCCCCAGCATAATACAACCTTGTCTAGATACAAGATATGAATATTAGTTGGGTCGGATTCGATGCAAATGCAAGAAAAAATGATAACACACATAAGCAAGCAAGCAAGCATGCACAAATGATTCAAAAACAAGAAAGGTATTGCCCCTGTCAAGCTGTAAACCAATGATTGATGATTGATTGATTGATTGATAATGATGATGGTGTCTGGTTTCATGAAATGATGCATGTCGTCTAAGACGCTTGGTTTGGTTTCAACAATGCAACATCCTGTCTAAGACAATTGATTGATTGACATTGGTGTTGTTGGCCATGAGAGCAACACCAAGATTTGATTGATTAATTGATTTAGATTACGTCAAGATTAGAATCAAGACTATTAAATGTGATTGGATAATTTGGCAAGATTTATTAACTTGATTGGCTTGGATTGATTATGATTGACTTGCATTTGATTATTGCTTGGAATGATTTGATGATGATGTGTTTTGAAAGAGTGATTTGATTGAGGAATTGAATGGTGTGAGTGACTTGGTTGGAATGATTGAGATTGAATGTGATTGATTTGAATGATTGAATTGATGAGTTGGATTGATTTGAAGGATGGATGATGATGATTGATTGAAGATTAGAGGAAAGATGAAAGATGGAAGAGGTCTATCACCCTGTGCCTGAATCTGGGCACTTCCTTCATATCCCAGATTGCCTACATACCCTGTATCCACGGGATCAAGGCACTTAACAATAGAGATAAGATGTAGTTCTGATAATGTGTTATTGATGGGATGATATGGATTGAATTGATGTGATGATTGGAAGGAATGTTTAGAATGTCATGCTGATGTGTTCGCTATAGGGATGACTAGGAGGATCTACTCCCTTTCTCTTCTTTTTCATAACCGTGTCTTTATCAAATGAGACTTGTGAATTTTGGGATGCTATGGGGATGTCGATGCAAGGTGATGAGGCCCATATTATAATAGAGGCTAATGATATTAGTCTTCAAAAAGTATAGCTCCAAGAGGGTACTCTCGTCTACTAATGACCTTCTCAAAGTATAAATTGGATTTATCAAGACCTTGAGGTGTGAATGAAATGATTGATTAGAGTGAACCCATGAGTTTCATAATTCACTTGAAAGGATGGACTTAAACTAGCCTTGTGGTATTAAGCCCAAGTTGTGATTGATGTGAAAATGATATCAAGGTCTCTTGGTCCACATATTTGTACTTGTGATACAGTCAAACTTTGATAGTTTCTCCCTATGTTTCGACCTTAGGAAGACTAATGTTTAGGGTCCTCTATAGATGTCAAGGGCAGAATGAAATTGAATATGTAGTGGAATGAAATTGAATATGTAGGTCTATAAGGTTTTGACATAGTTGCAATCAGATTTGATAGGGAGAGTAGATGCTTAAAGTTTTCCCTACGGTTGTGGTGAATGATTAGGATGGAATCAATTGGATTGGATTGATTGATTTGATTTTGAAGAATTGATGGATTGAGTTGATTTGAAGAATTGGTTTGACTTAGAATGAATAATGATGATGAATTGATTTGATTGGATTTGCTTGATTTGATGTCTTAGAATAATTGATTAGAAGAATTAATTAGGTTGGAATGATTTGATTGATTGGATTGAAATGGAAGAATTAATGAGATGGACTTGATGAATGGATTTGAATGATTGTATTATGTGGATTTTTGTTGGATATTTGATTTTTTTGTGATTTTTAAGGATTTTTTTAAATGTTTTTAGGATTTTTAAGGAATATTTGATGTTTTTTGGATTTTTGAAATGTTTTGATTTTTTGTGTTTTGGATATGTTTTGATTTTTTTTAGTTTTTGGAATGTTTTGAAATGTCAATGGATAACAATTTTGATAGCCTTTGTGCTAGATACCAATGACAAGGGGAACCAAGTCTAGGTGCAAGGATAACAGATGGGATTGGCTGAAGGGATAAAAGGGGTGGGTGATAGTGCATGGGATGGATGTATGTATGATAAGGGAGTTAGGATGTGATCTCCAAAGGCTATGTCGCATAGGAAAAACATGCCCCATTCTAGGTGTAAGACTTAGGATTTTTCATGACAATGCTTATGACGATAGGATGATGATAGGATAATGAAGGATTTGATTGGTTTGGTGGGATAAGGTATGTCAAGAGATATCTAAAGCACGTTTCAACATTTTGTCCCCCAATCTATATCAAGATCAAAAGAGGAAGGGATGATGAATGGATTCGATAGGATAGGTATGTGTATGTAATGGATATGATGGTATGGAAATGGTATGATATGATAGGTAGGAAAATGATAGGAGGATGAGACAAGGTGCCCCCAAGTGTGAGTGACATGGAAGATCAACTTACACATGATGCATGTTTACTAGGTTTTCATCATGGTACTTATCCAAGGCGCCACCAAGGGTGGTTTTCACCGTTGGACGAAAGGATTTATCTTTACTTTTTTTTTTTACTTTTGACTTTTGAATGGGATAAGTGGATATGGAAAGGAGGGACTCAAGTGTCTAGTGCCATGAAAGTGTGATAGTCCCATTGGAGAAAGATGTCGTCTCATGGACCATGTCAAATGCTCATAGATGTTGGTAAGGGATTGTTTGAAAGTGAGATGGATTAGATGGATAGTGGATTATGATGTGGATTATGTAGGGTCGATAGTGGATTATGATGTGGATTATGTAGGGAAGATAGTGGATTATGATGTGGATTATGTAGGACTTATGCAAGGAAGATAGATGGAAGGCTTATGCAAAAGCATGGACTATAGGGAGGTGATGGGGAAGATATGTAGGATAATAGTTGAATGATGGAATGATGGAGGTATGGAAAGGGATCATGACCAATGGTTGCACACACTATGTTAAACATTGAAGCTTATGATTGGATGGAGGTGTAGGAAGCAATGGTGATGTTTGCTTAGGAGATGGATGATGTAGGACTTTTGGTACCTACATAAACTTAGTATTTTTGTGATTTTTGCTTTTCATGTGGGATGGAAGAATTTGATATTTCTGAATGGAATGGGTGGAAGAGGATGGTTGGGATTTTTGAGAGGTGGATGCCTCATTTGACTTTATTTTTTGTTTAGGGACCCATACCATTTTAGTTTTTGACTTTGCTTTTGGAGGTATGGGTTTGGATGGATTTTTTAATGTACCTTGCTTTGAATTTTTTGATTGATTTCCCAAGGTATTAAGACCCTTAGGACTTTTGGCTTTATGAAGGGAGGCATCCAAATATTTTTTTTGAATCCCATGGGGTGGATGGAATGAGTGGAAGCTTTATGTTTGGACCATGTGTGCATTTCTTGGTCATGATTAGGATATTTAGGGTATTTATGAATGATTGGGATATTAGGTGTTGGAAGCAATGATAGCAAAGTGGATGGAGGGAAATTAGGGGTTGGAAGTAGCGGAGGTAAATTGGAGGGTAGAAGGTGTATGGTCACATGCTTTTGACATTTGTAGGATGAGGGAGGCGGAATGACCACATATGTTTTGGGAATATGATGTGATGTGTAATGGAAAGTGGACTTAGGAGGAATGGAGGAGTTACCAACATCTTTAGATTGTTGACCTTGGGGTGTGTAGCCAAGGCCATATGAGTGTGGAGGGACGTTGACATGGATTGGCTCCAAGATTCCTTGTTCGAGAAGGCCTAGGCCTTTGCCTTGGTAGTTTATGTTTTGGAGCATGCGATGGACTATGGGACTAAATGTAGATTGGACACTAGTCTTGAGTTGAGTATTTGATGGAGAAGGTGAAGTGACAAAGGTTGTTGTTGTCCCAAGGAGGAACACTCATGGATGAAGACGGATAAACCAATAGGATATGAAAGTGGATTTGAAATGGAGTTGGTGGTGGATGTGGAAGGATCATTAGGATCTTGATTAACATTGTGATCACTAAGATCCAATTGATTTGTTTGATCTTCCATGTGTATGTGTTCTTGGGAGGCACATGTCTCATCATGACAAGTGGAAGTGGTTGGATCATGGATGGGTGAGGTGGAAAGCTCTTGACCATTGAATGCATAAAGTTGGCTAAGTGGATCATCGTGGTCTTCTTTATCATAAGTGGGATCGTGATCGTATATGGGAGATTGGTCATGAAAAGGATAAAGTGTGTTATGGAGGGGATCAATAGGAGGACTTTGATCTTGATTTAGACAAGGGGCTAATGTTTCCATGTGCTTAGGAATATACCCTTGACCTATAGCTCTTGACTTTGAGTGGAAATGGAAGGGGATGACTCTTGGATAGACTTGGCATGTTCTTTGTGATCATCAACATGAGGGCATGATGGACCTTGACTTTGACACATAGGATTAATCGGTTGTGGACCACATGATGGAGTTGGACATGGGGATAAGTTGTTCCTAGCTAGTAACCATTGGATCACATCCTTTGCAAGTGCATATGTGGAAGGATAATATAATGGATGGACGATGAGGGTAGATGATGTGGACGTGTGATTAAGATTAGGTGGAGTGGAAAGTTCCCATGGTGGAGGGATAAGAGGGATGGAAGGTGTTGGCTTAGGGTTTGGATTTTGATTGGATGAAGGATCAAAAGGATTAGATGAAGTGGTAGATTTGGGAAAATCCACATGTTTACTTTTGTAATGTTTGATCTTAGGCCATGGAGTTGGAGGATTAGGTGTTGGGACTAATGGATTAGGACTAGGACATGGTGGCTTTAGAATAGGCTTTTGATTGGATGGCGGCGTGATATACTTAAAGGGTACATGACCTAGATTAGTGTTCCACTTGTCAATGGTGGCATGAGAACTTGAAGGCATTTGGACTTGTTGCAAAAGAGGACTTAAGTTCACATGTGCTTGTTGTGATGTGGTTTGATAGGTGGATGTGGCGTTGACACGGGAAGAAGTGGATGGATTGGATGGATTGGTTAGAGTGGTATTGACTTGGTATGAAGTGGATGAATTAGTTGATGTGGCATTGGCTTGGAAAGAAGTTGGATTGGTTGGAGTGGTATTGACTTGGCATATGGATGAATTAGATTGGTATGAAGTGGAAGGGAATGACACATAAGGTTGAGGTGGCATTGGTTGATAGTGAATGGGTATAGGATGATGTTTTTGTTGGATTTGACAAGTGGCTATGAATTGATTGGCTCAGACTAAGAGGCTTTGGATTTGTGGTGATTTGATTTGTTGGAAATTTTGGAAGAGGGCTTGAAGTCATTATATGGTTGGTTGGTCGAAAGATTGAGGTACTTGGTGGAGTTTTTGAATGAGGGCTTGGAGTTCAGATGTTAGGAGTTGGTTTTTCAATGTCAGCATGATGTCACACATGTGTTTACATTCTTTCTTGTCGATTTGTTTCTCAAGGTATGCAACATAGTTCATGTCATCATTGTAAGTGGTAGGAGGGGCCCCTCGAAGTATGATTTTTGGTCTTGGTTTTGTTTCATTGCTTGGATTAGGGAGAGGGCCTCCTTGGACTATGATTTTGGGCTTAGGATTTGCCTCATTATTTGGATTAGAGGGATAGACCCCTTGGATTATGATCTTGGGCTTATGATTTATCTCATTGTTTACACTAGAGGGATAGCCCCCTTGAACTATGATCTTGGGCTTAGGATTATGATTGGGCTTGTTTATGATTAGGGCCATTATGGCAAGTGTTGATTAGGACTAGGTTGATGTGGAATGATGTGAAATGAAGTGATTGAAGATTAGAAATGATTAGGAGGAAGGTGATTTGGAATGAATGTGTTGGAATTATAATGACTTGGATATGATTAGGATATGAAGTGGCTAAGAAGGGTGATTAGGATGAAAGTGATTGGATTTAAATGTGTTAGGAGGAATGTTTAGAAAGACTTGTCTTTATGTGTTTGGTGTTTAGCTTGATTTGGCAATGTTCAAACGAATGATCACACATGTACAAACATGAACCACTCACGCAAGACACATAAGTAAGTTTGAATTTTGAATTTGAAGAATGTGATGATGATTAAACAAACACACGTGGAAGACACATCAACAAGTTCTAGAATTAGTCAAATGGGGTATGACCAATTAGGTCTTAAGCTAGGAAGCACAAGGTTGACTAGGGAAATGACATGAGAAGGAAATCATGTCACACAGCTGGGAGAAAGGGGTAACCCACCCTTCACCTTCACTTCCCAAAGGTATAAATTTTTTTGGGGGTTAGCCAAGAGTGACAAGATTCTGAATCCCACGGAGGGTGTCTTTCAATTTAGCCTCGGTTGAGGTCATCCCTTGGAGTGGTGTATTTCCAAGAAGGCCTCCTAAGAAAGGGTATGAAAAAAGTGAACCATGTGAGCTGTCACTTGATTCACACTCACACTTGTAAATTGCCCTTAAGAAAATCAAAATGTGAGGTGTGAATAGGAATGAGTGAGGGATGTTTTTGATTCTCAAGATCACACGAAGTGCATGAGAAGAGCATACACACCCCTAATCACAATCAAATTCACCAAATAGTTCAAGCACTGGTTCTTTTTATGCCCAAGTCAAAATGTGAATGGAAGACACTTGTTCATTTTATGCCCAATTTCTGATGTGTGATGAAGACAAATGTTTGTTTTAGAGCCCAAAATTGAAGTGTGAGACAAGCAATGATTAAGAGATATGAAAGGTGAAATGAGTGTACTTGATTATCTCTCTATCCAAGCTACTGTGTTACATCCCTCCTTTTGAAAACAATTATACTATTTACTTTCTTGCAAATTTCAGTAATTTAATGTGTTGTGAACGACATGGAAACTGATAATTTATTTTATAAACTTGTTATATGAAATTGTGGAATCTAACGATTGCGATCAAGGTGATATGTAGACTAAATGTCTTTATATTAAATGCAATGATGTTTGAATATATTATATTTGGATCATAGATGCTTTGACCACAAAATTGTATGCGAGTCTGTCGATGCAGGAACAGGTGGACCGTGTTCGACGGGAAGAGAAAGTATCTTCGAGAGGGAGTATAGACTCTAGAAATTAACCATGGGTGGTTGCTACTGAGATCACCAAACTGATAGATAAACCTTGGAACCAACAAGTAAGTCTTGTTTGTCGGTTGGGTTAGTTGACTAGATGTCGACGTTAGAGGATAAAGTAGAATATCCTAGTCGAAAGTTGTCATATAGAATCTTGGAATCGACGATGTTGTCGTAAGTCCACTTGAGTGAGTCGATTTTGTTGACCATTATTTTATCGTTTATAAGTGATTAATGAATCTAATTGTGTCAGATCGTAGATCACTCCTCGTAGTTGAAGGATGCGAGAAGTCGTTTGCGCATTAAAACGATGTAGAAACCTTGCGATTTCGTTACGACCAATCCGTCGTGATTGTCGGCAAACCGCGTTAGTCTTGTGTTGTGAATTATTTTTCCTTTAGGTAAATCAACGGAAGTCGAATGGGAAGTTGATTTATGCTTCTTTTGTTCCTGTTGTCATATGGAAGAATACTCCGTAATCTTTTTAGTCAATTTAGATTCTTTACCTTTTTGTCAACCTCGGAGTCATCTTTTGGTAACTATTGGATATCACCTTGTGTGAATTTTACTCCGCTAGCCTTGATAGGTTGCTACCGTCGAAGGTTAGAAGTCTTTCATGTGGAGGTATGGCAAAGTTGTTTTGTCGCGTCACCCTTTTTGAATCTCCATCTAGTTGGTGGTCATTGTGTTTAAAGTGGTCAAGTATTCTTTTTAGTTAAAACAACCTCCATTAGATTAGGCATGTATTGGTCGTTGTGAAAAGAGTAACCGCAGATTGAATACGGAGGCTCCATCATGTGGGTGGGGCAAAAAGGTATCGGTCGCGGTTGGCAAGTGAGGTAAGATGCCTCAGTTCATGGAGCTTTAGACGGCATGGTGTTAAACTGAGCTGGCGGTGGGATTAAGGCAGCGAATATAGTAGTTGAAGGGTGGCTCTTGCATCGTGGAATAGGGAGACGAAGTTGGGAGCAGTAGTGGGGGAGTAAAGAGAGTCACTCCGACGTGGAGGAGTGTGGGAGTGAGTTCGGAGGTCGTTGGAGTAGAATAGGGGAATCAAAACCGGACGGGAGGAGGTGGAAGGGATTATTCGGAAGGTGTGCAGCGTGGAGAAGGGAGAGAAGCAAGACCATTTGAGTGCAGGAGCAAAGCTGTGGTCGTGGGTTGTGAAGGAACGGGAAGCAGAGGAGCAAAGCTGTGGTCGTGGGTTGTGAAGGAACGGGGAAGCAAAGGAGTACGTGGGAAATCCACAGGGATTTAGTCAGGTTTCCGTTTCCTCCTTTTGGACTGCATTTTGTATTTGCATAGTTTGAAATCGATGTCAATTCTTTTGTCACTTGGGTAGTGGAATGATAATCATTAAATGGAGAAAACGTAAAACTGGTTGATGCACAACCCATAATATCATCTATTTGAATCAGTTTTGATTATTTGAGTCTGAAAATAATGATGAAATATATTATGATCTTGATTCCTTTTTAATAAGACTGTAGAAGACCGAATATCTTTTGATGATGGGAGCTCGGTTTGAGCTAGAAGATTTAGTTTACAATGATATTATTAATGATAGATACCCTGCGGCTTAGTGCAGAAGTCACTTCTGTTTTGTCGTGGAAATCCCTGCGGGTAAATGGTATTGTAGTTTGGTTAAACATTATTTATATATGATGAAAAACAAAAAGAAAACTTTTGCCTACTGCTTAGGATTTCTGTCGACGGTGATTATGTTATAAACCTTCTTCTGATTTCAGAGATGACAAGGTTAGTTCAATAAGGGTTCTAAATGGATGAAGTAATCTTGTTCTAGATAGTTTCTGGGTTTAAGTCTTCTGGAGGAGTGTAAATTGCATATTACATCCAACTATGGAGTCGTAGTAGTTAGGAATCTCCACGTATTATGATGTAAATCGTGTCCCATATAGAACCAAGAGTTTTTATTTAGTCATGGGTAGCAATGTTTCAGCATTGATTTAAAGAAGTCCATTACGTTTAAGATTTTAAATCCCTATAAGACTGTATTACCAATTCAAATCTGCCTTGGTGCAATTGAAATGATAGTTCCATACTGAGAAAGCACATTACTCTATGTGCAAGTGTGAGGGAGTTAAAAACTTTTGATTTAAAACATGTTTGGGACGTAAACACTAACGTGATTGGCAACTGAGGAGATCGTTGTAACTAGCTTGTGACTTTTTTTGTCTTACTTCTTTTGTTAAAGGTCGACCATGCGTTGGTCTTCTCTATTAATATAAGATATATTCCAAAACCATTTATATTTCATTTGCGACTCTCATCTTGACGAATAATGCGGAACTAATGACATGGAAAGTAGAGTAGGAAGTTATAGTACTAGAGATGATTAGGAAAACGTCAAGGTTCTAAGATGAACTTTTGGAGTTAAAACCCGCATTGGAATCGAGTTCACGATGTAAGCGACGGTACTAAAACCATTTTACCTTGTAAACCATATTAGTATTGAAGTAAATATGAAACCACTTAGGAGTGGGCACTTATAAGCATTGTTTTTACATAAAAATGGATTGTGAAACTCTGAACTTGAGATTAGAGTAAATGTTGCGCCATGCGCTATTATAGGAGGATATCCTAAGCCCTTGAGGTCATCAAGGTCGTCAAAATAGTTCAAACAATGCAAATAGGAAACTGTAGGATTTTGACCAGTTCAAGTCGAGTAGGGTGGGTGAACCAAGTTCATGCATCTTAGAACGCTAATTTAAAAACAAATCCTTTGGCCAAGGTGATGTACTATCCTCGAGTGCATCGAACATTCACCGTAACTGGATGGCGTTTCTTGTGGAGGGTCATGCATGACTAGAGGGTATCTAGGGATCTACACGATAACAAGACACGTAGGTTACAACACCAGAGCTCAGATGGCAAACACCGATGGTTATCCTAAGTCTATCCTCTTGAGTAGGGTAGCACCACTTCCGGTTAGGAAGGAGTGCGGGAGACCGACGGTCTGTGGTTGGAGGTTAAGCTCCTTGAAGATACTTTCTCTTCCAAATATTGAGGAATTGCCGAGTCTTGAACGTGATGGGTTGACAATCGAGATGCATGATAAAGGTATGTTTCCAATATTTGTTGTTTCAAGAACAATTCATTTGTTAGAAAACAAAGTGTATAGTGTATATCATTTCTTTCAGCTTTATGAAAATGAGAACATGTTTATGTTAACATGTAAAATGTTGTATTGGTTTATAGATGAGTTACTTTTGTAATTGATTACTAGTTAAAAAAAAAATTGCCATTGTGAAAACCTTAGTTTCTTCTTGTCATTTCGGATGTGGATGTTACATACTGTGTATGACTGATGCAACGCTATTCCAGCCCCGTGTGATCACTTGCAAGCCACAAAATCGAAAAAGAAACAAGTAAACTTGCACATGGAAGTGCTATGTGAAAAATGAAGAATTTGATTAAATCTGATGCAAATGAATATATACATGAAAATAGATTACATGAACAGATTCTAGACGAAATTCTATGCACTTTAAAAAAAAGTCGTGAAAATTGGATAAAAAATGCAAAAGTTATGCTCAATTGAAGTTTGCTTGCAAGTTTGACTTTGATTGCAAAAAAAGGAATCAAAATAGTATAGTCACCTAATAAAATTCTCACATCTACGAAGTTGACGGAGTTCTCTTTCCAACAAGCCCTCGTTTCTATGATTTCACCTCCGTATGTGAAAGTTATGATAAAAGAAAAAAATCAGCCTCCTTTGGCATGTAGGAAGCACAAGAGGTCAAGCTGGCAATTTATATAACCATTAGCAATTTCAATTTTCTGGTCACATGTGCGATTATACTCTGGCGGTCAATGTTAAGGTTTGTTTGGCAGTTAAGTTTTCATACCAACCCCTAGTCCTCCATATGACCAGGGGTGGTCAAGATGTAAAAAAAAAGGAGGTGGGGTTGGCAGCACCAGCCCCAGGTCACCAATGTGACTGTCCCCGAATTGTGCACCCGGGGCTTAAATCCCAACAAACAATATTCAAAATTTTTGTGGTAGGATGAGATAAATGTTTAGGTTTTATGCTAACTGCTAAAGGTCTATCGATGACAGTTTATGAGGGCTTATGATAGGCGGTCAGGAGGTGGCTTAGAGCCCGCGGTTGGCAGTCTAGGGTTAGGGGTAAAAGCTCGACCAGACTATCAAAAGGCAGGGCAGCGGATTTTGGTGGCGTTGGAGATAGGGAAAATTTTGACTAAAGGCATTTAGAATGGCGGAGGGATGAAGCATTGGATGGAAGGTGTTTGGCAGTGGCGACCGGGCGCCTTCGAGGTGGTAGTCAGCTCTGGAGTGGGAAGTAACAGCGGCTGCGACAGGATTTGGCAGTGGTGAGTGGGGTTTTTAGGAGGTGGTGCCACCTGAAGGTTGCAGTGACTTAGGGTTTCATTTGGTGTAGACTGAGAGCTAAGATGTAGGCGGAGTTGTGACAAGGATGTGCGGGAAGCTGCAAGTGGGTGATGACGGGTCCTATAGAGGTGGTGACTAGTAATGGTCGCCACCACCAGTGGCGGCAGAGGAAGAATAGTAGCAGATGGGTGTTCACTGGCAGCTGCGCTAGGGTTGCAGCTCAGTGGCGACATGTGAACAGGGGGTGGCGTAAGCAACAGGGGTTTCAGCTAGGGTTTTTATGTCTATCAACCAAGGTTTTCTAATCCCTTACACTTGCAAGATGAAACATTAAACCCTGCAAAAACCAAAACGTAAACCTCGACAAAAAACACATTAACCATGAAATCAGTTGATGAAACTAGAGATTACGACCACGGCCTCTCCGTACGGTCCATACAATACGGCCCTGTGGAGGGGCCTTAACTAAAAAAATCCAAAATTTTTCCTGTAGCCAAATTTGATGAATTTACAGTCATTTTTTGCCTGTGAGGCCTCCCGGATGCAACGACGAGGTCCGTTTGAGCCCCGGAGGTCACCTACAAAAGCTAATTTTCAAAACTCAACCAAAAATGTTAGATTTTCACCTGTTCACATTGGGTTCACCAAATGTCATTAGGGCAAAATCTAGGGTAGAAATCAAAAATAGCAGAAATGAAACCCTAACTAGCACCATGAAGCACAAACTCGAATGAAAATGCAGAACATAAATGAAATGCAAACTAATTCTCAAACTAGAGTTGATTGACCTCCATGGCTCTTCTTAACCTCGCATGAGCATGTAAGATGTCGAAGGGTTGATAATGGAGGAATGTTGGGTGCTCATTCATGCAACATAATGGTATGAAAGGGCTTGATTCTAGACTGATTTTGGCAGCATGAGGCTACTTGAAAACTTGATCATCAAATGACTTGTGAGGCTAGCTTTATATAAAAGGCAAATTCAAATGGATGGTTGTGATTGCAAGTTATGTTGAATGATATGAACGGTTGAGATCAATTAGGGTTGATTAGGGTTTCCCACTTCAAGAGGGACTGTAGTAATATGACAAGTGTGGGATCGAGGATAAATGAGACCTAATTTAAATAAAAGATTATTTAAATTAGTTTGACATGTGAAGGGATTAAGTGGAAGATGTAGCATATGACACTTATTTGAATGAGACCAAAGGTGAGGGATTTAATTCAAATTTTTAATTTGAATTATGTGAGACATGTGAATGGGAATTAATTAAATAAATGTGATTTATTTAACTAGTTAGGAAGGTGATTAAGTTGGAATTGTGAGTGGGATGACCTAGGACCTAGGGCAAAACATTACAAGGTCATGTCAACTAGCTATAGACAAGACATGGACAAATTTTAGTGTCTACACCTATCACTATGTGAATTATGCATGGTGCAAGGAACCATGAACTTTGTGTTGGATCAAGTGGCATTGTTTAGGTGGCACATTATGCAAGAACTTATGCATGAGGTTGTACATCGCTATGTGAGTGACTAAGGCTAACATGCAAGATTGTGCAATAGCATGTAGATCATAATGTGAACAAAAAAACTTGTTTTCCATTTATCCATTTAACCAATCTTCCTTTCTCTATTTTCTCGGGCATGTATAGTTTTGAGAGACTAAAACTTTCAACCCAAAACTCAAATTCTCTTATCATCAATTTGGATGGATTCTTTGACAATTAAACTTTGAAACCTAGAGGCATACACAAATTATCTACATTGCACGATTCCATATTACATAATGATCAACAAAAATGATTTGTATTAACCAAATATCCATATAGGCATACATCAATATATGTCGATATAAGTATAACATATATACAAAATAGCCATATAGGCTTACAAGAATGCCATATAGGCATACAATGTCAACTATATGCAATACAAAATATATGTCCCCAAATACCATATAGGCATACAACAAAGGAACACAATAAAAAGTCATTCCCCTCTGTCCAGTGAAGAGAATAGATCAGGGGCAGTCTTTGATCTTCAAGGGGATGGAGACACGTATGAGGTTGGTCTACTATGAACTCGAGGCCTACTCCTCCTATTTAGTTGTTCATGGATCTATAGCTGTTACAATAAAAGTATAGACATTAATATATAGAAATTACATTATAAAAAATAAAACATTTAACAAAATAATCACTTACCGCTATCTGAAAATCTATCTCCTTATTTGCCTCAGTACTAGGATTAGGTTGTGGCAATGTCATATAGAAATTAAACTTCAAATCTATAATCATTTGATTTTTCAAAAATAAACAATTATAACAACAAATGTAATTTGAAATTTACTAATCTGCGTCATACCCCCGTCAAAGGCATGGAGCTATGAATCGCAGAAGACACACCATGGTCCATTGCCCTATGAACATCAGGAGGTGTCTCCGTACCCTACATCATCTGAAAATAAAACAACATTATTCAATTATGAAAACTATAATAGTGATGCAAGTCATGGCTCCTAACATACACACACGTTCACCTAAACATGGAAGTACACACAATAAATCACACAAATCACATGCATATATACAAATTAGATGAAGATTCGTGACTATTGTGTGGTATAAGGGTCAACAAAGGAGGGACCATAGTAGCATCAAATTTTAGGTTTAAGAAGTCAGAGAGGGAGTGAAGGTGTTAGTTTAGGTTTAGGTTGGTGGTAGGGTGGGGTAGGGTTGTGCTCAAATTTTTGTTTATTTGGTAATCATGGAGGTAGGACAATGCCTAAGATAGAGTTTGTGGGTTTACAAGACAATGCCTAAACTAGAAATCACATAAACATCAGGTAAGTTTATGGGTTTATGGGAAGGAGGAATATCAAGAGTTTGTGGGATAATAGGAGGGAGGAAAGATACTAGATAGGAGAATAAAAACCTTATTTTAAAAATTTCTTATCATTTTCTTTGTCTTGAGGTTTGTTAGGGGGTGGGTTGGAAGTAAACTAGGTCTGGGACGTCTGGTAGGGGTATATTAGGAAATAGGTAGGGTAGATATGGATTAGTTATTAGGTTGGGTGTATTGTTGGGGAAGTTTCTTAGGCCTACTTTTAGAAGTGGATGGGGAAAGGTCCTACACTTTTTCTTTTACTTTATCTTGGAGGGGTGTTAGAGGGGAGATAGAAGTCAATGAGGAAGGTGAAGTAGTAATAGGTGGATATATGGTGGGGAAGATAGGGGCATAACTAGTGGAGTAGGTGAAGTAATAGAAAGAGGTTGTGGGGTTGGGGCAACAATGCATTTAGAGGCATAAGATAGGTAAAGGTGAAAGAGGGAATTGGTATGAGGTTGAGGTGGACCAAAAGGGGTTGACAAAAATAATCTGAGGAGAAGTGTCTTAAGGTAACAACTAGTTGGTATGGGCTATGAGAAATGGTGAAGACATTACCATCATGGGGAATTTTAGAGTCAACAAAGGAGGGACCTAGATGATGTTGGAGTCAATCATATGCTATATAAGATGTCATAGGCTCATACCCCTCTCTGGTGTCATATCCTGGGGTCTAATTGGTGGTAATTGGATGAGTTTATTAGAGAGAATTTGTCAAAGAATAGTGTGGAGGGGATCAACAAGCTTTGGTAGACATGTATGGAAAATGTGGTAGTATAGACAAGGCAGTGAGCTATTTGAAAAGATGCCTCAAAGAAATGTGGTCTCATAGTGATGTCCTTGTCTATGCATTTGCCTGTCATGGCATTCCATGAGACCACATTTCTTTGAGGCATTTTTTTGAATAACTATATTGTAATTAAAATTTTGTCATCTATCAACATCTAGTTATTAGTTATGCAATGTCTAGTAATGTTTTGAGTTTGAAAGATGTGCAATGAAATGTAATCAACGATATGAATATAAAATACAAAAATCTAGTAAGTACGATTCATTAATTAAACTATTTATTTTATTACCTCCGTGAAGCTTTGAAGTCCACCACCACTGGTAGGTGTTGCCATGAAATCTCCAATATTAACCTATTCAACATCCAAAATTAGATATTAGAATACCATTCATATAACGATGCTATTCACATGTAATATTTATAATTGTTTACTAGTTACATACCCCGATAGTAGATGTCCTAGTGTAATATGCAGGTGGAGACTCGTTGAAAACTGTATCAACACTATGACCTTGAAATTTCATTAAAATCGTCAAACTAAATTAGTTAATCTTGCATTTCAAAAAATAAATTTAATAAATTAAATTCAATGAACTTGCAAACATTTACTTGAGTATCAAGGCCGAAAGTCTCACTCAGGATGGCATCTGTCATCAACATCTACTCAACTGCAGATGTAGCCTGTGCACCTGTGTCCTGACTATCCATGGGGTCATAACCACAGGCTAACCCGCAAGCATGACAAGTATGGGGTGGAACCCTACTCCTCAAACTCTCCACCGGCCCATGCTGTGCTATAGGACTGGCATGCTCTATGATGCTCTGGGTCAAGGCACTAATGGACTGAAGTGTCTCGACCTCAACACTCTCCTTCACAATGGAAGGGATAGACACATACTCATGGGCTGGTCTACCAAGTGCTCGTCTTGTTGGCCACTGTGGGTCAACACGTGCCCTTGGTCTATCATGTGCTGACTCCCCACCTCTACCCTGGAAGTCTCGCATATCAAAATAGTTTGGCACTTTATTTTTTACAAACTCGTAGTAGAGTTTCATCAAAAAGTATTATGGGACCTCATTATTGTTGCATGGAGGATGGTCAAAAACCATCCACCACCTCTGCCCAAAATTGTCCCTTATCACTTGGTTGTTGCACCAATGGATAGGGAACCTCTTGCATGTAAGGGCTAGAGGTTGATTTGTTCGTGGGTCTGTAAAAATGGAACACAAGTCCAATTTTGTAATTTGTTCATTTTTTACTTGCTCATACGACAACTTGTCTGCATAATACTCTCTAAATTCTCTCCTCTTTTCTACCCAACTAGATATTTGTTTGCTAATTGAATCTACATTTGATAACATAGATTCAAGAGATTGAGCAAGCATGGATCTATGTGAGGTTGAAGTTGCAGGATCCTTCAACCTTGCAATTATATCTTCAATTTGTTTTTTATTGTTTTCAATTTTCCCCATTACATTTTCTTGTGTTCCAGGGGCATGTCGAGGAATGGATGGAGGAGTTTGTTGTTTGGGTTGTTCTTCAACAGGTATTTGTGGATTTTTAGGAGGAGGAGGAGGTGCATTATTATTTCCTGTCAATTAAGGAAATTTACATCAAAAATAAACTTAAACCTGCCTATTTAGAAACAAATTCACACAAAAAATAAAAACAACTCACTCATTTGGCGTCCCCTACATCGTGGTAGCATTTTGGCGATGAATCGACAAGATTTTGGTGTCGAATTTGGTCTTCAATAACGCGAGCACAATCCTTAGGGTTTGCAGACTGCGAGTGCAGAGAAAATGGAAGGAAAAAATGAGTAGCAACTTCCCCCCCTTTTTTAATAGTAAAACATAACGTGAGCGCATTATAACTCGCTCGCGTTATGTCTCAGAAATTTTTTTAAAAAAATTGGCCACTTTTTGGCCCCCCAACTTTTTACACCCCTCCATGGAGCATTTTAAACTCATAGAGAGTTCCTTCCAACATGGACCGATAACAAAGATTTGAGCAACCTTAATTCAAAGAAAAATATTGTGTGATTTAATATCAGAATATTTCAAACTTGTTGAACTATGTCAAACCATGATCTATTGGTGTTGATGGAGGATGAGAGAGTTTTTAGTGCATTGGGGTTCCTAAAATCAAAGATAAGAAACAAACTTGGGAATAACTTAGAAAATTTCTTGAGGATGTATACAACTAGATATGATATCCAAAAAATTTCTTTTGAAAGGGCACTGGGAATCTAGAGGTCCATATGTGAAACAAGATGGTTATGCAACACTTCAAACAATACTAAAACATATGACACAATGAATAACACATGTACTGGCAGTAATGAGAATGAGATAAAGTTAAGTGGAAGTATGCAGATAGAAGAAAATAAATACCAGGATGAGGATGGCCCTCATGGCTAGAGTGAGTAGATGATTTGGTAATTGGAAGAGATTTAGCACTTAGTAAGTATTTATACTATATTTTATATTCTAAATTGTTGTTGATGATATTTTATTTGTCTATCATTGATACACAATTTTTAATTTCTATTTAAAAATTGATAAATTAACATATTATTATTTTCCAATGTTCCATTTTAGAATATAAATGTTAAACATTATTTTGAAATTTTATTTTATTTTAGTTCATTTAAATTTTACATATTTTTCAATTTCCTAATAATTAACATATTATTATTGTGTGAAAAGTTTTACAAACATTTAACTAAATGCATATTAATCAACAATAGTAGCATAGACAACAAATGTTTTATGTGTATCTAGAAACCAAAAAAATATTATAGTAAGAAATTAAATAATAGAGATAATTTGAACACATAAATGGATTTGAGTCTTATATTGATTTTCAAATAAAGAAATACATAAAAGTATTATAATATATTTCTTAAAAATAACTCTGCATAATGTTCAGTTGGAAACTCATATTATTAGCTTTTGTAGCATGCTCCACTCTCATAGTAACTAACTTGTAAATTTGTTAACAATTCATAACTAAGAGTGGAGATTTTCTTTAATGTATCATTCAAACTTGCATTCAAGGTTATTAATGGTTTGATGCAATCCAAAATGTTTGCCTCATTTAACTTATGAGGAAATTGGTCCTTATCCCACTTCATTCCATCCTCCATATTCCTTTTCAAAGCATCCTTTGTAATATATTGGTTTAATTTGTCAAAGTCATCAACAAACCAAGCTAATTAAGGTTTTATTTCTTTCCATGTAGCTTTTGTAACATTATTGCAAACTAATTCAAAAATTCATATGCTGAACACCTAGCTTCATACACTTCTAAATGATTGATGATGCCTTTATTGAGGCATCAATCTGGTTGAGAATTCTTTTGGATTCCAATTCATTGCCATTGATTGTGTAGATTGTTTCTAAAATTTGCTTTTCTATATTCTCTCTTGAAGTCATCACTTTTCTACTTTTAGTAATGTATTGATTGAGCTTTTGAAACTCTACCAAAAGACCATCAATAAATTCAAAGAATTTATTCAAATCATCAGTCCTCTACATTATTTCCCCCCAAATGTTATGTTTTATATGAATCATCGTGTTTCTATAAAATTTAGATACTCTATTTCGGGAAGGCCTTATTTTATTTTTTGTTTTCCTTATGTCTAGCTGCAATTTTTCATTGTTTCTTCTCTCTTCCTTTGCATTATGTTCCCATAATTGTGCTTTTTCATTCTCTTCCCTCAATTTGCCTTACATTGTCTTTGCTAAGATATTGGCTTCTATCAAGTTTTGTTGTATTTTTTCTAAATTGGCTCTTTCATTATTATAATTCTTTGTGATTTCATCTAACCTTTGCTTTAGTTCATTTAGTTCCACCTCTATCTATTTATTCATAAATGTGCTTGTAGATGTAGAGGTAGATATTTTTATCCTTTTCTATAATTCACTAGTCTTGTTATCTATTGCTTTTCTCCTTGCTTTCTCATTTGCTAGGTCTTCTTGTAACTTTTCTATTTGATTTTACAACCCATTTGTTTCTCTATCTACCTTTAGCAATGATGTGTATACTACATCATTGTTCCTTTTTGATACATTAATTTTGTCACAACTTTTCATTCTAGTAAAATCTAATGAAACGATGCTCACTTCATACTCAGAGTGATGCATCTGATCCTTTGGTTTATTTTTAACTTTGGGCAAAAGAAACATGTACTTTATGGTATCTCTATCTAGGTCATATGTAGCAAATACCCTAGTTGTTGCAGGCTCTAAAGTTACAGTAACTATACTCTCTAGCACTTGATTCTTGTTTCTTTTCAATTTTTTTACTTTCTTGTTAAACTCAGTTTTATAATCAAAACCAAGGAGTATTGACACAATTGAATGCTTGAATGGTGAAGGAGTAGTTATAGTGTCGATGGCATTTGTAATTTTTTGATGATGAGTGTGATTGAAAAAATTGGATAAATGAAAATGATAAAACAATGAAATGCATTACCTCGATCCAAACCCTTCAATACCTCAAATAGATAGATTGATAGATGCATGCAAGATAGAATTGATTGATTGATTTGATATGTTGGTTGCTCAATTCAGAAACATAACGATAAGATGAAGATGATAGATGAAAGATTGAGGATAGAATTCGACAGCATGAGGATACTTGAAAGCTCATTGATCCATATGGCTTGTGAGAGGGTAGATTTATAGGCAAAGGCTAACTTGAATGGATGGTTGAGATTAAAAGGCTAAATGATTGATGTGGACGGATATGATTGATTAGGTTTTCCCACTCTTCGAGGGAGTTGTAGTCATGTGACAAGTGTAATGAGGAGGATAAAGCTCATGTGTGATCGTGTACACAAAAACAAATTCATGTGTGATTGTGTACACACAAAAAGGATATTAAATGAAAGTTGTACTACCACACATGATTCAAATGAGAGGTGGACAAGTGTTGGAATGTGGTGAAAGGTGAGGACCTAATTCAAATATTTTATTTGAATTAGTTGGGATATTAGTTGGAAAATTAATTAAATAAATAAGATTTATTTAATTAATTGGATAGTGGGATTAGGATAGGATAAATGGGATTATGAATGTTAAATTAATTAAATAAATAATATTTAATTAATTAATTGGTTAATGGATAAGTGGGATTAGGAGTGGGATTAGGACAAAATGCTACATGATGTATCTAATAATGTTTTTGACTAGGTGTTGCAAGACAGACAAATTTGGGGACAAATTTGGGTGTCTACAATGAGGATTAACCATTCTTGTCCCAGTCACACTAACAATAGGAGGGGTGCCTACTAGAAATAATTCCTTTGAGGTGGAGATAGTTGGAACTATCATAGTCTTTTGCCTCTTCTCGTGGCCTTATTCATGGTGATACTCCATAGTATTTGTTTCTATTAACCTAGATTCTTAATATTCTATTGTTGTATCACTTGTTGGCCACTACTACTACCTATACCATCACCACCAGTAGCATTAGATTCTTCACCATATCCTTTATGAATTGAATCTTGAAGATTTGAAGATCCTTGTGGTATTGGTTGTGATTGTATCTAACTTTGAGGATTTGAAGTTGGAATAAATTTAACTGTACTACCTATACTTGTATGCCTTTGGGCTTGATTATCAGCTCTAATGCCTCACACATCATGAGGTTTTCTAGGGTCTACCTCTGTTACCAGCCAAGCACTTCCTTGTCATGTGGTCCTCAAAACACCACCTTGATAAACCATTTTTTGGCTATGGTTTCCCTTGAAGTATATGTTTATTTTGTGGTCTCACTCAAACTAGGTTTGTATGAATAGTCTACATTAGGATGTAAGAGTTGCTCTTCCCTCTCACTATCAAATTCAACATTAATTATTTTTGAGTGATGCTCTCTATTCCATAATTCACTAAAATCTTCATCTTTTGAGATCTCCTCAAAGTAGCATTTGGATCACCTAGATCCTTCCTCATGGACCAAAAGGAAGTTGTTTTTATTTTGACCAATGGGATTCTACATATGATTCTTTTAAAGACTATGACATGTTTCTATAACTAGATTTATTTGTATCTTTTGTATAAAAATTATTGTATCTCTTGTTTGGCATCTCTGTTGGTGTAAAATTATATTTACACATTAGCATAAGTTAATTGGAAAATCATTTTCCTTTATTAGTTGTCAATATTATCACATATGATAAGATTGCTTTATCTACTTTTCCATTTTGTCTATCTTTGACAAATGCAAATGTATAACTATGCATTATTCCTTTGTGAATAATTTAATGCATGTGAAGTGTTGATTGCAATTTGATCTCTTATTTTTGGCTTCTTCTTTTTGAGACAATCCTCTTTGTAGAAGAAATACTATAGATTATTTTGGGAATCTAACATGGTATTAGAGCTCTAGATCTATCAGTTTCTTCTTGAATTTGAGAGGGTTTTAGCCATGAGATCATGTTCGGTGCTTCCTGGTGTGAAACAAACCTCATCATTGTGATTAGAAGGCATCAAAAACTTAGGAACACTTGTCCAAATACCAAAATCAAACACTAAAAAATTTTAGGCATTTTTTGTGGGGTTTTGCATTTTAGGTTTGTAAAAATGTGTATGTCGTACAGATTCGTACATTCTATATAGTTGTACTGCATCATTTTGTATTCATCCATGCATCAGACTCGTCATTCTTCCTTGGCTTAGTGCATGTTTTTAATGCAGTGGTCATTTTCAAAACTTGGCAAATGAAATCTTTTTATAGTGGATAGTTATTTTGGTTCACCAGTTTCGAGGCCTACTCTGTGAACAATACCTGGAAGGTAAAGAGTTTGACGGAGTTTTTTTATTTTCTAGAGTCGGTAGTCATATGGACCCACAACCTCCAATTGCCTCCAATCCGAGGGGCTTAAACCTGAGTAGCGTCACCCGCTTTTGGATGCCTCCACTACAGATCTCCAACCAGTTTCATCACTCTGCTAGTTGTACCACTACCAGGACACCCAAGTGCTACCTAGTTGCCACCTACCAGGGCTCCACCCTCATTTGAATTTCCTAATGGGGAGATTTTCTTTCGGCCATATATTGGTCTTACAAAGTTAGTTTTTCATAAAAAAATAAGCGACAAAAATTTGGTTTTGTGCTCTATCCAGTGGTGCTAGTTTTTTTGCTAGATTTTGTTGCTGGTTATTTTTATTGCAGGTTGAAGTCCAAGCTTCTATTTTGGCTTCTGAGCTCATAACTTCCACCTAGAATATCCATTTTTTGAGATCAAATAGGCATTGGAAAGGTATTGAAGAGCTCTACACAGTCATCCATATGATTTTTTCAGATTCAACCCTAGATTAATTTTATTCAGTTTATCGATCTTATGCTTCCTGATTAATAACTTGGACATATTGGCACCTAGAGAATTTTTTTTTGGTGAGGGCTTCATATTTGCTTCTTCATTTTTGCATTTAGTTTTTTTGGTATAAACATGTCTCCATGTGATTATTGTGGAAGAAAAAGGCACACAATAGATAATTGAATGTTGAAAGAATTTGATGAATTAAAGATTTTTTATGAGATTCATTAGTTAAGACAACTTTGCATTGCCAATGGCATTAGTTTTGTAACATGCCACTTGTTCTACCAAGATTTACCAATTTTCACTTGAAAGTAAATAAAGTCATGAATTCATAACAGGAATAATAAAATTTTTCCTCTAAACATTTGATATAATGCACATTTGAAACATATTTCAAACTTCTATTGCATAACCAAATTACATTTTCTCAATAAAAATAATTTGAATATTCAACTTATTCAACTTTTTTCATAAATTACATAGAAGCTTCAAGAGCTTAACTGATAAATAGAATCACATGTTTGTATACTTGTCTGTCTTCAATACTCCCGGCCACCAACTGCGTGAGGGGAAGCATCACTCAGGTGATTTACCTCCAACCACGGACTAACTGCAGTCCCCCGCACATTTACCAAACTAGTAAACGGCCCTACCCTTCCACGAAGGGATTGTTATGGTAACCCCAAATAAAATAGGCCTAATTTGAGCAAGGTGTTGTGTCCTACATTAACTAGTACTATCATACTATGGCTACAACCATCAAAATATGAAATCCCTACTAGAAATGCAAACCTAGATCATAGTGAACCTAGACAGTGTAAACGTTGGCAATTTACACCACTTTGGCCAAAGTTTTCTTGTCTCATATTCACCCACCCTTCTATCTCGATTGGGAAAGACAACAATCTCTATACAAAAATTATTCCCTCCCCCATGGATCAACAAATCCCAAGAATAACCCCACTTAACAAATGTATCATTCTCTACACATAGGATATCCCCTTTCCCATGGATCAACAAATCCCAGGAATATCCCCACTGAACAATTACATCAAACTCTATTCTAGGTTATCTACCTCTTCCATGGATCACATATCCTAAGGTTAACCTATTGCATGCTTTACTAGGATACATATATCAAAGTAATACCAGTTGAGTCCTATTCTCACTATCTTTCCCCTTGTACAATTTTCCTATATAAAAACCAATCAATGATTGATTCACAAAACTATCTAGGAAAAAACCAAACCATAGACACTATCTCACATTCATAATACAAGTTTACTATCTAGAAAAATATATATATCCATATATACATAAACTATTATACAATCAAAAGACATTAACAACAATAATTTAATATTGCAATCACTTAACAATAATACATCATATAATATTTTGAAAACATGAAAATCATAAAGAAGGAGAAATAATTCCCATGCCTGAGAATATAGCTCCAAATGGATCAGATACTCTTCTGCTAACGACCTTCCAATACTCTGGATTGCTCTTCCAATTAAAACCACTTAACAGAACGACAAATTTTCAACACAAATGCAAAACTCAAATTTGAAAAAGAAAAGCTCTTGATTAGAAAATGGTGCCCTTGAAAATGAGGGAGAGTACCCCCTTTTATACTGCAACCAATTCAAAAATGTCGATATAATGTCGACATAATGTTAGCGTGCTTAACCGACTCAACAATGTTGACATCATGGAGACATGCTTATCAAAATCTAAATTTAGTTCATAAATCCAAACAACCTTCTAAAAAAAAGGTGTTATATAAAAATTACAAATAAAATAAAAAATATAGAATTAAAATTATTAACTAATCACAAGTTTTAAGGGCCCACATGCCTAAAAACTTTCGATATTTAAAAGAATAAAAAATAATACTAAATAAGGTTTAAAGCGGGGGCCGCGTATCTTTAAGAATTAAAACATGCCTTAAGATATGCATCCCCTTAAAAGGCTCTTATAACTTTATCCTTAATATTATACTTTTGATAATATTAATTTCCTTTTTATTTTAAAAAAACATTTAATTCTTATTCTTATTTTATTATATATATTATTACTATTACCTTTTAAAAGAAAACTACCCTTATATTATTATTATATATATTTTTATTTAATCTATTATATATATAAATTTATTGTTTTATTCACCATAAATCAATATTTATGAAAATCAAATTCCGTAAAATGATAAAATTATATTTCTACAATTAAGAGAAAATAATAATAATATTTATATTAAATACATATATAGAGAGACGATAAATATACATTTATATATATTTACATATATATAATTTTATCATCGTAAAATCAAATATAACTCATAATCAAGAAATGCATATAAAGTCGTAAAATCTTCATAGGCTTATCACAAAAGAGATGATAATTCATGCATAAGCCAAACGACATTTCCATACCTATGAGTAATATGCTCATGAATATATGTAGGTACGTCTACCTACATATGTTCATGCTCATATCGACTCACGTATAAGAATGTATCGAGGACTTGCACGATCATTAATTAACTCAGAGAAACCAAACACATAACAACATGCAGGTTCGAACATCCAATCAAGACTCAAGATACATAACTCAGCTCACTTACCTCTACCCACACTGACTTGACTCAACCTAAGTCAAATAGGATGTGAGTGTGTGCTGCTCAGTTTAGGCTTCTCTTTTACGTTTACCAGACCAAGTCCTTCTCATGAGTGATACCTCCCCTCCTTTTCTGGAGGGACAGTCTGTTCTTGCATCCACTTAGATCATCGCAAGAGTAGTTAACTGATCAAAACATAATCATTAATTAACAATAACCACATTTAATACAAGACATTGCATTATTCTTTTTCTCATCATATTGCATTCAAAATAGATAACACACATAGATGCAAGATTCATAAATACTTCAATTTTCACAAAATATCCAATCTATAGTAAATGGATAAAAACACATATACAGCTACAGAAATCCATAATCACTCACTTTCCAAACAAATTAACCAAACTAGGTAAATAGTAAGTAGATAGAAACAGATGGGGTGTAACATACTTCCCCCCCTTGTGAATCATCGTCCCCGATGATTTTTAAGTATCAAGTATTATCACCACATACATAAGTCATACAAATTATCATACTACAAAACATATTGATATCAAGAGCTTTCATAATTCATATTAACTTATGGAAACTTTTGCTTCATCTCAACATAGTTCTTTCCAAGTGGCAGAACCTTCTACATACAGATCCAATTGGACCTTGCACTGCATAACCTTTCTATTTATGCAAGTAGAGCTTGCAAACTTCAAGCATTTCAAATGCTTGATCAAAACCATACCTGGTTTATGTACTTGTGTATATTCTATGAGTATAATAATCATCAGTTAAATATATAAATATATCAAATTTGAATCATTAAGAGCATTGTGCCTCCTGGCAATAGCTATTATCAGAATGATTTTGCAATCAATGGATTTGTTAACTTCAAGAACTTCGAAGAGCTCTTTATATCTAGGAGCTTGTTTGGAATACATTCCAAACATAATGAAACTTTTTCTGGGGTTGGACCCTCAATAGAACTTTTACTCTCTACTCAAGAATTGTTTCTGTATAAACTTAGCATCAACATAACTTCTCTATTCCTTATTGGTTCTCTATCAATCTTTTCTGATCAACATGATCTATTCATCCATTTCTGACAACATTTCTAGACTAATGCTAATCCTATCTTTTAGCTTATCCAGCTTATAGGAGTTCGGCATCTTCTTCTGTCCAATGTTTCAAGTAGAACGATAGGAATTTTTCTAATAAAAAACCCACTGGTGGTAGATTTTCTTCCCCACTTATAACGTTGATCCATACAATATAATCAAACAATTCTTCCAAAACCTGGTTAACTCTCATAGTTTAACCATCTGTTCTCAAAATGATAAGTTATACTTACATTAAGTTACCCAAACCTTGTTGTCACATGTGCATCGCTATCTGAGATATTCTCCTCAAGAACTCTGTGTAATCTAAACACTTCCTGCACAATTTTGCGAGCTAACACTGTGCTCCACCAGATAAATTCTCTGGTATAAAAGGTTACCTTTATCCTTTATCATTCTAAACAACTCACAAATCTTGTGTCATCCTTTTCATTTTCTTTCAAAAATATAATGGCTTAACATCTGCTAACATCTTAGATACACCAGGATGTCCTGAGATATGGTGTATTATGAACTTCCTTCCATACCCAATTCCTTAATTCACCATAATTAGGTACATAAATTCTTCCTTTATTCCTCAATAATCCATTGGGTTCAAAGCAAAAACCTTCATACCTCTTATCTTGCAAGTTATCCATGAGTACTTGCTTAACTTGTTCATATAATTCATCACTCCTAGATTCTTTCAATACTTAGCTTCTAAAGTCAATCTGAATAGTTACTAATGAAGATATATTCCTTCCTCAACTTAAAGCATTAGCAACTCTATTCTTATTTCCCTTGACATAATTAATGTTGAAATCTTAATCCGATATTAGTTCTAACCACCTCCTTTTCCTTGCATTTAGATTAGGTTGAATAAATAAATATTTTAAACCATGATGGTATGTTTTTAATTTAAAAGGTTTTCCCAATAGATAGTGTCTCCACATCTGTAATGCATGAACAACTATTTCTAACTTCAAATCATACGAAGCATAAGGTTTTTACTTCTTGATTTATAGGCTATGACTCGCCCTTTCTGATTTAACACTCCACCCAAACCTTCACCTGGAACATCTGGTACTACCTTCAAACTTTAGAGTAGTAAATTTTCTCATGTCTTGGAATCACTCTTTTGCCATTCTCCTCTTCTTAATCATTTCAGAACCTGATTGAGATTGAGATCCTTCATTCCCCATGTTTACTAGCTTGAGAATTTTCTTCTTCATTCATTACTAGAAACTTTTCCTTGTTAGGTACTTTTTTTGCTTTAACCTTTCCTTGCTCTAATACTCTGTCTCTCTCTCTTGTTTCTATCAACATTGTAAGGATTTGATCTAACTTATACACTTCCCCAAAGTTAATCCTTGTTCTAACCATCTTAACAAGATAGTTCACCCCATAAGTTTCCATAAAGATTTAAATTCTGTGCATGTTATCCAATGATCTAAAAACTTTTAACATTTCTAAACAGAAACTCTCATTTTTATTAAAAACTTTTGCCCAAGAAAGATTTCATATACATAAGCTTTTACTTTCCTTTACATACATAAGGATTTGAATACCCTCTCCGCTACATAATTGAGTGGAGTATATCCCTCAGATTCTAGTCCATGATTATCCTCGAATGGGTAATAACCCCCAACTTTATCCTCAGATACTTAATTTTGGGAAACATACTCCTCTAAATCATTACTGAAAGAAATTATAATTTTCTTTTGCCAAAGGAGGAACATAAGGATTCCTAAACAACATGGCAGAATTCACAATATACTCTGAGGACATATCCTTAGAAAGTAGTAAGGCTTCTGATTTGGTTGGAGAGACCAAAAGCAAACAGTTAAAGTTGATAGTCTTTCTCAGAGTGATAAGCCGAGTTATAAAAAGCTAAGCTTCTAGCACTAAAGACTTTACAAAGTTTAGGATAATGATCCGCCACTTCCACTCTTGGAACATCGTATAGATACCAATTCCCTACAGAGTGCTTTTAATCATCCTTGATTCTCTCACATTCTAAACAACTTGCTATCACTCTTCATTCTCTTTCAGAAATAAAGTGACTTCACATTGACTAGGAATTTAGTTACTCCTAGATGACCCAATTATGATTTAAAAAGAATTTCCTACCTCACAAGGTTTCTAAAATCCATATAGTTAGGACTATACTAAGTGCATTTTCTACAATTTACTCCCTTTGCCCATCCAGGACATGATAGAGGTGAACATTTGTACAAATAACATAGTGAACAATCCAAAAATGTTCTACTATAGCCACCAAAATAACTTAAATCAATGTCAAAGAATAAGCAATTTCATTTTCAACAATAAGTCAAGAGTTTGAGCTCAATAAATCGAATTTTGACCAACTGGTCATAAATAAATAACCTTCAAAATTTGGTGGCTAGACCATTCTAGAATAAAGGAATAAAACAATGAAAAAAATTCTCACAAGTATTAAAAAGCAATTCCACCAAAAATTCAAGAAGTGTCAAAAGTCAAAAGATACACTGACTATGCACTACGTGACTGTCTAAGTCACTAACAAGGGAGTAGATTGTTGTATTACACTTGAGTTTTCCAAAAAAAAAAAAACTTATAGTGGTTTAGAGACCATGCTACTAGCACAATAAAATAAATAAGTCCTTTAAGACTTTCACTATACTCTAAAAATCAAAAGATTAAAACACATCCACCCTTACATCGTGGAAAATTTATCGTTCATCACATAGATGAAATTCAAAGATGGTGATACAACGACACACATGAACTTCAGTTGGAACACTCACTTCTTCCCTTTGTTTACAAAACTCTATTCCCTACCTCCTGGAATAGTTTAGTTAAACAAACTTGTCTAAATATCTCAGAGATGATCTCATTCTCCATTGTAATTATTCTTTCTATCTCCACCAAGAGACAAATTACATAGCTCTCAACTTTTGTCCAAAAGCTATGAAATAACTAATAACTTCTCCTGCAACTGCTACGAATTATCTTGCAAACTTCATGCGAACTCTTAACAAAAGAATGATACTAATCCCAATCTTTTCATCAAAATATTGCCTGAGAGGATCCTCTTCTTTTATGTCCTCAACTACATATAGGCTTCATGAGTTAATAAGGGAACTCTTATTCTCCTTCATGTATGCATGATTCTTTGAATATGGCAATTAGTTTTCTCATAAATCTTAGAAATCAAAAAGCATTTTCCAAGTCCTGTACTATTTTTCCAAGCATTAAATGCCAATACATCACTACTTGTCCTTTATTGATCCTTTTATCTCTCTTGACTCATTCCAACCCATCTAGGGTTAGACAAGAACCTAATTTATCTACATATCATTGATACAATTTCTTAAATTTTCCAAACTTAGTTGCTTCTGCACCTGGTTGATTATTTTAGGATCTTCCCATCCTTAAGTTCTTGAGATATAAAAGTGATCTTGAATTCATATAGACACTGCTCTTCCTGAGTTTTTAGTCTAATAACATTTGATCAAGGTTTTACCTTTTTAATCCAAGTCTCAGGATCTTTTCGTTATGCATCCTCAATAGAGTTAAATTGAGTCATGGATTCCTTAATTCCTCAGTTGGTTTACTCTTAACCACTGACTTGATAGGTGTTGGATAATAGTCCTTCAAATAATTTTCTTGGTTAGTCTACTATGCCATTCTCGCATAAAACCAATTTCACTTTTGGACTCTCATAGCATAGTGAGCACATAGGTTCCAAAGCTGAACCTGGTTAGCTCTGATACCACGTGTAACATGCCACTTGTTCTACCAACTAAGATTTACCAATTTTAACTTGAAAGTAAATAAAGTCGTGAATTCATAACAGGAATAATAAAATTTTTCCTCTGAACATTTGATATAATGCACATTTGAAACATATTTCAAACTTCTATTGCATAACCAAATTACATTTTCTCAATAAAAATAATTTGAATATTCAACTTATTCAACTTTTTTCATAAATTACATAGAAGCTTCAAGAGCTTAACTGATAAATAGAATCACATGTTTGTATACTTGTCTGTCTTCAATACTCCCGGCCACCAACTGCATGAGGGGAAGCATCACTTAGGTGATTTACCTCCAACCACAGACTAACTGTAGTCCCCTGCACATTTACCAAACTGGTAAACGGCCCTACCCTTCCACGAAGGGATTGGTATGGTAACCCCAAATAAAATAGGCCTAATTTGAGCAAGGTGTTGTGTCCTACATTAACTAGTACTATCATACTATGGCTACAACCATCAAAATATGAAATCCCTACTAGAAATGCAAACCTGGATCATAGTGAACCTAGACAGTGTAAACGTTGGCAATTTACACCACTTTGGCCAAAGTTCTCTTGTCTCATATTCACCCACCCTTCTATCTCGATTGGGAAAGACAACAATCTCTATACAAAATTTATTCCCTTCCCCATGGATCAACAAATCCCAGGAATAACCCCACTTAACAAATGTATCATTCTCTACACATAGGATATCCCCTTTCCCATGGATCAACAAATCCCAGGAATATCCCCACTGAACAATTACATCAAACTCTATTCTAGGTTATCTACCTCTTCCATGGATCACATATCCCAAGGTTAACCTATTGCATGCTTTACTAGGATACATATATCAAAGTAATACCAGTTTAGTCCTATTCTCACTATCTTTCCCCTTGTACAATTTTCCTATATAAAAACCAATCAATGATTGATTCACAAAACTATCTAGGAAAAAACCAAACCATAGACACTATCTCACATTCACAATACAAGTTTACTATCTAGAAAAATATATATATCCATATATACATAAACTATTATACAATCAAAAGACATTAACAACAATAATTCAATATTGCAATCACTTAACAATAATACATCATATAATATTTTGAAAACATGAAAATCATAAAGAAGGAGAAATAATTCCCATGCCTGAGAATATAGCTCCAAATGGATCAGATACTCTTTTGCTAATGACCTTCCAATACTCTAGATCGCTCTTCCAATTAAAACCACTTAATAGAACAACAAATTTTCAACACAAATGCAAAACTCAAATTTGAAAAAGAAAAGCTCTTGATTAGAAAATGGTGCCCTTGAAAATGAGGGAGAGTACCCCCTTTTATACCACAACCAATTCAAAAATGTCGATATAATGTTGACATAATGTCGGCATACTTAACCGACTCAACAATATTGACATCATGGAGACATGCTTATCAAAATCTAAATTTAGTTCATAAATCCAAACAACCTTCTGAAAAAAAGGTGTTATATAAAAATTACAAATAAAATAAAAAATATAGAATTAAAATTATTAACTAATCACAAGTTTTAAGGGCCCACGTGCCTTAAAACTTTCAATATTTAAAAGAATAAAAAATAATACTAAATAAGGTTTAAAGCGGGGGCCGCGTATCTTTAAGAATTAAAACATGCCTTAAGATACGCATCCCCTTAAAAGGCTCTTAGAACTTTATCCTTAATATTATACTTTTTATAATATTAATTTCCTTTTTATTTAAAATTTTTTTTAATTCCTATTCTTATTTTATTATATATATTATTACTATTACCTTTTAAAAGAAAACTACCCTTATATTATTATTATATATATTTTTATTTAATCTATTATATATATAAATTTATTGTTTTTCTCACCATAAATCAATATTTACGAAAATCAAATTTTGTAAAATGATAAAATTATATTTCTACAATTAAGAGAAAATAATAATAATATTTATATTAAATACATATATAGAGAGACGATAAATATACATTTATATATATTTACATATGTATAATTTTATCATCGTAAAATCAAATATAACTCATAATCAAGAAATGCATATAAAGTCATAAAATCTTCATAGGCTTATCACAAAAGAGATGATAATTCATGCATAAGCCAAACGACATTTCCATACCTATGAGTAATATGCTCATGAATATACGTAGGTACGTCTACCTACATATGTTCATGCTCATATCGACTCATGTATAAGAATGTATCGAGGACTTGCACGATCATTAATTAACTCAGAGAAACCAAACACATAACAACATGCAGGTTCGAACATCCAATCAAGACTCAGGATACATAACTCAACACACTTACCTCTACCCACACTGACTTGACTCAACCTAAGTCAAATAGGATGTGAGTGTGTGCTGCTCAGTTTAGGCTTCTCTTTTACGTTTACCAGACCAATTCCTTCTCCTGAGTGATACCTCCCCTCCTTTTCTGGAGGGACAACCTGTTCCTTCATCCACTTAGATCATCGCAAGAGTAGTTAACTGATCAAAACATAATCATTAATTAACAATAACCACATTTAATACAAGACATTGCATTATTCTTTTTCTCATCATATTGCATTCAAAATAGATAACACACATAGATGCAAGATTCATAAATACTTCAATTTTCACAAAATATCCAATCTATAGTAAATGGATAAAAACACATATACAGCTACAGAAATCCATAATCACTCACTTTCCAAACAAATTAACCAAACTAGGTAAATAGTAAGTAGATAGAAACACATGGGGTGTAAGAAGTTTTCTTGATTATTTTAACCTAGCATGTGCAAAACCATCTTTGTCACATATTGCTTCATCTAATTACAGTGTTTCTTCACCAAAGCCTTCCACTAATTCTTTGCATTAGGTTAATCTTAGTCTTCCAAATTCACCACCTCATTGGGATTCTTATCTACAAGACATTTCATTATTGTCTGTGGAGTCTCATATTTCTGATGTGGATTATAGATTGGAAGATATTCATTTCATCTTTGATGACAGTGATGCCATCACATCATCTTCCATGTTTCTAGATGCAATTCACATTTTGTCCTCTCTTGGTTCTACTTCTCTTATTGGACATTCAATTCCTATTTTGGAGGAGATATCTTTTTTCAGCAAGGGTACAACAGAGTTGCATTCAGAGGCATAGGAATAAATTTAGATTTGGATTCCTTGTTCATCCAGGATGTGGGAATGGCTTCTACATACACCAGTAAATCTATTTCTTCTTAAGGGAAGAAATGTTGTTTGTAGGCAATGGATTGGATTTTGTCTTCAGGCACTTATCATTGGTACTAGAGTTGATTCTTGGAGGGGATTCATAATCTCATTCATATGCTCTCTCTTATGGAGGGGCATTTATTATGTATTTGTGATGGACATAGTTTTTAGTTCACATCACTTGTACATACCTATTGTTTTCTCTCTTTTGGAGAGGAGTTTTCTTCCACTGGATTTTTCTCTTTTTCTCCACTTTATGAGAGATTCTTATTTGTAAATGGGTACCTGATCAAGCCTTGTTGTTTGGACCCATCTTCTTCTTCTTCTTCTTCTTCTTCTTCTTTAGCTTGTGTGTAATATCCCTAAGTTTCACTTATGGGGGAGTGTTGGTGTAAAATTATATTTACACATTAGCATAAGTTAATTAGGAAATAATCTTCCTTTATTAGTTCTCAATCTTATCACATAGGATAAGATTGCTTTATCTACTTTTCCAGTTTATCTATTTTGACAAATGCAAATGTATAAACTATATATTATTCCTTTGTGAATAATTTAATGCACATGGAGTATTGGTTTCATAGTTTAATCTCTAATTTTTTGGTTTCTTCCCTTTTAAGAAATCCTCTTTGTAGAAGAAATACTACAAATGATTTTGGGAATATAACAATCTTTGTCTCCCTTTGCAGATGCAATCCCATTATTTTTGTTGATAATTGTTGAAAAGTAATACCTTTCTCAATAGTAATTTTTTCCATTACATTTTTGATCTCATCCCAAGATTCCTTATTTTTCAATCTTTCTAACAGGGGTTTACTTTGATGTTGAATTCTACTTGCAAAGTTCTTATTAGCCACAACCCTAGCTTTAATCACCTCACATGGATTATATTGCTAGCGAGGGTCAAGATTAAATTTAAAAAAAAAAAAAATTTGCATGTGCCATAGTGAATGTTTTTCTCTCAAATGTGAACCCTCCACATGAAAAAGGTAGGGAAGGAAATATGCTCCTCTTTTGTTGACTAACAAAGTATAGTTGATCCATATTATTCATCTATCATATATATTCCAATGTTAAAACCCTCTCTATCACATGTATTGGAAGTTTGTGGGGCTCTACTCCTAATCGATAAAATCTTAGCATAGTATATCCCTCCATGAAGTACTAGTCAACCAATTGTATTTCTGATCCTAGTTGAATAGAATCTCTATAATTTGTAGGCAATCTAGGCATTGGAGTATTTGTAATTGCATTATAAATTGGAGCCAAAAAGTAGTCCACAAAATTATTGTAGTTCCTTCTATTATTTTACATCCTTATCTTATGGGTCCACTTAGCCATTAGAAGCAACATTTTCACCTATCCCTGATCATCCAAAAAGGGTTGAATCTAAAGCTTGTTGGCCACAAACCATCCACTAAACCAACCTACAAATAAATAACACAAGTAGGTTGTGAACTTGAAGGTCTTAGTGTTGGAACCTCCTTTAATCATTAAAAATTGTTTATGTATGGATTCTACAACCTACTCAATAAATTTATATTGAACAGGTGGGTAACCCTAATGGATATTGTATACCATTTCAAGGAGGGTTCCATACACTTTATTATTACTATCCAATCCAAGGAAAAATGATAGCATATAAACAGTCTCCTAAACCTAATGTTTAAAAATTTTAATTTGATAAGGAGGCTTTTGGTTGGGTACTTTACCATCATGTGTTATTTTTTGGAGAAAACTTTCTTTAGAACTTTGACTAGCTTCTCCATAATCACTAGCAATATTTTCTAAGTTAATGGGTATTGTTCTAAATTCTTCAAGTGCAAACCCAAACTTGAGGCCAACTTTTTGTGGTAATGGACAAGATTTATTCCTAGTTATCTTTCTTAACATTTTTTTTTATTTTCATAATAGTTTTGGGCATAGACCATGATAAATTATGAGCAAGAGAAAACCTCAGGGAAGGTCATGCATCCCAATCCAACCACCTATGGTGTAGTGATACTATTAATTAGTTGGTTAGCATGCTTTTCGCTAGTTCTCTTTTTCTGATAAGAATATTAAGAAGCTCTGAGCTATACCTACCAATGATTATAAGATCATATATATCATGGTATTCATAAGTAAAATGTGGGGTTTAAGCAGTTTGGCATAGTCTATTTTGTTTATTTCTTTTCCTTTCACTACTATGGTGGTAGAAATGCTTGTAAACCCTCAAACCTAATCCCCAAGATTGAAAATTTTGAAATTGAAGGCTTATAGTAATAGAAAGTTTGAAGGAATGTAGGATTTCTATCTTTCACTTACCTATAAAGATGAATAGAATGATTGCATGAATTTAGTGCAACTCATAATTGGTATTAGAATTTTAGGTGCAGTCTCCCTCTTGCTTCCAACTAGTAACATGTAACAGATTAAGTGCATGTGTGTAATACTACAACTTAAGTTTCTTGTTTTATAAGTTTGTACTTTGTTATTTTGAAACAAGTGCCATGTATATGAACTGGTCACAAAGTATTATGTAAAAAATAATGCAATATTGTGCTTTTAGTTCAAATGAAATTGAAGGATGGCCTGAAATACTATAGCTTCATTAAATTTACCACATCAAGCACCATTAATAAAATATTTAAATATTATAAGTTCTCAACCGTTGATCTAAACTAATCTAATGGCTCATGGTTGATTCCAAATGTTTAAGTTCACAATATGTAGCTTTCAATATTTCCTTCCAGAATTGAACTACAACCATCCATCATTATTCATCAAATGGTAGAAAATTTGAGGAGTAGGACCATCAAATCATAGTATATTTCAAAAGTTCTTTTTATAATATTAATATGTAAAACTTACATAGATAATATTAAAATTGAATAACACTAAAATTTAGGGCTATAAGGAGGCCCTTAAGCAACAAGAGAGAAACAAAGCAAAAGAACTAGTTGTCACTCCTTAGAAGAGACTTTCAAGAAAAGTAGCTTGTGGTTCTATTTTACCTCACTTTAACTATTAGAAGGAGATTACGACATAATTATATGATTGATTTAGGGGCTAGTACACCTATCATGACTAACAAAGTAGTCGATTCCCTAGGTTTACTATATGAGACTATGGAAAAGAGGATCGCCTAGCTAGATGGTAACCTTGTTAAGAATTTAGGAATTGTAAACGACCTATAATTTTTTTGATAGGCAATTTGTTGTTTAGGGGACAGCGCCCTTCTATTATATAATAGAAAAAAGATTACATTGCCTCTAGTGGTAGAGAGTAAGAAATACATATCAATTGTCAAATTCATAACCCCTATTATTGCAATATATTAGAAAATAAAATTCCTCTATTAATTATTGATTTCTTTCTTCCTATTGTTGAGAAAGTAGAGTTGGGTTGGCTTTCAGTAGCTTCATAAAGTCCTTAAGATTACAAAGGATCAACTTAGCTTTGAACTCTCATAGGCACATAATGTAGGCTATTGCTACATAGTATTGCAATGTCAAAGACCTTGCCAATCACCCTACAACCACTCGTTTATCCATGTTGGAGATGGAAGTCATAGTCACTTGATGAAATGACTTATGCACAAAGTTTGCCACCATGAGTTTTCTCCACATCTTTCTCCCCAACATGTTGATAATTATTATGTCGTAAAATGCCCCCTAGGACTTTTATCTCCTAAGTTTAGCTCCTAGGTCCCCTTAGTTTAATCATTCATGTGTAAAACTTGTCCCAGAGCAAAATTCCCTAAAACCCATGACAAATGGGGCTTAGGGGCCTATCTCAATGCTTAATCAAGACCAAAAATAGGCCTCTAGACTTGGGCACCCGCACCCTAGTCTAGACCTATTTTGTCGGGACCCAAATTTAAATTGTCAGCAAAGTGACCGTTAAAAGGTTTCCCTTTGTTGGCATTTTCAATTTAATTTATGAATGTTAGCAAGAATGCATATATAAACATGTTTAGGACTTCATTTTACTCATAGTTAATTAATATGAACTTATGATTATCAAGAAAAGAGCATTCAAGGCATTCATTGTGTTGTAGAGCAATATTGTGTTGTGTTTGTATGTGTTTGTTGCATATTTGGCTCCATCAACTCATCTCCTCATGATTTGAAGGCACTTCATCTCCATGAGGGTTTCACCTCCAAGGTGATATCTACTTTGTGTTTCAATCAATCTATCTTATCATTTTCTTTTGCCTCTATCCACCAAGGACACACACTCTATCTAACAACAGTGTTGGAAGGCTTGACTTCCATTCTAGGGCTTGACCGAGGCAAGCTCCTAAACACCACAACCCCCAACCCCTCTCTTGTGATTGCAGGTTACAGGTGTGGAATCTGGCAGAGAGGAGTTGCAGGATATCAAAGAAAAGGATAAATATTTGGGATTTGAAGAAAACAATGAAGAATATTCCTTTCTGGACAAGGGTGCCCACCCCTGTGTCCTCCAGATTGCCATTGTCATAAACCTTGAAGCAGGTTGCAGACTTCATCACCTTACAGTTCTGGATCCATAGAAAAAGTTACCTGTTGGACTAGGGCACCCACCCCAGTGTCCCCAAAGTTTATACTTTCCAAAATCTAAATCCTGATATGTTTCTGATCTACATTTAGTGCCTTCCTATGTGATCATTTGTCATGTTTCATTTGTTTGTTTACGATTTTGTATAATGAGGGTTTAAGGCTTAATCGGATTAGGGTTTAACAAATTATCAATACATTCCAACTTTCCTTATCATCTCAAAGTGACACCAAATCTATAGCTAAGTCCTCTTGCAAGAGAAGTGACTGAACTCGGTTTATGTCCTTGAATGATTATATGTGAAAGGTGGGTTTGATTAAATCTATCTAAAACACTATCAACCTCATCAACCCCACTTTTCCTATATAACATTTTGTTGAACCTGTGTTTCTACTGAACTTGCATCTTGCTGAGTGTTGTAATCAGATTTTCTTTCATTCATATCATTTTCATCATCATACATTTTAAAATCTTGCATAAATTTGAAAATTTTGAAAAAAATAGGCATTTTTTGCTTGCACTATTTTCCTTGCATATCATTGAAAACATCTAATTTTCTGATATTTACATCATATCTAAGATAAATTACAGCACTTATCTTTTTATTATCATTTACCTTGGATTTGTATCTCTCATTTGCTAGAGTTTTGCTTGAAATTTTGCATTTTACATATAACCTAGTAATTTCAAAAGCTAGGGGTTGTAATTAAAATCTTGTTTCAAATTTTATTACTCATGTTAACATTCTTTCAAATTTTATTTTGGACTTTAGTTTTTCATCATAGTGTGTTATTGCATTTAGATTTCAAATTTTGCAATTACACATTGTGCATTTCAACTAAAACAAGCATATTCATTCATCGTGCCTTAATTTTGACTTTGCATTGAGCAATGTAGCATATTGGCATCATTTTTAAATTTGATCTGATTTATTTTACACATTAAATCAGATTAGATCTCATTCATATATCATTGTGCATAATTTTATAACATTTTTTGTGCATTTACATTGAAAAAAGTGGAAAATTTGAGCATTTTAGGTGCATAAGCAAGCATAGTTTTGCTTTGTTTCATTACATTTGTCATAAATATCTTTCATTTTAGATCTTGCATTCATTTTAAAACATACGTCCATTGGTGATTTGAAAATTTTTGTATTATTTCATAGTATTGTGTGAAAATTGGCATATTTTTAATTACACTGTGTATTTCAACACTAAGTGTTTATACACCTTATTCACACTTCCTTGATCAAAACCTTTAAAATCACTTACTTTTCTTTGTTGTGTAGTACTTTTTCCTCTATCCACTATGTTTGTTGTGGACTTTGTGTGTCTTTTAGCACCTGTTTCCCTCAAAAAAGTACATTAGTGCGAAATGGTCTCACATCTATGGCTTTTCATCATAAAAATAATGCCATGGTCTCTCCCTCACTTGATAAGAAAAGGAAGACCCCTGAATGCAAAATAACATTTACACTATGAGATAGAATAGTGGGATATATTGAAGGTCCCCTTTACATTACCGTTAACATAATAGGGACTCCGGTAAGAGGAGCCCTTGTTGATCCAAATTGCATGACTAACATTGCTACAAAAGAGTTCCTTTATTCACATAAATTGATACAATAAACTTATGAGCATATAAACATGATGATAAAAACACACAAGGGATTTTTCCTCCCGATTATAGGGAAGATTACTTTAATGATCCAAGTGCTTGATATAGCTTTAGAACAATCACTTGATATCATCCCTACATCTTGTTGAATGCACAAGACAACTGAGAGGTGGGGTGAATCAATTGTAACTTATAATTCCAAAACCCTCAAACACATTTACATCCACATCAATTCGATTAGCCCTTAAACTGTTATGATGATTAAGCATGAAAGCAAATAACATAAACTGAATCAAATCAACATCAAACACAAGAGAACACCATATTTACGTGGAAAACCCAAGAAGGGAAAAACCATGGTGAGGATTAGCACACAGTATAAAGTAATAACAACACCGAAAAACAATAGGCTCACTTCCATAAGGCTCACTACCAAAGGGATCACTTCCCAAAAGAAAGGCTCACTGCCAGAATAGAGAAGAAGATAGAGAAGATTGTTACAAGGAGAAAACTATCTCAATGCAATAGAGAATTCTACCTCAACACCATCAACACCTTCGCAGTCATATTGAAGAATTGTAGACACCTTCTACTCACTGCATCCATTAATCTAACACATGAAAGCTTGTACTGCACCACACATTCTACTACACTTTTATTCATATCACATCCATATCACACACACTTGATCACGATCCCTTGACACTAATTTATACTGTGTTCAACCTTGAGAACATTCTCCAAGGTCGGCAAATTACCTTAACCTAGAAAATTCAAATTAGGTCTAGACCTAAACATTCCTATAGTGGAAAGGAATGAATGCGACCCATACCACACCTTAGCTCAGACCTAAATCCACTCTTACACGTTACTCCATTCTTCCACAACCACCGAAGCACAACCGCAAGTAGTGTAAACAACCAAGTCAGCCAAACTTGTGTTAACACTATGAACTTTTAAGTACACGCTTCTTCAAATATCAAAAGATAACTCGCCGACCACGCGCCAAGCTTGAACATGATCTAGAGGCATCCACAAGCACCTAAAAACTAAAAAATCCTTTCACAACAACCTTCACCTAACGGAAGTTCACACCGGAGCACTCAAACAACTCTGTCATACACTGCAACTCAAGAAATCAACTTGCGGAGCACCAAACCATGAACAACTTGAACTAAAACACTATATAAGCATTATAAGCACAAATATAGAACCACAAAGCTAGAAACAAATCTGTGGAGAAATGCAAAGCAAAATAGTTTCTCCCAGACACCTCTGCAAAACTTAGAAACTTAGTCCACACACTGGTGAACACAACTTCCTCTACACAACGAACCAGAACACCAAATTTAGAATATAACATCTCTTAACATCTCTAAACAACATATCCAAACCACAAAGACAGATCTTCAACATAGAGGAAATGTGGAGCAAAACTAGAACACTACTCTGTAAACCAAAATGCCACTTCAACAAACTGTTTCCTTTATTAATCAAATTTTCTCAAAAGAACTTGAAAACCAACCAACATAAACATATTCTTAACATATTTAGCACCTCTTCAAAGCAACCAAATCAGCTTCAGCAGAGCAACTTAACTAAATATCTCATACCATTGCAACAACCTCATCTCTGCTCAACCAGTTGACACTAATGACAACACCAACCTAACATGTTGACATCAATGACAACACTAACTGCACATACTTGCAACAATATCCCCCTTTTTGATTAATGGAACACATGATGTGAAAAACCATCAAGACAATAGCATCCACAATACTACGCTTCATACCAACTCATTTCCTTTCTCTTTCTCTCTCCCTCAGCTTGCTACTCTTTTCCTAACAATTGACTCTCTCCTTTCTCTCCTTTTTCACATTGCTCTCTCTCCCCCTTTGACATCAATGGAAAAGGGCTTCATCTTTCTCTTTGTCATTCTCATACTTGTACCTACTCATCACTTCTTTAACACATCTTTTCTTTTACTGCTCTTCATACTCCCCCTTAGAATAAACCAACATTAGAACTTACTCCCCCTGACTGCCACAACCATCATGAACAATACCTACTCCCCCTGAGAGGTAGCCTCCAACATCAGTCCAGAATAAGGAATGAATCTTGAAATCCATTGGACTGATGCATCTCCTTATGCATCTAGTTCAAATAAGGAGGGACAATAACCCCTAACTTCTCCCAGAGATACTCAAATGTATCCTTAGGAAGAGCCTTGGTGAATATATTAGCAACCTGATCCTTTGTAGGCACATACTCAAGCTTCACTTCATTCTCTGCAACCTTCTCTCTTAGAAAGTGATACTAGATTGATATATGTTTTGTACTTGAGTACATCACCAGATTCTTTGAAATGTTAATAGCACTTGTATTATCATAGAAGATAGGAATAGGTTTATCATTTACAACTCTGATATCCTTTAAGGTTTGCCTCATCCACAACACTTGTGTGCAGCAAGATGTTGCAACAATGTATTTTGCCTCTATAGTAGACAAAGATACTGAATCTTGCTTCTTACTTAACCATGACACCACTCTGTCTCCAAGAAAGAATGCACCGCCACTTGTACTTTTCTTGTCCTACACAACCAACCCAATCTGCATCTGTATAAGCATTTAGAGCAAAGTCATTATCCTTTGGATACCACAAGCCATGATCTGGAGTGCCCTTTAAATATCTGAATATCCTCTTCATTGCTGCAATATGTGACTCTCTAGGATCTTCTTGAAATCTAGCCACAAGACACACTGCATGCATAATATCTAGTCTAGTAGCAGTTAAATATAGCAATCCTCTAATCATTAATCTATACCTGCTCTGATCAGCCTTAGGAGATTCATCATTCTTGCTTAGCTTCCAACCAGTTATCATAGGAGTACATACTAGTTTAGAATCTTCCATTCTAAACTTCTTTAACATCTCTTTGACATACTTCGATTGCAAAATGAAAATACCTTTATCTATCTGATTGATCTGTAGCCCAAGGAAGAAGTTCATTTCCCCACACATTGACATTTCAAATTCTTTTTGCATTTCATCTGCAAAACTCTTACACATACCTTCATTTCCACCAAAGATTATATCATCTACATACACTTCCATAATCAAAATTTGATCTTCTCCTACTTTGATGTACAGATTGCTATCTGTGATACCTTTGTTGAATCCTTGTTGTAATAAGTACATGTCTAACCTTCCATACCAAACTCTGGGGGCTTGCTTCAATCCATATAGTGCCTTCTTTAACCTGCAAACCATATCCAATTTTTCTGATAACTAAAATCCATCTGGTTGTTCTATGTATACTTCTTCTTCCAATTCACCATTCAAGAAAGCAGATACAGTTTCACATCCATTTGATATACTTTGAAATCCTTATGTGCTGCAAAACCCAAAAACATCTTAATGGCCTCCATTCTTTTCACCAGAGCATAAGTTTCCTCATAGTCTATTCCTTCTACTTGTGAGTAACCTTTACACACAAGCCTTGCCTTGTTTCTTACCACTTCTCCATTCTCATTCAGTTTGTTCCGGAATACCCACTTACTTCCAATCACATTTTTGTTTGCTAGTCTTGGGACAAGTTCCCAGGTTTGATTCTTTTCAATATGCATTAGTTCTTCTTCCATAGCCTTGATCCAATACTCATCCTTGCATGCTTCAATCACTGTTTTAGGTACAACTTTAGAGAGTAAACATAAATTTACCTATTCTTCAATAGCTTTCCTTCTTGTCACCAATTATTTGATTTTCAGAATGATGCTTCTGCACATACTTGGGAGTTATAGGAGTCTTTTCCAGAGCTTCAAGTCTTCTTCAATTTGTACTTCCTTTTCATCAACATTTTCTTCTTCTCTACAAGAGGGCTCATCTGATTCATATCCATTGAATTCTTATGTAGATCTTCATCAACTTTGACATTTAAACTCTCAACAATTCTTCTTAGCCTCTTGTTGTAGCACCAGTAAGTGTTGCTTTGAGTAGAATACCCAAGGAAGATACCTTCATCAGACCTTGCATCAAACTTTCCTAGATTTTCTTCATCCCTTCTGATATAACATTTGCTTCCAAACACTCTGAAGTACTTGGCAGTAGGAATCCTTCCATACCATAACTCATAAGGGGTCTTTGTACTATTTGCTCTATCCTACACTCTGTTCAATATATAAACAATAGTATGAATTGCCTCTCTCTAGTAGACCTCCGGTAGATTTGCTTCTTTTATCATTATACTTGCAGCTTCTTGAACAATCCTACTCTTTCTTTCAACTACTCCATTCTGATGAGGAGTCCTAGGGGTAGATAAGTGCCTCTTTATTCCATGATTCTCACAAAACATGTTAAACTCATTGGAGGTGAACTCTCCACCTCTATCAGACCTCAAACATTTAATTGTCATATTCATTTCATTCTCAACCATGACTTTGAATGCTTTGAACTTATCTAGAGCTTTAGATTTTTCTTTGAGAAAAGTAACCCATGTCATTCTAGAATAATCATCAATTAGTAGCATGAAATACATGTCACCTTGAAAACTCCTTACCTTGGTAGGACCACAAAGATCTATATGCACCAATTCTAATAGTCCAGTAGAAGATTGATCCTTGACTTTGAAACTTCTTCTTGCTTGCTTTCCAATTTGACATTCCTTACAGACAACATTGATGGGCTTTGTAATCTTTGGTAGATCTCTTATAGCTTGAACTGAACTTATTCTTACCAAGTTATCAAAATTGATGTGACACAATCTTCTATGCCATAGCCAACTTTCATTGATCTGAGTCATGAAACAATAACCATCACCACCTTTGAGCTAATAAACATTTCCATCTATTCTCTTTTCAGTAGCTATCACAGTTCTGGAGTCTTTTCTGATCTCACAACCACCATCCTGAAACACAAGATTGTATCCTTTGCTACACATTTGTCCAACACTCAAGAGATTATGCTTTAAACCCTTAACATAAAGAACATCATCAGTGTTATGCTTTCCATCAAAACTGATTGAGCCTCTTCCACATATCTTTGCAGTTGTATCATCACCAAATATAACTAGTCCTCCATCATATTTTTCAAGTTTAACAAACTTAGTTTTAACTACTCCATTTTGTTGAGGAGACCTAGGGGTAGATAAGTGCCTCTTTATTACATGATTCTCACAAAACATGTTAAACTCTTTGGAGGTGAACTCTCCACCTCTGTCAAACCTCAAACATTTAAGTGTCATATCCATTTAATTCTCAACCATGAATTTGAATTCTTTGAACTTATCTAGAGATTTAGATTTTTCTTTGAGAAAAGTAACCCATGTCATTCTAGAATAATCATCAATTAGTAGCATGAAATACCTGTCACCTTCAAAACTCCTTACCTTGGTAGGACCACAAAGATCTGTATGCACCAATTCCAATAGTCCAGTAGAAGGTTGATCCTTGACTTTGAAACTTCTTCTTGCTTTCATTCCAATTTGACATTCCTTATAGACAACATTGATGGGCTTTGTAATCTTTGGAAGATCTCTTATAGCTTGAACTAAACTTATTCTTACCAGGTTATCAAAATTGATGTGACACAATCTTCTATGCCATAGCCAACTCTCACTGATTTGAGTCATGAAACAATAACCATCACCATCTTTGAGCTAATAAACATTTCCATCTATTCTCTTTCCAATAGCTATCACAGTTCTGGAGTCTTTCTTGATCTCACAACCACCATCCTGAAACACAAGATTGTATCCTTTTCTACACATTTGCCCAACACTTAAGAGATTATGCTTTAAACCCTTAACATAAAGAACATCATCAATGTTATGCTTGCCATCAAAACTGATTGAGCCTCTTCCACATATCTTAGCAGTTGTATCATCACCAAACATAACTAGTCCTCCATCATATTTTTCAAGTTTAACAAACTTACTTTTATCACCGGTCATGTGATTTGAGCATCCACTGTTAATAACCAAATAGTTCTTTTCTTGTCTAGTATGAAAAGCCTATATCAAAGTACCTTTAGTATTAAGACTTACCTCTAGAGCCTTTTCCTTCACACATTTCTCAGAGTTAGCAGAAATAGTATCCTCTTTTAAAGCTATGAACAAACATTCATTATCCTCATCATTTTCATAATCAGATTCATCATCAGATATACTTGCATCTTCTCTAACATAGTAGCTTTTCTTAGGCACTCTACTTTTGTTCTCCCTATTCTTATTTCTCAAAATTCTTTCTAGACATCTTGAATCATAATGACCTATCTTGCCACAACTGAAGCACTTGAAAGGTAACTTACCACTGTACTTACCAGTACCCAATTTCATTTTTCTCACAAAGTTAGCTTCCACATCATCAGAATCCTCCTGATTTGATTCCACTGTCTTCTCAGATTTGCCAGCCTTGAAGGTAGTCTCAGTCTTTGCACTACTTGTACCAAATTCTCTCATTTCAAAAGTAGTTAAGGTACCAAGCAATTGATCTTTGGTAAACTGATTTAGATTTTGCAATTCTTCAATAGCAGAAACTTTATAACTATAAGCTTTAGGAAGAGTTCTGAGTACCTTCAATACCACTTTTTTTTCATCCACATCTCCACCAAGTCCTTTGATGCCATTGACAACTTCATCCACCTTCTGTAAGTAGCTTGTAATGTTTTCATCTTTAGACATTCGCATGGTCTCAAACATGAGCTTCAAATTCTGCATTTTAGCTTGCTTGACCTTATCATCTCCTTCATAAATGCTTTTTAAATTTTTCTAGATTTCATTAGTAGTTTTTAGATTCATAACTTTCACCAACTCAGAATTAGTAAGACCACTTAAAAGTGCATACCTTGCTTTACCATTGGTTTCATAGGCCTTGATCTCATTTGTAGGACTTGGACCATTTTCCAGTATAGTATATTCAATCTCAATAGACTTCCAGATGTCATATCCAAGATAAATCAGATAACCTTCAATCCTTATTTTCCAGAATGCATAATCTATTCCATGGAACAATGAAACATCCTTCTTGTGCGCCATCTCCTTGATCTACCTCAAGAGGTTAAGCTTCCTTCCAAGGAACCTTGCTCTGATACCAATTGTTGAATGCACAAGACAACTGAGAGGGGGGATGAATCATTTGTAACTTACATTTCCAAAACCCTCAAAAACAATTCGATCCACATCAATTCAATTAGCCCTTAAACTATTATGATGATTAAGCATGAAAGCAAATAATAGAAACTGAATCAAATCAACATCAAACACAAGAGAACACCAGATTTACATGGAAAAACCACGGTGAGGATTAGCTCACAATATAAAGTAATAACAACATCAAAAAATAATAGGCTCACTTCCAGAAGGCTCATTGCCAAAGGGCTCACTACCCAAAAGAAAGGCTCACTGCCAGAATAGAGAAGAAGATAGAGAAGATTGTTACAAGCAGAAAACTATCTCAATGCAACAGAGAATTCCACCGCCACACCATCAACACCTTCACAATCATACTAAAGAATTGTAGACACCTTTTACTCAGTGCATCTAGTAATCTAACACATGAAATCTTGTACTGCACAACACATTCTACCACACTGTTATTCACATCAAATCCATCGCGTGCACACTCGATCATGATCCCTTGACACTTATTTATATTGTCTTCAACCTTGAGAACATTCTCCAAGGTCGACAAATTACCTTAACTAGGAAAATTCAAATTAGGTCTGGACCTAAGCATTCCTACGATGGAAAGGAATGAATGTAGACCATACCACACCTTAGCTCAAACCTAAATCCACTTTTACACATTACTCCATGCTTCCACAATCACCAGAGCACAACCACAAGTAGTGTAAACAACCAAGTCAGCCAAAATTGTGTTAACACTGAACTTTTAAGTACACGCTTCCTTAAAGATCAAAAGATAACTTGTGGACCATGTACCAAGCTTGAACATGATCTAGAGGCATCCAAAAGCACCTAAAAACCAACAAATCTTTTCACAACAACCTTCACCTGACGAAAGTTCACATCAGAGCACTCAAACAACTTTGTCATACACTGCAACTCAAGAAATCAACTTTCGGAGCACCAAACCATGAACAACTTGAACTAAAACAATATATAAGCATTATAAGCACAAATCTAGAACCGCAAAGCTAGAAATAAATCTATGGAGAAATGCGGAGCAAAACAATTTCTCCCAGACACCTCTGCAAAACTCAAAAACTCAGTCCACACACTGGTGAACACAACTTCCTTTGCACAATGAACTAGAACACCAAATTTAGAATATAATATTCGTTAACATCTCTGAACAACATATCCAAACTACAAAGACAAATCTTCAACATAGAGGAAATGCAGAGCAAAACTAGAACACTACTCTGTAAACCAAAATGTCACTTCAACACACTATTTCCTTTATTAATCAAATATTCTCAAAAGCACTTGGAAACCAACCAATAGAAACATATTCTTAACATCTTTAGTAGAGCAACTCAACCAAATAGCTCATACCATTGGAACAACCTCATCTCTACTCAACCAATTGACACTAATGACAACACCAAGCTAACATGTTGACATCAATGACAACACTAACTGCACATACTTGCAACACATCTGACCTCTTCCATATAAGACTAGGCCATCCATAGCTCAAGGCTATGAAAGCTATCCCTTCAACCCTTCACCAATGCTTAAAATTTCCTCACCATGGGTCTATACGAATAGTTCACCATAGTCGATGGCAACCTTTGGTTATGCGTAAAAACATCATTCTTGACTACCTTTGGCCCGAACCTACTGAAGAACCTAAACCACAAACAGATCAAACTTTCTTGGGATATCAACATTACAAAGCTTAATTACTATCAAAATTGGTCAGAATCCCTATTCAACAAACAACAAATAAAGAACAACCTATATTACAAGAACCCCCTAGACCGAAAGGTAAGGGAGTCTATGCTAAGGTTCCTCCTCCATCACCCTTACAAGGATCAGGAGATACCTGTGGAAAATAAAGCAAGGCACCATTAAGAGAAAATCACATGTATGCTTCTTCTTTTGAGATATCAAAAACTATGGAAAATCATGATAATACTCTTGACAACATCACTAATAAAACATGAAGGAATAGACTAGTGAAAGAAAGAAGGAAGAGAATGTTACAAATATGGGTCTAACTGGTGTTGTCATTGATGTCAACATAATCCTATTATAGAAATGACAAGGATTGGATGAGCTATGTACTGAGGATATTGAGAAAATTAGTCATATCAGGAACAGAGAAGAACAGTAAAGACAGTAAAGTAAAGATCCAAGTTAAGATGACTATCAGAGGTTGCGGTTCAAATGGTTTGTAGATATGAGTCTTAAAATACTCCAGTCAAGATTTCAGAGGTCCACATGAAGATCTGAAGAAGTTATAGCTGCTCAAGTAGAACCGGTTCTGGCAGATGTTCAGAGGTGACAGAGTAACACAGATAGGTCCGGTGAGATCCGGAAATGCATTGTCCTATTCTGTGGATTTGAGGAAGTGTTGAGGAAGTCTCTGTGAAGTGTTAAATAGTTTGGTTCATGGGTTGAAGGTCCGGAAGCATCTATTCTTCTATGACAGTGATGACAGACTGTGTTCTTGATGTTTCAGATGAAGGAGAGAAGGATTCCAGTAAGCAGATGAAGTACGGATGTTGTTGGTGTTTCAGGCTATCTTGTGAAGGTTTTTGGATTGTGTCCAGCCCATATTGGTGGTCCATATTGGAGTTGGAGCCCGTAATTGAAGAATAACCTCCGGATGATGATGTTCTTCCTGAGACTGGCCGATCAGATGAGTTACACATCTTGCGAATGTTCTCATAGATGTTTGCCGACTTAGATGATTATCCCTACATTGATGTCTTGTATAAATAAGGGGTTGCGAAGTCATTTCAAAGGGGTCTTGGAGTTAAGTAAGGAGTTGTAGCAAGGAAGAGAGCGAAAGGCAGAGCAGAAGTATTGGGCTTAAATGGAACTGATTCAAGCATGGTGAAGATGATATTTTCTAGTTCAAGTAGGTGATGCTTATTTCTTTGTAGACAGTGTGTCTCGTGTAGGAAGTGAGCCTCTTGTGAGCAGTGTGCTTAGGTAGTGAGCCCTAATTGGCATGTGCCATTTTGTTCTTTCTATTCTTCTAATAGAGAATACAATCTTGGGTTAGTCACCCCATGGTTTTTCCCTTAACTGGGTTTTCCACGTCAAAATCTTGGTGTCTTATGTGTTGATGAGTTTTTGCTTTTGATTTAATTGCATTATGTTTCATGATTGATAAACTGCTAATCACTAAGAAGATTTAAGTGTGAAATTGGAGAAAGTTTTGCACAACTGATTCACCCCCCCTCTCAGTTGTGTGCCCTAAGTCTAACAATTGGTATCAGAGCCAAGTTCCTCTAAAAAGAGCTTAACAGCTTGAGGAGATCCAGGATGTCATCTTACAAGAAGGATAGTCTGGAGTCTGATAGAACCAACTTTAATCTATGGAAAGGTCGCATGAAATGTCACTTGCAATGTATGGGTATGGCGTACTGGACCATGGCTACAACACAGTATACACCTCCACAGGGTGGTCTAAAATATGTAAATGAAATTACAGATGCTGAAAATAATCTACAGACTATTGAAGCTCTTCTTAGCACATTATCTGATACAGAGCTCTCAAATGTTGTTGACCTACCAACTACTTTTGAGATTTGGCAAAAATTGGAACTTTTGCATGAAGGAGACAAGTATGTTAAATGTGCAAGGTTACAGAGTCTAAAAGGGAAATTTGAAAATCTCAAGATGAAAGATGATGAAAATATCACTACTTTTATGCCAAGGGTTAATGAGATTGTTTGTGGAATTAGAAATGCTGGTGGAGTCTTGGATGAAGATGAGATTGTTGGCAAAATTCTTAGATCTCTTCCTGCCTCTTATAAAATCAAGGTTGCTGCCATTGACGAATTCAGAGCCCATACAACTCTCACAAGAGATCAATTGGCTGGCAAATTGGCTGCATTTGAAATGACCAAGTTTGGAGATGACCCCCCCAAGACTGAATATGCATTCAAATCTAGTGCCTATGTAAAAGGTAAACAAAGGTTTGATCCAGGAGAGAACTCATCAAGGAAACTGTTATGGTATGAAAAAGCAAGAAAAGACCTGGAAGAAGAAGAAGTAGAAACTGCTCAACTTGAAGCCCTTATTGCAAAGAGACTGCCAAGAGGATCCGGTAAGTATGAAGGAAAATTGTCTTTTAAGTGTTTCAACTGCAATAAGATTGGTCATTTTGCCTCAAAGTGTCCGGAAAGATTTTCAAGGCCAAATCCTAACAGATCAAGGTTCCAAAAGAATTGCTACTATGTTCATGAAGAAGATGATAATGAAGGAGTAACAGATGATGAATCAGAGATAGGAAACAAATCTGGAAGTGATTGGGTGTTTATTGCCATCAAGGAAGAAGAACCAATATCCTTTGAATCTATCAATCATAAAATTGTAGAAAGAGCTCTGGATGCTCAAATTAAAGAAAAGGATGACTGGGTCATTGATAGTGGTTGCTCTCACCATATGACAGGTGACAAAAATAAGTTCATAGATTTGGAAAGGTATGAAGGAGGAGTGGTAAAGTTTTGTGATAATTCTGCTGGTAGAATCAGAGGAAGAGGAACTATTTCTTTTGATGGAAGGAACAAAACCGGTAATGTACTATATGTTGAAGGTTTGAAGCACAATCTTCTCAGTGTTGGACAGTTAGTGGACAAAGGCTATGATCTCCAATTCAAGAATGGAAAATGCAAGAACTTTGAAAGTTCCAAAATAGAGATTGCATCTGGTACCCAAACTAAAGGTAATATCTTCCACTTGGTTGGTACTGATAAAAGTTGCTTATTTGCTCAAGTTGATCAAAGTTGGTTGTGGCATAGGAGAATGTGTCATGTGAATTTTGACAATATCATCAAGATAAGAAATACTCAAGCTGTAAGAGATCTTCCAAAATTGGTGAAACCTACAAATAGCTTGTGTAAAGAATGTCAGTTGGGTAAGCTAAGCAGAGTCACATTCAAGAGTAAGGAACTGTCTTCTACCAGATTATTGGACTTAGTTCATATTGATCTTTGTGGCCAAGAACCAGGAGTGTGCAAGGTGATAGATACTTCATGTTACTAATTGATGACTATTCTCGGATGATGTGGGTAACCTTTCTGAAAGAGAAATCAGAAGCTCTTGAGAAATTCAAAATATTCAAGGCTATGGTAGAGAATGAAACCAGATTAAAATTGAAATGTCTGAGGTCTGATAGAGGTGGGGAATTCACATCCGGTGAGTTCTTAGAGTTCTGTGAGAAACATGGAATAAAGAGACAGTTATCTGCTCCTAGGACTCCACAGCAGAATGGAGTAGTGGAAAGAAAGAACCTGACCATCTAGGAAGCTTCTAGGACCATGATGATGGAAGTAAATGTTCCTCAGATCTATTGGAGATAAGTTGTCAACACTGCAGTCTATACTCTCAATCAAGTTCAAATCAGAAGTAATACCGGTAAGACTCCTTATGAACTTTGGTTTGGCATCACTCCTACTGTGAGGTATTTTAGAGTTTTTGGTAGCAAATGTTACATTAAAAGAGATGAAGATCTAGGAAAGTTTGATGCTAGAAGTGATGAAGGAATATTCTTGGGTTACTCTACTCAAAGCAAAGCATACCAGTGTTATAACAAGAGACTAAGAAAGATAATAGAAAGTACAAATGTGAAGGTTGATGAGGGAATTGAGAAACCCTCAAGGTTTTATGAATATGATGAAGATGATCAGAATGGTGTTCTGATACAAGGAGTCCAAACCTCTTCTGAAAGTTAGATTCCAACTGATCCGGTAAATCAGGAAGAAGAGACAAGTCTAAATGAGCCTGATCAAGAAGCAGAAGTACAAGAAACTCCCAAAGTTTCAAGTTATGTAAGATTGAACCACTCTGAAGATCATATCATAGGTGACAAAAGCAAAGGTGTGCAAACTAGAAGGAGAATTGCTCAAAATTTAGATGAGTATTGTCTGATTTCAAAGATTGAACCTAAGACAATAAATGAAGCCTGCAATGATGAAAACTGGACCAAAGCAATGGAGGAAGAGTTGATGCAAATTGAGAAAAAACACACTTGGGATCTTGTTCCTAGACCTAGAAACAAGAATGTGATTGGAACCAAATGGGTCTTCTGGAACAAACTAAATGAAGTTGGTGAAGTAATCAGAAATAAAGCCAGATTGGTCTGCAAGGGCTATTCTCAAATAGAAGGAGTTGATTTTGAAGAAACTTTTGCTCTGGTGGCAAGAATTGAAGAAGTTAGATTATTTCTTGCTTTTGCTGCCTTCAAAGATTTCAAAGTATATTAGATGGATGTCAAGTCTGCCTTCCTAAATGGTGACTTGGAAGAAGAAGTGTACATTGAGCAACCGGATGGATTTCAATTGTCTGATCATGATAATATGGTCTGCAAGTTGAAGAAGGCACTGTATGGACTGAAGCAAGCACCAAGAGCCTAGTATGAAAGATTGGATAAACATCTTTTGAAGATTGGTTTCAACAAAGGTACTGCTGACAGTAATTTGTACTTCAAAATTGATCATGAAAACATCTTGATTGTTGAAATGTTTATTGATGATATCATTTTTGGAGGAAGAAATAGTATGTGTAAAACTTTTGCAAATCAAATGAAAAGTGAATTTGAGATGTCCATGCTTGGTGAAATGAATTTCTTCTTGGGTCTGCAAATCACTCAAACAAAGAAAGGAATCTTCATTTCTCAGACCAAATATGTGAAAGAATTATTGAAGAAATTTGGGATGGAAGACTCAAAACCAATGAACACTCCCATGGCAACCAGATATAAATTGAGCAAAGATGATGATTCTCCTAAGGTTGATCAGACAAAGTATAGGTCAATGATTGGAGGACTGTTGTATCTCACTCAAACTAGACCAGACATAATGCAGGCTGTTGGTCTTGTTGCTAGATTTCAGGTTGATCCTAGAGAATCTCATGTCATGGCAATCAAGAGGATTTTTAGATATCTAAAAGGGACAGTTGAGTATGGTCTATGGTATCCCATAGATCATGATTTCTCTCTTCATGCATATACAAATGCAGATTGGGCAGGAGATGTGGATGACTGGAAGAGTACCAGTGGTGGAGCATTCTTTTTGGGGAAGAGATTGGTTTCTTGGCTAAGCAAGAAACAAGAGGCAATATCTCTATCCACAACTGAAGTAGAATATATTGTAGTAGCAGGTAGTTGCACTCAGGTTTTGTGGATGAAGCAAATGCTAAGAGACATAAGAGTGGAATATGAGGAGCCTATCACAATCTTCTGTGATAATTCAAGTGCAATATATATATCTAAGAATCTGGTGTTGCATTCAAAGACTAAGCATATATCTATCAAGTTTCATTTTCTGAGAGAGCAAGTGCACAAGAATGAAGTCAGATTGGAGTTTGTGCCTTCCAAGGATCAGATTGTAGATATCTTTACTAAACCTCTACCTAAGGACTCTTTTGAGTATCTCAGGGAGAAGTTAGGGGTTATTGTCCCTCCAATGATGAACTAAGGTGCACTGATGTGCATCAGTCTGGTGGATATCACAATCATATCCTGTGATCCAGATACATGATAATAAGCTGCCACTCAGGGGGAGCAGCTGGTATGGTTCTGAAGTGTTGGAGTTGCAAGTATGAGCCCTTTGCCATTGATGTCAAAGGGGGAGAGAAGACATGTGAAAAACAAGTGGTTGATGATCAAAGGGGGAGCAGTAAAGGAAGAGAAGACATGTGAATGGTTGTTGCTGATAGGGAGAGTTGTGATAGTAAGTAGAAGTTCTTGTCTTGATGGTTTTTCACATCATATGTTGCCATCAATGACAAAGGGGGAGATTGTTGCAAGTATGGGTCTAACTGGTGTTATCATTGATGTCAACATACTCCTGTTACAGAAATGACAAGGATTGGATGAGCTATGTACTAAGGATATTGAGAAAATTAGTCATATCAGGAACAGAGAAGAACAGTAAAGACAGTAAGGTAAAGATCCAAGTTAAGATGACTATCAGAGGTTGCGGTTCAAAGGGTTTGTAGATATGAGTCTTAAAATACTCCAGTCAAGATTTTAGAGGTCCACATGAAGATCTAAAGAAGTTATGGCCGCTCAAGAAGAACCGGTTCTAGCAGATGTTCAGAGGTGACAGAGTAACATAGATAGGTCCAGTGAGATCCAGAAATGCATTATCCTATTCTGTAGATTTGAGGAAGTGTTGAGGAAGTCTCTGTGAAGTGTTAAATAGTTTGGTTCATGGCTTGAAGGTCTGGAAGCATTTGTTCTTCTGTGACAGTGATGACAGACTATGTTCTTGACGTTCCAGATGAAGGAGAGAAGGATTCCAGTAAGCAGATGAAGTGCGGATGTTGTTGGTGTTTCAGGCTATCTTGTGAAGGTCTTTGGATCATGTCCAGCCCATATTGGTGGTCCGCATTGGAGTTGGAGCCTGCAATTGAAGAATAACCTCCAGATGATGATGTTCTTCCTGAGACTAGTCGACCAGATGAGTTACACATCTTGTAGATGTTCTCATAGATGTTTGCCGACTTAGATGATTATTCCTAAGTTGATGTCTTGTATAAATAAGGGGTTGCGAAGTCATTTCAAAGGGGTCTTGGAGTTAAGTAAGGAGTTGTAGAAAGGAAGAGAGTGAAAGGCAGAGTAGAAGTATTGGGCTTAAATGGAACTGATTCAAGCATGGTGAAGATGATATTTTCTAGTTCAAGTAGGTGATGCTTATTTCTTTGTAGACAGTGTGTCTCTTGTAGGCAGTGAGCCTCTTGTGAGCAGTGTGCTCAGGCAGTGAGCCCTAATTGGCATGTGCCATTTTGTTCTTTGTATTCTTCTAACAGAGAATACAATCTTGGGTTAATCATCCTGTGGTTTTTCCCTTAACCAGGTTTTCCACATCAAAATCTTGGTGTCTTATGTGTTGATGAGTTTTTGCTTTTGATTTAAGTGCATTATGTTTCATGATTGATAAAATGCTAATCACTAAGAAGATTTAAGTGTGAAATTGGAGAAAGTTTTGCACAACTGATTCACCTCCCCTCTCAATTGTTTGCCCTAAGTCTAATAGAGAAGACAAGCCTTGGCTCAAAATACACCACTACAACAAGAGAACATTTCACCATCTAACATTGAATCAAACAAAGAAGATATTAAGGCTGAAGAGTTATAGGATGATAACTTTAGTCAAGAAATTGTACCTTATGTTCCCCTTTCTTTGTGCATTCAAGATTGGGAGGAAGATGACTTGCTCGATGACAACCGCTAGTTCAGTTGTATACACAGGTAAGTATTTCTAACCCTGTTGGTCACCTTTGTCGCAACATACCTATGCTCACTTACGTGACCTCCTCTTATGTGTTGTGTTCCCCCGTGATGTGTTATGTGTTATGTTTAGGTCTCCTTGGATGACCCTTGATACTCTTGTAAGGTCAAGGATACCGGGAGACCGCCTCTGTTGTGACCATTCTTCTATTTGTTTCATCATTCTTCTATCTTGCATCTCCTCTATTTTTATGTTGTGTGTTGTACCTTAGGGGCATAGTGTTGTGGAGGGTGTTTTGGGGGCATCCTCCTATGTGGTGTTCCTAAGGAACTTGTTCTCCTCTCTCATTTTTATTGTTTACCTTCTTCAGTGATTCTACCTAGTTGGCGGATGATGAAAACAAACAAATACTGATACAGACTGTTCATCCCTTCAACAAGAAAAGAAAAAATGGACCTAGTGCATATATGAAGATGGGGTTGATATATATATATATCTGACACTTGACTAGTAGAATCACTCTGTGTGATGTATCATCTTATGGCATTTCTTATGACTAGCATTTTACAATCCACTCAATCTACTCTTGCACACTTTGATTGGTATCTCACCTTATTGCTACACTTGGTTCTGAGGTACCTGTAGTATAGGCCAATGGTTATACTCAGCTCTGAACCCGTGAGGATAGCCTTGGTCCTTGATGTGATTATTTTCATGCATAACTTTAATGAATTGCTTTGGTTATTATCTTAGAGTAAGACTTCTAACCTCTCTTGTTATCTTATCTTAGCATATCTTATCAATGTGTTTGTGGGAACATTAGGCGATCGTAAGCACTTGTCACCTTGGGGGCATGGGCTTTGTGAGAGCTCTTGTTCCCTTGCATGTTTTCTCCCTACCTTAATGTGTCTGATATCGGTAAGCGACATCAACCACCTTAAGGTGGGGGCATATATAATGGTATCTGTTTAATGATTTTGGCACTAACGAAGTGTGTTTGTAAGCCCTCTCCTAGAGGTGGGATGTTGTATCTCTTGAGCTAGTGCACATCCTTATATCAATTGCAATCAAAAAGCCCTCTCTATGAGGTGATATAATGTATCTCTTGAGCTAGTGTGTATCCTTTTATACAAAAGCTCTTTTGCAGAAGGCAGGATGGTGTATCTCTTGAGCTAGTGCACATCCTTTTATACAAAGTCCTCATCAGGAGGTAGGGTTGGATCTTGATCTATCCTCCCTTAAACGTGTCTTTGGCGGTTGTTGTGGCATAAGCCCAACCATTAGGTGTGTTTATAGTGTGTTTTGGATGGTAGGGACTTAGCAATAAGCTCCTTCCATTGCTCGTGTTTGCCATGTTTAAGATGTATAGTACACCTATGGCATGCTATATGGTGCTCGCGTATTTCGTGTGTCTTCCGTGTGTTTTCCCCCATGTGTGGTATCAAGGGTGTAGTGATGAGTTCCCCCCATACTCAGGTTTTGTTTGGCGTGTTTTCCCCTAGTGTAGTATCAAGGGTGTGGCAATGAGTCCCCCCTACACTTTGGGTTTTGTAATGCATGTTTGTGGTGTAGTATAAAGTTGTGTGGCGATGACTCCCTCCCTACGCTCTATGTGTTTTGCATGTTTTTGCATGGTTTAAAGTTGTGCAGCGATAAGTCCCTCCCCATGCTATGTGTTTGTTTACTTTAATTAGCATTTTATATATAGATATGTAATTTCTTAATCATGTCTTCAATATTGTCTTCATCGTGTTTTACATGTCTTCAATGTTGTATTCTCCGTGTTTTGCGTGCTTCCTACTATCTTCATTATGTCTTACGTGTCTTCAATGTGTTTTCTAGTGCTTACCTAAGACTGGGGCTAGAAATAGTTCCTCAGTCTTTGTGTATGCCTTAGCTTCAAGTGCCTAATGTGTTTGATGTGTTTTCAACCGTACTTTAATGCATGTATGGGTCGTAAGATCATACATACATTAATGTGGGGGCTAAATGTTATGTTGTAAAATGTCCCCCTAGGACTTTTACCTCCTAAGTTTAGCTCCTAGGTCCCCTTAGTTTAATCATGCATGTGTAAAACTTGTCCCAGAGAAAAATTCCCTAAAACCCATGACAAAAGGGGCTTAGGCGCCTATCGCAATGCTTAATCAAGACCAAAAATAGGCCTCTGGACTTGGGCGCCCACACCCTAGTCTAGACCTATTTTGTCGGGACCCAAATTTAAATTGTTGGCAAAGTGGCCGTTAAAAGTTTTCCCTTTGTCCACCTTTTCAATTTAATTTACGAATGTTAGCGGGAATGCATATATAAACATGTTTAGGACTTCATTTTACTCCTAGTTGATTAAGGCGAACTTATGATTATCAAGCATAGAACATTCAAGGCATTCATTGTGTTGCAGAGCAGTATTGTGTTGTGTTTGTATGTGTTTGTTGCATATTTGGCTCCATCAACCCATCTCCTCATGATTTGAAGGCACTTCATCTCTGTGAGGGTTTCACCTCCAAGGTGATATCTACTTTGTGTTTCAATCAATCTATCTTATCATTTGCTTTTTCCTCTATCCACCAAGGACACACACTCTATCTAACAACAGTGTTGGAAGGCTTGAATGCCATTCTGGGGCTTGACCGAGGCAAGCTCCTAAACACCACAACCCCCAACCCCTCTTTTGTGATTGTAGGTTACAAGTATGGAATCTAGCGGAGAGGAGTTGCAGGAGATCAGAGCAGAGGATAAAGATTCAGGATCTGAAGAAAACAAGAAATAATATTCCTTTCTGGATAAGGGCACTCACCCCTGTGTCCTCCAGATTGTCGTTGTCAGAAACCTTGAAGCAGGTTGAAGACTTCATCACCTTACAATTCCAGATCCACAGAAAAAGTTGCATGTTGGACTAGGGCACCCGCCCCAGTGTCCCCGAAGTTTCTGCTTTCTGAAATCTAAATCCTGGTATTTTTTTTATCTTCATTTAGTGCCTTCCTATGTGATCATTTGTCGTGTTTCATCTGTTTGTTTATGATTTCATATAATGAGGGTTTAAGGTTTAATCATATTAGGGTTTAACAATTATCAATACATTCCAACATTCCTTATCATCTCAAAGTGACACCAAACTTGTAGCTAAGTCCTCTTGCAAGAGAAGTGACTGAACTCGGTTTATGTCCTTGAATGATTATATGTGAAAGGTAGGTTTGATTAAATATATCTAAAACACTATCAACCTCATCAACCCCACTTTTCCTATATAACAATAATATTGAAAATAAAAGTCTCCAATACTTAATGGTCATGCACATTCCCATTGTTCAGTAATCTGGGACCTAAATGGTAGTAATGGTGCTCTCAGTAGAGGGAGAGCTGATGCAAAAGAGTCTTTTCAACTACTCTTTCACTTCCTCTTCTTTACATTCACAACTGTCAATGCCGATACCCATCCTTTGCTCCATAGTTTAGACTGTTGTTTTTTCCCCATCATAAAGAATTTAAGCCATCATTCCTTCATCATCTTGATGTGAGCCACTTCCTATTCTTGAATTAATTAGTCAATGTTCTCACAACAACAAATGTCATGTAAGATGATGGAATATCAAATCTTTTGAACATGGAAGGGCATTTCAAAACAATAAATTTCCAAAGATAGTTCTCAACCATTGATCTAAACCAATCTAACAGCTCTTGGCTAATTCTATAGGTTTATGTTGGTAATATGTAGCTTTTGAGATTTATCTTCCAGAATTGAACTATAGTTGTCCATCCTTGTCCATCAAATGGTGGAAAGTTTGAGAAGTAGGACCCATTAAATCATAATATGTTTTGAAAGTTCTTTTAATAATATTAATATGTAAAACTTACGTAGATAATTATTAAAATCAAATAACATTAAAACTTAAGGCTAGAATAAGAGGACACATCACATGTGACATAAATTATAATTTCTTGTACTTATCATCAAAGGTAAGACAAATGTTATGTTAATAATAAAATTGTAAATTATAATCATTTTAAATTTTAATTACATATCAAGTATATATTTTTATTTTTTAAATATAATATATGTATAAATAATAATATTTTAAAATTTATATTTTTATTTGCATACAAATTAATTTAAAAAATATAAATAAGTGAAAATGAATTTATATGCATTATATATAAAAAAAAATTATACATAAATTTTTAGACTTTGTAATATAGACTATGAAATCTATATTATAGTTATATTTATTATTATATATTATATTTTTCATAATATACATTATTAAATATAAATATAATATAATATATTTTTTAATATTAATATACATTTGTTATTGAATTATATATTTATTTTATATATAAAATGTATATTATAGATATCTTTATTATTATATACAAGTAACAATATAAATTATTAAATATAAATATAATATAATACATATTATATATTGATTTAAATATAATACTATCAAAATTAACCTATAAGAAATTTAATAACTTAACTAACCATATATATACACACACAGAGAGAGAGAGAGGTATGAAAGAGAGGACAAATAGAGAATGATATACACATACACATAGAGAGAGAGAGAGGATAAATCAAACAAAAGGTCCAAGAAGGCCATTTTTAAAGAAACAAGGGAGTGTGTTCAAAACACACTATAGGTATTAAAGAAGGTCCTTTCATTGTGCTTGAGATTTTCTAACATCTCATGGTGTGTAGTGGTTTGTTGATCATCTGAAAAGTGCATGGTTGGAAAGAAAGTGAAGCATACTTAGGGTTTGAAGAGATAGAGCCAAGATCCAAAGCTAAAGTGAGAGCTAAAGCCATTTGAGTGAGATCCAAAGCCAGAGCTAGAGTGAGTGCCAAAGTTGAACCATTGAAGAGATTTAGAATCTTTAGGAGTTTGTTGTGTCATGTAGTGGTTTTAGTCCATCAAGAGGAGGGTCAAGAATAGGATATCTCATCCCCATGATAATTTTTACTCCATTGGATGGTTGCTACAAGTAAGACATAGTTAAATTCCTTCATAAAAAGAGGTAATGCAAGTGTAATAGAAGCTACCAACCATTTTAGAGGGGCTCATTGATTCCATGAGGGAATTCACACATCAAAAATTAAACTTGGAGATAGGTTTCTCTCAATATGCATAGAGGATATGGGAGTTTCTATGTTTTTTCTTTTCATCCGCATGCTTTTGGGGACAAAAGCTCCCTAGTTTGGTTGGTGTGATCTAAAAGTATATCAATATAGCTAGACTAATAGTAGTGGGGTCAAGCTACTAGTTACCTACAACAAGTTATTTGGAGTCTAGAAACCCATAGTAATGCTAAAAGCTCACCTATAATAACATTGCTAGTGCTTTTAACTAGTTTCACTCTAGTAGGCACAAGAACATTCTTGGGTGGCATGAATCAGAAGGGATAGTACATTGAACTCATTGTTTGCTATAACAACTATCATATTAACATATATCAAAATTTTAAACATACAAAACTAAGAGAGAGAGATATTAAAATGCATAGAAGTATGAGTGTGAGATCATCATGTGCCAAATAGTGGCAATGGAGGAAAAAATCACGTGAAAGTGTTAGCCAAAATCATGAAACTCTTTTTTGGGCTTAAATTTTGGCTTAGTAAGTTGAAACAAAATGGTTATTAGCTTTCCCAAAATAGATATCCATTTTGGGAAAATACATATCCATTTCAAAAAGGATATTTGTTTGGGAAAATGGATATATCCATTTTGGGAAAATAAATATCTATTATAGAAAAAATGGATATCTATTTTGAAAATTCTTTTTCTTTTTAAAATTTGCATGAGAAGAAATGACATTTCTTGAAAACGGATCTCCATTTCTTGAAAATGGATATCCATTTTGGTTTTAAATTCCCTCCCCCCAAAAAAATTACATGGGAATTAGGCTTGGGATTCCAAACTTGCCTTTTCGATGCAAATGAAGAGTTGGGATGTTTTCATATACACTACTTGAGATACCGAAAGAATTTTTAGTAGAGTTAGTACACATAATCAAATGGCTTATGAGGAAAATGAGATTATGAATCTTGCTAAGAAGATGGGGTTGAAATAGACTTGATAAAGGGAAGACAAATACTATAGGATAATTGAGAAGGTTCATGAAACATCAATGGAGCATGCCAAGAGGGTTGCTATTGAAAACCAAGGGAAGTATGATTAGTGGGATCATCAAAGAATATGGTATTCTCAAAAATTAGGGAACCAAAGTAGTTGGTAACCCTAATAAGGAAAGCCACGTATTGACATGGATGGAAGAAAAAATAAAGGATTGTTAAGATTGGGTTGAATTGGAAGAGTTAAACAAGGTTTGGATTAGAAGCAAGAGTGCTTAGCTAGTTGATGTGTTTTTAACTTGAAAACTAACCATTGATTAAATGTCCTAATTTTGAAATAGTTTAAGGAATTGATAACCCTAATTTCTACTTTGACACCTTTGCACTTCAAAGAATATCATTTGGTTAATAAATTTAGTACGTATGATGGTTTTTAGAGAGAAGGATTGATAAGGGCTTTGAGTTTCTAGGAAGAAAATGTAGAATGAGAAAGAAACATGATAGAAGAAATTTAAAAAAATTAATACTATGCTAAGGAAACATTGAAAATCTTTGAAGAAGAAAGAAAAAAAGAAGAGGAAGATAACAACTCAAATTTTACTAAAGAAACATTATTAACTATGATGAGTTACAAAAAACACATCCATAAATCCCAAGAGGCCCCATGAGGAGATGAGTCCACCAAACAAATGTCGCCCCCATGCCAAGTAAGGTGAGAAGAGTCTCTAGAGGAGAATTATATAATGAAATCTTTTGAAAGGAGGAAAAGGAAAAAGTGAGAAGAGAAGTTGAGATCCAATTTGTTAGTGTGTGTAGAGAGATCTTAGGATAATATTTCTGTAAAATTGAGACACCTAGGGATAAGGGTAAAGAGAGGAAACTAATGAGACAATAGGAGGTTGTTAAAAGAAATAGAGAGCCAAGAAGGGGAAGACCATAGGATTCCAGATTAAAATAAAAGAGAAAATATAAGGAAGGTAGAGAATAACCAAGAAAAAGAAAAATAAACTAGAAAAACCTACCACTCTAGTAGTGCAAATGGCCCAAAACCAAACTAAGCTTCCCGTTTTTTGGAAAGACACCAAGGAGAACAAAGAGAATTATTTTTGAGAATCCACATGGACGAAATTGGGCATTAGAGACAATTAGATTTAAGTAAATGAATTTTTTGAGACTTTGAGAGTTGAATCTCTAATGTAGAAAAGGGATCGAAGACCTTAATGAAGACTCCTAAAGGAGAACCTCCTAATGCTAGAAGATGCCAAACATTTGAGGTGAAAAATGGAAATAGGTGAACCCTCACTAAATAAGGAATAATGCTTAGAAATGGAATATACAAAGATGAAGGAAAACCTTAGGAAGAGAGCTATATAGGAATATAAGAAGAAAAATAGAGTTACAGTGATCACCTGAGAAGGGGTTGACATTGGTAAGGAGGTCTAGGAGGAGTCCAAAGAAGAGGAGGAAGAGTATCCCACTAAAGAGGAACATGATTTGATAGTAGATAAGTCCAAGGAAGCTATCTGAGAAGGGTATAAAAGATAAGATGGCTACAAGGCCTACTCTCTAGAAAAAAGAAGCACAAAGGCTCAAAGAATTAGCCAATATGGCAAAAGAGGAAAACTTGATAGAAAAAGTAAAACAGTTTTTCAAGAATTGGAACAAACATGTTAGGGACAATAGGAGCCAACAAGTTAGGAGTGCATGTAAAAACTATAAGTGTAAGAAGATACCTATTTGAGTTGTTAAAATAAATGAGATATTACGAAAGGAGGCTCTAGTAGACCTTCTGGTAATGTGATTTTAATGTCTAACCACATATGGGAATAGTAAGGGAAGCCAGTATTATGTGACAAACCTTATGAAATTTCTAGTTGATGGTACTCCCAAAATCATTATAGGAACTTGGAGACATGTGGAAGTAAACCTTTTGGGAATAAAAAAGAAAGTAGATTTTGAGTTCATTGACATGCATGGACTATTGGACCCCTATACCATTTTGTTGAACCTATAATGGTTTGTAGATTTTAGTGGTGTTTTTTATTCCCAATATGAGGAGCTCATCCTCTAGGGAAATTGAAGAATAATTCATATATCATTAAACATGGGAAAGAAGGTAACCTACATAGAGGAAATGTATTTTGAGGAAGATGTGGGAGAAGAGGATTCATTCAAAGGGTTGTAGTCAGTAGGAAGATGGACCTAAATTTTATGTAGAAGGAGAGCCCATCTTTGAAGGGGAGATACTAGTGGAGAGTGGTGACTCCAATACTGATACTGAAGATAGTTAGGACTGTGTTTACTAAGATGTGAAATAGAAATACATTAGATTGGGATTTAAAGATACCAATAATACTTTGGGAATATATAACAACTTACAAATGGTTGGCCAAATTTTGTCCATTTTAATTAGTGTATGGGTTAGATGCAACACTACCTATGCAATATATGGTACCGAACTTAAGGTTGACCAGCATATTGAGATTAAGTGATGATGAATCTATCAAGGAGAGATTGATAGAATTGGAAAAAATAGATGACAAAAGATCCATTGCAACTTATAACCAAACTTAGGAGAAAAGTAGACAAATGGCTTAGCATGACAAGAATATTAAGAACAACCAACTAGAAGCTAGGTATATAGTGTCAATCTACAATAATAGATTTAAGAAGCTAGGAAAATTAAAGATGTGATGGATTGGTGCTTATTAAATTGATCACATTTTAACATCAAATGTAGTAAGATTAAATACTTTGAGAGGTGAGGTTTTGGACAGCTATATAAATGGAGGTAGGTTAAAGTCATACTATGCAAGAGATTGAGGGAAGGACTCAGTAGGGAAACATAGCATGGAAGGTACACCATGTATACCGTGTATTATAGAGTGTATTATAGTAGGAAAACAAGCAATAAACTAGCTCACTCATCAAACAAACAACTACTTGCCAAAATTAAGTGAAAATGTAATGACAAGATAGAAGGAGGGGGTAGCTAAATGTATTTACAAAAATGCCCATTTGAAACTATATAAGTACATGAAGTAGAGTGCTAAAACATATGTGAGAAAATGTGAAGAATAAAGTAGAGTAAGAGTAAGTTGTGAGCATAGTAAGAAGTGCTAGGGTTGCATGAGAAAAGTTGCAAGAGATAAATGATGGGGCTGGATATAAGATTGAGTGGTAGGAGTTGATAATGGTGAATTGAAGGTGAACTAGAAAGGTTTGATTTGGAGGTTAGGGTTTATTTAATAATTCAAGTAAAAAGGAAGCACAAGAGTAAAACTTCAAAGAAGAATAATGGCACAAATGATAGCCAAAGTTGGTGGAGGTAAAGGAGAATCCACATCCCAAATATAAGAAATTCCCATGGAAGGCTATGGAAGTCAACAAGGTTGTGGTATTTTCAAACATATTTCTAGACATAATGCATGCAAAGAACATTAGAAGATATACAAATGTAAAATTACTAGAGATGGACTACAATCAATTCAAGAAGGAATACAAACCCTAACCAGAGTAAATCTAAACATAGGGGGAGAAAAATATTTACCTAGTATAAAAAGGTGAGTGATGTTAAGCTAGATATCTAGGAGGATTTCCATATTTTTAAAGATGAATATGCTTGTGTTATGTTGATGTTGAGAAAAATTCATTTAGATTCATATATCTAGACAAACCATACCAAATCACTAAGAAGTCTATTAAAGATGCAATAGGGCTATATGATAGAGGTGAGATACATGTAAAAAAAACATTGATAACAAGCAGATAAGAACACTCATGGGAGGCACCTTTGATGGGAGGAATCTTGTAATTTATTATATCAAAAATGCTAGTAAGGTATACTTCAAAGTGTATTTCTTACAAAGTCTATTATTCAAATAATAAAAAAATTATCCATTAGATCAACCATCATGGCCATGTAGGATATGGTGGTGAATAGAAAGGAGTATGATACATAGGGAACCTTAAGGGAGAAACCACTAGAGAACATCAATCACAAAGAGTAGTCTTCATGAATTTTATGTGGATGTTACTTGGGATACCGGGGTATTATTAGGGCTAAACCAAATCCACAGGGAGCCAAATCATGTCTCACATTAGGGCTTTCCAAATAGAAAAATAATACAAGAATGCATTAAATGATTTCTTTACCTCATTCCAAAAAGAGATGCAACAAAGGGATAAACATTCATATGGTATAGTGAGAAAATATGTTTCCCAAATTACATTCACTATAGACATAGATCATGTATACTTAGAGATAGTTAATCCTAAAATATCTTGGGTGCCTACATTACTATATGAGATTAGTGATGACTTAAGTGAGGCCACCACACAAACTTTATTAGATTTTCCAAAAGATCCAAAGGAAGAAAGATTTAGAACATATAGAGAACTCATGGATAGGAAATTTAAGTAGGAGGTAGCAAAAAAAACTCAAAAGAAGAAAGAGAAGTCATAAAATAGGAAGTAGACAAGAGAAAAGATCCAAAATCTCACCATATCTTGAGATCACATATTCACCATCTTTAGCAGAGAAAAGGGAACAAGAAAAGGACACCAAGGTGATTGACCAAATTAAGTTTAGAATCATTGCAACCTTACCCAACATTTGAAATTAGTAATTTAAAAATTAAACAAACCTTATGGTAATTGGAATTGAAATAAAAAGAACCATGGTATCAGGTAAGAGGAAAAACACAAATAACCCCACTAAAAAAGGGAAAAGAAGGAGAAAACTATCTAAATCTCTCATCAAGGTAGCTAGAAAAGCACTACTTAGATGAGTAATGAAAAGGAAGGAAAAGGTAGGACCATCTAAACCAACAAGGAGGTTGAAAAAAAAATCTAAGAGGAAATTGGTTTAATATAATGAAACATCAAAGGAAGGAGAGAAGGAAGAAGAAAAGGAAAAATTAGAAGAGAAATAAGTAGAAGAAAAGCCATAAAAGAAAATAAAAATGTAGAAACCACCAATACAACCAAAGATAGCTAGAAGTAAAATTGGAAATGGTAAGGAGAAAGAAGAAGAAGTATTAAATGCCCAAGATCTATATAGATCACTATTTACAAGTGGGAAACTTTTGGAACTAGTGAATACCTATTCTACAACTACCATAATGAACAAATAAGTTATCCTTGTGGTAATGCCTGACATCATCTCCACAAGCCCTTATTTAAAACTAGACTTAACTAAAGATTTTTTCGAAGAACTGATGAAGGAAATCAAAAAGAGAAGAGAGGAAGCATTCAAACTTGATGTGTAAATTAGCCATAATACCATGGAACAAATTGCATAGGATTTGAATTTATCTCCTAGAAGAAAGACACAAGTTGACACCATATAGAATATAGAGTTAAAATCAAAGCAAAGAGTGGACACACTATTGTCTTATACAAGTGAGGCTAAGAAATGGTTACAAGAAGAGTCTATTCAAGCCACAAGGAAATCTTATCAAATTGTATTAGTAGGGAAATACACTACAACATTAGAAATAACACTAGGGGTGGAGCCACAAGAAGAAGACAAAGTGGGAAAATAACATGATTATGGCATAGATGATTTTATAATTGAGGATATAGTGATAGGGGCTAAAATTAGTGATGAAGAGATTCCAAATGGAAAAGAAGGTGATGAGGTGGTAATATAAAACAAATAGTAAGTATATACATAAGTTCCAAAATCAGAGAGCACTCAAGATAGTGCAATGAAAGTACCTAGTTGTGATCAAGGCAAACAAACAATAGAAAACCAACTAAAAGTAATAAGTCTTTTGCGAGGTGAAATTTGCTCTATGAGGAGAGCCAAAAGCTTGTTTGAGGTTTTGTTTGTTTCTCCATGAACAACCTGGTTGGGCTCTCTTCTTGCCTTGGATGATCCTCATTTTTCATTTGTTGTTATTTGTCTTCCTGGTGTGTTTGAGTTTGAAAGACAAGACTTAGGGTTTATTGAAAAACGTATAATTTTTATTTTTTCATGGTTTATTTTAAATTTTAGAATATTTGCAGTGTCTATTTTTGAATTCCTTCCCCACCTTGCCTTGGGTGTCACTCAACGTCACCATAAATTATTGTATGCTCGGGTACCACCTGGAATAACTCCACATAGACTGGACTTTAATGTTGTGCGAGAGAATTAATGGAAGAGAGAGAAGTGACAGGCCGAGAAAAAGTGGAGGCGAAGCGTAAAAATTATAAAGAAGTTGTTGATGGAGACAATGTCGATACTTTAGAGGAAAATGATGGCTTCAAGGTGTAGTGACTGGTCGGAGCCAATGGTGGAGTCTTTGGTGAAGGGCAGGAAGGAGGCGAGGCAAGAGACACCGAAAAAGATGAGACTCTCTTGTTGCCCAGGAAAGTTGTTTTGTGCCCTAATGATGAAATGTAGAGAGATATTAATAATGAAGAGAAGAGGTTTTAGAATGTTGCAGTGTTTTTTACTTGCATTAACGTAGATAAACTGCCCTCAAGAAATTTCTTTGATAACTGGTTGGTGTCTGTTTGGGAAAAAAAACTAGGAATTCAGTTTTCTTTTTGCAGAATGATTCAACATGGCTTGTTTATCATTTTCCTTAGGAACCATAATATGCAAAAGAGGGTGCTGGAACATAATTTCTGGAATGTTGGGAAAGCCTTATTCAAGGATTTCCCTTGGGCCCTTGAAACCTCTAATGAAGAAATTCAGTTTTGCTCAATACCGAGATGGATTGTTATAAAGAATGTTCCTCTTCAAATTTGGGGATTCTTGCCTCAAGTAGTAAAAACCTTTGTAAAGGTCATCAAAATTGATGAAACAAGGATGACATCGCCCCACATGGATGCCAGAATATTAATGGATTTAAACACAGGGGTTCTTATCCTTGAAATATTGGAAATTCAAATGGAAGACAAAATTGTTGTTTGTGAGGTGGTAGGGCTTGGTGGCCTTAATTCATGTTTCTATGTAAATTGGAGGGACACCAGAAAAAAATTGTCATGTCTTAAACTCGAGGAAAAACAAAGATGACCTAAATTTTAAAACTAGGGCTTCAAACCATAATTGTGAGGAAGTATCTAGGCCTAACCATGATTCCTCTAGTGATGTTAGGGGTAAGCCCATGCTGAACCCTTCAAGTGGCTCTAGGCCTGATTTAAGTCCCCCAAATGATGAAACTCCTTCAACATGGTAAAAGTTGATGATAACAACCTTTCTTCTATTAGGATTAGTAAAGGGGATTATGGGATACATTCTACCCTAGAGAATTCTAAGAATAAGTTAGAAAAATATGAATCCTCTGGGGTAGAGGACAAAGCTAAGGATGGTGATGTCCTCAAGGACTCTGATATGTATGATTTGGATGAAACTCTTGAGGGCCTTCCTAAAGATCTAGAGGAGGGGGTTAAGGGTGGTGACAATATCCTTTTTGAAAATCCTTTCTATGAATCACAAGTGATGGGTTCTCAACAGGCTTCGCAGGGTGTTTCTGGTGGGGATAGTTCTCCTTCTGTCCACCTGGGTGCCTTGGGGAAGATGCATGTTGACCCTGTGAAGATGAGATGTTGAGGAGCCTAAATTGGTAGAAAAAAAAAAGAATGCTCAAGAACTGGCCTTAGAAAAAATTAGAGAAATTACTGCCCAAAGAGAGAAGCTTGACCTCTTGAAAGAGGAATTCATTAAAAAGAACTCAGTAGATCCTAAAAGAGTGGCATTGGATATCCTTAAAATAAATGAGATGAATGCTAAAGGAAGTATTGGAAAGGAAAAAGACAAAATAATAAATTTAGAAAGCAAAGCCTTGTCCACTGATGTGACTGATAAGAAAGAGGATGAGAATAAGAAAAGGAAAGTAGTGATTAGAACTAATAGTTCCTCCAAGCCTGGAAAAAAAGGTAAGGATGAATAGATTCCTAAATGCTTTGACAGGTTGTACAGTGGGAATAAACAACACTCTTCTTAGACTAGTTACATGAAAAACTTGCACTACTTTAGTTGGAATGTGAGGGGATTATCTAGTCTCCTAATAGAAAATATGTGGTCAGAGATTTTTGTAATAAAAATAAAAATATGGATATCTTGTTTATTCAAGAAGTGAAGTCTGTTGGATTCATGCTAGAAAACACACTGAAATTTATTTGGAGGGAAGCAGTTGCTTTCTCCTCCAAACATGATAGGGGGAAGGGTGGCAATGCCATCCTGATTAATAGAAAATGGGAGAAATTCATCATATAGTCTGGTCAATCTCCTTGTAACAGATGTGTCTGGGTGATACTGAAGGTTGGGGAGACCAACGTTGGTCTCTGTTCCATTTATGCCCCTAATGAATACCTCCATAGAGATGAGTTGTGGAATTGGATGGCAAATAATCTACCAAGAGTGCCATGGGTCTTAGGAGGTGATTTTAATATGATAGAGCATAAGGAGGATAAACAAGGGTGTATATCGCTGGAGTGGAAAGGGAATGAGAAATATTTTTGGGAAAGGTTAAAGAAAATTTTGAAGATTTTTGACCCCTTGGAAGGAATGAAAGAGAATAACAAAGGAATTTGGTTTTCATGGTGTAACAGTCAAAAAGGAAATAGGAGAATCTACTACAGAATAGATAGGTTTTATGCAAATAAAGAGAATTTCCAATTTCTAGGTGACAATAACAATAACCTAGTGCAGGTCATTCCAAATGCTTTGTCTGATCACCACCCTATCAAATCAATTATTGCAGTCAAGAACCAGGCTAAAGAATTCAAATCACAAAAAGATTGCAACTTTAAGCTTAATTGCTCTTTATTGATGGATGAAGATTGCATGCAGGGAATTAGAACCCTAAGAGGAATATGCAAGGTTGGTGCAAACTTTTCTAGTGCTATGCAATACTGGAACAAGTTGATTAACTCATGTAGTATTGTATTCCAAACTGTGGGTAAAAAATATTCACTTGATAGGAGGAGAGAGGAATGTTAGCTGCAAAAAGAATTTTTAGAGTTGGAGGAAAAGATTTAAGAGAATTATAATGAAGATGACCTGACTTTGAAAATAGGGGAGATAAAGCACAAGTTAAGACAATTGCAAATAAGAAAGGCCTGAGGTACAAGGATAAGGGCCAAACTAAATTGGTTGAGAGAAGGGGATAGGGGAATGAAATATTTTTTTGACCTCCTTAAATACAAAAATATGAAGGAAAAAATAGGGCATGTCTTGGAAGAAGGAAAATGGTACCATAAGGAAGAGGAAATTAAAGAAATTCTCGGGTCTTTTTATGAAAATCTATTCAAATCTGAAGATGATGAAGATGGTTGTAAGGAGGATCAGGAACTATGCAAGAGAATTTGTATAAAGAAAGTGGACACAGAAATGGAAAAAGTACTTAATGCAGAAATTACCAAAAAAGTGATAGAAGATGCAATAAAATCTATAGAAAATGGCAAATCTCCTAGGAATGATAGCTTGTCAGTTGAGTTTTATAAAGAAAAAATAAGTTGGATAGTGGATGACTTGTGGGAACTATATCAAGAGGCCATTAAATAGGGTTCCTTGGGGAAAAAAATCAATAGAGGTATTATTAAACTGCTGCCCAAAGATGGAGACAAAGATAATATCAGGAATTGGAGACCAATTACATTATTAAATGTATCCTATAACATCATTACAAAAGCATTGGCTTTAAGACTAAGGGGTATTCTGCCCAAAATTATCAGTAACACCCAAACTGGGTTTATTAAGGGCAGGTATATCCTGAAGAACTTGATTACTAGCTAGGAAGCTTTATATTGTGCTAAAGAAACAAACCAAAAGGCAGAGATCTTATTACTAGACTTTGAAAAAGCCTATGATAGGGTGGAATGGTCCTTTGTCCTAATCATGCTCAAAGCAATTGGGTTTCTTGAACACTACTGCAATATGGTTAATATGTTATTCAGAGATGCCTCAACTCAGGTAGAGGTTAATGGATCTCTTTCTAAACCATTCTCTATGGGTAGATCTATAAGACAAGGCTGCCCTCTTACCCCTGCACTGTTTGTTATAGCTTCTGAGGACTTGTACTACCTACTAAGAATACAAACCATTCAAGGGGAGATGAAAGGCATCACTCTGCCTAATTAGGACAAATTATTGAATGTTCAATTTGCTGATGACACTGCTCTTTTTCCCAAATTAGATAGAGATGAATTCAGGAATATGGAGGCCAGAGTAGATGTATTCGACCTTGCATCTGGTGCTAAGATCTCCCCTTCTAAGTCTATATTGCTCTGTTGGGATGATGATGTCCCTATCTGGTTGAATCGGGGTAGGTGGAACTGGGGTGGCTAGCAAAAACAAGTTAGGTTCCTAGGCATCCCCTTTGCTATCTACCCCTCTTTGAAGCAGATGTGGGAATGAATATATGTGAAGATTGAAAAAAAATGAATACTTGGAACAAACAATACCTATCACTAGCAGGAAGATTACAAGTTTGTTAGAAAGTTCTTTCAGCATATTCTATTTATTACTCTTCAATGTGGTTATTTTCTAACTATCAATTTGATCTTATCCAAAATGTCATAAGATGCTTCCTATGGTCTGATGGCATTTAAGGAAATAGTAAGAAATATTCTTTCAGGTGGGAATGGTGTTGTCTAGATAAAAGCGAAGGTGGATTGAGGCTTAAAGATTTGAAGGTGCAAGGTGTTGTACTATTCACAAAATGGATCATTAAATCCCTATCTGGAGATGAACCTTGTAAAATATTGGTTAGAATTAACATAAGATTTGTTGTTCCTTGCAAGAGCAAGGGTTGGAGTAACCTTCACATTCCGGACATTTTATTTGGGGACTTCCATGCCAAACCTCTAGGATCTACTGTATTCCTTAGTATATGGAAAGCTTGGGAACAAGCCAAAAAGCTAATATTGTATAGGGATTCTTTTGATATTAGCAAAAGTATAGTGTATGGTCATAGATTTATTTGGTGGAGTGTGGAACATAAAGGCAAACCACTTGCTCTCCTATAGGGTTGTTCTTCCAAGAAGTGGAATAAACAGGGTTTGAAAGTTTTGAGTAACTTAGTGGATAAAAATACTCCTAAAACTAGGCCGGGGGCCTGGCTCGATTGGCTAGAGCTTCCTGTGGTAAGCATGAGGTCCATTCTCCCCCCGTCCCCATGGTACCAGAGGGCGTGTCATGCCAGCATCATCGGTCACGTGAAAAAAGTTTACCAGGTGCACTGCAATTTATAGGGGGGGCTACCCGATTCCTATAGTCTAAAAAAACACTCCTAAAACTTGGGAACAACTTAAAAAGGAGTTCAATTTGGCTGAGACTCAAAAGAGAACATTCTTCACTCTCTCTAAGGCCTTTTTAGGCAAGCTTGCTCAGGAAGTATCTGTTCTTGGAAAAGAGTGCCTTGAAAAGCTTGTTTGGAAAGATGGTACTAAGCTTATGAATGTGGATCCAAGAAAAGTATATAAAATAAGTACTAATTCTTAGGCGGTATTCGAGCATATTAACACTGTCTGGAACTTTACTTTAGAATAGAAAGTATTGTCTAAAACTTTTAAGTTGATCTGGTCAAGGACTATTGAACCCAAGAAATATGTCTTTAGGTGGCTCCTTATCTTAAACAAACTTAATTTAGGTTTAGACAATGAATTGTGTTCTATTTGTAAGGCTATTGAAAATTGTTTTCATATTTTCTTTGAATGTGAGTGTACCCTATTTATCTGGTCATATTTATGGGAAACATCCCTAACTGGTCTCCTAAAAAGGTTGTCAATTGGAAGGAAATTTTATGTGGTTATGTTAAAGGTCCGAATGTAAAATCTAACAAGTTTTGGCTTGTCTTGTCTACTAAAATATTGTGGTTTTTGTGGAAAATGAGAAATGAGGAAAAATTCCAAGGCAAAAAGAGAGTTCTCACTGAGGCTTTTCAAAGACTCGCCAATGTTAAATTGATTGAACAGGTGGTGGTTACATTGGAGGTGACAGTAGATAAACTCAATGAAATAATTGAAGGTGGTGCTATGATTTACAAGGAAGATATTCAGTAAACACCCCAGTGGAAACAGGATTAGAGAAGGTATGAGGAAAAATTCAACAAGGATCACAAAGACTTTCAAGAAAAATATTGCACTCAACATCAGATTGAAAGAATGAGGGATGACATGCATAGGTACCTTGAAACAACTTTTCAGAACTACAGTGCTAACAGTGGACAGATGAAGATTGGCTTGCCTAGTGGCAAAATCCAAGGATTTGACTCTTGCAGGGACAGTGATAATAGGGACTACATCAGGGCATAAAAATATCAAATGTTTTTCAATTAGCATAAGGAAAACAAGAACACCACAAGGGCAAATGTTGAAGACTGGGGAACAAAACTAGATGACAATCAAGGCTATTATTTTGGAGGATACTTGTAGGGCATAGAGGGAAATCAAGCACAATATAACATAACATCAGAAATGCAAATAGATGATGAGGAAGAACACAAGAACAGGGAGGAGTCTAAGGCAATAGACAACAAGGAAGTAACTATGGATCATGATTAAGAAAGCTAAACATGTGATCAAATCATATTTTGTACTTGATTTTAAAATGTTGATACTTGTAAATGTTGATAGTATGATGCTGAGAAACTCTATTATATACTGCTTATTTTGATCTTATTCTGACAAGATGATTAGTATGTAATAGACTCGGGTTTTGGATTGATATAGGTTGTAGGTGGGATAATTGGTGTGGCCTTCTTGGCCACCAAGCTGTACTACATCTCTCTCTTTTTTGAATAAATTTTGTGCACGATCTTCAATCCAAAAAAATAAGCCTTTTGCTACAATAAGCTAGTGAGCCCATGGAGAAAATAAAGGAGTTCATATCAAAATAGAAGTAGATCACACCTATGGTTACATTGAAACCAAATATTATAATGACTACCCTTGTTGGACCCTAGGTGGATCTTGCTTATATAACACCAATTTAGAAAATGGAACTAAGGATGTCTTAGAAAGTAGTGCTTGAAAATACCTATTAGATAGATGTATGAATGTAGAATAAATCATGAAGAAAATAGTGGATAGTATTTAGTAATAAATACTACAAATAAGTGTAGTGTCATCTATGGACATTGGAAATAAATTAGAATAGGCAATTAATAGTCTTGATTGAAGTTGGAGATTAGGAGAAGAAGAAAGGACAAATAAAAGAAGAAATCCTCAAGGAAGCTAAGCAAGAAAGACTACAACAGGAAAAAAATGAAGTGGTCTAAAGGCCTGTAGGAGCTCGTACGGGAGATTAAAAAGATGGAGAAAACTTGTAATAATATCAACACCCTCTACCAATATTGTTTGAGCTAGTCTACTTCAACAAAATTCTTAAAAAATTCAACTCAACAATCTGGAGGCCCAAATTCTTCAAGCTTCAAACTCCTACAATGTGGTAAATGGTCTAGATGGATCATAGAGGATGCAAATTGAGAATTTCACCAAATAAACAAACAAAGATCAAGAATAATAGCTCAAATGAAGGAGTTATGTATTGTAATTAACCTAATCTTAAGGCATGTATGACATGCCTTCTTTCCAATGTTAAGTAAATGGTGAAATATTTCAATGAGCCTTCTTCCTTACATGATGTAGGGAATATCTATACAAATATTAGGGTACAAGTGTGGCACCTCCAATAGGTCATCATTCATTGGAATAATACATAATCTCAACTTGAGATAACATATAATAACATTTTTCCATAAAAGTTTACAATAAGCTTGTTGGAAATTTTGAAACTTTAACTTGTAAAGTGGTGGACTTGGTAGATGGAGAAAGTATAAGAAGATAATTGGTGGATAGAGATAACCTAATCTCATTAAATTTTCTGAGGAGTTGGCGGATAGAGCCGACATGTCTTGAGGACAAGACATGGTTTAAGCTAGGGGATGATGTTGATAGGGATAAACCTAATTTTGGGATTCACAATAGATTCAATTGAAAACTTATAAGGGTAGTTGATCTATTCCCATTAGATTGAAAACTTGAAATAGTGTCCTAATGGAGGTCGATGGTGAAATCCACAAAGGTGCCAAAGGATGGAATCAAACAAGACCATTCCTCAAGGGTAGCATGCAGTAGAAGTCATCATAGGAACTAGAAAGAAAAATTGTAGTGTACAATCATATGCTTTGTGGTGGCTTTAGAAGGACACAACCATGAAGGAATGGGTTTGAGGACACATCCCTATTCTTGGAAAGGCTATAATAGAAATATAGATGTAACACACATAAGAGATAATGTAATGTAATGAGATGATGTGATAGTAGAATAGAATGTAATAGAGCTTCTACAGAGTATGCAATGGAAACATGAAGAAGATAATAAAGACTTGGTTGTATCCTATGAATGTGTGAATGGTGTATGAATGCATGTGTAATTTCTCTTATTTTATTATATAATCTTACCACATATAATTTGATCTTCTTCCTCATGAATCACATTGAGGTAAATACAACTCTTACATAGATAAACTCAAACTACTAATCTATGTTTTCTTGTCAATAGGAGGTATCCATTAAACATTAGGAAATGGAAGTGGTCACAATGGAATTGAGGTTGTCTCTAAAGAGCAAAGCCCAAGTCCAATCCTTTCAAGATCATGAGATATGGACCAAGAAAAGGGTGGAAACATTGGTTGATAAGACAAAGGATGATAAGGTAAAATAACAATTACATGAGGAGGTCATCCAAGCCACTAAAAGAGCATATGAGAAATTATTGGAAATGAAGGGAATTGAGACAGAGGATAAAGCATCAAAGGTACAAACTAAGCAAGCAAAAATCTAGACATGCTCCACAACATCAACAATGGAAACCCAAGTAGAGGTCAAGCAAGAAGAGCAACCAAATAAGAAAAGGAGACACAAGATATGGAAGTAAAATTTTAAGGATCCAAAGAAGATAAAGTAGAAGGGAAAGAAAATGAGAAACAAGAAGAGAAAATCACACAAGGTATTCATTAGGCCTTAATGATATATACAATACAACAAGAGGTAGATCCAATGGATAAAATCAAGGATTTTATGGACAAGCAAAAGCAAATTGTCCATGCAATAATATTAGCTCAAAATATTATCATTAATACTCCTATAGGACAACATGTTGATATGACCCAAATGACATGAATTTAAAAAATAGAAGTCAACAATGTTTGAGAGTAGTTCTTGAAAAGAATGGATGCATAGATGCTTAATTGCAAAAGATTTTTTGGAGAAAATTGTGAATATGATTCATCAACAACAACCTCACATTTCAGTTGACCCCCCATTAGATGTAGGAAAGAAGTTAGAAGGCCAGTCTGGAGTGTAAGATTTGGCTATGGAGATAGCCACCCAAGATCAAGAAGGCCTAAAGGAAAGCACAAAGAAGACCAATATGATAGGATAATTCTATTTTATTCATAGGATACAAATGGTACAAGATTCATGATTGCTCATATGAGAGCTATGAGTGGGTATATATAAGATACATTGGCAAGAGATGTGAATGTATAATCAATGTGGGATAAACAAGATGTAGTCACATGTGTGCATAGCATCTCCACTAAACTAGAAAAGTACAATTCACTTAATGCAAATGAAACCTACCTAATTAGATAACTATCTAAGAAATCTTATTGTAATGCCCCTCGCTTTTTGGCTTGTGATAGTTGTCAGTTTCATAGTTCTCTCTGACAGTTTGGAAATAGTTGATAGCCAGTTCTGAGACATCTGGATTAGTATGTTATGGTTTATGTTCACTTTGACCTTGATGGACTTAGTTTGATGGATATATTTAGACATGTGTTATGAGTTATGATGACATTAGTATTACTTCAATTATGATATGTTGGACATGATTAGTTATGAATTAATATTTGCATATTTTATTAGATTCATTGATATCTGGTTTCAAATGCTGTGGTTATAATCTTGTTCAAGAGCAGGGACGGTGTAGCATTACTCACTTCGAGTACCCTGTTGCACCGTGATTCTCTGACTCTTCGTGTGTAGACATATATGTATTTGATCATATACAACCAGTTGTTTGGATGCAGGCTGCAGGTACCGAACCTCGACTCCACCTGATATAGCAGGTTTGAGCGGGTTCTTGCACCAATGGGTATCAGTGATGGGAGATAACACAAGGTCTACTCCACTAGGTCGGTCCTTGTCTTCTGTTGTGGTCTCGAGTCGTGTTATGACACTTGGTCTTTGCCTTGTTATGTTGGTAATCTTGTGTTGTGGGGTTTAGTCGAGTTGTGCTTTATAATGCTAATTATGTTCATGTGTGGTTGGAAGATACTTTAATGAATTATTAATTATTAATAATGCTTCTATTATGTTGGTTAGATAATAATTGATTTAGCCTAAAACTTTGTTTGACACCTTGGTGAAAATTTATAATAGTCTAGAATTAAATTATCTGCTATTCCAAAGCATTCATGTCATAATTGGAGTTACGAGTAATGAGTAAATATTATGTTCAGAATAATTGATTATGAAATAAATGCCTTGAGTTGTCATGTTGGAAATGGGAAGATTGGTATCTCTTGTTATAGCAAATTTTTGAATTTCTCGGAGGGGTGGGTTGTTGGATAATGGATGCATGTCCGCATTTATTTTATGAGTTGAACTATTTTGAGGGAAAAAAAATCTTGTTTGGGGGAGTTGGAAATAGAACGGAGAAGTTGGGAGAAGAACAGAGAATTGGTTGCAGGATTTGAAGAAATATCGAAGAGGGATTGGAAATCTGGGTATGTGATTTGTCTCTTTTTGTAAAAATTTGCAGTTGTTGTAGCTTATAATTTAAAAATATGTTTGCAGCTTGTTCCATGTGTGTGTATTTGCATGTCCTGAAGATTGGAATTTGTATATCTCTGTGCCTTGTTATGTCTTGTGCTTGGGTGGTCGAATGTAGCTCCAACCTCTGTAGACTCCTCCAAGATGTATCCTTCTAGATTTTTCTTTGCCTAAATTCCTCTTGAAATCATGAGCCCTCATCTATAACCCTGTATTGTGTTTTCAAACCTGTGAAAAGATGACTCAATGTTAAACTCTTACCAGTCTCTTGCTCTTGTCGTTCTTGCATAATTATCTCTCATATCTATCTCTCAGATAGAAGTGGTTTGCCCAGTGAGAAGGAGTAACCTTTATGCACATCAATGTGCCTTTTTCTTTTAACAAATAGCTACTGCTCTTTCAGTGGCAACTTGAATAAATTCATTTCATCTGAGGTTATTGTAGATGCTCCACCATTTTTTTTAGAAGGCCCTTATACACATTTTCCATGTCACCTTGCAATACCTTGTAACCCCTACTAAAGATCTTGTGCCTCCAGCATTGCATTGTCTGAATCGGTTTTTCACCAACATTACCTTCACTGAAGAGTTACCTTGCAAACATGTCTTGGAAAAGTAGACTGTGTGAAGTTTCTTTCGCAAATCCCTCCATATCTGCAATAAAATTTCTTACGGCTGAAAGATATTCGTCAATTCATCGTTGGTATTTGAGTAAAACTTAGATAGAAGCAATAGAGAATAAATAAATAGACAATCAAGCCCTAATTCGTAGGATTTCTCATTGTTATGAGCTTAGAGAGGTGAAGATTTTTCAGGAAATTTCCATTCTTATCTAAGACAGTTGACAGAATTCTATTTAATTCACTGTTACCTTTTCTGCTAGGTTCGGTTTTACCCTTAGTTATGTTTAGAAACTGTCTTATTAGAAGTCGTAGACTTGGCTTGTCATTTGTAAGTGGTGGCTCATCTCCTTGTTAGTGGCTTTAGCTTAGGCTCGACATTGAATAGTCGGCTTTCATCGCAAACTTTATGTTGTTGAATTCCCTATTCTCTTTTGGCTTCGTATGGAGATCTTGGAAAGTTTTAGTGGAGAGTATTGTGCTCCAACCTCATTCATGTGTCAGCCAGTTAGAAAGCGAGCACAGTGCCATGTCATTTGAACTAGTTGCATCGCTTGTTGGCTATGTCATTTCTTCCCACTGCAGTCGTGGTAGATCTGGGTTTGGTCGGCAGATGTTGTTGGTTTTCAACACTCATGTATGATTGGTAGTTTTTTTAGGCCACGACAGTCGTTGCAAGTTGATTTTTGAGTCAATGTTCATATCTATTAAGGTCTGTAGTCATAGTGACTCACAAGATGACTTAGATTTGGTTCGATGGGATTCTTGCGATAGGGAATGTAATACCTTGTCCCTTAGATATGTTTTTTAGAATTTCTTGTGAGAGGAATAATCCTTAGGTATCCCTTTGGAAGCGGACGTGATCATAGGTTAGGATATAAAATAGGTTATGGTATTTCTTTGGTTGGAGATCGTATTATCGAAGCTTATAGTTGTGTTTCAGAAGTATAGAGGTTTAGTACCTTTGGGACTCAAGTCAATGGGATTATACATACATTGATATTGGTGGTCTTGAAATGGTGTTGTAGATGTTAATGGATAATAATTGTTGGTAATTAAAATTACGCAAGTGTGTTTATGATAGAAATTGTTTAATGCTAGATAATAATTTAAGCTTATAGAAAGCTATTAAGGTTTGATTTATATTTTAACATAATAGATAGTTAAATTTCTTTTGGGAAAAGAATTAAAATTTGTTTGTGAAGGTTTTTAGTAGTTGTCGGAAATTGATTTAGGGAAATGTATTTGCCTAGTTGTTATCATGCTTATTTTGAAATAGTAAGGGTTGTATATTAGATGAAAAAGTTTTGTTTATGGGAAAAGAAGTATTTTTGTCGTGCACATAGGAATATAATTATAGTTGTTTGATTAAATTGTAGTTGGTATAATGCATATTATTAATATTTACTTTAGTTGTTCTATTAGAAATGGTAAGCGTTAAATCTTGGATAGTAAGTAAAACTATTCAGGTTCATAATGATTGAAAATTGTAAAAGGTTAATTAGTAGGTTATGCTTAAAGGAAGTTATAGTTATAGATGTTGTTTCTACAATTGGTAGATATTAGAATTTGATATAGAAAAAAGTATTTACTTATAGATGTGAGTAAATGGTGAGATGCTAGGAAAATATTCGTATATGTTGTAGTGTTTCATTAGAAATTGTTGATGTCATGAACTTGAATCTTCTTATTATTGATGTTACATCGCATGGTTGGTTTCTTGTTTTATAAGAGGAGTATATTGAGTCTTTTTTTTTCTTGTCAACATCCTTATCGTATCTGCATGCTTGTAAGGGATCTTTGTGTTCGCTTTGGGTGGAGTTACGTCTTTGTTTTATTGAAGTGGGGAAATCATGTGAGATGTCATGACCTTTTGGTGTCAAAATGCAGAAGCATTGTCCCCGTCAGATAAAGGGGTTCTTTTTCATTGGTTTTGTACCTATCTCCAAAGGTGTGTTGTTTTGGGTTTTGGTTCATATAGTGGCATGTCAATGCAATGGGATTAGTATTGTCAAGGACAAGTGAATGGCATGAGTAATGGTTAGAAGCCGTTTTGTATCTTATCTTTGCTCGTGGTGGTTTGGTTGTATGTTTAGAGATTGCTAAGGGAGTGGCTTCTATGGTGGGGCCGGTGCCTAGGGAGAGGCCACCTGGGTAACCCCATGGAAGTTATGAGCTGGTGGAAACTTAATAACTTATTAGGAGGGTTGGGGTAGTAAACACTTAACAAGACAAGTAAGATACCTCACCCATGCCTTGAGTGCTTCCGCAGGCGAAGGATGGGGTGAGAAGGCTTGGTTGGCAAGGCCGACCTCATTGTCTCCATGAGAGGACCTGTCGGTTCTGCATGTGTCACCCTATGGGGCTGGTGCCTAGAGGGGTTGCTAGGGTAACCATAGATGGGGGCCGGCTTCTGGTGATAGATAGCCTAGGTAACCCATGCCAGGACCATGCGATGACACTCTCCTTATGCAACTTAGTTACGTTCTTTTTATTTTGTTGTTACCTCTGGAGTATAGTCTTGGCTTCATGTTTGATCTTGATTGGATGATGGTTCTATCTGGTGGACTACTGTCGTTCTTGTGCAGTCTTGTTATCTTGTATGCCTGTGAGGAGTCTTTATCTTATTGTTATTTCACTGTTGTAACTTCAACCTTGTGGAGCCTCGATGTTATCTGCTAGCTCGGTGGGGTGGACCTTAGGGTTCCACATGGTTGGGAGGCAGAGCTATCCATTGGTCTTCTTGGAGATTCGATTCAAGTCCTGTGCAAAGATGTTCTAGTTCCTGATTACTTTTACACTTTTAGTGATGTTGTATACTTTCATTTGTACTCATTTGTAAACTGACGAGATCGGTCTTGTAATCTTGTATTGAGACTCTATGATCAACTATCTTGCTATTGTAAAAGTTATTTTTATCTAATACAACAGTTTAATTATTATCACTTATGTGGTTTTACTTTATATTCACTGATGCAGTTATGTTGCCCTAGGGTTGTTAGAAGAGCATTTCCTTTTTTTTGGTGTGTATTTGATATCTTGTGTTATGTTGTTGCAATCTCTTGCTTTAATAAAAAAAATATTCTCTGTAATTTTGCACTTTGTCTAGCACTCTAGGGTTGCATGACGGGGCATTACATTTGGTATCAGAGCCAGGTTTAAACACTGGGTACCTTGGTTATATTTGAGCCCATTATGTAACCTAGTGCTTAAACTCTGTAGAATAATTTTATCCCTGTTGTGACCCTTTTCTGAATGTAATAATTTGCCTTTGGTGTTGTAGGTAGATGCCTAGAGGTAGGGGCCGTGGTCGGGGCAGAGGTAGGGGTCGTGGGAGAGGTGGTGGTGGTACACCTCCTCCCAGTTCTCATCATGAGAGTGCCCATGAAGGTGGAGGTCAGAATATGGAGGGTCAGGGTCAGCTTGATGGAGCCCAGTTGAGACAGATCCTTGAGGAGGCCCTTGCCCATTTAGGTCCTAGACAAGAGGGCGAGCAACCTAGAGGAGGTCAGGAGGTAGACTAGCCAGGTCCTAGAGAGAGAGAGAGAGATCTCCCAGGCATAGGGAGTTGACAGCTGAGCAGGAGGCCACACTAGCTAGCCATATGAGGGATCTATTGAGAGCACACCCTCCCATATTTGATGGAGCCAGTAGATGTCTTGAGGCAGAGACTTGGTTATTGGACTTAGGCAGGTGTTTCGCTATGCATTTGTATGGTAGCAACACCAAAGCCAAATGTGCTATTTTGCATCTCCGAGGGTTCGCTTCGACTTGGTGGTGGCTAGAGGAGCAAAAGCTGCATTTGGACATTAGCAATGTGTCTTGGGAGTTGTTCTTAGAGAGATTCAGAGCCCGTTTTCTATCTAACCATTGGAGGCAGTGTCGAGCAGATGAGTTCCACGAGCTGAGGCAGTTGGCCATGACAGTTGACTAGTATGAGTGCAAATTTTATGAGCTCAAGCAGTATTCGGGTATCGGAGATGACGAGTCTATGTTGGTGCAACATTTTATCAGGGGCTTGAATGCACGGATTAGTGGAGGGATTCGTGTATTCGAACCTAAGACTATGGAGGTTGCCGTGGAGAAAGCCTGGTTATTGGAGGAGAATTTGGCTATGGCACTCGGTGGACATATAGGTGTGCACATTGGTAGTACACCTTCTTCAGGATATGGTTCTCGAGGTGGTCACACTCGGGCATCAGATTCTCATGCACCCTCAAAGGGTGGGTAGCAGCAGCAGTATTCTCAGTCCAAGCTGAAGAATTCTCAGCATTAGCAAGGCAATAGATTTCCAAATAAGAAGGATCGGTCTTGGCAGCGCAATAAGCACAACCGTTTTGATTAGCCAGCTCAGAGTACGTAGTCAGCAATGAGCAGAGGCAGTTTCTAGTAGTCTAGTGATTTCTGAGGTGACGGTGGTTTTGGTAGAGGCACCAGGTGCTTCTCTTGCGGCCAATAGGGCCATATTGCTAGACAGTGCTTGCAGAAGGGTGCATCAGGGTTTGGACATCGACCGGTGGTATTTGAGCCCACGGTTGGTGATGCAAGTAGGTCACACCGAGTCTTTGCAGCAGTGGATGACTAACAGGTAGAGCATCAGGGCACCGTGGTGGAGACTTCTGGTTGTATGCAAGGTATTGGTTTTTCTGTTCTTTTTTATTCTAGTGCATCTGATTCATTTATATCTCCTTCTCTTGTGGAGCATTGTGGCTTAGTGGCAACAAAGCAGGATGAGAGGTGGCAGGTTGAGTTAGCTTTCAGGGCTAAGATAGCAGTCAAGTCTCTAGTCTTAGGGTGTGAATTGAGGATTGGCTCTCTATCTACTTCTGTGGACCTTCGTATTCTACCCCTGGGTTCATATGATATAGTTTTGGGGATGGATTGGTTGGAGGCCCATCAAGTAGTGATAGATTGTCGGCATAAGTCTGCTAGATGTGTGGATGATTCTGGTGCAGAGGTGGAGGTTGTAGGGGTTCAAAGATCTATTTCCCTACGTATGATCTCCGCTATGCAACTCAAGAGATGCATGCGTTAGGGATGTTAGCTTTTTGTAGTGACTTGGAGATGGAGGAGAGTTGAGAGGCATCTCTTGACGATCACCCACTCTTAAGGGAGTATGCTGATGTTTTTCCATCTGATATTTCAGAGATGCCACCTAAGTGTGACATCGACTTCAAGATTGACCTTGTGCTCAGCACAGAGCCTATCTCACGAGCTCCATATAGGATGACCACTCAGGAGTTCAAGGAGCTTCGACTGCAGTTGGAGGAGCTGTTAGCCAAAGGGTTCATACGACCTAGTGTTTCTCCTTGGGGAGCACCTGTGACCTTTGTGAAAAAGAAGGATGGATCTCTGCGGCTATGTATCAATTATCGACAGCTCAATAAGGTAACAGTGAGAAATAGGTATCCCTTGCCTCAGATTGATGATTTGTTTGATCAGATTAAAGGAGCTAAGGTATTCTCTAAAATTGACCTTAAGTCAGGATATCACCAGTTGCAGTTATCTGAGGCAAATATTCACAAAACAGCATTTCGTACCCGTTATGGACATTATGAGTTCACAGTGGTACCATTCAGGTTGACGAATGCACCTTCAATTTTCATGAGCTTGATGAATGGTGTTTTCTGTACTTATCTCAACTGATTTGTCCTTGTGTTTCTAGATGATATATTGATCTATTCGAGGACTATGGAGGAGCATGAGGAGCATTTGCGTTAGGTGTTGCAGTGTCTAAGAGAGAATCAACTTTATGCCAATCTGTCGAAATGTGAGTTCTTTCAGACAGAGGTTAAGTATTTGGGTCATGTCATCTCTGGAGAGGGTATTGCAGTGGATCCTTCAAAGATCCAAGCTATTATGGATTGGCCGGCACCTACTAATGTTTCTGAGGTCTGCAGTTTTATGGGTCTGGCAGGCTATTATCACCATTTTGTTATGGGGTTTTCGAGGATTGCCCATCCTATTACTTCTCTTCAGAGGAAAGGGAAGAAGTTTGTTTAGTCAAAGTAGTGTCAAGCAGTTTTTTAGACTCTTAAGGAGAAGTTGACCAGTGCACCGATATTAGTAGTTCCTGATCCTGATAGGGACTTTATTGTTTGTACCGATGCTTCTTTGGAGGGTTTGGGAGCAATTCTGATGCAAGATGGTCGCGTGATTGCCTATGAGTCTCATAAACTCAAGGATCATGAATTGAACTATCCCACACATGACCTAGAGTTAGCGGCAGTTGTGAATGCCTTGGTGAGATGGAGACATTTTCTGTTAGGGCATTGGTTTGAGCTGCACAGTGATCATCGTAGCTTGCAGTATATTTTCACGCAGCCAAACTTGAATGCGAGGTAGAGGCGTTGGATGGAGTTCTTGTGCGAGTATGACTTTGAGGTTAGATATATTTAGGGCAAGGAGAATGTGGTAGCAGATGCTCTTAGTCGACGGAGGCATGAGATCTCAGTAGTCTCTCTTACAGTTGATTTGAGAGGTCAAATTCTCACAACTCTTCCTTCTAATAGTTGGTGTCAGGAGGTGAGGTCTGAGATTGAGTCTAGTAGACCTTTAGAGGGTAGATTTTCTGGTTACTCTTTTGAGTCAGATGGTCTTTTGCGACTTTTGGGCTGAATCTATGTTCCTAGTTTGGAGGGTCTTCGTACCCTAGTGTTGTCTGAGGCGCATCAGGCACCCTATTCTGCTCATCCGGGTGTCAAGAAGATGCATGCGGATCTATGTCAACTGTACTTTTGGAGTGGTATGAAGTGGGATATTGCTGATTTTGTGTCGAGATGTCTTGAGTGTTAGAGGGTGAAGGCGGAGCACCAGCACCTTGCAGGTCTATTGCAGCCTCATTTGATTCCAGAGTGGAAGTGGGATATCATTTCGATAGACTTTATTGTTGGTTTGCCGATGTCCTCTGGCCGACATGATGCTATTATGGTCACTGTGGATAGGTTGATGAAGGTAGCTCACTTCTCTTCTATCCGTGCTTCTTACAATGCCTCTATGGTGGCTAGAGTGTTCATGGAGGACATTGTTAGACTTCATGGGATTCCTCATAGGATCATCTCTGACAAGGATCCATTGTTGACTTCTGCCCTTTGGACTTCCTTGCAGCATGCCTTGGGGACACAACTGAACTTTAGTTTAGTTTACCATCCTGAGACTGATGGTCAGACCAAGAGGGTTAATCAGGTTCTCGAGGATATGTTGAGGATGTATGTGATGGATCAGCAGAGCAGTTGGGAGGACTAACTATATCTGGTGGAGTTTGCCTATAATAATGGATATCATAGTTCTATTGGCATGTCTCCATTTCAGGCCTTGTATGGTCGTCCTTGTAGGACTCCTTTGAGTTGGGATCATCTGGAGGATAGAGTTCTTCTGGGTCCTGATATGCTTAGAGATATGGAGCAGCAGGTTGAGAGGATTAGAGAACATTTGGTGGCAGCTCAGGACAAGTAGAAGAAGTATGCAGATGCTCATAGGATCGATCGTCAGTTTTTAGTTGGGGATCGGGTGTTCTTGCGTGTGCGACCGCGAAAGAGTCCAATCCGCTATGGAAAGGGCTCTAAGCTAGCACCCCGCTTTGTTGGACCTTTTGAGGTGTTGGAGAGGATCGGTCCAGTTGCTTATCATCTTGCTTTGCCGCCTAGCCTTTCAGGCATCCATGATGTGTTTCATGTTTCTATGCTTAGGCCTTACTATCCAGATATTGCTCATGTTCTTGATTGGACTGCTTTATAGGTAGAGGACAGGCAGCTGGCTTTGGAGCCCGTAGGCATTCTTCAGCACAGGAGACTTGTTCTCAGGGGCAGAGACGTGGAGCAGGTCAGGGTCCAGTGGGATCCTAATGATGAGACCTCTGCTACCTAGGAGGATGCTTCCAGGATGAGGGAGTTATATCCTTACTTATTTACAAGCTTCTAGGAGTAAGCCTGATTTTAGGGGGGGAGGATGTAATGCCCCTCGCTTTTTGGCTTGTGATAGTTGTCAGCTTCATAGTTCTCTCTGATAGTTTGGAAACAGTTGATAGCCTCTCATTGCATTTTTTTTATAGTTCCGAGACATCTGGATTAGTATATTATGGTTTATGTTCACTTTGACCTTGATGGACTTAGTTCGATGGATATATTTAGACATGTGTTATGAGTTATGATGACATTAGTATTACTTCAGTTATGATATGTTGGACATGATTAGTTATGGATTAACATTTGCACGTTTTATTAGATTCATTGATATCTCATTTCAAATGTTGTGGTTATAATCTTGTTCAAGAGCAGGGACGGTGTAGCATTACTCGCTTTGAGTACCATGTTGTGCCACGATTCTCTAACTCTCTGTGTGTAGACATATATGTATTTGATCATATACAACCAGTTGTTTGGATGCAGGCTATAGGTACCAAACCTTGACTCCACCTGATATAGCAGGATTGAGCAGGTTCTTGCACCAATGGGTATCAGTGATGGGAGATAACACGAGGTCTACTCCACTAGGTCAGTCCTTGTCTTCTGTTGTGGTCTCGACTCGTGTTGTGACACTTGGTCTTCGCCTTGTTATGTTGGTAATCTTGAGTTGTGGGGTTTAGTCGAGTTGTGCCTTATAATGCTAATTATGTTCATGTGTGGTTGGAAGATACTTTAATGAATTATTAATTATTAATAATGCTTCTATTATGTTGGTTAGATAATAATTGATTTAGCCTAAAACTTTGTTTGACACCTTGGCTAAAATTTATAATAGTTTAGAATTAAATTATCTGCTATTCCAAAGCATTCATGTCATAATTGGAGTTATGAGTAATGAGTAAATATTATGTTCAGAATAATTGATTGTGAAATAAATGCCTTGAGTTGTCATGTTGGAAATGGGAAGATTGGTATCTCTTGTTATAGCAAATTTTTGAATTTCTCGGAGGGGTGGGTTGTTGGATAATAGATGCATGTCCGCATTTATTTTATGAGTTGAACCATTTTGAGGGAAAAAAATCTTGTTCGGGGGAGTTGGAAATAGAATGGAGAAGTTGGGAGAAGAACAGAGAATTGGTTGTAGGATTTGAAGAAATTTCGAAGAGGGATTGGAAATTCGGGTATGTGATTTGTCTCTTTCTGTAAAAATTTGCAGTTGTTGTAGCTTATAATTTAAAAATCTATTTGCAACTTGTTCCGTGTGTGTGTATTTGCATGTCCTGAAGATTGGAATCTGTATATCTCTGTGCCTTGTTATGTCTTATGCTTGGGTGGTCGAATGTAGATCCAACCTCTGTAGACTCCTCCAAGATGTATCCTTCTGGATTTGTCTTTGCCTAAATTCCTCTTGAAATCATGAGCCCTCATCTATAACCCTGTATTGTGTTTTCAAACCTGTGAAAAGATGACTCAATGTTAAACTCTTACCAGTCTCTTGTTCCTATCATTCTTGCATAATTATCTCTCATATCTATCTCTTAGACAGAAGTGGTTTGCCCAGTGAGAAGGAGTAACCTTTATGCACATCAATGTGCCTTTTCTTTTAACAAATAGCTACTGTTCTTTCAGTGGCAACTTGAATAAATTGATTTCATCTGAGGTTATTGTAGATGCTCCACCATTTTTTTTAGAAGGCCGTTCTACACATTTTCCATGTCACCTTGCAATACCTTGTAACCCCTGCTGAAGATCCTATGCCTCCAGCATTGCATTGTCTGAATCAGTTTTTCACCAACATTACCTCCACTGAAGAGTTACCTTGCAACCATGTCTTGGAAAAGTAGACTGTGTGAAGTTTCTTTTGCAAATCCCTCCATATCTACAATAAAATTTCTTATGGCTGAAAGATATTCATCAATTCATCGTTGGTATTTGAGTAAAACTCAGCTAGAATCAATAGAGAATAAATAAATAGACAATCAAGCCTTGATTCGTAGGATTTCTCATTGTTATGAGCTTAGAGAGGTGAAGATTTTTCAGGAAATTTCCATTCTTATCTAAGACAGTCGGCAAAATTCTATTTAATTCACTGTTCCTTTTCTATTAGGTTCAGTTTTACCCTTAGTTATGTTTAGAAACTATCTTATTAGAAGTCGTAGACTTGGCCTGTCATTTGTAAGTGGTGGCTCATCTCCTTGTTAGTCGCTTTAGCTTAGGCTCGACATTGAATAGTTGGCTTTCATTGCAGACTTTATGTTGTCAAATTCCCTATTCTCTTTTGGCTTCGTATGGAGATCTTGGAAAGTTTTAGTGGAGAGTATTGTGCTCCAACCTCATTCATGTGTCAGCCAGTTAGAAAGTGAGCACAGTGCCATGTCATTTGAACTAGTTGCATCGCTTGTTGGCTTTGTCGTTTCTTCCCATTGCAGTCGTGGTAGATCTGGGTTTGGTCGGCAGATGTCGTCAGTTTTCAGCACTCATGTATGATTGGTAGTTTTGTTAGGCCACGACAGTCATTGCAAGTTGATGTTTGAGTCGATGTTCATATCTATTAAGGTCTGTAGTCATAGTGACTCACAAGATGACTTAGATTTGGTTCGATGGGATTCTTGTGATAGGGAATGTAATACCTTGTCCCTTAGATATGTTTTTTAGAATTTCTTTTGAGGGGAATAATCCTTAGGTATCCCTTTGGAAGCGGAAGTGATCATAGGTTAGGATATAAAATAGGTTATGGTATTTCTTTGGTTGGAGATCGTATTATCGAAGCTTATAGTTGTGTTTCAGAAGTATAGAGGTTTAGTACCTTTGGGACTCAAGTCAATGGGATTATACATACATTGATATTGGTGGTCTTGAAATAGTGTTGTAGATGTTAATGGATAATAATTGTTGGTAATAAAACTTACGCAAGTGTGTTTATGATAGAAATTCTTTAATGCTAGATAATAATTTAAGCTTATAGAAAGCTATTAAGGTTTGATTTATATTTTAACATAATAGATAGTTAAATTTCTTATGGGAAAAGAATTAAAATTTGTTTGTGAAGGTTTTTAGTAGTTGTCAGAAATTGATTTAGGGAAATGTATTTGCCTAGTTGTTATCATGCTTATTTTGAAATAGTAAGGGTTGTATATTAGATGAAAAAGTTTTGTTTATGGGAAAAGAAGTATTTTTGTCGTGCACATAGAAATATAATTATAGTTGTTTGATTAAATTGTAGTTGGTATAATGCATATTATTAATATTTACTTTAGTTGTTCTATTAGAAATGGTAATCGTTAAATCTTGGATAGTAAGTAAAACTATTCAGGTTCATAATGATTGAAAATTGTAAAAGGTTAATTAGTAGGTTATGCTTAAAGGAAGTTATAGTTATAGATGTTGTTTTTACAATTGGTAGATATTAGAATTTGATATAGAAAAAAGTATTTACTTATAGATGTGAGTAAATGGTGAGATGCTAGGAAAATATTCGTATATGTTGTAGTGTTTCATTAGAAATTGTTGATGTCATGAACTTGAATCTTCTTATTATTGGTGTTACATCGCATGGTTGGTTTCTTGTTTTATAAGAGGATTATATTGAGTCTTTTTTTTTTCTTGTCGACATCCTTATCGTATCTGCATGCTTGTAAGGTATCTTTGTGTTCGCTTTGGGTGGAGTTACATCTTTGTTTTATTGAAGTGGGGAAATCATGTGAGATGTCATGACCTTTTGGTGTCAAAATGTGGAAGCATTGTCCCCGTCAGATAAAGGGGTTCCTTTTCATTGGTTTTGTACCTATCTCCAGAGGTGTGTTGTTTTGGGTTTTGGTTCATATAGTGGCATGTCAATGCAATGGGATTAGTATTGTCAAGGACAAGTGAATGGCATGAGTAATGGTTGGAAGTTGTTTTGTATCTTATCTTTGCTTGTGGTGGTTTGGTTGTATGTTTAGAGTTGCTAAGGGAGTGGCTTCTATGGTGGGGCTGGTGCCTAGGGAGAGGCTGCCTGGGTAACCCCATGGAAGTTATGAGTTGGTGGAAACTTAATAACTTATTAGGAGGGTTGGGGTAGTAAACACTTAACAAGACAAGTAAGATACCTCACCCATGCCTTGAGTGCTTCCACAGGCAAACGATGGGGTGAGAAGGCCTGGTTGGCAAGGCCAACCTCGTTGTCTCCATGAGAGGACCTGTCGGTTCCGCATGTGTCACCCTATGGGGCTGGTGCCTAGAGAGGGGTTGCTAGGGTAACCATAGATGGGGGCCGGCTTCTGGTGATAGATAGCCTGGGTAACCCATGCCAGGACCATGCAATGACACTCTCCTTACGCAACCTAGTTACGTTCTTTTTATTTTGTTGTTACCTCTGGAGTATAGTCTTGGCTTCATGTTTGATCTTGATTGGATGATGGTTCTGTCTGGTGGACTACTGTCGTTCCTGTGCAGTCTTGTTATCTTGTATGCCTGTGAGGAGTCTTTATCTTATTGTTGTTTCACTGTTGTAACTTCGACCTTGTGGAGCCTCGATGTTATCTTCTAGCTCGGTGGGGTGGACCTCAGGGTTCCACATGGTTGGGAGGTAGAGCTATCCATTGGTCTTCTTGGAGATTCGATTCGAGTCCTGTGCAGAGATGTTCCAGTTCCTGATTACTTTTACACTTTCAATGATGTTGTATACCTTCATTTGTACTCATTTGTAATAATCTTGTATTGAGACTCTGTGATCAACTATCTTGCTACTGTAAAAGTTATTTTTATCTAATACAGCAGTTTAATGTTTATCACTTATGTGGTTTTACTTTATATTCACTGATGCAGTTATGTTGCCCTAGGGTTGTTAGAAGTGCATTTCCATTTTTTGGCGTGTATTTGATATCTCATGTTATGTTGTTGCAATCTCTTGCTTAAAAAAAAAATATTCTCTGTAATTTTGCACTTTTGTCTAGCACTCTAGGGTTGCATGACGGGGCATTACACTTATCCTATCTGAGGTGCATAATATGCAATAAAGTAACTAACTAAATGCATGAAAATAAAATAATGTACCAACATAGAGCTTCCTATTGGAAGTTGCCAGGGATTGGGAGAAAAAGAAAGAGCGGATGAAAGAGGAAATCATTTAGAAATATGAACAAGAGAAATTAGGTCAAGGAACATAGAAATGGAAAAATAGACAAAAGAAACTTACCAGGAAGATAAAGAGTGTGAGATACTTGGAACAACATTGCCACCCTTTATCAATATTGTTCAAGTTGGCTAGCATCTACACAAACATTAAAGACTTAGTTGGATACTTTGGAGAATACAATTCTACAAGTTTTAGTGTCTTACAACTTGCTTAATGATTTTGATTGGAAGTAGCAATAGCATTTGGATGATCTCCACTCCTAGTTCCATCAAGCATAAGAATAACACTCAAAGATAATTGTTCAACTAAAGGATCTTGGTATAGTGGTTCATTTGAGATTGACACAAATGTAAGATCTATTATTAGATGCAAATAAATTGATGAAGTCATCTCATGAGCCTTCCACTATAATTGATATAGAGAACACATGTAAATTGATGTGGCACCTTGAATAAGACACTACTCATTGGAACAACAATTATGGTTAGTTGAAGATTGTATACAAGAATGTTTTGCCTTAAATTAGACTTTGAACTTTTCAATCATCAAGTTCTCTTGAGGAATTAGTTAATAAAACCAAGCTAAGGAGACAATAAGTTTAGCAATTGGTTGATACAACCACATTGTAGTGATAAGAGAAATTTTGGTGGATGAAGTTGATCATAGAACCAATTTTAGATTTTGAAATATTGGTGGATGGAGCCAACCTAATTCTATTAAAATTTTGTTGTGGAGTTGGTAGATAAAGCCAAAATGTCTTGAAGACAAGACATAGGTAAAGTCAAGGGATGATGTTGGTAGGAACATAACCAATTTTGGACTTTTGATGGATTCAATTGAAAAACCAAAATGACAGCTAAATCTATCCCTATTAGGTTGAAAAATTGCAAGGGCAACCTAATGAAGGTTGATGGTGAAAACTCACAAGGGCACCAATGATTAATTTTGTGATAGATACCCTCTCTATCGCAGAGTGAAATAGAGGTCATTGTAGGAACCAAAACGTAGAGTTACAATACATTCATATGTTTTGTGGTACCTCTAGATGGTCATGGTTGTATGAGGTCAAGCCTAGGGACATATGCCTAGACCTTGAAAACCTATAATAACATTGTAATGTACCACATATGTAATATGTGTAAGACATGTGCAATAGGAGATAGGTAATATAAGAGAGAATATGTAATAAACGATATATATGTAACTGCCTAAGCATATGTGATATATATCTATGTTTGTAGTATGAAGAGACAATGAACATAAGAACATGTCAAGTGGATAAATGAATAATTATATTTCTTGCTATGATGTGTGACTATATGGGTTATTTTCTTGTGGTCATACACTCACACATGCACACACACATGCCCACACACACATGCACACACATACACACATAGACACCCACACGCACATGTGCACATGCACGCACACACACATGTGCACGTGCATGCACACACCCATGCACACACACACACACACGAACGAATGCACGAACACGCGAAGATACACACAAACACATTTTCATGGTCCTAATATTCAACACTCAAAATTCATAAACAACCTAAGAAACTAGAATTCATAGTCCTAGTTCACATAATTCTATACCTTAGATCGAATACATGATTTATAGTCTTTAGTCTTTAGTTTTGATTTAGATTGAATACTTAGTTCATAATTTGATCAATGCATTAAGAATAGTAAATTTTAAAGTTCCATGACTTAGGTAGTTCTTAGGCCTTCCTATCAGACTACTCTAAGAAAGGGCTTGTGTGCTTTAGGTTGTTACATAAACCATAGGTTAGATTATAAAATACATTAAAGAGGGTCAAACATTCTTTATTCTAGCTTGATTCCATTTTCAACTTATAAGTTTTACTTCTTCATGTTTCAAAGACAACTTATTACCAACCATGCATGTTTTGACATAAGGTTTTATATTAACTAGGACAAAATAGAAATATTACTATTTTGCTAATTTCCATAATACATTCTTGTTTTAGGTTGAAAGGTTATTATGTGATTTCACATGCCCATTCATAACTTCAACATCAAACTGTTGGAATTAGTCCAAACAACTGAGAGGGGGGGCGGTGAATCAGTTGTCCCACAAATATTAATCTTTTCTGCTTTTAATCTTCTTTAACAACTTTCAATCAGATAAACATTAAAGCATGAATCAATAAAACAAGAGCAGAACTAAATTGAGCACGCATAACACCAGAATTTTTACGTGGAAACCAGGTTAAGGGAAAACCACGGTGGGGGTTAACCCACAAGATTCGTACCCTGTTAAAAGTACTTAGAAGGAAAGAGAAGGTACATGCCTTTGGGCTGACTGCCCAGAGCTCACTGCTCAAGAGAGGCTCACTGTCTACAGAATTTATGTTTAATACAGAAATAATTAACTAATAAATAACATCTACTTCATGCCTAGTTCAATTTCATTGAATGTTCACAAAACTTTTGCTCTGCCCCAAATACTTCTTCTCTAATTCTTCATCCTAAACATCTCTTGTTCTTCTGCTGCTCCTTTTCTCTTCTCTACCTTTGATCCTTTCTTTGGATTTTATTATTTTCACACAAGGATGATTTTCTACAACTCATCAACAAGTATGTATACGCTTCATCAACCTTGGAATGAACATCAAGGTCAGCACTACAAACATCTGACTTAATGCGAATCACTAAGCTATCGGCTAAACATAACTGGGACTCAAATCTTCCTTGATCAACACACCACGCTTCATAGAATTACTCTTAGATCATCCGCAACACGCTTGAATCATCCAGTTGGCCAAGACTAGGAAGAACAACAACACCAAGAAGGAAATATTCATTGACAAGCTCAAACTTCAATGCAGACCTCCAACATAGTAGTCACATGATCTAGAGACCTCCACAAGCACATTGAATTTAATAAAAATATCCGCACTCCTCCAAATCATCAAAATTACTTGCACCTTCCTCCAGAACCTCAAGAACACTATCTATCATGATTGTCACATTAGAAAGATTGCTTGTGGACCTCCAAACCACAAACCACTTGAATGGATGATACACATTGACTTCCCAAACATGCCTCTAGATCCGCACATCATCATTTGACATATCTAGAACAATCCGGACCTCTTTCCTATCACTCTGTCTCTTCTGAACACTACAAAACTAGTTCAACTCAAATGGCCATAGCTTTTTCAAATCTTCATGCAAACCCTTCAAAACTTAACTGGAGCTTCTTCACATAATCCTCTACTCAGCCATATGGTCTGCATACATTGATCCTCATTAATTTTCTCAATATCCTCAACAATCCAGTCTTCTATACAGGCAACAAAATAGGATATAGTTGACACCGATGGCAACAAGGATATGTTGACATCAATGACAACACCGCTTAGGCACATATTTGCAACAATCTCCCCCTTTGTCATTGATGGCAACATATGATGTGAAAAACTGATTTGACCATCAAGACAAGACCTTCTCCCCCTTTCTCTTATCACTTCTGTAATCACTTTCTTCACTGCTCCCCCTTTCATCAGCAACTAGTTTTTCACATGAACTTCTCTCCCCCTTTGACATCAATGGAAAAGGGCACATATTTGCAATCTTTTCTCCCTTTTTGTTTTAGATTGATCCCAAAATTTTCATACTGACTACTCCCCCTGAGTAGTATCTCCTTAACATCAATCCGGATCACAAGATATGACTGTGAATTCCACTGGACTGATGCACCTTAGTGCATCTTAGTTCTGATCAGGAGGGGTAATAACCCTAACTTCTCTCTGAGATACTCAAAAGTATCCTTGGGAAGAGGCTTAGTGAAAATATCTACAATCTAATCCTTTGAAGACACAAACTCCAACTTGACTTCATTCTCATTTACCTTCTCTCTCAATAAATGAAACTTGATGGGGATATGCTTTGTCTTTGAATGCAACACTAGATTCTTTGAGATACTTATTGCACTTGAATTATCACAGAAGATTGTGACAGGCTTCTCAAACACAATTCTAATGTCCTTCAACATTTGCCTCATCCACAGAACTTGAGTACAATTGTTTGCTACTGCTATATACTCTGCCTCTGCTGTAGATAAGGAAATTGCCTCCTTTTTGCTTAGCCAAGAAGCCAATCTACTTCCTAAGAAGAATGCACCACCACTAGTGCTTTTTCTGTCATCCACATCTCCTGCCCAATCAACATCTGTATATGAATGTAAAGTGAAGTCATTATCCTTTGGATAACATAATCCATAATTGGAATCCTTTAGGATCAACTTGGAATCTAGTGACAAGCCCAACTGCATTCATGATACTAGGTCTGGTCTGAGTCAGATAGAGCAGTCTTCCAATCATTGACCTATACCTTTTCTGATTTGCCTTAGGGGAGTCATCATCTTTACTCAACTTACATCTGTTTACCATAGGCGTACCTACTGGCTTTGAATCTTCCATTCCAAACTTCTTCAACAATTCTTTCACATACTTAGACTGAGCTATAAAGATATCTTTATCTGACTGAGTGATTGGCAGACCTAAGAAGAAGTTCATTTCACCAAACATGGACATCTCAAATTCACTTTGCATCTTATCAACAAATGTTGTGCACACACTCTCATTTCCACCAAAAATGATATCATCAACAAATACCTCAACAATCAGAATATTCTCATGATCAATCTTGAAGTAGAGATTACTGTCAGTAGTGCCTTTGCTATAACCTAGCTTTAGCAAATACTTATCTAATCTTGCATACTAGGCTCTTGGGGCTTGTTTGAGTCCATACAATGCTTTCCTTAATTTGCGGACCATGTCTCTTTGATCAGACAATTGAAATCCTTCCAGTTGCTCAATGTAAACTTCTTCTTCTAACTCTCCATTTAGAAATACTGACTTGACATCCATCTGATAGACTTTGAAATCTTTATAAGCAGCAAAATCAAGAAACAATCTGATTGCCTCTATTCTTGCCACTGGAGCAAAAGTTTCTTCAAAATCAATTCCTTCCACTTGAGAATATCCTTTGCATACCAACCTTGCTTTATTTCTTACAACTTCACCATCTTCATTTAGTTTATTTTGGAAGACCCATTTAGTTCCAATCACATTTTTGTCCTCTGGTCTAGAAACAAGATTCCAATTGTGATTCTTTTCAATTTGCATTAATTTTTCTTCCATTGCCTTTACCCAGTTTTCATCTTTGCAGGCTTCACTTACTGTTTTTGGTTCAATCTTTGAAATCAGATAAATTTCTTCTTGATCTTCAGCAATTCTTCTCCTAGTTCGAACACCTTTATTTCTATCTCCTATGATTTGATCTTCTGGATGATTCATCCTTACATGGGAGTTTTGGGAATTTCTTGAGCTTCTATTTCTTGAGCTGGTTCCTCAACTTCTGCACTATCCTCTTGAATTACTGGATTTTTTGGATCAATCTAGATCTGAATCTAAGTTTGCACTTGCCTTTCTTGATTTGGATTTTCATCTTGATCATTTGATTATATCCACAAGACCTAGAATGTCCTTCTTTGCTCTCATCAACTTTGACATTATCACTTTCAACAATCTTTTTCAACCTCTTGTTAAAGCACCGGTATGCTTTGGTTTGAGTAGAGTAACCTAGAAAAATTCCTTCATTACTTCTTGCTTCAAACTTGCCTAGATCCTCATATCTTTTGATATAGCATTTACTACCAAAAACTTTGAAGTATCTTATAGTAGGAGGATGACCAAACCAAAGTTCATAAGGAGTCTTACCAGAATAGCCCTTGATCTACACCCGATTAAGAGTGTAGACAGTAGTACTCATGACTTTTCTCCAATAAACTTGTGGAACATTTGTTTCCATCATCATGGTCCTGGCAGCTTCTTGAATGGTCTGGTTCTTTCTTTCCACAACTCCATTTTGCTGAGGAGTCCTAGGAGCATATAACTGTCTTTTTATTCCATGCTTTTCACAGAATGTATCAAACTCACTGGAGGTAAACTCTCCACCTCTATCAGATCACAGACACTTTATCTTTATACCAATCTCATTTTCCACCATAACTTTGAACACTTTGAATTTGTCAAGAGCTTCTGATTTTTCTTTTAAGAAAGTTACCCACATCATCTGGGAGTAATCATCAATTAGCAACATAAAATATCTGTCTCCTTGCACACTCCTAATTCTAGCAGGACCACATAGATCAGTATGCACAAGTTCCAATCGCCCACTTAAACATTGTTCTTTACTTTTGAATGATGTTTTGTTCTGTTTACCCAATTGACATTCTCTACACATGCTATCAGGTTTCACAAGTCTTGGAAGATCTCTAACAGCCTAAGTAGAACTTATCTTGACAATGTTATAAAATTCACATGACACATTCTCCTATGCCACAACCAACTCTGATCTGTTTGTGCAATCAAACAATTTTTACAAGGACTACTTAATTGAAAGATGTTATCTCTAGTTTGTGTACCAGATGCAATTTTAGTTCCTGAACTTTCCAAGATGCTACATTTACCATCCTTGAATCAAAGATCATAACCCTTGTCAACCAACTGTCCAACACTGAGAAGATTATGCTTCAGCCCTTCCACATACAGAACATCATTTGTGTTATTCTTACCATCAAAAGAGATGGATCCTCTGCCACAGATTCTACCAACTGAGTTGTCTCCAAATTTCACAATTCCACCTTCATATTTTTTAAAGTTTATAAACTTACTTTTATCACCAATCATATGATGAGAACATCCACTATCAATCACCCATTCATCCTTTTCAACAACCTGAGCAGCCAAGGCACTTTCCACATTTGCACAGCCAGCAGATTCAGTAGACACTGGATCTTCTTCTTTGATAGCAATGAATACCCAATCATCTTCACTGGCACCTCCATGATCAGATTCATCATCTGCGACTCCTTCTTCTCCAACTTTTTGGACATAGTAACAATTCTTTTGACCTTTATATCTGTTAGGGTTTGGCTTTGAAAATTTCTCTGGACATCTTGAGGCAAAATGACCAATCTTATTACAAGCAAAGCATTTGAATGGCAACTTTCCGTCATACTTACCGGATCCTCTTAGCATTCTTTTGGCAATAAGAGCTTCCAGTTCTGTAGACTCAACTTCATCATCTTCAAGATCCTTCCTGGCCTTAGCAAATTTGTTTGATCTTGCAAAAGAGCTTTCACCGGGATCATATCTTTGTTTTCCATATACACTGGCCTTAAAAGCAGATTCAGACTTAGGTAGAGAATCTCCAAAGTCACTTAATTCAAAAGCTAAAATTTTGCCAACTAGCTGATCTCTTGTAACTTTTGAGACAGTCCTGATCTCTTCTATAACAGCAACCTTATGTTTGTATGAATCAGGTAAAGATCTGAGTACTTTTGCCACAATTTCTGATTCTTCCAAAGTTCCACCAGCACACCTGATACCACACACAAGTTCATCTATCTTTTGCATGTAGATTGTGATGTTTTCATCTTCACTCATCCTTAGATTTTCAAATTTTCCTCTCAAACTTTGTAGCTTGGCACATTTGACATAATCATCGCCTTCATAAAGATTCTCCAACTTCTTCCATATTTCATGAGCAGTTTTTAGTCCAAAGACATTTGTCATTTTTGAATTAGTCAAGGCACTCAACAAGGGTTCTTTAGCTCAGAGGTTATTTTCAGCATCTTTGATTTGATATGGAGTTGAAGGACCTTTCTCCGGAGGTTTATACTCATCATTGGTTATTGCCCAATAAGCATCACCCATGCATTGAAAATGGCACTCCATGCAACTCTTCCAAATAGAGTAATTTGTTCCATCAAATCTCAGACTATCCTTCTTGTAAGTCGACATCCTGGATCTCCTCGGGTGGTTAAGCTTCTTTTAGAGGAACCTCGCTCTAATACCAATTGTTGGAATTAGCCCGAACAACTGAGAGGGAGGGGGGTGAATCAGTTGTCCCACAAATATTAATCTTTTCTGCTTTTAATCTTCTTTAACAACTTTCAATCAAATAAACATTAAAGCATGAATCAAAAACACAAGAGCAGAAATAAATTGAGCACACATAACACCAGAATTTTTACGTGGAAACCCAATTAAGGGAAAACCACGGTGGGGGTTAACCCACAAGATTCGTACCCTATTAAAAGTACTTAGAAGGAAAGAGAAGGCACATGCCTTTGGGCTCACTGCCCAGAGCTCACTGCTCAAGAGAGGCTCACTACATATAGAATTTATGTTTAATACAGAAAGAATTAACTGATAAATACCATCTACTTCATGCCTGGTTCAGTTTCATTGAATGCTCACAAAACTTTTGCTCTGCCCCAAATACTTCTTCTCTAATTCTTCATCTTAAACATCTCTTGTTCTTCTGCTTCTCCTTTGCTCTGCTCTACCTTTGATCCTTTCTTTGGATTTTATTATTTTCGCACAAGGATGATTTTCCACAACTCATCAACAAGTATTTATACGCTTCATCAACCTTGGAATGAACATCAAGGTCTGCACTACAAACATCTGACTTAATGCGAATCACTAAGTTGTCGGCCAAACATAACTGGAACTCAAATCTTCCTTGATCAACACGCCACACTTCATAGAATTGCTCTTAGATCATCCGCAACACGCTTGAATCATCCGGTCAGCCAAGACTGGGAAGAACAGCAACACCAAGAAGGAAATCTTCATTGACAAGCTCAAACTTCAATGCGGACCTCCAACATAGCAGTCACACAATCCAGAGACCTCCACAAGCACATTGAATTCAACAAAAACATCCGCACTCCTCCAAATCATCAAAATCACTTGCATCTTCCTCTGGAACCTCAAGAACACTATCTGCCATGACTGTCACATTAGAAAGATTGCTTGCAGACCTCCAAACCATGAACCACTTGAATGGATGATACACACTAACTTCCCAAACATGTCTCTAGATCCGCAGATCATCATTTGACATATCCGGAACAATCCGGACCTCTTTCCTGTCACTCTGTCTCTTCTAAACACTACAAAACTGGTTCAACTCAGATGGCCATAGCTTCTTCAAATCTTCATGTGAACCCATCAAAACTTAACTGGAGCTTCTTTAGACTATCCTCTACTCAGCCATATGGTCTGCATACATTGATCCTCATTAATTTTCTCAATATCCTCAACAATCCAGTCTTCTATACATGCAGCAAAATAGGATACAGTTGACACCAATGGCAACAAGGATATGTTGACATCAATGACAACACCGCTTAGGCACATATTTGCAACACAAACATCCAAGAAGGCCTTAGAGTCTTTAACACTTGCAAAATCTCTAGACTTGCTCAAATCTTAGGCCAAGTAGATGAACTATGACAAAGGTGCCTCCTTATGGCTTTACTTCTCCATGCAAATGACATGGTAATAGAGGCAAACACAATAGATCTAGAAGTCAACATCATCATGTAGGATGGTTTCCTAGTGAATGTTCCCTCCTTGTTCCAATAAGCAAAGTATTGTGGTACCTAAGGACAATCATCCATACCAAATTCATATATTTATTGGTAGAGCTTCATATCATGACATTTAGCCTGAGGATGGGGAGATTAAAGTAGAGGCACTAGGCGCACATGACATTGGATGGAATCAATCCCAAAATACTCTTCCTATTAGGTGTCAAGGAAATGATGCAAACCACAACCTCCCATTTTGAACTTCTTAAGTCAACTCTAATTAAGCCTTGTGATGTTTACATGGCTCATACCTTTTGTTATTTACAATGTAAGTGATTGGTAGACATTTCCACATATTTGTGACTTAGCATTTTTTATGACCCAATTATTGACCTAGCATTTTTTATGACCCAATTATTGACCTATCTTATAACCTAGAATTTTGTTGATTTTCTTAATAATAATTTTTGTTTGTGGTGGCACATATATCCTATGATTTAACAAACCACTACCATATTGCTCACTTTTGTAATGTAATCTATGAAATTATTTTATAACTATTTTTATTATAATGACAATGGAGTTGCTTCCATTCAAATGATTCATATTGTTGTAATGCATACATTAAATATTCATTTATTATTTTAGATGGGTCTTGGGACCTCATATGTGATACAATTAATGATAGTTACAAAGTGATTTAGCTTTTATAAGAATAGAAAGGTGGTTCATAACAAATTCCCTTCTTCTATTGTAAACATTAAATAAACTCATTCTAAAGAAAATGATTTAGAAATGTATTTTTCCTTATAAGCAAAAGGTTATCAAGTGCATTTGCATGAGATGAAGAATTAAAGTTCATCATTCAAGATTCTTTCCAAAACCTATCTTTTCTTGCCTTCATTGTATACAAACTGGTATGCTTATGATAACATTCCAACATTTTTAAATCGACTAAACAAAAATTATTAGCCACACAACTCATAAGTCTTCGAATATTACGAATTGAATCCCCTATTTATAAAATTTTGACATGAAACAAGTACAACAAATTCAAGATTCTTAATGTAGTTCTGACTAAGAATTGTAAACAAACGTTAGATGTGGCATATGCAATTTAGTATTCACTAGCATTTACTAGGTATGCAACTAATGCAAAACTGTTCAGTTGCTATCTTATTAAATTGAATTTAACCTTTACTATCATTTGTTATGGTTGCCACACCTAAACAAAATAGTCAATTTGACCATATTATGAATATAATTGTAATATTCTTTTAAATCCTATGGATGCCTCCCATTGTGTTTCTCTAAAATTCTTATAGCTATGATTCTTTTGAGTTCCTCTTGTTGAAACATATTATCACTCCAAATACTCACGAAACACCCTATTTAGCTCTCTCCCAACCACATCAAACCCTCATCTCATTAGTATCAATTTATAAAAATTTCATCATACAAATTTTGTAATGCCATGAATGTGACTACAATGCAATATAAATCGTGATTTTATTTTTACATATAGAAATGTTATTATCTTCTCTCTGACATCAATCTATAAACCTCATGCCAGTTTTTCAAGTGCCATGCATATCTGCTAATTACAACATAAACATAATTGTAATATTTTTTACTTCATATATAAATTATAATAGTTTATTTCTAATTAAAGCCAAACAGATTGAAGTTAAATTAAATTAAAAAGTATTCATGAATTCACAAATCTATTAGCTATCTCACCAAGCAAAGGGATGCGAAGCAACATTAGAAACATCTAAGCATAAATGAGACAAAATCTACATGCACAATTACACGCCTAATCTAGAATGTGTAGTTTAATCTCAAATGGTTGACCTAATAACACAATTAATTCAAAAACAAGAACCATACAAAATGACAAGGGTTATTGCGAGCCCTCCTCTCCCAATTCCTGCTGGTCAAGTATCTTTCCATTTACTTGAAGTGTTCCTCGCCTTTTGCTTTTTACCCATACTCCACCTCCTCTAGCTTTTCATTTCATACAAATGCAAGTTTCCTAAAAACAATTCAATGAAACATCCAGTTATCATAAAACATGTCTTTGGTAGATAACCCGACAGTGTATATAAGCAGTGATCTGCATCGCATTCTATGAATCTAATTTTACAAAGCCAACAACATGGTCTAGATTACCAAATACTCAAAACAAAAGTAAAACTTAAAAAACACTTTCTAGAAACCAAAAATAGAACCTTGTCCCTTCTTTATTATTGTGCAAGGCTATTTTTCAGATTGCTTCATTTAACATCACCAATAATCTCCTCAAGAACATCGTCCCTGTTTAAAATGATGGAAACAGTTCACATCTCTCACAACAATTTCTCTTGCATCAATTTTGGAAATAAATTTCATTGCACTGTGGCAATCAGCTCATACTCAAAGGTTCTTAACTACTCTTAATAGTTGTTCCAGGGGCATTTTTAACAAACTAAATGCAATTGCAAACTTTTCACTATGGTGGCAGAGAAATAATTCCTTTTCCTCTTCTTCCACATCATCAAGTGAATGTATTGAATCTGGAAAATACCCTCTGCCTTCATATCCCAAGTTAATTTCTCCAACTTTTTATAGGTATCCTGTGTCTGTGGGTGTGATCTGTCTCCTACACAAAAAGTATGTACCATTTTATGGTCTTAAATCCAACTACATCCAGGGATCTTTTTAATTCCTCTATCTTTCATCAATCTCCTTACCATTTGAACCTCATCCCACCTGCCCACTTCTGCATAGATGTTTGACAGAAGAACATAAGTCGCAGCATTATTAGGATCCAAATCAAAAAGCAGGGTTGCTGTAAATACTCCTAAGCCTATATTCATATGTGATCTACAGGCACACAGAAAACACATCCACACAACCACCACAGGTTTAATTGGCATCTTAATGATAAAGTTTAGGGTGTCCTCCAAATAGCCAGCACGGGCAAGAAGGTCAACGATGCACACATAATGATCAACTGTAGGTGTAATGCAATAAGGGTTACTCATATGGTCGAAGTATGTACAGCCCTCATTCACTAAACCTGCATGGCTGCATGCAAATAGAACACAAGCAAAGCTTATAACGTCAGGATATGTTCCAGAGTGCTTCATTACTTCAAAAACTTTGAGAGCATCCTTGAAAAGTCCATTTTTTGCATATCCTGCAATCATGGCATTCCATGAGACCACATTTCTTTGAGGCATTTTGTCAAACAGTTCACGTGCCTTGTCTATGCTTCCACATTTTGCATACATGTCTACCAGGGCACTTGCAACTACAACATCTGTCAGAAACCGCCCTTCCTTTATGATTTGATGGATGTCAATACCCTGTTCCAGAGCTCCCATTTTAGCACAGGCTGAAAGGATGCTGGCAAAGGTTGTGGAATTTGGCTCTACACCTGCCAACTGCATTTGCTTGAAAGTTTCTAAAGCTGTTTCAACATATCCATTTTGTGCATAACCTGCAATCATGGCAGTCCATGAGACCACATTTCTTTGAGGCATTCTGTCAAACAGTTCACGTGCCTTGTCTATGCTTCCACATTTGGCATGCATGTCTACCAGGGCACTTGCAACTACAACATCTGACAAAAATCCACTTTCAATTATGGTTTGATGGATGGCTTTACCCAGTTCCAAAGCTCCAATTTGAGCACAGGCAGGGAGGATGCTTGCAAAGGTTGAGGAGTCTGGCTTTACACCCGCAAGTTGCATTTGCTTAAAAGTTTCTAAAGCCTTTTCAACAAACCCATTTTGTGCATATCCTACAATCATTGCAGTCCATGAAACCACATCTCTTTGAGGCATTCTGTCAAACAGTTCACGTGCCTTGTCTATGCTTCCACATTTTGCATACATGTCTACCAGGGCACTTGCAACTACAACATCTGACAAAAATCTCTCTTCCGTTATGCTTTGATGGATGTCCATACCCTGTTCCAAAGCTCCCATTTTGGTACAGGCTGGGAGAACGCTGGCAAATGTGAACTGATCGGGTTGGAGCCCTGTTCGTTGCATTTGGTGAAACAGTGTGACTGCCTCCTGAGGATTCCCATGTCTTTGGTATGCGGAAATAATCGTATTCCATGATACCCTGTTTCGTTTTTTCATGTGGTTAAACGCTTTACGAGCATCCACCAAACTTCCGCACTTGACATACATGTGAATAAGTTTATTCTGAAAAGTTGTGCGTGTAGCAAATGCAAATCGCCTGTGACCGATAAAAGAGTGGATTTTCTTCCCTTGTGAAAGCGCGTTCCTGAGAATGCAGGTCTGCAATAATTGAAAATATATAGAGGAGTTTTCAGGGGGATTGTGTGTGGTAAGCAGAATCTGCAGCACCTCCTTCAACTGGCCCTCTCTACATAATGCTGTGAGATTGAGATGAGTAGTGGATGGCAATGGCATTTTATGATTGTAATTGGAGCCTGGAAAATGTACAGGTTTATTCAGTCGACGGCTACCACAATGGCATTGCCAGTGGTAAGCCTGGGAGCATTTTCACTTTCACTAATCTATTTCCTAATCTTGTAAGCTAATTGCAAACTTCTAATTATTTCTTTCAAAGAAGGTGGGGAGCTAATTGTAACTTCTAATTATTTCTTTCAAAGCAAGGTGGTCTCCCCAGCAGGGAAAAATGTCCAGCATATAATCCAAGTTATATAGCTCATTTTAACTGAGTCTGATTTCCCTCTCATGGCTTATTTGATTGGAAGTGGACTACCAAACAAAATGCACCCTATTGACAAAGGTTAAATTTGATGGTAAACCTTACTTGTGAACTAAATTATTTATGATGTTGCCCTTCAAATTCTAAGCTCAACCATAGTTTCTTTATTGAAAAAAGTTGAGAGAGAATACATGAGATTAATAAACATAAAAAATATAAATTATAGTCTAAAACTATATCAAAATAGATTTTAAGTATAATAGAAGAAACAACTACCAAGTGGCATTGCTAGTAACGAAGATAACCACACAATTGGTGGTAAATAAATTAGAAATAATAATAACAATCTCAAAACACAGATAATACAAAATGCAACAATAATCTTAATTAGTAGCAAATTGGAGGTGTTTGTTTAAATTTGATTGTGAAGCTTCTAGTTGGGTGGTCATTTAATATTGAATATGATCGAGCTACTTGGCGAGTTGCTTGTTAGCTTTGAGTGCTTCCTGCGTGTCAGAAGGCAAAGTAAGACATCTTTACATCTAAGAGGGATTACAAAGGCAATAGAGATGTGATGAACCACAATAGTCTAGTGATGTTGTGTGAAAGGGCATTCCCAAAACACATGTTTATAACATGACTTAAGACTTTATTTGGGACATTGGAATGATTATTTTTGAAGAAATCTAAGAGAGTTCGTAATGGGGATTTTAAGGCGAAGAAGCTTCTGAGACACTAGTCTATAAACTACTCTAGATATTCCAAAACAACACACGAATTATGGATATCTTCTATACTAGCTACTAAAGCAACCTTCAAGTGAGTGTAAAACAAGAAATTCAGTTCATAATGATAAGCATACAATAATGAAATGTATATGTAATCTAATGATAAGCATAGACAAATATTCATGTAAAGTATGAGTGATATCATGTAATAAGCATATAAAACATGTCTAGAATGATAAAGCATGCAAATTATATGGGTTGGAGATGAATCTCAAGGTATAAGATTGCCCCTAGTGTGGGTAGTATGAAAAGTGTTGATGTGACCCTTAATGTCCAAAAACACGTGCGTAAACACATAGGGCACTAGAAAAGGCATATGCCCCTAATGTGGCAACATGTGCATACAATGTTCAAGGTAAGGCATGGATCTAGGAATGTGATCTGAAGGTAATGGTGGGGGAAGGCATGCGCCCCAAATGTAATTCTTGATAAACATAGAAAAAGAGTGGGGAAGGCAAGATGCCCCACTCAAAAGTGGTAGCTCTAAAAAGCATGATATGACTATGTAGGTACAAATGATGTATGGGAGGTCATGATGCCCCCAACGTAAGGATTAGAAATGAAAGATAAAATAACAGGGGGAAGACATGATGTCCCTGATGTAAACGTGACTTTAAGAGTTTGATAAGGCAATATAAGCACAATGTTTAAGGATGAAGGTGTGATGTTTCCCAATGAAGTAGGAGTACTCTAAATCTATGATATAAGAATGAAGACTCAATATGTAAGTGCTATGATGCAAGAGCATCTTAGGTTGCAGAGCAATCTTGCATCAACCAAAAATATTTGCATTCATTTTGTTTTCTTTCATTTTCGAATTTAGTATAGTCAGTTCAGTCACTAGCAGTTTCTGTATTTTGGTCTGCATTCTATCATAATTTCATTCTAGACCTTACGGAGCAGGACTTAACATCTAGACATCATCATTCACATCATATCCAAAATTTAGCTCATTTGGATCAGTTTCTGGAAAGTTATCGCTATCAAAAGATTGACTGTTTTCTTAGAACAGAGTATTCAAATAGTCTTAGACTACCAGCTGAAGGAAAAGACTTGCGCACCACTTCCATGACTTGCGGAGCTAAATGACACATCATTCAAGATAGTTTGGGACATGGATGACCTTCCTTGAGATCTACACATTGATTCATTCACTTACAAAGGAGTACAAGCTGCTTAAGGTCAGCCTATCCGTGTACACATGTTACATCTCTTTCATTGGAGTTTGTAATCTTCTTGGCCAACGCAAAGGATTCTTGTGATCCAAAGATGATATATAATCATGTAATAGATGCATATGAAGTTAGTGAGTGATAGTTAATCAGGATAGATAGTTCATAAGTTAGATTTTCTTTTGTAAGGTGCTTCAAAGCCAAATCCTGTGCATATATTGTAACTAGAGAATCAGGCCTATGAGCCCTAATTTATAAGCCCACATGTTGCCAGCATGTTTGTATTTGAATTTATGATATATACTAAGTGTCTAAGTCTACATTTGCATTATATAATTGAGTTTCTTGCGTTGTGTTTACTCTTGCTGCACGGTCTAGATTGTTCACTCCGTGGACCCTCCTAACCGTGACTACACCAAGTGGTATCAGAGCAAAGTTTGAATCTGTTGGGAGCAAATTGAGTGAATTTTGTGAAGGCATTCCATAAGATCTTGTTGTGAATAGATCACTGAACCCAAGGCATACTACTTGTATTGTCAATCGATAGTCGATTGTGAGGCAATTGTCACCTTGTAGCCCAATCACTGAATTTGAGGCAGTTACACTTGATCCTAGGAAGAGATGCCACCAAGGAGAATACCTATTGTTGGCACTATGGCTGGAAGAATGGATGAGATGATGGAGATGATGAAAATAATGCGAGTTCGATTAGATGTTGTTGAAGAAGATAGGCAAAGAGGATTAACACCTAGACCTAATGTTGAAAGTGATGATGAAGAATTTCAATCCGTTGATCAAAATGAAGAAACCCTAGAAGAAGAAGAAGAATCAGATCAAGTAAAGATGTTGCGATCTATTTCAAAGATTGGAAAAAGACCTAGAGTGGATGTACCTAACTATACTGGCAATTTTAATCCAGAGGAGCTGATTGATTGGATAAATGACCTAGAAGAATACTTTGAATATAAAGAAATTGAAGATCCATAGAAGGTGAAATTTGCAAAGATAAAATTGAAAGGACATGCTGCTATTTGGTGGAAAGAAGTTTAGTTGGATAGAAATAGGAGATGAAAAGAAAAGATTATGAAATGGGATAGAATGGTGACAAAGTTGAAGAATCAGTTTATACATGTTGAGTATGAGTTGGAATTGTTGAAGAGATTGCAAAACCTGAGACAAAAGGAGAAATCTATGAAGGAGTATACTAGAGAATTTCATAAGATGATCATAAGGACAGGACATAGTAAAGTAAGTAAGGAGAAAGTGGCAAGATACATCAATTGACTAAGATTGAACATTCAAGAAGAATTGAGTTTGGTGAGAATGACAACATTGGAAGACGCATATCAGTTTGCCCTAAAATTTGAAGAAAAGTTGAACAAGAAGTATGAGAAGAGACAGAGAGGAAGAGGAGGTAAATTTTAGAGAGGTAGACATTTTCCAAATGAGAAAGATCATATGCAGAGCAAAACAGACAAGATACCGCATTCAAGGAGGACTATGATAGTAGTTCATACCGGAGAGATGACAGAACTTTCTACTGCAGAGGAAACCCTAATTCATACCAGAGTGAAGGATACAAAAGAGATGGAAGAGGACCTGATAGGAGAACATTTAGAGGAACATGTTTTAAGTGTGGAGGTGAAGGACATAGAGCATTTGATTTTCATCAAGGAAGTACAAGCAAGAAGACAGATAACAGTGCAAGAACAACTTATGTGGAAGAAGAACATGTTGGATCACCTAGTTCAGTTGGTAAACCTAAGAAAGGAGAATTACTAGCCATGAGAAGAGCACTATTTCAAGTAGAGACAAATGAGGAACCACCGTATAGGAAAAGTTTGTTTTGAACCAGATGTAAATCAGGAGGTAAATGTTGTAAAGTTGTAATTGATAGTGGTAGTTTTCATAATTTGGTTTTAGAGGAAATGGTGACTAAGCTAAAGTTTGAGAGATTGAAACACCATAAGCCATATCAGATAGCATAGATTTAGGATGATCATAAGGTACTGGTGGGTGAACAATGTTTGGTGAAATTTCATATTAGATCTTATCATGATGAAGTATTGTGTGATATTATACCTATGGATGTATTTCATATATTGTTGGGTAGACCATGGCAGTATGATAGAAAATCTATACATGATGGGAGAACAAATACCTATACTATAACATCAAATGGAAAGAGAATTACCTTGATTCCTTTGGAAGATGAACCTAAGGGTGAAGTATGTGGGAATGCTAGAATCTGTTTGGTTGATTGAAGGAAATTTCTGGATGGCTTCAGACATGAGGATATGTGTTATGCTTTGATTCCTAAGAAGCCTGGAAACCTAAAGACAGAGACTAAAGAATCACAATTGGAGGAGATAACTAAATTGCTGACAGAGTATGAAGACATCATATCAAATAATGTACTAGAAGGATTGCCACCATTCAGGAGTATTAGTCATCACATGGCCGATCTTATACCTGGAGCGAGTTTGTCTAACAAAGTAGCACACATAATGACACCAACAGAGAATGAAGAATTGAATAGATAGATACAAGATTTGTTGAGGAAATGTTTGATCAGAGAAATCTTGAGCCCTTGTGCAGTACCTACAATGTTAGCACCGAAGAAGGATGGAGAATGTAGAATGTGTACCAACTCTAGAGCAATCAACAAGATCACAGTTAAGTATAGATTTCCATTGCCTAGGATGGATGACATTATGGATTGTTTGAGTGGAGCAAAATATTTTACAAAGATAGACTTGAAGAGTGGATACCATCAGACCAGAATCAGAGAAGGAAATGAATAGAAGACAACTTTTAAGACAAATGAAGGATTGTATGAATGGTTAGTAATGCCTTTTAGACTAACTAATGCACTGAGTACTTTCATGTGGTTGATGAATGAAGTTTTGAAGAAATTTTTGGGTAAGTTTGTTATTGTATAATTGGATGATATTTTGATTTTCAGTAAAATAAAGGAAGAACATTTGTGGCACCTGAGACAAGTATTGCAAAGGTTGAGAGAAGAGAAATTACTGATAAACATTAAGAAGTGTAGTTTCAAGAAGGAATAATTGGTATACTTGAGATTTGTGATTCCTGTGGAAGGATTGAAGATGGACCCTGAGAAAGTTAAAGCAATTGGTGAGTGGCCTACAACTGAGAACATTGGAGAAGTTAGATGATTTCATGGATTAGCTAGTTTCTACCAGAAGTTCATAAGAAATTTTAGTTTAGTATGTAACCCTATAATAGAGACAATGAGAGGTGATAGAAAGGACTTTAAGTGGACATCAGAAGCAAATAAAAGTTTTGAATTGTTGAAGTAGAAAGTAACAGAGCAACCTGTGTGAGCATTACCAGATTTCAACAAAGTATTTCAAATAGCTTGTGATGCAAGTGGAAATGTAATAGGAGCAGTGTTAAGTCAATAAGGTGGATCTGTAGCATATTTCAATGAGAAGTTGAATGATGCAAGGAGAAGATATTCAATTTATGATCAGGAATTCTAAGCCATAATTCAAGCTTTGAAGAAGTGGAGACATTATTTGTTGCCTAAGGAATTTGTGTTGTATATAGATCATCAAGCTTTGCAGTATCTGAATAGTCAAGGAATGTTGAATCAGAGACATATGAGATGGGTCGAGTTCATACAGAGTTATACCTTTGTACTGAAGCATAGGAGTGGAAAATCAAACAAAGTTGCAGATGCATTGAGTAGAAGAAGGAACTTGCTGACAGAGATGAGAGTTGAAGTATTAGGTTTTGAGGAGTTGAAGAAAATGTATGAAGAAGACATTGATTTTGCAGAACCATGGAAAGCATGTAAGGAACCTATTGTAATAGATAGGAGTAAGTGGTTGGATTACTTCATTTAGGAGGATATGTTGTTCAAAGGTAATTAGTTGTGTATACCTAGGAGTTTAATGAAAGACAATTTGACAAAAGAGAAACATAGTGGTGGATTGGCAGGACATTTTGGAATTGATAAGACAATGGCTTTGGTAAGTGAAAATTACTTTTGGCCTCAGATATATAAGGATGTGTTGTGTGGTTACCCGCCCCATTTTGACTTGGCAAAACAGGGACCCAACTTTTTGCTTGGCTTGTTTTGTGTTTTCTAGCGGTTTGGTAAAAGTCAATCATGCAGATCATCATGCATGCAAAGGCTGGGTAAGTCATCATCATGAGGTTAGTTTGTCAAACTTCATATTTCATTCCAATAACCTCATATTTAGAAAGAGCATCAAATTTCATGCAAGTTTGCCTTTTACATCACCCTAGTATTTATCAGGAGGCGAAAGTTATAAATGGTCAAAGTTTGAGTCAAACCTGATATTTGTAGGGGGAGGATCATATTTCTTAACATAGGTCATATTACCAAAGATCATCCTGATTTACTTTATCACCTGATAAATCATGCGGTCCAAATATCCAGACGTCAATTTTAGGTGATAGTAACCCTTACCTGTCAACTGCCTTATATTTCGCGAGGATCATATTTTTCAATTTAACCCAATATTTCTCAATATCCTCCTGTCGCGAAATATCACCCTAAGCCATTATCCTGATGACGTCATATGAGTCCGATAAACAAAGAAGTAGACATGACGATGATGTCATCATCATTTTTACCTCTCGGGGGGGTATTTCCTAAACATGATCCTGCTCACATAACATGACGGTGACGTCATCATGCCATAGCGATATAGAGAGCAAATATCTGGATGACGTCATCCTGATATTCCGAGAGGGAGACGTAATGTTTGTTCGGTCATCATCATTTTTTGAACATCACCCGATATATTGAAATATCCTCCTGATGTATAAAACATGACTTAAGGGTGAGAAACATCACTCGATATTGTCAGGATGGTTTTTTTTCTCTCAAAGAGGATCATCAGATTACACTTGGGGTGATATTTGAGAATATCACCCGACATCCAAATATCATCATATTTTTGAACATATCCTATCATATGGATATCACCCCGCTCCCGTTGCCGCCATTAACATTAAATGCGCGCAGAGGTGGTAGGTATTTCCCGCCGACCACAAAACCTGATGAAACACCTGGCAAAATCCTGAGTTTTCGTGAGAAATCAACGATCAAAGTATAATCCGTCAAGATGTGCCCTAATTTCACCCTAATTGCAAAGTTAAAAGGTAATTCAATCGTCATTTTCACATTTACCTTGCGATAAAATTATTTTCACAGAGCACAAGCTTCCAAACCTTCATACCGATGATACTCGTACAAACCGAGCTTACAGACAGGAGGAAGTGCGAAATCATCACCAGAATTAAAGGCATTTTCAAGAAACCACTGGTATAATCAAGGGGATTTGCATAACCAGGTAAGTAATTGAAACCCTCATCTTGTTGCTTCTGCACATTCAGGTATGATGTTGTAGGTTCTGGTTGTATGTATCCTAGGATAAGTAAATGCCAAATAAGTATAATATGCATGATGTTAATATAGATAATTGTTATATGCATGCTTGTGAGTATCCATTGTAAGACAAATTGTGTTAATTACAGATATCCATGGCTGACAAAAGGTTAGCTAAGTGTGAGGCTGAATTCAAGAAGCCTATGTTCTCATCTCCAAGAGGCATCCTATTCAAGTATGGGGCCATCACAGATACCCATTAGGGAAATACTGATTTGGAGGCCTGGTCTGCCAAAATGAATGATGAGAAGAACAGAAGCCCCTTGCTGGATGCAGTATTTGTGTTTGGATTATGGAATGCGGCCAGTTTTCTGTACTCTATGGAGTCTCCTGAGCTGGTGGTTGAGTGTGCACGGAACTATAATGCAGAGACCAGGCAGGTGGTGAAGCATGGTAGAATATATGCAGACCTATCCATTAAAGGTCTTTCCAAGACATTTGGACTGCCATTGGGCAGGAAAGTTAACAGTGTAGACCTGAAGAAATCTGAGGTCGAATATGAAAACAATAAGAAGAAAGCAAGGAAGAACATGTATCAGTGGAGGGCCAAGAATAGCACATACCCTGCAGCTGCTAAACTTCCTGTGCATTTGTATAAGTATGATTTTGATGAAGAGTATCAGTATATGATTGCACTACTTAGTAGGGTGACAGGCTAGCCTAATACTGGTAGTTTTAAAGATTAGATGTATGGTGTCATGATGATGTGCATATATGCAGATACCAAGCCACTGTGGGGCCAACTGATAAGTGATGCTCTACTTGAGCGGCTGCTGAACCTGGGAGGTTCAAATTGTTCTTTTTATATGACATCATATATTGTCTACTCCTGTGCTTACAAAGGCACATTTGATGCATTAGTTACAGATGGAAAGCTTACAGGCACTCTCAATGCTGTGCATATATGGGATCATCATCCCCAGCTACAGAGAGCTAACTACCTCCAAGATTATAAATTGGTAAATGATGCATTCTCTATGCATCTGGTAAGGACCATGGAGGAGGACAGGACAAAGAGATTGAGCATGGAGGCTCAAGAAATAATCTACAGGCATGGAGCCTGGTACATTCAATTTGCAACATTTTTATACATGAGGATTGAGGGCTTTGAAGGACAACCCCTCATGCTGCCAAGATACCCTACTGATGCAGTGGTATTAATGGAATTTATAAGACAGAGCTCCATAATGCTGAAGACATTCAAGGATGCTCAGAAAATACCACCCATCTTGTTCCCAGTAACCATTGGCTGGTATATGTGCCCAGACTCAGAGAAGATCAAGAACGTCATGGTTAGCTTGAATAAAATGCAGTTGCAACCATTCCCACTGGTAAGGCCATATGATCCTTATGGGAGGATATAGAGAATAATAGGGAAACCTATTCATCAGGCACACCTGGAGGACTTCTGGGCTGATTGTGAAGATGAGGCAAAAGCCAAAAGAGGAAGATACCAAAGGTTAACACTGAATCAAATCAAGACCTTTGACTGTATCCCCATTCCTTCATAGTTGAAGAAAGATGATGGCAAGGTAATGGCTGTAGGAGTCAAGGACAACACTGAGAGGGGGGTGAATCAGTGTTGTGTGAATTTTTAAATCTTTTTCAAAATTTAACTTGCAGAGCACAAAGGAGAGAAAGCTATTATTGATTTGTCAACCACATATACACAAAACTAAGAATGAAGAAGGAGAACAAAACCTTATAAGCAACATATTAACATACACACATACAGATGAAAACAATATGACACATAACACAAATTTGCACGAGTGGAAAACCCTCCTGGGGTATAAAAACCACTCCAAAACTGCCTCACTAGCTTAACCTTGAAAATATCTTTACAAGCCTCACTGGCTGATGTAAATGTCTCACTGACAAATGGTCTTACCGACCTACAAGCCTCACTAGCATACTATTGTGCCTCACTGGCATTTCTTAATCAATCAGAACTAAAAATCTCATGTGCAAGAAGTGATTTCTGCTCAATCTGATTTGCACCATTCAAATCAACTCATCTGCAACATTCATTCCATCATTCCAATCCTCTGATATTTTATTCTTGAATCATCTAATTCACCTGATCAGGGAAACATCTCTCTTTCATTACAAATTGGTTTTTCATATTTTATACATTCATCTGTATTAACAAAAAAAATTTCATCATTGATCTGCACCCTCAACTTCCTCAAATCAAAACACTTGTAGAGCCATTAAATATCATATGTCCTTTCACATTCAATTCTTCTCTGCTTTTTCAATTTGCCTGTTCAAATTCATCTTCAAGTTTTGCAAGATCCTTCATATTCCTGCAAAAGAATCTTATTCAAAAATATCATTTAACCTTCAACAAATTTTTGCCCTTGAAGGAGAAAAATAAAATCTCTTCATAAAAATAATCAATCTCCTCCTTTGCAATTAACATAAAATGATATCTATTTACCACAACCCCAACACATTTTTCTGACCCTTGACATCTGCAAAAATGACAAACTTGACCTTTCATTTTCTTCAATATTTCAATGCCCTGTAGGAGAAAATAAAATCTCTGAACACTTTCATCTTAAAACAGAAAAACTCTGATATTCTTCCAATCTGTCTTTTTCATCTTCCTTTGCAAATAAAAAATCTTTATCTCCACAATTACAAAAATTTTCTCAAATCTCTTCATATCCACCATGTTTATAACCTGCAAGAAATCCTGAACCAAACAGATTACTTCTCTACAAAAATTGTCAATCATTTTTCTCAAACAAATCATCTGTATTAATAAAAATAATTATTAATCTTCATCTGCTCATTTGCATGTCCTTTCACCTATAAAGAAAAAATAGTCTATTGCTTTTCTCCAATCAAATCATCTCATATTTCTTTTTCCAAGATCTCCAAAAAACATTTTTATTCTTCAAATAGCTTCTCAAAAATATAATCACTCTTTAAATATTTTGCTTTTCTTTCCATGAGATAATCCTTCATTTGATATGAGGAAAGAAAAAAAACTTCCAAATAAATCTCCTTCATATTATTTGCTTTTATAGAAAGATGCCTTTATTTTTAATTATTTAAATGCAAAAATATCTTCATAAAAAAATTCCTTTCACAAAATCTGCCTTAAGAAAATTTTCTAATAATAAGAGCCTTCTAAAAAGGCATCCCCACTATCTCCTCCAATTTATACAATGGAGAGTCTTTTTTTTTTTTTAAATAGAACCTTCCCACAAAATTTGCCTTGTTTTAAATAGCCTTTTTGAAAATAAACTCCTCTTTTAAAATCCACGTGAGAGAGAGAGGGAGGCCCATTTTCTTTAAATAAAAAAACTTCATAAAGCCTCCTTTAAAAGCTCTTAAAAATCTCCCTTTAAAAGACTAAAATTAGTCTTATAAAATAGCCCTTTTAAAAAAAACTTTTTTTCTTTAAAACAAAAAAAATCTTCACCTATATTACATATTAATTTTTGATATTTTATTTATTTATTTATTGCTGCTCATAAACTTTAGGAGATGACCACTTGGAAAGGTAAAGGAACTGGTCACACATGTTATAAACCCCTTTAGCAGGTAACCCAACTCTTGACATCATGAAGCATGAACTTCTTAACATATATCAATGACATCTCTTTACTTTCCCAACACCATCACAACTTCAACACCATGACATCCTAAGATCCTGAAAGCGTGATGAACATGATTAAAGAAAAACCAATCTTGTTAGCTCCTGACTTCACTCAATTCTACAAATACCTTAACCAACCTGATGATGTACTTCTCAACTCAAATCAAAAATACTTGCATACAATACTCCAATCTTGACCTTATAATGACATTCTGTTCCACCAACAACTCAACAAGCATCAAAGCATAGATGAGATGAACAACATCACTGCAACCTATAAACTAATAAGCATTATACAAACCATATAAAGATGTCTTCTACCTCATTGAAACCAAGTGGACAACCTGTGAACAACATGGCTACATGAAACACACTTTGTCAACCAACTTTATATCACAAGATATATGCATTGCATCATTTACGAACTGAAACAAGAGACAATCATATCAATCATATCAAACCATGAACATGATGAACAACCCCTGTCAATATCAACACCTTGTGAACCTGCAAAGCCTTTTGACATCAATAACAATCAATCTCCATCAATGGCAGATGAATATAAAGAGAAGAAAATATATAATGATACCATATCTGCACCTGATCTGACTATACAAGAGGATATATCTTTAGATCCTTTCATTGCTAGGACATTACAGCTAACCCAAGCTTGGGTTATTGAACAAATTGGGGCACTAAAAAAGAAAGGTGTGGCCATTACTGAAGATAAGAAGAAGAAAGGACAGGCTATTCCTGATAAGGAATATGACGACTTTATAAATGAAAAAAGGAAATCTAAAGGGGAAAGGTTGCCTCCACAACAACAACAAAGCAAAAGACCCCTAGGAAGAAGAAAATTGATAATGAACCCAAAGGGGTGATCATTGAAAGGGCAGTGTTTCCAGTTGAGGAAACAACAACATCAGGATCAGCATCAGCATCAGCATCAGCTCCACGGGCAGGTAAACAAAAATCCAAGAAAGAGCATGCAGCAGAGGTAGTGATTGCTGGGACTCAAGAAGAGGGTCAATCCTCACAGAAACCAATAGAAGAAGATATCCTCATGGAGGAAGATACTGAAGAAGAGGAACCCCCTCTATTATTCAAAAGGAAGAGAAGAGCCCCACAGGTGGTGGTCGCTGCCACACCTAAGAAACCAAGAACTTCCATGAGGGGTGAAATAAAGCAATCCCCTATAGTGTTGAAAGGGGCTGGTAGTGAATTATTCCATAAGGAATTTCAACACAATGTTCCACTTCGTACCATAGTAAAATTCAAATCTGAGCAAGCGGAAGAACAGATGAAAGAAACCTCACAAGTGTTTCAAGGAAGTCATGTCTCACTGCATGAGACAGTGGACTTATCTAAAGATGAGGTAGTGAAGGATGTAGCTTCACAGAAGATGGAGACTCTTGTTACAGGTACACACATGACTCCTCATGGGACTCCATCAGGACGAACAATATTGTAGGAGATAAAGCAGGTGGAAGCCAAAAAAGAAAAGAGTCCAAAGAAAATAGCCCAAGAAATAGGGCTGGACACATTAGTTGCACAGGTGACAAGTCCTGCAGTAGTGGATTTAGCATATATACAGGATGTAAGTCCTGAACATCCAGCAGGTACACCTGATAAAGAACATATAAAAGAAGTGAAGATGCCGGAAACAGAAGGCCATACTCTAGAGATGAGCCAACAACACCAATAGGATACATCAGTTGAACCTACTATAGTCGAGGTTCAAGAAAAGAGGGCTGATGAGAAGGATGTAAAAGAAGATCCTACTCCTAAAGTTTAGGAAGTAAGTAGTACAGGTGAGGAGCAAATGATGATTTCAGAACAAACGCCAGCACTTAAGGAGGATTCCGTAACATCCATTGTTGTGAATGTGCATCAACAAGAAGAAAAGGCAAAGGAGGATGAGGTAATGACAGAAAAGGATCATGATCATCATGTGGGCGTAGCACAAGATCCTCCACCTCAGGATGATGCTCCTCCAGAAAAAGAAATTCCTCAGCAGGAGGATATACCACAGGATCACCCTCAGACAGAGCATCATGAAGAACAAATGAGGAAATCACCTTCTCCATCACATATGCTAATAGATACAGGAGATCAAGGTGAACATCATGATGATGTGGAAAAATATGATCAGGTACCTCCATGGTTAGAAAAGGAAGTTAACATAGAGGTAGATTTTGAGATACAAGAATTTGATGTATCTAGCTTATTTTCTGTGAATATAATGAAACCAAAGAGGAAGGCCATAATGACTTCAGTCATTAAGAGAGATCCTACAACTGGTAGAAGAACAACATAGGTAGCAATCCCTACTATGGAGAAGGAGAAAGGTAAAATTACCTTAGATGAATTTTAGATCAGCACAGTAGACTTGGGATTTGCTAATGAAGACCAGGAGGGTCAAGAGGGCAAAGACATTATAGATTCTTTGATTCAGAAAGTGAAAAGAGAAAAAGAGCAAAATAAGCAACACAAAGAGCACATTGCTCAGTTGCATGCCTATATAAGGAAGTTGACTAATACTGAAGATACTCCAACTGAACATGCAGTCCCACTGACTGCCATTTCCCAGGAAGAAGTAAATAAATTAGATCTCATGAAACATGAGTCATCTGTATTAAGGAAATGGATGCTATCCACATTGGATGTAGCAGAAGAAGTAATAAAGGCCTCTCTAAAGAGATGGAACTCCCTCAGTATCTCCAGGAAAAAGGTAGACAAATTGCAAATGGAGACAGGTAAAAGGTCTTTCCAATTGGAGAAGATATTAGATGTCCTGGGAGAAATAAGGAGGATAAATCCTCAACTGCTCATAAATAAATAGGTACTGGATAATAACACGGCATTATTGATAGACATATGGTACAAGGATATCTAGTTTGAATGTGGTGTACTTAAAGGATGCAATAATAAATTGAGAGATATCAACATGAAGATGCATGATATGTTGGCTTTTGAAGCAGAAATTTTGGAAGCATTGAAAGGAAAGGTAGAAGGAAAGATAGAAAATCAGGATAAAGAGTTTGCAATTAAAGCTCTACACGCCAACTTCCAATCAGTAGCTGATGATCCACTTGTTCACTTGATAGAGGAAGTTATAGATAAAATGATGAGAATTAAGGTCAAGGTGGAAAACTACAATGAGATACTGAACAAAAGGAAGAACAAGTTGGAAAATATCAGAGGTAAATACCAGGCCATAAGCATGCCATCATCAAGGCAAAAACTCAGGATGGCGGGGAAATTGATAGAGTAGTACAATTATATGAGAATGTCAGGATGATCATGCAGGCTCATATGCAAGGCTATGATCATCAGGATGATGAAGATACGGCAAGCGATGATCATGATGCTCCTAGTGGAGATGAAGATGCATCATAAAGCAAATATCAGCATCTTATACTTAGTGAAAATAAGTATTTCAGATAGTTGCCAACTGGCAACTTGTGCCATTTTTTGATATGGTTGACAAAGTCAAAGTTAAAATTGACCGTAGATATTCATAGACAAATCAAGATCTGAGATCTTTTTGTAACGGGTTCCTCACCTTGTTCTACAAAAGGTGCAGGAATACCTCATTTTAAACATTTGAAACTTAATTGAAATCCGTCTGCTAAAATATTCGGGGCTCATTTCAAAGCTTTTTGTATACATTTATATCTTTGCATACTTAATGAATGAGAAGACTTGTTGGATTACAATTCATAGTAAATCTTGAGTAAACAATGTGTGAATTCTGGATATATGCTGTGATTTGCTGCGTCCCTTGGAGTGCATGTCTACTTGCATATGTTGTCTTCATACAAATTCCTTTGAAGTTAGCATCAACTGTATCTAGCTGTGGAATGTCTTGGTGAACATATGGTTTGGTTTTCTTCTCTTCATGACTATATCTGATGTACACGTGGTTCAAAAGCTGAAGGTTCAACATTAATTTGAAGCATTTCTTTCAATTTATTTTAAATCTCAGAGCATTTCACCATCATAATTGCAAATAACTGATAATCTTAACCAAATATTGAAAATATGTGGACATCTCGTAGATAATCGCAAATATTTAGCATATTTGAAGCCAAAGCATGTATAATTGAAAAAATCATGCAAAGATTTGAATATCTCTGTATCATTTGATCAAACAATTGTATAAAATGACCTCTCTGTGAAGAATCTTTGCAGAAACAGTGTCATGAGGATGAACTATACGTAAGGCCCCAAAATGGAAACAGCAACACACATCAACCTCTGAGTAACGTCAGAAGATTAAGACCTAATCATCAGAGACTTGGGATCATGAATTCTCTGAATTCATCATATCTTTCAAGATGAATAAGGGTTAATGTGTACTTTTATTCTATGCTTGTTTGTGACTAACATCATGACCAACATAAATTGGTGCTAGAAGGAGGGCCTTTATCTGAAAGAAGACGCTCATCATCATTATTTTCAGGTTTGATGATGCAGAGAGTAAGGTAACCCCAATGCACCTGTAAATTCCAAATATTGCTCAAATGTTTACTGTAGCAAGCTTGTAGATGCTCATTCTCTGTAAAGATTTCCAGATCAACCGTAAATATTGCAAGCTTTACAATAGATCATCATGAATTCACAAATATCAACCATTGTTAAGTAAATCCGTTCAAGCTTTGAAGAGTTTTGCCTTAAAAGCCTGATATCCCATGATAAGAGTCATCATACCCTATTATCACCTCATATTTGCATTATCTTTGCAAATATTTCATAAATATCCTGTCAGATCAGTCATCTGACTGTAAATATCACTTCAGCTAGTGAATTTCAGCTAATATTTGCAAAGTTCCAACCTATTTACCTCAAAATTGAGAAATCCTGGCTCACAGGATAAGTACCAGGTCTAGGCTTAGTGGAATCTTTGAAGAATTACCTGTTAGAGGGTTCAGACCTAGAACTGTGGACATCCATCACACTCCAGGGTCAAGTACATCAGGAGCTTCACCAGAACCTCCTCCTGTAACTCCTGTTGGTTTGCAAATACCTTCTGGGATATCTGTGACACCTCCTGTTCAACCTTAACCCCAGGTTCAACCTCAGCCAGCTATAGTACAGGCTCAACCTCCTCCGGTTGCAATGTCTTTCTTTGCAGCAGAGTCACCTCTGACTTTCAATGCATATCATGAGTTGCCAAAGAATCCGGACAAACTTTTTCCAAAATATCATCTGTATCAAGATGCTGATGATCATATTAGAACCTTTAAAGAAGCCTGTTGTAGGGCCAGAATAGAACATCAAGATGTTGTATGCAGATTATTTCCTTTTTCCTTAGGGGAAGAGGCTTATAATTGGTTTATTAGTCTTGGTCAGGGTTCTGTTGGTTCATGGGCTGTCCTAGAGAGAGGTTTCACAGATAGGTTCAAGGTACCAATTGATCCTTCAATGAACTATCACCTATTTGCCACTATCAAGAGGTTTGAAGGAGAACCTATTGCCAATTTCAATGCTAGGTTCTAGAAGATGCTATCCAAGTTAGTTGCCCCTTATGTAGTAGCAGATGCTGCTGCTAGGAGTATCTATTACTCAGCTCTGGATCCATTGACTTCCATGTTCATCAAGAGAACACACCCTGAAATTACAACATTGACAGGAGCTTTTCAAGAAGCTATCAAGGTGAATCAGTAGTTAGTTCCTGCTCCTACACCAAATGTTGCATTCCCTACATTGCCTGGCATGTATCCAACTTATCCTCCTACATATCCTGCACAACAATATCCTAATGGAGCTATGATACCTCCAATAGTCATGCCTGCACCTTTGCAGGTACCTCCATTAAGTATCATGCCACCTCGTAATGGGAATGGCCATATGCCACAATATCTTGCACAAACTTAGACACCTCAGGGTGCTAATCTATCCAACAATAGTACTGGACCCTCTTTCTTCAAGCCTCAAATTGAAAATGTAGTAGCCAAAGCTCAAGAGGAGAAGGAAGAAATCAAAGAAATCTCTGCTCAACTAAGGAAACTCACTACAGAGGTCATACATTTGAGGAATCAAAACTTCTATTCTCAGTCAAACCAAAATAGAGGTTATTCCAATGACAAACCAAATTATCCTGACAGGGGATACAATAACAACAATTTCAATAATAGTGGTGGAAACAACAATAATCCTCCCAGACAGCCTAGAGTATGGAACTCCAAGCCAAACAATGGCTCACTGCCATCACCCTTAGATAATCAGCCACTTGCTGAATCCAAATAGACTACTAGAGTCAATCTTGCTGAGGCAGCCCTCACCAATTGGTGCAGGATCCATAATACAAATGCTCATGCAGAGCTATATTGTCCACAATTTCAAATTGTTGCTAGCATTTTTCAGACAGAAGTATCTAATACTGCAGGAAATCCACTTCAGGTGGAAGGAAATGAAATTGTTCCCTGTGGATATGATTCAGCCCCAGTATTAGAAAGTTATACTGATCATCATCATCAGCAAACTGTGTCATCCCACCAGCATTATACCCAAGCATGTGAAGAATCTGCTTTAGCCCTTGAGTCAAACTATGTCTTCCCCTTTGAAGATGAGAATGAGCCTTCCACTGAATATGAGGAAGTGCATGCATACCAGAAGTAATATCCTGGTAAGCACAATTATAACTTGAGAAGTAGCTCCAACAGACCTACTGGTCCATTGACATCTTCTTTGCCTCCAAATAATTTCAACACACCCCCTGATCCCAAACCTACTAACAATCTGGGATTTCCCAAGGTAAACGCCCAATATCTGTCACCGCAAAGCATAGTGTCAAAAACTGTTACCATACCTCATGAGTCTGATAAACTGGTCACATATCTGGCAAATGAGATGAAAAAGATAAAGATCAGCCTGTCTCTGTCAGAATTGTTGAAAACTCCTGCAATTAAGAAGGCTTTCATGAAATCACTAGATGATCCTGCTCCTAAAGAGGATATTCATTCTCCAGGTCAGTCTAGTAGTAAGGATCATGCTGCTAGGGATAGCACTGTCAAACATAAAGTGCCAGCTATGGTCCAAGCTACAGAAACCTCACATATGACATTATACCGAGATAAGAGTGAGTCACCGCCTTTCCTCCTTACCATAAGGCTGTTTAGCAAGAATTTACACAATTGTTTGGTAGATTCAAGTGCATCTACAAATGTGATGCCCTTGTCTATATGCAATGCTTTAGGACTACATCCTGCTAAATCCCTAAAGAAGGTGACACAACTAGATAAGACAGAAGTGAGCGTAATAGGAGAATTGACTCATATACACATGCAACTAGCATCTGATCCCAGGATCCAATATTATATTGATATTTAGGTAGTTGACATACCTGATACATATGGGATGCTACTTAGCAGAGATTGGTCAAAGACTCTGAATGGATATATGTCTACTGACTTCAGCCACATGTGGTTACCTTGGAAAGGTATACCTAACCAGATAAGAATAGATGTTGAGCCTAGAATGAAGCACATGATAACCGAATATAACAAAACAAATGAGATCATGTATGTAAACGTTGAACCTGGAGTTTACGCCATTAGACCACAGACTATCAAGATAGAAGAGATCCTAATGCTTGACTTTCATCATCATCATGATGATGATCATCAAGAAGACAAACCGGTTGTAGAACCCGATAGTAATCTTGAGAATGAAAATGAAACAGATCGCTTCAGAAACTTTGAGATACATCTGTCCAAACAGGTAAAGCGCTGCCAGTTGTTAAATATTCTTGTTCATAACATTCTGATTGATGGTTGGTGCAGATTACACGATGAAGCACATTTAGAGAAAACCTGTGAAACATGCCTAGACATGATGATGCTGGAGCAGACATGTAGTGAGGCATCATCATCATATTCTGAGGTAAGTTCTACATCTGGTGATGATGATGATACTGCTTCTTGTTTGTCTTTTGCAGGAACCATAGAAAAGGTGATGGATCATGACAAAGATCATCTACAGAAAATAGAAGAAATTCTGGTGTACGACCAAATAAATGTTAAGAAGAAGGAAGAAAAGATCACCCTTGGAAGTGATTGTTTTATGGAGTCAGATTATGAACTGTCTGATGAAGACAAAGGTAGTAACTTAACCCGATTCGAAGAGTTCTTATCAGGAGAAATTAAGAAGATGATAAGACAGAAGAAACATCCACAGGATGCACTAACTGAAGGTTGGTGTAGGCTGCATGAGGCACCTCACTCGGAGACCGCCTGTTCGCTATGTTTGCATATTTTAAAGAAACATACAGAGCCTGATCCAAAAGATCATCCTCCTGATGATGAAAAACAAGAAGAAGAATCAGCTTCCCAAGAGAAAGAAAAGATGAAGTCTGATGAAGCCAAAATTCCTAAGTTAAAGTGGATATCAGGTGGTGCAGCTGCCAGAGCTGCAAAGAAAAGAGAAGGTTTAGCTAAACCTCATGCTAAAGATAAATCCTGGACACAAAGATTTGATGGATCCAAGTCCAAACAAGGAGCTGGAGTAGGGATTGATATCATTGATCCATTAGGAAAATCCTACTTAGCTGCATACAGATTATAGTTCCCCTGCACTAATAATGTGACAGAGTATGAAGCTCTAATTCATGGGATACTGTTTGCTTTCAAGAAGAAAGTGAAAATTCTGCATGTCTTTAGGGACTCAGAATTAGTTGTCAGATAGGTAAGAGGAATATACTCTTGCAACTATAAAAGATTGTCAAATTATAGACACAGAGTCTGGGACTTGATTGAAGACTTTAATGCATTTAATATCACCCACGTTCTGAGAGAACAGAACCACAGGGCAGATGCACTCGCCCAGGCTGCTAGTACACTGGAGCCACTATCTATATCAGGTCTGAAGAGATTTTCAGTGGAGCTGGTATCTGTACCATCAGTACCCGATAATGTTACTAATCTGCAGGTCTTTGATGATGATCAGCATATTCTTGATTTCATCTCTGTCATGCCCACATTTTCCATGCGGTCACAACACGCATCACTCGTGTCATGTCCACATCTGTCATGTGGTCATGACATGAAATATCAAAAAATTTCTCACGCTTCCCTAGAAACCCCCTCACATGCGTAAGCATGCTCGGCGGTGTACGCTCAAGGCGAAAACTCTAGAGTTGTTAGCGGGGTACAAGGTACATCTGCGTTCATCCAGACGCACACAGTCCAACAAGGGGGTCTCCATGACGCAGTTAGCGTTGCTACAAGGTTTGTAATTTCAAGGTTCCCAACCTTAAAACTCGGCAGATTTTGGCAGCATAACGCCTCACGACGTAAGTGGGAATTATACAACACTATACTTCTTACAGGGTTCTCTGAGAGTTTAACAACTTCCCACGATGCCTTATTCAATATGAATTTACACTTGATTTCCCTATTTGGTCATTTTTTTAACAAAGCACGATTATTCGTGTCGATTCTCGTTTCTTGAAATATACTCCTCCTTTGGACTTAGTATTCTCAACAAGGTCATTCATTTGCCCTCTCTTCCATTTCTTTGGATCTTAATTTTGATTGTATTTCTATCACGTTCACCTTAACTATTTCTCTGAAATCCAGTTTGCTTATATTTCGGTCTCTCTCTTTTGGTTCCTACGTTTTCTTTATGTTTATCCTGTCCTTTCTTCATGTTCTTCATCAATCAGAGTTATCACTGTATTTTAAATTACATGAATCCTAATTCCCAGGTGGTCCTGGTTACATAAACTGGTTTACTACTTCGCTGGACTCCGTCTCTTAGTTTTCTCCGCTCTAGGGTTCATCTCTATGTTTGTATTAATTGTACAATTATCTTGTTCCTAATCAGGATTATCGGAAGGGTAAATCCACTTAGTTCTCTTAGCCTAGTTTGGAAATGCCGCGCATTTTCTCTTCTATGTTTTCCAATGTTAGTTTTTCTTCTTCCTTCTCTCTTTCATTTTTTTCTCAATTGGACGTTTACTAACTATAGTTGAAATTAAAATGGCCTCACATGGAATGTCTGTGATGGCTTCTTTACATTTATTTCCAGTGTTCTTTTAAAAAGGGTGACGCATAATTTTCCTCTTCATTTTCCTAGTTATTAAATTTACGATAGTTGAGAAACTTCCGAAAAACTCTTCTTAAATCAATTAAATATGAATATGTGTTGATCGTAAATTTTGTTTTTTTTTACATTTATAATATATTCTCCCTTTGAAATTATTCATCTTCCTCTTATAAGATTTTTTTTTTAAAATAAAATATAAATATATATATATATACATATATATATATAGATATATATATATATATAAACACACACACATATATATAGATAGATATATATATATACTTATACAATTATATTCCATTGTTTATTATAAAAGAGGCTCTCCTCTTTATAAAAATCCAATCCATGGAAACATATCATATTTTATTTGGTTATTTTTTTTACCAAATAAAACCCTAACTGTTCTTACCCTTTTTTTTTTTTTTTGTTTGTGTGAAGGGCAGAGAGAAGGAGAAGCGGCGGCATCCATGGGCTGAGGGTGTAGTGGGCAATGGAGAGGCCGAACGCAGAGGTGGGGTGCGGAAAGAGGCAGGCAGTGGTGTGGAGTGTGGAGGGCAGAGTTTGGGCCGCTGCGGAGGTGGTACGGGCCGCGCAAGGGCAGCGGATGGAGGTACGGTGGCGGGAGGGTGTATGGCGTGTGGATCGCGCAGAGGCAGGCTATGGGAAAAGGTGGCCGCGGGTTTAAGTTTGGCGGGGGTGTGGGGAGGGGCGGAGCCCCCACCCACATCCCACTACGTGGGGTGTGGGTGAGGGCTCCGTCCCTCCCACACCCTTTGTAACAATTGCGGTCGGGGTTTGAACCCCCACCCTATTAAATTTCATTTTATTTTATTTTATATCCTCTCTGTATTTTAAAAAAAAAAACAGAGAATACAATTTGTTTTTTTTTGTATATGTATTTCTGTTAAAATTCCAGTTTGTATAAATAATTTCATTCTAAATAAACGATGAAATTCAATATAATTTTTTTGTATAAATAATTTAAAATATATATATATATATATATACTCAATCCAAGGTTTCAACACAGATCCACCAATTAATCTCCTGTTTAAAGTTAAATGACATACAATTTTAATTGATGTTAACGGACAAATACTTTACAAGTTAAATTAACTTTATAATGAATACAGTTGTATCTTACATAGATATTCCGTTCACCGTTCAATTAAAAATTTGAAAACATAAAATACAGAGAAAGAAGTATAAATCTATTTCCATCACAGTTCATCTAGTAATTGCAATTTAAATACAGGGACTTAAATATAAATTTATTAACCCTCCATTCACAATTTTATGAATAAATATACATATGCAAATTCTGAAATTTGACGTCATTCTAATAGTGTTAAATTTTCCCCTTTTAATTTTCCTTCTATTCAATCTAACTCGCTAATATCAATTTAATACATATTAGTCTAAAATAGAGAATAGAAAGGAATAAGTAAAATTACATTGACTCACAACTAGTTCAAATTACAATATCTAAAAATTAACAAAATACATAATTTCCTTCAAACACCTCCAAACACTACGATAGATAAAATTTTACACCTTTGTCTATAACAACCATGCTTTTAACTACTTAACAAATAGTTACACCCAGTTTACATAAACTGTCAAATTCATAACTAACAAACTCTATTAAAGGGAAGAATTTCTCTCTTTCCCCAAACAATAAATCTTACAACTTCAGAGGAAGAAAATCCCTCCACAATGAACTTAAACAAGATGAAGCTCAATGAACCAAACTCTTCTTATAGTAAGGATGAAATTCGTTCTCCCTAATTACAGAACTTCCCCAATTCCATCAATAAGCTTCAATAGGAAACATGCATATCAAAACAAATCAAGGAAGAAAACACCACTCATCTAGCTCTCCTCCCTACCGTAGACCCGCAAGAGGGTCACCCCTGAGCTAGGGAGAGCATACTCACACCTGGGTAACTCAAGCAATTCACTTCACAACAAGGAACAACAACAAACCCAAAACACACAGACACCCGTGGGTAAATTACACAATACGAAAAATCAACTACAGTGAGCTTTACAAGGGGTAGGAGAGTGGACACACTCGACTCCAGAGTGTCACCCTTACAGTTAATGTAACCAACACAGTTTCTCTTGGCCTCAAACCAAGTTTGTTCACAAAATTTTCCAAGAAATCCGTATTTGACTCTCAAGCCAAAGAACCAGTCACAAATACATACCCTCAAGGCTTTCAACATCTCAAAAGAACCCGCTATGCACCCGAGGAGGATCACTCCTCCCCTACCCCACACTTGATGAGCATTTCCCCCAAGTGGGAGAAGCTCTGTCAACAACCCGACAATAGTTCCTACAAAAAAAAATCAAAAACACAAGCAAATAAGCAACTTTCACACACTTTTCATACAACAATCAGATATACAAAAGAAAGGTAATAACAAACCAACCTTACAAAGCCCTTCAAGGATGAAGCTGATGTAGAGCTCCACTGAGATCTTCTCCTAACCTAAGCCACCAAACTCCCTCTCCCTTTTCCTCTCTAAGCAAATTTTCTTGGTAAAAAAAAAATAAAAGAAAACTCTCCAAAATTCAACTAACTCCCTCCCCATCCCAAAATGGGATTCAAATAACCCAAATCCTCTCAGTTTAGAGGAATGGGGAGGTGACACTTGTCACCTCCTCACTCTTCCCCAAACCACTATTATGTCCCAAGGGATGAGTGTTGGCTTATGTCACTCACCCATCCCTAAAGTCCTCCTTATCCCTCTCCTCATGTCATTTCTCTTACGCATGGGAGAAATAAAAGGAGTTAAAGGAGGAAAAGACAAGTAACCCATGCCTCTTCTTCCTTCCTTCATTATGGATGACCACACAACTCATGGGGAGTCTGACTAAGGGTGAGGGTGACTTCAAGTCAATTCCTCCATAATTGATGGGTTTGTAGTCATCTCTTACCTTGGGGATTGAAGAGGGATGGGTTGGGTGTTGGTACAACCCATCCTATCCCCCCCATACCTCCAATTTTCGCCACTTAACTTCAGGGGGAAGTTAAGATGACCATATGGAGGTTACTCAAGGGTTACCCATGCCAAATGGGGCCCTGGATCCATGGGGTATAACCCAGGGTCAACTTTAACCTACTCAGGACACCCAGGGTCAAGGTAAAGCACAAGAAAAGGCCTCAAAATTTTAAATAAAAGAAAGAAATTCAAATTCAATCTTTTTTACAACACAAATCATAATATAGTGTTACAAGGGGGTAAACCTAACCCATTCGACCTTATGAAAGACCACGTTACAACACCACATCAAACACAGAGTGATCTTGGTTCCTCGTGGAACCAGATCAGCTTAACAAGGAATAACAATAACAAGGTGCGGAATGATCTCTGGAATTTGTGGTTTGATTAGTAAATCCTGCACACTAAATTACAAGATCAGTTTCACATATAATCATCATAGCCGAAGCAACTTAAAAACATGCATTACTATGACATAGTCCTAAATAGCATAAATGAAATCATATTACAATTTTCCATCATCACCTAATTAACTTTTCTGAAATGTAAACTGATCCAAACATCACCCAATTAGTTTTTCTGTTATCATAATAAAGTTTAATAGTTTGACAAATCCGGGAACTACTATCCCACAAATATAAAAAGTATCAATAAGAGTAATGTAAATAGTCATAAGAACAGAAGTAAAAAGGGTGGTCCTCACATCCTCTCCCCCTAAGACTGTACTTCCTCTTGGAAGTCGTCAAAAAGGTGAGGATAAAGGGTCTTCAGTCTCTCTGCATCTTCCCATGTCGCTGTGACTTTGTCATATAGGTCCCACTGGACCCTAACCTTGTCTAGCTCTCGACCTCGAAGGGCCAGCGTCTGACGAGCCAATATGTGAATTGGCTCCAACGCCAGCTGTCCGTCTGCCTCTACCTGAAGAGCACTCCAATCCAACACGTGAGATAAGTCAAAGATATATTGACGTAAAACTGAGACATGAAATACATCGTGGATACATGACAGGCTAGGTGGCAAGGCTAGATGATAGGCTACAGGTCCTATCCGCTCCAAGATATCAAAAGGTCCTACAAACCGAGGTGTAAGCTTAGAGCCCTTCCCATAACAGATTGGACTTTTGTGCAGTCGCACTCTCAAAAATGCTCTGTCACCCACAGAGAAGCTTCGGTCTGTTCTCTTAGCATCGGCATACTTCTTCTGCCTGTCCTGTGCCTCCTGAAGTCTCTGTCTAATCTGTTTGACCTGCTATTCCATATTCTGAACTATCTCTGGGCCAATAGCCATTCTGTCCTCTATCCGATCCCAACTCAATGGTGTTCTGCATGGTCTGCCGTATAAAGCCTGGAAAGGAGGCATACCCAATGAGCTGTGATGCCCATTATTGTAGGTGAACTCAACTAGATATAGGTACTCCCATCTAGACTGATGATCCATCACGTACATGCAGAGCATGTCCTCTAATACCTGATTAACTCTCTCTGTTTGTCCGTCAGTCTCCGGATGGTAAGCTAAGCTGAAGTTGAGCTGCGTGCCCAATGCCTGATGTAATGCTCTCCAGAATGATGAAGTAAATACAGAGTCTCTATTAGATATAATGCGGCGAGGTACCCCATGAAGTCTAACAATCTGATCAAGAAACACCTTCGCCACTGATGGTGCATTGTATGTTGTGCATATCGGTGAAAAATGCACCACTTTGGTCAGCTTGTCAACTGTCACCATAATAGCATTATGGCGACATGATGACATAGGTAGACCAATGATAAAATCCATAGAAATGGTGTCCCATTTCCATTCAGGTATCTCGTGAGGGTACAGCAGTCCCGCTGAATGCTGATGTTCGGCCTTGACCCTCTGACATTCTAGGCAACGAGCAACATATTCTGCAATGTCACGCCTCATCCCAGCCCAATGATAAAGCTATCGTAAGTCAGCATGCATCTTCTTCACTCTTGGGTGTGCTGCATAGGGTGCTCTATGAGCCTCTGATAGAATCACGGTACGAAGGTTACCCGCAAGGGGTACATAGATGCGCTGCCGATGTCGAAGCAAACCATCAGACTTAAGGGTATATCCTGCGAATTTGCCCTCAAGGGCCCTTTGATTTAGAATTTCCTGCTGCACCTCAAGAAACCACTCATCCTCTGGCAGATGCTATAAGATGCGATCTCTCAAGTCCACCCTCAAAGTCAGGGTCAGGATCTCATTGCGCCTTCGACTCAAAGCATCAGCGACCATGTTCTCCTTCCCTTTGATGTAGCGGACATCGAAGTCGTACTCACATAGGAATTCCATCCAACGTCGTTGGCGAGCGTTCAAATTGGGCTGTGTAAAGATATACTGCAAGCTATGATGATCTGAATGGAGTTCAAAACGTCGACCTAAGAGGAAGTGTCTCCAGCGGACCAGAGCATGAATAACTGCTGCGAGCTCTAAGTCGTGAGTAGGGTAGTTTAACTCATGTGTCTTCAGTTTTCGCGATTCGTATGCGATCGCTCTACCACCCTGCATAAGCACGGCTCCCAAACCCTCTAATGATGCATCTATGCAAACAACAAACTCCTCTACAGGATCTGGAACCGCTAAAATAGGAGCACTAGTAAGACGCTCCTTGAGTACTCTAAAGGCCTTTTCACACTACTTGGTCCATATGAAACCCTTTGCTTTTCGCTGAAGGGAAGTGATGGGATGTGCTATCCTGGAAAAGCCCTCGACAAACCTACGGTAGCAACCAGCTAATCCCATAAAGCTTCTGACCTCTGTCACATTGGTGGGTGCTGGCCATTCCTGAATTGCTCTGATTTGGATGGATCTACGGAGATGCCATCGCCTGATAAAATGTGTCCCAAGTACTGCACCTCTGTCCTGAAGAAGGCACACTTCGCCAAGTTGCCATAAAGTTGCTGCTCTCGTAATCGCTGCAAAACTTGACGCAAGTGCTCCACATGCTCTTCCTCGGTCCGCGAATAAATCAGAATATCATCTAGAAATATGATCACGAACTGATCTAGGTAAGTATGGAACACCCCGTTCATGAGACTCATGAACACTGCAGGGGCATTCATCAACCCGAAGGGTACTACTGTGAATTCGTAATGGCCATATCTGGTTCGAAAAGTAGTCTTATGAATATCTACCTCTGTGATGCGCAATTGGTGATACCCCAATTTTAGATCAATTTTCAAGAACACTCTGGCTCCCTGCATCTGATCAAAAAGGTCATCAATCCTAGGCAGAGGATAACGGTTCTTCACCGTCACCTTGTTCAACTGCCTGTAGTCCATGCATAATCGAAGAGACCCATCCTTCTTCTTCACGAAGATAACCGTTGCGCCCCATGGTGAAACGCTAGGTCAGATGTGCCCCTTCTCAAGTAATTCCTCTAACTGCAGCTTAAGTTTGGTGAGTTCATGTGTAGTCATCCTATAGGGTGCATGGGATATCGGTTCTGCACCCGGCACTAAGTCGATGTGGAAGTCCACTTCTCTGCGTGGAGGCATACCTGGTAATTCTGACAGAAATACGTCAGCAAACTCTCTAAGGACAGGGTGATCATCTAAAGTAGCCTCAGGTTCATCCTCTGCTCTATCACTGACCGTAATAGCAAACATCTGACATCCCTTCCGCATACAGCGCTTAAGCTGCTAAACGGATATCATACGAACAGCCGTGGGCTTTTGAATGCGCACTATCTCAACTGGCGAACCATGATCGTCTAAATAGCTAATCGTCCTCTGGTGACAATCTAGCTTGGCTCTATGTGCCGCAAGCCAATCCATACCCAGAACTACACTGTAGGATCCTAATGGCATAACCCTAAGGTCACATGATGTAGTGAAGGATCCTAATGTGATCTCGCAGTCTTTAACCAAGGTATCTACTAACATCCTGGCCCCAGAGGCCAACTCAACCTCCCACCTAATGTCTTGCCTAGAAGCCACCAGCCTGCAACGCTCCACTAACGATGTAGACAGAAAGGAGTCAGTAGCTCCCGAGTCAAAAAGGATAGAGATGGGGAAGTTCCCAATCGTAGCTGCTGCCTCGATGACTGAGGCCTAGAAATCGGCCTGGCGGTTATCAACCGCTGCAAACATGTGGTGGGATCTGCCCATGTCACCTACGGTCTGCTCAGATCCTCCTGATCGGGGCTGTTCCCCTGCTGTAAATCCCTGCGGGCACTCTCTAGCCAAATGCCCTGCCCCACCACACACATAACACGGTCCTCTAGCCTGTAACTACCCTGACTGTGTCCTGCCTGACTGTTGCTAACCAGCCCATCCAGTGGACACCTGTGAGCCTCTGTAAGATTGCTGAGACCTCACGGGTCCTACTGATGAACCTTGCTGTCTCTGATCTCTGCGTGGACCCTGCTGCTGCCAACCACGGTTCTATCCTCCCTGACCCCTCTGTTGGAATTTAGATTTTTGCTGATGTTGCTGCTGCTATGGAGGCCTAGGAGGTAATGATGAAGAGTTATATCCTCCTCTCTGTATTGTTTTTTGAGGCCTTCGAAAGTTTTGCTGTGTTGGGGATTACGATCCTGATACTGCGGACGTGAATTCTGCCCTCGTCCCTGAATTTCCTTTGCTATAAGGGCCTTTTCAACGGCCTCGCTCATGGTCTAGGGATCTACCATACGAACTAGTCCTGCTATCCCATGATTCAGCCCTCTGATGAATTTGTGTATCAAGAGTCTCTCGTCATGGAGGTACTCTGCGTAACGAGAAAGTTTAATGAATCGGCTCTCATACTGAGTAACAGTGAGTCCCCTTTGCTGTAAATCATGGAACTCATCAATCTTGCACTGTCTGTAATGTTCTAACAAATATCGTGCATTAAAGCGCTCTATGAAGATGTCCCAAGTGAGTGTATCTACGGAAAGTCGGCGCTTGCACTCCTTAGTGTGCCACCAGGTAGCTGCAGCATCTCTCAGAAGATGTACTGCCCCTCGTGCTTTCGTGTTGCTTCCGTATGGTCGCAACGCGAAACACCTGTCTAAACTAATCAGCCAAGCCTTAGCCACAGCTCCCTTTGTAGCACCTGCGAAAGTGGGTGGGTTGAGCCTAAGTAGATCTCTGATGGGGTCCCCTCTGTCTCTAAGTCCCACAACTAGCTCTTCCACACCATCCTCATACAATCCATGATGTACCTATTCTGCCCTCTGGGTCTCATCTTGTCGCAAAGGTCTCGGAGGACTCCTACTCCGTGCACGGTAGGCTGACCCTACCTCCTCTACTATAGTGTCGGGGATCTCAATGATAGGCTCCACACGTGGCACCTCTCGTGGATCAACGCGAGGCTCCTCAAGTGGCTCAACATGTGACTTAGCACGTGGTTCCCTACATGGCTCCTCTCGCGGATCAACACGAGGCTCATCATGTGGCTCAGGAATCACTGGCGGTAACCTCTCTAACATAGCCTGCAGTGCCTATAAGATCTGTGGACCTATATCCAATACTGGTGGTGCCTGTGGTACTAGTGGTGCTTGTGGCACAGGTGGTGCAGGTGGTGTTGCTGTAACTGCGGGTGCCCGTCCCTTGGCTGAGGAATCACTATGCACCTTGACAGACACTGTGTGGTGTGATCGCGCTCGTCGAACACGTCGGGGAGGCATCCTACAAAACAAGGTAGAGACTAATTAATCAAAGTTGCGGAATAATAACGTGCCCAAATATGCCCAGTGTTTAAACCGGTGCTCTGATACCAAATGTCATGCCCACATTTTCCATGCGGTCACAACACGCATCACTCGTGTCATGTCCACATCTGTCATGTGGTCATGACACGAAATATCAAAAATTTTCTCACGCTTCCCTAGAAACCCACTCACATGCGTAAGCATGCTCAGCAGTGTACGCTCAAGGCGAAAACTCTACAGTTGTCGGTGGGGTACAAGGTACATCTGCGTTCATCCAGACGCACACAGTCCAACAAGGGGGTCTCCATGACGCAGTTAGCGTCGTTACAAGGTTTGTAATTTCAACGTTCCCAACCTTAAAACTTGACAGATTTCAGCAGCATAACGCCTCACGGCGTAAGTGGGAATTATACAACACTATACTTCTTACGGGGTTCTCTGAGAGTTTAACAACTTCCCACGATGCCTTATTCATTATGAATTTACACTTGATTTCCCTATTTGGTCATTTTTTTAACAAAGCACGATTATCCGTGTCGATTCTCGTGTCCTGAAATATACTCCTCCTTCGGACTTAGTATTCTCAACAAGGTCATTCATTTGCCCTCTCTTCCGTTTCTCTGGATCTTAATTTTGATTGTATTTTTATCGCGTTCACCTTAACTATTTCTCTGAAATCTAGTTTGCTTATATTTTGGTCTCTCTCTTTTGGTTCCTACGTTTTCTTTATGTTTATCCTGTCCTTTCTTCATGTTCTTCATCAATCAGAGTTATCACTGTATTTTAAATTACATGAATCCTAATTCCCAGGTGGTCTTGGTTACATAAACTGGTTTACTACTTCGCTGGACTCCGTCTCTTAGTTTTCTCCGCTCTAGGGTTCATCTCTACGTTTGTATTAATTGTACAATTATCTGGTTCCTAATCAGGATTATCGGAAGGGTAAATCCACTTAGTTATCTTAGCCTAGTTTGGAAATGCCGCGCATTTTCTCTTCTATGTTTTCCAATGTTAGTTTTTCTTCTTCCTTCTCTCTTTCATTTTTTTCTCAATTGGACGTTTACTAACTACAGTTGAAATTAAAATGGCCTCACATGGAATGTCTATGATGGCTTCTTTACGTTTATTTCCAGTGTTCTTTTAAAAAGGGTGACGCATAATTTTCCTCTTCATTTTCCTCGTTATTAAATTTACGATAGTTGTGAAACTTCCGAGAAACTCTTCTTAAATCAATTAAATATGTTGATAGTAAATTTTGATTTTTTTTACATTTATAATATATTCTCCCTTTGAAATTATTCATCTTCCTCTTATAAGATTTTTTTTTTTAAAATAAAATATAAATATATATATATATATACATATATATATAGATATATATATACTTATACAACTATATTCCATTGTTTATTATAAAAGAGGCTCTCCTCTTTATAAAAATCCAATCCATGGAAACATATCATATTTTATTTGGTTATTTTGTTTACCAAATAATACCCTAACTATTCTTACCCTTTTGTTTTTTTTTTGTTTGTGTGAAGGGCAGAGAGAAGGAGAAGCGGCGGCGTCCATGGGCTGAGGGCGCAGTGGGCATTGGAGAGGCGAAATGCAGAGGTGGGGGTGCGGAAAGAGGCAAGTGGTAGTGTGGAGTGTGAAGGGCAGAGTTTGGGCCGCGGCAGAGGTGGTGCGGGCCACGCAAGGGCAGCGGATGGAGGTACGGTGGCAGGAGGGTGTATGGCATGTGGATCGCGCAGAGGCAGGCTACGGGAAAAGGTGGCTGCGGGTTTAAGTTTGGCGGGGGTGTGGGGAGGGGTGGAGCCCCCACCCACACCCTTTGTAACAATTGCAGTGGGGGTTTGAACCCCCACCCTATTAAATTTCATTTTATTTTATTTTTTAAAAATAGAGAATACAATTTGTTTTTTTTTTGTATATGTATTTCCGTTAAAATTCCAGTTTGTATAAATAATTTCATTCTAAATAAACGATGAAATTCAATATAATTTTTTTGTATAAATAATTTAACATATATATATATATACTCAATCCAAGGTTTAAACACAGATCCATCAATTAATCTCCTGTTTAAAGTTAAATGACATATAGTTTTAATTGATGTTAACGGACAAATACTTTACAAGTTAAATTAACTTTATAATGAATACAGTTGTATCTTACATAGATATTCCGTTCACTGTTCAATTAATAATTTGAAAACATAAAATACAGAGAAAGAAGTATAAATCTATTTCCATCACAGTTCATCTAGTAATTGCAATTTAAATACAGGGACTTAAATATAAATTTATTAACCTTCCATTCACAATTTTATGAATAAATATACATATGCAAATTCTGAAATTTGACGTCATTCTAATAGTGTTAAATTTTCCCCTTTTAATTTTCCTTCTATTCAATCTAACTTGCTAATATCAATTTAATACATATTAGTCTAAAATAGAGAATGGAAAGGAATAAGTAAAATTACATTGACTCACAACTAGTTCAAATTACAATATCTAAAAATTAACAAAATACATAATTTCCTTCAAACACCTCCAAACACTACGATAGATAAAATTTTACACCTTTGTCTATAACAACCATACTTTTAACTACTTAACAAATAGTTACACCCAGTTTACATAAACTATCAAATTCATAACTAACCAACTCTATTGAAGGGAAGAATTTCTTTCTTTCCCCAAACAATAAATCTTACAACATCAGAAGAAGAAAATCCCTCCACAATGAACTTAAACAAGATGAAGCTCAATGAACCAAACTCTTCTTATAATAAGGATGAAATTTGTTCTCCCTAATTACAGAACTTCCCCAATTCCATCAATAAGCTTCAATAGGAAACCTACATATCAAAACAAATCAAGGAAGAAAACACCACTCATCTAGCTCTCCTCCCTACCATAGACCCGCAAGAGGGTCACCCCCTAGCGAGGGAGATCATACTTACACCTGGCTAACTCAAGCAATCCACTTCACAACAGGGGACAACAACAAACCCAAAACACACAGACACCCGTGGGTAAATTACACAATATGAAAACTTAACTATAGTGAGCTTTACAAGGGGTAGGAGAGTGGACACACTCGACTCCAGAGTGTCACCCTTACAGTTAATATGACCAACACAGTTTCTCTTGGCCTCAAACCAAGTTTGTTCACAAAATTTTCCAAGAAATCTGTATTTGACTTTCAAGCCAAAGAACTAGTCACAAATACATACCCTCAAGGCTTTCAACATCTCAAAAGAACCCGGTATGCACCCGAGGAGGATCACTCCTCCCCTACCCCACACTTGATGAGTATTTCCCCCAAGTGGGAGAAGCTCTGTCAACAACCCGACAACAGTTCCTACAAAAACAAATCAAAAACACAAGCAAATAAACAACTTTCACACACTTTTCATACAACAATCAGATATATGAAAGAAAGGTAATAACAAACCAACCTTACAAAGCCCTTCAAGGATGAAGCTGATGTAGAGCTCCACTGAGATCTTCTCCTAACCTAAGCCACCAAACTCCCTCTCCCTTTTCCTCTCTAAGCAAATTTTCTTGGTAAAAATAAAATAAAAGAAAACTCTCCAAAATTCAACTAACTCCCTCCCCATCCCAAAATGGGATTCAAATAACCCAAATCCTCTCAGTTTAGAGGAATGGAGAGGTGACACTTGTCACCTCCTCACTCTTCCCCAAACCACTATTATGTCCCAAGGGATGAGTGTTGGCTTATGTCACTCACCCATCCCTAAAGTCCTCCTTATCCCTCTCCTCATGCCATTTCTCTTACGCATGGGAGAAATAAAAGGAGTTAAAGGAGGAAAAGATAGGTAACCCATGCCTCTTCTTCCTTCCTTCATTATGGATGACCACACAACTCATGGGGAGTCTGACTAAGGGTGAGGGTGACTTCAAGTCAATTCCTCCATAATTGATGGGTTTGTAGTCATCTCTTACCTTGGGGATTGAAGAGGGATGGGTTGGGTGTTGGTACAACCCATCCTATCTCCCCCATACCTCCAATTTTCGCCACTTAACTTCAGGGGGAAGTTAAGATGACCATATGGAGGTTACTCAAGGGTTACCCATGCCAAATGGGGCGCTGGACCCATGGGGTATAACCCAAGGTCAACTTTAACCTACTCAGGACACCCAGTGTCAAGGTACAGCACAAGAAAAAGCCTCAAAAATTTAAATAAAAGAAAGAAATTCAAATTCAATCTTTTTTACAACACAAATCATAATATAGTGTTACAAGGGGGTAAACCTAACCCATTCGACCTTATGAAAGACCACGTTACAACACCACATCAAACACAGAGTGATCTTAGTTCCTCGTGGAACCAGATCAGCTTAACAAGGAATAACAATAACAAGGTGCGGAATGATCTCCGGAATCTATGGTTTGATTAGTAAATCCTGCACACTAAATTACAAGATCAGTTTCACATATAATCATCATAGCCGAAGCAACTTAAAAACCTGCATTACCATGACATAGTCCTAAATAGCATAAATGAAATCATATTACAATTTTCCATCATCACCTAATTAACTTTTCTGAAATGTAAACTGATCCAAACATCACCCAATTAGTTTTTCCGTTATCATAATAAAGTTTAATAGTTTGACAAATCCGGGAACTACTATCCCACAAATATAAAAAGTATCAATAATAGTAATGTAAATAGTCACAAGAACAGAAGCAAAAACGGTGGTCCTCACAATCTCTAACAGAGATATATTTGATGCTCAGATCATAGATGAGAATAGTATAGAAGATTATGTCTGGGAAGAAGATGAAATATTAGAGTTACCTAGCAACAGGATTCCCAAAGGTATGATTGAATTAGAAAGAGCCTTTTATTTGGATAATATGCTGAAACAGAGGGATCTTCCCAAGCTGATGGAGGTCAATATTCTCAAGTGAATATTGGGCAAGATGAAGACAAAAGAAATGTCCTGATAGGTAAAGTTTGCACACTAGACGAGTTAGAAGGAATAACTCAAGCCCTTAAGGATTACATGCATGTAATTGCATGGACTTATGATGAGCTGAAGACATATGACACATCAGTCATAACTCACACTATACCCCTCAAGCCAGATGCTAAACCTTTCAGATAGAAGCAAAGGCCAGTCAATGCCTTGCTTGAACCAATAATTTTTTAAGAAGTCAAGAAGTTGTTAAACGCCAGGATAATCTTTCCTGTGAGGCACTCCACTTGGGTGGCAAATCTAGTGCTAGTTAGAAAGAAGAATGGAGACATCAGGCTGTGTGTAGACTTTAGGAACCTGAATAGAGCATCAGAGAAGGATAATTATCCCTTGCCCTCATTAGATGAAGTTCTGTAGATTGTTAATGGAGCCAAAATTATGTCCTTCCTGGATGGCTTTTCAGGATACAACCAGGTGATGGTTGATAAAATTGACACGCTGAAAACTACCTTCACCACCAAGTGGGGGATATTTGCATATAGACGTATGCCATTTGGACTTATAAATGTTGGAGCTACATTCCAGTGAGCAATGGACATAGCCTTTAGAGGCTTAATAGGAAAGTGTATAGTCATATATATGGATGACTTGACAGTATTCTCCAAAGAAAGGGGGAACCATGTAGCAGATCTCAGAAGTGTGTTGAAGAAATGTGAAGAGTATGGAATATCCTTGAACCCCAAGAAATGCATATTTGGGGTAACAACAGGAAAATTATTAGGCCATTTGATAACTGAAGATGGAATCATCATTGATCCTGCCAGAGTGGAGTCTATCATGAAAATACAACTCCCTGGAAGTAAGAAAGAACTTAAGTCTTACTTTGGTAAGATCAACTTTGTAAGAAAATTCATCACTGGTTTTGCAGAAATAGTTAGACCACTAAATGCTATGCTGAAAAAAGATGCCAAGATTGAGTGGAAAGCAGAGGCTAAAGCTGCTTTTGAAGACATACAGAAAGTCATATCAGATGCTCCTGTCCTCATCAGTCCAGATTACACAAAAGATTTTTACATTTATTCATTTGCTTCAGAACATACCTCTGCAGCAGTGTTGACTCAAAGGAATGAGGAAAAAGAAGAGAAACCAATAGCTTTCATGAGCTGTCCTTTCAAGGATGCTGAACTAAGATATGTGGATGTTGAAAGACAAGCACTTGCATTAGTCAGGGCAGTTAAGAAATCCAGGCATAATATACTGAGAAGCAAGGTGATTGCAGTAGTGCCTGATGCAGTAGTGAAGATGCTGCTCATGCAGAGTGAACCTAGTGAGAAAAGAGCCAAGTGGATTACTGTTTTATAAGAATATGACATGGAAATTACACCAATGAAATTGGTAAGAGGACAGGCTCTAAGCCAAATGATATCTGAAATTGACCCAAATATCACAAGTCAGCAGTATGTTATCAATGCTAAGGACAATGAAGAATGGTATGTAGATATCAGGCACATCCTGATCACTGGAAGATGTCCTCTAAGAATGCAAGCTTCACAGAGAAGAGCCTTGAAGATGAGGTCACAAAAATATATGATGAAGGGAGGAACCCTGTTCAAGAAGAATTATGAAGGAATATACCTGAGATGCTTAGAAAAGCCATAAGCAAATAAGGTTTTATCAGAACTACATGACAAGTTCAGAACTGCACATGGATCAGCCCTGGCCACAACACATGCAATCCTCAGAGCAGGATATTACTGGCTTACAGTTTTTAAAGATACAGCTGATCATGTTAAATGTTGTCATGTATGCCAGATTGCTGCCAACAGAGAGAAATATGCTGCACAACCCTTGCAGCTAGTGATGGAAGAATGCCCATTTGCACAATGGGGCATGGACTTCATAGGACCAATCAATCCTCCATCATCCTCAGGCCATAGGTATGTCTTGACCATTATTGATTATTGTACCAAGTGGACTGAGGCTATCAACAGCAAGACATGTACTGCAGATGATGTCATCAAATTTCTGGAGAGCAACATTGTTACCAGGTATGGAACTCCTTATGCTCTAGTAAGTGATAACGGTTCTGCCTTCACTTCAACCAAATTGTCAAGTTGGGCTTTTAATCATGGGATCATACTCAAATTCTCATCCAACTATTATCCCCAAGGGAATGGATTAGCAGAATCCACCAATAAAAATTTGCTGAATATCATAAGAAAATTAATAGAGAAAAACCCTAGGGAATGGAACTCATTTCTAAAATATGCCTTATGGGTAGACAGAACTAGAATGAAAACTGCATTAGAAAATTCACCTTTCCAACTAGTATATGGGGTAGATCCTATCCTCCCTGTAAATTTGAAAATTCCTACCCTGTAGTTTGCCCAAGAGTACCTAGGCATAGACAATAGACAAGAAGTCAAGTTGCTTCAGCTAATGCACCTGGAAGAGAAAAGAAGTCAAGCAATTGACCAATTTGCAAAACATCAGGCTGTTGTCAAACGCTAGTTTGACAAGAGAGCCAAAGTTAAAGCCTTCAGGATATCTGATTTAGTCCTGATGTGGGATAAAGCCCATGAGAGGAAAGGTGATCATGGCAAATTTGACAGATTATGGATAGGTCCCTTTCAAATTTCTGAGATACTAGGAGACAACACATTTAGGCTTAAGAACCTGACAGGTGAGGATGTCCCATTGCCAGTCAATGGACAATTCCTCAAACATTATTTCCAGGCCTAAATGACTTCATGACAGTCATGTGTATCATAATGTACATTTGTATAGATGTTTGTACAGTGTTTTTGTTTGTCTTGTTTTGTTTGTTGAGTTTTGTTTTGGTTAGTCAAGATGATGCACTTCATCACCCCAGAAAATAACTAAATTGTTAGGATTCAAGTGATGAGATTAGATTTAGACATAGGTTATGATTCATTCTAAGAAGTATTCATGATCAGGTCTGTGATATCCTTTCATCAGGGTGCCTTTTCTTGATCAAAGTGAATCAATCACAATGAAACACCTAACAGCCTTGGGTTTGTTGAACACACAAGTATAGGTGTTAAGTGAAAAATCTAAAGGGACTCCCTTGCTACCAATACAATCTCCAACCTAAAGCTGCAAGTGACTGTACCTTGTACAAATGAGCTGACATGATGATATCAGATATAAATTTTAATAGAAAATCAAAAAAAAAATATATATATATATATAATAAAATTAGGCCATCTAAGTAACCTTACCGGGGCTATGAACGCCTACTGGCAGTGGGGCTCTACTTAGGGAGATTGGATAGATAACCTTGCCGGGGCTATAGACACCTGCTGGCAGCAAGGCTCTATCCAGGTTGGCTATGAGAGATGATCTCCAACTATGTAGTTTAACACCAGTTACTTATGTTTTCAATTTGCTTTCAAGATGAGGATAATTAATCATTTGCACACACATGATCCTTTGCTAGCATTGTTACCATGATGAACTTTTATCATTCAGAAGATCATGATGCTTGTGCTTAGAAAGAATTAAAATACTATGGATGAATATGATCACATCACTTGAATCATTGAAATTTGTTTGTTTTCTTTGGTGGCAAGGTGTGTGGTTAGACAACACACCCCATTTTGACTTGGCAAAACAGGGACCCAACTTTTTGCTTGGCTTGTTTTGTGTTTTCTGGCGGTTTGGTAAAAGTTAGTCATGCAGATCATCATGCATGGAAAGGCTGGGTAAGTCATCATCATGAGGTCAGTTTGTCAAAGTTCATATTTCATTCCAATAAGCTCATATTTAGAAAGAACATCAAATTTCATGCAAGTTTGCCTTTTACATCACCCTGGTATTTATCAGGAGGCGAAAGTTATGAATGGTCAAAGTTTGAGTCAAACCTGATATTTGCAGGAGGAGGATCATATTTCTTAACATCGGTCATATTACCGAAGATCATCCTAATTTACTTTATCACACGATAAATCATGCGGACCAAATATTCGGACGTCAATTTTAGGTGATAGTAACCCTTACCTGTCAACTGTTTAATATTTCACGAGGATCATATTTTTCAATGTAACCCGATATTTCTCAATATCCTCCTGCCGTGAAATATCACCCTAAGCCATTATCCTGATGACGTCATATGAGTCCGATAAACAAAGAAGTAGACATGACGATGGCATCATCATCATTTTTACCTCTCGGGGGGATATTTCCTAAACATGATCCTGCTCACATAACATGACGGTGACGTCATCATGCCATAGTGATATAGAGAGCAAATATTTGGATGACATCATCCTGATATTCTGAGAGAGACGTAATGTTTGTTCGGTCATCATCATTTTTTGAACATCACCCGATATATTGAAATATCCTCCTGATGTATTAAACACGACTTAAGGGTGCGAAACATCACCCGATATTGTCAGGATGGTTTTTTTCTCTCAAAGAGGATCATCACATTACACTCAGGGTGATATTTGAGAATATCACTCGATATCCAAATATCATCATAATTTCGAATATATCCTGTCATATGGATATCACCCTGCTCCCGTTGCTGCCATTAACATTAAATGAGCGCAGAGGTGGTAGGTATTTCCCGCGGACCACAAAACCTGATGAAACACCTGGTGAAATCATGAGTTTCCGTGAGAAATCAATGATCAAAGTATAATCCATCAAGATTTGCCCTAATTTCGCCCTAATTGCAAAGTTAAAAGGTAATTCAATCGTCATTTTCACATTTACCTTGCGATAAAATTATTTTCACAGAGCACAAGCTTCCAAACCTTCATACCGACGATGCTCGTACGAACCAAGCTTACAGACAGGAGGAAGTGTGAAATCATCACCAGAATTAAAGGCATTTTCAAGAAACCACTGGTATAATCAAGGGGATTTGTATAACTAGGTAAGTAATTGAAACCCTCATCCTGTTGCTTCTGCACATTCAGGTATGATGTTGTAGGTTCTGGTTGTATGTATCCCAGGATAAGTAAAGGCTAAATAAGTATAATATGCATGATGTTAATATAGATAATTGTTATATGCATGCTTGTGAGTATCCATTGTAAGATAAATTGTGTTAATTACAGATATCCATGGCTGACAAAAGGTTAGCTAAGTGTGAGGCTGAATTCAAGAAGCCTATGTTCTCATCTCCAAGAGGCATCCTATTCAAGTATGGGGCCATCACAGATACCCATCAGGGAAATACTGATTTGGAGGCCTGGTCTACCAAAATGAACAATGAGAAGAACAGAAGCCCCTTGTTGGATGCAGTATTCGTGTCCAGATTGTGGAATGCAGCTGGTTTTCCGTACTCTATGGAGTCTCCTGAGCTGGTGGTTGAGTGTGCATGGAACTATAATCTAGAGACCAGGCAGGTAGTGAAGCATGGCATAATATATGCAGACCTATCCATTAAAGGTCTTTCCAAGACATTTGGACTGCCATTAGGCAGGAAAGTTAACAGTGTAGCCCTGAAGAAATCTGAGGTCGAATATGAAAACAATAAGAAGAAAGCAAGGAAGAACATATATCAGTGGAGGGCCAAGAATAGCACATACCCTGCAGCTGCTAAACTTCCTGTGCATTTGTATAAGTATGATTTTGATGAAGAGTATCAATATATGATTCCATTGCTTAGCAGGGTGACAGGCCAGCCTGATACTGGTAGTTTTAAAGATTGGATGTACGGTGTCATGATGATGTGCATATATGCAGATACCAAGCCACTGTGGGGCCAACTGATAAGTGATGCTCTACATGAGCAGCTGTTGAACCTGGGAGGTTCAAATTGTTCTTTTTATATGACATCATATATTGTCTACTCCTGTACTTACAAAGGTACATTTGATGCATTAGTTACAGATGGAAAGCTTATAGGCACTCTCAATGCTGTGCATATATGGGATCATCATCCCCAGCTACAGAGAGCTAACTACCTCCAAGATTATAAATTGGTAAATGATGCATTCTCTATGCATCTGGTAAGGACCATGGAGGAGGACAGGACAAAGATTGAGCATGGAGGCTCAAGAAATAATCTACAGGCATGGAGCCTGGTACATTCAATTTGCAACATTTTCATACATGAGGATTGAGGGCTTTGAAGGACAACCCCTCATGCTGCCAAGATACCCTACTGATGCAGTGGTATTAATGGAATTTATAAGACAGAGCTCCATAATGCTGAAGACATTCAAGGATGCTCAGAAAATACCACCCATCTTGTTCCCAGTAACCATTAGCTGGTATATGTGCCCAGACTCAGAGAAGATCAAGAACGTCATGGTTAGCTTGAATAAAATGCAGTTGCAGCCATTCCCACTGGTAAGGCCATATGATCCTTATGGGAGGATACAGAGAATCATAGGGAAGCTTATTCATCAGGCACACCTGGAGGACTTCTGGGCTGATTGTTAAGATGAGGCAGAAGCCAGAAGAAGAAGATACCAAAGGTTAACACTGAATCAAATCAAGACCTTTGACTGTATCCCCATTCCTTCACAGTTGAAGAAAGATGATGGCGAGGTAATGGCAGATGAATATGAAGAGAAGAAAATATATAATGATACCATATCTGCACCTGATCTGACTATACAAGAGGATATATCTTTAGATCCTTTCATTGCCAGGACATTACAGCTAACCCAAGCTTGGGTTGATGAACAAATTGGGGCACTGAAAAAGAAAGGTGTGGCCATTACTGAAGATAAGGAGAAGAAAGGACAGGCTATTCCTGATGAGGAATATGATGACTTTATAAATAAAAAAAGGAAATCTAAAGGGGAAAGGTTGCCTCCACAACAACAACAAAGCAAAAGACCCCCTAGGAAGAAGAAAATTGATAATGAACCCAAAGGGGTGATCATTGAAAGGGCAGTGTTTCCAACTGAGGAAACAACAACATCAGGATCAACATCACTTCCACGGGCAGGTAAACAAAAATCCAAGAAAGAGCATGCAGCAGAGGTAGTGATTGCTGGGACTTAAGAAGAGGGTCAATCCTCATAGAAACCAATAGAAGAAGATATCCTCATGGAGGAAGATACTGAAGAAGAGGAACCCCCTCTGTTATTCAAAAGGAAGAGAAGAGCCCCATAGGTGGTGGTAGATGCCACACCTAAGAAACCAAGAACCTCCATGAGGGGTGAAATAAAGCAATCCCCTATAGTGTTGAAAGGGGCTGGTAGTGAAGTATTCCATAAGGAATTTCAACACAATGTTCCACTTTGTACCATAGTAAAATTCAAATCTGAGCAAGCGGAAGAACAGATGAAAGAAACCTCACAAGTGTTTCAAGGAAGTCATTTCTCAGTGCATGAGACATTGGACTTATCTGATGATGAGGTAGTGAAGGATGTAGCTTCACAGAAGATGGAGACTCTTGCTGCAGGTACGCACATGACTCCTCATGGGACTCCATCAGGACGAACAATATTAGAGGAGATAAAGCAGGTGGAAGCCGAAAAAGAAAAGAGTCTAGAGAAAATAGCCCAAGAAATAGGGCTGGACACATTAGTTGCACAGGTGACAAGTCTTGCAGTAGTGGATTTAGCATATATACAGGATGTAAGTCTTGAACATCTAGCAGGTACACCTGATAAAGAACATATAAAAGAAGTGAAGATGGCAGAAATAGAAGGCCATACTCCAGAGATGAGCCAACAGCACCAATAGGATACATCAGTTGAACCTGCTATAGTTGAGGTTCAAGAAAAGAGGGCTGATGAGAAGGATGTAAAAGAAGATCCTGCTCCTAAAGTTCAGGAAGTAAGTAGTAAAGGTGCGAAGCAAATGATGATTTCAGAACAAACGCCAGCACTTAAGGAGGATTCTGCAACATCCATTGTTGTGAATGTGCATCAACAAGAAGAAAAGGCAAAGGAGGATGAGGTAATGATAGAAAAGGAGCATGATCATCATGTGGGCGTAGCACAAGATCCTCCACCTCAGGATGATGCTCCTTCAGAAAAAGAAATTCCTCAGCAGGAGGATATATCGTAGGATCACCCTTAGATAGAGCATCATGAAGAACAAACGAGGAAATCACCTTCTCCATCACATATGCTAACAGATATAGGAGATCAAGGTGAACATCATGATGATGTGGAAAAACATGATCAAGTACCTCCATGGTTAGAAAAGGAAGTTAACATAGAGGTAGATTTTGAGATACAAGAATTTGATGTGTCTACCTTATTTTCTGAGAATATAATGAAACCAAAGAGGAAGGCCAGAATGACTTCGGCCATTAAGAGAGATCCTACAACTGGTAGAAGAACAGCACAGGTAGGAATCCCTATTGTGGAGAAGGAGAAAGGTAAAATTACCTTAGATGAATTTCAGATCAGCACAGTAGACTTGGGATTTGCTAATGAAGACCAGGAGGATCAAGAGGGCAAAGACATTATAGATTCTTTGATTCAGAAAGTGAAAAGAGAAAAAGAGAAAAATAAGCAACACAAAGAGCACATTGCTCAGTTGCATGCCTATATAAGGAAGTTGACTAATACTGAAGATACTCCAACTGAACATGCAGTCCCACTGACTGCCATTTCCCAGGGAGAAGTAAATAAATTAGATCTCATGAAACATGAGTCATCTGTATTAAGGAAATGGATGCTATCCACATTGGATGTAGCAGAAGAAGTAATAAAGGCCTATCTAAAGAAATGGAACTCCCTCAGTATCTCCAAGAAAAAGGTAGACAAATTGCAAATGGAGACAAGTAAAAGGTCTTTACAATTGGAGAAGATATTAGATGTCCTGGGAGAAATAAGGAGGATAAATCCTCAATTGCTCATAAATAAATAGGTACTGGATAATAACACTGCATTATTGATAGACATATGGTACAAGGATATCCAGTTTGAATGTGGTGTACTTAAAGGATGCAATAATAAATTGAGAGATATCAGCATGAAGATGCATGATATGCTGGCTTTTGAAGCAAAAATTTTGGAAGCGTTGGAAGGAAAGGTAGAAGGAAAGATAGAAAATTAGGATGAAGAGTTTGCAATTAAAGCTCTACACGTCAACTTCCAATCAGTAGCTGATGATCCACTTGTTCACTTGACAGAGGAAGTTATAGATAAAATGATGAGAATTAAGGTCAAGGTGGAAAACTACAATGAGATACTAAACAAAAGGAAGAACAAGTTGGAAACTATCAGAGGTAAATACCAGGCCCATAAGCATGCCATCATCAAGGCAAAAACTTGGGATGGCGGGGAAATTGACAGAGTAGTACAATTATATGAGAATGTCAGGACGATCATGCAGGCTCATATGCAAGGCTACGATCATCAGGATGATGAAGATACGGCAAGCGATGATCATGATGCTCCTAGTGGAGATGAAGATGCATCATAAAGCAAATATCAGCATCTTATACTTAGTGAAAATAAGTATTTCAGATAGTTGCCAGCTGGCAACTTGTGCCATTTTTTGATATGGTTGACAAAGTCAAAGTTAAAACTGACCGTAGATATTCATAGACAAATCAAGATCTGAGATCTTTTTGTAACGGGTTCCTCACCTTGTTCTATAAAAGGTGCAGGAATACCTCATTTTAAACATTCGAAACTTAATTGAAATCCATCTGCTGAAATATTGGGGTCTCATTTCAAAGATTTTTGTATACATTTATATCTTTGCATACTTAATGAATGAGAAGACTTGTTGGATTACAATTCATAGTAAATCTTGAGTAATCAGTGTGTGAATTCTAGATATATGTTGTGATTTGCTGCGTCCCTTGGAGTGCATGTCTACCTTCATATGTTGTCTTCATACAAATTCCTTTGAAGTTAGCATCAACTGTATGTAGCTGTGGAATGTCCTGGTGAACATATGGTTTGGTTTTCTTCTCTTCATGACTGTATCTGATGTACACATGGTTCAAAAGTTGAAGGTTCAACATTAATTTGAAGCATTTCTTTCAATTTCTTTTAAATCTTAGAGCATTTCACCTTCATAATTGCAAATAACTGATAATCTTAACCAAATATTGAAAATATGTGGACATCTCGTAGATAATCGCAAATATTTAGCATATTTGAAGCCAAAGGATGTATAATTGAAAATATCATGCAAAGATTTGAATATCTCTGTGTCATTTGATCAAACAATTGTATAAAATGACCTCTCTGTGAAGAATCTTTACAGAAATAGTGTCATGATGATGAACTATACGTAAGGCCCCGAAATGGAAACAGCAACACACATCAACCTCTGAGTAACATCAGAAGATTAAGACCTAATCACCGGAGACTTGGGATCATGAATTCTCTGAATTCATCGTATCTTTCAAGATGAATAAGGGTTAATGTGTACTTTTATTCTATGCTTGTTTGTGACTAACATCATGACCAACAGGATGTTAGGAAGTTTGTACAAAGTTGTAGAGTATGTCAAGTTGCAAAAGGGAGTAGTCAGAATACTAGATTGTACAAATCTTTGACAGTATCGGAGAGACCTTGGGAAGACATAAGCATGGATTTCATATTGGGATTGTTGAAGACATAGAGAGGACATGATTCTATATTTGTAGTAGTGGATAGATTTTCAAACATGACACATTTTATACCTTGTAAGAAGACAAATGATGTAGTTCATGTGGCTGACCTATTTTTCAAGGAGATTGTGAGATTGCATGGATTACCTAAGAGCATAATTTCAGACAGAGATACAAGATTCCTTGGATACTTTTGGAGGACACTTTGGAAGAAGATGAAAACAAATTTGAAGTTCAGTTCAACATTTCATCCACAGACTAATGGATAGACAGAGGTAGTAAATAGGAGTTTGGGATACTTGTTGAGATGTTTGGTTGGAGAAAAGGTAGGAAATTGGGATCTCATTCTATCACAAGTAGAGTTTGCATACAATAATTCAGTGAATAGGAGTATAGGAAGAACACCATTTGAGATTGTGATAGGAACTAACCCTAGAGGAGTAGCAGAGTTGAGAGATATCAACATGGAGGAAAAGAGGAGTGTAGAGGTAGAAGAATTTGTAGGACACATGGAGACAGTGCATAATCATGTTAAAAAGCATTTGGAGGAGATGAACATTAAGTATAAGGAGCAAGCAAATGATAAGAGAAGACACAAAAAAGTTTCAATAGGAGATGAGGTAATGGTATATCTGAGAAAAGAAAGATTTCCAGCAGGGACATATAATAAGTTGAAGATGAAGAAGTTTGGACCATATAGGATACTCAAAAAGTTTGATTCAGGAAATGCATATGAAGTGGAGCTACAAGAGACATTGGGTATATCACATATTTTCAACATTGTAGACCTATATCAGTATCATGAAGGAGAGTTCAGTAACAGCATTGTAGAAGACTTGAAGAAGCAATTACCACAACAAGCACCGGAGCAAATTGAAGACATCTTGGAAAGCTGAATTGGATGCAATACCAAAGGAAAGCAATACAAGGAACATTTGGTAAAGTGGAAATGTAGACCGAAAGAAGATTCATCTTGGAATTCTTAGGTTGAGGTAGACCATCTTGGTTTTCCTCTAGACCCAACAAAGTGAGGGACTCACTTTTTCAACAACCCGGGGTGTCTAATGCAAGAGCATCCCAAGTTGCATAGCAATCTTGCATCAACCAAAAATATTTGCATTCATCTTGTTTTCTTTCATTTTCTAGTTCAGTATAGTCAGTTCAGTCAGTAGTAGTTTCTATATTTTGGTCTGCATTTTACCACAGTTTAATTCTAGACCTTGTGGAGTAGGACTTAGCATCTAGACATCATCATACACTCATATCCAAAATTTAGCTCATTTGGATCAGTTTCTGGAAACTTATCGCTATCAGAAGATCAATTGTTTTCTCATAACAGAGCATTTAGACAGTCTTAGACAACCACCTAAAGGAGAAGATTTGCGGAGCACTTCCACAACTTATGGAGCTAAATGACACATCATTCAAGATAGCTTGGGACATGGCCAACCTTCCTTGAGATCCATACATTGATTCATTCAGTTGCAAAGGAGTATAAGCTACTTAATGCTGACCTATCCATGTACACACGTTACATCTCTTTCATTGGAGTTTGTAATCTTATTGGCCGACATAGAGGATTCTTTTGATCTGGAGATGATATATAATCATGTAATAGATGCATAGGAAGTCAGTGAGTGATAGTTAATCAGGATAGATAGTTCATAAGTTAGATTTTCTTCTATAAGGCGCTTCAAAGACAAATCTTGTGCATATATTGTAACTAGAGAATCGGGCTTGTGAGCCCTAATTTGTAAGCCAACATGTTTGTATTTGAATCTATGATATATTGAATGTCTGAATATACATTTACATTCTATAATTGAGTTGTTTCTATTGTGTTTACACTTGTTGCACGGTTTGGACTGTTCACTCCGTGGACCCTCCTAACTATGACTGCACCATGATAAATCAAGGTATGGCAATATAGGATCATAGCAAGTAATCATTGGTCATAGGATAAAGCATAAGCATCATATGTATATGGTCTAGATATGGTATATTTCATAAGCATGATATCAAATGCGGTCAAGCATGACAATCAAAAGTAGAACACCATGGTAAGCATAGAAATGTAATCAAGAGGTAACGATACAATACAAGAAGACAAAGTGGTAAATTAATTTATCATCAAAATACAAAGCAAGCATAAGGATGTATAGTATGAAATAGGCAAAAGAGCAATTAAAGTGAAAAACATAGGAAAAGAAATGGGTGAAAAAATCATAGATATGAGGAAAATAGAAACAAGCAAAGGTGCAAGGGCATGAAACAAGGGAAAAGGAAAGAAGAAAATGCCCCTAAGTGAGGAAAAGTAAACATGTAAACAAATATAGAAGGTGGAATGAGAATGTAAAGCATGACAAAATATTAGGATTTTAATGGCAGACTGAAGCAATACAATTAACAATTATATGCAGATTTAAATACACGAAAATAAACAATGAAGAATAACATAAAATTGACATAGAGATTTAACATGGTTCACCCCATGTGGGCTACATCCACAAACATAGCCATCCAATATTATTATCCAGCAAATCAAACCGATTACAACCAGCAACCTTGCAACTCAATACTGTTGCAATATGCTACATGAAAATACATTCAAAACTCATTTGTGACTCATGGTCTTTCAACTTCTCCAGCCTTTTTTTATCAATTCTTATGGTGGGTCTACAAAGTGGGTTTTTACATGTCAGCCAATAAAAAACTAACTACCCCCCTTCACTCCCCCGTTAATTATATTGGGTGGAAACCGCTCCTGAAAAAGTCACCAGATTTACCTTGATGCGGGTACCCGCAGCCCCTACAGCAGATCAGTCACCACATAATAACAATCTCCCACTTGGGGACTGATTAGGCTCCACACCAAATACAAACAAGACATAAGATCAAAAGGAAAAAATGTGAAATTAAAAAGGAAGCAAAAAGACAAAACAAGAAAACCAAGTTATAGGTATAAAGGTATATATGCTAAGGTGATGCTCATAAATCATTGAACATACTTTGGAGGCTCAATATTTTCCTCCAAAGGCTCATATAACAAATCATCCTCATCCCAACATAAATCATCAAATTTATCTTCATTGATTTTTTTTTTTTCTTCCTATTTACTTGCTCTTTCTATTACATGTGTCTCTTATTTGTATTCCTTCATGCTAGGAACAGACACATGATCCACTAGTGTCACCTTAGTAACTTCTGTTCTTACCCATATTTCTTTCTTCTTGAATTGTGATTATGGTGGAATGATATCCATTTGATGCACCATAACTTCTTGTTGAACACCCAGGATACTGAGAGGGGGCGGTGAATCAATATTCTCTTAAACTATTTACACATCAAACATTTTAATCTATTTAGCATATTCAATTGTAGTAAAGGAAATTAAATATAAGACATGTAGCCACAATTCATAACACATGAACACCAAGATTTTTATGTGGAAAACCCAAAACAGGAAAAACCACGGTGAGGATTAGCTCATAGTATATTATAATAAAGCAACCGGTTAAGATTGATACAATTGGTGGACTCACTATCCAAGAATGCTCACTACTGATGGCTCACTGTCAAAGCACTCACTATCCTGAATGAAAGAGGTGGAAGAGAATGGGTGGCTCACTGCTAAGATTGAACTATTTACAATTGCATCTAACATATGCATGAAGTACAATTCCAATGAAGCTCAAAATACAAATATAGTAATCTGCCCCCTATTCTAAAATATCAGACTTCTTTGCTCTGTATTGACTCAATTTGCATCTATATACATTTTTCACATCATTCAGATCATACATATACAATACCTCACTCATAACACCAAGAACAACCCTTCATATATATTCACTTCTTTCATAACATCAATTATATCAACCTTATTGGATGTAACGTGCAGAATATGCCATATAGGACTTATCAACCCCAAAACCTCATTCACACACTTCGTACCAAGATTCAAACTTTGAAAGAAATTGTAATAGGTCAACATGGACCTAAAATAGCTCCCACTTAGTTCCACAAAACATATTTACCCTCCGCCCAACATCAACACCTTCAGGTCGACTCCACTGGTAGAATAACTACAAAATAGACTATCTATCATTTCACAAAATTGTATGTGGACCTCCAAATTGCATGAAACTTGAAATATACATGCTACACCCATTCATAATCTTATCCTCAAATCCACACAGCAAACCATTCACTTGTGGTGAAATGCGGAGTAACTCAAATCGTCATTGGCACTATCAAAGCACTGTTTATATAGAGTGAGATGCTCTGTCAACACTAACTCTCATTCCAGAGGACTTTAGAACCTGAAACTTTGGATTTAGACTCTCTAAACATTCACTATCAATAACTTGCAACCACACAGAAAGATGTTTCATGCCAGAGAAATGCGGACCAAATTCACGGAACTCAGTAGCTTAATTTTGCAAGACTGACAATTAGCCAAATTTCATAACATATCTTCTTACTGGATCAAGTCTTCTTGCACAATATTCTTCCATGAAGAGTAAAGTCATATTTTGAGGAAGAGGATCAAACCCTCTTGCAAAATTATCAATCAAACTGATCTGCACACTTGTCTCCTTATCCTTATGCCTGGATCATTGTACCATTTTCCTTTGTTGTTACTGTCTCTATCCTATGATGTTACTAGCTTTGCTAATTTTTGGACCACTATATCTTTACTCAACCAGATGACACTAATGACAACACCAGGCTAACATGTTGACATAATTGACAACACTATTTACAGCAACTGTTCATACTTGCAACAATCTCCCCCTTTGTCATTGATGGCAACATATGATGTGATAAACCATCAAGATATAACTCTGCCACAAACTTGCTCTCCCTCTTTCTATTACACATCTTGCTCTCTCCCAAAGCATCTTTTTCATATTGCTTTCTCTCCCCATTTGACATCAATGGCAAAGGGACTAATTCCAAATCAGAAACTTATTTAACTTTTCTTTACATGACACTCCTCGTTACTATCTTATTTCTATACCAAAATATCAAAATTGTTTCCTTCTAACCATCAACATATGTACAAGAGATCAAGCACTTACTGATTTGTAGGAAAGATATCTTTGTAGATGTTCTTCAACTAGATCACAGCTGAGTCCCAATGCACCTTTGAAGACTATAATATTTGTATTTGTCCATTTATCTGCAAGAGTAATTCTTCTGCTTTATCCACTGTTGTAGGGGTATTAGTCAACTTTCCAACCTTATCAGCCTCTTTCAACATGCCAATCAAAGAAGCCATTTTAAATCTTACTATCTCTCATCTGACCCATTTGATCTTTTATCAACTCCTTTTGGATCTACAATTTATTTATTATGGCATGAGTCTTCTCTACTTTTTCTCTTAGATCTCCATTTGCATCTTTCAAGGGATCATAGGTTCTGGAGATTTTTAGCAATTGCATCTCAAGACCTTCAATTTTGTCTTTTATTTCTTTAGTAGTTATGGGCTAGGTAAAAAAAATTGATATAAAGCATTAGCATCACTTAAAGCATTGTGAACACTTTTTATACTATTTTCTATCAAAATGTGTGACTTGGAGCACTTATCTGTTAATTCTACTAACCTCTTATTATCTATTTTTTCTCTTACTTTCTTCTCAACTACCTTTTCAAAGGACTCAAAGTGACTGTTGATTGTCTCCATTAATTTCCTCATTTGTAGTGCAGGGGCTAGAGAGAGATCTCTTTTAACATCAAGCAGTATCTTTTCAAAAATTTCCATGACCTCTCCCAAAAGCTCATTCCCTTCTATATGAGACTGTAGGATTTCTTCCTATGTAGACGCTTGAAATATTGTCCCTAATTGAAGCTTTGTAAGGGAGATATGTTGGACAGGTTAATTTGTCCATCCAAGGATTGTACCTACAATGGTTGTGATGAAGACATGGTTTGAATTTATCTTTGTCTTGCCAAGAACTCTCTAATGGAGTCTATCGGAGAAAGTCCAAAGCCTTCACCAACAATATCCTTTTTCTCCTCTTTAGAAGCCAATCTAGAATCAAAGGTTTTTGGAGGCTGGCTTCCACCAAATACTTCTTCTTCAATATTCTTCAGGATAGAGGCATTATTCATAGTGTTAGCAACTCGATTAGCAATAGCCTCTCCTTGTTCTTCCTCATCACCAACTATCTTTTCTTTTGGAAACTCCCTTTGCTCATTAGAAATCATTCAGATCTTTTGCATTCATTTATGTTGTTGGTGGTAGAAAATTTTCTTTAGTTAACCCATGTGGTTCTACACCGGTTTCACCTATTTCTTTATTTCCCTCAATCTGATCTTTATCATTTCCATCTTCTTCAGAAGACCATTCTTCAATTGTAGCAATCTGTTGTTCTTCAAGAACACTTGCAGTTATTTTCAATGTGTCCTTTTTCAATCTTTCTATTTCATCTTTATCATTTGACATTAAGGTATTTAGTCTTCTTTTTGTCCTGAATTCCTTGGCTAACCTTTGTATGGCCTTAATCTTATCTTGTTCATAAATTGTAGGTTAAACCTTCTCAAGTGCCTTATTTTTGAATTCAATGTCCTTGTTCATGGCATAGTCTCTTCTTTTAGTCATTACATCTACAACACTATCAAATAAATTGTCAATTATTTCTATTAATGCAACATTGAATGCATCCATGTACTTGATAATGGTTGTTTCAATGATTGATTGATCTTCTGCTGACCTTTTGTCATACAACTCAACTATCTGCTTTAGATTGCCATACTCAGTTATAGCATTAATTATGGCTTCCAATTGTAGAGGGGGAAGACAAGATTTTTCTGATTTCTCTTGCTTTCCCTTTCCCTTATTTGTAGCTTCACCTTCCTTTATTTTCTTTCTTTTTCCCAAAGTTTGGCCTTCTTCACCATATATGACTTCTCTTTTCTTGTGGATATAGCCATCTTTATCTTTCTCAATATCTTCTTCTTCTTTTGTAGCAATATCAGTCTTTGTCCTTTTAATTTATGTCTCTTCTTCAGAGTTAAGGGACTCTCTTTTCTTCCGGATCAGTTTGGGTCCTTCTTCATCTTCTTCTTCAATGACATTATGCATCACATAACCCTTTCTCACTACTTTACCCTTTACTCTTCTCTTCTTTGCAGGTTCAGAAATACTGACTGCTTCATTCTTCTTAGGACTGGCTGGAGGCATGGCTCCGGAGGTATTAGGAGCAACAACAAAGGGGTTAGTAGTCCTTGTTGACCTTCTAATACTTGGTGATTCCCTTTTAGATTCAAATGTGCTCTTGGATATCTTCGCAGGCCCCTTTTGTGCCAACATCTCTTCAACTCTAGACTTCATTTCTTCAACTCTCTCTCTCTCTCTCTCTCTCTCTCTCTCTCTCTCTGTGTGTGTGTGTGTGTGTGTGTGTGCGCGCGCTTAAGATGCACCTCAGTAGATTTTTCTTCATAGGTTCCAAGTCTTTCTTCAGAGGTATCTTTAGGCTTTCTCAGTATTAGGTCTGCAAGACCTACAATGATATTTTTAGACACTTCATATCCCATTTCTAGAATCTAGACAGTCCTAGGTTCTACTGCCTCCATGTAGCATCCATCTTTTCTCACCATAAAAAGTATATCAAATCTTTGTATTTCTCCACAACTTTCTTTGGGATCCTTTCCCTAGCATTCATCTTCTCCTAAAATATTTTAAAGTAACCCCAGAGTGTAGCATTTTGAGCTTGAATGTTCCCAATTCTTCTCAAATGGTCCTTGATCTGGGTAGCTACAGGAATGTGTCCTAACCACACAATGTTTTAAACACCTGGGACTTCCTTGAGGAAATAGAACAGGAAATAGACAATCAAAGTACCAAACTTAAAAGGATATTTTGAATCCTTTGTCTTCTACAAGTTTTTGAGTAATTGTTGTCTTAGCAACTCACATAGGTCATAACCCATACCCTTTTTGACCATCTCATATGCAGTGTATATTGTAGTAGCTGAGACTAAATTTTCTGTGTTTGTGAAGTAGATCTTGTAACCTATCATCATAGATGCATATTTTACTGCCAGATCTTTAATGTCATTCACAGTCAAAGCTCTCTTGTCAAATTGGGCTCCTATGAGTTTCATCACAACATCATTTTTACACTAGTAGAATTTTGGCAAAAAATGACCACGTGACTAAAACTTTTAGTCACGACAACTAAAAATGACTAAATTCTATTAATTTTTTGCAACACGGCTATAAATGACTAAATAAATGACTAATTAATGACTTATTTGATCATCGCGTAAAAAACACAACTAAATAATTAGTCACACAAATAAAAATGACTAAATAATTAGTCACATAAATGAAAATTAGACAATATAATATTAAAGTGGGTAATTAAAAAAATATTTCCAATTGGAAAGAGAGGGAAATTTTTTTGATGAAAAATAATTCAAACAAAAGAAACCCTTGTATCATCAAGTGACAGAGAAGAGTTTTCAAAATTTGGTGAGGTAGAGTTATGCTCTAAAAAGGGTTTTCTAGTTGGAATTAGAGGTCAAGGGTTCTAATAGAGACAACGATGGATCTGATGTGAAGAATGTCGCCTATGCAATCACAAAACACACTTAATAGTCAATCAACCCCTCAAGGGAACCCCCCATTTTCTCCTTTTATTTGTCCTCTCATTTTGCCCCATCTGGCCAATGCAGTTTTGGCTAAATTTAATGATTTCTTATGTATTTGTTTATTACAAATTTGTTTAGATCTGGCTTAATACCCATTTCAGTTTCTACCAGCCCTATCACAGTTTAGTCCCCTGAATAGTCATTATTGTGTTGAAGCATTGGTTATTAATACTAGTGTTGGTGTGTTCTAAAGAGTATTCAATATGCTTTGTTGTTAAAATGGGGTTTAATTTTTCTTAATTGGGGTCATCTTAGGTGGTTCAGCTTGGCTTAAAATGCCCAAGTGACGAGCTTGCAAATCAATCTAGGGTTTCTAGCTTTTTTTCTATGATATGGAAGTCACCCTTTCAGATGTTTCTCTCCCTGATGATCGTCTAACTAAAATGTCCTTTTAGCATGATGATTTTCCTCTCATGGGAAAATTCATGGGAAGAAGACTAGATGACGTAAAACTCTATGGATGGATATGGAATCTATGAGGCTGGATATAGAGTTAAATTCTTCCTTTTAAGGATTTCTTTCTTCTTCAAGTCTACCAAAGATAGAGTTTTCTCAATCAAGGGTCATGGTATTTTTGGCAAATCTAGGTTGTTTTTATGTCTTCTGGCAACCATTTTTAGACCTAGATCATCTCTTTTTCAAAGGTTCCCTTTTAAATCCCACTTCTACAACCTCCCTCTGGTTTGTAGAGCAATGAAGACAATTCAGTTTCTTGCAAAGATCTATACCTCTAGACCAATGCTAGTCACAAGTTGCATAGTGCATCATAATGATTGTCTTACACCCTATGCAGTTGTTAGTAGCTAGATGGCACAACCATTTTTAATCATCAATATCAACACTATAAAATTATATGCCTTTGTGCACCATGCAAATGATACTCATGCTTCCTAGCACTCGAAAGCACTCATTGCCACATGTTTACTTGCATTCAGTACATCTAAAAAACTAAACAGAAAATAAAGGGCACTTGATAGCAAGGTTTCCCTTCAAATTTAACTCCAAAACTGAACATACAATTTAGTAAAATTACCCCTCAGATTTTAGCTCTATTATCTGATGCAGAGGAGGAAACTCCCACATTCAAATCTGATCACAAACACACATAGAACACTATACAAGAGGGCAGCAAATTAATTTGAAACACATAAAATGGAAGAGAAATCTGCAATATATATTATATTGAAAATCTGAAAATGAGATACATAAACATTGAGCTCATATGCTCTCATACAACATGGGCTTCAAACATACAAAAATCTGCAACTCAACATTCCAGCTTCATTCCAGCAGCATCTGGGTATGCAAACACATCTTCTCCAAAAGCCCTTTTTCACCAAATGAGCAATCCTCAATATGTAGAAATTGTGTGAGAAGAAAACCATTATTCGTTTCTCAAAATAACCTCCACAAATCCACAAAACAAACCTGTCACTTCCAACCTGTCATCGCTCCCTCACTTTTTTAGGATTTTCTAAAACAGTTTATGGGTTTTGTGCCTCTCCTTCCCATCTTTCCAAAAAAAATTAAATTTCTTAATTTTGATAAGATATGAGAAATTTATGCTCATTTTACCGAGACTGGGTCTCATAATTTTGACCCAGACATGCAACAACATGCAAAACTTCTAGCCCCACCTCTTGGAAATCAATTCCAAGATTCTTGGCAGCCCCACTTATGACAAAATCAATCAAATCCCACCAAAATTACATTTACAATTGCACCTAAGGGAAATTACATTTGTTGCAAATTTAAATATGATTTTCTCAAAGCTCCAACATTATTGAAAAAATGAAACAACTGAAAAATTAAAATATTTTTGGTGATGCAAGATTGCCATTGACCGTGAATGCTCCTACACCATTATCCAATTAATTTACCCTCAAAATTATCAAGCCTAACAATTCAGCAATATGACCTCTCAAATTTCAACTCTAAAATCTATCAATTTACTATGCAAGATAACAATTCTGTAGGTTCTCAAGACTTTATCTTTCTACTTCCTTTCATTCAGAATCATATGGTCATTGGCTTCTTAGGTCTTTATCTTTCTACTTCATCACATACTTGCATTATCATGTCATAATATCTCTAACACAATACCATGGAAGCCTCAATGCATCTCGTATAAAGCCAAATAGTTTTTAAAAAAACAACAAAGTAAGAAACATACTCAGCAAAAGTGATGACAAATTGGCACATTATCTTCTCATTTTTTTGTACAGTTGAGAACATTCCAAATGTCAAATTCTTCGATACATCAAATGACTCCTCCAAATTATTACTTTTTTTAAAATAGAAAGTTCATAGTTTATAATACTAAGAAATCATCAATCTTTTTGCCATTTCTATGATCTGAAAGCAAATAACAAACACTCAAGAAAGAATCAAAAATAACAAAGTCAATTAATATGGCAGCCTAAAATAAGCCTCAAACAATACAAGCAAACAAGGATTACAACCTCGTTTGAATTCTTTCCCAAAATTTTGAATCAAGAGTAAACCACTAATGATGAGAAACAATAATAGGAAACATGGTTTACAACCTAGTCCCCATAAATTCTTGACACAAAGCAACCTAAAAAAAGAAGAAGCTAAAAGATGACATTTTTAAATAATTAGAGCTCTATAATTGTTTAATTATGATTAAGTACGTGTACATGATAAGCCTTCTCTATACGACGCACAGTATTGGCATGCCCAAGTGTTGATGATTACCACCACCATGAGGATGCTCAACAGAATTCATTGCCACACCACGAACCTTGGGCCAACAGTTTCTTTTGACCCTATATTTGTGATATGCATTGCTAGCTTTGAGCATTGGCTTTTCTGTCCTTCCACCACCAGTAACTTGACCAATCATGGCTCTACAACTCCTTGGCACAATCTTCTTAGCTCTAGATGGAAGCTTTACCCTATAAATTGAAACTAATTTCCAAGACTCGTCAAACAAGGCTATTAAAAAGCTGCAAAATCAAAAATTACACAAATCTGATTAAGAGAGAACTTAGATAATTGTTCCAAAATTATTTCCACTACCATTGGAATAATTGCATTTATCAGCTCACTGTAACCTTGGAAAAAAAGTTAAGCATAGAAATATGCCGTAAGTCTCCACAACGTGTACACCTTGAACTCAAAATAGTTTGAAAATAATTTGGAAAAACCCACCATCCATAAGACATCACAATAGATGAATCACATGTTTGTTGCTAGCCAAAAAGCAAGATGATAAACAAAAATGATAATGAGTCAAGGGGAACATCAAGAAGCAGTACATTCAAATTAAATTTCAACCAGCTGCTAAATGAGCACAACCTACTTTGACTTGTCATAAGTTCAAAATATTAGAATAGGTACATTTTTATGTTTGTAAAGGTGACAACAATCCAACAATGGATCAAATGTTTCAGATTGAAATGCAATAGAAATGCATTGCAAATGACAGCAATCAAATTTGAAATTACTCAGCTCATAAAAGAATAGTGGAGAAAAGGTACAAAAAGTGTTCTTTGATTTGATCGGGCCAATGAGAAATATTGTCTCAAAAATTCAACTATATCACCATGACTTGTTTTCCTTTGCTCCTTCTTACCACCATACTGCAAGCCTCACTTGAGGCCACTGCGGGGGCACAGTGTACTATTTTCCTCTGCTCCTTCTTACTGCCATATTGCAAGCCTCACTTGAGGCCACCGCGAGGGCACGGTGTACTATTTTCCTCTGCTCCTTCTTATTGCCATACCGCAAGCCTCACTTGAGGCTGCTACGGGGGTGCGGTGTACTATTTTCCTCTACTCCTTCTTACCACCATACCGCAAGCATCACTTGAGGCCACCACGGGAGTGCAGTGTACTATTTTCCTCTACTCTTTCTTACCGCCATATCGTAAGCCTCACTTGAGGCCACCATGGGGGTGCAGTGTACTATTTTCCTTTGCTCCTTCTTACTACATTATCGTCGGTTATTCTCTTGACTATCATGGGACCGCGGTGAAGTCTCGTATGCCACTTAAACTTATACCACCAGCCCGCAACTTCATTTTGAGACAGCTGCGGGGCTGTGGTAATCGATCTCTACATACCACGATGTCGTAAGTGCAATCTCTTCATGCTACAGGATAGCGATAATTGTTCCCTTGTTATCCTTGGTTCCTGCACACCCGTCAAGACCTTTTGAGTGACCTGCGGAACTGCAGTGAGAGACAAAACACATCAATGATAAAAAATACAAATATCTTTCACATGGACTTGGTATGGGGAGCTTATGAATGACTCCTGGAATAATTTTAAAAGAAATATGGATCCCTAAGATGGATTTATGGAAGGAAATTTGCATGAAACCAGGTGGGACTATGAGAATTTTGAATGGTCCTAATGAATGACTACAAACCTTTCTATTCTTGTCTTGGTTGGGCCATGTACAGGCCTATTATGGGTTCCATAGGGTTTCTAGAAGTCTATCTATATAGACCTTACAAATGTCTCATAAACCCTTAGAAAACTTCACAGACCCTTAAAAAGCTTGTGTATACCTTTAATGACTTGATAGAGTTCCTAATGATCATGCATAATTTCTCATGGTTTATGCAAGGTCCTCCACTAGCAGGACCTAGTCCTTCTTTAGGACCTCTTAATGGCTAGTGGACATCACCTTCACAACCACCAGGTCCTTATCCAATTGCTGCTCCAGGTAAATAATCTCCTTGTTGATGGTGAACTTTTAGTTGTATTTCACCTATTATGAAACCATACATACTTAAGTTTGTCATGCTATTCAAAGGTAAAATTTTAAATCCTAAATGAAACATTATGGGCTGATCTATAACTTATATAATTATTGAAACATTGGAGTTAAATATAAGGCCTTAGTTGCTTTTGGTCTTTGTCTTTTGGTTGAATCAGTATCCAACAAAAGCAATGCGTTCTTGTTGAAGCAATGAAGCATTTTTTAAAAATTTAGGCCATTTCTTTTGGGTTGAGTGCTTTTGTAGAGTTTGTAGCCCAGGGCCCAGGCTAAAAGCTTGAGTTTAGGAAAATCAAATCAAAATCTTATGGATTTGATTATTGGGTTGGGGGTTGTATATATGTAGCTGAATCTAAGTGTAAGTGACAGTTTTTAATGTCTATAGCTGGAACTCTGTGAGGTATCAGTCTCTGAATGTTCTTTTATCAAATGTATGTATAGATGTGTATCACCTATAGAACATTGTAGGAGAATCACTATAGAAGATGAATTGACTCCACATGCTTCTTAACTAACCCTATTTCATTTCATGAATACTTGAGCCTTCTCAAATGGATAAGCCATCTTTCCATAAGAAATATATTTTTCTTGTTTCCAAGAAACATAGTTGAGACTCTATTGGGTGACAACTTCAAATAGATGTGAGTTGATATGTCAAGCACCCATATTCAGATCTGGCAGTCTTTTTTATTTTAATTTAAATCTTTATTGTAGGTTATTTTCCCTATATTATTTATTCTTGGTTTGAACTCCTTGATTTTGTGGTTTTATGTTAGGACCCAAATCTTTCATATGCAAGACTAGCTACAAGGTGCCAAAGGAGTCATTTGGATCATGACTTAGGAGTTGGTTAGTATTAATTGAGTGGTATAATGGTGGTTGAATTGTCCTGGTCTATACAACTAAGAGATGTACTTGTGTTCTTTGTAGTTTGTTTAATTTTTTTATGCTTAGGAAAACATCATTAATAGATAGGATGATATTTTTTGTAATTTATTCCTTCAATCACTTGCCATAGGTCTAGTTGGAGGTAGAAAAGCTAGTGGAATGGAGGATGTACCTTATCTGCCTATTTATTCAAGCAGACATGTTGCAAGTTCCACTTCGGATCACCAAAGCCTTCACAAAAATGTCTGCACAAAATTCAATAATGAAGAATTTATGCACAAATTCTCTTTTGAATGATGCACAAAGCCTCCACTGCAACACTGCACTGTTGCTGGGCCTTGCGGTGATGCAGGTGATTCCCGCATCACTGCAAGGCACAACAACAAACCATGCGGTGTTGCAGTGGAGGCTTTGTGCATCATTCAAAAGTGAATTTGTGCATAAATTCTTCATTATTGAATTTTGTGCAAAATTTTTTGTGAAGGCTTTGGTGATCTGAAGTGGAACTTGCAACTACAATATCTAATAAAAATCTACTTCCAAATATGTTTTTGATGGATGTTCATATCCTCATCCAAAGCTCCAATTCACAGACAGGTAGGAAGGACGCTTTCAAAGGTTGAGGATTTGGGATTTACACCCATTGGTTGGATTTTCTTAAAATTTTCTAAAGAATTTTCAAAAAAACCCATTTTAAACATATCCTTTAATCACGACATTCCATGATATCATATTTCTTTAACAGTTTGCTTGCCTTGTCTATGCTTCCACATTTTCATGTATGTCTAGCAAGGCACTTGTAACTACAACATATGACAAAAAAAATACTTGTTATGCTTTAATGGATGTCCCTTCATTATTAATGGATATCTGATGTAGTACACATTATTATAGTACAAGCCTATTTTTCAGATTGTTTCATTTAGTATCACCAATATTCTCCACAAGAACATTGTCCCTATTTAAAATGATGGAAATGGTTCACATCTCTCAGAACAATTTCTATTGCAACAATCTTGGAGATGAATTTAGATGCAATGTGAAAATTAGAACATACTCAAAGGTTCTTAACAACTCTAATGGTTGTACCAAGGGCCATGTTTAACAAACCAAATGCAATTGCTAACTTTTCACTATGGTGGCAGATAAATGATTCTTTTTTCTTCTATTCCACAACATTAATTAAAATCTTGAATTTGGAAATACCCTACTTCCTTCATTTGCCAAGCCAATTTCTCCAATTTTGCATACCTCTCCCATGTTTGTGTATGTGATCTGTCTCCTACACACAAAAAAACATGTACCATTTTATGCCCTTCAATCCAACTACATGTAGGTATCTTTTTAATTCCTATATCTTTCATCAATCTCCTTACTACTTGAACCTCACCACACCTTCCCGCTTCTACACATATGTTTTAGAGAAGAACATAAGTTGCAGCATTTTTAGGATCCAACTAAAAAAGCAGTGTTGCTAGAATACTCAGCCTACATTCAAATTATGAATTCTAGGAAATTATATGCAGTAAATAGATTGATGGTTGTTTGGATAGTGAAATTAGCTTTCTTATAAATTAACTAAAATATCTTGTCTTGAAATATCTAGAAGGATTATTTTAATTAAAGAGGATTTTGTCATTATTTTTGTAACAATGATTTTACAGTGCAGCTAGCTTGCTATTTTCATTCAAGATACAAGTCATCAAAGTCAAGCACATACCAAGAAGATGGCACTCTACTTCAAACCCTCAACCTCACTTAGTTTAGCCTGCTTACATGGGGATATTAATGAAGTTTCTAAACAATTAATATATATCATTTGTTGTTTGTGAAGGAGAATCCTGTGAGATCCAATATGGCAGTGGATCAGTATTCAATTTCTTAAGTAAAGATGATGTCACAGTTGGGAAACTTATTGTGAAACATTAGGTTAGTAATTTTTAGATGTTAACGCTTCCCAGTTGGATATAAAAGATCTTTTCTCATCAACTTAATTTTGAATTTTTGTATAAATGGATTCTTTCATGGTGCAGGTCTTTACTGAGACAACACATGAACCAAGGTTGACATTTGTGTTGTCTAAGTCTGATGGCATTCTTGGGCTTGGTTTCCAGGAAATTTATGTTGATAATGTTGTTCCAGTCTAGTTAGTGTTGATATCCTTCATTCTATAATGTCAACTTCATTCTACAATTTTGGTGTATCAGCTTTCTTAAACTTTGAACAAGGTTCTAAAATCAATGGTTCAATATACATATTTCAGGCCTATGTTGAACACTCTGTTTAAGGCATTTGTTGACAAGGCTGCAATTTTTTACTTGATTTATCTATCTGTTGTGTTTGGACTTACTTTTATAAACTTACAATATACAATGCACTTTTATTCTTTCTGAATTGAGACTAATAGTAATTTTGTTGGTTGTATTGAGGCACAACTTCATACATGGTGGAAAAGGCAGCACCCTATTGCTCATATAAGATGGCACATTGCATATAAAGGAGGAAAGATTCTAGGGTTATTTTTGGCTGCATTGAAGGAGAGAGCTTTATATATGGGACACAATCAACACTCTCCTTCTTGAATTCTACTTATTACAACTTGCTCCAGGAAGATTACCCACGCTACAGAAGTTTTAAGAGATGAAAGGGGCATGTGCTTGCATTGAAGGGCTCCAAGCATGCATTTCCACACTAGTAATAGTCTGGCAGATGACATAGAGTGCATACCTAGGTAACAGTAGTAGTGATGAACTATTTTCAAGGAATTTGGAAAAGATACAATGATGTCAAAGGTAGTCAAGGCATTCAATAGAGGGGCAGTGTTCTACATTGATAGGAGGTAGAGTACAAGTGAAAGCATGCTAGAATAATGAGCTAGGTAGTGGCAATCATGAGGCATTGTTATTTTATAAAGGGAAAATGCATGACAGTAGGTTGACAAGTGATTGGACAATGCATTTCAAGAAGCTACAAGTTTGATTAGGACAATGCATAGCCTAGTCATAAGGCAATGTTGAATAATAGTCCATGACAATTGAGGCATCCTACCAAAGATGACAGTCATCAGAGGCATAATCATTAGAGATAAGGACAGTTTATTACTATAGGTAACAATCCACAATGGTAGCTTATGAACTAGAGCAAGTTGGGTGCATGAGACATGATCTCTATAGAGATGACAGTGTGATCTTGAACTAGGACAATGAGCTTCATGGGACAGTCATGGATTTGTGAAGAAGACATCTATGAATGTCTATGTGCTTCTATGCTCAGTGATACTCAAAAAATCAGTTTCTTGGTCATTCTTTGAGCTATGTATTGAAACCATGAAGGTTTTTTTAGTAAAGAGAAAGCGTTGTAACTTATTTTCAGATCTGTATGTTATTTGTAAGCATTTGTTTATCAATAAAACAAGTTGTTTTTACCTTCTCAAAGTTGTTTCATTGTGAAAGCTTCAAAATATACTACTAAATATACTAATGACTAAATGCAAGCTTCAAAATGACTAAATATACTACTAATTGACATCAATTAATAATTAAATTGACTAAATATACTACCAATTGATAGAAATTAGTGAACAGTGAATAAATATGACTAAATCTATGACCAATGTTAAATCAGTGAATTAAAATGACTAAATATACTACCAAATTGATCAAAATGATGATTAAAATTAATGACTAAATACACTACCAATGGATAGAAATTAGTGAATAAAAATGACTAAAAAGTGACCAGTTAACAACAATCAATGACTAAATTAACGACTAAATATGTCAGTGAATAAAAAATGACTAAAGTGACCAGATTATAGTAATCAATGACTAAATCAACAACTAAATAGACTACCAAATTCATCAATCAAAACAACCAATAAATGACTAAAAATGGTTTAGTCATTAATTTGGTCACGTTATAAATGACTGGAAATAAACTACTAATGGTCATGTGACCATGTTTGGTCATTTATAAGCAGTTTCTAGTATTTTTTTAGTAATATATTGTTGTTTCTATACTAGTGTTAACAGATTTGAGTGCCGAAATAGCTCCGGTGGAGCACAACCCTGTTACAGCCCTAATGGCTTCCTTGATTATCATGTGGGGAAGGTCCAACCACATGAATCTATCATGAATGTGGCTCAATACATACCTTACCCATGCATCTTTGTAACACAAATTGGGAAAATCATTCCAAACATCCAACTTTTTCTTGGTTAGGGCACTATATTCACGCTTCAAAATTGTCATCTATTAACTCATTAAACCAAATATCTCCTAGTTTTGCATGGCTGTATTCTTCCATCTTTATGTGTATATACATTCTTACATCCTCTGTATGTAGGACACCATATGGTATATCTGAGAAAGCACCATCCAGATCCCTTTCCATGGATTTGAAGGGGTGTTTCTTGATTTTAGGTCTTGGGCGCTCAATAACCTCTACAACTTGTGGTGTATCTATAGAAAGTGAATTCAAAAATTTAATGCACAATACACAGTGAAATAGGGAAAATTGGAAAATACCTTTTTCTTTGTTCTTGCCAAACTAGGGTTTGGATGCAATAAACTCTGAATCGCCTTGATCTCTTCTTCCACTCAACTCAACTCTTAATCTGCTCTTTGAATGCTTTTGTGAATGATTTTTCTAAGTAAGATCCCTTTTAATATGCTTTAAATCTGATCTAATTCACATTTAATTCTTCAAACAATAAAGTTGCTAAATCTTTCTCTGTATGCACAGTCACCATCAAATGCTTTGCAAACTTCCACATTAGGAAATTTTCTACCACAGTCTTCACCAAATGATTAAGCATGCCAATCTTCATCTCACATATTCGTGCTGAAGCATCAACATCATTCCTTTGGCAGGGGAGAAAAGATTTTCAATGAATCTCCCCTTGAGCCAAAGCTCTCATCTTAGTTCCCGGAGGGAACATCTACACTAGATGTCGGTATAGGCTCATTCTTAATCTTTGTTACATACTTCTTTATCCAGATCTTATTCATTTCCTTCTTTTGTGGAATGACATCAACAGATTCCTTATACCTTTGAGGGTATCTTGCTTCATTGCACTCAGAAAAGTTGCACCTGTCTTGCTGAGTATTTCCACTTCTTCTTGCCTTTGATTTGTAGTTACTTGCTTTGTGGCCAAACTTATTACATGTATGGAAGTATCCATAAAATGGTTGAGCATTAGTCTTATTATACCTTGGTATTTTTCTTCTACACTCATTTGCTCAATGTCCCATCTTATTGCATACAAAACACCTAATAGAGTTCTGACTTACTTTACTTCTGCATTCAACAACTCTATGACAACCTTTATTACATGTAAAGCATTGACCAGAGAAAGATGGAACATTTTGATTCCTTCTACTTCTACATTCTATTGATTTGTGTTCATACTTATTGCAAAAAAGACAAAAATGATTGAAAGTTGGGTACCTTTGAGCATTTGGTTGTTTGATCGGTGGTCTTCTAACTCTATTTCTTTGATTCCAGAACTGCTTGTTATTGTTCTTCTTGTTTTCGGCATTTGATGTCTGTACTAATTTTGAGATTTCACCTTTTTGAAATCCTAAACCCTCTTTATCATTTGGACCTTTCTGATTTGCAATCATTTCATCAAGCTTTGCAGATCTCATCTTGAATTTTTCTTCACGAATCCTTGCCTTCTCCAAATTTGATTTAAGATTCACAACCTCTTCTTCAAGCCTTGTACATTTTTCATATTTGCTTTCTACAAATACATTAAGATATTCCTCAATTCTTTTTTTTCAACTTGCACTTTTAGATATGTGATGGTTCCATTTGCTTGCTCCAATTGTTCACTAACTTCCTTATGCTTATCTCTGAGCTTCTTGACTTGCTCTTTCAATTTCCTGATGAATTCATTTGCTTCCTTGACATTTTCTTTCAGATCTTTGTTTTCTCCTTCAGTTCTTTCAAGATCTTCAAGAGCGACATTGAGTTCTCCTATTTTGTCAAGCATACAGTCTTCTTCAATGAGATTAACAACAGGAATCTCTTCCAGAGGAATAGGTAACCTTCTAGCAGCCATGTGTTCAATCTCCAAGATCTTCCTTGAGTGGTTAGGCTTCTTCCAAAGGACTTGGCTCTGATACCAATTGTTGAACACCCAAAATACTGAGAGGGGGGGTGAATCAATATTCTCTTAAACCATTTACACATCAAACATTTTAATCTGTTTAGCATATTCAATTGTAGTAAAGGAAATTAAACATAAGACATGTAGCCACAATTCATAACACATGAAAACTAGGATATTTCTGTGGAAAACCCAAAATGGGAAAAACCACGGTGAGGATTAGCTCACAATATATTATAATAAAGCAACCAGTTAAGGTTGATACAATTGGTGGACTCACTGTCCAAGAATGCTCACTGCTAATGGCTCACTACCAAAGGACTCACTATCCTAAAAGAAAGAGATAGAAGAGAATGCGTGGCTCACTGTCAGGATTGAACTATTTACAATTGCATCTAACATATGCATGAAGTATAGTTCCAAAGAAGATCAAAATACAAATACAGTAATCTACCCACATTCTAAAATACTGGACTCCTCTACTCTGTATTCACTCAATTCGTATCTATATACTCTTATCACATCATTTGGATCATACATATACAATACCTCTCTCATAACACCAAGAATAACCCTTCATATTTCCGCTTCTTTCATAACATCAATTAAGTTAGCCTTATTGGATGCAACGTGCAAAATATGCCATATAGGACTTATCAGCCACAAAACCTCACTCACACACTTCACGCCAAGATTTAAACTTTGAAACAAATTGAAATATGTCAAAATGGACCTAAAATAGCTCCCACTTAGTTCTGCAAAACATATTTACCCTCCGCACAATATCAACACCTTCAGGTCAGCTCCACTGGTAGGACAACTACAAAATAGACTATCTATCATTTCACAAAACTATATGTGGACCTCAAAATTGATTGAAACTTGATATATACATGCTACACCCATTCAGAATCTTATCCTCAAATCCACACAGCACACCATTCACTTGTAGTGAAATGTAGAGTAACTGAAATCATCACTGACACTGTCAAAGCACTGTCTATATAGAGTGTGATACTCTATCAACACTAACTCACATTTCAAAGGACTTCAAAACCTAAAACTTTGGATTTAGTCTCTCTGAACATTCACTATCAACACCTTGCAACCGCACAGAAAGATGTTTCATGCTGGAGAAATGTGAACCAAATAAACGGAACTCAGTAGCTTAATTTTGCCAGACTGACACTTAGCCAAATTTCATAACATATCTTCTTACCAAATCAATTCTTCTTGCACAATACTCTTCCATGAAGAGTAAATTCATCTTGTGAGGAAGAGGATCAAACCCTCTTGCAAAATTATCAATCAAACTAATTGCACACCTGTCTCCTTATCCTTATGCCTGGATCATTGTACCATTTTCCTTTGTTGTTATTGTCTCTATCCTATGATGTTACTAGCTTTGCTAATTTTTAGACCACTGTATCTTTACTCAACCAGTTGACACTAATGACAACACCAAGATAACATGTTGACATCAATGACAACACTATTTGCAGCAACTATCCATACTTGCAACACTTCTTGCTTTGGTTTGCAAGTAGTCTTTTGTACATAAAATTTTGGTATTTGTGGCACTTTTGCTTTTGTTTCATTTTTCTCTTTATGTTTATCATCCTTTTTCTATCTTGACACAAAATTATGTACTTTAGTCTCCTCTATCTTTGAAGGATAAGCTTGTCATTTTAATCTCTTTCAAATTGTTTTTATTTCATCCTATTGGTGTGAATGAGGTATATTACCTAATTGGTTCCACATTAGGTCATATTCACACTTATCTAGTTAAGTTTACTTAGGGCATACTTAGCATACACTAAGGATAGTTATCACTATGTGTCTCAAGTCATAAGATTAAGATACTTTTCATAATCTTATGTTGTCCTATGTTTCACCTTGGTCCATATAATCAAGGGCTTCTCATTGTAATTCATTCATGTATATATTGTGTATTTGCATCCTTTGATAGAATAGAATTATTCTTTCATGTTGGGTCTCTCTTGTGCTTTCATTGAAGCTCTAGATCTTGGGTGGTTACTTCCATAGCCAAATCTTGCATGGTATAGAGCATTCTATACCAACTCTTACACATCCAAATGTATCTTGTAAAAATCATGTATGATATCATCCCTTTGATAATGTATATCATCTGGTGTCTTCATAAATGTGTCTAATATGAAGTGACTCACATCAATTGGCTTATAGTGATCCCTTTTAATTTTGAGCATTTTTCCATCATGTACAAATTTGACACATTTGATGTAGAATGGAAGGTGCTACTTTGAATTTCTTAATCCAAGGTCACCCAATTAAGACAAGAAATCTATCGGATGATGGTATAACATGACATAAAACAAATAACTTCTTTAGGTCCAACTCTCAACTATAAAATGATGCATCCCAATGTTTTGATCAACATTCCATTCTATCCATCTTCAATGAAATCCTAGAATGTGCATATTGTTGATAATTAATATGATAATTGTATAACATCTCTTCAATACATATGTTATAGTATTGAAAAATTCCAAATAATTTCCCACTTAGGTCCCCATAGACTCCTTAAGCAGAGGAGAGATGGGAATCATCAGTCAATAACTGCTAAGGGGTGATCAAGCAACTAAGGATCATCCCAAAACCAAACTTTTGTGTCAATTCCAATATTCAATTCAACTCCATTATTCAGGATAAATCTTCTTTTGAGAAGGCTCCTCCAAATGTAAGATCTGCTAGCAAGGTTTTCAGTCAATATATCAAAAGTCATTCTAATTCAATCGATCAACTACTACAATAGTTTCATGGTCAATGGACATTACAACACCAAAGAATGTAGAATTGTTAGAAGATCATTGAAAATGATATAGAATTACAAAAAATATAATATTCACTTTTCCTAGTCTACAACATCTTCATTGCAATTTGGCACACAACAAGAAGTTTTGTTTGTTGATTATAATCATATATCATATATATTTTTCTAATCATATATCACTATTAAATATAATCTTAAATGTTAGAACTTTCATTTAAATTCAATATAGAGGAAATTCCTTAATGACATTATGTGATTACAAGTTAAAAATATTATAACTTAGTTAAATGGAAATAAGAGAAAAAAATATTAAATACTTGATCTAATTACAAATGAAACAAAATTTGATAAGTTTTCTGGAAAAATAATCCAAGATAAGCTATTGAGGTCTAGTAATCTCTACACTAAGAAAAATATAAACATATTTATTGCATTGAATGGAAATAGTTTATTGATTTTTTGTTTCAATTTATAAGCTCTTTTTCCTCTTAAGTTTCTAACTTGTTTGATCCATGTATATGAATTCTATTAGTTCAAAATGATTGGTGTGAATTAAGAGGAAGTCCATTTTGAAATTTGGGTGTTGACATTGTAAGCACCAAAATCACGCACAACCTCCACGAGGACCCTGATGATGACTCTCAATCCTTGTCACGTACATGTAAGTGTGAAATAATACCCTCTTAGTAGTGATTCTCTTGGTAGCATGTAGTTTCTTCCTCCTCTTGTTGTTTCCCCTTTGTCATGCTGACCCCTTCCCCACTTTCGACCATTTTCAACACTTCTTGATTTTTGTTTCCTGTGCTTGCGAGTTCGTTCCTAAGCCTTGTATTCATAATTTTGTTGCGTTTTGACCTTTCCCTACTATTTTTCATCCATTCCCACCCCTAGGATCCCTCTAGAGGACCTCTCAAGCCATCTCCAACTTTTGATTTTTAGTTCTAGTCAACTAGTACAAATCTCCCCCTATTATTTCAACTTTTGCAAGTGGAGATTTGGATTTTGACCCCCTTTTGACCAGTTTCTGGAGGTAGTTCACCTCCTTAGCAATCTCCAACCTCATTTTTCACCATAGGACTTCCCCTTCGTGGGTCACCCATGGGTCGCCCGCAGGTGACCAGGACTGGTGAAAGGGGCGACCAGTGGGTGACCTAGTCGTCTTTTCCAGCCGTGATAGAACTCGAGTTTTTAACCAAAACAAGATTAATTTTGACCCATTTCTCTTCCTATTTGCATGGGTTTTTGGCCTAAACATAGAGTTAACTATTTCAAGCCTCCATACATGCATAATTAGCTCCTTTGTAACTTAACTTGTCAACCCATGCATTCTTGTTAACTATATTTCTTCTTTAGCGATAAGCAGGTGAGTGCAAGATCATGATCGACCAAACAATACCTCTAAGTGGAAATGAAATACTAAAAAACAGACTTAATCAAGTTCATGTGAAAATTTGAATGGATTATGTACACAATTTGGAAAATATGTAAGAACACAATTTGTAGAGAATTAAATCTAGTTTATGTGCTACTTTTTTCTTTGAAAAAAAAAACTAAATTGACTTGTTGAAAAATGAATATTTCATGAACAACTATTAAATTTTTCAGAAAAAAATAAAAAGTGGGTGTCATTCCAGCCAACCTAAGTATGAACAATTTTTTTTTTGAATCTTTCAAAATAAGTAAAGGAATCATGCCTGGATGTGACGCATATGTTTTTGAAATTTTTTTTCCAAGAAAATAATTAGTTATGATTTTTTTACTATGACTTTTTTAAAAACTAAAAAGTAATTTTCCAGCCAACCTAACTCGATAAAAAAAAATGGAATTCAATTTTTTTTAAACCTATAGCAATAAAATCATAGAGTGTGACACACCTTTTAGATTTGAAAAAAGTGAAACGGTTCGAAAGTTATGGATGTTTTTCAATCAATGTGTCCATCAAGATTTCAGGCACACTTTATATAGAGAATTATTAATAATTGTTTAATAATATGATAATCAAGCAAATCTTATATTTTAAGAAAGATAACAATTTCTTTAATAAACTGTGAGGCCGATTATTTTACCTTCCTTATTTTGATCGTTATGCATTTCAGTTGATGACATTATCAGACTTTTAGTGACTATGGTTTCATTATGCAGACTTGATTATATCTCCTGATTTTTTATAGGACATTGATTAGACATATGTGATTCGATTTGATCATATTTGATGCCATTTTGTGTTTTGACATACGAGATATATTGATGATGTTTTGTGATGTGATTCTAGTTATTTATGTGATGATGATTATTTGGCATGCGATAGAAAAATGCAGTTTAATTCAGATTTATGTTATAGTTGATTATTGTTGTATTCGATGGTGTGAATTTAATTCCAGTTGCTTCAGCTATGATTATCATGATATGATTGACACTTGATCGAGATGTGCAGGTTTTACATTCCCAAGCCATGGGAAATTGGAGGTAGAATTCACACCTAAGTTATCCCCTGTGAAACCGATCCATTCCCAAGAGGGATAAGGATCACGTTTGAAATTGAATGTGATTTAAGTGCTTGATTTAATTTTTAATCATTTTGGCCTAGTACCCCTTTGTTTAATTTATTAATATTAAGTGTTGTATAATTTTAATTGACTTACACCACTTGGTATTTGTTTTTATTTTTTTTGAGGCCATTTAAAGTGGATTTATGACTCCCTTGGTGAACCTTAGTGTCCCAAGATTTACCCTAGTTGGTTACCCATGGGTTTAGGGTCGATTTTGACCTACTAACCCTTGGATTAACTCACTTTTGGTCACTCTAAACTATGGTTTAGTCAAAGTGACGAAATTTGAATTTAGGGAAGGTGAGAGATGAGTCACGCCTTGGGAAAGACTCATCTCCCTTCCCAAAGTTTGGGAATCTTTTCCCTAGGAAGACTTGGGAGGTCTCCAAGACTCTCAAGTGTGTGGGATCTTCCTCCAAGACTCTCACACACGTGTGAGAGCATCTTCGAGGGAGATGGCTCTTTGAGAGAATAAGAGGATGCCATATGGCATCCCTTATCCTCTTGGAGGTTTGAGTGGGAATGCCACCTCACCACTTGTCCTCTCACACGTGTGAGAGCACAAGTGGATAAGGTGAGGATTGAGATGGAATTGGAGGGTGACACTTGTCACCCTCACACTTCCTCTCCCTTGCAAGTGGCATTGGAGGAGGAAGGAGAAGGTGACAAGTGTCACCTTCTCATTCCTCAAGGCTAAATTGATGGCCTATAATATCTCCTCTTGTTGAGGAGTGTGGGGTTCTGGCATTTTTGGAGTTTCTTTCTATTTTGGAGGAATTTGGGAAGGTTAGCGGGATTCTTGGAGATTGGAAGGTTTGGGAAAGCTTGGAGCTCTTCACCAAACCTGCTTCCATTATAGGGCTTTGAAGGTAAGCCTCTTAAACTATGTTTCTTTACCCTTGCTTATATATTTTGTGATGTGTGGTGGTGTTCACCTAGGGTTAGGGTTTTGACTTTGTGTTTGCATGTTCCTGTGTTTATTCCTTCAAACCCTTAGTGCCTTGGTTTAAATTGTTCCTCGGTCCACATGCATTGTTTAACCATTTTTTCCTGTCGCATTTGAAAAAATTGCTAAGTTCTGTGTATGCAAAGGCAAAATGTATGTTGGCGAGCTTGTGAAATCTCTATCAGCTTCCAAAAATGGTGAAAAATTTGAGTTATATGCATTTATAAATGTATATCAGGTTGCATATGCATTGGGGAATCTTCTGTAAGATTCTGGGAATATTCGCCATTTGTATATTGGCCCTGCTTATATATCGGGCTTGTATGTATAATATGCAAGCGAAACATACAAAGGAAAAGATACATTGTAGGAATATTCTGGAGGAGATTCCTTGCTTGTATGTGCAAGGGAATGTACATTGAAAAATATACAAAGGCCCGCGACATGCAAAGTGAACAGTACCGTGGATATAAAAATGGGTTTGTATGTGTTCAACATACAAAAGAGAATGTATTTTGCATATTCCAGGAAAGATTCCCTGTTTGCATGCATATGGGCACATGTATATTCGGTGATGTACAATTGAAGATACAAGCAAAATATACAAGGGGCCTTGTATGTTCTGCAACATACAAAGGTAGAAGGTGCATTTGATGGGGCCCGCCATTTGTTTAAAGTGATTGAATGTTCAAACATACAATGAAAGTGCATTCCAAAGATGCAAGGCAGACCTAAAGTCATTTTCATTTTGTTCTAAAAGCAGTGTGGAGTTCGCGGCTTGTACATTGCATTTGTATATGCAATGTGCAAGGAAATTTGCAAAGGAAAGAGAAAATGGGTCAAGCCCACCACTTGTATATTTGCACTTGTATATATGCCGATATGCAAATTCATGAGGATACAAGGCCCGGACTTGAAGGTTTTTCAAATTCGATGGATAGATGCAATGAAGTCCTCCTTGTATATGTTTTGTGCTTATATGTGTGTAATATACAGAGTGATGGATGCAGGATGGAGATACAAGCCGGACCCGAACTAAATTCCAGTTTGTTCTATAACATTTGATGTCTGCTTTGTATGTTGTATATGCATTTGGGTTTGCATATACAAGAGCGATAAAGGCGAAATAAAAGGAGAAGAGGTCAGCGATAGAGGGTCAAGGTGCCTACATGGCACAATATCATTGACTGGCAGCTCTTCATACATGTTTTGGGACCATTGATTTCAGCGATGAGTTTTTGATCAACAGTCAGGTTTTGAAACTTCAGCGATGGTTTTTTCCTTGTGTCTGCGGCCATTTTTGAGCGGGAGAATCTCCAAATGCATCTGTTGTTGCATCCCGCGGGTAGTTGAGGTTTTAATGGCGGTCGTGTAGAGACATGTGATGGATTGAGTGACAGGCCAACTACCAGTTTTATGAGGAATGTCCCCAAGCAGCGGCACGGGGCTCGAGTTTTATTCCTCCTCGCCATTCCTTCTACCTGTTGCCTGCAGTGTTTTGAGTGCCATTTTTATGATGCACGGTCTGACAAAATTTTTGATGTACCATGTAATTAATTTGCTGAGTACACTTTCTTGCTGTATGAAGCAGGCTGTGTTACTCATTTGTGTTGTTGAAAATTGGACAATTTTTGGTGCTGTGATAAGATACAACTTCATTGGTGGCCCTGTTTGGGATGTTCTTGTGAGTTTATGAGTCTCATGTTGTATGTTTAATGCATAAACTTACTGGTTTCATGTTAATTTAAATGAGTAATGCTTCATTGCATGTGTTCTGTTACTTGTCTCCAAATTGAATGTATTCTTCTTTTGAATCTAAACAGCTAAGGGGTGTCTAAGATTCTTGAATATGGATTTACTATATTGAATGCTTGGTCTTTTACTTCTACTCAAGGAGTAGATTAAATGTTTTAGGTTACAGTGTTAAGAAGAATACATTGCAGTGAGGATCTTCTAAGCAGAGGTAACTGAATACTCAAATCTGGGAAGTATCTGTAAGGCAGATATCAAACAATCCCCTTGAAACTCAGTCGTTAAAATGGGTTTGTGTGTATACTCACATGTGTATGTCTATTGACTCCAAGCCATGGATAGGCACCGATCCAGTCTTGTGTTGAGGTCACAACCAAAGTCCTAGTTTTGCATCCAAATACAAATCAAACTCAAACTTCATATACAAACCTTTTAGGACTTTAGAAGTAGTTTTAGGATCTAAAATACTCTGTCTACAATTAAATATAGGCCCAAAGCTAGCCCCTTTGCACTTATCTCATAGTTTTGGTCTGCATAAGAGAGGATTTATCTTCTTTGTGTCAGCATCCTAGCAAATTCATAGATGCATTTTATAGATGTTGAGTAGGGAATACCCCCCTTGGTTCTACAGAGCCCGAAGAAGAAGAGGAGATATTTATAGAGTCTATCTCCTATACTATTGGCCCCTGGCCCAGGAATCCTATTGATCACTGATGGCTATTTTGTAGGGATTACTGGGAATAAGCATCCAGTCTGGGAAAATAACCAACAGAAATTGGCGACTCTACTAGGGACGTGAAGTGAAAGTATTATCTTTTCATCCCTGGTAAATTATTGCCCACCTGAGTCGCAACAGAAATTGGTGACTCCACTGGGGAATTTGTGAAAGAACCCTGATTAAAAAAGAAAACAATTCCTAGTTATAGGTGGCGACTCCGAACCAATCTCCCTATCGGTAAAGTAAAAATTTGTATGTAAGGGGAAGATCCCTACGTAATTCTCTGTCTACAGAATTACCTAGAAAAATGATGTATAGGAAAAAGGGGACTACTCAAGTCAGTCAAGAGGGTTCTCCCAGAAGTAATGATTTTATTCAAGACAATCTAGGATATTCAGAGTAGACAATACCTTATTTTTCAAGCACTAAGGCTGAAATCCAAAATGTATATGAAAGATAGCAGGGTGCTAGTTTGAGAATAAGGTTAGAAGTTTTTCAGGAACGCCCTTTCTTGGATCCCATTGATAGATTTGAAGAAGTTGAGTCTCCAAGGGATGAAGATAATAATGATCAAAATCGAATGGGGCCATCCTCTTCTATGCCCAAAGAGGAACAGTTAGCTGAAGAAATCAAAAGTTTAAGAGTAGAATTAGAGTATCTGCAGGTAGTAAAAATCAGAGATGACATGAAATAGAAAGTGCAAGCTCTGAGAGTTGCTCAGAATGATTCAATTCCTACCCTTGAAAATACAAATATGCAGAGAAACCAACATAGAAATAATGAAGTTCAGGATCAGCATAATGATGAAAGATAGAATGCAAATAATGCTAGAGTACCGTTAAATAATGTGAGAAATCAGAATGCAAACAGAAATGCCAATGCTAATCAATTTGGTAGACAGCCGATGCAGCTAGATAGATTCAGGCAGTTAGTTTTTGATGGCATTCCTGGTTACCCAAATCCTATTGATATACATGTGAGGCTGCAAGTGCCAAAATTTTCAAGAAATAATACTGTGTCAGGAGCAGACCATTTAAAAGCTTTTCAAAATATCATGGACAACTTTGAGGTTGAGCATGAAGATGTTTTCATGAAATTATTTATGCAATATTTAGTTGATGAAGCCAGAGAATGGTACAAGGGTCTGCCTGACAGAAGTGTTTCATCATGGGAGGACTTCAGAAGAATATTCAAAGAACAGTATGGTGACAAAACTGATCCTAGTTTTTTCATAAATGAGTTTACTGGTATTACCAAAGGATCAAATGAACAAGTTGCTGATTTCAATGCTAGATTCACAAAAGTATTGAACAAGTTGCCACATCACCTGAGGCCTAATGAACCTATGTGCATAGTGTTGTACATAAATGCTTTTGATGCCAAAACTTCTTATGGATTGAGAGACAAGGGACCTCACAGCCTCAGAGATGCCTTCAAAATAGCAACAAATATTGAAAATAATAGAAAAGCGTTTGGTAAGACAAACAGGAGAGATGATGTAAAAATTCTACAAAATCCAAATACTAAATCTTAGAGTGTTCAGGGCAGTGCATCTACTTATGAGGATAAATTAGATAAATTGACAACTATTGTCAAGGACCTAAGTTATAGAATGGCTAAGAACGAAAAGGGAGTTGGTCCTGACAGACAGGTTTACCAAAGACAAGAAAGAAAACCATCATTACATGATATGCCATATCATACCAATTGGCATAATGGTAAACCCGTCCTCCCACACAACAATACAAATCAGAGAACTCAAAATGCAAAGGAAACACCTGACCCTTTGAAGAAAACTGTTAATATGGTTGATGACACCCCATGGTGCATCATATGTCAAAAGCCTCACTCACAGTCACAATGCCTGATTGCTCAATCTTTATATAACAATGCTATTGCCTGTGATGAGTGCAACGAGCCACATTGCATGGAAGATGATGATGTAACTATGTTGTCTACAAACAGGGAGTATCCCTTTCATGATGGTGACGCAAGCATAAATAATGAGGTTCAGGTCTGCCAGCAGTTCCCCTATGATGAAGATGATGAATACAACTATGCATATGCTCAGGATTCACACAAGTTTTTGAATAAATTGAGGAGACCTTCTGATGAAGAAATTAGAGCTTTCACAGCTGCAGCAGTGGCTCAGGTCAAAAGCAATTACAATCTCAGGGGTAAAGCTCAGGTAAGCAACTCACACCAACTAGAGAATACTTTTGTGAGCCAGCTAATGAATAGTCATAAAGGGACTGAACCACAAAAGAAGCTATGGAGCAATAATAGGCAAAACTTCAAGCAAAAAATAGGTCATGATCCTCAAGGACCAGAAAATAGAATTCCCCAGGTTGAGAATCAAAGTAAAAATTTTCAGATCAAAAATGACAGTCAGGGAGCCACAAAAATTAAAGCTGGATCATACCGGGATAAAAATAAAACTGTAGATCAGGCTACAACTGTTATACAAAATTATGCTCCATTTGACATAACTTAGGTCTTGTCCTAGGTAAAGGTTTATGTCCCATTAATGGAGCTGATGAAAGTTGAGGAATTCAGAAATAAGGCAGTATCCCTGATTTCTAGAGTATCTTGTTAAGCCAAGCAGAATGATGAACCTCAGGGTAAGAAACAAGCCCTGTGTATCAATGAAGATGAAGTTCCTAAGGTGTATCTAGGGATGACCATGACAAAATGCCCTTCACAAGTGGAACCATTTTATGTCTCCCTTGTCACAAATGGAAAAGTAATTAAGAATTGTATGCTGGATTTAGGAGCGTCAACAAACATCATGCCTTTGGCTATCATGCAGCAAGATGGGTTAAAAATAGATAGGGCATGTGGGAAGTGCTATGGAATGGATGCTAGAGAGGTACCTCTCATTGGAATTATGAAAGATGTTGATTTCAGACTGGCAGCATATCCTGAAAAGGCATACAAAATGAACATAACAGTTGTAGATATCAAGCCACAGTATGGCATGTTGTTGTCAAGAAGATGGGCAGCACTCATTGGTGGAATATGCAATTAGATCTGTCATATGCTATGATCCCTATGAATGGCAGGGATGTCAAATTGATTAGAGAAGAAAGGTCATCAGAAACAGTTGAGGACCAAGAGTCAGAGGAGCATACATGCTTTGTGGATACTGATTGTGAAAATTTTAGGGTTATCTCAAATGATCAAGGAGGTAAAGGGGGAGACATGTGCATTGAAGAGTCTGATCAACTTGGTCTTTGGACCATGTACTTTGATGGAGCTTGTTCGAAAGAAGGCTCTGGTGCTGGATTTGTGTTTCTGTCTCCACCTAGTAAGCTTCTAAAATTCTCATTCTTGTTGAGGTTTGCCTGTACAAATAATGTTGCAGAGTATGAGGCTCTGCTATTAGGATTGAATGTTGCTCTGAAGCATGGAATTAAGATGCTCAAAGTATTTGGTGATTCAGAGTTAGTTGTGTCCCAAATTAGAGATAAGTATCCATCAAAAAATAAAAGGTTAAGACAGTATAAACATGTTGTTTGGGATACAATTGAATTGTTTGATGCATTTTCAATAAATTGGATAGAGAGATCAAAAAATGTTAGGGCAGATTTTCTAGCTAATGTAGCTATAAGGCCAAATGATATCACTCTATCAGATGTCACAAATGTTGAAGTCAAGCTTAGACCTGCAGTGCCGGATAATGTATGTAGCTGGCAGATATTTAATGATGATAAGGATTTACTAAGATTTCTACATTGTATTGATGAATATGAGAACCAAGAAATGGATTTTCAAAACTTTGTAGAGGTTGTAGAAGAGAAAGAAACTCTCCTAGGGAAGGAGATAATTCAACTCAAGACAAATAAAATCCCTAGAGGGCTGGTTGCTTTAGAGAGAGCTTTCGACAATAGGGACCAATTTGTTACAAAATAATCTCCAACAAACAAGAATGATTTAGAGGAGATAAACTTAGGAACATCTCATGCCCCCAAAAGGGTATACATTGGCAAACAGCTCAAGCCACATATCAAAACTATGTTGATTGCATTACTAAGAAAGTATAAGCATGTTTTTGCCTGGTCATATGAGGACCTGAAAGCTTATAGAGAGGATTTGTTTTAGCATGAAATCCCTTTGAAGCCCGAAGCTAAACCATTTAGACAAAAACAAAGACCTATCAACCCAACTTTAGCTCCTAAAATGCAAGAAGAGCTTATGAAGCTTAGGGAGGCTAGAATAATCAAGCCTATTCAACATTCAACTTGGGTGTCTAACCTTGTCCTAGTCAGAAAAAAGAATGGTGACATAAGATTGTGTGTGGACTTTAGAAATTTAAATGTATCTTCTTTAAAGGACAATTATCCATTGCCAAACATGGAAGCCATGTTGCAAAAGGTGACTGGCTGTGAACTCTTATCCATGATGGATGGATTTTCAAGGTACAATCAAGTGAAAGTGAAAGAATTAGAACAGTTCAAAACTGCCTTCACCACCCCATGGGGAACCTATGTATATGTGAGAATGCCATTTGGACTGACAAATGTAGGGGCCACATTTCAGAGGGCAATGGATGTTGCCTTTGCAGGATTAATTGATTCAATTTTGGCTGTGTATTAAGATGATTTGACAGCCCATTCAAAAAAGGAGGAGTAGCATTGCATGCATTTGGAGCAAATTTTTATTAGAGCATTCGAGTATGGCATCTCACTAAACCTAAAGAAATGTGCTTTTGGGGTGGTGGAAGGAAAATTGCTTGGACATATTGTTTCCAAGGATGGGGTCAAGATTGATCCTGAAAGGGTGGCTGCAATTGATAAAATTCAGATCCCTAAAACAGTGAAAGGTGTTCAGTCCTTCTTTGTACAAATTAATTTTGTTAGGAGATTTGTGCCTAACTTTGCAGAGACCACTAAAGATATCTCTAAAATGATGAAGAAAGGTGCAATTGTCAAATGGGAAGAGGAAGCGACTAAATCATTTCAGAATATAAAAGAGGCTATTAAGATGGCTCCTGTGTTAAAATCTCCTGATTTTTCTATGCCATTTCAGTTATTCTCATTTGCTTCTTTCCGCACTATTGTTGCCTGCTTATTACAAAAGAATACATAAGGTTTTAAACAACCTATAGCTTTCTTTAGCAGGTCATTGCAGGCTGCTGAGTTGAAATATGACATCATGGAGAAGCAGGCATATGCACTGGTTAGAGCAATTAAAAGCTTCAAGCCATATTTGGTAGGCTCTCGGATAGTTGCATATGTGCCTCATGTAGCAATTAAAGATATATTTACTCAACAGGAGGTAACTGGAAGAAGATGTAGATGGATAAATAAATTATAGGAGTTCAACATTGAAATACAGATCACTAAACTAGTAAGAGGACAAGATTTGGTAAAACTGATGACACAGTCAAATCTAGAGGCATGCCAAGTGAATGCAGTACATAATGAAGTTATAAATATGTCAGGATCTGAGTGGTATAAGGACATAGTGTATTATTTGCAAAATTTAAACTATCCTACCCACCTCAGTGATAATCAGATGAGACCTTGAAGCTACAGGCTATTAAATACATCATTGTTCAAGGAGAGCTAAATTGGAAAAATCCTGATGGTGTATTGCTCAGATGTGTGGATGAGGATCAGGTTAAAGATATTCTAAATGACATGCACAATGGAGCGTGCGGTGGACACTACGCTGCCCAGACTACAACCCACAAAATTCTTAGAGCTGGCTACTGGTGGCCAACCCTCTTCTCGGATGCACAAAGAATGGTAAGAAAATGTGATCCTTGCCAAAGGTTCTCAAGAAAATTGAAATATGAAGGTGCATTACCCCTTAGGACTATAACTGTAGAAGCTCCATTTCAACAATGGGGAATTGATTTTATAGGGAAAATCTTAGAAAAATCAAGTGGAGGACACAGTTGGATTTTGGTTGCTACTGATTACTTCACTAAATGGATTGAGGCCATTCCAACTAAAAAAGCTACAAGCAAAGTGGTGATGGATTTCCTTCTAGAAAATATTATTATCAGATTTGGAGTACCAGCCAAAGTGGTCACAGATAATGTAATGTGCTTCAAATCTGGTGAATTTGTTGATTTTTGCAACAACTATGGAATAAATTTGTTATATGCATCACCATATCATCCACATGGAAATGGTCAAGCAGAGTCAAGCAACAAAAGCCTCATGAAAATCGTCAAAAGGATGGTAAGTAAAAACAAAAGGGCTTGGGATTCGAAGCTGAAAATGACATTATGGGTTGATAGAGTGACAGTGAAAAGAGCAACTGGAAAGTCACCTTATGAATTAGTGTATGGTACAACAGCTAGATTACCTGTCAACAACCTCCTACCAGTTTATAAATTCATACAAGAAAATGATGAGGAGATTGAGGACCCAATGACTGAAAGAATAAATCAACTGGTTGCACTGGATGAAATCAGAAGGGAGGCACAGAGAACAAACATCAAGAGACAGCAAAAAGTAAAATATTTGTTTGATAAAAGGGCCATAGAGAGAAAGTTTCAGATAGGTGATTTGATCCTTGTCTGGAATGCAAGGAACCAAGACAAGGGCAAGCACAATAAATTTGAGCCCTTATGGATGGGCCCGTACCAAATTAGTGACACTCATGGAGAAGATTCCTATTTTCTCCAGACCCTAAACGGTGAATTGTTGGAATTGCTTGTGCATGGTCAGTTCCTGAAACCCTACTTCTCATAAATGGGTAACTTCTGTACACACTGTAAATTAGATGTAAATGTTTTGTACATGCCTTTGTATAGTCGGTCGTGTTTTGTGTTTTGTCTGGTCTACCCCAGAGTTGCTTGGTTCTCGTTGTAGTCTTGTGTCTGCACGTCCCCAGTCGGAGCCACTGGTGGTGTTCACCTAGGGTTAGGGTTTTGACTTTGTGTTTGCATGTTCCTGTGTGTATTCCTTCAAACCCTTAGTGCCTTGGTTTAAATTGTTCCTTGGTCCACATGCATTGTTTAACCATTTTTTCTTGTCGCATTTGAGAAAATTGCTAAGTTCTGTGTATGTAAAGGCAAAATGTATGTTGCTGAGCTTGTGAAATCTCTATCGGCTTCCAAAAATGGTGAAAATTTTGAGTTATATGCATTTCTAAATGTATATTAGGTTGCATATGCATTGGGGGAATCTTCTGTAAGATTTCAGGAATATTCGCCATTTGTATATCGGGCTTGTATGTATAATATGCAAGCGAAACATACAAAGGAAAAGATACATTGCAGGAATATTCTGGAGGAGATTCCTTGCTTGTATGTGCAAGGGAATGTACATTGAAAAATATACAAAGGCTCGCGACATGCAAAGTGAACAGTGTCGTGGATATACAAATGGGTTTGTACATGTTCAACATACAAAAGAGAATGTATTTGGCATATTCCAGGAAAGATTCCCTGTTTGCATGCATATGGGCACATGTATATTCGGTGATGTACAATTGAAGATACAAGCAAAATATACAAGGGGCCTTGTATGTTCTGCAACATACAAAGGCAGAAGGTGCATTTGATGGGGCCTGCCATTTATTTAAAGTGATTGTATGTTCGAACATACAATGAAAATGCATTCCAAAGATGCAAGGCGGACCCGAAGTCATTTTCATTTTGTTCTAAAAGAAGTGTGGCATCCGCGGCTTGTACATTGCATTTGTATATGCGATGTGCAAGGAAATGTGCAAAGGAAAGAGAAAATGGGTCAGGCCCACCACTTGTATATTTGCACTTGTATATATGCCGATATGCAAATTCATGAGGATACAAGGCCTGGAGTTGAAGGTTTTTCAAATTCGATGGATAGATGCAATGAAGTCTGCCTTCTATATGTTTTGCACTTGTATGTGTAATATACAGAGTGATGGATGCAGGATGGAGATACAAGCCAGACCCGAACTGAATTCCAGTTTGTTCTATAACATTTGAAGTCTGCTTTGTATGTTGTACATGCATTTGGGTTTGCATATAAAAGAGTGATAAAGGTGAAATAAAAGGAGAAGAGGTCAGCAATAGAGGGTCAAGGTGCCTACATGGCACGATATCATTGACTGGTAGCTCTTCATACATGTTTTGGGACCGTTGATTTTGGTGATGAGTTTTTGATCAATGGTCAGGTTTTGAACCTTCAATGAAAGTTTTTTCCTTGTGTCTGCGACTATTTTTGAGCGGGAAAATCTCCAAATGCATCTGTTCGTGCAGAGACATGCGATGGATTGAGTGACGGGCCAACTACCAGTTTTATGAGGAATGTCCCCAAGCGGTAGCACGGGGCTTGAGTTTTGTTCCTCCTCACAATTCCTTCTGCCTATTGCCTGTAGTGTTTTGAGCGCCATTTTTATGGTGCACGGTTTGACAGAATTTTTGATGTGCCATGTAATTAATTTACCGAGTATACTTTCTTGCTATATGAAGCAGGCTGTGTTACTCATTTGTGTTGTTGAAAACTGGACAATTTTTGGTGATGTGATAAGATACAACTTCATTGGTGGCCCTGTTTGGGATGTTCTTGTGAGTTTATTAGTCTCATGTTGTATGTTTAGTGCATAAACTTACTGGTTTCATGTTGATTTAAATGAGTAATGCTTCATTGCATGTGTTATGTTACTTGTCTCCAAACTGAATGTATTCTTCTTTTGAATCTAAACAGCTAAGGGGTGTCTAAGATTCTTGAATATGGATTTACTATATTGAATGCTTGGTCTTACTTTTGCTCAAGGAGTAGATTAAATGTTTTAGGTTACAGTGTTAAGAAGAATATATTGCAATGAGGATCTTCTAAGCAGAGGTAACTAAATACTCAAATCTGGGAAGTATTTGTAAGGCATATATCAAACAATCCCCTTGAAACTCGGTCGTTAATATGGGTTTATGTGTACACTCACATGTGTATGTCTATTGACTCCAAGCCCTGGATAGGCACCAATCCAGTCTTGTGTTGAGGTCACAACCAAAGTCCTAGTTTTGCATCCAAATACAAATCAAACTCAAACTTCATATACAAACCTTTTAGGACTTTAGAAGTAGTTTTAGGATCTAAAATCCTCTGTCTACAACTGAATATAGGCCCAAAGCTAGCCCCTTTGCACTTATCTCACAGTTTTGGTCTGCATAAGAGAGGATTTATCTGCTTTGTGTTAGCATCCCAGTAAATTCATAGATGCATTTTATAGATTTTGAGTAGGGAATACCCCCCTTGGTTTTGCAGAGCCTGAAGAAGAAGAAGAGATATTTATAGAGTCTATCTCCTATACTGTTGGCCCCTGGCCTGAGAATCCTATTGATCATTGATGGCTATTTTGTAGGGATTACTGGGAATAAGCATCCAATCTGGGAAAATAACCAACAATGTGTTTGTGTTTGTGTTGGTTGTTATTTCTTGATTTTTGTGTGGGATGGGAGTATGGTGAGAGCACCTCCATTTGGAAGTAAGGCTCAACTTATTTGGGTAGGGGAAAGGAACCTCCTTGAGGTCACTTCCACATTGTATTATTTATGCCTTTAGGGCTTTTACTTGTTGAGGGGAGTATTTGAATGGCAAGAGTGCCATGGAGGTTATTTTGTGATTTTGTGGAGAGTGGTGGTTTTGGAGATTTTTGGCTTGAGGCCATGAGATTGGTATTTTAGTTTTTGGGTGGCATTTGAATTAGAGGGGTCCATGCCCTACCCTCATCAAACTCATTTTCATGAGTTGATGTTATATGTTAAACCTTGGGGTTGTTTTTGTGTTGTTGTTGTTGATTCTTGTTGTGGAATGTTTGCACCCATGTGAATCCCTACCTCCCTAGCTCGGGGGTGACCCACTTGCGGGTCTACGGTAGGGAGGAGGGCATTTCGAAGTGGTTGGGTTGTTCTTGTTGTTGAGTTTTATTGTAGGTGTTTTCTATGAAGAAATGGAGTTGTTGTGAAGCTCATTTTTGTGTGGCTTTAGAAGTCTATTGGTTGTTTGAGCCATGGCCATTATGACCTTATTGTATTTTAATTTGTGTCAAAGTTTTATTCTCATAGAGTTGGCTGTTAAAAGTTTTATAATGTAAACAATCTCTCCATTTTATTAAAATGTTGTTTATTTCCTATTTGGTGGAATTGGGAAGTTGTGAATACAAATGAAATTTTATATATTTTTCATCATTATTCTTGCAAACAAAAAAATATATATGAGTGTTGTCAAATGAAAATTATTGCATGCAAGAAAGACAAATTTTGAGAGTTGTTATCTGTTTATTACTTTGAAGGTTAAAACATTAGTTGCCGTTAGAAAGGTTAAATGAGAATGATCATTCTGCCATATAGAACTATTTCAAAGCAAAAATGTATCTCTGTTATTCTATGTTTAAAAAAAAATACATATATATTTCTCTGTTTATTTGTTTGGTCAAAAAGAAAAAGAAAATATTAGAAGAGAGTTGATACTGGTTTATTTCTTGGATGCAAACATAAATTTAAATATTCTTAATACCCAAGTTTGTGTATGGTGAGTAGTAGTTAAATGTGTATATATCTATACATATATATATATATATATGAGGATATATATATATATATATACATTGTTCTTGTTTTTTTATAATTCTGGTTGTTGTTATATTTTTATTTTCTGGTGTATACACTGTAAATAGAAGAAAAATAGAAGTTAATTAATTGTGGTTTTATTATAATATATATAGACTCATATATATATATACATAAATATATATATGAGTGTGTGCATTTTATAATATATAAATATACCAAAAAAAAATAGAAAATGAAAACATGTTGTGTTATTTTAGGCAAACTATTGTAATAAATCTGAATATACACACACATATATATACATATATTTATGTATAAATAAATAAATAAATATATATATATATATACTCATATTAAAAAAAAATATACATCGAAACCCTAATGTTGTTTTGACAGTGTTTGTTTTGTAGAACAAAAAAAAAAGAAATGAGACAAGGGGACGATGGCCCAGCCGCCACCGCCCCCTGTCACTGCTGAGTTTGTTGGTGTGGGGAGGGGGCCGTGCCTCCCCCACGCCATTCCCCCCATACACTCCCCGCAGCCTTCTACGCCCCTGCGCTCCCCACCAATGTACCACCGTGGCCACACCTACACATCCCTTCGGACCATCAACCCCAGACAACACCAGGCTCGGCGGCGGCGACTCCCTCATTACCAAAAGCTCTGCAATTTTGTAGTTATTCATAATAATTTCAATTTATATTTAATGACATATATATATATATATATATGATAAAAAAACTGGTAAAGAATCTTCTATATATACCTCTGTGGGAGGTAATGGAAGCTCCTCTCTTGGCCTCCATGGCTCTATACAAACCCTAGACCTGCAAGACATGAAACAAAACAAAAAAAAAGAACAAGATAAGAGGATTAGCAACACAACAAAGAGAGATAATATAATGCAATTAGGATTTCCTTTTAGGGTTGCATATTTTAAATGGTATTAGGGCAACAAAATGAGAGAACAATAGAATTTTTTAACTTAGGGCATTTTCATTGGATAACCCATTTTAAAATAGAGATTAGGGTTATTTTATTTTTTAGGGAGCAATATTATTTTAATTGAGAGGATATTCTCTTGTGAGGGATTTATTTTAGTTCATTATTTTTAAATCCTCTATTTTACCTTACCATTGTTTCATTTCTTTTGCTCTTTTAAGAATTGCCTTAACTTTTTTTGGGGGAATGGTTTTTATTTAAATTAACTTTTTTTGGGGGAATGGTTTTTATTTAAATTGGGAGAGTAAATTTTCTCTTGTTTTTAAATTCATCCTAGTTGGAGTTTTATTCTTTTATTTTTTCTTAGCGGGATTTCTTTTATCGTTTTGGTTATTTATCTTTTTTTATTATTATTTTACAGGAAGAGTTATTTAAACTCTTCCCCCTTCTCTATTAATTATTCAAGTTAGTTATTAAATATAATGCCCGAATTATATTTAATAATGGACTCAATTTTTCCTTTGGATTTAATTGGCAACATGTTATTATTTTCCTATTTATTATCGAATTTTTAACCTTTTACGCAAGGTTGATTTATTTGACCTTGGCGGGATATGTAAATTATTATTTTAAATTTATTTCAATTTCGTTCTTGAGTTGACATATTTATTCTTAAATTTGATTTAATATCTTATTGATGTTTTATTTTAAAATTTATTTTACGTTTATCGAAAACACGTTATGCTGTCAAAATTTTCCTAGATTTCTAGGGTTTTAAATTTTCATTATTTTATTAATTTTCATTCCATCATTCCACTTTATTCATGTGCCATCTTGCCATGTTACTTAGTCTTTATCTCATTTTCATTTGGACCTAAGTTAGAGATAGGTTTCGAAGCTGGCGGATTCGTCTTCATACCTACGAAACCTAGGGGTTCAGATTTAAATTAGTCTAACCCTAAAAGCAACACACTTCATGTTGCATACCCCTTAGATGGCTATCATCATGCAGTTATGTTTGACATGTTTACGCCTTATGCGTATTGCCACCGAGCATGCAGACGTGTGCAAGGGGGTTCCTAGGGATAGGTAGAAAAGTTTTTCGTAGTTCGTGTCATGACCACATGGCAAATGTGGACATGACACGTGTGTTGTGTGTCGTGACCGCATGGGAAATGCGGGCATGACATAAACCCTTTTCATTTTTGTCAAATTTGAATAAAAAAAGTCATCAGCACAGAGGGTGAAATCAGAAGAAGAGGGTGAAACCTATAAACACATTAGAATTGAGACAAAGTCAACTATGATAGTCCCAAGCCTAAATCCAAGGCATTCTTGAGGAAAAATGGATATCCATTTTGTAGAGCCAAGAACAAATATCTGTTCCTAGAAAATGGATATTCGTTCCTAGAAAATGGATATCAGTTCCATATCTGTTCCTAGGGCTCACTATGGACACTCCTAGGTTGGGGGGTAATCAACACTCGAGGGAAGGAACCCTGAGGCAACCTGTGGATAGAGGTAAACTAGGGGGCATTAGAAAGAATAACAAGAAACCCCACCTATAGATTGTCATATCTCTATCTGCACCCAGAGAGGTGGTGATACGATATCAGTGGGACTATAGGGTGCCCAAGAGGGCCTTGACTATTTTTAGCCAACCTGGGTTGTATCTGGATCTCCCACCGGCTGCTCCAGGTATGGATCTAGGTATGTATTTCTTATTCGTGCCAATGGATAAGCTTGGACCAACCTTGTTGCAATCGGTAGGGGCTAAGCGGATTGATTGAGAGCACCAATCAAAACGTAGAGCTAGATATATGGGGGCAACCTAAACTCTAGTACCTAGAGCAAATGTACAAGTATATCTGTTTAGACTAAGTGTTGAAGCACTTATAGGCTCCCATATGGGTTAAATGAGAAGTTCCCAAAAGCTTAGAAAATCATCATTAGCCCACTTGGTGGGGGTAAACCTAGACAAAAACTCAAGAGATATAGGATCAATAGGAGTAGGTGTCAAAATAGAAGCAAGTGGAGGAATATCAAGATTAGAATTAAATAGAGTGTCACTATAAGCATGAGGGAGTGAATCAATGCCAAACAAAGGAGAGTAATAGGAGGCAAGGTAGAAACAATAGTGATGAAGTCCTTAGGAATGCTATAAGATGTAGAAGGCTCAAGAGGATTTATAGAAGGCTATATAGGGTCCACAACATCATCATATATAGTAGGGGATGATGTGGAAGAAGATAAGAATGCATAGGTGGTAATAAGTTTGGTTTTAGGTGGTTGAAAAGACTGAAGGGAAAACTATGGTAGTGATACATCTAGTATGGATTTATAATGTGTTATGATACATATAATATGATTGCTATTGATGATATCACACCTCCCTCACCTATGTGTCATATTAGTAGTGGTTCATTGTGCTAGGGGAGGGGGTTCCAACCTGACTACCGACTATATATAGCTATAGCCTAAGCCTAGTCTCCCCCAGATATATAGGGCTTGCCTATAGAGATGGGCTTGAGGGTACCTATATAGAGAGAGTGCCCCTATCTTGATGATATATAATTGACATGTCATGTTGGTCCTATGTCCATAGAATCTTCATGTGCTTTGAATGAATTATTTTAATAGATGATGATGATTATAATGATGATCATTTTTCTATATCTCATGTTAAACCTATGGACACCTATAATGTAGATATATATGCCTTATTGTTACCTACATGTGATGATGATTCACCTCTATCCATGTCTAATGATATACTTGTTGAATTTAATTACCTATCTATGATGATTATCATAGTGATGAGATTTATGATGATTGTACTTCATATCTCACTAGTGATAGGCCTATACATGATATACCTTGTTCAACTTCACATGAGGTCATTACCTCCCATGTAATTCATGATGATCCATCTTCTCTATCTTGTGGCTCATGTTCTATTGATGATATGTTTAGTGATGAGCATAGTGATATTTCTTTATCTTCTTATGATGAGGTTAATGACTCTTTGTTACATAATTATGTGATTTATGATCAAAATTCTCTTAATACACATATTCTAGAGTCATTTAGTGGTAATGAAGATGTAAAGATACATGCTAGGTAATTTCAAATATCTTCAAATTATTCTTCTATACACGATGACTATATTTTAATACAAACATTTAGTGATACATTTTATTTTTTACCACTAAGTAATGATTTAATTAATGTCATGCTTCTCATATGTCCTTTCATGCATTGTCACGTGATTTCATAGATCACTTTACTATTGGCCCTAGACAATATTTTGCTCATGGTTTTATTTCTTCTCCTTCTAGTGGCCCATTTGTAGTAGATCCCATTAACTTTTCTATGCATCAGTATGATATACCAAATTAGTAGAGACCCTCGTTTGGATCCATTCATACTTTCACATGTCGTACCTTTAAGTACTTATGGAGTACCTCCTACTATATCCCATCTTGCACATGATATAGACATACTTAAGAATGAATAACAATATGAGGATCTTTTACAATTTTTACTTGGTATATGTGAGGATAAGGTGGCATTAGTTGATAATATATCTTTGACACCCTCCACCATTGTTACATATGACACAAGGCATACACATGTGAGTTTGAGATGTATGTTGAGAATGATATTTCATCTTATTTGAACTACCTCATTACTAGGATTGACAATCTAGAATGATATTTTGATACTCATGCACAAAGTTTTCAACCAAAATATGACACTACTGAAATATTTCACAATCCTTTGGTATATGACATTTTGACTTATCCTTTAGCAAATGGATTTATGGAGTTATTCAGAGTCGATTATCTAGCCACAACTCCATTGTTCCATGGAACAATCACTTGTTTCATGGAACAATCACTTGTTTCTTATAGGGAAACTATTCATCCTCTTTATCTAATGTTGGTTGTGTCACCAAAAATCTATAAGCACAAAATATACCATTATTCCCTTCAATCTACATCTTCTCCTTATGGCCATTTTTTGTTACCTCTCTTGCCTTCCTACCCTTACTATTCCATCCTTTGATGTGTCTATGTCCATTGTGTATTGACCACAACCTCATAGATTTTTTTTTTTATTGGTTCATACATCTTTTATCGACCTATTTCCCATGCTAGTCTTTTATCCTTTCAAGTGTCATCATAGATTATGTCAATATCCTCTAATCTAGAATTTCTAGTCCATCTACACCATGGTGAAATTCCTCTTCTTTCCTGCACTTGTCCTCTTCCAACCAAGCAACTCTACTAGTCTCACATACCCATACCAAGTATCATGATGCATTCCTTGATATGTATATTGTACATGATATTCTATATGATCCCTATAAAATTTTCATAGGTACACTAGTGCCTTTGCCACTTGAAATCTATATTGTGCCATCAACACCCTTGGCAATGTCTCCAATAGTCATATGGAATGGTGTTCTTCTTCTAGATCCATCCTCTGGATTTTTAGTTTGCACCAAGCTACTACCATAATATGCATGTTCACTCCTCAATTTATATGTTAACCATGGCACAAGAACTTAGTATCTTCACTCAAGATGACACCCTATGACAACTCATGTAACTTCTCTACTTTTTTGAAAAGCATATATCTACAATCCTAGAGTCACCACTAAACTCTTATCACATTCTCACAAATGTGTTTTCAACTATGAAGTTAGAACTATTACCTTCCTAAGGTTGTGGCAATCCAAAGACACATTCAATGGAAAGTTGTTCCTTTAACTTAGTTGCTCCTTCTATGGGAACAATCTAGAGATTACAATCCTCCAATGTATCTCCTTCTTCAGGTATCACTTCTAAAGCTCCTAATCCTTAATGAAGATCACATCCTCTTCTTTCAACCACACATAATTCCTTTGGTTTTGTTCACCACCTTAATTCAACCACACATAAGTTCTTTGGTTTTGTTCACCACCTTCTTTCAACCACACATAAGTCCTTTGGTTTTGTTAACATAGGAAAAATGGAACAGATATCCATTTTCTAGAATAGATATCCATTACCTGGTTATCCATTGCCCAAAGAATTGGGCTTTAGGTAACAGATATCCATTTTGAAAATAGATATCTGTTATCTAAAAGCCAAAAAATGGCAAAAAGAATATTATTGGGCCCGACAATGATGCCCACAAACCCTCTACTATCGAGAAACCTGTGATCTATACCTGTTACAATAAAAATGCACTTTTATACACTTTTGGACACAAAATTTTCTTATTTCAATCATTAGGGTGATATTTTTGTTCCCCTAATGGGGAGAAATAGTTGTCATAAAGCAAAAAGGAGGAAAGTTACACTGGAGGAAATTGAAGCAATTAGGGAAAAGGATAGTGCAAGGAAGAGGATTGGAACTCTGGGTTTGGTGGATGCTCATCGAGGTGAAGCTTCTTATTTACCATCTAATGACATGCAAATTGAAGGTGTTAATGTTGAATATAATGAAATGTTAGATATGAATAAAATTCACCATGATATTGCAAATAAAAATGTTGCAATGTGTTATGAAACACCTATTGATAAAAGCAATATCATGGACAAAGAAGAAAAACATTTGCTTGAAGATTGTGGATATGAACCTCATGATGTTGAATTTGCACTCCATAATCTATGTGTTGATAAAATTTATGAGGTTGATAACATGGATGAAACAATAAAAATCAATGTATCTCCAAATTACATAAGAAGAGAGGAGGTTTTCAAGAAGAGAATGAACATGATGAAATTATAAAACATCCAAGAACCCCAAAATAGTTACTTGAAATTGATGAGAACATAATGGAAAAACTTGAAGGTAAGAGGTCATCATGAACAGTTCGATTGTGGGATTCAAAAAAATTTAATGAATATTTTGAGAATAAAACATTAACCGAACAATTCCAACTTTTTGTGCAATTATTAAAGATGTACAAAATGAGACCTTTACTAAAGAAATTAAAGATTCAGGTAAACAAAGTGTCCTATCGAAACAAAATTATTGTTAGAAGCCTTTTCAATGCACTCAATTCTATTGGAAATACTAGCAAGGAGAAAGATAAAAGAGTTGCTCATAGAGTAATAACAATCTCAATAGTGAGCAAACAATTAAGAAAGGCTTTATTAATGAGGCAAACTTGTGTTGACTTAAGCTTGAATCGTAAAACATTGTCAAAAGCACTAGCATTAAGATCAAGACTAGATAGCCCTCTTGGAAATGATACTTGGGCTTTCAGTGGTAGGCTTCCACTAGTTGATAAGAAGAAAATCAATAGCACAAAGGATGAAATTGAATGATTTTGGCACACTAACCCTAGGGTATCACTGAATGTAAAAGATGTTTAAAATTTAAGAATTGGTGATAAAGACTGAACACCACATCCTAAACATTACTTGGAATGTAGCAAAACAACATTGTACAAACAATTTTGTGAAACACACCTAGGTATGAAAATATCTCAGAGAGCATTTAAATCTTTTAAGCCATTTAATTATGTTCCTCTTAAAATTCATAATACATGTTGCAAATACTATGTAGAGTTTTCTATGTATCATGAATTATTATGCAATATTCATTCTACTTTGCACACTAATGAAATGTTACAGGAGTGTGGTGCAATTCAGTTACCAAAGTCATCTAGGGACTTATTGGATTTATTTCTATGTATTAGAGATGATGGTTACATTTTCTACAAGAATGATTATTTAAATGAAGTGTTTACAATGTGGTGGGTTATCAAAGTTTATATCATGTATTCATGAGGGTAGCGAGCATCATTTTGGAGAGAAAATGGTTGAGAAAAAGAGATATGAGACAGTGAAATACAATTTTAAAAGTGGAGGTGAAGGTTCTAGATGTGAGTTGATTGTAAGAGACGTAAGTATTGCTGATTTTATTGATGATTTTAAGAAAAGTCTTTTTTATAAGTATGCCAGACACAGCCACGGGTCTCGATGGTTAGATTAACAATTTAGGATGTGTAAATACTTTTTTTATTGGAATTGTTGTCTCTATAGTTGATTTTATAGAAAACTACATGTCGCAACCACAAAATGAAGTGCAATCCTAGTACTACAATTCTATTCAAATTGCTATTTTTGTTCACATCACATATAGACATGCCCCTGAGAGTATAGAAGAGAACATGAAGATTGTCAGAGAATACCATTTTTACATGCGTGATGATCGATCTCATTCATCAGAGTATGTGTAATATTATTTTCAACAATTTTATGGGTTCTTGGAAGAAAAATCTATTAGAATGGATCAACATCTCATTTGGTCAGATAATTGCACTAGTTAATTTAAGAATGCTCGTATGTTCTATTGGTTGAGAAGAATGCATGCAGAGAAGGGTATACCTCATATTTGGATTTTTTTGTGAAGTTGGGCAGAAAAAAGGGGAACATGATGTAGCAGGTGCATGCGTGAAGAGAGCTCTTTTTAAAGAACAACTAAAGATTAGAGGTGGTGTTACATTCAATGATGTAGATTCTATTGTTAAGTGGTGTAACTATGCATTGTCACAAGGAGTGGCTCTTGATTCAGAAGTGCACAGATTCTTTTGATTGGTTGATGAGGGGATAGCGAGAGACAAATTGGATTGTCAGAGAATCAATGAATCATCAAAGATGCATTCATTTTGAAGCTCAGATGCAAGTGCATGGACTATTTGGACATGAGAATTAGCTTGTTTTTGTCAGAGTTGTATTAAATATGATTGGGATAATTGTGAGTCAAGTGGGTGGGTAGATGCATGGATTCCATGATATTTAACCCCTTTATCTCAAGGTGATTCATCTTTACTCAATGACATGGAGAGCTCATTTGGCTTTGTACATATTTTAGACCTTGTACAACCAGGTCGTATTTATGCAATTGTTGCACCACATGGAAATGAAAAGAGTTCAGGCTATTGGTGGGCACAATGTGTACAGGGAAAACAAAAGCTAACATGACCTATGATAGATGATGATGGATTCACGTATCCTACAAGATCAATTGTCATTCTGGGACTTGGTTGCAAACATATATGGTTAGAAAGAATGGCATCCCTGCATTTGAAGACTTTGAAAAGCACAAAACCATATTCATGTATTCGCACGTAGTTGTAGCAACAAATGTTAAGTTACTAAAGCATCATGCAAAATTAAAATCAAAACAACTATGGACAATTAGTAATGTTGATCATGAAGTAATATTAGATACTTTGAAGGTAAGACATGACCCCTCAGGTACGCTTGACTAGCATGTAAACTTCCAGATGGAACAAGTATGATAATTTTTATCTTAACTTGTTCTTGTTTTCTTAATTTCTTAGAATTGTTTTATTAAAAATCTTGTTTCCTTAACTATAATGCATGATTTTGACTATATAGAACTGTGAATGAGGATATCTTACATGGCATCATATATGCGAGGTACAAATTTTAGTGTGCATTTGTGTTTCTAAATATTTTTCTTTTTAGATTTTTGTACATACTAATTTCTAAATTAATTTTGTGCATATCCTACAATCAAGGCATATTCATTTTGAGGAAGTCCATACCCTATTCTAGAGATCCCATTTTGGCACATGTAGGGAGGATGCTGGAAAAGGTTGTGGAATTTGGCTTTACACCCACCAATTGCATTTGCTTGAAAGTGTCTAAAGCTTTTTTCAACAAATCCATTTTGTTCACATCCTACATCATGGAATTCCATCGGACCACATTTCTTTGAGGTATTCTGTCAAGTACTTCATGTGCCTTGTCTATACCTCCACACTTTGCATTCATGTCTCCTAGGGCAGTTGCAACTACAACATCTAATAGAATTCCCATATCCTTCATGCTTTGATGGATGTCCATACCCTGTTCTAAAGATCTCATTTTGGCACATATAGGGAGGATGCTGGCAAAGCTTGTGGAATTTGGCTTTACACCCACCAATTGCATTTTCTTGAAAGTGTCTAAAGCCTTTTTCAACATATCCATTTTGTTCATTCTTGAAAAATGTGTTCTGTCAAACACTTGATGTGCCTTGTCTACGCTTCCACATCTTGCATACATGTCTCACAAGGTAATTGCAACTACAACATCTAACAAATTTCTCATATCCTTCATTCTTTACACCTACCAATTGCATTTGCTTGAAAGTGTCTAAAACCTTTTCAAAAAATCCATTCTGTGCATATCCTACAATCATGGCATTCCATGAGACCACATTTATTTGAGGTGTTATGTCAAATAGTTCATATTCCTTGTCTATGCTTCCACATTTTAAATACATGTCTCATAGGGCAGTTGTAACTGCAACATCTGACATAATTCCCATATCCTTCATGCTTTGAAGGATGTCTATACCCTGTTCCAAAGATCCCATTTTAGCACATGCAAGGAGGATGCTATCAAAGGTTGTGGAATTTGGATTTACACCCGCCAATTGCATTTGCTTAAAAGTGTCTAAAGCCTTTTTCAACAAATCCATTTTGTTCATATCTTGCAATCATGGCATTCCATCAGACCACATTTCTTTGAGGTATTCTGTCGAACAGTTCATGTGCCTTGTCTATGCTTCCACACTTTGCATTCATGTCTCCTAGGGAAGTTGCAACTACAACATCTGACAGAATTCCCATATCCTTCATGATTTGATGGATGTCCATACCCTGTTCCAAAGATCCCATTTTGGCACATGCAGGGAGGGTGCTAGCAAAGGTTGTGGAATTTAGATTTACACCTGCCAATTACATTTGCTTGAAAGTGTCTAAAAGCCTTTTTCAACAAATCCATTTTGTTCATATCCTGCAATCATGGCATTCCATCAAACCACATTGATTTAAGGTGTTATGTCAAATAGTTCATGTTCGTTGTCTATGCTTCCACATTTTGCATACATGTCTCACAAGGCAATTGCAACTACAACATTTGACAAAATTCACTTGTCTATGCTTCCTTGTTTATGTTGGACTGTGCATGACAGTGTATGACAGTCCTAAATTTCCTAAACTCCTCATGGCCACCCTACAAAACACATAAGAGAAGAGTGTTAGTTTAAAAATTAGATATATAAAGAACAAGACTGTTACAATAATTGGAACAACAGTTTATAACTCCCTTGCCTTACTCAAAATCATCAAGAGGTATAGTCAAAATCATGTCAAATGTGTCATAGAAGTCTTCATCCATCCTCATACAGGTGTGTAAGGGGCTAGGAACCAAAGCCTAGATAACTAAATGTGTCATAGAAGTGGATTGTGACATCTATTCCATAAATGAGACAATGTTAGTGATAACTCTAAGGTCTGCAACACTTCTTACTTTACCTCAACCTCCTCCTTTGCAACTTTACATGGGTGGTCCCTTTAGATTAATAAAATCAAGCTCATTAATCCCCCCTTAGTTTAGAATTTAGGCATTAAGACTTATGACCTTGCTGACTAGTTTTAGGACTATGAATGAAGATTGTCAGGGCAGATTATATATATGAACTCAAAAACTGAGAGAGGTTATTTTGGAGGGACCTAACATCCAGTGGTAGGTCCAAATAGATCATTTGTAGGTACCATGAAGTCCAACAACTACTCCGTCAAAGTCTGGCAATTTTTTGCTCTTAGGTCTCTTAAGAGATTTTATCGGTACACTATAGCTTGATTCGATTGTGACACCTAGGGAATGAAACATGGCCTCCACTAGAATAAACCTACCCACCCTAACCTATCAACACTGTTAGTTAGGTCCCATGGGGTGGAGAACGCAAAATATGGCTCTTGGCACCTTTACACTAAATGCCATTGAGGCATTTTTCAAGAACACATCCGCTGTTGGCACATTCAAACGATGTTGAGTTGGTCAAAATTGAGAGAGGTTACTGTGGAGGGACCTAACATCCAACTATAGGTCCAAAAAGATCATTCGTAGGTGCCATGAAGTCCAAGAAATACTCTGTCAAAGTTTGGCAATTTTTTTCTCTTAGGTCTCTTAAGAGACTTTGTCGATACACTATAGCTCGATTCGATTGGGACACCTAGGGAACGAAATAGGGCCTCCACTAGCATAAACCCACCCACCTTGACCTGTCGGCACTTTTAATTAGGTACAACAAGGTGAAGAATGCAAAATATGGCTCTTGGCACCTTTACACTAAATGCCACTAAGGCATTTTTCAAGAATGTGTCCGTCATTGGCATGGTCAAACAATATTGAGTTGGTCAAAATAGAGAGGTTATTGTGGAGGGACTTGACATCCAATTATAGGTCCAAAAGGATCATTCGTAGGTGCCATGAAGTCTAAGAGAACTACTTCGACAAAGTCTGGCAATGTTTTGCTCTTAGATCTCTTAAGAGACTTTGTCGGTACATTATAGCTTGATTCGATTGGGACACCTGGGGAACAAAAAAAGGCCTCCACTAGCATAAACCCACCCACCCTAACTTGTCAACATCATTAGTTAGGTCCCACGAGGTGAAGAATGCAAAATATGGCTCTTGGTACCTTTACACTAAATTCCACTAAGGCATTTTTCAAGAATGCATCTGCCATTCGCACAGTCAAATGATATTTAGTTGGTAAAAATGGAGAGAGGTTATTGTGGAGGGACCTGACACCTAGTTGTAGGTCCAAACAAATCATTCGTAGGTGCCATGAAGTATGAGAACTACTCTGTCAAAGTTTGGCAATTTTTTGCTCTTAGGTCTCTTAAGAGACTTTGTCGGTAAATTATAGCCTGATTCGATTGGGACATTTGGGGAATGAACATAAAATATGGCTCTTGGCACCTTTACAATAAATGACACTAAGGCATTTTGCAAGAATGCATCTGCCATTGGCACGGTCGAACGATGTTGAGTTGGTAAAAAATAAGAGAGGTTATTGTGGAATGACCTAACATCTAGTTGTATGTCCAAACATATCATTCATAGGTGCCATAAAGTCTAAGAACTAGTTCATCAAAGTTTAGTAATTTTTTTCTCTTAGGTCTCTTAAGAGACTTTGCTAGTACACTATAGCCCAATTAGATTGGGACACCTGGGGAATGAAACAGGGCCTCCAATAGCATAAAATCACCCACCCTAACCTGTTAGTGCCTTTAGTTGGGTCCCACAAGGTGAAGAATACAAAATATGGCTCTTGGCACCTTTACACTAAATGTCACTTAGGCATTTTTCAAGAATGCATCCGTCGTTGGCACAGTCAAACGATGTTGAGTTGGTCAAAACTAAGAGAGGTTATTGTGGAGGGACTTGACATTTAACTATAGGTCTAAACATATCATTTGTAGGTGCCACAAAGTCTAAGAACTACTTCGTCAAAGTCTGGCAATTTTTTGCTTTTAGGTCTCTTAAGAGACTTTGTCGGTACACTGTAGCCCAATTCAATTGGGACATATGGGGAATGAAATAGGGCCTCCACTAGCATAAACCCAACCAACGTCACCTGTCAGTGATGTTAGTTAGGTCCCCGAGGGTGAAGAATGCAAAATATGGCTCTTGGCACCTTTACATTAAATGACACTAAGGCATTTTTCAAGAATGCATCCGATGTTGGCACGGTCAAACGATGTTGATTTAGTCAAAACTGAGAGAGGTTATTGTGAAGGGACCTGACATCCAACTGTAGGTCCAAACAAATCATTCATAGGTGCCATGAAGTCTGAGAACTACTCCATCAAAGTCTGGTATTTTTTTGCTCTTAGGTCTCTTAAGAGATTTTGTTGGTACATTGTAGCCCAATTTGATTGGGACACATGGGGAATGAAACAAGGCCTCCAATAGCATAAAACCACCCACCCTAACCTATTGGCACTATTAGTTAGGTCCCATTGGGTGAAGAATGCAAAATATGGCTCTTGGCACCTTTACACTGTCACTGAGGCATTTTGCAAGAATGCATCCACCGTTGGCATAGTCAAATGATGTTGAGTTGGCCAAAACTAAGAGAGGTTATAATGGAGGACCTAATATCCAACTGTAGGTCCAAACATATAGAAGGTGAAATGAGGATATGTTATACATAAAGAAGGTGAAATGAGGATAAGAAAATCATGTCAAACATGTAGACACGAGGAAAATGAGATATGCAAAGTATGTAGACCATATAGAAGGTGAAATGAGGATTGCAAATCATGCCAAATATGCATCTCTCTCTCCCTATGTCTCTCTTCCTCTCTACCTCATTCTACTCTTTCCATAACCCATATAGAAGGTGAAATGAGGGTATACTAGACCTATAAACAATGAAATGATGATAGGAAAATCATGTTAAACATATAGAAGGTGAAATGAGGATATTTTATACATAAAGAAGGTGATATGATGATAAGAAAATTATGTCAAACATGTAGACGCAAGGAAAATGAGGATATGCACAGTATGTAGACCATATAGAAGGTGAAATGAGGATTGTGAATCATGCCAAATGTACATCTCTCTCTCTCTCTCTCTCTCTCTCTCTCTCTCTCTCTCTCTCTCTCTCTCTCTCTCTCTCTCTCTCTCTCTCTCTCTCTCTCTCTCTCTCTCTCTCTCTCTCTCTCTCTCTCTCTCTCTCTCTCTCTCTCTCTCTCTCTCTCTCTCTCTTCCTCTCTACCTCATTCCGCTCTTTCCATAACCCATATAGAAGGTGACATAAGGGTATACTAGACCTATAGATGATGAAATGATGATAGGAAAATCATGTTAAACATATAGAAGGTGAAATGAGGATAAGCAAATCATGTCAAACATGTAGAGGTGAGGAAAATGAGAATATGCAAAGTATGTAAACCATATAGTAGGTGAAATGAGGATTGTGAATCATGCCAAATGTACATCTCTCTCCCTATGTCTCTCTCTCTCTCTCTTCCTCTCTACCTCATTCTGCTCTTTCCATAATCTATATAGAAGGTGAAATGAGGGTATACTAGACCTATAGACAATGAAATGATGATAGGAAAATTATGTTAAACATGTAGACGGTGAAATGAGCGTAAGCAAATAATGTCACATATAGAAGGTGAAATGAGGATATGCTATACATGTAGAGGGTGAAATGAGGATACGTCATGATAGAAATATAAGCAGTGCAAAATTGAAATAACAGTGAATTAGCAATAAAAGCACAAAATAGACAACAAAAATTTACGTGGAAAACCTGGTAATGTACCAGGAAAAAAGCCACGGGCAAAGATCTCTCAATTTTATTCTCAAAAGAAAATTCACAGTTACAAAAATTTTTCTCATGCCTTGGGATTCAAGCTTGACAACCCTTAATATTCATGAAAAAGCACATACAAAAACCAATCATATCTAAAGATAGATTTCCATGCATAAACGTGTGAGTGGCACTTCTGCATACAATTTTACATGGTTAACACATGGAACCTGTCCTCCTTCCACCACCTCACATACAAAGTGATATTGTACATCAATATGTTTTGTTCTAGCATGATAAGCTAAGTTCCGTGCCAAGTGTATAGCACTTTGGTTGTCACAATGCAACACCATGTTATCCTGCTTTACCTGCAACTCACCCAAGAGTCTATGAAGTCAGACTACCTCCTTGCTAGCCTATGTTGCTACCATATATTATACTTTAGTAGTAGAAAAAGCCACCATTGTCTGCAACTTTGAAACCCAGCTAACATCACCTCCTGCTAAGGAGAAAACATAACCTGTAGTAGATTTTCTCTTATCTCTATCTCCACCAAAATCCACATCCACATATCCATTAACCTGAAGACTACTCCCACTATAACAAATAGCAGCATCAGAAGTGCCCCTCAAATACCTGAGAATCCACTTCACAGTCCTCTAATGATCACAAGCTAGATTCGCCATGAAACAACTGACTACTCCCACTGCTTGTGCAATGTCTAGTCTGGTGCACACCATAGTGAACATAAGACTACCAACTGCTGATGAGTACGGTACACAAGAGATTTGTGTCTTCTCCACTTTTGTGCTAGGGCACTATTCTGAAGACAATTTAATATGAGCAAGAAATGGAGTACTAACTGGTTGAGCATTTTACATATTGAAGCGCTGCAAAATCTTCTCCACATAAGTCTTCTGTGTCAACCAAATTTTCATGTTCTTTCCGTCTCTGTGTATCCTCATTCCAAGAATCTGATTTGCATTTCCTAAGTCCTTCATTTCAAACTCCCTAGCAAGCTGAGTTTTTAACCCGATGATTCTCTGCATGTTTGGACCTACTACCAACATATCATCTACATACAAAAGAAAAATAATGAAACTATCATCTTCATACCTTTTAAAATAGGCACAATGATCAGCCTCACATCTACTAAGACCCAAACTCATCATGAAGGAATCAAATCACTTGTACCAACACCTTGGCACCTGTTTCAAACCATACAATGATTTGTTCAACCTGCATACTAGATTCTCCTTGTCTTTTTCTTCAAAACCTTCCTATTGTAGCATATAAATTTTCTCAGAAAGATCACCATGCAAGAAAGTTGTTTTAACATCTAACTATTGTAACTCCAAATCAAGACTAGCAATAAGAGCCAAAACAACTCTAATTGTACTTAACAGCACCACAGGTGAAAAGATTTCATCAAAATCAATACCAAATTTTTGTGCATATCCCTTGGCCACCAACCAATCTTTATATTGCTCCACATTATCATTTATACCCCTTTTCAGTTTGAAGACCCACTTGTTGCCAATAGCTTTTCACCCCTTAGGCAATTGCACAACTTCCCACATTTTATTTTTATGTAGAGCTCTCATCTCCTCATCCATGGATTCTCTCCATTTATTTGCATCTTCATCTTCGCAAGCCTCCTGGTATGAGCTAGGCTCGCCAACATCAGTAAGTAAAGCATAAGATGAATTACAATTAGGAGAATACCTTGCTGGTGGTTTGATAACTCTAGTGGATCTCCTCATAAGGGGTAATGTGTTACCCTATGGCTCATTTGGTTGCTATTCAACCTCATCAAAAAAATGATTTTTATTATTATCTTGCTGATTTTCATGAACAAGTGGTTGATTTTCATCTAGCACCTTTGAATTAGCATCATACTTTTCCACCTCTATTGGAATAGTTTCTGTACTTTTCTGTTCTTTACTTCCTTGCATTGATTTTTCATTAAAATAAACATCTCGGCTAATAATAATCTTGTAGGAAGTAGTATCCCACAACATGTACCCCTTTGTACCTTCTGCATAGCCAAGAAAAATACATTTTGTGGACTTCATGTCCAACTTATTCCTATCCTCCTTGGGAATATGAGCATAAGTATTAGAACCAAAAACATAAGAAAGGAATAATCAACAAGTTTACCTATCCAAACTTCTTCAAGAATTTGATGATCTAGAGCTATAGTGGGTGATCTATTAATCAAGAAACAGGCTATATTAACAGCCTCAGCCCAAAATTTCTACTCCAATCTAGCAGTGCTCAACATACATATAGTTCTTTCCATAATTGTATGGTTCATCCTTTCAGCAACACCATTTTGTTGTGGTGTTCTAAGAACCGTCAATTGCCTTGCAATACCATGCTCATTGCAAAACTCATTAAAATCCCCTGAATAAAATTCCCCTTCGTTATCTGTTCTAAATTGTCTTACCTTTTTGATTCACTACCAAAGCTTTAAACTTCTTAAAATAAGAAAATATATTAGATTTCTTCTTCAAGAGATAAATCCACACCTTACAGGAACAATCATCTATAAATGAAACAAAATATGATGAACCCCCAATTGATGTAACAGGTGCTTGCCAAGTATTTGAATGAATTAAATCTAGAATTTCTTTACTTCTAGTAGTGGAACTAGAAAAACTCAACCTATTCTATTTTCCAAACAAACAATTCTCACAAAAATTCAAATCTCTAGATTTAGCACTTGGGAGAAGATTTCTATCTAGTAGTACCTTTAGACCATGTTCGCTCATGTGGCCTAGCCTTTGATGCCAAGTAGATAATGAATCCATTTCTGCATCTGATACAATTGAAGCCTCTCCACTACAAGTTTCTCCAACCACCCTGTAGAGATTGCCAACCTTTTCCACTTTTAGCACCACTAATGCTCCTTTTGTAACCTTCAGACAACTATTTTCTCCACTGAATTGGTAACCTTGCTCATCGAATACTCCAAGTGAAAGCAATTTTTTCTTCAAGCCTAGTAAATGTCTTACATGCTAAAGAGTCCTTACAATCCCATCAAATGTTTTGATTTTGACATCTCCTTCACCAATAGCTTCACACGGGTTGTCATTTCCCATGTAAACCATACCTCCTTCACATGACCGGTAAGAAGAAAATCAGTCTCTGTGAGGAGTCATGTGAAAAGAGGCACCAAAATTAATGATCCAATCTTGATGAAATGAACCTCTCAAATTAGCAGACAAAACCTCTCCATCTTCCAATGGTGCTTCAACTTCTGTTGTATTTGCCTCTGATGGCTGCGAGCTAGGATTTTCTTTGTTTGCTTTCGATAGCCTACAATCCTTTTTGACATGCCCTATTTTTCCACAGTTCCAACACTTAACTCTTTTCCGTCCCTTGGATTTTGACCTAGCATGTCCATGCTCAGCTTTCTCTCTTTTTGGAGCTCTGCTCCTTGCAAAAAGGGCATCAGAGGAAGAAGAAGTCCCTTGATATGTCTTCTGCCTTGAATCTTCAGAAATTACTGTGGCTACCACATCTTCAAAAACAAGTTTCCCCTTCGGTGCTGAGTTATTGAGCGCCATAACTAGTTGATCCCAAGGTTCAAGCAAAGAGCACAATAGTATAGCCGCTTTATCCTCTTCTTCAATTTTCACCTCCACTGAAGCCAACTTTCTAATCAGTGTGTTGAAATTATTAAGATGATCTGTGATTAAAGAATTGTCATGCATCCTCAAATTGTATAACTACCATCGTAACAAAATTTTATTTGCTAATGAATTGGTCTCATATAGCTTTTCTAGCTTAGTCCACAAGTCATGTGTCATTTTCTCCTTTGCAACATTGAATAAAACTAAATTAGCCAGAGATAACTGAATCGTAGCTCTAGCCATGTTATCTTTCTCATCCCAATCTTCTTGCTTCATGGTTGCAGGTTTTGACGATGTCCCCTTGAGAGCCAAGGTGCATCCATCCTTCACCAACAAGGCTTGAACCTTTAGCTTCCACAAAGCAAAATTAGAACCATCAAATTTTTTAACCTCAAATATTGTAACTATGCCTCTTGTCATTGCTTTTCACAAAGATGGGAAAAAACCCACAAAACAATTTCTGCACAAAAATTGTGTGCTCTGATACCAACTGATAGAAATGTAAGCAGTGTAGAATTGAAATAATAATGAATTAGCAATAAAAGCACAAAATAGACAACACTGATTTACGTGGAAAACCTAGTAATGTACCAGGAAAAAAACCATAGGTAAAGATCTCTCAATTTTATTCTCAGAAGAAAATTCACAATTACAAAACTTTTTCTCATGCCTTGGGATTCAAGCTCAACAACCCTTAATATTCACGAAAAAGCACATGTAAAAACCAATCAAATCTAAAGATAGATTTCCATGCATAAAAGTGCGAGTGGCACTTCAACATGCAATTTTGCATGGTGAACACATGGAACATGGCCCAAAAAAAATTCCAGCTTAGCCTAGCGGCCTTTGATGTGCAGGGGGGCTACACCCAGCCCCTCTACAACCCCCTATCCAACAACCTTTTAGGTTTCCATTCCTTGGCCTTCAGCCTCGCCGGGCAGGTACCTAGGGCACTAGATGAGATCTCAGTTGACTACCCGTCACTACTAGAATAAGTCAAACTGACTTCACATTTCAACATGTTATACATATAGAAAGTGAAATGAGGATATGCAAAGCATGGAGACCATATAGAAGGTAAAATTAGGATAAGTGAATCATGTCAAACATGTGGACCTATGAAATGAGGATATGCAAAGCATGGGGACCATTAGAAGGTGAAATGAGGATATGTGAATCATGCCAAATGTGTCTCTCTCCCTATGTCTCTCTGTCTTCCTCTTTACCTCATTAGATGCTCTTTCCATAACCCATATAAAAGGTGAAATGAGGGTATGCTAGACCTGCAGACCGTGAAATGAGGATATGATATTGAAACATGGAGTATATATGATATTGAAACATACTTCCATTTATGATGTACACCTATTTACATTTCCAAATGCAATGGTTGTTGAATTTGGGTTGTGGATGACATTTCTTTGCATAAACTAGATAACGAAATGGGTAAACACACAAACATGTCTTTGCTCATTAATACAAAAATAACTATCTTGGATTGAATGAAAAAAATCATAAGTTTTGTCATTTTTAAAATGTATCTTGCATGTTTAACATGTATGATGAGAAATTATCAATGATTATCATATCAAATCTAGTGTTCTAAGAAAAGCTAACATGTAAGCTTTGAATGAAAAAAGCTCACATGTCAAATGTTCTAAGAAAATCCTATATCTAACTAAAACTACAATCACATGACAATTAAGATCAAGTTATGTATTGAGGTATGAAACTACATATATCATCTTTCTACCAAGAAAAACAATCATATATAACAATAAATCAATCCATAACATGTTATTGATCATAACTCAACCATTGTAAACTGATTATATATTAAAATTTTAAGTTTCAAAGTAGGAATACATGCACATAAAGAATTTAAATTATATTGTATATCAATGTGTATATAAATGTTAAAATCTAGTTCATAATGGTAGACATATACAAACATTTGGCAAAATTGCCAACTCAAAACTTTTTTTACTAAATTTGGCATATGCCATGTCTCAAAATCTATATACAATCTACATACTGAATAGCTACATCAAATATTAAATGTCCACTTGACCCTATCTCTCTATTGAATCCTCAACCTGTGATGGATCCTCAAAAAGTGTCCTCTTCATGCCATGATGTCTAGTAGTTGATGGATGCAAAGTTGACTGCATTAATAAGTCAAACCATAAATTTGATTAATTAGTTCAATCGTAAATATAAATAGGTTAGAGTTAGTAAGTAGAATCTTACCTACTACAATTTAGAACTTTCGTTTATTAACATACATCAAAATCACTACAATCAACTATAATACCTCTATAAACAACTCAATTACCTCAACTCTTTCTTGTCATTTAAAGAGTCATTATGCAAATGATTGTCTCTTAAGACGATCAAGTGTCCCACTGAAGCATGATGGCAAAGGTGGCACATCACTCACTTTCTCAATTGATTGTAAAAGTAAAATAACATTGAAATAAATTAATATAAAATTAATTAAAAAAAAAAGGAAATGCATACATTAAAAAGGTTAGATATGTTACACATAAACAATCTAGACTACACTAAATAAAAACCTATCTACTAGAAAACAAGCACATACCACCAACAAGGCCTCCTACATCAATTGAAAAGGACTCATCATGGATGAAACAACTAATATTTCTTGTATGAAAAATGACAAGAATGTAAGACTCTATGTATACAAATAATTATAATAATTTTTATATTAATAGATCAATTTAAACAAAACGAAACAAATGCTCACTAGCACTAGGGGAGAGGAGCTATTAGTCATTAGGGATAACTTTACAACCATGTTGAAGTTACATGGAATATTGTAGGACCTCTATTTTTTTTAGAAATGTGATATGGACTCTTATCTATCTACAGCTAAGGTTTCGAGGTGTGACTCATCATGCAACTCTCCACATCAACACATCTAGTGAGAAGTGTCCTTAAAATGAATTTTTAAAGATTCAACGAAAATGAGCTATCATGGAAGTTTTTTACAACCTGTTACATTTCATGAGAAAATACAAGGTATTTATTGTACTCACCTTTTACATTTTTCATAGGATAAACATATAATATGAAGTATTCCAATGCATGTAAATTGCCACCTCAGTAGTTCTACACGTAATAATAGTATTTGTCTACATATTTGGAGTGTTTTCATTATAAGTGGATCCTCAAATAGTTTTTATTTAGTAGGATGTTCCCCTAAAACCTGAAATATATAGGAGAAACCAAAACTCACCACTTAGGCCTTGGGAGATAATAGACCACCATTTTCTACTCACGAATTTACTAATGACGATGATGGAGATGAGCCAATTAAAGCTGTAGTTGAGGATGATGCAAGGTCACACATGCATAGAGATTATTGGTAGAAGATGTGTCCCCACGATTATATCCATTAGATGTAGGTAGAGGAGTGGGTTCAAGAGGATCAAAAGGAGAAGGAGGATTAGAAGATGTGTCCCCACTATTATATGTGCCTGATCATGTTATGATTTTTGTTATGTTGATGACATTTGGTATTGGACACTATGATATGTATGGTTGGTCTTCATATTTATTAGTTTATGGCACATGGCATCTATATGATCTATATTTTTTATGGAATTTTAGTTTCCTTGTATGTTTATGTGTTTTTTATATGTTGATGTGTGTATGTAATTTATATAGCATCAATTTATCAATACACACAATTATCTTGGTGATAGATGAACATTGTATGTCATAACGGAACCCTTATAAGATGAATCAATCAATGCACTAAAATGGATCACATAATCATTAGTTGAATCAATTGAAAAATTTGTATGAATATTTAAATGAATATTTGATGTGTTAGTAAAGCTCAAATCTATATTATGAATAATGGATAATACACATGTTTCTTTCTTTCTTTCTCATTTTCATTCTTTGAACCATTATTTTATATCATCAAACATGTAACAAACACCATGATTCTCTATTTTATTATTTATGTAAATGACTATAATCAAATATTTAAGTTTTCTAAATTATCAATTAAAGTACAGTTCAATTGAATTACCTCCACCCTTTGTTGGTGTTCTAAAAGTCATTCCGCAAATGATGGTCCCTTGGGTCGATCAAGAGTTCAACTAAGGAATATTGGCAAAGATGCCACATCATTCACATTTTGGATTGACTATAAAAGTAAAGTAACATCAAGATATAAATTAATATATAATTACTCACAAAGAATTAAATGCATATAATAAAAAAATTAGATGTGTAGAAAAATTTATACCAGAAAGTCCAAGCCAAATTGGATGGCAGAAAGAGTTCCATGATGAACTTCTGTTAACTCCTCCTCTGTCATCAACTGTTATCCCCCCTAGATACATTAGTACTAATCTTTGTTTATATTATTCAAGTGGAATACACCATGAAATTTAACTTTAAATTTAACCTGTATAAAATATTAGCCATGCTCGTCTCCTTCTCTACCCCTTGATGCTTGTGTTTGTGCTCTTGTCCCTGACCCCTCAGCTTGAGTTCTGGACCCTGCTACCTCATCTCGTGAAGTTGATGTATGAAGGACATTATACTCTGAAGTGTTGAGGGGTGGCTCACTACTCTCCCTAAGAGGACCTAAGCACAACTGATTGCAAAAAATGTAATGATGAGGCACACAAACATGTGTGGATGAGGAGGGTCTAGTAATATCAGGTGATCCAATATGACCTCCAATATCATGTGGCCCTATGCAAATTCAAAGGTCTATGTAATCGATTGCTCAGTCAAAGAGTGTATGCCAATGAGGCCCTGTTGTGTTGCATTTGCAATAATGTTCAGGTGCTAAATTGGAGGTGGAGAAGGGATAGCAGGAGGGGGAATATAAGGACCTTACACTTTTCTCATTTCCCCAGGTCTATCTTTAGGTATTCCCTTACCTACTCCCTAGAACTCTCTAAAATCAAAATAATTCACATGGTGACCCATTACAAACTCTGCATATAGTTTACGAAGGAAATATAAAGGTACATCTAAATTGTTATTGGGTGGTTTAAATCAAAAAACATCCACCAACAATCCCAAAAATTTTGACTAATACCTTGATGTGTACACCATTTGATTGAATACTTAGGCTTACGAACATCAACATGTAATCAAGTTTCAGGATTGACAAAATATTGGGCTAACATTGCTTTGGTAATGTCTAATAATTTCACTTGATTGTATGATAAACCATTAGCATATTTTGCCTTCTTGATTTGTCGCCATTGCCTAAAGGATTCATGTTGGCTTGTGAGGGTTCGAACATGAGTAATAATAACCTCTAATTTCGATGTCATTGAAGACAATTGAGGGTGGTGGCGATAAATTTCTATAATCCTACTTATTTCATCAATATTTAATTCAATTTTCTCTTGGATTATTGGAGGGGGAGGGTTTGGGTTTTGATGTTCTTCATCTATTTTACCTATTTAAAACATAAAACATACCAATTTAGAATGTAAAACAAAAAAAATTATTTGATTTACAAAAAATATCAAAAAATAGAAGAATCAGATCTTACCTCTTTGAATTGGCCTCCTCCTTGAATCAGATATTCATTTTTAGAGAGCTCTGCATTTTGCAAGCTACGGGTTTTGTAAAACACATGTCCTTTTTTGTGTTAATGTTTTCCAAAATGGATATCCATTTTAGGTCACACAAAACGGATATCCTCTTCAACCCATTAAAAAGTCAAACTTCAAGATTTCATGATTTTGGCAATGTAAAACACTCTTTTTCTTCCTATTGCCAATGTTTGGCATGTGATGATCCTGCACTCACTCATGCTACATTGGCTTGATCACTCCCTAATTAGCCCAGATCACTCTTGTGTCTTCTGAGTTAACTCTCCAATCAAGGGAGTTAACTCTCCATCTCTCCCACCTCTCTTAGCCTCTTTCAACCTATAAATACCCCCTCCCTCAAGCACAAAGGGATGCAAATTCATTTGTGCATGCAGTCTTTTATAGGTTTTTGCTCTCTGACTAGCATCCATATGCTCATACATGACATTCGAGCCTTTTTCTTTTATTGTTGTTTCATCCAAGCTTTTCTAAAATCTTCATATAACATCGATAAGCTGCCTAAATCACAATCCACGGTGCTCACAAGCTCACATTGAGCTCACATCCAAGCTTTCAAAAGCTCTTTTTGCATCCCCTTTCTTATTATTGCCAAGAGGATCTCCCCGCTGCTACAAGAGGACAAGAGGTTGCCAACACAAGGATTTCTAAGGGTAGTCGAGGCTCACGCATCTCTTATTCCAGGTTCCTTAATGCTTTTCTTTTATAGTAATTAGAAAACATCAATTTGATCTTAAAAATAGTAAATGCATGTTGCCATTTCCTTGATAGGTTAAGTAAGATTTTGCATTGTTAGATTAGTTTGCTTTTAAAAGTTCTTAGATTAGTTTTATTTCAAAGCAATTTCATTTTCCTAGAGTAATTGTTCCAAATATTCATAAAATCAAACAAAAACATAGATCATATTGCATTAGTTAACTTCATATAAGATTTCATACATCTTTCAATTCCTAGATTAGAAGAAGCACTTTATTTTCATAAAAGGTCTAAAAAAGCACAAAAATATTGTTTTGCACTCATATAGGCTTGCATGCATCCAAAAATCAAAAGCAAAAAAAAATAGCATCACAAAGCAATTACAAACCCTTGATTCCAACACAAGGTCAACATTGGTCAACATTAGCCAAACCCTTGATTCCAACACATGGTCAAAACACAAATTCAAACCTTGGGTCAATAAACCCTAAGTTAAACCCTAAGTCAAATTGAGGTTAACTCCAACCAACTCTCTCTTGGTTTGGGCTCACAAATGTGCCCTGGGCTTAGAGGTGAGTGGGTGAGGGCAATCCTCAAAGAGATTGAGGAAATTCACCCTAGACCACAACACGATCAACTAATGGTTCAAGAACAACAACACAGGTTGAGGTTACTCCAAACACAAGTCATCATTCAACAATTTGAAGAACAACTCCAACTCAACAAAAGCATAAACAAGAGCAATCATCAACCCATGCAACATTGGAATCTTCAGAATCCAAATAGGAGAACAGTGACTAGTGACCCTTCGAATCATATAGTTATTTCAACCACAACCATAGAACATCGAATCAAAATCAACACACAAGAAAAGCCCCAGGACTGGCCAACCACTCTCCGTGAAGTCCATCTCTCCAGCGAGAAAGACTACCCCCTTGTTTTGCCTCCTCTCGACTGGCTACTTCCACGAGAGCGAGAGTGACGTGGAGGTTTGCCCCATGGCAAGGAGAGGGGTCCATGTGCTCTCCAAAGCTGACTCAACTGCCCCAAGCTATCAAGTCATGTTTTTGACTATACAAACATATAAAGTTTATATTTGAAAGCTATATTAAATGTGATTTATGCAGCAATTGGTGAGTCTTACATCTTGTTTTTGTCTTACATTTATTTTTAAAATATAAAGATGTCAATATATATATATATATATATATATATATATATATATATATATATATATATATATATATATATATCCCTACAAATGAAACTATTAAAAAGTAACATATAAGTATGTAATGTTTATTACACATTTCAAATTAAAAACAAAACATAAGAACATAAAGTAAAATTAAAAGTTATACACAAAACTGTATTACCAAAAAAATAGCTCTTCAATTTTTTTAAAAAAATAAACAATGTAAATTAAATTAAATAAATCTTAAATTAAAATTAAAATTTATGTGTCCATATATGTATGTAGTAAATAAAATATTTCGAAGGTAAAATAAAATAACTCAAAACTATATTTCTCACATTTTTTAGATAGACATATGTAAGATATCTATACTAGTAGATATTTCAATTATTGGTATTTGAGGTCTCAAAAAAAGGCATTAGTTGTACATAACTTGAATAGAAAAATGACTTGTTAAAAAATACTTTTTTAATATGACAACTTAAAAACATATATTGTTCATTAAAAATCTAATTTAGATTTAATTTATGATTAAAAGTTGTTTTTAATGTCTTTTTTGAATTATCAAGTGTGTATTTAATTTGAAAGACTTAATATGATGTTGATAGTCAATTTTTATATGTTTAAGGAAAAGAGTTGAATAAAATGTACAAACTCAAATTATTCAATATGATAAAGACATAATATTTTATTCTAATTGTAGACACTTAAATTTGTACATGTCTTGCAACATCACCTTGTGAGACACCTTGTAACGTTTTGTCCTAGGTCATTGCATAATCCCACTTATAATCTAACTTAATCACCTAACCAATTAATTAAATAAATCTTATTTATTTAATTAATTCCCCCTTTCACATGTCTCAAATAATTTAAATAAAATATTTGAATTATTCCCTCAACACTTCATATGCACAACTAATTTAAATAAACTTTTATTTAAATTAGACTTATCCTACATGTATGTCACATGTCACAACCCCTCACTTAAGGGAAAAAGCCCCTTTTCTTATCTCAATAAATCAAATAAATTGGGCAAGTTTATTTGATTTTACACCTCATCATATCCTCAAATTGAAAATTCCCTCTTATCTTGTAGAGGATGGAAACCCTAATCGGCCTTTCCTATAAAGCACCCTCTCACAAGCCATTTGATTATCTAGTTTTTGAGTAGCCTCATGCTGTTGAACTTTCAATATGGAGCTTTTTAGTATTGTTATGCTGCTACAATGATGAGCAACCAACATTCCTCCATCAACAACCTTCAAAATCTTGCATTCTTGTTTGAGGTTGAGAAGAGCAATGGAGATAAATCGGGTTTAGCATGGATTTGGGTTTGCATTCGTTTGTTATTTTGATTTTCATGCTTGCTCATGCTCTATTGTACTAGTTAGGGTTTGATATCTTGTTGTTTTAGTTTTAAACCTAATTTTTACCTTGATGACACTAATATATAATCTTTTATGTATAATTAATTATATTGACTTGTGTTCCATGGGCGGGTGCAAAAAGATGGGGGGCCAGAAAGTGGCCAAATTCTTAAAACTTTTTAAAAAGCCATGACGCAAGCGCATTATAACACGCTCGCGTTATAGCGTGCTCACGTTATGGCACACTTGCTTTATGGCTTGGTGTTGCCGAGCCTTTGGCTCAACAACACAAAACCATAACGCGCTTGTGCTATAACACAAGCATGTTATAATGCGAGCGCATTATTGTTTTCTTTGCATTTTTTTATTTTTTGCAAAAGTTTGCCCAATGTTTAAGGTTCGAGGGATTAATGGTTGAAGGATTAGGGTTTAAGGCATACTATTGAGGGTAGAGGGTTTAGGATTGAAGGTTTAAGGGATGAGGGTTGAGGATTTAGGGATGAGGGTTAAGGGATTAGGGTTTAAGGTATAGTGTCGAGGGTAGAGGGTTTAGGGTTTAAGGTTTAAGGGTTGAGGGTTGAGGCTTTAGGGTTTAAGTTATAGTGTTGAGGTTAAGGGTTTAGGGTTTAAGTTATAGTGTTGAGGGTTAAGGGTTTAGGGATAGGGTTTAGGATTTAAGTTTTAAGGGTTGAGGATTTAGGGATAGGGTTTAGGGTCTAAGGTTAAATGAGAGACCTAGATGGCTAAGGACGGATGGAGAGGTAGACAAGGAGTGACTAAGAAACTTAGAGAGGGGAGAGGTAGAGGTGAGGGGGAGATAGAAGTGAGAGATAGAGAGGTGAGGGGAGAGATAGAATAAAATGAGAGAGTGAAATTGACAACTTGAGGGAAAGATGGGTAAGGAGGAGGGAGAGAGGTGGAAAAGAAGGGAAATAGCTAGAGAGACCTGAGAGATATACAAGTGAGAGACCTACAACCTAGGGAGAGAGGGGTGAGAGAGATAGGGGAGAGATGGGAGTGAGGCAGATAGGGGAGGAGAGGGGTGGATAATGGTTGAGGGTTTAAGGGTCAACGGTTTAGGGTTTAAGGGTTGAGGGTTTAAGGGCCAAGGATTTAGGGTTTAAGGGTTGAGGGTTTAAGGGTTGAGGTATTAAGGGCGTAAGGGTTGAGGGATTAGGGTTTAGGGTTGAGGGATTAGGGTTTAAGGTATAGTGTCAAGGGTTGGACCCTAATCCCTCAACCCTCGACACTATACCTTAAACCCCAAGGTTGAGGGATTAGTGTTTTAAGGTATTGTGTCAAGGGTTGAGGGATTAGGGTTTTAAGATATTGTGTCGAGGGTTGAGGGATTAGGGTTCAACCCTCAACACTATACCTTAAACCCTAATCCCTCAACCCGTAGACCCTTAATACCTCAACCCTTAAACCCTCAACCCTTAAACCCTAAACCCTTGACCCTTAAAACCTAAAGCCTTAAACCCTTAACCCTTATCCACCCCTCTCCTCCCCTATCTGCCTCACCCCCATCTCTCCCCTATCTCTGTCACCCCTCTCTCCCTAGGTTTTAGGTCTCTCACTTCTATATCTCTCAGGGCTCTCTAGATATTTCCCTTCCTCTCCACCTCTCTCCCTCCTCCTTACCCATCTTTAACTCAAGTTGTCAACTTCACTCTCTCATTTTATTCTATCTCTCCCCTCACCTCTCTATCTCTCACCTCTATCTCCCACTCACCTCTCTACCTCTCCCCTCTCTAGGTCTCAGTCATTCCTTGTCTACCTCTTCATCTGTCCTTAGTCATCTAGGTGTCTCACTTAACCTAAACACTAAACCCTATCCCTAAAGCCTCAACCCTCAACCCTTAAACCTTAAATCCTAAACCCTATCCCTAAACCCTCTACCCTCAACACTATACCTTATACCCTAATCCTTTAACCCTCATCCCTAAAGCCTCAACTCTCAACCCTTAAACCTTCAACCATAAACCTTGTCTCTAAACCCTCTACACTCGACACTGTGCCTTAAACCCTAATCCCTCAACTCTTAAACCCTTAATCCCTCAAACCTTAAACCCTTAAACCCTACATACCCTTTACACTTAACCCTGGACACTCAACCTTGAAAATTATCCCTCAACCTTCAAACCTCTACCCTATACCCTATACCCTAAACCTTAATCCCTCAACCCTCAACCCTAATTTTGATTTTCTTCCATTGATTCAACATCATTGTTGTTTTCCCCATCAGAAACCAATTCATTCAGCAACTTGCTGCCCATTGGTTGACTTGAACTGCATACTCTGTTAGAAAAAAGGGCATCTTTTATTTGTATCAATGTTGGTATTCATAAGCTGAAGAGCATTGTTATATTTCACACACCCTGTTCTTTGAAATATCTTAACCTTAAAGTATGACTTGGATATGTACTTGAACACAACAAAATCTCCAATCTCCAACCCATGATGATCCACAAAAATTTCCCAACCATGCCTAAATTCTAGTTTATTTATTGTATACCCTCAACCCTAATCCCTCATCCCTAAACCCTAAACGCTATCCCTATTCCTAAACCCTCAACTCTCAACATTAAACCCTAATCTGTCAACCCTAAACCCTAATCCCTCAACCCTAAACCCTATCCCTAAAACCTTAACCCTCAACACTATACCTTAAACCATAATCACTCAACCCTAAACTCTAATCCCTCAACCTTAAACCCTAAACCCTATCCCTAAACCCAACAAAACTGATTTGCCTTATGTTAGGTTGTTAAACCTATCATTTTTGACACTCTTCTCTTAAAGATATTTGAGTTGCAAGAATATGTCAAAAAAATGGCTATGAACTTTCTTAATGTTAGTAATGTTATATGGCATATTTTTCTAGCCCATATGAGGTTCATTATGCCAATAGGTGTACACTCTATGAGAAAGGCTTTGCGTATGGTACATCCACAGTGAGTAATTAATAGTTGAAATCAAAAGGATGATCATTATGAGAAAAGATTTGCATTGGGGTACATCTATATTTCTTGTTGTCCACCTTGCACTTAAGGGAGGTATATTGTTATGAAACAGGCAAATAATCTCCCATTGTTTACTGGATCTATCCACAAGAACTACTAAACTTTTTTATCTTGGTAATTGTAGAGGACATTCACCTATTTTTGGCAACTCCTGCATTCCTAAACCATTACAAAAACTAAGTTATTTTAACCTAATAAATAGCTGATTGCATTGATTTAATACTCTACTATATTAAAGCTTAGCATTCACACAAATGCAGATGTTCATATTATAGAAGACTGCATTATATTAGACTATTAGAGATCCCTCAGAAAAATGTAATAAAAAAACTGCTTTGCCTTATGTTAGCTTACAATTAAACCCATTCTTTTTGACACTCTTCTCTTAATAAAGTAAGAGTAATAAGAATAGAAGGCAGAGAATTTGATCTTACTAGTATGCATGGTTAGTTTACATTCTGTGACTTCAATTTCATTGAATAAAAAGGTAAATATCTGATTTGAAAGGTGGGGCAGAGTTCACTGTCATGTGCTTTTCTAGATGATAGGGTCCATAATGTCTAGGGTTCTTCAAAGAAAGGCTTGTAACATAATTAAGTTTTTGTTATACCAATCCTCTAGGTAAAGCTACAATTCAAATGCCTACTTTGAAAGTTGAAATAAATTAAATTAGACTTACAATTTTGATTTTCTTCCATTGCTTCAACAACATCATTGTTTTCTTCATCAGAAATCAATTCAAGATCAACAACTTGCTACCCATTGGTTGACTTGAATTGCATCCTTTGTTAGAAGAAGGGCATGTTTTATCTGTATCAATGTTGGTATTCATAAGCTGAAGAGCATTGATATTTTTCACACACCCTGTTCTTTGAAATATCTTAACCTTAAAATATGACTTGGATATGTACTTGAACACAGTGAAATCTCCAATCCCCAGCCCATGATGATTCACAAAATTTTCCCAACCCTGCCTAAATTCTAGTTTATTTATGGTACCCCTTAATTGTACATCCCACTCCTACCCACCTAGGCCTTAAAGAAGGAGGCACACCCATTAAACCAACTCATTCAACAACTTGCTGCCCATCGGTTGACTTGAACTGCATACTCTGTTAGAAGAAGGACATCTTTTATCTGTATCAATGTTGGTATTCATAAGCTGAAGAGCATTGATATTTTTCACACACCCTGTTCTTTGAAATATCTTAGCCTTAAAATATGACTTGGATATGTACTTGAACACAACGAAATCTCCAATCTCTAGCCCATGATGATTCACAAAATTTTCCCAACCCTGCCTAAATTCTAGTTTATTTATGGTACCCCTTAATTGTACATCCCACTCCTACCCACCCAGGCCTTGAAGAAGGAGGCATGCCCATTAAACCAACTCATTCGACAACTTGCTACCCATCAGTTGACTTGAACTGCATACTCTGTTAGAAGAAGGGCATCTTTTATCTGTATCAATGTTGGTATTCATAAGCTGAAGAGCGTTGATATTTTTCACACACCCTGTTCTTTGAAATATCTTAACCTTAAAATATGACTTGGATATGTACTTGAACACAACGAAATCTCCAATCTTCAGCCCATGATGATTCACAAAATTTTCCCAACCCTGCCTAAATTCCAATTTATTTATGGTACCCCTTAATTGTGCATCCCACTCATGCCCACCTAGGCCTTGAAGGGGGCACGCCCATTAAACCAACTCATTCGACAACTTGCTACCCATCGGTTGACTTGAACTACATACTCTGTTAGAAGAAAGGCATCTTTTATTTGTATCAATGTTAGTATTCAGAAGCTGAAGAGCATTGATATTTTTCACACACCCTGTTCTTTGAATTATATTAACCTTAAAATATGACTTGGATATGTACTTGAACACAGTGAAATCTCCAATCTCCAGCCCATGATGATTCACAAAATTTTTCCAACCCTGCCTAAATTCCAATCTATTTATGGTACCCCCTAATTATACATCCCACTCCTGCCCACTTGGGCCTTGAAGAAGGAGGCACGCCCATTAAACCAACTCATTCGACAACTTGTTGCCCATTGGTTGACTTGAACTAGATACTCTGTTAAAAGAAGGGCATCTTTTATCTGTATCAATGTTGGTATTCATAAGCTGAAGAGCATTGATATTTTTCACACACCCTGTTCTTTGAAATATCTTAACCTTAAAATATGACTTGGATATGTACTTGAACACAGTGAAATCTCTAATCTCCAGCCCATGATGATTCACAAAATTTTTCCAACCCTACCTAAATTCCAATTTATTTATGGTACCCCCTAATTTTACATCCCACTCCTGCCCACCTGGGCCTTGAAGAGGTTGGCACGCCCGTTAAACCAACTCATTTGACAACTTGCTACCCATCAGTTGACTTGAACTGCATACTTTTTTTAGAAGAGGGGCATCTTTTATCTGTATCAATGTTGGTATTCATAAGTTGAAGAACATTGATATTTTTCACACACCCTGTTCTTTGAAATATCTTAACCTTAAAATATGGCTTGGATATGTACTTGAACACAACGAAATCTCCAATCTCCAGCCCATGATGATTCACAAAATTTTCCCAACCCTGCTTGAATTCAAGTTTATTTATGGTACCCTTTAATTGTACATCCCACTCCTGCCCACCTGGGCCTTGAAGATGGAGGCATGCCCATTAAACCAACTCATTCGACAACTTGTTGCCCATCGATTGACTTGAACTGCATACTCTGTTAGAAGAAGGGCATCTTTTATCTGTATCAATGTTGGTATGCATAAGCTGAAGAGCATTGATATTTTTCACACACCCTATTCTTTAAAATATCTTAACCTTAAAATATGACTTGGATATGTACTTGAACACAACGAAATCTCCAATCTCCAGCCCATGATGATTCACAAAATTTTCCCACTTCTGCCCACCTGGGCCTTGCAACACCATATGTTCGTCTATGTTGTCTATAAACTGTGAAACAAATGCAGGAGGAATGCACTGCCATAAACACATTACACAATTAGATTTTACAAGTTCTTAACAGTGTACAGGAAATAAAAGAATGAAAAATAATGTATAGAGTTACCAGTTTTTGTGTAAAGTCTCCAAGCATAACTTTGAAGGAGGCACGCCCATTAAACCAACTCATTCGACAACTTGCTACCCATCGGTTGACTTGAACTGCATACTCTGTTAGAAGAAGGGCATCTTTTATCTATATCAATGTTGGTATTCATAAGCTGAAAAGTATTGATATTTTTCACACACCCTGTTCTTTGAAATATCTTAAGCTTAAATTATGACTTGGATATGTACTTGAACACAACAAAATCTCTAATCTGCAGCCCATGATGATTAACAAAATTTTCCCAACCTTTCCTAAATTCTAGTTTATTTATGGCACCCCTTAATTCTACATCCCTAAACCCTAAACCCTAATCCCTTAACCCTAAACCCTAATCCCTAGTCCCTAAACCATAAACCCTAATCCCTAATTATAATTTATGGTACCCTAATCCCTAAACCCTAATCCCTTATCCCTAAACCATAAACCCTATCCCTAAATCCTCAACCCTCAACACTTAAACCTTAAATCCTAAACCCTATCCCTAAACCCTCAACCCTCAAAACTATACCTTAAACCCTAATCCCTCAACCCTAAACCATATCCCTAATCCCTCTACCCTCAACACTCTACCTTAACCCTAATCCCTCGACCCTCAACCCTAAACGCTATCCCTAAAGCCTCAACCCTAAATCCTAATCCCTCAAGGTCCTAAACTCTAATCCCTTGTCCCTAAACTCTAAATCCTATCCCTAAACCCTCAACCCTCAACCTTAAACCTTAATCACTCAATCCTTAACCACCCCTCTCCTCCCCTATCTGGCTCACCCCCTCCTCTACCCTCCTCTACCCTCGACACTATACATACATAAAAGCATACATACATACATACATACATGATTAATAACCTTGAACATAAAAAAATTCAAGGGGGACATAACACGAGCGCGTTATATCAAACATGACAAAGAGTGCACAAACTTTTGCGGAAAAGGAAAAATGCAAAGTAAAACATAACGCGAGCGCGTTATGTTTTGATTTGGGAATCCTAAGCCTTAGGCTTGGGATTTGCTTTGGATTTCCAACCCAAAGGCTTGGAGTGCCTTCCCAATGTCCAGAGACGTGTTTTTCCATATTCTAAAGGATTTCACATAATTTTGTTCATGTTGACCCTCAAATTTGCACTTATTTCAAGGTTGAATAAATCGAACACCTGAGTAATGTTAGGCTTTCTCTTAGCTATTTGACGATGTGATTTTTTTCACATTTTGACAATGTTAAGCCTTTCATCTTTAATTTCTTTTGTTTGTGTGTCCGTTTTTGGGCAAAAACCACTATTTGGTCTTTTTTTCATTGTAAATTAACCATTCATTAAAATTTCAAAAAAATTACATATTTAGAAACTAGACTCCATTCTACACATATTAAAAAAAGAACAAAATGATTTTCAATTAGTTTTCAAAATTTATAGGGGTAGCACGGCCAAAATTCTATTTTTTAGGATGTGTTCACTTTGAAAATTAGTAAAAAATTAAATATTCATCAAAAAATTATCAGAAAAATCAGGAATAAACTAAATGCTGTTAGCTAATTTCTCACTGAAGCGATTTTAAAAATACCAAAAAAAAGTTGACCTTTTGAGGGAGCCACAGAACATGCTATGTTATTTTTTTGACAGAAACAACACCAATTTTTGTGGCTCCCTCATTTGAACCCCTTAATCTATACCATTTAAAAAACAATATTAGTTTAGAAAGTAGACTCAGAGTACTACGAACATTTTTTTGGTTGCATCTCCAAATTTTGAGTGTAACTATGCTCAATTTCTCATCCAAGGCTAGCATTTCCTAATTTCAGAAAAAAAGTGGCCACTTAAGACCCCTTTTTGGCTCCCCATCTTTTTGCACTTGCCCCCACGTGAAGCTTGATTTTAACTACTATTATGTTTTTTGAAGTATGAGATGATTGAGTGGTTGTAGATATTATTCAATCTGATAAAGACATAATATTTACGTTGATAGGCGTTCACTTATGGAGCGAGTGGACCTCCCTTACAATATGAAGTTAAGATCAACAGTCTCTATGCAAGCATAGGTATAGGGATGACCATCAGATGCATCTCGGTCATTCACGTCAAACTAGTGAGCAGTGTACTGTGTGATTCCGTGCAGTTAATGCCTTGAGGAAAGTGAAGCTTGTAATGCAAGATATATTAGTAGATATTTTTTCCGTTATTCTGAAGATGAGAAGCTCGCGGTGGCGAAAGACTTGAAGCAAAGTCAGTGGAGATGAGGAGTGGGAATTGATCTGAATTCCATTGTTAGGCCTTGTAATGAGTTGGGTATTTGGCATAAGTGAAGGCCTGTGAGTTATTCGGTTGCTATGTTTAGTTCCATTGTATTATTTCGTCAGATTTAGAGATAGTCATTGTAATGAGTTGGGTATTCGGCAAATTATAGTTCTGTAGCTTGATGGATGGGTTTCCTGCTTTCTGTTTTAATTTTCTTTCTTTCTTGGCATGCCTCTTTTTGGTTGTTTACATTTTCTCTCTTTATGCATTAGATTAACCATTAACTCTAGTGCACTGCAATGGCTATAATGTTCTAAATTTTTTTCCTTTGGAGAAGGTGGTTAGATGTAGCTTGGAACATGCAACATCAGTTGTAAAGACATTTTTAACATTTGATGTTGTGGTTGTTGACATCAAGGAACTAGAATCAGCCATGCCTGCTGGAAACCCCATGGATAACTCAGGCTTTTATACAATTTTCCCTGTTTATCAGTACTCTATTCTTACTGGGATTGATTGCATGGAGTTGTATCTTAATATTGTTTTAATGTTCTTTCTATGCCTCTACTGCAGGTTATGGGTACTAAGGGGAAAACTTGAATAAAGAAAACCAAATTTGTGTTCATGTTTGGAGATAATCCCCTCAATGGAGGGGCATTAATCATAGGCTAATCAAATGTAAATGGAAATTTGATAATTTTACTCTTTCAGCTAGAGGAGTTGAAAATTTGGTTGAAAGTTTGACATGTTTAGAATAGTAGCACAATCTCGGTGTCTGCAATTATTTGGCAAGAGTTTTTCATGTAGAAGAGAAATTATATGGCACTGGTTGTATTATAATACCATTATAAGTTTTTAATTTTATCTTAAGTTGAGTAGTTTTATAGCGGTAGGGCTTGCCTCTCTTTTTAAGGAAGGAACCCATCAAGAATATAATAACTTTGGGGCTTGTCTCTCTTTGTAGAAGGAACCCATCAAGATAAGCCCCAATTTTTTGACAGACTATTTTAGTTGTTGCGAAAATAACTTTACTCTTGTTTAATATAATTTCCATTGAAACAAAACATTTACAGAGTCATTACCAATCCTAATCAAATATAATCCTTATAAACTTTAGTGAATCTATCAAATCTAACCACATTTTATACAGAAACCTGATGAATTTTGCAATCAATGCTTAAAATCAACTAGGTTTTCTCCTCAAAATGTTGAATAAAATAAAGATAAAAAAGCTCTACCTTCAAGGGGTGGTGATATCGACATAAGCATAGATCAGATAGCAGGTACTAAAGCGGTCCAAGACCCGCTCTTTTTTTTCATCTGTAACCTGGTCAAATTTATCAGAAAGCAAGGCCAATCTAAGGATGCCTAAATTCCACTATATATTCACATTTCTAAATTTTCATAGTACATGCTTCTTCATAAAGTACCATTATGTTCCTCACTAGATTGTAGCACACTTGAAATAGAAAATCACCTAACTTCCATAATTGTTTATGCTTGGGACTTTCTACTACAATCTTGTTGTATGAGGAGCCTATTGTTCCTCTTGAGAGAGGCTCCTTTGAGTAGCTAAATAAGATTGTAAATACGTTCATACTTCCATTTTGAAACTATTAATATTTTCATTCTAAGTACAATTCCTTCATAAATGTCATCTTGTTGATAATAACCTCATCTCAAAATTAGATATATTTGATTTAATTCATTGAATCATACATCATTAGATTTATTGTGCCACAACACATTGTGATAAAAATACTTCTAAAGTTAAACATAAAATAATCAAATCTCATCCCACTATTAGATACTAAATTTAATTTAAATTAAATTGTAATGTACCTTTAGAAAATATTAACTAGACTTTCATTGTTACATATTAGACCCTATATTAATATTTACATTATGTCTTTCATAAGTTGAAATGTATAAATTTAAGTATTATACACTATATCATTTACATTATGTATTTGAAAAAGTAACTTAATTACACACTTGCTATGTTAATGGAAATGTCCAATGGCCTCTTCAACCCAATTCACAAGCATCATTTGGAAGACACAAATGTTTCTCTAGAAGCTTCAATTTGGTATAAATTCAAAAGAGAAAGCTTTGAACCCAAGGATTTAACATGAATTTATTATTCTAGTGAGATTGGAACGTTTAAACCTTCTGAACACCTTGCCTTTAGCATTAAAACTCTGATAAGCTTCTTCATTGTGCAAATTAAGATTCCTAACAAAAACTACTCTATGATCTCTCAAATCTCTTTTGTAAACCAACTGAAAGTTGCCCACTCCAGCTAACTTATCTCATTTAATCCATTAGTTGCACTAAAAACATCTTCATAAGAAATTTTTGATAACTATGTAGGAACACCTTGGGATTCAAATGACTTGTGTTGGTTGCCAATTGGTCCTACGAATCATGGTTCTCACCACTAGCTCCCCATCAAGATTATATTGGGATTTGACCATCCATAGAGCCCAAGATCTTACACTTGACAAGGCCATGATAGACAATGGGCCTATAAAATGTTAGGGCTTGTTCTTCACTATTGTCTCCCATGTTTGGTGCTTGCTAGATGTGTCCAGCTCACTTGCCTTTACCTTCTAGAGATATCCTCAGATGCAAGACAATGCATATGTCTCTCTTAGGAAAAGGGAGGAGGCCCATCGCATGGCTCTTGAAGCCTCGATTTCATAGTACTTGTATCCATTTGTGTGCTCTAAAGCACTGACCTCCAAATTGTGTGCATCCATTTATGTACACGGAGTACAAAATAGGAGGTCCATTATTATGAAACTGGGAATTAGCCATGTCAAACAAAATCTTGCTATAGCATCAACTTGTGGTGAACTAGGCATTTTTGTAACAAGAAAAATAGAGCAATAATTCAGTCATGTGTCATTTGAAATATCTTTCCCATGAAAAGAAGGTATAGAGAATACAAAATGGCCACAAAACATCTAAAGTAAAAAATGTTGTTGTATAAGGTGGATTACTATTATAGTTGTACTTGGTTAGCTTTGTTATTGTGAAAATCGTTTAAGTTTTTGCTAGATTGTTATCATTTTTACAACTCAAAAATGCGAGGAATTAAGCACATATTTTATGATTAAAGAGAGAAGATTTCCAAATTGAAGCTTAACACCATCTTCAAGTTCAAGATGTAATTATGAATGGGATTTGAGCATTTTCTAGTGAGGCTTTATCATTATCCTCAAAATGAATCAATTTATGCATATTTAAGAATACTTTAGGATTTCATCTTTCAATTGCTTTTTAGATTGCAGGAATACCTATGTTTAAGTTTCAAGACATTAGAGGTTGTGAGTTTTCAACTTATCATTGATGTTCCAACTTGAAACGTGTTTCCAATAACAATTATAGAGGTGTTCGCAAATCTTTTTAATGATATGCTTAGTCCGTTGTTTTTATCTGCAATACGTGGGTAAATATGATGGATTAGAGGATTTGTGGGATTTGCATTGAAAAAAAATCAATAGTAAATTACTCAAGAAAAATCCACTAAACGAATGTTTCCATTTTGAAATAAAAATGAATGTCCAAAAAATTTCTGACATTTTTTGCAAATTTCTAGTCTCCTTTTCCATTGGTTACTTAAAATCTCTAGTAAAATTTCATCTCTAGAATTAAAGCTTAAGGTTAGATTTATTCCTGCGCTCCTATTTTGTGCTTATTTTGGGACCTCGTGTATAGAAAATTTTAAACATGGTAAATGAGTTCAAGTTAAGCATAAATAAGTTGGATTACATAAATTATTTTGTGTTATGAACCAGAAATGTTGGATAAAATTTAATTTGTACCCGTTTGGACCCTAGTTTAAATCACATACAACCAGTGACCACAAAATTCTTCTGTTTGGGTGGTGCTTTATTCTTTACAATTCACATGTTTTGGCTTATTCTTCATGTTCACATACTTTCATTCTGAGTACAATTCCTTTAGAAAGGTCATCTTGCTGATAATAGCCTCATCTCAAAATTAAATATATTTGATTTAATTCATTGAATCTTTTACGTCATTAGATTTATTGAGCCACAACACATTGTGATAAAACTACAATATTCCTTTTCTCTTATTATTCTTCTCCACCTAAGAAAACGTCACTTATTGTAGATGCTTGTTGGCGTGCCCATTGCACTTTTGTGTGATTGCTATTTTATTCTAATATATAATCTTTTATGCACAATTAATTATATTGACTTATGTTCCATGTGAAGCTTGATTTTAACTGCTATTATATTTTTTGAAGTATGAGATGATTGGGTAGTTGTAGATATTATTCAATCTGATAAAGACATAATATTTTATTCTAATATATAATCTTTTATGCACAATTAATTATATTGACTTATGTTCCATGTGAAGCTTGATTTTAACCACTATTAGGATTGTTTAAATATGAGATGATTGAGTAGTTGTAAATATTTTTTGTATTTTAATGACATATGTCAAGATAGACTAAAACAACTAACCAAATGATAAAAAATGAGCCTTTATTATATATGTATAAATATTGTAGATTTAGAAAATAATAATATATATTACTATTAATAAATCATATAATATAACAAATACACTACCAATTATTAAAAAATAAATTTATATATTAAAACTTTATTATCACGGAGGAAGTGTTTTTATGACAAGTCAAATTATATGATAAACTTCCCCTTGCCAAACACCAAGAGTAGCCATGCTATTTTTAATGCAAGTAAACCTGGTTGTACACTGATACCTAATTCTTTACGTCAATTGAAAAGTTTTCAATCTGCATGCAGTTGTTGAGGAACTAAAAACAATAAAATATTGTTGTGAAGTTTGCATGTACTTCTTTTGTTGAAAGTAAATATTATGAAAATTCTTTAGTGAGCTTCGAGGTGATGACGACGTTTTCCCTCATCAATGAAATTTATTTTTTCCTATTCGGTTAGGTATGATTTGTTGGAAAATGACTGATAATACTAACCAGCTCAGCAACGTTGTTGCTTGTTACATCACCGAAAATGATGTTTACACCGTCGCTTCAAAGAAGATGGCATAATATTCTCTGTTGAATGAATCAATGGTTTTAATACTAACCAGGAGACCAAAGTCTGTATTAGGACCATTTAATAGTAATTAGCATATGCACTTAAACATGTAAGAGGTCCCAGGCGTGACATGTATTGAAATTGTAGGTAAATGCAATAAGTCTTTGTGAGTAAGAGAAAATGCAAGGAAAATGCAAGTGTGAGGAAGGAGGCAAAGCACTATGCACGGTCTTTAAGACATGATGTAGAGAGGCATCTAAGAAATGTTTGGTATGAGCATGTGACAAGAACAAGGACGAGACCAATTTGAATAAATACCCACACAAACATGGACAGGTAAATGGCACAATCCTACGATTTTAGTACATTCTGGAAGAGGCTTTCATCGACAGCAAATTAGCTTGCAAATGTTTCTCCTCTACTTTTTTGTTTTCTTTTTGGCAAGGGGTAAAGGTCATTCAAGGATCAAACTCATCAAGTCTCATAAAGGTCAAAACTTATCAATTAGTGGGGTCTAATATCGACTTTCTTTTCATAATAATTTATGATTTTTGAATTGTCAAAGTTCATGACATCTCGAAAGTCAATTGTCTTTATTTATTACAAGTGATAAGATGAATGACATTCATCCTAATTCATACGCAATGGCAATATCTAGTCCAAGATCTTCATTTCCAAAGTTTGTTATAGCCCATAGATTGGAGGTAAGCATATCATATTAACCTCTAAACAACAAGTTGTTAGTCAATCATCATTAAATACATCAAAACACCGGTTGCTTCATTCTCAATGGTAATGTGCAACAACTACTAATAATTACTTCAACAAATGCTTAGTATGTAATGTGATTAATGTGCTTGTTGCATATAAATGTATAGATTTATAGAAGGAAAGTTTCTTCTTAAGGGGAATGGATGAATACATCCTAGACATGAGAACATGCCAATGCACCATTATTGGCTCAACATTCCTAATGTTTGATCAAAGTCTTAAGATGGTACTTAAGATGATAGACACACTTAGCAAACTAAATGAACTACAAAGGAAGCATATTTCGAGTGACAAAGGCCATGAAACTATATCAAAGTGTAGTAGTTAGGGGAAAGACAAATAACAAAAAAGTTAGACACTATGATAAGAACTATAATATGCATAACTATATTATGTAGTAATCTTGTACAAGATCTAAGAGATTGGATGTGATTGTTGTGCAAGTGTGTAATTGTTGCACAAGTAGACTTGCAATTGTCATGCAAGTGTGTAATTGCTATGTATATAGACTTGTAGTTGTTGTGCAAGTAAGTTTTGTTATATCTTTGCACTTATGCTTTATGAAAGGTTATTCTTGCATTGTCCTTTGGCAGATGTCTTTTGGGGGCGAATCTTTGGGGCCCTCCTATCAGTAGATTGCCACATCATGAGCAAGTGTTGGTTGCTCTTGTGGCTCCTTCTATTTGCATATTGCTTTCTCAACTCATACTATCTACATGTTTGTCTGCGAGGATGCCTATTGGTTGGAATTTGCTTGTTGGCCGTTGTGCCCATCTTTTCCCTAGCTGGGCCTCTCATTGTACTTCCTGTTTTTTGGTTTTAATTCAATCCGTATGGGTGCTTCACCGCTTTTCTCAAAAAAAAGAAGAAGGTTATTCCTTGATTGTCTTTAAGACTTTTGCTTGTGTTGTCGTGCTTGTTGCATTGGCATTCTGCACTTTGAGTGTTGTCATGTTGTGTCACGACATCTTGAGTGTGTATGTGTGTAATGTGGCACATTGATGTCATAATTGTATCATAAAAAAATTTGGTGTCCATTCTTTGATTGTTAATGTCTTGGACAAAAGTGTGGGACATTACAATTTGTCTTTGTGCTTGACTCCTTAATCACTTTTCAAGACATTCACATCTTTTGCCTAGGCTCCATCCAATGTGTGTGGTTCCACACACTTGTGCACCCTCCATTTGGATACTTTCTTCTTCTTGCTTTTTTTATGCATATTGCATGTGCATAATATCTGTACTTGACCTTACTCTTAATTTCAAGCATGCACTCTATCATTACCCTATGCAATGACTCTTTTGCATGCTTCTCTTCAAAGCCAAGATTTTAAAAAACCCCAAAACAACTACCCTAGTTTTTGGCTATCTACAAGATTACTATTGGACCTCGAATGCTTCTACATCACAAGTAAATAAAACTAGCACAGAGTTGATCACAATGAGATAGAACTAGCAAAGAGTTGCAAACATAGCAAGGTCCATGCCTAAGAATGATATCTTCATGGATAGTTTTTGCATAGAACCCCTTCAAATCCAATCCCTCATATGAGTACGAAACCCATGTATCCTGTCTTGGTTTTCTGTTCATCCACCTTTATGGATACCCAGTCTTTTTTCTAAAGAAATGTAAAAATCAAATCATACAGCGTTGAAGATAGGATTGTTGTCTATTATGTACGGAGCATAAATTGTCTTTTTTATTGGAGTTTAAAGTAGTTGGAATATGTCGGTCGCCATACGCAATAAACTTGTCCCGAATGTCATTTCATTCGTGGAAAGGGCATCTGGTTTGGGGAGGAAAGCAACTACAGTCACTGTTTGAAAACGTATGAAGTTTCTCAATAGTCGGCGATCCATACAAATTACTACTTATTCTATATATCATTTTATCGTTTTCAATAATAAAATAAATCCTTACAAAGTAGATTTATTTTCTTTTGAAAGTTTCAAGGTTTGCATTTTTTTTCCCAAATCTTCATAAAAAAAAAAATCATAATAAATTCTGAGATTCAACCCTCCGTGGGGTGGCCATGCCCATCCAAAGGCTGAGAAAAATGCGACATAATTGCAACAAGCTCGATAAAATAACAATAAATATTGTGGAGGAATGATACCATTGGAATCTTTAATACTTCACCGGTCACTGGTGTGTAGGGTTTCTCACTAAAGAAAGGAATTCAAGTGTAAAGGTAAATAAACTTTTCCTTTTAACATTAGGTTAATTCAATAGAAGCATAAATTAATTTAGAATGTTGTAAAAGTAACAATTGAATAATTAAATATTGATCTAGGAAAGTAAATGTGAATAATTAAATATTGATTTAGCTTTAGGCTTGATGTATAACTTTGATGAAGATTTTGGAATCTAGATGTCTTAGAGCTAAAAGTTGATCCTTCCGTCTGTGTCTTGTCTTAGATTCTATGTAAGATTTGTACCCTATTATGGGTCAAGTTTGTCCCTATAGATCATTTCCATGTACATATATATATATCCTTTGCCTTGTGAATATGATCTCATGGGTTATGTGCCTCAGATCTTGGTTTACCTGATTATGTGTTGTCTGCTCTACTTTGAAATCTAGTAGTATACATCAATACATTTAGAGAGTTGCGTAGGGGACAAGTTATTCTATGTCCCCCCCCAGCAAAGAACCAACCTTATAGTCATGCCAATGATTAAATACAACAATCTTTAGCCACACAAATGCTCCTAGGATGAGTATGCAAATTCAAATTCTTTTTAGTGCACCTATTCAAAAGATTCCTATAGTAAATGCTTCTCGGATGAGAGAGGATGAGAGAGGATATTTGCATGCGAGTGGATGTGAAATGCTTCAAATACTAAGACATAGCAACAATTTGTGCAAAATGTGTATTTCGTCAACTCATAATGACTAGTGAAATGGGTGGGAGTTGGCTAAATTTGAATTTGAAAATTGAAAATTTGAGGGGTCATATCTGTAGTCACAAGATCGATCTCATCCTCACAGGAATGACCCAAGCTAATAAAATAGTGCAATATATGTTAGATAGGGAATAATTGTCTAGATATAGGAATGCAATAAATGTAGGATGTATAGGGAAGTGTGTAGAGATGGATAAGGTCCAAATAAATGTATGGGAGCATGTATGAGTCAGAATAGGTGAAGGCTAGGGGAATGATCCAAATTTCCCACATGTCAATATGTAATTTCATTAAGACATTCTCTCCAAATTGTCACAAAACTAAATGGAAATTGGCACGGGTATGCAAATTTCACCATTATGTTTTGCCCCTACTTTGAGGTACATTTGAATCCTATAATGATCATCTAGCTCAAAGTATGTGGCACTCACAAAAATGCATCTAAAACAAATATTCAAACATAAAAGGATACCCAGGTCCATGTAAAGAAATGGACTCTGCTAAATGTCATCATGTGTGTTGATCCTTTGGCATGCACACTCCATGGAAATAGAGTTGTATGACTTACTAGTGTGTGGGATATTGGACTACCACATTATGAGCTAAGCTCTGACTAGATACATTGATAGGTCTTTATGTAGCATTTGTCATTACCTAAAATTTTGATCATAGGAATGTTAGTGACACCATATGCCCCCTATAATTAGGGGCATCTATTGGATGCAAGGAATTAGAAGAGGGAAAAAGATAGTACATGAAATGTATATGTAAACTAATGATAAGCATACAAGCATATGAATCATATAAAGTACGTGTGACATCATGCAATAAGCATATAAAACATGTAGAATGATAAAGCATGGAAATTATATGGGTTGGAGATGAATCTCAAGGTATAATATTACCCCTAGTGTTGATAGTGTTTAATGGGAAAAAAGAGGGGGATTTAGTTTAGGGTTGATTTCAATGGTTTATGTAAATCCTCATTTCTCCACTAAACATTCAAGGACTTCAGCCGAGTAGGAAGTCTACTACAGGCCTTCGGTCACTCAGAACATAGGGGAAGATTGGAATTGTGTGATTTAGTTGTTTAATTAACTACAATTATGCTCAAAACCATAATTATGAAAAGTTGGAAGCAAATGGACAAATTATGGAAAATGTTCACACACAGAGATATCAAATGACAATCAAATGCGTACCAAATTTTAAAGTTCAGAAAATGGAAAAGTTGGGGACTAATGAGCAGGCACCCTAGTCTAGTGCCACCATTTTTGTCGGGATCGGGGAATCTTGTCTGCAACCTGTTCCTGTTGTTCCAGAGATTTTCCTGTTGCGGGATCCAAAGGACTAATGAGTGGGCCCCCGAGTCTAGGTCCCTATTTTCTTTTCTAATCTACAATTCTGACAGTCTGCACTACTCTCCTGCAACTCCATTTCCTGCTCCTACAACTTGTAATCTGCAATCACAGAAAAATGGGTTGGGGGTTGTGGTGTTTAGAGGCTTGCCTCAGTCAAGCCCTGAAGAGACATTCAAGTCTTCCAAACACTGTTGTCAGATAAAGATTGTGTATCCCGGTGGGATAGAGGTGAAATCCAAATGATAAATGATTGAAAACACAAATGATATCACCTTGTAGTGAAGATCTCATGGAAGGAAGATGATCTTCATGCCATGAAGAGATGGATGCCAAATCTGCAAATACAAACACAAGAACAATGCTCTTCTCTGCCACACAATGAATATTTTGAATGCTCTAATCACAAGAATGTATAAAGTTCACAATTACAATCTAGTTTACAAACGATAACCTAATCATCCTTATATATGCAACTACAAACATTCCTACTAAGAGTTTTGTAATTCAAACTTATCGTGTTGGTATAGGACCTAAATAATGGTCATAAACTGACACCTTGAAATTGGTCCTGACCTAAAATAGGGTAGGACTAGGGCACGGGCGCCCAAGTCCTCCCCCTATTTCAGGTAGGAACCATGTCAAGTGCAATTCCTGAGGCCTAATTGTCATGAAACATTAGGGTTTTCTCATTATGAGTCATCAAAATCATACAAGATACTCTAAATGCATACTAAGGGACCTAGGAGCTAAACCTTAAGAGGGAAAAGCCCCCAAGAGGATATTTTCTGATGTAACATTTAGCCCCCACTTTAATGTATGTATAAATGTGAGGCCAATACATGTATTAAATTATGGTTAACAAACACAACAAACATGCCAAGCACAGAGAAGACAGTAACATGCACACAAAACATGAAGAAGATAGTTACAGTCACGCAAAACATGGAGAAGACAACATTGAAGACATGCACAACACAATGAATATAGAGAATGTAGTGAAGGCAATGATGATTTTCTTTTTCTTTTTCTTTTTCATATATATAAAATGTAGATGCAAGTACAAGGAAAGTAAACACACCACCCATAATGCAAGAGGGACTCATTGCCACTGATCTTTAAGACTGCATATGGGGCAACAGACACGCAAAACAAATCAAGCACGCCATACAAATCAAGCACGTCATACAAATCCCGAAGCATAGGAGGGAATCATTGCCACCAGTCTTTAAGACTATGCTTGGGCACAAACACACAATACACACACACTTGGAAGACATGGAGAAAACACGACAGATAAGCGATGGAGTGTTCCTATTTCTAGGTTCATCACCATCTCAGGCACATTAAACGCACACACTGACGATTGGGCTCCACCAAACAATCACCAAAGACACACTTAAGGGTTGAGTTAGTCACAGAACCACTCCCCGCCTCCGTAGAGGACTTTTTGAAAATGACAGGATGTGTACTCTCCATGAGAACTACACCATCCCTGCCTCCGCAGAGGGCTTAAGAAAAGGATGTGATATCCTGCCTCCGCAGAAGGCTTAAATGATTGTAATAGATTTCAAACAAATCTCAGAGTGCAGGAGGGACTCATCATCACCAGTCTTTAAGACTGCACCTGAGAACAAGCACATTGCTAACATCTAAAACAAATAGTTTACCTTATATATGCCCCCACCATACGGTGGTTGATATTAGGTACCGTTATCAAGCACGTTAAGATAGGAAGAAAACACACAAGGGAACACGAGCTCTCGTAAAGCCCATGCCCCCCAAAGGTGACATGTACTTTACGATCACCAAATGTTCCCACAAACACATCCCTGCAAGAAAAGTGTTAGTGTCCATATAATCATGATAAACAACAATGCATGATGTAAGATTCAAGATAGACAAAGTGCATGGAACATTAGTATTGTTATGTTTTGTAAGTGCAAACATAGCATTGAGATCACACAGAGTGTTTCTACTAGCCAAGTGTCAGATAATATATAACAACGCCATCGTCATGTATGGATTAGATTCATTTTTTTATTACTCACTAAAGGGACACTAGGTCTGTGCATCAGTATAAAATATTTTTCGTCATCCGCCTGCTAGATAGAAACACTAGAGGAAGGGAAACAATAAATCAAGAGAGGAGAAACAAGTGTCTTAGGGACAGTCACATAGGATGGTGCCCCCAAGTCACCAACCGCAATGCTATGTCTGTAAGACACAACACACAATAGTGAAAAATAGAGGAGAGGCAATATAGAAGAATGATGATACAAATAGAAGAATGTCACAATAGAGGCGGTCTCTTAGTATCCTGGACCTTACAAGAGAATCAAGGGTCATCCTAGGAGGCCTAAACAACACATAACACATCATGGGGGAAACACATCAAGAGAGATAAAGGGTTAGAAATACATACCTGTTTCATCCCAATGTTAAGAGCATACATATCTAGGATATCTCTCATGTTGTTTTGGTCTTGTTGATATTGTATGAACATTAAGTTTAGGATGATAAGAGGCTTTAGTGGGCTTCAAAGAGCGGTATCATATATTGGCTTTGTAATTAATTCCAGCAACTTGTAAAGGTACTCTGATTCCTTGTTGATTTACACCACATCCATTACCTGCATAGTCGTGATTTTTGTACAATATTTGAAATCCACGACCATAGAGAGAATCCATTTCTTTAGAAGAGGGTGAAGCCTCATAGATCTTGTAATTTTAGTGTAAGTGAGAGTATTGTTTTTATTTTCTACCAAGGGGACTTTAGGTTTCTTAGGTGCTACAAAAGATTGCTTAGGTGGTGTAGACACCCAAAATTGACTCATTTCATTATCTATCAATTTTTTGCATTTTCACCATTTGCATCGGCATTTAGGTAACTTTGTCCTAGCACACTTGTCTTGAAAACATTTAATCACCCATATTTCTAATTAATTAAATAAATCATATTTATTTAGTTAATTTCCCTTTAATTTTCATCTAATTTCTTATAATTAAATAATTTTTATTATTTAATTATTTCTTATATTTCTTCCAAACAATTAAATAAATTTCTTAATTTATTTAATTGGTTTCCTCCATAGTAAATAAATAAAATCAATATTTTATTTATTTATCTTATCATCACCTCTATAAATTAAATAAATTTCAATTTATTTAATTTATTTCTTCCCTTAGTTAAAATAATCCCTTATCTTATCACTTTCTTCTATGTGTACAAGTTGGCCTTGTTCATTGGAATGATCTAGATTGAAATTTCAATTGGTTCTAAAAATGACTATCCTCATCATCAAGCCCTTAAAATAGGATATCTCTCTATTTTAAGTAAACTTATCATCAATAACAACCCAACTACAATCATTTAATATAGGTCTTACCTATGGACACATGGCTTGTGCACATTCATCTATGTCATCTTTTAATCTCATCCCTCCATTCTATCTTATCATCTCCACTGTTGATTGATTTTGGTTGAGGTTTATATAAACACCCTCTCATTCCATACTTCTAATCAATCCAGTATTATCATAGCGCCTATATTATCATCCTGAGCATATTAAGCATTTGAGCTTCCATTGCATCCATTGAGCATATTATCACTATCATCTATTCATCATGGCAGCTTTGATCTTCATGATTGTTCATTATTGAGAAGCAATCCACATCACAAACAAGGAATCATATAATCTAGGTGATCTTGTTCTTGAATTGCATGCATTTGATTTCACTTGGATTTGATTCTTTGATGGTGGTAGGATTAGGTTTTGATTTACACGCTTGATCTTATTGACCTGATTTTTACCTATCCACATTTTGGCACGCCAGGTGGGACTCACGTCCTTGATTAACTTTGCTTTTTGAAGTTGTTTTTGTGAAGTTTAGGTTTTTCAGAGCGCTTACGGCAACTTGTAGTCGCATCTAAGCGAAAACCAGTCGCTTCTAAAATTTCTGCATCACTTTTGATTAAGAAGTAATCACTTCTAGTTGATAGTGCATCATTTTTGATCAAAAACGTCTCGCATCCAACTGTTTCAGTTGCTTTCAGCAATCTAGGGTTTTCATCTAATTGCAGGTTGTTGTGCTGGATTTTTATTGATCAATTAAGGGTTCTAATCTATGTTTTGCATGTCTCTAATCATCATATCATCTACCAATCAATTTGATAAGGGTTTTAATTTTAATTGAGCTAACATCCTTGGTTTTGCAATATCTCATCAATTTGCCATTATAGGGTTTTCAATTGATCAATCTGTACTTGCAGGGTGTCTATCTGAGCTAATTTCATCCACTGGACTTGATATTTTAGGATTTTGCAATCTTTGATAATCATTTCTTTCATGATCCCAACCCTAATTGAGTAGGAATAGGGATTTTTTTTACGCATCCTGCAGATTTAGATCGATTTTGAGTAGTAACAGGTCACATCTGGTATTTCTACGTCACTTTTGAACAAAAACTAGTCACTTCTGGCAGAAATCATATCGCTTATGATCAATAGTTAATTGCTTCTGGTAACTATGTGTCGCTTCCAATTTTGTCATTTATAGTTTGATCTTTCTTGGCTACTAATCATCTATTTGTGCATCATCTTATTATTTGTCCAAGAAAAGGAGGCTTTGAAACTACTAACATATCTGTTGCAGCTTTGATCAGTCCAAGACATATCATTTTTATCACTAATTTAGGAACCTTTGGATTTGGTGCTTAAAAGGAACCATTGTTTGCTCCTTGCTTGTTTTATCTTTCTTGAATTGCTTGCTAAGTATGTGTGTAACCCAAATTTAATAACAAAAGTATCCTCTCCCCTTGCCTATCAAATGGATCTTGGGTGCATGAGAACTTGTTATTAGCTTTAGAGGGTCTGCCTTCCCAGTGTGAGAAGGGGTATGACCCAAGCAGTAACAAGCTAAAGCCAAGCTCTTCCAAGTCGCTACATAAAAAAAGTGTTTGTGTTGAAAGCCACAAACAACGAGTGTAGTTGTGTTACACCAACGAATATTTCCCCCAAAACCCCATTGAGCATAACCTCTTTGGGCTGGGAAGCCTCCATTAATGGAGTGAATCACCGCACGTGTAGCCACCCGAACGAATGCCTATTCTAGCAACCTTTGTGTAGTGGTCCAAATCCCTCTATTTGTTGACGCAGAAGGCCGGGCCTTTGAAGATGCCCTGACTCTCGTGGTTCTTAGTAGAGATAGCAGAGACAATCCTAAGGTTTGCGAGCCTTGGGAAAATTGGAACTTGGTATGCGTGAATGCCATGGAGAAGAGACGGTGCTACCAAGATCCTGAAGCTATCTGCTTTGAATAAGCACAACAAGAGGATTCAACAAATACAATCCTTTGCCAGCCTAGGATTGTATATGTTTGTGAATGTTGTGTATGTGAGTGACTGAAATCATTGTTTTCTTGCCAAAATTCACCAAAACACACCCTCTGTCAGACCTAAATCACTTATGAACTAAAATTGCTCACTTCTAGCTAAACTGCATCACTTTTAAACAACAGAAAATCACTTTTGCACTGAAACTACTCTCATCTGGTAAACCTGGTAGCTTCTGGTTAGCACTACACTCTGTCACCTAAAACTACCCAGATCACTTTTGAGCTATCCTACCTTGCTTCTAAGCTATTCTTCTTCGCATTTGAGCTATCACAGATTACCTCTGGTCATTTTCAGTCTGCTCATCTTATTTGCTATCTTTTCTTCAAACTGAGCATCAAACATGGGTATCTATCATCTATCTATCAACCTGCTCAACTATTCTTCAACAGTCTTAATCATCCAATCTTATCATCCCAAAATCATCATCTAAAATCCATGAGCTTTGGTTGTCATCTCTAGGGTTTTCAAGTTCTATTTTATCCTATCAATCTGATCAATCTCTTCTAAGAAATCATATCCCAATCATTTACAACCTTCATCAAACATTCTACGAAAAACTACATCATGTCAACCTTAGAGTAACTCCAAAATCTCCTTCATATGCTTCATCACATGCATGCAAGCCAATCACCTTTAGAGCAGCGAACCTTTCAAAGCATCCAAGACATGATTCAAATGTTTCGAACAAGCCAATCCTCACGCATACAATACCTCTTGGTAGAAATCCAACACCTCTTGGCCACTTGCAAAGTCAAACAAACATATTCCCGACCATCCTATCTGGCACTTATCCCATCATATCTATCCACTCATCAACTCAATTCTATACCAACTTATTCCATTTCTTCCAATGTTAGCCCTTATCCATGCCAATCTCCACCTCAACAATAATTATCCTATGACATCCCTTCATCAACACATCATCAACCCTTTCAATCACAACAAATCATATCACAAGAAGCCCAAACTCCCCGTGTTTTACGTCAACCTCATGTATCACCTTCACCTTCATGTCATGTCAATGCCATATCTACCCAACAATGGCCACCTCAAATTTATCAAGACCATTTCCAAGGCCAAAAGGTGTATACAAATCCAAACAATCCCTTGTACATAAATCAAGCAAGTCCAAGTACACCTTTCCAACAAGACAACCAAGTATCATTGATAGATCTAAGTCCACCTTTGCAACCGAAAGCACATCCAAGTTCAAGTGACACCTTGTACATAAATCAAGTGTCCTTAGGCTCACCCATGCTACAAGATTTAATATCCTTTGATGAGGGAAATACCAATCTAGCCAATGCATCTTATGAGTATCCTCCATCATTATCCACCCCAATGCCAACACATGAGCCTACTAGTCCTATCCGAACACCACCATGTGATCCCAATCCAAGTCCATTGGTCTCTCCACCTTCTAATCCAATAAGCCCTTCATTACCTTCATCACCATATAATTTCACTCCTTTACCAAATGAAAATGTGGAGTATATTTTACGACGGATGCTTGAAGTAAAACTCATTGAACTTCCTAAAGTCAAACCATGGGAGGAAAGTACATACAATGAACATGGCTATTGTGCATATCATAGGATTAAAGGTCATAATACAAATGTATGTCCCGTATTTAGGCCACTCCTCTATAAATTGTCACCCCCGTCCAATCCAAGTCCTAGCCCATCAAACTCCATTATCCTCCATCCCATCAAAGTCCTAATCCTAAGCCTACAACACCATGATCCACTATTATTGTTCATCTATTATATTGCCCATCTACCCATACACTTGCAAAGGATGTGATCCAATGGCTACTAGCTAGGAATCGATTATGCCAAACAACCATTCATGAGCTTATTAAAGAACCTTCAAACACTTTGCTTATTCCTACAATCCCATCATGTGATCCACAAGCCATCAAGCCTAATCAAGAGCCTAACACTATTAGCCCAAGTCAAGAGCCATTGTACCCTCATGTTGAGGACGAAGGACCTATCAAGCCTATTGAAGAGTCACAAAACATGAGTCCATAAAGTCAAGAGTTATCATACCTTTATGTTGTTGACCAAAAGCCTCTCCAAGAGTTCTCCACTTCCATCCAAAATCAAGAGGTATGTCAAGAGTCTAATCTAAATCATGTGGAAACATCAAGCCCTCATCCTAATCAAGATCAAATCACTTCCATTTAACCTATCCATAACATTTATCTTTTCCATGATCAAGATTATACCTACGAAGAAGCTATCTATGAGCAACTTGATCCTATACCTATCCATGAGCGAGCCATCCTAACCCAACCTATCCATAACATTTATCTTCTCCATGATCAAGATGATACCTATGAAGAAGCTATCCATGAGCACCTTGATCCTATCCATAATCCTATATCCATCCATGAGCAAGATATCCAAATGGCTCCAATCCATCCTCCACCTAGCCCTATCCCTAATGAGAAAACATCCACTGGTTATGATGAGACATATACTTCCTAAGAAACCATAGATGATCAAACCAATAGTTTGGATCTACATGCACATAATCAAGATCCTAATGATCCTTCCACCTTGACTATGAACCCCATTTTAAATCCACCATCATGTCCTCTTGGTCTTACTACCCTCATATATGAATGTTCTTCCCTAGGGGAGCAACAACCATTGTCTACCACCCAACCTTCTCCATCCAATAATGAACTCAAGTCTAGTTCCCAAAACATGCCTAGTCCCATTGGCAATCGCATGTTTCAACAAGATAAAGATGTTGGTAATTCCTCTATCCCTCATAAGTCTACGTATTGTCATAAGTGCCATAACTCTCCCAAAGCATATGTTGCCTTTTCACCTCCACTATCCTACAAATCACAAAAGCATGTGACCATACACCTTCTGCCATCTACTTTTCCACCATTATGGCCAACTCCTAATACCCCTCCATCCACCTTGCCTCCACTACTCCCAACACCTAATTATCCAGTTATCCATAAACCCCCTCATATTCCTTATCATGACCAACAAATGCACATATCATCTAAACATGAAGCTTTCACTTATTCTGCCAAATCCATTCCCAAGGGATTCAAAAACAAACAATTAGATGCCTCTTATACCTCTAAAGCCAAAAATCCTACCACGAATCATACAAATCCTCATGCCTTAGGGCACAATTGCAAAAAATCAAAGCAAAATACATCCAAAAAGCTACCTAAGTCCAAACCTCCACAAGAAAAGTCCAAAAGCAAAATGGTTTGGGTCCCTAAGCAAAAAGAAGTCAAGTCAAAGAGGCATCCACCTCTGAAAAATCCCAACCATCCCCTTCCATCCAAAAATCCCACAAGAAAAGAAAAAATCATAAAAATACTCTGTCTATGTGGGTACCTAAATCACTCAACCACCCATCTCCTAAGCAAACATCCCCATTACTTCCTACACCACCTTCCCATCAAAAGCTTTAATGTTTATCACGGTGTGTGCAACCATTGGTCATGGTTCCCTTCCATCCCACATTTCCACATACCTCCATCACCCCATCATTCAACTATTATCCTACATATCCTCCTAATCACCTTCCTATGGTCCATGCTTTTGCATAAGCCTTTTATCCATCCTTTTCCATAAGTCCTATATAATCCACATCATAATCCACTATCATTCCTCCATAATCCATATCATAATCCACTATCTACCTAATCCATTTCCCTCTCACATCTCCCTATCAACATCTATGAGCACACTTGACATGGGCAATGCAGTTGACATCCATCTCTAGTGGGACTATCACCTTTCATAGAACTAGACACTTGAGTCCCTCCTATCCATTACCATGGTGAAAACCTAGCAAACAGGTGCCATGTGTAATTGTCATCCCATCAAAAAAAAAATTTAAAAAAGTAAAGAGAAATCCCTTCATCCAATGGTGAAAACCACCCTTGGTGGCACCTTACCGTGATGAAAACCTGGCAAACAGGCATCATGTGTAGGTTGATCTTCTATGTCACTTACACTTGGGGGCACATTGTCTCATCCACACTATCATTTTCCATCCTATCATGTCCTATCTTGCCATATCCCATCTTACCATCCTTCGCCACTATACCCATATATCTATCCTATTAAGTCCATTTATCCTTCCTTCTTCCTTTTGATCTTGATAAAGATTAAGGGCAAAATGTTGAAAAATGTTTTGGATATCTTTTGATATACCTCACCCTTTCCAAACAATCCTATCATTATCCACTCATCATAAGCCTTGACATGTAAAATCCTAAGTCTACTACCTAGAATGGGGCATGTTATTCTTATGCGACATAGTCTTTGGAGATCACATCCTAGCTCCATTATGAGGTATACATCCATCCACAATAACCTATCCTTTTTATCCATCCCTCTATCATGAGTCTTCCATCTTATCCATTATCACCCATCCTTTTATCCATCCATATAACATGAGCCTTCCATCTCATTTACTAATTGCTCATCCTTTTATCCATTCATCCAATCCCATTTACCTCCTTCCACCTAGACGTGGTTTTTCCCCTTGTCATTGGTATCAAGCACAAAGGCTACCCAAATTGTAAATCCAATGCCATCCCAAAACATCTAAAAAAAAAATAAATAAATATTCTCAAAAATCCCAACAAAAAATCAAAATATTCCCAACAAATCCAAAAAAAATCAAAACATTTCAAAAATCCAAAAAAATTAAAAACATATCAAAATCCAAAAAAATCAACATATGTCAAAAATCCAAAAAAAGAAAAAAGAAAAAACACTCAATTCCATCAATTCATCAAATCAATACAAGTAATAAACTCAAATGCAAGTCATATCAATCCACACCAATCAAGCTAATCAATTGTGTCAAATTATCCAATCACATCAATGGCCTTGATCCTAAGCTTGTTGTAAATCAAGTCAATCAATCATCATCATCATCAATGGGATTTACCATTCCCACATCCTAGTGTTGATCTAGGAATATATCGTTCCCCACCATGACAACACTTTTATCATCATCAACAAATCAATCAATCAATTAATCATTGGTTTACTGCTTGACAGGGGCAATACCTTGTTTGTTTTTGAATCATTTGTACACACTTGCTTGCTTGTGTATGTTATCATTTTATCTTGCATTTGAATCACATCTCTCTCATCTCATCAAACATCTCATACATCATCAATAACACCATCCAACACCTTTCAATCAATCTCATCAATCTGATCAACTCAACAATAAACCAATCATAGCATCATCAACTATCAGAAAAATAAAACAAGAACTACATCTCATCTCTATCGTGCAAATCCTTAATCCCGTGGATACAGGGTATGTAGGCAATCTGAGATATGAAAGAAGCACTCTAATTTAGGCATAGGCAATAGACCTTTCTCATCATCCATCTTTCATCTTTCCTCTAATCATCCTCTAATCTTTCATCTCACTTTCTTCTATCTTTCATCACTTATCTCATCAATAAGCCTAGAACTACATATAATCATGTCTCATCACCATCGTAATGTGCTTTGATCCCGTGGATGCATGGTATGTAGACAGTCTGAAATACAAAGGAAGTATCTAGTACACAAGCACAAACGATCCACCTCACTCCATCTTCTTCTCTCTGACTAGCTCAAGTAAGAAGCAGACTATGCATATCAGAGAAAGCTCAAGTACTCAACAAATCATGGATAAGCCGAAAGCTATTTGTCCGCATGCCTCAAGCCAACATTAGCTATACCATTTTGTCATTTTTTAGCCTTCAACAGGATATATCTTTCCTCACAACAAGGAACCATCTTAATCCATCCAAGAGCACTTAAATTTGGCAAGAGAACATGATGACAGCATCTTTTATTTTATCGTTTGATTTTTTTTGTCCCTTTACTATGCCTAATCAAGACTGTCATGATCTATCATATCTTAGTATGTTGTGATGAAGTATGGAATGGGGCATGGTCATATTGCTTTCGTATGTTGTGTTTGTGGGATGATCTTATTCTCTTCCTATGTGTATTGGTATCTTGTACATGTTGAAAGGAAGCTAGGTGTGCGGAAAATACTTCCTACACTAATCTAATGAGGAGAGGGCTATGCAAATTCAATTTAATCCTTACAATTACAATAACATTAAACATCTAACAGAGATATTGCAGCAATACACATAGAACTAGAAATAAGACAGAAGAAGAGAGACAAAGATATAACGTGGGGAAAACCCTTATCGGGTGAAAAACCCCACACTCAGAAACCTGCACAATGTATTATCAAAATTGAATATGGTTTACAATACACTTGCAATGCAAGCTTCAATGGTCTTCGACACTCATGTCTAGAGTCAATCCGGTAGCATAACAGTACCCGTCAATCACATACTACTTCTCCTCCTCCAAGCACCTATTTATATAGAATATACAAGGCAAAATTGGTCATATCTTGGAATGGGCATCCAACTTGGCCTCATGGCCCAAAACTGATGCCTATAGACACTTGGTCAACATTGTAGAATGTATCTGACACTTGTCCACAAATCCCATCCCAAAGAGGTTGCCTATTTCCAAAATTGGCTATGACAGATGCTCTTACAACACGGCCATCATAGAATCTGTCATAGCGGTTACAACTTACAGCTGTAAGAGAATCTGTCATACACAGGCTATAAATAACATATTCTCTTACAACATGTCATAGTCCACCTTGGGGCACCCAAATATGCCTTTTTCAAAGATGCTTCATGACACATGTCTTCACCTATCTTACAAGCTTCTATTTCTGACTCTTACATGTCATAACTTTATCATAGGAATTCGTCATAACCGTTTCAGTCAAGCATTCCCTTACACAACATCCAAGATGCCGACACATGGAAAAATACTCCTACCACAAAGTGGGACGCCTATCTCCTCATGTGAGGACAAAATTACAAGTTGTCATCTTCCATGTAGGATGACACATCACCGTGCCACATCCCACAAAATTACAATATGGAATTTACAGTTAATTTAAAACATAGACAATGAATAAATAAATTCAATCATAAATAATGCAAGAAATTACCAAGGTTGAGACACCTTAATTCCCAACATTCTCCCACTTGTCGAACACTTTGTAAGAGATAATAGAATAACATGATTTAACTGCTATAGGCCGAGAGGCCCATAGACTCCAAACACCATCTAAACTTCTCTGTGCCCACTGGCTTCGTCAATGCATCTGCAACATTCTTCAAAGTATCTACCTTCTCCAAATTTACCTTCCCATCCTCTACCATGTCTCACACGAAGTGAAACTGAACATCAATATCTGAACACAATCTCTTAAGCCAAATGGCTTCCTTACAAGCGTGAGTTGCTGCCATATACTTAGCTTCTGTTGTGGACAAAGCAACCATAGGTTGTCGCTTACTCATCCAACTAATAACACCACAAAATAGTGTAAACACATAAGCACTGGTGGGTCTCCTACTGTCAATGTCACCTACCCAATCTGAATCCACAAATCTATGAATATCAACAGAATGTGGAGGTCTTGTAGCATTACCATGATAGCATATGGAATACTCAGAAGTACCCCTCAAATATTTGAACACTTGCTTAACTGCATCCCAATGAACCCTTCCAAGATTAGCCATAAATCGACTAAGGACTCCCACTGCTTGGGCAATGTCTGGTCTTGTGCAGACCATAGCATACATCAAACTTCCAATAGCACTAGCATAAGGTACTCTGCTCATGTCCTCCACCTCACTAGGAGATTTTGGACAATCCTCAACAAACAACTTTGTCCCCAAAGAAATAGGAACACACAATGGTCTACAATCTGCCATGCTAAACCTATCCAACACGGTCTTCACATACTTACTCTAGCTTAACTAAAGTTTTCTGTTAGTTATGTCTCTTCTGATTTCCATTCCTAGAATGTACCTGGCTGCCCCTAAATCTTTCATTTCAAACTGTGCTGACAATTGATATTTGAAATCAGAAATCATATTCTTACCCTTCTCAATGAGCAACATATCATCAACAAATAATGCAACAATGAGAATACGATCACCATCAAACTTATAATACACACAGTGATTCGATTTCGATCTCACAAATCTGATAGACAACACAAAGGCATCAAACTTCAAGTACCACCTCCTATGAGACTACTTCAAACCATACAAAGACTTCTTTAATTTGCAAACCAAATTTTATTTACCTTTCACCATGTAATGCTCTGGCTGTGACATGTAGATTTTTTCCTCCAAGTCACCATGAAGGAAAGTTGTCTTCACATCCATTTGTTCTACTTCTAAGTCATAAGCTGCTGCAAGAGATAACATGAATCGAATGGATGTCATCTTTGCAACGGGAGAGAAGATCTCACCATAATCTATACCCTCCACTTGTGAATACCCCTTCGCAACCAATCTAGCCTTATACTTCTCAACACTGCCATCTGCACCAAATTTCTTCTTGAACAACCATTTGCATCCAACGGGTTTCTGTCCAGGAGGCAAAGGCACCAAGTCCCATGTTTGATCCTTTTCCAAAGATTCATCCTCCATGGCCTCCTTCCAGGAACCTGCATCTTTCATGTCCATAGCCTCTGATACAGTTCTAGGTTCATCACTGTTAGTAAGCAAAGCAAAGGCACAACTAGAATCAAGCAATGTAAAACCAAACCTTTCAGGTTGCTTTCTTATCTGTGTAGACCTCCTCAAGAGTTGAGGTTGAGGTTCAACTTCTTCGTCTGAGCTTTTAGAGCTACAAGAGCTCTCCTCATCATCAGGTCTAACATTGTCTTTTTGTTCAGTCTTCTCAGGGGTAGCAGGAAACTGAACAACATCCTCTTTCTTTTATTTTTCTTCTGGTTGTAAAATAGTGGAAGAAGGTGTAAGCTCTCTGAAGATGACACTTCTGATATACAACACGTTTTTAGCCACAAGGTCCCAAAGCTTGTATCCTTTCACACAGACACCATAGCCAATGAAGATACACTTAACAGTCTTGTTCTCTAATTTTGACCGTTTCTCCCTAGGCACATGTGCATATGCCTCATAACCAAAAACACAAAGATGCCTTATTGAAGGCTTTCTACCAGACCACACCTCCATGGGTGTCTTTCCAACAAGAGCTAATGTAGGAGATCTATTTACAAGATAGCAAGCAGTGGCAACAGCTTCAACCCAAAACTTTTGTTCTAGGCCAGCTCCACTAAGCATACTCCTAGCCTTCTTCATCAGTGTCCTGTTCATTCTTTCTACAACTCCATTTGGTTGTGGGGTGTATGGAGTTGTCTTATATCTTTCAATCCCAAGTTCTTTTCAATATTTATCAAATTATGTAGAACAGAACTCACCACCATTGTCAGTTCTCAAACACTTAATCTTTTTACCAGTCTAATTTTCAGCAAAGGCCTTAAACTCCTTAAACTTACTATAGACTTCAGATTTGCTTCTGAGAAAATAAATCCATGTCCTTCCACTGTAGTCATCTATGAAAGATACAAAATATACAGATTTTGATAACGAAGGAACATTAACAGGACCAAATACATCAAAATGAACAAGGTCCAACACACCAAAAGACTTATGAGAACTTGAATAAAACTAAACATGGTTTTGTTTTCCATATATGCAATGTTCACAAAAGTCAAACTCAAGATTACAATCATCTAACCCCTCAACAAGGTTTTTATTTTTTAGGGTACGCAAACCCTTCTCACCAATGTGGCCAAATCTCTTATGCCATAACATTATCTTTTCAACAAGAAGCTTAACTTCCAAGGCATGAATACAACCATTAGGACTAGATACAACATATTTATTCACTGCTCATTTAGATGGTGGGCATGAAGTGACTGCTTCCATCTTCCTTGAGTCAGAAGAACTATTGCATTGTGAAATGCATGCCTCTAGCTGAAACATAGTACCTCTCCTAGTACCCTTAGCAATCACCATAGCTCCTCTAGTCATCTTGCATCCTTCTTTCAAAAAGGCAACTTGCACACCTGCATCATTCAACATACTTACAGAAAGTAGGTTTCATGCCAAGCCTGGGATGTACATAACCCTAGAGATCCCCTTCACTCGTCCATCAGGGAATTAGATAGACTCTTCCACGACCAATAATCTTCAGATGAGAGTCGTCACCCAGGTACACCTTTCCAATATCAAACTCCTCATACTTAGTAAACTAGTCTCGATGCGAGGTCATGTGGAATGATGCACCAGAATCAATCAGCCACACATTATCAGATGCATGGGTTGCCAGGGCTGCGATGAAGGCATCACCATCATCTTGTGACTTGTCAGACTCTGAATCTGGGTTGTTCTTCTTCTTTTTCTTTTCCTCTTTGCATTCCTTTCAGAAATGCCCAGATTTACCACAGTTCCAATAGATAGCCTTGGACTTTCCAGAGATTTGGATCTCCCACGGGATTTGGATCTACCCTTCTCAGCTTTCTTGTCCTTCTTTTTCCCTTTCTCCTTGGGTCTTCCACGAATTGCAAGAGCCTCTTTGGTTGCCTCAAAAGACTTTCTCCGCATCTCTTCAGATAATAGCAAAGAAACCACTTCATCCATTTTGAATGTGGATGTGGTGCTTCCAATAGCCATGACAAGGTGATCCCACGAGTCTGGCAAAGAACAAAGCAAGGTCATACAATGATCCTCCTCCTCCATCTTTACACCAACAAATGTCAATTATATAACCAGCATGTTGAAAGCATTCATATGTTCTGCAATAGATCCTCCATCCTCCATTCGAAGGGAATACAACTTCTTTATCAGAAAAAGTTTGTTAACCAGGGATTTGGCTTGATACACATCTCCCAACTTCTTCCAAAGCAAGTTTGCAGTAGTCTCCTCATGGACATTTAACAGGACAGAATCAGCAAGACTAAGTCTTATGAGACCCATAGCCTTCCAATCCTTTAGATCCCAATCAACTTGTGACATTGTAGCTAGTTTAGTTCCACTAAAAGTTTTCCAAAGGTCTCGATCAACAAGCACGTCTTCCATCTTGAGCTTCCACAGCTCGAAATTAGTGCCATTGAATTTCACCACCTCTATCCATCCAGATGTGCTTGCCATCTCCTTACTGCCATAAGATTCAGAATACTCTATACAAACTCCCACTCAACTTAAGATCAGATCAAAAAACTGCTACCCAACAGCTAAGACCAAAACTGGCCAGGCTCTAATACCAACTGAAAGGAAGCTAGGTGTGTGAAAAACGCTTCCTACACTAATCTAATGAGGAGAGGGTTGTGCAAATTTAATTTAATCCTTACAATTATAGCAACATTAAACATCTAATAGAGATATTGCAGCAATACACATAGAACTAGAAAGAAGACAGAAGAAGAGAGACAAAGATATAACGTGGGGAAAACCCTTATCAGGTGAAAAACCCTACACTCATAAACCTGCACAATGTATTATCAAAACTGAATATGGTTTACAATACACTTGCAATGCAATCTTCAATGGTCTTCGACACTCAAGTTTGGAGTTAGTCTAGCAACATAACAGTACCTGTCAATCACATACTACTTCTCCAAGCACCTGTTTATATAGAATATACAAGGCAAAATTGATCCTATCTTGGAATGGGCGTCCGACTTGGCCTCATAGCCCAAAACCCACGCCTATGGACACTTGGTCAACATTGTAGAATGTATCTGACACTTGTCCACAACTCCCATCCCAAAGAGGTCACCTATTTCCAAAATGGGCTATGAAAGATGCTCTTACAACTCTTACAACCGTCATAGAATCTATCATAGCGATTACAACTTACAGTTGTAAGAGAATCTGTCATACACAGGCTATAAATAGCATATTCTCTTACAACATGTCATAGTCCACCTTGGGGCGCCCAAATATGCCTTTTTCAAAGATGCTTCATGACACATGTCTTCACCTGTCTTACAAGCTGCTATTTCTAAATCTTACATGTCATAACTTTGTCATAGGAATCTGACATAACCATTTCGGTCAAACATTCCCTTACACAACATCCAAGATGCCGACACATGGAAAAATACTCCTACCACAAAGTGGGACACCTATCTCCTCATGTGAGGACAAAATTGCAAGTTGTCATCTTCCATGTAGGATGACACATCACCGTGCCACATCCCACAAAATGACAATATGGAATTTACAATTAATTTACAACATAGGCAATTAATAAATAAATACAATCATAAATAATGCAAGGAATTACCAAGGTTGAGACAACTTAATTCCCAACACATGTTGGGATTAGCATCTTGCATATCAATATCCTTTTGCATTTGAGAAGCTAAACAGTCTTTTATGCATCGAGACTATTCTATGCTAAGACTAGTTCCATACATATAACCAGCAAGGTGTCATTATGTGTAGTGGAGATAAGTTCAAACCTTTGCTTGAAGAGTCAAAGTCCATCTCAGGAACACTAGTTTCTATTCATATCTTGTGTATGTTGGTTCAACATTTTGACCTCATACGTCTAGATAAGATTGTAGTATGCTAGTTATGCATTGGATACCTCGACACCTTGGTCTTTTATACCCTAGTGCATAATATCCATATGCTATATCAAACATAAGGATTGAATTTCTCTACTTTTTGAGCAATTATTTCAAAGCTTGTCTTATCATCTATCTATTCCATCATAATCCTATGTAGTACTCAACTAGATCAATCATTTCTTTCATCTTCTTTTTTTCATCTTCACCATCGTCAACATTTCCCTCATCTTCATCTTGTAAAACAAGTGTGTTAGGCATACATAGGTACATATCATCATTATGCATCCATTTACATTATATACCATTAATATCATCTATATATTTGCATTATCATAACATCATCATCATGCATTGCCATTATATACATTTCTATCATCACAATATCATTAGCATAATACATTTACATTATTACCATTTGCATAATCATATCATCCTCATAGCCTCATTATCATAAACATTTGCATTACATATGTGTATATTTATCATAAACATCCATATAAACCATGAAAATACAAAAATAAATAACATCATAACATAAGTGCATCCATCATTATTACAACATCATATAAATAATCAAAATCATCATCATATATATCATCAAATGAGTCAATATACAAGTGTATATATATACAAATTAGCTATCCACAAGCCATCAAAAATGTATGTACAATTGGCTCATCGGCCTCACCATGATACAAAATATACAAAAACAAGGTAGCCCTAGTGACTACTGGTAGCTCCCTCACCCTGACCTCCACCACTAGGTCTTGCATCTGGTCCCCTATCTCTAGGAGGCCCCATCACTGAAGCTATCGACCATGACCCTCTCTCACACTCTAAGCACTACAACAGTAAAGAGCTCTGGATTTCTAAAGGAAACAAGCACAAATGAGCCTATTTGGCCTTGAAGGACCTACTTATAGCCCCTTTCCAAACCCTAATTATTCTATAGAAAGTCTATTTTCTTCTAAATTATCTCAATTTCTCCCATCCAACCCCTATTTTCTTTGTGTCAATCTTGTTTCTTACCTTTCATTTTATCACGAGCCAACCCAACCCTTCCTGGTTAGCCTGGATTACCTCTCAAGGGGGCATCACCTACCAGTTACACTGGGGCATAACCCTGCTTATCGAGCGAATCATTGTATCTTCTTTGACACAACGTTCTAATGAACATTGTATCAAAAAGGGGCAAAATGTAGACATCCAAAATTGACTCATTTCATTATCTATCGATTTATTGCATTTTCACCATTTGCATCGGCATTTAGGTAACTTTGTCCTAGAACACTTGTCTTGAAAACATTAATCACCCATATTTCTAATAAATTAAATAAATCATATTTATTTAGTTAATTTCCCTCTAATTTTCATCTAATTTATTCTATTTCTTATATTTCTTCCAAACAATGAAATAAATTTCTTAATTTATTTAATTGGTTTCCTCCATAGTAAATAAATAAAATCAATATTTTATTTATTTATCTTATCATCACCTCTATAAATTAAATAAATTTCAATTTATTTAATTTATTTCCTCTCATTTAAAATCATCCCTTATCTTATCACTTTCTTCTATGTGTACAAGTTGGCCTTGTTCATTGGAATGATCTAGATTGAAATTCCAATTGGTTCTAAAAATGACTATCCTCATCATCAAGCCCTTAAAATAGGATATCTCTCTATTTTAAGTAAACTTATCTTATCATCAATAACAACCCAACTACAATCATTTAAAATAGGTCTTACCTATCGACACATGGCTTGTGCACATTCATCTATGTCATCTTTTAATCTCATCCCTCCATTCTATCTTATCATCTCCACCGTTGATTGATTTTGGTTGAGGTCTATATAAAAACCCTCTCATTCCATACTTCTAATCAATCCAGTATTATTATAGCGCCTATATTATCATACTGAGCATATTGAGCATTTGAGCTTCCATTGCATCCATTGAGCATATTATCACTATCATCTATCCATTATGGCATCTTTGATCTTCATGATTGTTCATTGTTGAGAAGCAATCCACTTCACAAACAAGGAATCATACAATCTAGGTGATCTTGTTCTTGAATTGCATGCATTTGATTTCACTTAGATTTGATTCTTTGATGGTGGTAGGATTAAGTTTTGATTTACATGCTTGATCTTATTAACCTAATTTTTACCTATCCACAGGTGGGTTCAATGCTACTTTTGATGTGTCAAGGCTATTAATTTTATATTCACCTATACCGCAAGGATTAAAATCTAATGAGCACCAATCATCACCAAAGAGTGCATTCAATTGTGTAGAATCTTGCACAACATCATTCATGGCAAGGGGCATTAATGAATCAACTCATAAATTGTTTAATCTCATTTGATTGTGAACTGGTTTTTGCGTTTTGATATGTAAATAGTTATCTGGTTCACGATCAACATGAATAGTATGAAGTTTACCTTTGAATATAAATTTGATTGACTGATGTAGGGTGGAAGGAACTCCCCCCAATGCATGAATCCAAGGTCTACCAAGAATCATGTTGTAAGATAAAGAACTAGGCATGACATGAATTAGGGTAGGTACAATCATGGGACCCACCTGTACAGGTAAGGTTATAGTACCTACTGATTGACTACCATGATTATCAAAGCCATGAATGTTAAGTTTATCCGGTTTGATTTTTGATGTGTCGACCTTGATTTTGTGTAGTAGGTCAATGTTACAAACATTAAGAGCTAATCCATTGTCAATCATAACTCATTTTATCAATGTTTTATTTATTATGACAAAGATAATAAGTGGATCATATTGAATTTAAACTTCAATTGACGGTAATTCATGTGGTTGAAAGAGAATAAATGTTTTTGTCGCATGCATAATATCTAATACAGCTGCTAAATCATTAGGCTTAGCAGTAGGTGGGGCAATCACCTTTTTTAAATCTTCTTGGAGCATTATGTGATATGTAGGTGAAGTTTGTATTAAATCCCAAAGAGAGATCTTAGTCGAAGTAGCATGAAGCTACTCGACAAGATCATATTATTGACCACTTTTATGAGTAAGACGAGGTGCCGAGGGGAGCATAGGTTGAGAACATGGAAGAGAGACAAGCACATGAGGTGCTTGCTTTCTTTTCTTGTTATTATGAGTGTTGTATGTGTGAGAAATCACATTGTGGTGTGGTTGTTGAGCACCTTGAATTGTAATCACTGGTTTTAAACAAGAAGGTGCACTAGGTGCCCCCCATACAATCATCTTAGGAATATTACTATAAAGTATATTAATGAAGATTGAATTAACATTGTTTTCCTCTCGATTATACCCAACATCTATCCCTAAAGGATCTAATGTGACACCTTTTCTCATTCACTAATGCTACATCTTGGTCAGGGAGAGCATTGGAATGAGAGGAAGGTACAATTTTTTAAAGAAGGCAAGGTATTGTATCATTAATAGAGTTATCTGTAGTCTTCTCTTCTAAGGTTCTTGGACATTCAACTATAGGAGAAGTAGGATAACTTATGGAATCATCACCATCATCATCATCATCATCATCATATGTTTTAGCTATTAATTCCAAAGCATTAAGAGGAGCTTCACACTCATTATTCTCAATGTGTCTTGTTAAATCTTCTATTACCCAAGGGTATGTATTCATGAGAGATATGAAGTTGTCATAATCAAATAAATAGTAAATGATTTAAAATGAAGAGCATTTAAATATACCCTTGTGATACATAGCTTGTATATAAGTGAGAACATGAGGATTCATATTAAGAAATTTGTAGAAACTCTCGGAAGTTTTTAATATATGCATGTAAAGATACCAAAGAGTGATGAGATGAAGATGCCATAATGAAATGTCTTGTAACATCAATTTAAAATCATATTTTAAAGGCTTTTCAAAAGTTATGCAAGAGACAAGTCCAAAACTATGTATGAAAATGACCTAAAATGCTTTATTTTTTCAACTTTTTTCAATGCAAATAAGTGAAAGAAAAGGTGTTGTAAGGAAATTGATCAAGTGAAGAAAGTAATATGTCTAATATCAGTCCAATACATCAATAATATCCTTCACAACATGCTTTTGATGCAAACCTAGGATGATGACAAGTCAAAATCTAGTGAAAATACACTAAAATATGCGATTTTTCACAATTTTTCAATGCAAAGACCCAATAAAAGAGGTGTTGTAAAGAATTTTAGGAAGTATAGAAGATTATAGCAGTAATATTAGTCACCTAAAGACATCAAATCTGTCACAACATGCTTGGAGTGCAAATCTAAGTCAAACCCTAATGAAAATATAGCCAAAATATGCAAATTTTCATCAAATTTTCAATGTAAAAGCCCAATAAATGGGCGTTGTAAATAATTTTAGGAGGGGAAGAAGATAATAACCTTGATAATATAAAATTAGTACAAAAAAATCTTTTACAACATGCCTATGGTGCAAATCTAGAGAGACGATAAGGCCAAAATCTAGTGAAAAGGTAAGGTTTTCAAACCCTAGGCATGAAATTTTGTAAGCAAATCACTATGATGAAACATTATAGTTATAAATCAGTCCTAATGAGTGTTTTAAAAGGGTAGTAAAATCTGAAACAAGATTTTGACTATAAACCCTAGCTAATGCAAAACTAGGTTAAATGGAAAAATGCACAATTTCAAGCAATTTTTATCAATTCAAGCATGAAAATACAATCTAAATGAATGATGAATAAAAAATTTCTCTATTATAAATTAGATCTAATGATAATGAAATAAATTTATTGAAATTCAATTCCAATTAGTCTAAATTATTTGAAAATGCAAGCTAAAAATGACAATTGTTTTCAAAATTTTCAATTTTTTTGTAATTTTTTAAATGCAATAAGATGAACAATGATATGAATGAATGAAATTAAAGTAAATCTGAAGCACAACACTTAGCAAGGTGAAAAATTCAAAAGAACATGGGTTCACCAAAATGTTTAAGGTGAAAAGTGAAGAGGATTTAGTTTAGGGTTGATTTCAATGGTTTATGTAAATCCTCCTTTCTCCACTAAACATTCAAGGACTTCAGTTGAGTAGGAAGTCTAGTACAGGACTTTGGTCACTCAAAACATAGGGGAATATTGGAATTGTGTGATAATTAAGTCCAATTATGCTCAAAACCCTAATTATGCAAATTCGAAAGCAAACAGAAAAATTACAGAAAATGTTCGCACACATAGATATCAAATGACAATCAAATGTGTACCAGATTTCAAAGTTTAGAAAATAGAAAAGTTAGGGACTAATGAGTGGGCACCCTAGTCTAGTGCCACCATTTTTTTCGAGATCTGGGAATCTTGTCTATAACCTGTTCCTATTGTTTTGGAGATTTTCCTGTTACGGGATCCGGAGGACTAATGAGCGGGTGCCCGAGTCCAGGTCCCTATTTTCTCTTCTAATCTGCAATTCCAATAGTCTGCACTACTCTCCTACAACTTGTAATCTGCAATCACAGAAAAATGGGTTGGGGGTTGTGGTGTTTAGAGGCTTACCTCAGTCAAGCCCCAGAGAGACATTCAAGTCTTCCAAACACTGTTGTCAGATGAAGAGTGTGTATCCCGGTGGGATAGAGGAAAAATCCAAATGATAAATAATTGAAAACATAAATGATATCACCTTGTAGTGAAGATCTCATGGAAGGAAGATGCTCTTCATGCCATGAGGAGATGGATGCCAAACTTGCAAATACAAACACAAGAACAATGCTCTGTTCTGCCACACAATGAATATTTTGAATGCTCTAATCACAAGAATGCATAAAGTTCACAATTGCCATCTAGTTTACAAATGATAACCTAATCATGCTTATATATGCAACTACAAATATTCTGACTAAGGGTTTCGTAATTCAAACTTACCGTGTCGGTATAGGACCTAAATAATGGTCATAAACTGACACCTTGAAACTGGTCCTGACCTAACATAGGGTAGGACTAGGGCGTGGGCACCCAAGTTCGCCCCCTATTTCAGGCAGGAATCATGTCAAGTGCAACCCCTGAGTCCTATTTGTCATGAAACATTAGGGTTTTCTCATTATGAGTCATCACAATCATGCAAGATGCTCTAAATGCATACTAAGGGACCTAGGAGATAAACCTTAAGAGGGAAAAGCCCCCAAGAGGACATTTTCTGACATAACATTTAGCCCCCACTTTAATGTATGTATAAACGTGAGGCCAATACATGTATTAAAGTACGGTCAACAAACACAGCAAACATGTCAAGCACAGAGAAGACACACCAATCACAGAGAAGATAGTAAGATGCACACAAAACACGAAGAAGATAGTTACAGTCACACAAAACATGGAGAAGACAACATTGAATACATGCACAACACAATGAATGCAGTGAAGGTAGTGATGAATTTCTTTTTCTTTTCTTTTTCATATATATAAAATGCAGATGCAAGTACAAGCAAAGTAAACACACCACCCATAATGCAGGAGGGACTCATCACCACCGGTCTTTAAGACTGCATATGGGGCAACAGACATGCAAAACAAATCAAGCATGCCATATGAGTCAAGCACATCATACAAATCCCAAAGCATAGGAGGGACTCATCGCCACCAGTCTTTAAGACTATGCTTGGGAATAAACATGCAATACACACACACTTGGAAGACACGGAGAAAACATGATAGATAAGTGATGGAGTGTTCCTATTTCTAGGTTCATCACCATCTCAGGCACATTACACACACACACCGATGATTGGGCTTCGTTAAACAATCACCAAAGACACACCTAAGGGTTGAGTTAGTCACAGAACCACTCCCTGACTTTGTAGAGGACTTTTTGAAAATGACAAGATGTGCACTCTCCATGAGAAATACACCATCCCTGCCTTTGCAAAGGGATTAAGAAAAGGATGTGATATCCTGCCTCCGTAGAGGGCTTAAATGATTGTAATAGATTACAAGTAAATCTCAGAGTACAAGAGGGACTCATCATCACTAGTCTTTAAGACTGTACCTGAGAACAAGCACATTGCTAACATCTAAAACAGACAGCTTACCTTATATATGCCCCCACCTTAAGGTGGTTCATATTAGGTACCGATATCAAGCACGTTAAGGTAGGAGGAAGACACACAAGGGAACACGAGCTCTCACAAATCCCATGCCCCCCAAAGGTGACATACTTTATGATCACCAAATGTTCCCACAAACACATCTCTGCAAGAAAAGTGTTAGCGTCCATATAATCATGATAAACAACAATGCATGATGTAAGATTCAAGATAGAAAAAGTGCACAGAGCAGCACTATTGTTATGTTTTGTAAGTGCAATAAGACAACATTGAGATCACACAGAGTGTTTCTACTAGCCAACCGTCGGATAATATATAACAACCCCATCATCATGTATGGATTAGATTCGTTTTTTGATTAATCACTAAAGGGACACTAGGTCTACATCAATATAAAATGGTTTTCATCATCCGCCTACTAGATAGAAACACTAGAGGAAGGGAAACAATAAATCAAGAGAGGAGAAACAAGTGTCTTAGGGATAGTCACGTAGGAGGGTTCCCCCAAGTCACCAACCACAACGCTATGTCCGTAAGACACAACACATAACAATGAAAATAGAGGAGAGACAATATAGAAGAATGATGATACAAATAGAAGATTGTCACAATAGAGGTGGTCTCCTAGTATCCTGGACCTTACAAGAGAATCAAGGGTCATCCCAGGAGGCCTAAACAACACATAATACATCACAGGGGAAACACATCAAGAGAGATAAAGGGTTAGAAATACTTACCTATTTCATCCCAATGTTAAGAGCATACATATCTAGGATATCTCTCATGTTGTTTTGGTCTTGTTAATATTGTATGAACATTAAGTTTAGGACGACAAGAGGCTTTAGTGGGCTTCAAAGAGTGGTATCATATACCATCTTTGTAATTAATTCCAACAAATTGTAAGGGTACTCTGATTCCTTGTTGATTTACACCACATCCATTACCTACATAGTTGTGATTTTTGTACAATATTTGAAATCCATGACCATAGAGAGAATCCATTTCTTTAGAAGAGGGTGAAGCCTCATAGGTCTCATAATTTGTAGTGTAAGTGAGAGTATTGTTTTTATTTTCTGCCAAGGGGACTTTAGGTTTCTTAGGTGCTACAAAAGATTGCTTAGGTGGGGTTGATGCTACTTTCGATGTGTCAAGGCTATTAATTTTATAGTCCCCTATACCACAAGAATTAAAATCTAATGAGCCCCAATCATCACCAAAGAGTGCATTCGATTGTGTAGAATCTTGCACAACATCATTCATGGCAAGGGGCATTGATGAATCAACTTGTAAATTGTTTAAGCTCATATGATTGTGAACTGGTTTTTGCATTTCGTTATATAAATAGTTATTTGGTTCAAGATCGATATGAATAGTATGAAGTTTACCTTTGAATATAAATTTGATTGAACGATGTAGGGTGGAAGGAACTGCCCCCAATGCATGAATCTAAGGTCTACCAAGAATCATGTTGTAAGATATAGAACTAGGCATGACATGAATCAGGGCAGGTACAATCATGGGACCCACCTATACAAGTAAGGTTATAGTACCTATTGATTGACTACCATGATTATCAAAGCCATGAATGCTAAGTTTATCTGGTTTGATTTGTGATGTGTCGACCTTGATTTTGTGTAGTAGGTCAATGCTACAAACATTAAGAGCTGATCCATTGTCAATTATAACTCATTTTATCAATGTTTTATTTATTGTGAAAAAGATAATAAGTGGATCATATTGATTTTGAACTTCAATTGATAGTAATTCATGTGGTTGAAAGAGAATATATGGTTGTCACATGCATAATATCTAATACAGTTGCTAAATCATTAGGCTTAGCAGTAGGTGGGACAATCACCTTTTTTAAAGTTTCTTGGAGCATTCTATGATATGTAGGTGAAGTTTGTATTAAATCCCAAAGAGAGATCTTAGCCAGAGTAGCGCGAAGCTGCTCGACAAGATCATATTCTTGACCACTTTTATGAGTAAGAAGAGGTGGTAGGGGGAGCATAGGTTGAGAACATGGAAGAGAGACAAGAACATGAGGTGACTTCTTGCTTTTCTTGTTATTACGGGTGTTGTATGTGTGAGCAATCACATTGTGGTGCGGTTGTTGAGCACCTTGAACTGTAATCACTGGTTTTAAGCAAGAAGGTGCACTAGGTGCCCCCCGCACAATCATCTTAGGAATATTACTATAAAGTATATTAATGAAGATTGAATTAACATTGTTTTCCTCTTGATTATACCCAACATCTATCCCTAAAGGATTTAATGTGAGACCTTTTCTCATTCACTAACGCTACATCTTAGCCAGGGAGAGCATTGGAATGAGAGGAAGGTACAATTTTGTTAAGAAGGCAAGGTATTGTATCATTAATAGAGTTATCCATAATCTTCTCTTCTAAGGTTCTTGGACATTCAACTATAGGAGAAGTAGGATAACTTATGGAATCATCATCATCATCATCGTATGTTTTAACTATTAATTCCAAAGCATTAAGAGGAGCTTCACACTCATTATTCTCAATGTGTCTTATTAAATCTTCTATTACCCAAGGGTATGTATTCATGAGAGATATGTAGTTGTCATAATCAGATACGTAGTCAAGGATTTCAAATGAAAATCATTTAAATATATCCTTGTGATACATAGCTTGTATATAAGTGAGAATATGAGGATTCATATTAAAAAATTTGTAGAAACTCTCGAAGTTTTTGATATATGCATGTAAAGATACCAAAGAGCAATGAGATGAAGATGCCATAATGAAATGTATTATAACATCAATGTAAAATCATATTTTAAAGTCTTTTCAAAAGTTATGCAAGAGACAAGTGCAAAACTATGTATGAAAATGACCTAAAATGCTTTTTTTTTTTCAACTTTTTTCAATGCAAATAAGTGAAAGAAAAGGTGTTGTAAGGAAATTGATCAAGTGAAGAAAGTAATATGTCTGATATCAGTCCAATACAACAATAATATCCTTCACAACATGCTTTTGATGCAAACCTAGGATGATGACAAGTCAAAACCTAGTGAAAATACACTAAATATATGCGATTTTTCACAATTTTTCAATGCAAAGACCCAATAAAAGAGGTGTCGTAAAGAATTTTAGGAAGTGTAGTGGATTATAGCAGTAATATCAGTCATATAAATCCATAAAATCTGTCACAACACACTTAGAGTGCAAATCTAAGTCAAACCCTAGTGAAAATATAGCCAAAATATGCATATTTTCACCAAATTTTCAATGTAAGAGCCCAATAAATTGGCATTGTAAATAATTTTAGGAGGGGAAGTAGATAATAACCCTGATAACATACAATTAATATAGAAAAATCCTGTACAACATGCCTATGGTGCAAATCTAGAGAGATGATAAGGCCAAAATCTAGTGAAAAGGCAAGGTTTTCAAACCCTAGGCATGAAATTTTGCAAGAAAATCACTATGATGCAACAATATAGTTAGAAATCAGTCCTAATGAGTGTTTTAAAAGGGTAGTAAAGTATGAAACAAGATTTTGACTACAAACCCTAGCTAATGCAAAACTAGGTTATATGGAAAAAATGCACAATTTCAGCAATTTTTATCAATTCAAGCATGGAAATACAATCTAAATGAATGATGAATGAAAAATTTATGTATTTTAAATCAGATCTGATGATAATGAAATAAATTTATTGAAATTCAATGCCAATTAATCTAAATTATTTGAAAATGCAAGCTAAAAATGGCAATTGTTTTCAAAATTTTCAATTTTTTTGTAAGTTTTCAAATGCAATAAGATGAACAATGATATGAATGAATGAAATTAAAGAAAATCTGAAGCACAACACTCAGCAAGGTGCAAAATTCAAAAGAACATGGGTTCACCAAAATGTTTAAGGTGAAAAGTGAAGAGGATTTAGTTTAGGGTTGATTTCAATTGTTTATGTAAACCCTCCTTTCTCCACTAAACTTTCAAGGACTTTAGCCGAGTAAGAAGTCTACTGCAGGCCTTCGGTCACTCAAAACATAGGGGAAGATTGGAATTGTGTGATTTAGTTGTTTAATTAAGTCCAATTATGCTCAAAACCCTAATTATGCAAATTTGAAAGCAAACGGACAAATTATAGAAAATGTTCGCACACAGAGATATCAAATGACAATCAAATGCATACCAGATTTCAAAGTTCAAGAAATGAAAAATGTCAGGGACTAATGAGTGGGCGCCCTAGTCTAGTGCCACCATTTTTTTCAGGATCTGGGAATCTTTTCTGTAACTTGTTCCTGTTGTTCCAGAGATTTTCCTATTACGGGATCCGGAGGACTAATGAGTGGGTGGCCGAGTCCAACTACCTATTTTCTCTTCTAATCTGTAATTCAAATAGTTTGCACTACTCTCCTGCAACTCCACTTTTCCTGCTCCTGCAACCTATAATCTGCAATCACAGAAAAATGGGTTGGGGGTTGTGGTGTTTAGAGGCTTACCTCAGTCAAGCCCCAGAGAGACATTTAAGTCTTCCGAACACCGTTGTCAGATAAAGAGTGTGTATCCTAGTGGGATAGAGGCAAAATCCAAATGATAATGATGTCACCTTGTAGTGAAGATCTCATGGAAGGAAGATGCTCTTCGTGCCATGAGGAGATGGATGCCAAATCTGCAAATACAAACACAAGAACAATGCTCTGCTCTGCCACACAATGAATATTTTGAATGCTTTAATCAAAAGAATGCATAACGTTCACAATTGCCATCTAGTTTACAAATGATAACCTAATCATGCTTATATATGCAACTACAAACATTCCCGCTAAGAATTTCTTAAATCAAACTTACCGTGTCAGCATAGGACCTAAATAACGGTCATAAACCGACACCTTGAAATTGGTCTTGACCTAAAATAGGATAGGACTAGGGTGTGGGCACCCAAATTCTCCCCCCCATTTCAGGTGAGAATCATGTCAAGTGCAACCTGTTGGTACTCATTTATGTTTAGGGTTTTAACCTTGAACATTTTCAGGTTTTCTCATTCAAACCCTAAATTTTTTGAGTCATGGGATCTTGTTTTGTTTTGTCTATTTTGATGTTGGCCTTCTGTGGTGGGTTCCTGGTTATTAAGTCTCATCCTCATGCTTTAGTGTTCGAAGGTTGACTAGCCCCCACACAATGTTTCATTGCTTTTTCCTGTCGCCTTGAGAAAAATGCTAAGTTCTGTATATGCCAAGGTGAATTGTATGTTGGCGGGCTTGTGAAATCTCAGTCGGCCTCCAAAAAATGATAAGGAATTGAGTTATATGCATTTTAGATGCATATCGGGTTGCATATGCAAAGGGGGAATCTATCGCAGATTCCCGGGTATATTCTGCAGTTGTATGCATTTCCAAATGCATATCAGGCTTACAAGGAAAAATATACAAGGATGGAATATACATCGCAGATCCCCAGAATATTCATTGCTTGTATATCAAGTCTGCAAGTATATTTGGCTTGTATGTTCAGACATACAATGGTTAGATACAATGGCAACATGCAAGGAAAAGATACATTGTGGGCATATTCTAGGAAAGATTCCTTGTTTGTATGTGAAAGGGTAAATGTATGTTCGGACATACAAAGGTCATATGCAAGGAACAATATACAAGGCAGTAGGATATACAATTGGTGGGGCCCGCGGACATACAAAGGTGAATGCATGTGAAATATAAATTCGCAGGATGCAAAGAGGAGCATGCATTCCAAATATGCAAGGGCCAGACCTAGAAGGCTTTGCAGTTTAGTAAATTCAAAGTTTGAAGTCCACAGCATGTATATTGGGCACTTTTATGTGCTGATATACATTGCGATATGCAAGGAACACGATATACAACCCGGACGCGATGGAGTTTTCAAGCTGCTTCATAAATATTTGAGGTCCGTGGGTTGTCTATAAAGCGCTTGTATATGCCGATATACAAGCCGATGTGCAATGAAAGGATACAAGCCGGACTTCAAAAGGAGGTACATTCTGATGCATAATGATTTGAAGTCCATGGCTTATATGTATGTGTGTGTTGTATATCGTGGATATACAAAGGAATGAGGTGCAAGCCAGACCTGAGTAGTTTTTCAATTCATTCTAAATTGGCATGGGGTCCACCTTGTATATTAAGTTGTTGCATGTATATGCATTTTGCATATACAAGGGATTTTGAAAGGTGAATAGTGGCGATTGTATATGCATCCGTTCTTGCATATACAAGGGGCAAAATGGCAAAATGGAGATGGTGAAAAGTCAGCGATAGGAATATGGAGTGCCTACGTGGCACGTAATCATTGGCTCTTGGCTTTTTTGCAGGTTTTTAGGCCGTTAGATCTCAGTGATAGAGTTAGGATCGACGGCCGTGTTTTAAACCTTCGGTGTGAGCTTTTCCTGTGCATGTGCAGCAGTTTTTGAGCGAGAAAACTTTAGATGTGTTCATTGCTGCATCACGTGGGTAGCTAAATCATTAATTGCAGAATGTAGATGGCATCGATGGATGAAATGACAAATGAACTACCGGGTTTGTGAAAGAAGATCTTTAGGCAGCGGTGTAGATTCCAAACTTACCTGCTCGTTCCTCTTTGTCCCTCTATTGCATTGATTGTTTTGAGCACCATTTCTCACGATGCATTGTATCTGGCAATTTTTGAGTTAACTATTGTAATTTTGGCTGAGTACACAGTTTTTCTATAAAATGCAAATTGTGTCACTCATATTTGGTTGCTAAAAACTGGACAACTTTTGGTGCTGTAATCAGATATAATCTCATTGGTGGCTTTGTTCCGAGTATTTTTGTGAGTTTATGAATTGTATGTTGAATGTCTTATATACATAATTCATTAGTTTCATGTTGATTTAAATGAGTAATGCTTCATAGCATGTATTTTGTTATTTGTCTCTGAATTGAATGTGTGCTTCTTCTTAATCTAAATAGCTAAGGGGTGTGAGAGATTCTAGGATATGGGTTTCCTATGTTGAATGCTTAGTCTTTTACTTCTACTCAAGGAGTAGATTAAATGTTTTGGGTTAAATATTGAGAAGAATACATTGCAGTAAGGATATTTGTAAGTAGAAATAACTAAATACTTTATCTTGGGTATTGTCTGTAAGGCAGACATTGCATAATCCTCTTGAAATCTGATTGTTGTTTTAGGTCTGTGATAAACATTCGCATATATATGTCTATTGACTCCAAGCCCTGGATAGGCACTGATCTGGTCTTGTATTTTGGTTGCAACCCAAAGTCTCAGTTTTGTATCCAAACATAAAATCAATCTCAAACTTTAAATACAAACCTTTAGGATATTAGAAGTAATTTTTTAGGACCAAAATCCTCTGTCTACAACTGAATATAGGCCCAAAGCTACCCCTTTTCACTTATCTCACAGTTTTGGTCTACATAAGAGAGGATTTATCTACTTTGTGTCAACATCCTAGTAAGTTCATGTGCATATGTTATAGATGTTGAATAGGGAATACCCCCCTTGGTTCTACAGAGCCTAAAGAAGAAGAGGAGATATTTATAGAGTCTATCTCCTGTACTGTTGGCCCCTGGCCCGGGAATCCTATTGATCAATGATGGCTACCTTGTAGGGACTACTGGGAACAAGCATCCAGTCTGGGAAAAATACCAACACAACCCCTAAGTCCTATTTGTCATGAAACATCAGGATTTTCTCATTGGGAGTCATCAAAATCATGCAAGATGCTATAAATGCATACTAAGGGACCCAGGAGCTAAACCTTAAGAGGGAAAAGCCCCAAGGGGACATTTTCTGACATAACAGATAGTATGAAAAGTGGTGATGTGACCCTTAATGTCCAAAAACACTTGTGTAAACACATAGGATACTAGGAAAGGCATATGCCCCTAATGCAGCAACATGTGCACACAATGGTCAAGTTAAGACAATAGATCCCTAGTGGTAACATGGATCTAGGAATGTGATCTAAAGGTAACGGTTGGGGAAGGCATGTGCCTCAAATGTAATGCTTGATAAACATAGAAAAAGAGTGGGGAAAACAAGATGCCCCACTCAAAAATGGTAGCTCTAATAGAATGTTATGACTATGTAGGTAAAAATGATATATGGGAAGTCATGATGCCCCCAATGTAAGGATTAGAAATGAAAGATAAAATAACAGGGGGAAGACATGATGTCCTTGATGTAAACGTGACTTAAAGAGTGTGATAAGGCAATATAAGCACAATGTATAAGGAGGAAGGCGTGATGTTTCCCAATGAAGTAGGAGTACTCTAAATCTATAATATAAGAATGAAAATTTAATATTTAAGTGCTAAAAGAAAGGTACATAGCAATATAGGATCATATCAATTAATCATTGGTAATACGATAAAGCATAATCATCATAGGTATATGGTCTATGTATGGTAAATTTTATAAGCATGATATCATAAGCAGTCAAGCATGCAAATCAAAAGTAGAACACCATGGTAAGCATAGAAATGTAATCAAGAGGTAACGATGCAATACAAGAAGACAAAGTGGTAAATGAATATATCATCAAAAGACAAAGAAAGAATAAGGATGTATAATACGAAATAGGAAAAAGAGAAACTAAAGTGAAAAACATAGCTAGCAAAATACATGGGTGAACAAATCATAGATAATGAGGAAAATAGAAACAAGCAAAGGTGCAAGGGCATGAAACAAGGAAAAAGGAAAGAAGCAAATGCCCCTAAGTGAGAAAAAGTAAACATGTAAATAAATATAGAAGGTGGAGTAAGAGTGTAAAGCATGACAAACAAGACATAATAAAAAAGGCAAAAATGTGAAAGCAAAAAGGAAGCAAATAGACAAAACAAGAAACCAAGTTATAGGTATATATGCTAAGGTGATGCTCATGAATCATTGAACATACTTTGGAGGATCAATCTTTTCCTCCAAAGGCTCATGTAACAAATCATCATCATCCCAACATAAATCATCAAATTTATCTTCATTGATTTATTCTTTTTCTTCCTATTTACGTGTTTTTTCTATTACACGTCTCTTATTTGTATTCCTTCATGCTAGGAACAAACACATGACCCACCGGTGTCACATTAGGAAATTCTTTTCTTAGGTCCATATTTCTTGCTTCTTGAATTAAGGTTGTGGTGGAATGATATCCATTTAATGCACCACAGCTTCTTGCTTTAGTTTGCAAGTAGTCTTTTGTACATGAAATTTTGGTATTTCTGGCACTTTTGCTTTTGTTGCATTTTTCTCTTTCTTTGTATCATCCTTTTTCTATCTTGACACAAAAATCTCCACTTTAGTCTCCTCTATTTTTGAAGGATAAACTTGTCATTTTAATCTCTTTCAAATTATTTTTATTTCATCCTTGGTGTGAACAGAGTATATTACCTAATTGGTTCCACATTAGGTCCTGTTCACACTTATCTAGTTAAGTTTACTTAGGGCATACTTAGCATACACTAAGGATAGTTATCATTTTGTGTCTCAAGTCATAATATTAAGACACTTGTCATATGTAATGCCCCCTCTTTTTGGCTTGTGATAGTTGGTAGTTTTGCATTGATCTTTGTCAGTCTGAGACAGTTGTTAGTTCTTCCATTGCTTTTAGACAGTTCTGAGACATTTGGGTTAGTAGGCTTATGGTTTATGATTATTTTGATCATGATGGACTATGTTCGACTGATATAGTTTTGACATGTGTTATGAGTTCATGATGACATTATTATTATTCCAGTTATGATGTGTTTGACATGATTAGTAATGGTTTAATATTATCATGTTTTATTCGATTTGTTGATATCTGAATTCAAATAAAAGTGGTTATAGTCTTATTTCAAGAGCAGGGACGGTGTAGTACTACTCGCTTCGAGCACCCTACTACGTCGTGATTCTCTGACTCTCTGTGTGTTGACATATATGCATTTGATCGTATACAACCTATTGTTTTGATGCAGGCTGCAGGTACCAAGCCTCAACTCCACCTGATATAGCAGGTTTAAGGGGCTCGGCACCAATGGATATCGGTGATGGGAGATAACATGAGATTTATCCTGCTAGGTCAGTCCCAGTCTTCTATTGTGGTCGTGTGTTGTGATGTGACGCTTGGTCCTCGCCTCATGTTGTTAGTCATCATGTGTTGTGGAGTATTGTCGAGTTTTGTTTAAGTTATGCCTATGTGTTTGTTTTGGCAATACCTTAATGAACTATTATTATAATGATAATGCTATCTATATGTTAAATTTAATAGTATTTTGAATAGTCATAAAATTTGGAATATTGCTTAAGTAAAATTTATTACTGACTAAATTAATTATTTTAATGTTTAATTAAGTATCTAAAGTTGTTTATGGTTAATTAATATATATTGCATTTAAAGGATAATATTAGGTAAAAATTTAAGGTTGTGAGTTGTCGAATGTGAATTTTCAAGATTTGGGAAATCTCTATTATTAGTAAAATTTTAAAAAAAAATCTCGAAAGAGTAGGAATTCTCGGTAACGGATGCATGATTGTGGCAATTTATTAGATGGCCCATTTTTTTAATTCGGGGGGGGGGGGGGGGGGGGGTTTGTGTTGGGGGGAAGAAGACAGAAATTGGGGGAAAAACAAAGAATTGGTTACAGGAAATGGAGAAGATCTGAAGTGGGACTAAAATTCGGGTATGTTTATGTTGACTCTTTGTGTGTGAAATTTTGCATTTCTGTAGCTTGGAATTTTAAATCTTATGTTTGCAAGATCGTTCTGTGCTCTGTGTGTGAAATTTTGCATTTCTGTAGCTTGGAATTTAAATCTTATTGTAACATGATCGTTTTGTGCTCCGTGTGTTCGAATGTAGTTGCCCCTGACCACGCTCTCATCTTGGGAATCGCACCTTGTTTGCTGTCAATATTTAACCTCTATAGTCACTTTCAAGTTTATTCTTGTTTTGGTCGATTCTGTTTCAAAATCCTCCCTAAAATCTTAGAGTCAATCAATTATAGATCATTCTAAGTGACCCAAATTAAAAGAAAATGATCCATTGAACCATCTACCAGTTCTCGACCCATTTTCGTTTCCTTGGTTGTTTTCAGTATCGTAGCATGGCCTCACCCAGCCTTAGCTTTTCAAATTAGGGCCAAGTAACGAAGTTCTTATACTGTTAATATGTATTCAATTAAACTAAATGGCAACTTTTGCAAATTTTACCTCAGCCAAAATCAATGGTGGTCGCCGTATGTTTTCTTGTGTTCCTTGCCAGTAAATGAAGTTTTGGTCTTCTTGTTTTAGCAAACCCTTACTCTAGCTTCCTCTGCCTAAACATTGTCACCGTACAACCACCTCTTGCTATCTTTCCTTCTGTCATTCGCTGCAAGTAGGCGTTTATCTCTATTTGTGAATTGCCTTCTCTTTGGCTTTTGAAACTAGCTCTGCCTTCCCCAACTTGGCGTGATCGTACGGCCTCTCTCTCTCTTTGCTTTGGCTCTGAAAATTCTTCTACCTAATGGAAAACGTTGTAGGCTGAGTTTCAACACCAGCTAAATGTGCAAAATAACTCTTTACCTTATTTCTTGCCTAGCACCACCGTATGGCCACCGTACGCTTCCAGCTATGGCAAATCTTTTAGAGTGTCTTCTATTCTTTTAATTTTGTCTGTCAGGCTAGGTTACTCCATTAGTTCTCTTTGCTAAAAGCTAGATATCTATATAAACTTTATTTGTCTAAAGATTGGTTTAGCAAGTATCGACTCCTTAGGAAAGAAAATAGAAGTGTAATGAGTTAGTGTTTGTTTAAATTTTGTTTCTTATAGTTGCTAAATGGGAAATATGAGAATGTGTTAGTTCCATTTTCTTTTATAAACAAATTTTATTAGAATGTAGTTTATAAATATAAATACTATTCTATTATTCTGAGAGTATAAGAGTTGTTAAGTTATACCTTTTCCAAATGTAAGTTTATGCTTATCATTAATAGAGTAAGATTAATTGTAGGAAGCCATTAAAGTAAAGCTTAGATTTATCTTATTTTTGTTAATAGGTTTAACTTTCGTAGTAAACTATTTAACAATTCTTTTTGTTAGGATAAATCTGTAATAAATTTCTTATAGAAACATTTAGGAATAGAAATGTATTTAGAGTATGTAAGAATGTTAAGTGAGTAACTTTGAATTTGGAATAGAGCATTTTGTTATGTTCGTGCTATAATGTTAAGATTAAGTATTAGTATTAGTGTACTCATAAATTGGGTAGTTATGATCCCATGATACATTATTTTAATAAATAAATATTGGGATAGAAAATTTAAGAGTGATTTGAATTATTATACTAGTTTCATAGGGTCATAATAGTGCGTTAATCAAGTATTGATTACCTTGTTAAATATAAAATTGCTAGTTATGTTTGTAATATGCTACCCGTGTTACGTGAATGTTAGATGTCATAGCATATGTTATTTTACTTCATTTTAAAGAAAGTAGGAACTTTGTGATAATTGACAGTTTATATCATCCATTGATGTTATTATGGTGTGGTCGAAATCCCATTACTAATTGTTAGTATCAGATTTTGTGTTGACGCAATTGGGTTATTGTGTTATTTTGTCCTGAGTCATTGTTATAATGTATGCCGTAAATCGTTTAAATCCTCGTTCTATGTTGTGAGATGGATTTAGGTAAGTGGCTTTGTGTGCAATTACCAACTCCAGAGGTTAGGTTTTATTTTGTTGGGTCTTCAATCTATTATGTTGTCATTATGTTCAAATGTTTCTTTGAATTGAGTGGTTTTAGTGGGAAAGGAAAAGCGTTATTATTGAGATGGAAAATTGGAATGTAGTGGATTGTAAAAGACAGATGTTTACAGTTTCCTTGCCCTTGCATGTATTGGATTTGAATATTGATTAGGAGTGCTAGTTGTATGTGGGAGAGTGGCTTCCATGGTGGGGCCGGTGCCCAAAGTGGCTGCCTGGAAAACCCCATGGAAGTTGTAATCAAGTGATAACTTAATAATTGATCTAGGTGGGTTGGATAGTAAACTACTTAACAAGATAAGTTTGATGCCTCACCCATGCCTTGAGTGCTTTCACAGACTCAGGATGGGATGAGAAGGCCTGGTTGGCAAAGTTGACTTCCTTGTCTCCATGAGAGGAAGTGTCGACTCCGCATGTGCCACCCTATGGGGCTAGTGCCTATAGAGAGGTCACTAGGAAAACCATAGATGGGGGCCGGTTTCTAGTGAGAGATATCCTGGAAAACCCATGCTAGGATGATGCGATGACACTCTCCCTACTGCAGCATAGTTACTTCCTTTTTTTTACCTCTTTTTGTAGCCTCTGGGGTACTTTATTGACTTGTATTGATGATTGATTTGTCTTGATGAGTTGTGTAGTTTTGATGATCTAAGTTGTCTATGTCAAGTCTGTATCTACTTGCCTGTAACCTCTGGCCTAGTGGAACCTCATTGTTATCTCCTAGATCAGAGGGGTGGACCTCAGGGTTCCACATGGTTGGGAGGCAGAGCTATCCATTGGTCTTCTTGGATGTTATGGTTCGAGATCTGTGCCGAAGTGTTCCAGTTTTAGTTTTGTCCTCCACTTTCAGAGTTGTTGTATACATTCATAATTGTATTATTTGTAAACTGACATGATTAGTCTTGTAATATGGTATTGAACCTTGTAATTATTCCTCTCTACAAATGTATAATGTAATATTCTTCTATTGTATTGTGATGCGTATCACTTGTATGGTTATAATTTTATCTAATGCAGTTGTGTTCCCTAAAAGTGTTAGCCGTTCATTTCATTTAATGTTGTTATTACTGTAATTATATTTATTGTATAATGCATTTTCTTGCTTCAAAAAAAAAAAATGTAATATTGTCTCTTGTTAGTCTAACACTCTAGGGTTGCATGACGAGGCATCACATCATAATCTTATGTTGTCCTATGTTTCACCTTGGTCCATATAACCAAGGGCTTCTCATTGTAATTCAATCAAGTATATCATGTATTTGCATCCTTTGATAGAATAGAATTATTCTTTCATGTTGGGTCTCTCTTTCCCTTTCATTGAAGTTCCTAGATCTTGGGTGGTTACTTCCATAGCCAAATCTTGCATGGTATAGAGTGTTCTAGACCAACTCTTACACAACCAAATGTATCTTGTAAAAAACATGTATGATATCATCCCTTTGATAAGGTATATCAACTGGTGTCTTCATAAATGTGACTAATATTAAATGGCTCACACCAATTCGCTTATAGTGAGCCCTTTCAATTTTGACCAGTTTTCCTTTGTGTACAAATCTGACACATTTGATGTAGAATGGAAGGTACTAATTTAAATTTCTTAATCCAAGGTCACCCAATTAAGACACTAAATCTATTGAATGATGGTATAACATGACATAAAACAAATAGTTCTTTAGGTCCAACTCTCAACTATAAAATGATGCATCCCAATGTTTTGATCAACATTCCATTCTACTCATCTTCAATGAAATCCTAGAATGTGCATATTATTTATGTTTAATATGACAATTGAATAACATATCTTCAATACATATGTTATAGTATTGAAGACTTCAAATAATTTGTCGCTTAGGTCCCCATAGACTCCTTAAGCAAAGGAGAGATGGGAATCAACAATCAATAGCTACTAAGGGGTGATCAAGCAACTAAGGATCATTCCAAAACTAAACTTGTGTCAATTCCAATTTTCTATTCCACTCCATTATTCAGGATATTCCAAATATAAGATTTGCTAGCAAGGTTTTCGATCAATCAACTACTAGAATAGTTTCATGGTCAATGGACATTACAACACTAAATAATTTAGAATTGTTAGAAGATCATTGAAAATGATATAGAATTACAAAACATATAATATTCACTTTTCCTAGTTTGCAACATCTTCATTGCAATTTGGCACATAGAAAGAAGCTTTGTTTGTTGCTTATAATCATATATCATATAGATTTTTCTAATCATATATTGTAGACACCTAAACTTGACCTTATCTTATGACATTACATTTCGACATATTTTGTCCTAGGTCCCCTTCATGACCCCTTCCATCACTCTCATTAGTTAAATAATATATTTATTTAACTAATTCCTCTCATCCATTTATCCTTCTCTTTCATCAAATTAAATAAATCTTATTTATTTAATTCCATTTGTCCTCCATTTACACCAAATTAAACAAATCTTATTTATTTAATCTCATTTTCATCCATCATCCAATTTAAATAAATTAAATATTTATTTAAATGCTACTTCTCTCTCATGATATACAAACAATTTTCTATTGATTCAAGCAACTTATTACATTTTTCTTTAGTGACAAATTACTCTCTAGCCATTTTATTCCACATTGCTTGATTCTTTGCAGGATCATAATCAAATGCACTGGGGATGCAACACTTTGTAATGTCTTCCTCTACTATTAAGCAATTAGAAATAGAAAATTTCATAGTATATAGGATTTTTTCTATATATAAGATTGGGGATTTAATAGTGAATGGAAAAGGTTTACAAGATTTTCTTAGAAGTCTTCCAACATGAAATCCAATATGCAAGTGATGAAATTGCATGTGGAATGTACTGAAGTAAGTTTGTCTAGATATTCTGTAACTACAGAGCAACTTGGTCATTGAAGCATCTTGTCATGTATTATGGGGAGTCCTAATTCCAATAAATGGGAATGAATGGAGGTTCCTCTTTTGAATTTTCTTGACAACTTCCAAATTTAAAAATAAACTATCTACACTTTGCACATTTATTCATGTAATTTGCATGAAAGTTTGAAACCTTAGAAACTCATTTGCAAGTTGAAAGTGAGTACATAGCCATTGATTATGTCTAAAGTTGCATTGTATTTGTCTAGCAGCATATACATTTTATGGACTGTTATCTAAGCATAACATCCTTAGAAATGGAGTTCACTAGAGATGATATATCATGATGCCTAATTTCTTTTTATGCTGACCTCAATATCATATGAGGTTGATGTGAGAGGAATTGAAGTTATGGATTGCCTGGTTGTTGGTTCCCAATGCAATTATTCTTGATAGTGCAACATTGAGTTGTTGGAAGGTTACTATGGTACAAACTCAAATCATATCAACATGCTGGAAAATATTTAGTATCTAGCGAGAGGTTCACCTAAAAAAGAACACAAGTACAATAACAACTCATTGATTCCATAATCAAATTTATAGCTTGATAATCATTGATATAATATGGAACATGATTTATATTGAGACATGCCAAAAAAACAAAATGCTGCATCATGCATGGTTGTGATCACATGTAGAAAATGGAGGAGGTTATCACACATTCAAAATGACCTTGTGAATAAGAATATAAAAAGGGTCCTGAAAGAATACAGTTACAAGTCCCTCAAATTGTGCACTAATTCTTACATTCTTATGGCTCAATTAGGTGGTAGAAGCATAGCCTTGTTATCATTCAATTGACTAACCATTCATACAATTGTTTTGCTTCTTAATTCTTGAGCCATAAAGAGTTTGAGAAGAACATGTATTTTTTGTCCAATGTTACCTATGAAATACCATCTAAGATTATTCATTGTTAACATGTTTACAATAACTTCATAACAAATCTAATAAAGCCATTATATATGTTGTATTTAAAATTTAAAATTTAAAATTTTATTTCATATATATGTTTTTTTAAAGAGGGGGTAAAAATTTATTGATCAGCAAAGAAAGAATACAAAGCAAAAGGCCCCAAGCCCACAAAGAACCAACAAGAGATCCACCAGGAACCTTAGGAAATCCACCTACCTATCTCTATCCTCAATAATTAACTTTTCTAAAACCAGAGTATACTCTAGTGACAGAAGATCCCAAACCCCAACATCCGATCTCTCCAGGTGCTCAGAGGCCCACTTGGCCAAATAATCCACCACTCTATTCCACTCATGAGGAATATGGTGAAAGGAAACATAGTCCAAAGAGAAGCAAAGATCCAAAATCTGCTTAACCACAATGGCCAACTATCATTTATCCCCATCCACCCTCTTCTCCAGCAACATATCAACCACAATTTGTGAATCAAATTCATAGATGATTTTTTTCCAACCAAGGGAACAAGCCCTTTCAACAACACTAAGAATAGCAAGGGCTTCTATAAAATTGTTAGTATAGAACCCTTTATAAGTGGAGAAGAAAAACACAACTTCCCCCACACTATATCTACCAATATCCCTGATCCTCGCATAACCAAGATTCCCTCTAGAAGACCTGTCAGTATTAACCTTCAGAATTCCTTGGGGAGGAGGGGTCCACTAACCTTCCCAATGAAGATTTTGCTTGGCCTACTAAGGCCATCTACCAGCAGAGAAACCCAAACCAATGTCAACCAAATTTAGGTTCCTAATAATAGCCAAGTCATTAGGATCCACATTGACTGAGAGATCACATTTTACTGAAGTAATTTCTTGGATTCTACTACAAATCATTTGCCATAACTGAACCACCCTCAGCCTCACATCCTAAAATAGCCTCCTATTCCTTTGTAACCAAAGGCACCAAATAATAAAAGTAGGCCCAATAGTCCAAACAATCTAGAGAAAAGAGGTTTGAGCTGGAGGCCTACCCAAACTTTCCTAGAATTCAACCAAGGAAGTGGCATGAATGCAAGCATGATTCCACACCCCCCCCCAAAGGTACCAAAGCTCCTAAGAGAAAGGACACTGGAAGAAGAGATGAGAGACACATTCTTTGCTGTTGTGGCAAAGCACACAGATAGAAGGGCCTTGGAAGCCTCTCTTCCTCAAATTCTCCCAAGTAAGGGACCTATTTTGAACAACTAGCCAAGCAGAGAAATTACACTTGGACCAAGAGAATTTATTCCAAACTTTTTTCCACCAAGGAACACCAACCTGCCCATACAGCTTTATGTCCAACTCCAAGTAACCCGAGCCAACCGATAATTTTCCTTTCAGATCAGGATCCCACGTTAGGACATCTCTCCCTTTGAGAGAGTTACATATTCTCCCAACCAAAATGCTAGCTAGCTCCTAATGACCCTCCTCACTACCACTCGACGGCCACTCTCGAGGTTCCTTCAACTACATTATCTCCACCTGACCTATCACTTGAAGAGTCTTAAAGTCTGCCACCCTACTCCACCTGGCTTCAAGCAAACTATTGCAAAGGGTAATCAAATGAGGGAACAAAGTTAAAATAGGGGTGACCATCCCAAGAATCATAACAGAAAAGATCCTCAAAGCCACCATTACAAAACTAGAAAAGTCCATCCTTGATAATCTCTGCCCCTCTTTTGAGGGTATCCCAAATCATAGATCCCTTCCCCAAAAGGCTATATCAGGGAACATCAGAGGGTTCCCCCCCCGAAGGTACTTGTGAGTGAGAATTTGAGCCCAATCCTGATCCTAGCAAGTGCACCATCTCCAATACAATTTGACAGCTAAGACCTGACCATTCAGCCCTGTAGGCTTAAGCCCAAGACCTCCCTCCCACTTTGGCCTACAGACAGAATCCCACTTAACCATACTCCACTTCAAAAAGGACAAATTTCCTACCCAAAGTAATTTTTGGGCAAGGACATCAAACTCCTTGATGAAACTTGAGGGAGAAACTTGCACAAAGCACCTATAAATAGGGAGGGTCTAAACCACTAACTTCAAAAGCATCACCCACTCAGCTGATGAGAGCCATCTATAAGTCCAATGACTAACCCTTCTACGAAACTTATCTAGAATATCCTGCCATATCTCCATGCGTTGAGACCCCACAACAATGGGAATCCTAAGATACTTCAAATGAAGAGAAGCAATCTAAAAATGAAGAATTTGAGCAATCCTGCTTTGGATAAGCTGAGGGGCGTTGAAGAAGAAGATGGAAGACTTATCCTCATTAATCTTTTGTCCAGAGGTAGCTAAATAGGTATCCAAAGTTTTCCTTAAATTCACAGCTTCATTAATTTTGGCCAAGCCCATCAAGGTAGTGTCATCCACAAATTGAATATGAGAGTGAGGAGGCAGACTATTACCCCAATTCCATCCCTGAATCTGCCCTTGTCTAACTTGCGACTTGAGAAATCTACCCAATCGTTCTGCCATAATAATGAACAGATAAAGAGATAAGAGATCCCCTTGATAGAGGCCTCTGGATGCTCTGAATAACTCAGAAGGCTCTCCATTGATAAGAATTGAAAAGGAAGTAGAGGTCACACAACTCATCACCCAATCCACCAACTCCCTACCAAACCCAAAAGCTAGAAGAACTTTCTATAAGAAGACCCATTTGACCCTATCATAAACTTTTTCCATATCAAGCTTGATGAACATGGCCTTTTCCTTAGAATTCTCCATGGAATGAATGACCTCAGTAGCTATCACAAACCCATCAAGAATTTGTCTACTAGCAACAAATCCCCCTTGTTCTTCTGAAATCAACGAGTTGAGCCAAGGCTTAAGCCTTTCTGCAATCAATTTGGTAATAATTTTGTAATCTATCACATTGTAGAGAGCAATGGGCCTAAATTGGTCCAAACATTTAGCACCTTCCTTTTAAGGGATAAGAGCCAGAAAAGTAGAATTCAAGACCCTTAACATTTGCTTATTTCCTTGAGACTCCTGCACCACCTCTAAAAGATCCAACTTGATAATTTCCCTAAACCTGAAAGAATTCTATAGGAAAACCATCAAGGCCTAGAGTTTTACCTTTCTTCATTTGGAACACCACCATCTCCAATTCCCACAACAAGATGGGAAGCATGAGGGTTGCATTCATCTCATTGGAAACTAGCAACGGAATACAATCAAGAATACGAATTTCATCTTCTCTAGCAAGAGGAGAGTCTTCTATAAATAGAGTTGAAAAAAACCAAGAAGTCTCTCTAGAAATCTCACCCAGTGAAGAGAGTTGAGTTCCATTCCTTCTAGCTTTAACTGATTTGTGAAAAAAGGCAGTATTGCTATCTCCTTCCTGAAGCTAGTCAATACGAGATTTTTGCTTCTAGAAAACCTCCTCCCACAACTCCCATTCCTCCAACGCCTTAGCTGCTATAGTCTCCTCTTTACTCAAATCTTTAGTAAGACCTTGATCTTAGATTTGGCAAGTGATGATGTCCAAACGAGCCTGAGCTATCATTTTATTGTGGTGCAGATTGCCAAAGCACTACCTATTCCACTTCTTGAGCCTGTATTTCACATACTGAAGTCTTTTGGCAAAAGAATACATAGCCCTACCATGAGCAAGCCTCCCTTTGTGCCACCAATCACCCATTAAGTCCTGGAGAGATGGGTCTCTCAACCACATGAGTTGAAACTTAAAAGAAGGGTTCCTCGGAGCACGGAAGGGTACTGCTAAAAATTTAATCAACCAGTGGTCTGAACCCTTCCAATCTAAAATATCTAAGGTTGTATTCCACCTATCCCCAATCTAATAAAATGAGACTAAGAATCTATCCAAAAGCTCAAAAATAACACCTTTGCCACATCTTCTGTTTCTCCAAGTGAAGATACCATTACTCGACTTCACATCAATCAAATGCAAAAGTTCTATGTTATCCCTTAGGAGATAAGTAGAAGGGTAAAGCCTAGTAGTGCCACCTCTTTTTTCTTCCAAGCAATTAACAACATTGAAATCACCTACCACAATCCAAGGAAGTAGGGGAGCAAGTGACCAAACATACTAAACATGAGACCAAAGATGTGATTTAAGCAGGAGATCAGAAGGAGCATAAACATTAGTGAAAAGATAGATTTCACCAGAGTCTAAGATAGAGGCAACCAAATAAATAGAAGATTGGCTTGAGATCCACCCAAGAGGAACAACCTTCCTCAGATTCCAAACATAGGCTACACCACCAGAACTGCCATGAGCCCCTACACATTGACACAAACCACGTGCCCAGATACTGGGAGCTTTATTCAACAACCCATCCATAGTAAACTTAGTTTCCTAAAGAAAGACAATATTAGGAGAATGAGTACCAATCATCTCACGAATAGCCTTTGTCTAGGGATGCTATTCATACCCCTTACATTCCATGAAATAGCTATCATTTATGAGGTTGGGAGAAATGAGAGTCAATAGTCTTCACCAACCCAACATCCACAAGATTCTCCCCAAGTAGTTTAACCTTCTCGTGGTCCTTCTTGTGACCCACCTTGGTTAAGGGTCTTTGGCTAAAGGCCCAAGGTACGCATGAATCCAATGCCTTTACCCAAGTCTAAAGCCTCCTTCACCAGTGAAGGAAATAGATCAGCTGAATCACCCACATCTTTATAACTAAAGTCCCTTCTAAATCTGAACCAATTGGCAGTTAGGGGGATGATTCTGTAGCCAACGGACCCTCCTGCAAAGCCACCATAGGAAAATCCTGAGCATCCATTTCTCTGTCTTCCAACAAGGCTACTCCCACAGATCCAACCCTAGGTGGCAGCTCCGCTGGGACTCCCTCTTCCCAAACTAAGTCCCCCAGAGCATCAAACTAATTAAAAACCCCTTCAGTTTGTCTATCCTTGAGGGTTCTCTTCAGACCTCTCCCATATTATGGGGCTTAACAAGAATAAATCCCTCTTATCGGCAACCCCATCAACTAAAGGAGCCTTCCCTTTATCATTCTTAGGGCCAGAATCAGAGGAGACATTAGCTACAGTCAATACCAGAGAGAGTCGATGTCATTTCCTTTGCAGATGCCCATACTCATGACAAAACCAACATCTAAAAGGGAGGGTTTTGTAGTCGAGCTACTAGACCCAAGAAGAGGATCCAAGACAAATTTCTAGAGTCTGGCAAAGGTTTAATTAAATTAATTTCCATGTAAATATAGGCAAAAGAATTTACCTTTCAGTCCAGAGTTTGCTGAGCTAAGCCAAACGACTTGCCAAGAAAAAGAGCAATCATAGGGCTGATGCAAGAAGTTGGGTCCACAAAAAGCTCAAAAAGTGGAAGTGTTTTTGTTGTTTTTCAGAATTTGTCACACTTGGACTGAAAATTTAAAGCACTTACACAATGAATCTTGTAAAACGTTAGTAATATGAAGTTTAGTATTTTGAATCTAGTTTCCAAATATGTAATTTATTCAAAAACTCATATGACAGAAGGTATGTATAAAAACCACTTTTTAGAAGTCATTTTTTTACCATACCATGCACATGTACGGACACCACTTTTTGACCTAAATGAAAGTATATTCCTAATTCCTTTTGAGAAAAGATACCTAACAACATGAAGATTGATGAAGATATTTTTTTGTAATTTTTTTCTGAATATTTTTTTATTGAATTTTCATTGGCCCTAATTGCTATTTTTAAAAATCAACGTATACCTGGACAACATACTTGGACCTAAACTAAACATTTTTTGAATTTTTTTTTCATTGTGTAGAGAATTGTCTGAAGATTGATGTCATATATCATTTTTTTACAAAAAAATCAACAAAAAAAAGTTATTAAAAAACAAAAAAAACCTGATATTTCAAGTTTATGGACCAGTTTGATTAGAAATTAATTAAAAATTTTCAAACATAAACCAGTCTTAACAAAACTTATATATTTGGAAACTAGACATCATGTTCTATAATGGGTTTTAATTTCGTAGATTAATTCATAAAAAAGGTCCATCAACTATATTGTCAAAGTTTGACATTTTTCTTGAACTTGCCTTAGTTTTTTAGTTGTAGGTCAAAGACTAAGGGTTGGGTTGCCAAGCCTTTCCCAAACCTAAAACTGAGGCTTCATGTGGAGTGGGAATTCAAATTTTAAAAAATGCATACGCGTTATAAAATGTGTATGCGTTCTTAAAAGAAATGAGTATGCGTTATCTGTTTAGCTATTCAAAAAAAGAAATGCATACACGTTACATAACGCGTACACGTTTATAAAATAGAATGCATATGAATTTTATAACATATACGTGTTTCTAATAGATCTATTTTCCCCTGATTTGGAAAAAACCAACTGAGCACTTTTTCCCTGCAACATTCTCTTTTTATAGTACGGACTGAAAGTGCCAGTTTCTGCATATTTTATTGCATTCTTGTCTTGTACAATCTCTTAACAGGTCATATTCTATTCAAATTTTTGGAAGAGACAACTACAAATTAAATTTTCTGAAGTGGAATCAAGTACAAGGACTTTTTACAAGAAGATTTGTAAAAAGAGAGATTTTGAATGTATTCATGATATTTTTGTACTTCAAAGTTTACAGAAGAAAGGATCTCCATATTATATAGTTTTATTTGAATATTTGAAGGAGGTGGCAATTGAAAAATACCTGTTAAGATTCATTTGTGTTTTTATCAAGAGGGTTTGTTAATCATGGGATCAAAGCAAAGACAAAGAAAAAGATGTAGAAAGTTAATGACACCCGAAGAAATTGAAACAAATAGACATATGGTGGCAAAAAGACAAAGGGATAGAAGAGAAAGAATCTGTAAAATAAAAAATTTGGAAGCATCTAGTTCCATGAATGTTGAAGAGGAAACCTTGAAGGGTGAGATGAATGTAGATGATGCAAATGTGGAGATGGCGAATATGGAAGAAAATGCAATTATGGAGACAAACCCAACTATGCCTTCAACTTCAACTTTGAATGATACGGAAATAGCACCTATGCAAACAACTTCATGTATGTCTTCAAATCCACCTCCCAATGATATGAAAAATGCACGTATTGAAACAATTTATGCGGGTATGTCTTCAAACTCAAGTCTTGATAATATTGATCTTAGTTATTTAGTTGAAGCTGGATACACCATTGATGGTATCAATAAATCTAGTTTTGAAACAATGTAAAAACAAAATAATGATGAAATCCCTCATATTGATGAAAATGAGAATGAAATCCCTTGTATGTTTGAAAATGAAAATGAAACAACTTGTATGAATGAAAATGAAAATGTTTTTTTACAATTGAAAGAGATGTGTTAGATAACCTTCTTGGTAAAGTTTCTTGGAGTCTCATATGAGAACTCATGGAAATAGATTATATAAAATATTTTTTTATAGAAAGAAATTAAGATTCCAATGTCAACTAATGATGCAATTGATGAAAATGCAAAAAGTGATGAAAAAATTAGGCATTTTTGTAAAACCAAAAAAGAAAGATGATTCAGTAGAACAAGTCATATCTAGTGTTGTTAATGCTATTGATTATATAGGAAAGAAAAGTCGATCTAAAGATAAGAATGCAGCTCGTTGTGCAATAACAACTACTCTAGTTAATAAATCAACTTCAAATAAAAGAATGTTAAGTAAGATTAGTAAATATATAAAAGTAAATCCTAAAACTTTGATAAGAGTGGATAAAAGAAGAGAAAGTATTGAAAAAGATCCAATTAATCAATGTTGGAGTTTTAGTGGACTCCCAAGGTCAGATATGAAATTAACTAATGAAATCAAATCTTTAATCAAAAAAATTTGGCATGATAATATAAGAGTATCACCTAATATTAGAGATGTTTTAAAATTAAGGGTGGGATCAAAAATACGTGACCCTCATCCAAAGCATCTATTAGATATGACTCAAACTGAATTATATAATTTTTTTTAGATGATTCAATCTTACCAAATATTAGCATAAGTCAAAGATCATTCAAAAAATGTAAACCTTGGTATGTTAGAATTAATAAACAATGAATCTCCTGTTGTTGTAAAACTCATGTACAATTTCGTTATTATTATGATATTTTTTGATATATACATTGTACTTTGCATGCTAACCAAATTATGCAGGACATTTGTTGTATTAATATGCCACCTGAAACAATCAAAGATTTTATAGTAGGTTTATTTTGTGAACCCCTTAATGGAAACTTATTTTATTTAAATGCGTGTATTTCTGGACAATGCGATAGATGTGGTAATTTTTCATTGTTAGGAGAATGTATGCATGAAAGTAGTTTACATGAATTTAGACAACAATTAGTGGATGTTAAAAAAATTTAAAAATACTGAATATTCTTTAAAAGATGGAAAAATTGGAAAACGTTGTGAGCTAATTGTGGAAAAATTTAGTGTGCATGCATTTATTAAAGAATTTAAAGATAAGATTGTACCTAAATATGTAAAACACTCTCAAAAAGCTCATTGGCTTGATGGTCAATTTCATACATGTAAAAACACATTCCCAATTGGAACTATATTGTCAGTTTTTGATTTTGCTGAAAACTATACTCTTAGTCCACAAGAAGAAATTCAATCACAATATTATAATTCAGTGCAAGTAGCCATATTTGTTCATATTGTATATAGACATGCAGATGATAGTAGAAAAGATAATAGAAATTTTTTGAGAGAGTACCATTTTTATGTGAGTGATAATCGATTACATTCACCTGAGTTTGTTCAATATTGTTTTGATACATTTTATAAAAATTTAAAAGAGAGAACATCTCATATGGTCGGATAATTGCATGGGTCAATTCAAGGATGCTAGAATATTTTATTGGTTATGTAGAGTTCATAAAGAAAATACTATCCAGCACATATGGAGTTTTTTTGAAGCTGGACAGGGTAAAGGAGAACCTGATGGAGCAGGTGCACGTGTGAAAAGAGCTCTTGCTAGAGAGCATCTAAAATTTGAGGATGCAGTGAAATTTAGAGATGCACGTGCAATTATAGATTGGTGCAATGCAAAATTATCTACAAGAACAAGTGATAGCTCAATAATTCGATGCTTCTTTTGGTTAGTTGAAGAAAATGATATTCTTACTCGACAAGATTGTGAAACAATTAATGGATCTGCAAAATGGCATTCGTTTAAGAGTTCCAATGCAAACACATGGACAATATGGACAAGGAAGCTTGCATGTTTTTGTCAATTTTATATTGCAGGTGATTGGGAGGTGTGTGAAAATACAGAATGGGTCAAAGAATGGTAACAAAGAGCCTTAACACCTACATCAACACACGATCAACATGGAATGACAATTGAAGATAATCAACTATTTACATCAGATGATTATGAACGTGTTTTAGACCTTGTACAAGAAGGTACATTAAAATTTGAGTTCAATTATGTATGTATGCATTTTTATATGTGAATTAAACATGTCACTCTTTATTGAATTAATTTTTTTTTCTACAAGACATGTGTATGTTGTTGTTGCACCTGAGGGGAATGAAGAGGAGATGGAGTATTGGTTGGCTAGATGTGTTGAGAGAAAACATAAGTTGCTACATCATAGAGTGGATGATGACAACTTTGAGTATCCAACTGGTTCTGTGGTTGTTGTTGGCACCTGGCTTCAAAAATATCTAATAAGAAAGAATGGCTTGCCTACATTTGAAGACTATGAAAGACACAAGAAGACTATACATTACTCACATTTGATTTTGGCAACCAATATAAAACTAGTTAGATATAAAGGGGGGCCTGCTTATAAATTGTTATGGACACTTTCAATGGATGATCATGAGACAATCATAGGTGCATTACAAAAAAGAGAGGATGCAGATGGTACAACGGAGTAAATAAATACAGGTAAGTATATAGTTATATATATAGTTAAAAATTTATCGCATATACATGTCTATATATATATATATATATATATATGTTACTATTTAGTCATTTACTAATTCTAGTTTTAAATCATTTTTTGTTTCAGGTCTCCCAAAACTAGATGCATTACAGAAAAGAGAGGGCCCATGCATATATATTACAATGGAATTTGAATCTAGATACAAGTAACTATATATAGTTCTAGATACATTTAATTGATAGTCAAAATATAAAACTAAATAATTCATTGTCATTTTATAAAAAGTTTATAATTGATTTGATATCCCCTTAATCCATTCTCTTAGGAGCCCTTAAGCCATCCTCTTAGGACCCCTTAATCCATATCCTCCTATCTGCCCTTAATCTATCCTCTTGAATCCCCTTAAGTCACTCTCTTAATTTTCCCCTTAAGCCATATCTTCCTATCTACCCTTAATCCCTCCTCATATCCTAGGCTTTAGGTCCTATGGTTACGGCTTTAAGATTTCTAGGGTTCATGAGATGATTAGAGTAACTTGAATCTATTATAGGTTAAGGGTTAAGGGTTCATATCCTAGGATTTAAGTCTCAGGATTAAGGGTTTATAGGGTTCACAAGATGGTTAGAATAACAAATCTATTATGGGTTAAGGGTTTAGGTTTCATCTCTTAACTCCCCTCAAGCCATCATCTTAGGAACCCTTAAGCCATATCCTCTTATCTGAAACCCTTAATCCATCATCTTGCATCTCCTAGGCTTCAAGTCGTAGGGTTCATGAGATGCAAAGAATAACAAATTTATATGGGTTAAGGGTTTAGGGTACATCTCTTAACACCCCTTAAGCCATCCTCTTAGAATAACTAATCTATATCTAGGATTTCTAGGATTTGTAGGGTTCACGAGATACATGACTCATATAATCTATATCTAGGATATCTAAGTTTAATATGTATTGTTCTTTTCTCATATGAATTATCTAGTTACATGACTCATATAAAATATAGTTTCTTTACTTACATTAATTATTTTTGCATGTTCTTAAATTATTTAAATATCAATTTGTGGTCTTGAGCTAAAAGTGGATAAGCTTTAATTATATTTATATGCACATATGTTTCAACATCAATATAGTTGTATGGGTGGGTGTAGAAAGTTGGGGGACCAAAAAGTGGCCAACTTGAAAAAAAAAAGAAATAATGCAAGCACGTTATTACGCACTCGCGTTATGGCTTGGTGTTGTTGAGCCTACACCAAGCCATAATGTGCTCACGTTATAATGCGAGCGCGTTATGTGTTGTTATATATAAAAAAAAGTAGTGTTCTATTTCATTATTTCACAATAAATTGCAAGAAACCCATGGCTTGAAGAAAGAAAGGAGCGCGCTCGTATTATCTAAGGTCCAATCGTCAGCTATTTCTCACCAATTCATCATCAAAATGTCACCACGACGTCGAGGAAATCGAAGAAGTAAGTTTTATTTGCTTTCTTGTGTGAATTTGTTGCTAAATAGGAAGGTTAAAATAGTTTTTGATGTAAATTTCTTAAATTTATAGGAGTTGATAATGCACCTCCTCCTCCTCCTAAAAATCCACAAAATCCTCCATCAATTGAACAACAAATACCTATTGAAGAAGAACCCCAACCACAAACACCTCCATTTATTCCTGAATATGCCCCTGGAACACAAGAAAATATAATGGGGCAAATTGAAAATAATAAGAAACAAATTGAGGACATAATTGCAAGGTTGAAAGAACCTGCAACTTTAACCTTGTATAGATCCACGCTTACTCAATCCCTTGAATCTATGTTATCAAATGTAGATTCAATAAGCAAGCAAATCACTAGTTGGACAGAAAAGAGGAGAGAATTTAGAGAGTATTATGCTAACGAGTTGTCATATGAACAAGTTAAAAAGGAACAAATTACAAAACTTGACTTATTTTCTATTTTCACAGGCCCACAAACAAATGAATCTCTATCCCTTACATGCAAGAGGTTCCCTATCCATTGGTGTAACAACCAAGCGATAAGGGACAATTTTCCATAGAGGTGGTGGATGGTTTTTGACCATCCTCCACGCAACAATAATGAGGTCCCGCAATATTTTTTGAGGAAACTCTATTGCGTGTTTGCCAAAAATAAAGAGCCAAATTATTTTGATATGCGAGAGTTCTAGGGTAGAGGTAGGGGGTCAGCACAAGATAGACTAGGGGCACGTGTTGACCCATAGTGGCCAGCGAGACGAACACTCACTAGACCAGCCCATGAGCACATTTCTATCCCTTCCGTTGTGAAGGAGAGTGTTGATGTCGAGACACTTCAGTCCATTAGTGCCTTGACCCAGAGCATCTTACAGCATGGTAGTCCTATAGCATAGCATGGGTCAGGGGAGAGTTTGAGTATGGTTCCACCCCATACTTGTCAGACTTTTGGGTCAGCATGTGGTTATGACCCCACGGATAGTCCTGGCGTAGGTGCGTAGGCTACATCTGTAGCTGAACAGATGGTGATGACAGACGCCCTCCTCAGTGAGACTTTTGGGCTTGATACTCAAGTAAATCCTAGCAAGTTCATTGAATTTAATTTATTAAATTTTATTTTTGAAATGCAAGATTAACTAATTTAGTTTGATGATTTTAATAAAATTTCAAGGTCATAGCATTGATGCAGTTTTCAATAGTTCTCCACCTGCTTATTACACTACATCTACTATCAGGGTATGTAACCAGCAAATAATTATAAATATTACATGTGAATAGCATCGATATATGAATGGTATTCTAATATCTGATTTTGGATGTTGAATAGGTTAATATTGGAGATTTCACGGTAACACCTGCCAGCGGTGGTGGACTTCAAAGCTTCACAAAGGTAATAAAATAAATAGTTTAATGAATGAATTATACTTACTAGATTTTTGTATGTGACTTGTGTGCTTTATTGTGTGTACTTCCATGTTTAGGTGAACGTGTGTGTATGTTAGGAGCCATGATTTAGATCACTACTATAGTTTTCGTAATTGAATAATGTTGTTTTATTTCCAGATGATGCAGGTTGCGGAGACACATCCCAATGTTCATAGGGTAATGGAGCATGGTGTGTCCCCTGCAATTCATAGCTCCGTGCCATTGACGGGGGTATGAGGCAGATTAGTAAATTTCAATTTACATTCATTGTTATAGTTGTTTATTTTTGAAAAATCAAAAGATTATTGATTTGAAGTTTAATTTCTATCTGGATGGTTTCTATAGGACATGACATCACCACAGCCTAATCCTGCTACTAAGGCAAATGAGCAGACAGATTATATGGTGGCAGTAAGTGATTATTTTGTTAAATGTTTCATTTTTTATAACATGTAATTTATATATATTAATGTCTATACTTTTTATTGTAACATATACAGATGCACGAACAACTAAATAGGAGGAGCAACCCTCAAGTTTGTAGTAGATCACCCACATACGTGTCTCCATCCCCTAGAAGATCAAAGGCTGCCCGTGATCTATTCTCTTCACCAGCCAGAGGGGAATGACTTTTTATTGTGTTCCTTTGTTGTATGCCTATATGGCATTTGTGGACATATATTTTGTATTGCATATAGTTGACATTGTATGCCTATATGGCATTCTTGTATGCCTATATGGCTATTTTGTATATATGTTATACTTATATCGATAGAAATTGATGTATGCCTATATGGATATTTGGTTAATACAAATCTTTTTTATTGATGGCGTCCATACTTGCATTATAAATCCACGTTTGAATGGATATTTGTAGATGGTTACTTCAAATATTTAAAGTCCAATTGTATTACATAGGATGTTTGTTGATCCAATAAGCCAACTATTGTTATTCAAGTATCACCTAAACCTCATTCTAGAACTAAAAGATAAAAGTTGTATTTAAAATAAACATGAATCATCATGTTGAACATAAAATATTCATATTATTTATGAGTTGCTCAATTGAAAATATTCAAATGAGTATACTGATCCATATTCTTTATGAGTTGGTCAATTGAAAATATTTCTTAATTTCTTGTTATTATACCATATTGGGATGCAAAGAGTATGTTTGTTGTTTTGAATAAGATAGTCAAAATTATATGCTTATGAGCACCTGATGACCATTGTGGTTATTAAATGTAATTCCTCTTGCATATAAGGTGAGGTTATGAGAGTACATTGAGTCTTACCTAATTTTAGTATGAACATAACATTGGGGCTATAGGCTTCCATAAGTCATCAAAAGGTTGTCATTGAAGTCAAAGGGTCAAGGTTGTTTGTCATTAATGTCAAGGTTGATGCCATGATGTTGATAAGGTGATATAGTGATTCAAGGTAGGTGATGGTCATGAGGTGCATGATGTTGTGAATATGGTTTTCATGATAACGTCTCTCAATTCATGTTGATGCTGCACAAGACAAACATGGTTCATATGATGCAAGGTTCATGTTCATGGTGGATGTGGTTTTGTTCATGCAAGGTTTTGTTGTGAATATGGTTTTCATGATAAGGCCTATCTTGGAAGGTTGATATGATGCAAGGTTCATATTCATGGTGGATGTGGTTTTGTTCATGCAATAAGAAGTTAGAGAAGACACAAGCTTTCATAATCATAATTCAATGTCATCATCAAGGAGAGTTATATTTATCAAGGGGAGTCATGAGTTTGATTCGAATATCAAGTTGGCCATGTCTTAGAACCCTAAGCCTGTGATAAGTGTCATACTCTAATGTCTTTCTTCTGATGTCCCTGAGGTCTCTGAATTGTCCTAGACATCTCTTGATGAAAGTTAGAATGTTTAAGTCTTTCTTATTGATAGTTAGGGTTTGCATATTGGGCATTAAACCCTAAAAAGAATCTACTTTTCTTAAGACTTTAAAACCCTCAATTGCCTGTTGTGTGTAAAGTGCACTTTTGTTTTAATTTAATATTGACTTATAATCAAAAGTTACTATCACTTAAATCAACCTACTAAAGGGTCTTTAAGTCATTAGTTCACTGGCCCTTCAACCTAACTCAACCGGCATCTCTGGTAAACTCTCATAAGCTCGAGCGCCATATCATAATCGAAGGTCATATTTAATTAATATGAGGGCAAGAAAAAGGATTGGAAGGTCAGTATTTAAAAGGAATTTTGAATACAAAAAATCATCTCTATGTGGTTGAATTTGATGGGCATGCCTTTATAAAAGGCTAAAAGATAGCTTTATGTAGGATATCATGGTATATGTAGTGTTTGAAGATTGAAGACTAGTTAGTGTTTGTATCTCGGACTGTTTCGACATGTTTGGGTGCGAAACAGGACTATGCCTAGCCTAAACATACCCATCCAAACGTGTTGGAATTGTCAATTTGGCTGCACGAGGAGAAGAACAAAAGTTACACCCCTTTGCAACTTTACACTGCCTCCTTTTGATAATTTTTAGGGCAGCAGAAAACTTTTCACCACGGGAAAACACCTTAGAGATATAAAAAATTGAGAGAGGTTATTGTAGAGGGACCCTACATGATTGCGTTTCCTCAGACATAATGTATCTAAGTGACATGGTTTCCAAATAACATCTCGCCAAAGATTGCTACCTTTTTGCACTTTGGACTCTTCAGGGATATCATCGGTACAATGTAGCTCAGACTATTTCGGCATGTTTGGGTACAAAACAGGACTATGCCTAGCCTAAACATACCCATCCAGACACGTTGGAACTATCAGTTTGGCCACATGAGGAGAAGAACAAAAGTTACACCCCTTTGTAACTTTACACTACCTCCTGACGATTTTTGGGGCAGCAGAAAACCTTTTACCATGGGCAAATGCCTTAGAGAGATAAAAAACTAAGAGAGATTATTATAGAGGGACCCTACGTGATTGTGTTGCCTCAGAAAAAATGTATCTAAGTGACATGGTTTCCAAGTAATAGTTCGTCAAAGATTGCTGCCTTTTTGCACTTTGGACTCTTCAGGGATATTGCTGGTACAATGTAGCTTGGACTGTTTCGGCATGTTTGGGTGCAAAACAAGACCATGTCTAGCCTAAATGTACCCATCCCGATGCGTTGGAACTGTTAGTTTGGTCGCATCAGGAGCAGGATGAAAGTTACATCCTTTACAACTTTACACTGCCTCCTTCTGATGATTTTTGGGGCAGCAGAAAATTTTTCACCACGGGCAAACACCTCAGAGATATAAAAACTGAGAGAGGTTATTGTAGAGGGACTCTACATGATCACGTTGCCTCAGACGAAATATTTCTATGTGACATGGTTTTTGAGTAACATCTCATCAAAGATTGTTGCCTTTTTGCACTTTGGACTCTTCAGGGATATCACCGGTACAATGTAGCTCGGACTGTTTCGACGTGTTTGGGTGAAAAATAGGACCATGCCTAGCGTAAATGTACCCATCCAGAAGTGTTGGAATAGTCATTTTGGTTGCATCAGGAGTAGGATGAAAGTTACACCCCTTTGCAACTTTACACTACCTCTTGACGATTTTTGGGGCAATAGAAAACCTTTCACCACGGGCAAATGCCTTGGAAATATAAAAAACTGAGAGAGGTTATTGTAAAGGGCCTCTATGTGATTGCGTTGCCTTAGATGGAATATTTCTAAGTGACACAGTTTTTGAGTAACATCTCATCAAAGATTGTTGCCTTTTTGCAATTTGGATTCTTCAAGGATATCATCTGTACAATGTAGCTCAAACTCTTTCGGCATGTTTGGGTGAAAAATAGGATCATGCCTAGCATAAATGTATGCATCCAGACATGTTAGAACAATCATTTTGGTCGCATCAGGAGCAAGACGAAAGTTACACCCCTTTGCAACTTTACACTACCTCCTTCTTATGATTTTTGGGGTAGCAGAAAACATTTCACCAAGGGCAAATGCCTCAAAGATATAAAAATTGAGAGAGGTTATTGTAGAGCAACCCTACATGATCATGTTTCCTTAGATGAAATGTTTCTAAGTGACACAGTTTTCGAGTAGCATCTCGTTAAAGATTGCTGCCTTTTTGCACTTTGGACTCTTTAGGGATATCATTGGTACAATGTAGCTCGGACTATTTTGACATGTTTGGGTGAAAAATAGGACCGTGCCTACCGTAAATGTACCCATCCAGACGCGTTGGAATAGTCAGTTTGGTCGCATCAGGAGCAGGATGAAAGTTACACCCCTTTGTAACTTTACACTACCTTCTTCTAACGATTTTTGGGGCAGCAGAAAACCTTTCGCCACGAGAAAATGCCTCAGAGATATAAAAAATTGAGAGAAGTTATTGTAGAATAACCCTACGTGATCATGTTTCCTCAAATATAATGTTTCTAAGTGCATGGTTTTTGAGTAACAGCTCTTCAAAAATTGCTGTCTTTTTACACTTTGGACTCTTCAGGGATATCGTCGGTACAATGTAGCTCGGACTGTTTCGGCATGTTTGGGTGAAAAAAAGGACCATGCCTAGTCTAAACATACCTATTCAAATGCGTTGGAACTATTAGTTTGGTCGCATCAGGAGCAGGACACCAAAAATGCAAAAGTTGCTTTGTGTAACTTGACAACATTGACACTTTTTGCAACAAGACTCAAAGACTCAAACTGACCCCAAATGACTCAAACTAACTCAAAAACATATGAAATGGTCTTAGAAGACCTTATTACATACAATTGACTCAATCAAAACAAAATTTTATTTTTTGACCCCTCTTGGAGGCATGACAACCTGGGTGCCCCTGCACCATTAGTGCAACTGAAGTCGATAAAGTTTTCCTATTAAGAAAAAGAGCTTCCCTTAGCTTTAAGAAATATAAATAGTCTATACTAACAAGGCCAACCACATGAAGGTGGAAGCTCATGTGGCCTCACCTAAGACCTAAGACACATGTATTCTAGTAGACGTAGGATACTTAAGACACCTATTGTATAGTATGTATCTAGATTTTATAGACATAGTAGACCTAAGACACCTAGTCTTTATACCTTATCGTAGTCTAGACCTAAGTCAACTAGACTCCTATATTATAGTTCTACCTAAGACACTTATTATGGTGACCTAGTTGACATATAGTACCTACCTAAGACACCTAGATTAAATTATAGAAGACACCTACCTAGAAGACACCTAGATCATTCTAGATTATACCTTATTCTAGTCTCTAGACAGGTCGTTGATATATAGTATCTACCTAAGACACCTAGATTAGATTAAATACCTTTTTTCTAGTCTCTATCTACCTAGTTGACATATCATATATACCTAAGACACAATTAGAGACACCTATTATCTAGTTAGAAACCAAGACACCTAGAGACACCTATATTTTATACATTACCTATATTTTATACATTATTCTTAGGATCAACTTCATCCATCACTTAGGTCTAACCCCATGAAGCATAACATGATGATGTAAAAATGTATATATGTGTAAAAATGTAGTAGCAAATAAAAAAAGAAAAATCTTACCAATTAATGTGCATACTTACAACTCAATGTAACATGACTTTACAAAATTAATGTGAATACTTACAAATTAATCTAATGAACCATCCAAGTCTGTTCTACTCTTTATTGTGTCAAGTATTGCTTCATGGTCAGACTCACACACCTTCCACAAGGACTTGTTCAAAGGTCTACCCCAATATTGTATCAAATGAACATTGAATGCCATGACAAGGTTCAAGTAATGAAGAATCTTCTGATGCGTGTCAAAGTCTTGAAATAGCCAAACATTAACACTCTTATGTGGGTACCTTCTAAGCCATGTTCCAGTAATAACCACTGAGCTTGTAGGGTATTTGATGTTTTCTCCATCTATAATTGGGGCCTCCAGTTTCATTTTGGCCTCTACACAACGACACAAGTAATAATGTGTTCCCTCTTCGTTATCTTCATCTATAATAACTGCATATACATGCCCTACATTGATATGTGTAGCAAATTAGATGAAATTAGTCAACATTACAAAAACACTACAAATTAAGATGACATTAGGAATTTCAAAAACTATGCAAATAGATATATTACCTGGTTAAACTAGATCTAATATGTGGTCAAAGTCAACTGATGATTCCATCTATGTTAGTTCCAGTGTCGTCGGAGGTCGATACATGTCAAGTGGGCTAAAATAACTTAACTGCCATTCGTCAACCCACTCCTTTGACTCACACTCATCCCAGGCTTGAATTGTACAGGAAGAACAAAAGCATGACATCCTTCATGTATGGATACTCCATGAACCTGCAATTGAGCTTCTGAAAGAGTGCATCTCACTTGATCCTGTCAATGTAGAACAGTCCTCATATCGTGCAATGTTAGTATCATCTATCAACCAAAAAAATCTACAAACTAAAGACTTACCTTCATTACCTGGACCCATGGAAGCATTACACCACTCGACGATCGATTTTGCATCTGTCAACTTTGCATTGTCTTTATACTTTAACTCTTCTCGTGCTATGGCTCTTTTGATACATGCTCCTACACCATCATGCTCCCCCTTTCCATGCCCGGCCTCACAAAAGTTCCACATATGTTAAATACCTGTAAAATTATGCCTCCTGCTCAGCCAATAGATATTCTGTGAGTTCTTGAATTGTGATGCACAGTTATCCGACCATATGATATGTTGACTGAATGATATACCCCTTCTAGCCAAATCATTATAGAACACCTGAAAGCAACCTTGCATGAACTCCGTAGAATGCATGTGATCATCATTGATATAGAAATGATACGCACTTATGATCTTTCTATCATCCTTTGTACTATCATTCGCATGAATGAATGCGATGTGCACAAATATAGAAACCTATGTGGAGTTGTAATATTGTGATTGCACCTCACGTTGTGGCTGTAGACTGTAGTTCTCTGCAAAGTCAATGACTGAAACAATGCTACCAACCAGAAATGTGTCCTTGCATAACTTGAATTGCAAGTCCAACCATCGAGCTCTATGGGCATGTCTTGCATACTCATACACTATGCTGTCACGAAATATAGGCATAAACTGATACACTAGAATCTTTTCAATAACCAATTCACTCCTCTTTGCTTCTTTACCATCTTTTGTATTGTATGCCACTGTTTTATACTTGCCTAACTCTACTAGTTCTTTTCCAACCGCATGTGTTCTTTCCATATGTTCACATATTGGCAAACGTTGCAAGCCACCACAACGATGACATGTGCTATCCAAGCATAATTTCTTGTAGAATATTTGACCTTCCTCTCTTTCACATAAAATTCTTGATATGAAGTCTTTTGAAGATGTTGGTGGGGCACGTATGCCACAACCCTACAAAATATTGTTAGTATGCAAATCTAAACATATAGACCTATAAACATCAAAATGGTTAGAAAATTCAATATGTAATCTACAACAAGTAGTGTGTGTTTGATTTATCTTGACATAGAAAGGTTTTAGCATTTCAAAATATCTTTGACAAATTTTAATTTGAGGATACTTCTCTAGAAATTTACCATTAAACTGTGTTTGAGTCTCATCTAAAAAATGCTTTGGATGTGGCCCACAGTTCTGACTACCGATTCTCCTTCTTACCACATCCCTTTGATTCAGAGACACCCTTGTGTAATTCTTCCAAAAGTCTTCAATTAGTGATCTCAATGCTTCAACAATTGGTTTATCTTTTCGTGGTAGTCTCCCTGAGAACGCCCATAATTCATTGGCATTAGTGTCCTTAATTCTTTGGTGTCTTCTAATGGCTCTCGATAAAGTTTTCGTATTAATTCTCAATTCTTGACTCGTTTTTCTAATGAGACGAGATTTCCTCGTTTGAATACTAACTATAGTCGATGTAATCACATGGCGTGTTGCATTACTATCTTTTGTGCGTGAGGTGTTACCCACACTCTCATACACACTCATTAGATTCTTGACAATAGATTTTTCACTTGAAGCCTCTGATGTTCTCAACCCAAGAATCTTCATGATGGACCTATACTTTATACTTCGCATCATTTCAATGAATAGTTGACATCTTGCAATCTCATTTAACTTTTCAAAGAACAATCTCCAAATCTTATGAGCATATCTTCTACAAGTCCTTTTTGGAATTTTACCTTCCATTGGCTGCAAGATATTCTCATCAATATCAATCAAATACTTTGGCTTTCTATGCAAAATTCTAGGTGGTGTTAAGTTAGGTAAATTCATCTCAACATTAGGAATTTCATCAATATTTAAATGAGATGGGCTAGATGGCATACCTTCGATCAAAGATGGAATAGATGACATACCTTGAGGTTGAGGTGGGAACGATGGCGTACCTCCTTCATCACATGTGAGTGATGATGTACTCTCAACTTGAGATGTGGTAGATGATGTCCCTACATGTTGATTTGCGGTAGAGGATGTGTCTCCAACTATGGTATTCTAATCTCTCATAGCATGAAGTTTTTGCATTCGTTCTCTTTGTGCCACCAATACCATATCTCTTTGTGATGGTTGTAGTTCCTCTTCAATTGGCATGTCTTCATTTATCGTGTCCAACTTCCTCTTCTCACGAAGTTCCCTCATAGTGACTACTTTCTTTGCATTCTTAGCTTCTATCTCTTCCTGTGTTGGTTTAATTGTTGATCGTTTCCTCGACATGACGGAGAATTTGTCTGTAGCATTATTGCAAAATGTTATTTCAGCCATACAAAATATTATGGTACAAAGTTCACTTCAGTCCTAGATGAGGATAAGGTCAAAGGAGAGTAAGGATTGTATTTTAACTTGTTAATATGACAAGATAATAGTGGGATTGTATTTTTATTATGTTGTAAGGATTTATTCTTGTATAGTTTGACATCATGGTTTGTTAAGGTCTGTTTATTACACATAATTAATAAAGAGCCCAAGTGTAGAAAATATACATGGCATCATGTGAGATTGTAGGCTGCTTTCTTGATTGGGAATGTGTCTATTTTAATTAATGTTGACCTTTGAGATATCTTTTATTATGCATACCATGAACTAATTTAAAACATAGTCTATTATATAAACACAAGATATGTATACATAGTCTTTTATTATGCATACTGGATACAAGTGATATAAGCATGTATGATAAAGCATAATAAAGTAATTCAAATAGAATTAAGGAAAATGTAAAGAACATGCATGTAAAGACTTGACATACCTAAAAAATGGAGATTCAAATGGAGAGAGTACCCAATTATGTAATATTTTTTTCTTGCGTCAAACTCCTCAACAATTTGAGTTTTTCACCACTTGCTTCCTTTTCAACGTTAAATTGAATAACACTCAAACAGAATTAGTAACAACAATACTATTAACCAATCTATAATGTTAAATTCTTAAAATTGAATCACAATTAACATTGCAACACTACAAAAATTAAAACTTGAATAGATATATATCAAATTTGATGTGAAAACTATGTTATTTCCTCTTTCTCAAGTTGGCAAAGCAGAAAAGGTGGTGGAAAAATCATGCAAAGGTGGTAGAATGTGTAAAATGTGCATGTGAACTTCCCAACAACATGAAAGCACTTCTTTTTTGTCAGAACACACGCATAATCAACATGAAAATAGAGCATGTGGGCCTGGATCACGGGGGTCTAGGATTTTTTACCATTTCTATAGCAGGACAAAAGGTGAGCGCGTTATAATGCACTCGCATTTTGTCCTGCTATAGATTGATCCATAAATATTTGTGCCTATCTCACCTCGATAGCACCTTTACAATATCTCACCTCTAGTTCCATTAGCTCATGTTCTATCTCTCACCTCTCTATATCTCACTTATCTCTCCCACTCACATCTCTACCTCTCCCCTCTCTATGTTTCTCAGTCACCCCTTGTCTACCTCTCCATCCATCCTTAGCCATCTAGGTTTCACTTAATCCTAAACCCTAAAGCCTCAACCCTCAACCCTTAAACCTTAAATCCTAAACCCTATCCCTAAACCCTCAACCCTAATCCCTCATCCCTAAACCCTAAATGCTATCCCTATTCCTAAACCCTCAACGAGCTCGATACTATACCTTAAACCCTAATCCCTCAACCATCAACCATAAACCATATCCCTAAACCCTAATCCCTCAACTCTCAACCCTAATCCCTCATCCCTAAACCCTAAACACCATCCCTATTCCTAAACCCTCAACGGGCTTGATACTATCCCTCAACCCTTAACCCTTAAAACGTGAACCCTAAAACCTATCCCTACACCCTCGACACTATATCTTAAACCCTAATCCCTTAACCCTCATCCCTAAAGCCTCAACCCTAAATTCTTAAACCTTCAACCCTAATCCCTCTACCCCTGACACTCTACTTTAACCCTAATCCCTTGACCATCAAACCTATCCCTAAACCCTCAACTCTCAACCCTCAACCCTCAACTCTCAACATTAAACCCTAATCTGTCAACCCTAAACCCTAATCCCTCAAACCTAAACCCTATCCCTAAACCCTCAACCCTCAACACTATACCTTAAACCCTAATCCCTATCCCTCAACCCTTAACCCTTAAAACTTAAACCCTATCCCTAAACCCTCAACACTCGACACTATATCTTAAGCCTTAAACCCTCATCCCTAAAGCCTCAACCCTCAATCCTTAAACCTTCAACCCTAAACCCTACCCATAATCCTTCTACCCTCAACACTCTAACCCTAACCCCTTGACCATCAACCCTATCCCTAAACCCTCAACCCTCAACTCTCAACATTAAACCCTAATCTATCAACCCTAAACCCTAATCCCTCAAACCTAAACCCTATCCCTAAACCCTCGACCCTCAACACTATACCTTAAACCCTAATCCCTATCCCTCAACCCTTAATCCTTAAAACTTAAACCCTATCCCTACACCCTCAACACTCGACACTATATCTTAAGCCTTAAACCCTCTTCCCTAAAGACTCAACCCTCAATCCTTAAACCTTCAACCCTAAACCCTATCCCTAATCCCTCTACCCTCGACACTCTAACCCTAACCCCTTGACCATCAACCCTATCCCTAAACCTTCAACCCTCAACACTATACCTTAAACCCTAATCCATCAACCCTAAAACCTAATCCCTCAACCCTCAACCCTAAACCCTATCACTAAACCTTCAACCCTTGACACTATACCTTAAACCCTAATCCCTCAACCCTCAACCCTAATCCCTCATTCTTAAACCCTAAACACTATCCCTATTCCTAAACCCTCAAACCTCGACACTATACCTTAAACCCTAATCCCTTATCCCTAAACCCTAAACCCTATCCCTCAACCCTTAACCCTTAAAACTTAAACCCTAAAACCTATCCCTAAACCCTTGATGCTCAACACTATATCTTAAACCCCAATCCCTTAACCCTCAGCCCTAAAGCCTCAACCCTCAATCATTAAACCTTCAACCCTAAACCCTATCCCTAATCCCTCTACCCTCAACACTCTACTTTAACCCTAATCCCTTGACCATCAACCCTATTCCTAAACCCTCAACCCTCAACCCTCAGCTCTCAACATTAAACCCTAATCCCTCAACCCTAAACCCTATTCCTAAACCCTCAACCCTCAACACTATTCCTTAAACCCTAATCCATCAACCCTAAACCCTAATCCCTCAACCCTAAACCCTATCCCTAAACCCTCAACCCTTAACACTATTCTTTAAACCCTAATCCCTCAACTCTAAACCCTAATCCCTCAACCCTAAACTCTAAACCCTATCCCTAAAGACTCAACCCTCAGCAAGTTATACCTTAAACCTTAATCCCTCAACCCTCAACCCTCAACCGTAATCCCTCATCCCTAAACCCTAAATGCTATCTCTATTCCTAAACCCTCAACCCAAGACACTATACCTTAAACCCTAATCCCTTACCCCTAAACCTTAAACCCTATCCCTCAACCCTTAACCCTTAAACCTTAAACCCTAAAACCTATCCCTAAACCCTCAACCCTATACCCTCAACAATATACTTAAGCCCTAATCCCTCAATCATCAACCCTATACCTTAAACCCTGAAGCCTACACACTCAAACCCTCATCCTTAGACCATATAACCTCACCCTTATATCCTAAACCTTGAATATTTTGCCTCAACCCTATACTTAAATTAAACCTAAACCATACGTGCTCTCAACCCAAGTCACCCTATGCCTTATATACCCTCAATCCATATTGTAAACCCGAAACCCAATATCTTAAACCCTAATCCCCGTGCCTTACACACTTAATCTTATACACTCAACAACCTGAATATTAACCCTCAACCCTCAAAACTATACAGGCTCAGGTCCTTATATACAATAAAACCAAAACACTTACATACATACATATAAACATGCATACATGTACATACATACAAGCATGCATACATGTACATGCACACATAGCTACAAGCATAGATATAAACATCCGTGAAACATACTTATGAAACTTGAACATAACTTATTCAAAGGAAGACATAACGCGAGCGCGTTATAACGCGCTCGTGTTACGTCGAACTGGTAAAACACCGGCAAACATGCAAAAAAGAAAAAAAGCAAAACATAACGCGAGCACGTTATAACGCGCTCGCTTTATATTGTGCTTTGGGAATACCAAGCCTTAGGCTTGGGATTTGCTTTGGATTTCCAACCCAAAGGCTTGGAGTGCCTTTTCAACATCCACAGATGTGTTTTTGCAAATTCTACAAGATTTGACATTATTTTGTTTGTGCTAACCCTCAGATTTGCACATGTTTCAAGGTCGAACAAATCAAACACCTGGGTAATGTTAGGCTTTCTCTTAGCTATTTAACGATATAATGTTTTTCACATTTGACAATGTTAAGCCTTTCATCTTTAATTTCTTTTGTTTGTGTGTCCGATTTTGGGCAAAAACCACTGTTTGGTCTTTTTTTCATTGTAAATTAACCATTCATTGAAATTTCAAAAAAATTACATATTTAGAAACTAGACTCCATTGTACACATATTAAAAAAAAAAAAATTTCAATTAGTTTTCAAAAATTATAGGGGTAGCATGGCCAAAATTCTATTTTTTAGGATGTGTCCACTTTGAAAATTAGTAAAAAATCAAATATTCATCAAAAAATTATCAGAAAAATCAAGCATAAACTACATGTTGTTACCTAATTTCTCACTGAAGCGATTTGAAAAATACCCAAAAAAAGTTAACCTTTTGAGGGAGCCACAAAACATGCTATGTTATGTTTTTTTGACAGAAACAACACCAATTTATGTGGCTCCCTCTTTTGAACCCCTTAATCTATACCATTTTCAAAAAAAATTAGTAGTTTACAAAGTAGACTCGGAGCACTATGAATATTGTTTTGGTTGCATCTCCAAATTTTGAGTATAACTATGCTCAATTTCTCATCCAAGGCCAGCATTTCCTGATTTCAGAAAAAAAGTGGCCACTTAAGACCCCTTTTTGGCCCCCCATCTTCTTGCACTTACCCGTATTAAACATCAATATACATTATATATGTTTGTTCGATGTATGAACTTCAATGAACTTATAAATCACTTTTTATATCTTGTTCCAATTTTATCTTATACAAATTGTCTCTTATAAACCACATTTTATAAACTTGATCAATTGTATCTTATACATTTTATACCTGTCAAGTATAAGTTATGGTCATTACTAGTGTTAGGATAATTTAGCTTAAAGTACTTTTGCAAAGTCATCTAGTCCAGATTATTTCATAAGAAAGTGTAGATCTCTAAGTCTTATATAATAAATATCAAGTCGAAGAATTGTAAATGATTGGTGTTAGATTTTGGAGAATATGATCTTCTTAGGAAGTCAACATTATATTGCATTATGAGTATTATACTAAATTTTTCTATCATTCTAAGCTAGATGTTCTTCTACCTAAGTACTACATGAAATCTTGTGTAAACCTAAGTATGAGACATTAGACCTTAGGATTTTTCCTCCTCCTAGTAAGGGAGGAATTGTGACTTAAATCTAAGAATGGAAAAATACTAGAATTCGTGATTAGAGACTTAGAAGAAAATCATAGCATTTATATTACTTGATAAAGTGTTTAGCTTAATTGGAGAATAGGTTCAATATGATGAAATATGTTTTAGCTATTGACTCATATACTTCATTATTGATGTCAAGATCAATCCAAAAGGAGACTTATTTCACAACAATGGGCTCATACATTGAATGATTGTTGCAATTACATAGATTTTTGTTTAGTGATTAATATCTGCTAGAATTGGAAAATAGTTAAAATTACCTGCCCTTACTTTATTATGATTATGATCTAAACTATAAGGAATGTATTAATTTGTCACCTAACCTTGTGATTTTATTGAAATTTGAAAGTTAATCATTTTAAGACATCTAAACTTCATTCAACAATGGCATGTTTAAAATATATATGCAATTTGATTCTAGGTAAGATTTATAGTGCATATTACTTGAAAATTAGATTATATATATATATATATATATATATATATATATATGAGTGCATATAATCATCATAATGAACATAACATGTACGTGATCACATTCATAAACACAAGTTACATGATCATAATGTATATAATGTATGTAAAATTGTCCATGAAATAACATGCTCAAAATGTATAGATCTAAAGTATTAAATTAAAAGTTATCTAAAGTATTAAATTAAGACATCTAAACTTCATTCAACAATGACATGTAAATATATATGTAATTTGATTCTAGATAAGAATTTATAGTGCATATTACTTGAAAATTCTAGATAATATATATGCGCACGCGCGCATGTGTGTGTGTGCATATAATCATCATAATGAACATAACATGTATGTGAACACATTCATAAACACAAACATGATCATAATGTATATAATGTATGTGAAATGGTCCATGAAATAACATGTTCAAAATGTATATGTCAAGTGGCACACATATAAATAAAATTATCTATAGTCCATAAAATAAAACTATCTAAAGGCCATCAGGACGATCGGTCAAATCAAGTCTATCAGGACCAACTAATTGAGCTGCTAATTCCTGGATATTCAAATAAAGAAAACAATAGGTTAGAAAATATTAGTGATAAAAAATGATTTTAATTGTTCAAAGATATTCAAATAAAGCAAACAATATAGATTAGAATTTATATTAACTCGATAAAAATTTGATTTTAATTAAATATAGTAAAAATGATTTTAAGTATATGCATAAATTACCATCTAATCATGTGAATTTACTGGCACATTCTGTTCAACAGGTGGTATAACTATCAATTGAGGACCAAATGATTGAGTTGCTAATTCCTGGATATTCAAATAAGGCAAACAAGAGGTTAGAAAATATTAGTGATAAAAAATGATTTTAATTGAATTTAAATATATATTTAAAAGACCTAAAAATTGTATAGGAGATTTAGTATAGTTTAGGACCTTGAATGAGATGGACTCATGGTCATGACCATGATTAGGAGCCTGCCTACCACCTATAAGGATACTGCTATCATCCTGCATAAAATAATCATAGTACATGTAGTGAGTTTTTAAAGCACATGTAAATTTCAAACTTAAATAAATTTTGAAAGCACACACCTGAGATGGCCCATGCATAAAAGATGATGATGACTCAAGAGCGCTCACCACACCTTGTGGTTGGTCGGTCATGGGTATTGCATGACCTCCCTGCATAGATACAATATATCATAATTTCACACATGTGTACAAATTTAAATTAAATTAGATATGGACATAAATTAAAATATATATTGGTTTACCTGACCATAAGGTGTGCCCATTTCTACAACTCTCGAAAAACAAACACGATCATATTGAGAAACTGGCCTCCTCTGATCATGCATCTACATCGAACACTTCTTGAAAATTAATATTATATTATATATATAATTTAATTTAATATTATTTACATGAATTTTGCACATTTCAAACAAATTAAAATACATACCTTTCAAAAGATGTGCACACCTATGTAGGATGATCATTAGTATATAGTAAGTCCATAAATGATTCTATCATAGATACATGTGGACCTATAGTGGATGCCTGAGTATGCCCATAAGATGAACCTCCATGCTCTCTATCACCCACTTCAGCTGCCACGTGGATAGTCTGATGAATGAGATCTCCTGAGAGAGAACTCAATGCTCCAAATGTGGACAATATCGTCTGCTGCTAATATGTAGCGGGAATACTAGGAGCTAGAGGAGCAACAATCGGTGGAATCGGAGCACATCGCTGAGGATCGACACGTGCTCCTAATCTATTTTGGGGCATGCCATGACCAACTCCCTGAAATGACATCATATCAAAATAGTTGGGTTTTTGACCCAACTCAAACACAACCCATAACTTTCTCAAAAAATAAAGGGGCACCTCACAATTGCCATGTGGTGGAGTATCAAAGACCATCCACCATTTGTCCCAAAAATGTGCAGCTATTTGTTGGTGCCTACACCATTTTATTGAAAGTCATTTTTTATTGGATGGAATTGGTTCGTTTGTAATGGGGTTAAAGAAATGTGCACAAATTGCTTCTTTGGTAATATGAAGGTCATGGATTTCTTTATAAGACAACCCATCTGCATAAAATTCTCTTCCCTCTTCTCTCCATCGATAGAAACTAACTAGGTCCACATCGATGGATCGAATAGAGTCAACAACAGTTTGCATCGAAGATGCAAATTGTGCTACATGGGGGGAAGGTTGGGTTCATTTTTTATCAAATTTATATTTTCCTGAATGACATTTAGGTTTGCATTTGTGCTCTCTTAACTGATTTTGATCAATTTGAGGACATGGGGGGTTAGGAGGTGGAGGGTTAGGAAATTGAGAGGGGGGAGGTGTGGGGTTTTGTGGTGGTGATACATAATGTGGAGGTGATGGTCCACGTAAGGGGTTTTCGGGATGGTCAATATGTATGAAATCCTCTATGGAAAACTCATCGGCTATAGCTATATTTGGCTCCATGTGATGAAAGGGCAACTACATGTTAAACAATAAAAATATATATCAACAAACTAATTAAATAATGTACACAATTTGAACTAAAAATCACATTGAACGTGGACAAATTCAAAATACATGTCATTTGAAGACACATTCAATTTAAAACATTAATAAATGCATCTAATGAAAATTTAGACTAATTTATGTCGTAGAAAATACGAACAATTTGAGCCTCCCCTTCATCCCATATTATTTGCTAATCACTTTCAAAAGGTCTTGGATGAAAATTAAAACACACATTTTTCTATATCGAGCATTTATATTGTCAAGTAAACATTTTATAAAGTTTAATACATGATTATCACAATACATTCAACCTATTTGTATGATTATCATGTCCATCCATACACTAATTCCTGGGTTATCATTGTCTATTATGATCTAGCTTGTCTTTTATCCTAGTTTGGGTCCATGCTCACAAGGTTGACCTCACGAGCGTAACATTGTTCCACCCAACATCAAATTTAGAAATTTAAATTCAGCCAAGTGAACCCCCCTTTACCTAGGACTTATTCATTGTCTTCGATCTTGTTTTCTATTAGAGGGTTAGTTAAGGAAAAGTGTCCTCATGGCTTTAATCATACAACAACCTAGTAAATATATTTATAAATATCAGTTGTCCCCTAGCTAATAGAAGGAGCATAGCAGAGCAATTTGGATCAGCAAGTAGAAGGGTAGAAGTTTGTTTGAGCATAGGAATATGCAATAATTAACATGATCATCCTTTCTCTCTCATCTAGGAAAATGCAAAAATGGAGGAAAGAGGGTGAACTGGTTCCTTTTTTGTCAAACGTTTATGGTTCCTTTGTATTGCATTCCTAATTGTTATCTAGGTAGAATGCTAACAAGTGCATTGATTTATTTTGTGATTTGTATTTCAACCTAGACCTATCCTTTGTCCAATTGAGTTCTATGGTCCTACTCCTATTTATTTGACTGATTCCATTGCTTCTACTTGATATGTTATCTCTATGTTGACTTAGTTGTTACAGTGTTCTAGGGCTTATTTTCTCTTGGTTGAATGCCAAAAGTCAAATAATTGTGTTGTCTTCCTTTTATGGTGTTTTTTTATATTGCTTTGTGGTCCTTGCCTCTTCCTCTTATTGTGGGGTACCTTATTTGCAACATCATTCCTCCCCATTTTGTGTTGGAACCACTCATCACTTGCTTTTCCTATAAGCTAATTTTATAAGAACTTTACGATGCTTCCCAACCTTGTTTCTCCCTTTGCGGTGATCTTTCCTTTCTACAACAAGTAAGTTTATTTTGTGGTGGTTCCTATTGATTTTATGATTTTTTTCCATGGATTTGTGGTGGATTGTGTCCCTCTTGGTGGTTCTTCCACTCTATATAAATGCCATAGTTTCTTTAGTTCATTATACAACATGCTTCCATCTTCCTAGTAGTCCATCCTTTCTCGTAATGGTTTATCTTTGGCCATTAGTAATTCTATCAATAAATTGGTGCTCAATATTTCCTATAGTCACTCATGTTATTTCCATAGCACTCATTGGGGTGATTTTTATCTTTGTGGTAGATTTTTAGCTCTTCGATAGTGAATTGTTAGTGGTGCCTTAATGATTTATTTGTCCAAGGTATTTTCTCATTATATTAGTGTGTTTGGCATATTTATGGTGTGCGTTGGTTCTTGATTCTCTTATTGTCCATGTGGATGGTTATTATTCAAATAGCTTTTGAATATTTACCTACCCTTCTATCTAGTACTCATCTCACCTACCATGGTCCTATGTTTCAAGTTCATGGGTTATTTTCAAATGTTTGAACACTTATGGTCAACCTAGTTGGTGGTTGGATTTCTCTTCACCACTTATTAGAATGTTCTTGGTCTTTCTTGGGAGTTGGCATGTTGATAGTTAGTTCATAGTTTTGATTCTATAGTTTTGAGCATAGGAATAAGTTCAAGTGAAAGTAGGAAGTTAGTTCATAGTTTTGATTCTATACCTACCTATGAATTTGTTCTCTATTAGAGTATATTTAGTAGACATTTAACAAATAGCCTTAAAATTACACTAAGAGATCACATTTCTCAAAGCTAAACATCAACACATCAAAGACCCTTGTCAATTATATTCATCAAATTTAGTGATACAACTAAGCATGAATCTTATCCTCGTTTATTTTGTAATTATCACATTGATCAATTGTCAATTCTATACAATGTTAGTTATTTATGTTCGTTTAGGATAATTATTTTCCTAAACGTGTAATTAAATGATCTAACCCTAATTTTAAATCTAACCCTAATTCTAATCTAACCTTGGTTCTAACCCAAACCATAATTCTAAATCTAACCCTAATTCTAACCATAATCGTAAGATTACACTTAGCATTGATTTATAAGTCTAACGCTATATCTAACCCTATTTATAAGCCTAATTCTAACTCAATCCCTAAACAAAAACCTAATTCTAAATCTTACCTTCATTCAAACTCTGACTCTAAACCTAACTCTAACCATAACTGGATAATTTGATACATGATTAAAACATTAAATGTAAGGAGATTTATAAACATAATCATAACCCTAATTAGATTAAAACCTTATTCTAACCCTAATTTTAAGCATAACCCTAATTCTGACCCTAACCCTAATTTGGTACATGAATAAAAAATTAAATTTTAAGGAGATTTATAAACATAACCATAACTAGGTAGTTAGATTAAAACCTTATTCTAACCATAATTTTAAGCAGAACCCTAATTATGACCCTAGCCCTAATTGTAATCGTGATCCAAACCCTGATTGTAGTCATAACCCTAATTCTAACCCTAATTTTAATCATAACCCTAATTATGACCCAAACCCTAAATGTGTTCCATATGGAATCTCTATTTTCATTTTCATTAAATGGTAAACCTAATTGAGCTTACATGATGTAGTTTTATTCCTAATGTTTATTATTGACATAAGGGATTTCAAATCTACATTTATCTCTGAATGCATCATACTATCATATCTAACTTATTTAAGAATTGTGATAATTATTAATTATATACCTACTTAATTATAGGCCCTAAGAAGGGTTTTGTGATTTAGGGTTTTAGTTTTAGGTTTTGAGGTTTAAGTTTTAGGTTTTAGGGTTTACAGTTTAGGGTTTTAGGTTTAGGTTTTAGGGTTTTGGTCCTAGGGTTAAGGGTTTTAGGTTTAGGTTTTAGCGTTTAGGTCCTAAGGTTAAGCATTAAGGGTTTTAATGTTTAGGTCTAAGTATTTTGGAACCTAGGGTTTAGGGTTTTGATTTGTAACTCTAAGTTTTGTGTGATTTACCTGATTAAATTAGTTAAATTAGGTATCAATTTTATGGATTTTGATTTTGAATTTACAGTTTCTCATTTGCATGATGATTTTGTTTGCAAATACAATTTAAAAACTATAAATTAAACAAGCTAATTACAAAATAAAATAACAAACAGTAAACTACAATTACAAGTAAAAAATGCAACATATAAGACCAAAAAACTGTAGAATTTAACCAACCTGGAGGTCGCGAAGGTCACTTGCATTGACGGGAGGAGGTGGCAACAAAATTTATGCTGGTAAAGAGCCTAAAGAATGCGTACCTGATTTGCTCTGTCGCTATTCCTCTCCTACAAGCTCGCTGGAAAAATGAAATGACAATCGTTTATTAAAAAATTAAATACCTTTTAGAAATGCATACGCGTTATAACATATATGTGTTTAATAACACGTACGAGTATGCATTTTATAACGCATGTGTGTTTCTTGTTGCGTACCCAAATCATAACGCATACCCATTTTGATTTAGCCTCGGGTACCCGTAGCTAAGCGCATACGCATTTTTTCAATAACGCAAACGCGTTTCTTATGATTTTTTTTTTGGGGCCGAAACTTCCCCTCTTCGTGGACCCAACTTCTTGCTTTTACCCCATATGTAGAATGTCGTTCCTCCAAAACTTGAGTGGAAGCCTAGGAAGATGAGCCCAAATGGGGACCTTTGTAGTGAGCTCCTCAACTGAGTTGAACCCTACATGCCAGGGTTTCATGAAAAGCCCAACTTGATTGAAGAAATAAGGACCACCTTCAAATGCCTTATTTCTGTATGCCATGCATGAAAACACAACCAAGAAGTAATTGTTCACATCCATCATTAACTCCATATCTCCTTTGGGGTTCGAAACCCTCCGAGTCCAAGATTCTAGAGCTAGCAATGAAAGACGAAGACCCACAAACTTACAAATAAGAGCATGATTGCTCAGGTACTCTACATCTTCCAAGACTGAGTCTAGTTGGACCATCAAGACAAGGCACTCTTGACTTCTCTCCAAATAGCCATTAACTTTTTGAGTTTGGGTAATCCACTCCTAGACGCAGAGCCTGCACCAACCGTCAACTTCTCTAGGTGCTTCAAAGACCTTGCATGCAAAGAGGGAGATGGATCCGTCATGTCCATGTCCTCAGAGATCTCTAAAGATGGGATGACACCACCTATCTCCATCTCAAAACCCCAACTAAGAGAAGAGAAAAGAATGGCTCAACAAAAGGGATCCATAATCCTTAAGCCCTGGAGCACTAAAAATATGTTGAACCAAGAAGATCAGGGATCTTCTACCACACACAGAAACCCCTCCACACAACAAACAAGGGGAAAAAATAGGAGAAAACTTAGCCAAAATCACCAAAATGGTGTCATACAATACTCAGCCTCCCCCTTCGCACAACCCACAGCAAAAATCCCCCTAACCACTTCAGAACAGAGACCAAAAAAACTAGAGAAAGCATGGCTAGGGTTTCCCCTAGCCCGTGCAGCAGACAAACTCAACCGCCATCCAAGAAGTCCTTGCTCTAACACCAGCTTCATCTTACCTTGGCCTCTATTTCATATATATGTTGTTTGGTGAATTCATTATGATTTTATCCTATGTCCATCCCTTAAATGTCATTGGATAATAAAATATTAAACAAACATTGTTATAGGCATTAACTTACATGGAATAAAAAAAATACATGTTCTTCTCAAACTCTTTATGACTCAAGAATTAAGAAGTAAAACAACTGTGGGATTTATATAGAACTTTGAACAACCAAAATAAATAAATAAATAATAAGAATAATGTCTTATACTTGCTATAAGAAATAGACATTCCCCACTTCATTCTTTCTTTATTTAAAATTGAATTCATACTATCACAAAATTATCTAAATCTAACTATATTTTAATATAATAATAAAACTATCGGCGTGCCCATTGAACCTATGGGTCCAATTGCTAGTATATAATCTTTTATGCACAATTAATTATATTGACTTATGTTCCATGTGAAGCTTGATTTTAACTACTACTAGCAATCACACCTTAGTGTGCAATGGGTATGCCGAAAATGAATATGGAAAGGAGCTTTGCGGATAAAAGCAAATATTATTTTGCATATCCAGGAAACTTAAAGTATACATAGTTTGTAAAATTGAGTGGTTAAGAGAAATAAATAAGGGGGCATATTTGTAAGAGTAGCAAAGAGGAATTTTGTATTTGTTTCTAATATTAGTATTCTCAAAAAGAGTATATAGAATATTTGCATTTTTTTTTGTCTATTTTGATTTGTTGAATCATGATCAATTGTACATTGAAATGTAATGATGTGTGTTGTTGTTCTATAGTGGTAAGTAAAGTTTGAGTAGATGATTTGGACCAACACATACCAAGCTCCACTTTGTACATTGTAAAAGTACCATAGTCTGATCTTTAATATAGGATTTTCCATTAGAATGTTTGACTATAACCTCGAGTCTATCATAGAACGAAACACCTTTTGTCACTATGTTTATACAATTAAGCTTAGTTTTATAATCTCGTGATGGGTAATGATTTTGTGTTTTAGGAAATGTCCCTTCAATTGTGATGGGTGGTAAAGGTAAAATTTGGAAATAATTATTCATATCAAGGTTATGCATGTAGCCATGTTTTCTACTTGAAATTGAAAGGTACTCTCTCTCTCTCTCTAGGTCTCTATATATCTATGTCTCCCTCTCTAGTTCTCTATTTATTTTTATCTCTCTTTGTCTCTATGTCCCTCCCCCTTCTCTCTTACACACACACTCTCTCTCTATATATATGTGTGTGTGTGAGCGGAAGCCCAAGATCAATGGATTAGAGATCAAACACAAATGCAATGTATTGAAAATGAACTAAATTGATTTACAACTAAAGCAGTATAAATAGGTGAAGCTTGAGGAACAAGTCTCCACGAGAATAGGAAAGGTGGCAAAAATGGAACCAAGATAATAGCTCAAGGTTCAACCACCCTCAAATGTAGCAGCGATGTGTCGAAGATGGATCGACACATCGACTAATGACTCATAGAGTGGAATTAGTCTTTCCACATGTGAGGAAAACTGCCTAACTATGGTTATGTTAGGAATAACTCATGTGAGTTATACACCAACAATATATATATATATCTTTTTTCTCTTTTTATTTTTCTCTATTTTCACCTTCTTTATCTCTTTCCCTCTTTATCTCTTTACCTCTCTATCCCTTTATATATATGTCTCTCTATCTTTCTCTATATTTGTACCTCTCTCTCTATTGCTTTATCCCTTTTGTCTCTTCTTGTATTTCTCTATTTTTAGTCTATGTATCTCTCTCCATCTTTATCTCTTTACCTCTCTCTCTCTCCCTCTATCTATATCTCTCTATATCCTTCTCTATCTTTGTACCCCTCTCTCTCTATCCTTATATAGCTTTGTACCTCTCTATCTCTATCTCTCTCCCTCTTTATCTCTTTACCTCTCTCTATCCCTATATCTATATCTCTCTCTAACCTTCTCTATCCTTCTCTACTTGAAATTGAAAGTCTCTCTCTCTCTCTCTCTCTCTCTCTCTCTCTCTCTATATATATATATATATATATATATATATATATATATATATATATATATATATATATATTTCTTCTATATTCCTTCTCATCCTCTCTTTTTCTCTCTAGGTCTTTATCTCTCTTTATCTTTCTTTATATTTTCTCTCTCTTCCGCTATCTATTTTTGTCTTTCTCTATTTGCACTCTCTCTCCCTCTTTATCTCTTTACCTCTCTTTATCTATCTATCTATATCTCTCTCTATCCTTCTCTATCTAAATCTTACAAGGGTTTAAAAATATACCTTATATTCACCTTATGTGTTTAAGATGATGTGAGTGAAATAAATTTTAGTGGAAGCCTATTAAATCATATTCACTGTTCAAAGGAAACACTAAATTATTCAAGTATTTTTCATCTTTCATTAATAGGCACAACTGATGTGAGAAATATAAGAACAATCAAGAATTGACATTCAACAATTATGGCAAGGTTTATTTTGAAGGGCAATCTGGATTCAAAGACCATTTGATACATGTATAATAGTACTTCCTAAATTAATGAATACTGACCTTGGAGCCATGAAGAGTACTAACACATAGGACTATAGGTACACCACACATAATTTTCAGATTATGAGAGGATGGAATAAATCATGAGATTTGTATGATGGAGTATGTAAACCTACTTTAATGTATTTAAGTAATTGAGAATGTGGGCAAGGAATCTTGTGAAGATATTTTGTTGAATAATTTATGTTCTAAACTCATTGCAAGAACCTCTAGGTTTAATGGAAAATTTTATTTAAAATGTTATTTGAAAAGGAAGAACTACATAATCATATGCATACCATTCTTTAAGAAAATTAGTTTTAAACCATCAAATAAGAAGAATGACCTCAACATTGTTGGTAACCACCTAATGAATGATAAGTTATAGGTTAGATTTTGGCAACCTATAGGTTATAATTTGGCAACTAATCTTTGCTAGTACCTTTTAGTTTCTTTCTTCACATGTTATATTGTTTTTGGGATATATCTTATATAATCTGATTATTTAACCATTTTAGTCTTTTACCTTAAGACAAGGTCTTTTTGAGGTCAAGACTTTTTAAAGTTAATATATTACCTCATTATTTAATAAACATGTAGTCTACAGTTCCTTATCCTCACCTCTACAAATAGTTGGTGTTAAGGAGAAATTTTGTATAGATCTTTTACCATGACGATGGCCATTTTCTCTTATATTTAAGATGTTAACTATTGCTTGAAAAGTACAAGGAGCACGGATAAAAAACTAATGAAACATTCCACTATTGTTATGGGGATTATTTGTATAATGAAAATGTCAATGGGCATAGAAGGGTTTCTCCTAAATAATCTCTCTCATGTCTATTTTAAATTAGTCTCTAATTCTCTCTCTATTCACCCCTCTTCTCTCTCACTTTTATCTATTCCTCCCTCTCTCCCTTATATGTCTCTATCTCATATACACCATATCTCTCTCTTCCTCTCTTCCTCTCTTTGTATCAACCCCCCTCTCTCTTTAAACTTCAATATTCTTAAATATATTTTAAATATGATATATTATAATATAATTGTATATTTAAATATTTCAAAATTCAATTATATATTTATTCTATATATAAAATCTATACTATAATTATATTTATTAATATTATTTTAATATTATATTTTAACTAATAATATAATATAAAATAATAAATCTAACATATCTCTATGCCAATTTAGTATATGAACATATGTACCTATCATTGCATATATTATGATATAATATTAGGGTACTTAATCTAATTTATTTGTAAATATATCTCCTATAATATCTAAGCTTATTGAATTTATGTGGCAAATAGTTTTTAATAAAAATATAATAAATTTTAAGATAAATAATATATATCACTAATAATTTATACCATTATTTTAAAAAAAGACATACATTCTATATATATAAAGTCAACATGTCATTTTCCAAATGTCATTCTACTACCCTTCCATCATGTATATAAATATTTTTTTATTATTTAATCTTAAATGGAAACTAATATAATCTTGTAAAGGTAAAATAGGCATAATGTTAATTCCCATTTAGTTTTAGGCCAATTTGATGGAAAGTCTTTAATACAATTGGTGGGAGGTTAATATATTTCTATAGATTTATTTATACTTTTATGTACATAGATACATAAATATATCAAATTATATATATTATGAACCTAGTTAACATATAGATATTAAATTTAAATAGTTCTCTATATAACTTTATCAAATGTTTGCATGAGAAATGTTTTCTCATCAATATAACATAAATTTTTATTATTTAATCTTAAATGAAAACTAATATAATCTTGTAAAGGCAAAATAAACATACTCATGTTAATTCCCCTTTAGTTTTGGGCCAATTTGATGGAAAGTCTTTAATACAATTGTACATATTGAGAAGTGGTAGGATAATATCTTTCTATAGATTTATTTATACTTTTATGTACATGGATACATAAATATATTAAATTATATATATTATGAACCTAGTTAACATATAGATATTAAATTTAAATAGTTCTCTATATAATTTTTTCAAATCTTTGGATGAGGAAGGTTTTTAGCCTCAATATAACCTAAAATACTAAAAGTGTCTTAATTACATTAAATTTATATTGTGACAACATCACATAAAACATTGTTATTCGTACACTATAATTAGTAATATTAAAAATAGATTACAAATATTACTATATTATTAAATTTTTAAAAATTAGTTTTCTATATGTATTATTATTATAGTTATAAAATGTTTTATAATTAATTCTTTTGTTTGGTAGTTCTTTTTTTATTATTAATATTTTTTAACTAAATTAATTTAAATGTGATATCATATTATTACTTTAGAGATTTTACTATATATTTCAATATTTTTATTTTAATATATTATAAATTTTTCATATAAAAAAAGATTTCATAATTCTAAATTTCAAATAGACATTTGACAAATAATAAGACAATGATTACAAAAGTATGTAATTTTATTCTAACTGCCAATTGTTTTCCATTTCTATTTCCTTTGAAAAAAAAAAAGAAATCATAGGGTATCCGGGGGGACATTTAAACGGATTTCTTCTGACACAATTTTTAACTGGCTTGAGAACAATCGACGAGTTTAGAAAATTTACCAGCGTGAGCCTTTGGCGTAATTTAATAAAAAACATCAGAAATAATGTAAAATAAAATATTAAAATAGAATATATATATATATATATATATATATATATATATATATATATAGTTCTCCTCAATTTATTTCCGGCTTCTTATGTCAGCATCAACAAAAATTGAAGACCAAATTCATTGTATTAAGCTCAATATATATATATATATATATATATATATATAGAGTTCTCCTCAATTTATTTATGGCTTCTTATGTCAGCATCAACAAAAATTGAAGACCAAATTCATTGTATTAAGCTCAATAAACTAACATTGGGGGTGATTTTGTTAAAAATTATTGCTCAAACCAAGTGTTGAGGTTAAAGAGTTATGCCTGCTATGTAATCGAAGAAACCCTAAAGTCAATAATATCATTCGGAAGAACACTCATTTTCATTTTTTATTTATGCCCGCAAAAATATCATACCTAACGTCCCTCCACTGATGCAATAAATACTGCTCCTTCAATGCGCTACTAGAAATCGGAATAATCATACCTAAAGTAAGCTGAAAGCAAAAACAACGAAAGAAAACCGGTGAAAATAAATGAATGCCCCCTATCAATTTCATCGTCTTGCATAGCTTGAAGACGATTCTCAACCGTTGATAGTAAACGCCAGGCCGGTTCACCTCATAGAGGGATCGCCTTCAGCTTAATTATGTTTTTTTGAAGTATGAGATGATTTAGTAGTTGTAGATATTATTCAATATGATAAAGACATAATATTTTATTCCAATATAATCTTTTATGCACAATTAATTATATTGACTTATGTTCCATATGAAGTTTGATTTTAACCACTATTCCGATTGTTTAACTATGAGATGATTGACTAGTTGTAGATATTTTTTGTATTTTAATGACATATGTCAAGATAGACTAAAACAACTAACTAAATGATAATAAATAACACTTTATTATATATGTATTGATATTTTAGATTTAAAAAATAATACTATATATACAATTATTAAAAAATAAACTTACCTATTAAAACTTTATTATCAAGGAGGAAGTGTTTTTATGACAAGTGAAATTATATGATGAACCTCCCCTTGCCAAACACAAAGAGTAGCCATGCTACTAGTTTTTGATGCAAGTAAACCTGATCGTACACATACAATCTGCATGCAATCGTTGCAGGAACGAAAAACAATAAAATATTGTTGTGAAGTTTGCATGTACTTCTTCTTTTGTAAATGTTCTGAAAATAAAGCCGGGGCCATATTCTTTAGTGAGCTTCGAGGTGATGACGACGTCTTCCCTCATCAATGAAATTTATTTTTTCCTATGTGGTTAAGTATGATTTGTTGGAAAATGACTGGTAATAGTAACCAGCTCAGCAACGTTGTTGCTTGTTACATCACCGAAAATAATGTTTACACCGTCGCTTCAAAGAAGATGGCATAATATTCTCTGTTGAATGAATCAATGGTTTTAATACTAACCAGGAGACCAAAGTCTGTATTAGGACCATTTAATAGTAATTAGCATATGCACTTAAACATGTAAGAGGTCCCAGGCGTGACATGTATTGAAATTGTAGGTAAATGCAATGTCTTTGTGAGTAAGAGAAAATGTAAGGAAAATGCAAGTGTGAGGAAGGAGGCAAAGCACTATGCACGGTCTTTAAGACATGATGTAGAGAGGCATCTAAGAAATGTTTGGTATGAGCATGTGACAAGAACAAGGACGAGACCAATTTGAATAAATATCCACACAAACATGGACAGGAAAATGGCACAATCCTACGATTTTAGTACATTTTGGAAGAGGCTTTCATCGACAGCAAATTAGCTTGCAAATGTTTCTCCTTTACTTTTTTGTTTTCTTTTTGGCAAGGATAAGGTCATTTAAGGATCAAACTCATCAAGTCTCATAAAGGTCAAAACTTATCAATTAGTGGGTCTAATATCAACTTTTTTTTCATAATAATTTATGATTTATGAATTGTCAAAGCCTCATGCCATCTCGAAAGTTAATTGTCTTTATTTATTACAAGTGATAAAATGAATGACATTCATTCTAATTCATACACAATGGCAATATCTAGTCCAAGATCTTCATTTACAAAGTTCGTTACAGCCCATAGATTGGAGGTAAGCATATCATATTGACCTCTAAACAACAAGTTGTTAGTCAATCATCATTAAATACATCAAAACATTGGTTGCTTCATTCTCAATAGTAATGTGCAACAAGGACTAATAATTACTTCAACAAGTGCTTAGTATGTAATGTGACCAATGTGCTTGTTGCATATAAATGTATAGATTTATAGAAGGAAAGTTTATTCTTAAGGGGAATGGATGAATACATCCTAGACATTAGAATATGTCAGTGCATCATTATTGGTTCAACATTCCTAATGTTTGATCAAAGTCTTAAGATGGTACTCAAGAGGATAGACACACTTAGCAAACTAAATGAACTATAGAGGAAGCATATTTCAAGTGACAAAGGCCATGAAACTGTATCAAAGTGTAGTAGTTAGGGGAAAGACAAATAACAAAATAGTTAGACACTATGGTAAGAACTATAATATGCACAACTATAATATGTAGTAATCTTGTACAAGATCTAAGAGATTGGATGTGATTGTTGTGCAAGTAAATTTGTGATTGTTGTGTAAGTAGACTTACAATTGTTGTGCAAGTGTGTAATTGTTGCACAAGTAGACTTGCAATTGTCATGCAAGTGTGTAATTGCTATGTATATAGACTTGTAGTTGTTGTGCAGGTATGGTAGTTTTTGTGCAAGTAAGTTTTGTTATATCTTTGCACTTATGCTTTATGAAAGGTTATTCCTGCATTGTCCTTTGGCAGATGTCTTTTGGGGGTGAATCTTTGGGGCCCTCCTATCGGTAGATTGCCACATCATGAGCATGTGTTGGTTGCTCTTGTGGCTCCTTCTATTTGCATATTGCCTTCTCAACTCATGTAGCATCTACATGTTTGTCTGCGAGGATGCCTATTGGTTGGAATTTTGATGGAGAGCGCTCAGTGGAAAGCATACAACTGATCAACAAGCTGATTGGTGAGAGGGTGACTTATGTCTTGGTGATTTGTTCTTATCGGCCAAACATATCCCGTCGGCCACCCTGCAACTTCTCAGTATGATCTCTCAACTCTCCCCAATGATAATTAGGTCCTCCTCACCTTAACCGTAACGGCTTTTCTGCCGGTTAGATGCAACTGTATCGGCATGACACACCCTATCGGCAGGGCTTCGAACTTGTCTCCCGATGCCCCGATGAACCAACACAGTGACACAGCGATATGCCGTTAGGGTTTTCCACTCTCACACAGTCTGGTATACACTCTTCGCCTAGCACATAGAGATGCTAGGGCAATCTACTGTGCATAACCCTTGATCTGGAACATCTGCACCACCGAACAGGAAAACAAAATAGAAAACAAAAGCAGATAACTGTACAATGAAGCCATTCCACTGATTTCGATAGAAATCTTATCAGTGGAATGCTTCATATGGACATTTTGCAGCAACGAAAACATAGAAGGGAAAGGAAATCTACAGCTATGCAATTTCATATTTACAGAAAATGGAAACAAATAGACAACACAGAACAGTTCAATTTCTCCTTCACAATGCTCGATTACATTCGCACAATTGCATTCAATTACAATATCATATGACTGATTACAATCTCAATCCCTAAATGCCTGATCTTGTTCATTTCCCTAGTTTTATAATCTCGCCCAGAGTAGTACCAAACTGACTCCAAGCAGCTGGGAGACAACCGTTTTAAATAGCCTCCAATTGCCCAACTGCCTATTTTTGGCATTATGCGGTTACAATTTGACAAATGTCCCCTAAGTCACTTGGGACTTACAAAATGAACCTAGATACAAACTGAAATAAAAATGCATTGGTCAAATAGACCTTATTACAACGCAAACATGATTTTCTAAACAAACATAAACTTAAATGCTTCACAGAGGCCACCTTGTGTTAGGTGCTCCTGCACCAAATTTGCTTGTTGGTCATTGTGCCCATCTTTTCCCTAGCTGGGCCTCTCATTGTACTTCCTATTTTTTGGTTTTAATTCAATATGTATGGGTGCTTCACCCCTTTTCTCAAAAAAAAAAGGTTATTCCTTGATTGTTTCTAAGACTTGTTTTTTGCTTGTGTTGTCATGCTTGTTGCATTGGCATTGTGCACTTTGAGTGTTGTCATGTTGTGTCACGACATCTTGAGTGTGTATGTGTGTAATGTGGCACATTGATGTCATAATTGTATCATAAAAAAAATTGTTGTCCATTTTTTGATTGTTAATGTCTTGGACGAAAGCGTGGGGCATTACAATTTGTCTTTGTGCTTGACTCCTTAATCACTTTTCAAAACATTTGCATCTTTTGCCTAGGCTCCATCCAATGTGTGTGGTTCCACATACTTGTGCACCCTCCATTTAGGTGCTTTCTTCTTCTTGCTTCTCTATGCATGTTACATGTGCATAATATATGTACTTGACCTTACTCTTAATTTCAAGCATGCACTTTGTCATTACCCTATGCAATGACTCTTTTGCATGCTTTTCTTCAGAGCCAAGAGTTTGAAAAACCCCAAAACAACTACCCTAGTTTTTGGCTATCTACGAGATTACTATTAGACCTCGAATGCTTCTACATCACAAGGAGATAAAACTAGCAAAGAGTTGATCACTAGAAGATAAAACTAATAACAAAGAGTTGCGAACATAACAAAATCCATGCCCAAGAATGACATCTTCATGGATAGTGTTTGCATAGAGCCCCTTCAACTTCAATCCCTCATATGAGTACGATAACCATGTATCCTGTCTTAGTTTTCTGTTCATCTACCTTTATACCTTTATGGATACTCGTTCTTTTTTCTGAAGAAATGTAGAAATCAAATCATACAGCGTTGCAGATAGGATTGTTGTCTATTATAAACAGAGCATAAATTGTCTTTTTTATTGGAGTTTAGAGCCGTTGGAATATGTCGGTCACCATACGCAATAAACTTGTCCCGAATGTCATTTCAGCCGTGGAAAGGGGCATCTGGTTTGGGAAGGAAAGCAACTACAGTCACTGTTTGAAAACGTATGAAGTTTCTCAGTTGTCGGCGATCCATACAAATTACTACTTATTCTATGTATTATTTTATCGTTTTCAATAGTAAAATAAATCCTTACAGAGTTGATTTATTTTCTTTTGAAAGTTTCAAAGTTTGCATTTTTTTTTCCCACAGCGTATGAAAAAAAAAATTCATAATAAATTCTGAGATTCAACCCTCCGTGAAGTGGCCATGCCCATCCAAAGGCTGAGAAAAATGCTACATAATTGCAACAAGCTCGATAAAATAACAATAAATATTGTGGAGGAATGATACCATTAGAATCTTTAATACTTCACCGTTGACTGGTGTGTAGGTTTCTCACTAAAGAAAGAAATACAACTGTAAAGGGAAATAAACTTTTCCTTTTAACATTAGTTAATTCAATAGAATGTATATAGAAGCATAAACTAGCACTTGCACCTAAACGAGGTTCAAGGAAGACGCTGATAGAAAAACCGAGTTTAGAAAAATTTCCGATGAATTTTTTACGGTGTGAGACAATTCCGAGCACTATAATGCTCACAACTAAAAGCCTATCGGCTAATTAATTTAGAATGTTGTAAAAGTGACAACTGAATAATTAAATATTGATCTAGGAAAGTAAATGTGAAGAAGGTTAATGGCATTTAGTTTTAGGCTTGATGATGTATAATTTTGATGAAGATTCTGGAATCTAGATGTCTTAGAGCTAAAAGTTGGTCCTTTTGTCTGTGTCTTGTCTAATATTCTGCGTAAGATTTGTACCCTATTATGGGTCAAGTTTGTCCCTATAGATCATTTCCATGTACACATATATATCCTTTGCCTTGTGAATATGATCTCATTGGTTATGCACCTTGGATCTTGGTTTGCCTGATTCTATGTTGTCTGCTCTACTTTGAAATCTAGTAGTATACATCAATACATTTAGAGAGTTGCTTAGGGGACAAGTTCTTCTATGTCCCCCCAACAAAGAACCAACTTTATAGTCATGCCAATGATTAAATACAACCTTCAGCCACACAAATGCTCTTAGGATGATATGTAAATTCAAATCCTCTTTAGTGCACCATTCAAAATATTCCTATAGTAAATGCTTCTCAGATGTTCCAGGATGAGAGAGGATATTTGCATGCGAGTGGATGCGAAATGAATGCAATTGAATGCTTCAAATACTAAGACATAGCAACAATTTGTCCAAAATGTGTGTTTAGTCAACTCATAATGACTAGTGAAATGGGTGGGAGTTGGCTAAATTTGAATTTGAAAAATGGAAATTTGAGGGGTCATATCCACAGTCGCAAGATCAATCTCATGCTCACAGGAATGACCCAAGCTAATAAAATAGTGCAATATGTGTTAGATAGGGAATAACTGTCTAGATATAGGAATGCAAAAAATGTAGGATGTGTAGGGAAGTGTGTAGAGATGGATAAGGTCTAGATAAATGTATGGGAGCATGTATGAGTGAGAATAGGTGAAGGCTAGGGGAATGATCCAAATTTCCCACAAGATTGCATCATTTGTCAATATGTAATTCCATTAAGACATTCTCTCAAAATTGTCACAAAACTAAATGGAAATTGGCATGGGTATGCAAATTTCACCATTATGTTTTGCCCCTACTTTGAGGTGCATTTAAATCCTATAATGATCATCTAGCTCAAAGTATGTAGCACTCACAAAAATGCATCTAAAACAAATATTCAAACATAAAAGGATACCTAGGTCCATGTAAAGAAATGGACCCCGCTAAATATCATCATGTGTGTTGATCCTTTGGCATGCACAATCCATGGAAATAGAGTTGTATGACTCACTAGTGTGTGGGATATTGGACTACCACATTATGAGGTAAGCTCTGACTAGATACAATGATATGTCTTTGTATAGTATTTGTCATTACCTAAAAGCTTGATCATAGGAATGTTAGTGACACCATATGCCCCCTATAACTAGGAGCATCTATTGGATGCAAAGAATTAGAAGAGGGAAAAAATAGTACATGAAATGTATATGTAATCTAATGATAAGCATACAAGCATATGAATCATGTAAAGTACGTGTGACATCATGCAATAAGCATATAAAACATGTAGAATGATAAAGCATGGAAATTATATGGGTTGGAGATGAATATCATGGTATAAGATTGCCCCTAGTATGGATAGTATGAAAAGTGGTGATGTGACCCTTAATGTCCAAAAACACTTGTGTAAACACATAGGTCTCTAGAAAAGGCATATGCCCCTAATGCGGCAACATGTGCACACAATGGTCAAGTTAAGGCAATAGATCCCTAGTGGTAACATGGATCTAGGAATGTGATCTAAAGGTAATGGTGAGGGAAGGCATGTGCCTTAAATGTAATGCTTGATAAACATAGAAAAAGAGTGGGGAAAGCAAGATGCCCCACTCAAAAGAGGTAGCTCTAAAAGAATGATATGACTATGTAGGTACAAATGATATATGGGAAGTCATGATGCCCTCAATGTAAGGATTAGAAATAAAAGATAAAATAAAAAGGGGAAGACATGATGTCCCTGATGTAAATGTGACTTTAAGAGTGTGATAAGGCAATATAAGCACAATGTTTAAGGAGGAAGGCGTGATGTTTCCCAATGAAGTCGGAGTACTCTAAATCTATGATATAAGAATGAAAACTTAATATTTAAGTGCTAAAAGCAAGGTATGGCAATATAGGATCATATCAATTAATCATTGGTCATAGGATAAAGCATAAGCATCATAGGTATATGGTCTACGTAAATTTCATAAGCATGATATCATAAGCAGTCAAGCATGAAATAAAAAATAGAACACCATGGTAAGCATAGAAATGTAATCAAGAGGTAACGATGCAATACAAGAAGACAAAGTGGTAAATGAATATATCATCAAAAGACAAAGCAAGAATAAGGATGTATAATATGAAATAGGAAAAAGGGCAACTCAAGTGAAAAACATAGCAAAAGACATGGGTGCACAAATCATAGATAATGAGGAAAATAGAAAGATGCAAAGGTGCAAGGGCATGAAACAAGGAAAAAGGAAAGAAGCAAATGCCCCTAAGTGAGAAAAAGTAAACATTTAAATAAATATAGAAGGTAGAATGAGAATGTAAAGCATGACAAACAAGACATAATCAAAAAGGCAAAAATGTGAAAGCAAAAAGGAAGCAAATAGACAAAACAAGAAAACCAAGTTATAGGTATATAGATATATATACTAAGGTGATGCTCATGAATCATTGAACAGACTTTGGAGGCTCAATCTTTTCTCCCAATGGCTCATCTAACAAATCGTGATCATCCCAACATAAATCATCAAATTTATCTTCATTGATTTATTATTTTTTTTCCTATTTACTTGTTTTTTTATTACATGTGTCTCTTAATTGTATTCCTTCATGCCAGGAAAAAATACATGATCCACTGGTGTCACATTAGGAACTTCTTTTCTTACCTGTCCATATTTCTTGCTTCTTGAATTAAGGTTGTGGTGGAATGATATCCATTTAATGCACCACAACTTCTTGCTTCAGTTTGCAAGTAGTCTTTTGTACATGAAATTTTGGTATTTGTGGCACTTTTTCTTTTGCTACATTTTTCTCTTTCTTTGTATCATCCTTTTTCTATCTTGACACAAAATTCTCCACTTTACCCTCCTCTATTTTTTAAGGATAAGCTTGTCATTTTAATCTCTTTCAAATTATTTTTATTTCATCCTTGGTGTGAATAGGGTATATTACCTAATTGGTTCCACATTAGGTCCTATTCATACTTATCTAGTTAAGATTACTTAGGGCATACTTAGCCTACACTAAGGATAGTTATCATTATGTGTCTCAAGTCATAAGATTAAGACACTTGCCATAATCTTAGGTTGTCCTATGTTTCACCTTGGTCCATATAACCAAGGGCTTCTCATTGTAATTCATTCAAGTATATTGTGTATTTGCATCCTTTGATAGATAGAATTATTATTTCATGTTGGGTCTCTCTTGTCCTTTCATTGAAGTTCCTAGATCTCAAGGGTGGTTACTTCCATAGCCAAATCTTGCATGGTATAGAGCATTCTAGACCAACTCTTACACATCCAAATGTATCTTGTAAAAATCATGTATGATATCATCCAGGCTCTGATAAGGTATATCATCTGGTGTCTTCATAAATGTGACTAATATGAAATGGCTCACATCAATTGGCTTATAGTGAGCCCTTTCAATTTTGACCAGTTTCCTTCATGTACAAATTTTACACATTTGATGTAGAATGGAAGGTACTAATTTAAATTTCTTAATCCAAGGTCACCTAATTAAGATACTAAATCTATCAGATGATGGTATAACATGACATAAAACAAATAGTTCTTTAGGTCCAACTCTCAACTATAAAATGATGCATCCCAATGTTTTGATCAACATTCCATTCTATTCATCTTCAATGAAATCCTAGAATGTGCATATTGTTGATGTTTAATATGATAATTGAATAACATATCTTCAATACATATGTTATAGTATTGAATACTTCCAAATAATTTATCACCTAGGTCCCCATAAACTCCTTAAGCAGAAGAGAGATGGGAATCATCAGTCAATAGTTGCTAAGGGGTGATCAAGCAACTAAGGATCATCCCAAAACTAAACTTTATCAATTCCAATTTTCCATTCAACTCCATTATTCAGGATATTCCAAATGTAAGATTCGCTAGCAAGGTTTTCAATCAATATAACAAAAGTCATTCTAATTCAATCAATCAACTACTAGAATAGTTTCATGGTCAACGGATATTACAACACTAAAGAATGTAGAATTGTTAGGAGATCGTTGAAAATGATATAGAATTACAAAACATATAATATTCACTTTTCCTTGTTTGCAAAATCTTCATTACAATTTGGCACATAACAAAAAGCTTTGTTTGTTGCTTATAATCATATATCATATAGATTTTTCTAATCATATATCACTATTAAATTTAATATTAAATGTTAGAACTTCATTTAAATTCAATATAGAAGAAATTTCTTAATGACATTAAGTGATTACAAGTTAAAATATTACAACTTAGTTATATGGAAATATGAGAAAAAATATTAAATACTTGATCTAATTACAAATAAAACAAAATCTGATAAATTGTGTGGAAAAGCACTCTAGGACAAGCTCTTGAGGTCTAATAATCTCTACAGTTAGAAAACTATAAACATATTTATTGCATTGAATGGAAATAGTTGATTGAATTTTTGTTTCAATTTATAAGTTTTTTTCCTCTTAAATTTCCAACTTTTTTTATCCATGGATATGAATTTTATTAATTGAAAAGAATTGGTGAGAATTAAGAGGGAGTCCATTTTAAAATTTGGGTGTTGACATATAAATTTTATATTTCAAAACTATATTAAATGTGATTTATGCACCAATTGGTGAGTCTTACATCTTGTTTTTTGTCTTGTTATGCCAAGAGGCATAACCTATAGTGGCAACAACAAGAGAAAAGCATTTGATTTCATGACCGTGAAAGAATAGTTAAAAGAAAAACCGTTAGCGCTAATATTTATTTTTTAAATATAAAGACATCAATTTTTTAAAATATATATTAATCCTACAAATGAAACTATTAAAAAGTAACATATAAATATGTAATGTTTATTACACATTTCAAATTAAAAACAAAACATAAGAACAAAAAGTAAAATTAAAAGTTATACACAAAATCTGTGTTTACTAAAAAATAGCTCTTTAAATAAAATAAAGTAAACAATGTAAATTAAAAAGGATACTTCTTAAATTAAAATTAAAATTTATGTGTCCATATATGTATGTAGTAAATAAAATAGTTTTAATGTAAAATAAAATAACTCTTATGTTAATAAAATAACTCAAAACTATATCTCTCACATTTTTTAGATAGATGTATTTAAGATATCTATACTAGTAGATATTTCAATTATTGGTATTTGAGGTCTCAAAAAAGGACATTAATTGTACATAACTTGAAATAGAAAAAATTAATTGTTAAAAATATTTTTTTAATATGACAACTTAAGAACATATATTGTTCATTAAAAATATAATTTAGATTTAATTTATGATTAAAAGTTGTATTTTTATGTCTTTTTTTAAATTATTTTAATTTGAAAGACTTAATATGATGTTGAAAGTCATATTTTATATGTAAGCAAAAGAGTTGAATAAAGAACCCAAACTATTCAATATGATAAAGACATAATATTTTATTCTAATATAAAATCTTTTATGCACAATTAATTATATTGACTTATGTTCCATGTGAAGCTTAATTTTAACCACTATTATGTTTTTTGAAGCATGAGATGATTTGAGTAGTTGTAGATATTATTCATTATGATAAACACATAATATTTTATTCTAACATATAATCTTTTATATATTAATGTCTTTTTAAATTATCAAGTATGTATTTTAATGTCTTTTTTAAATTATCAAATATGTATTTTATTTGAAAGACTTAATATAATATTGAGAGTCATGTTTTATATGTTAAAAAAAAATAGTTGAATAAAATATGCAAACTCAAACTATTCAATATGATAGACATAATATTTTATTCTAATATATAATCTTGTATGAACAATTAATTATATTGACTTATGTTTCATGTGAAGCTTGATTTTAATCACTATTATGTTTTTTTGAAGTATGAGATGATTGAGTAGTTGTAAATATTATTCAATATGATGAACACATAATATTTTATTGTAATATATAATCTTTTATATATTAATGTCTTTTTAAATTATCAAGTATGTATTTTAATGTCTTTTTTAAATTATCAAGTATGCATTTAATTTGAAAGACTTAATATGATGTTGAGAGTTATATTTTATATGTTTAAGCAAAATAGTTGGATAAAATGTACAAACTCAAACTATTCAATATGATAAAGACATATTATTTTATTCTAATATATAATCTTTTATGCACAATTAATTATATTGACTTATGTTTCATGTGAAGCTTGATTTTAAACACTCTATTTAAATATCATCCACTTCAATGGTCAAATAGCCAATAGCAATTTTACACCTCATTCACAATAATAAGTGGTAAATATTTGTCTTATTTTTATTTGCCAAAATTAACCTTTGACTCTTGAAGTGGATGATATTTAAGAACAGCCAATTTTAACCACTATTACTTGGTTTAAATATGAGATGATTAAGTAGTTGTAGATATTTTTGTATTTTAATGACATATGTCAAAATAAACTAAAACAACTAATTAAATGATAATAAATAACATGTATTGATATTTTAGATTTAAAAAATAATAAAATATATGACTAGTGATAAATCATAATATATAACAAGTACACTCACAATTATTAAAAAATAAATTTATCTATTAAAACTATATTATCAAGGAGGAAGTGTTTTTATGACAAGTCAAATTATATGATAAACTTCCCCTTGCCAAACACAAAGAGTAGCCATGCTACGAGTTTTTAATGCAAGTAAACCTGGTTGTACACTGATACCTAATTCTTTACAATTGAAAAGTTTTCAATCTGCATGCAGTCATTGCAGTACGTAACTAAAAACAATAAAATATTGTTGTGAAGTTTGCATGTTCCGTGATCCTTATCTTATGGAAATAGTATTCAGATAGAGACGCTGTTTGGAATTCCCCTTCCTGTCATCCCTCCGCTATGGCTCACATCCGAAGTGCTGGGAAAGAGCAGCGTATATGCTACTTGCGCCGGACCTCTTCTGTTCTTCAACACTGTGTCTTCATTCCTTTCGCTTATTTTCTTCTCTATGTCTATCAGTGTGGATCCAAACCTCTGAAATGCCTTCAAAACAAGCTCATCATTTGTCCAGCCTTGAGATGCTCTCTGCCCGAGATATACTTCGTCTGTGGAGTGCCTTGAAAGGATCTCAATTATAGACATGCCCAGAGTCGACTGAAATCGATTAGAAACTGTTTTCAGAAAGGCTGTGTCTGGACTGTTCACAAGCTCTAAGAAATCTTGGGATCCTTCCTCTGGGATAAACCTTCTGCTCACAGCAGGCCTGTTGGGCATGTATCCAGAGTAGGCATATTGCCCAAAATTGGTAGCAGCATGAAGGGCGGAGGCCAACCATATGATTGTTGTTAATGTTTTCTGAAGCTCTGCCACTGATTCCATCTTATACCACCAAGTTTCATCCTTTTTGTCTCCATGTCCAACATATCGGATCTCATGCCACCATGCCTGAAGTTCTGTGTCAGTCTTCACCAATTCATCGGTGTAGTAGATTGAGAGATAGTCACCTACCCACGCTTCTATTGCAGACCAGATCTCTAAGCCGTCCACTGCGAAAGGATAATCTTCAATCAAAAGCTTCAGTCCATGGGGCATTGAATCGTCCTCGACTGCCATTCCCCTGTTCAATGTCATATTGTAAAGTGGGTCACTCACATTACTACAATTCAGCAAAATGTAATCTTTGGTTAATCTTGTTGCCTACCTTTTAAGGAGATCTGCGGGTAGCCCTTCCTGGTCAAATCTCCAGTCTTTGTAAAATACAGAAGACAATTCCATGGAATACTTGCCAGCAAAGACTGATTGTTCAAGTATTCCTCCAGCGTTTATGAGGATTTGGCGAGCCAGAGCATTGATGTTCATTGTGTCCCTGAAATGGGGGCTTAGTAACCTATAAACCGGATGCATCGCGCTAAGCTGCCTGTTTGCCGCGATTATATATGGCTCTGTGGCTGCGTGTGTTCTCAGCCTAACAAAGGACAAGTTTTTAGGATTAATTTGGATGCCCAAATCGTATACAAACATAAACTTTGAGATCATTCAAAATAAGCAAAAGGGCATACCAGTGAGTAATCAACTCATGAAAGCCAGAATCATTGACGGCCACATAAGCTTTGGCGAGTTGCCACAGGGCTCCTTGTGCTCCTTCCTCTGCAGGCGTGAATACTTTTCTAACGTTTGGAGGTAGACTAAGCTCTATTGCAACTGGTTTCAATGTACCATCCTCCTTGAGGAACAGAATTGTGCGAGTGGCATATGTCTTGGTGGTATCTAGAGCATTTATTCTATCTATATATGGCATCAATAGATCATGATAATCCAGAATGAAGAGCTTTTTTTTCTCCAGAGCCTGCAGAAAATGAAGATGAGTCACACTTGCCCTGCAATCAATATTACTTTTTTTTCTCAGAATTATGAGATGGTAAAATTACCTGAGTCACGGTTAAGCCGTCAAGGTTTTTCTCAATATCTGTAGCAGTGATAGAACTTATCTGGTCGCCAAACTGTTTTGGGTTTAGCTTGCTTTTAGGAGGAAAACTCTGTTATATAGTCCAGAATAAGAATGAGCCCATTAAGTCCTTTGAAAGTCACTGTAAGATCTACAGGATAAAACAAAAAAACTACAAAGATCCATTCATAAAAACTAAAAATTGTTACTAGAGGGAATCTATACCCATACTTTCAGACGTTCTATGGACTCTGGATTCACACCAGAGATCATCTGACGTGCAAATTCTTCATCTTTCCTCCAGGCATGTTGGTCAGCTGCATCCACAATTTCCCATTTCAAAATACAGTTCCGCAGAAGAATTTAGACATTTGTTAGTGAGACGTTCAAGACAATACCCACCAGCAATAACTTGTGGAAGAGGATACTTGTGCACTTCTCCCCCTTCTGTCTTCAAAAACTGCCTGAGGAGCTCTAGTGGAATGAAATCCTTTGCAGCCTCAAGACAATGATTCTCGGGCAACCTCAAACCATCAGTGTACAGTTTCATGATGTCTTGGAAATCGTCGAACTCGTTCGGGGTGGAGTCGACTATAGAAGTCACTTGTGGCACTAAAAACTGAACGATTGATTTGAGAGCGTAAGCCATAAAGTCAGACAACTTCACTTGCCCAAATCGTTCATCTCGTGGAACATAAATGTCTAAAAATCTCAGTAATGGCAGTCTGCTTTCAGTAGCCGGATCTATGTCAATAAACAGTGAAGAAACCATCTTATCAGGCCTTATTCTCTTCTATCCTCAAGATTTAGAAAGAATTTATATTCATTCACAAATAACTAGGTAAATGGGATTCTCAACTATAACCACAAATTCTATATCAAGAAGACCTTGGTAGGCTCTGAAAGTTACATAAAACCAGTTAAAATGGAGAATTTTTACAGTGAACTATAGAACGAAAGAACCAACAACATCATTGTCAATCACTGGAAATTTAACAAACCAAGTCCGTCATCACAAAATGCAAAGTCAATACTGTAATATGGTAACCAACCTGTTTTAGTAGGTGGACGACCAGTTCTGCACCTTCGAGGGTATGGAAGTTTTTGAGAACCTCCCAATACCGGACGGCTTAGTTCTTCATCTTTGTCTGGGTCTCCAAGATCATTATAAACATCATAGTCATAAATTCTATCCCATTCCTCCCTCTTTCCTGTTCCATTTCCTCTCAGGTTTTCAAGTTCTTGCTTCCTCAAGCTCACAAGGACAGAGGGAGTTTGAGCGGGGAGATAACTCTACAGATAGAAATAGTAAATTTATTAATAATTCTAGCCAGCTAACAATTTCTTTTTTAAGAAAAGGATTTCTGGATTTAACTGCTTAGAACCATGCAGGTGAAACAAGAAATTCTTCTCAGAAATCTAACTCAAAACTTAAAAAGGATCTCTGGATTTAACTTAAAACTTGAGGGTCTCCTACCTGGTTTAAAAAGAAAACTCGATCAGCTTTGTACTTAGAGGCAGGATACACCCATGAGTTGCATTCAAAATAAAGAGTATTTCCTTCATGTTGCAGAGTCAAGGACTTGAGATAGAACTCGCTATGGTGAGAATTCTTGATAAAAAAGGCCACTGGATTTCCAAAGTGGGAATCCCAATCGAAGTCAATTGCATAGGCGTTCTCGCCAGCAAGAAGGCCGTCATGAACAGAGATCCATTTCTGCAGAAACGCAGGCTCGCCCAGAATTCCAGATCCACTTCCTGCTAATTTCAAGTTTATTGAATTTAGTTACAGTAGTTCAGAATGAAACTAAAAACATAGAGAAACACAAATCACACTCTTACTTAGATCGACATTGGCGCCGACAAGCCGGATCGACACTTTTTTCCCTATGAGCTCCGACAGATCATCCGCAACGCTCGCTGCGAGATCTTTAAAATCAAGAAAGTTCTTCTTCTGAAGAACAACGTGTCCTTTTATTGTGTAGCCCATCTCGATTGTAAAGAATTTAGTACATATGAATCCCAAAACAGAGGTTTAAATAGATATAGGTATTGGCAAGCGGTCGATAAGAAGCAGAAGAAGATACGTGCGAAGGAAATGCGAAATTTGGGACTCAGTCTACAATTGCTATTCAAATAGAGTTTCGTAGACAAAACCAACTTCATCCATTATTTTTGTGGGTACTCTAAATTTAGCGAAGTCAATGATGCTATGTACCAAATTCTGATCACAAGTTATTATTTCTCCATATAATAAATGGCTTCCTTCAATTTCTATCCTCCAAATGGCCGAAGTCAATATGATATCTACCATTCCTGATCGAGAATTTATTTTTTTCCCTTATAATAAAGGGTCCTTCTTTCAACCCTGTAATTGTTTATACCCCATCTGATTCAGCCAACGCGCAAAAGGATACATTTGCTGCGATAAGGCGGCTCAGATCTTTCCTGCATTTCCCACGTGACGTAACAGACATTCGTAATTGGCGAGGGATGAATAAGCAATGAATACGGGTCAAATAGAAGATCCAGCTGAACAGGTAACAACTCATCTGAACTGAATTCATGACACCTTTCGGAAAGCACAAGTTTTGGGATATGAATGGTGGTAAGAAAATAGTAATAGGACCTACGTGTTAGGTTGTAGGCAGTCCTTGGGAATGGTGTATGATTAGACTTCACATTTTTACTTGCAATTGGATCTCACCATCACCATCATCAAATATAATATACATCGCCACTTTGAAGAGCGTGCCATTAGATCTTTGGCATCTTTGTTTTTTTTACAGTTGGTTACAATACTAAGAGAGTATACTTACATATTTAAATAGAAGTTTTTTTCTCCTAGTAGAAAGATCTATGACACTAGAGATCGAATCTGACACAACGACGCAATCATTACTTTAATAGAATTTATACTTTGGTATATGCCAGAGACCGAATTTGATTCAAGTACATTTTTGAAGAGAATTTACACTTTCATATATACTATATAGATCGAATTTGATTCAATCACATTGAATTTATACTTTTGTACACATCAGAGATTTTATACTTATCAAAGATCGAATTTGTTTCAAATTTACACTTTTATACATACGAAAGATCGAATTTGACTCAATCACATTTATTAAAGATCAAATTTGATTCAATCACACTTATCAAAGATCAAATTTGTATTTGTCTCAATTTTATACTTTTATATATACAGAAGATCGAATCTGACTCAATCACACTTTCGAAGAATTTACACTTTCGTACATACCAGAGATTTCACTTACCAAGTAAATATTCTTAAAATGAAGCCGGGGCCAAATTCTTTAGTGAGCTTCGAGGTGATGACGACGTCTTCCCTCAGCAGTGAAATTTATTTTTCCCTATGTGGTTAGGTATGATTTGTTGGAAAATGACTGATAATACTAACCAGCTCAGCAACGTTGTTTCTTGTTACATACGAAAATGATGTTTACACCGTCGCTTCCAAGAAGATGGCATAATATTCTCTGCAAACAAAGTAGGCTACATGTAGATAGCTCTCTAGTCAGTGTTTGAATGATTCAATGATTTTATTGGTAACCAGGAGACCAAAGGCTGTATTAGGACCATTTAATAGTCATTAGCATATGCACTTAAACGTGTAAGAGGTACCAGGCGTGACATGTATAGAAATTGTAGGTAAGTGCAATAGTCTTTGTGAGTAAGAGATCATGTGAGGAAGGAGACAAAGCACTATGCACGGTGTTTAAGACATGATGTAGGGAGGCATCTAAGAAATATTTGGTATGAAGGTGATGTTATGAGCATGTGACAAGAACAAGGACGAGACCCATTTGAATAAATACCCACACAAACATGGACAGGAAAATGGCACAATCCTATGATTTTAGTACCTTTGGAAGAGGCTTTCATCGACAGCAAATTAGCTTGAAAATATTTCTCCTTCAACTTTCTTGACAAATTTACTCTTGTTTTTTTTTTTGGCAAGTTAAGAGGTCATTCAAGGTTCCAACTCATCAAGTCTCATAAAGGTCAAACCTTATCAATTAGTGGGTCCAATCTTTTCATAATAATTTATGATTTATGAATTGTCATGGCTCATGTCATCTCGAAGGTCAATTGTCTTTATTTATTATGTAAGTGATAAGATGAATGACACTCATCTTAATTCATACGCAATGGTAATATCTAGTCCTAGATCTTCATTTACAAAGTTAGTTACAGCCCATAGATTGGAGGTAAGCATATCATATTGACCTCTAAAGAACAAGTCGTTAGTCAATCATCATTAGATTCATAAAAAAAAATTGGTTGCTTTGTTCTCAATTGTAAAATATGACAAGGACTTGTAATTACTTCAACAAATGCTTAGTATGCAATATGACTAATGTGTTTGTTGCATATAAATGTATAGAATAATAGAAGGAAAGTTTCTTTTTAAGGGGAATGGATGAATACATCCTAGACATCAGGGCCTAAATTTGACAGTTGTATAGCTGTATTTAGACATTTTTGCTGTAAAATACAATCAAAATTTTAAAAAGATTTATCATATGAAAGGAGAGATTTTGGACAAACTGTCAAAATTTATATAGGATTATGATGATTTATATATTTGATTTTTATATGATTTACTTATACTAAGGCATATCATAGTATTTGAAGGGCACCATTCAATAGATAATTGTCATAAAAAAATTGCTTGATAGGCAAGGTCGACTATCAAATTTAAGCCCTGCTAGACATGAGAACATGCCAATGCACCATTATTGGCTCAATATTCCTATGTTTGATCAAAGGCTTAAGATGGCACACAAGAGGATAGACACACTTAGCAAACTAAATGAACTATAGAGGAAGCATATTTTGAGTGACAAAGGCCATAAAATTATATCAAAGTGTAGTAGTTAGGGGAAAGACAAATAACAAAAAAATTAGACACTACAATAAGAACTATAATATGCATAGCTATATTAAGTAGTAATCTTGTACAAGATCTAAGAGATTGGATGTGTTGTGAATGCCTAAGCTATCCTCCTATCCTAACACTAAGCTAGCTAACTTACTAGATCGTTAGCATTCATACAAAGAATGGTAGTATACATTATTATACATATGGAAGGGTGATTAGTAGTTCAATAGTTATGTAAGACTATTTTCCACTCTACTTAATTCTAGTAAGATTCCCTTGTATGGTCATTATCCCAAAATGGCACTGCAATTGCCTATGTAGAACAAGTCTATCAAAACAAATGCCATTAGATGTGTACAACAAGTTTGGAGAGTTGGGTTATTCCATTATCGTCATCTATTCTTCTAGTCATGACTAAGTTGTTGATAGAGTCATGTAAGCCACAAGTGTTGACAAAGTTATAATCTTTATCCCAAATCCTCATGGAGTAGTCACCCTTCCTACAGAAGCATGGTCCCCACTACATGCAACTATGGAATGAGATGTGTGAAGTTTTGAATAACTTGTACCTCTATGAAAAATTTTCCTGAGAAGGAATTTGGCCCACTATCATGTCCTTGAAGAAAGGTATCTCATGTTGGAGCATGATCCTTTTAACATAGGTATCAACCATCAGATCAACCTATGCTGGTGCGATGAAGTCTAGGTTGATTTTAGCCAAATATGAATCCTCTATAGTGTTGGGGGAGTCCAACAAAAGTGGATAGTAATGGTGTAGAAGTTTTACATTGAAGATATGGTGCAAACCAAGGTGGACAAGAAGATTGAACTCAAAGTGTTATCCCCTACTTGTTTGGTGATAGTCTATGGTCCATAGCAAATTGGATGAAGTTTGTGGTGAGGTCATGTGAGTTGTTCCTTCTACAAATGTAAACTTACTCAATCATTAATCTAGAAGATGTACAGTGTGCAATTTTTGTCATGGCTTTGCTTATACTTAGCATATGCATGATGAAGGATGGAATGCATTTATTAATGTGCTAATTGAATTTGGTAATGATGAAGGATGGTTTGCATCTACTGAATGTGCTAATTGAATTTGGTAGTCTTGTCAACTTCCTTTTGAGCTAAAGGAGATGTTAATAAGGATGGTGGCATGAGATATCCTACATCAATGGATGTTAGTGGTTGGAAAACCAAGAAGACCTAAAAAGGGATGTGTAGTTGTAGAGTTGTGAAGAACTTTGTTGTAGCTGCACATGTAGAATTAGAAGTTGGAGAATCTATCTACCACTATGTACATACAACCATTACCCCTTATAGTAGTGGGACAACTAGATAAAAAGTCCATGGAAATAGATTCACAAGGATATGCCAAAACTTGTAATGGAATGTGCATACCTTGTCTTTTGTTAACCAGTTTGGATATGGAACATTTGGTGTAGGATTACACATATTTGACATGACCTCTTATCAAAGGTGTGGCTAGTAAATTACTTATATGGTATCATGAGGATCTTCTCAACTCTAAAAAGTCCTATAATCTTGATGAAATGAGACTTCGATATAAGTTTCTATCACTCTTCCTTGTGTAGTACACACAAGTGTCCAAGGTGATATAGGATTCCAATGTGTAAGTAGAAATAAAAAACTAGCTTACTATTTTGTAAAGTTTGATAGATCTTTGAGAAGTTTGTAATTGATGTGTATAGTTCTACCCAAGTGTTAGTCTCATGTCCACACATGTCAAGCATAGTGAGGATCTAGGTTGGACCAAGGGTTGACTCAAATAATCTACTTCTAGAAGGTGACTTCCCTACTTATGCTTAATTTTGAGGATAAACTCTTGGAGATATAATGACCACTTCTAATTGCATTCCTATTGAATCTTATTGTATGTCTATAAGAATTGACGTAGCGTGTGTCTTGTGTGGATCAATGTTTGTTTCCCCTATGTGTAGTGTTTTTATTGTCTACATGTCTAGACAATGGCACTTTTTCATAGTGGGGTACTACTAGATTTTCTATGGTGAAGGTCTCATTGTGGAAAGTGATCAGATGGCTATGTTGAGCGAGAAGTTCTTTGCTCGTGCATGTTTACAGGCAATAGTGTCTATCTTAAATGGTTTCTAAAGATTTGAAATCATGAATGATCTAACTTAAGGAGGATTAGGGGACAAAACTTACAAGTTAGTGAATAACCTACATGAATTGTAAAGAATCCCAGGTAAGAATCTAGATGCACATTTAAAAAAAGAAAACATAGAAAGCTTTATATTGCATGAAAGAAGATATGCATAATGTTGTGTACTTAGCTATGTTGTTGGTAAGAACTTCCTTGAAAGTATTGTTAGAACAAAGATCGACTAAATGCATGATGATCACAAATTTGGAGTAATAGATTATGAACAAGGTAGTTGTACATATAGGTGAGAGAGGTTGAGTCGACTCAGAGGTTGAGAGAGGTTGAGTCGACTCAGAGGTTGAGTGGACTTCAACACTCAACTAGAGGTGGAAGAAAGAGTGTCGACATGTGTCTTGGAGAGTTTTGTCGAACTCTCCAAGTTGACACCTAACCTATCACAACCCTTCTTTTTATTGTACTTAGCATTGACGTTACTTTATATATATATCACATGAATATATTTGATGTTATATTGTTGATACATGCAACATTTTATGTGTTATATGGAAGATTTGTTCTATTACACAATTAGGAAGTATTTGTCATGTTTTATGTTATAGTGGCATAAATTGATTATGGATTATAGCATGATTACATATATTGATGTCATGATTATGGACTAACTACCAATTGGATGGTCTAAGTGCGACAGGATCTGCCATGACCTCATTTCGGAAGGGAGAGTATCACAGAGGAGAGGGACCTAGCTATTCTAAAGTCGTCATGCATAAAAATCACACACACAATCACATTAGTAAATACCTATAGACTGGGTTATGGTTAGAATAGTTAGCCATTTGAGTATTGACTATAAATCCTCTTGGTTTTATAATGGTTAATTAATCCATTAGTTGATAATTGAAAACTAAGAGGTTATATATATATATATATATATATATATATATATATATATATATATATATATATATAACAATTGTTAATTCTAATTAATTATATTATTAGACTATTTTATTTAAATATATATATTACACTATATATTTCCATGTGTAATATTATCTAAATATCACACACGTAAATATATAATGTAAATATATGTTACACTAGGTATATTTCTATGTGTAACATTATTAAATATCACACACATAAATATATATATATATATATATATAGATATATATATATATATATATATATATATATATATATATTATGTGAAATCTTGGAAATTTAAGAATAATGTTATTATGTTTTTAGCTGCCAACAATTGGCAACAATGGATATCCATATTGTCTTCCATCAATAATTCAACAATAGATATGAAATTCATTTTTCTTTCCAACTAAAGGAAAGATAAATTAATTAGATAAGCAATATTATTTTCTTTTACCTAGTGGGTGACAAAGAAAGGAAATGATTAAATAAATAACATTATTTCTTCCTGACGGATGGCAAGGGAACTGAATGAATTGTTTGAATTTCCTTACAACTATAACACCTGCAGGCAACACTTGTGAGCTATTGTGAATTGCTCAGAAATTGCATGGAGGTGTTGGGCCCAAGGCCACCTGGAACCAATTCATTTACACTTGTCATTTAAAAACTATGAGATAAAAACAACAAGTTGAACCTTGGGAAAGTCGCGGAAAGGAATTGAAAAAGGAAAAAAAATTGGAAGGAAGGGGGGAAAAATAGAGAAGGAACAACAAGAGACAAGAAAGAATTGGAGGAAAATGAAGTAAACATCACAGGTAGCCTCTGAACAGGTATGGACAATTTAAGAAGTCCAATTGTTATGGGTGTTTAATAATTGCCTTGCATTTCTTTGAATAAATACCCTTGGCATGTTGAATAATGTATAAGTTTATTTCCTTTAAAATCACTCTAGATAATCTCTAAATCATGATACCTGTGGCAATGAAATTTTATTAGAATATAATGGAGGTAAAAATATGTGAACAAAATGACTTTCTTCCTACCTGCAACTATGATTTGTGGAAAAATATAATTGATTCAACCAGGAAGTGCTTTCTAAATTAGAAACCTTATGAAATGTAAACTCCATTTTTCAAATGATATATTTCAATCTGTAGTTGTAGCTACAACAATCATTGTCGCAGCAAAACTAAGACCAAAACAAATGAATGTGATACTCTTCAGAGGCCAATTTAGGCACTTATGTTAACTCCAGCCAACAACAAAGATTTCCAATGAGAATTAGGAGGAATGGAGGCAGACTTAGGTGCCATAGATGGCAGACATGGGCACCATAGCTAGTGAGGCACACCTCATGCATGGCCGCTCATGCCTAGCCGCCCATTCCTTACATTTACAGCTTCCATTATGACTTAAAACATAATAGATATGGAGGAATTGTGAGCCAATCATGGTGCCATAGAGAAGTTTTTTTTTTTTAAAGAAGAAATTGCATGATATAAAAATTTATAACCAGAGATAAACCATAGTGTTGCCTATGGCAGACATCTTCTTTACTAAGGAAATGATAATTTTTGCTCTGAGGAAGGGCGCCCAAAACTGTGGAAACCTGCAAGAAAAATGATCATTGAAATAGTTGAGACTACCTTTTAAGAGGTGTTTCACAGAGAAAGAACACTAAGGAGAGAAAAGAAGGTGTGAGCCTATGCTAGGTTGCCATGTATGCAGCCTTTAAAAGGCTCCCAGAACCCTAAAATTTCTTTACTCTATTCTTAATTATGGAATTTTTTTAAATAGAAACTTCCAATAATTTCTCACGGGAAAATTGGAAAGAAATCAAAAGTTTAAACTATATGTTTATCAAATGAGGTAAATATGGGATTTAGACTAATGATATATACTTCCAAATAATTGAATGTGAAGATTACCATATTTAAAACATATAGTGCTTACATTATTATGACTAAGTGATTGAATGTGTGAATTCCACATTTAAATATTATGATGTTTTATACAAATATTATTATGCTGAAAACAAATTACAATTTGAGGAGCAACACAATGCTGGTGCAACTTAATAGAGACTCATCAAAACCCTCATTAAATTATTTCATCTTATTTATTTGATTTATCTTACTACACAAATAAAACTACTTTACTCCTTTATGGGAAAGGAAAGTTAGTTAAATTCCAATTACCTTATGGGAAGGTTTGGGAAGAATACATATGTTTTATAAAACAAAATTTAAGGCAATAGTTAACCTATGAGCTAAGCAAGAGATGTAATTTTGGAAATTATATTTTACATCTCTCATAATTTATTACATTCGGAATGAAGTAAATTATAATCTTTAGTAAATGCTTTCATTTAAATTACTACATGTGTATTATAGGAAATAATATAACCTTGTAAGGTAAAAATCTCCTTGGATACAAAGAGGGAATATAAAATCTGGTAAATGGGAATTTACCTTATGAGATAAATTACCCTCCAAGAGATTAATAGAAGCTATGAACTTATTATAGTTATTATATAATATTAACACATTTGAGTACTGTTATAGCATGCACATCTAAATGCTATTGTGTTTTAACATAAAACAATAATTATGTCAAAACATGCATGTCATGGTGTTTATTGGGCACGATTCCAAACAAAGTTTTCCAGAGATTGGAATCACTTGTTGTACCATTGCATGGATTTAGGGTTGCTTCCTATAGGTTTGCATTGGGAAATGGGTAGAATTGCAATAGATAGATCGAATACACTATCATGACAGCCTCAAAGAGATAGCTTCTTCGAGACGGGTTGGGATATTGTGTGGGTAGCACGGGGAAGCCTTCGGCTTCGTGGTAGGGAAGAAGTCACCGAGTTGTGATGCTCTCTCTCTACTTCAGGTTACGAAGGAGGAGCAAAAGGTGAGTGAATACACTGGGATGCCACAAGATTAAATAAGAATTTGACTCTTCCAGATGGAAGTATGTATTGGGAAAATGTAATATTGCAATTATTGCTATATATGTTGATGTATATACATCGTCATGGTAGACATATGATTGTATTATACTCTTTGTGAATTTAATTTATTAAGGTTGGTAGTTATGATGGATTATTGATCCTGCAATGCAATTTCATTGTTTTGATTCCAATGGAAATGTTATTCTATTATTAAACATTTATGTGATGATCTTGTTAAGCATAGTTTAGCATTGTATTAAATGATTATAGTATTCTTGTTTATCATGCTTATACATAGTGTCTTTGTATCTTTAAATGCTCAGAATGATACTAAATGTAGTATTATAGTATTTTCTTTAATGGGTTAATTAGGGGTGATGTTACATGTGGTATCAGAGCTCTGGGTTAAACTCTGGAGCCTTTATGTCTACCTACTTCTAATGCAACTTATAAACTCTTAGGAAGTTCCACTGAAAGAATATAATGGAACCATCTTTCAATGCAAATCAAAATAAACCCAGGGGTGAGAGGGTTCAAGGGGATAGATTGGATCAAATTTTGGCAATGTTGACGGACACTGGGGCTAGAATAAAAGCCCTAGAGCATGAGGTTAGGGCCACTAGGTCCTTTCCAATCAGAATGAACAATAGGAAACCTCAAAAAATTTTATTGTGATCTTATGAGATGGCAGCTAAGGTTCCAATATATTATTGTTAGCAATAAAGATCACAATAAGATCACAAATTTACACTATGCTAATATATACGAGATAGCAGCTAAGGTTAGCAATGTTTGGATATTATTCCAAGATGGCATGAACCTATTGTTAGGGCGTATCTACCATGCCTAGAATTGTGATCCATAAATGAATAATACATGGTTGAGATTATGACTTCTCTAGATGATGACCTAGGCAAGAGAATCAAATAAATATTGTTGGGCTAGATATAAGGAAATGTTATTTTCTATAACATATAAATATTACTTATCATTAATGACTAGGAGTAGCAAGGGGTGCTTGTAAGTCATCGGAGATGGCAGTGATTCAAGGAGAAACATGGCCTGGATATGAATAATAACTTTCATAAAATGCGTCTAGTATCACACACATAAGTAGTGTGTAGGATAGAGATGGACACACACACAAATATATATATATATATATATATATATATATATATATATATATATATATATATATATATATATATATATATATATATATATATATATATATATATAGTATCACACATGGAAAATGTGTATGATAGAGATGGACGTAAATGTCTAGTATCACACACATAGAAAATGTGTATGATAGAGATGGACATAAATGTCTAGTATCATACACGGAAATGTGTATGATAGCTCGATGGACATAAATGTTTAGTATCACACACATAGAAAATGTGTATGATAGAGGTGGACATAAATGTCTAGTATCATACATGGAAACTGTGCATGATAGAGATGGACATAAATGTCTAGTATCACACACATAGAAAATGTGTATGATAGAGATGGACATAAATGTCTAGTATCACACACAGGAAATGTGTATGATAGATATGAACATAAATGTCTAGTATCACACCCACGGAAAATGTGTATGAAAGGGATGGACATAAATGTCTAGTGTCACACACACGCGAGGTGCGTGAATGACAAAGATGGACATGTTGTAGCCTTCATTCCTTTCCACCGTGGGAATGTTTAGGTCCATACCTAATTTGAATTTTCTGGGTTAAAGTGTTTTGCCGACCTTGGAGAATGCTTTCAAGGTTGAAGACAGTATAAATAAGTGTCAAGAGATCGTGATCAGGTGCGCACATGAGGAAGTAAGATGAATGACTAAGTGGTAGAATGTGTGTGGTGCAATACAAGCTTTCATGCGTTAGACTACTGGATGTAGTGAGAAAAAGGTGTCAACAATTATTCAGTGATGGTGCAAGGATGTTGTTGATGCTGTGGTGGATTTCTCTGTTGCTTTGAGATGTTCTTCTCATTGTAACTTTCTTCTCTATCTTTTTCTCTATTTTGGCAGTGAGCCGTGGTAGTGAGCCTTTCTTCTGGGCAGTAAGCCTTTCTTTTGGGTAGTGAGCCCTCTGGCATTAAGCCTTATTGTTTTTGGTGTTTTTACTACTTTATATTATGAGCTAATCCTCATCATGGTTTTTCCCTTATTGGGTTTTCCACATAAAATCTGGTGTTGTCTTGTGTATGGTGTTGTTGTGATTTAGTTCTGTTATTTTCTTTTCATGCTTAATCATCATAACATGTTTAAGGGTTAATTGGATTAATGTGGATCTGAATGTGTATGAGGGTTTTGAAATTATGTTACAACCGATTCACCCCCCTCTCAGTTGTCTTGTGCATTCAACAATTGGTATCAGAGCAAGGTTCCTTTGAAGAGAGCTTAACAACTTGAGGTAGATTTGGGATGGTGCACAAGAAGGATGTTCCCCTATTTGATGGATCAGACTATGCATTCTGGAAGGTAAGGATGGAAGGTTATCTGATTTCTCTTGGTTATGAGATCTGGAAGTTTGTTGATTCTACTTACACTATACTTGAGAATGGTCCAAGTATTGCTAATGAGATCAAAGCTTATGAGACCGATGGTAAGGCAAAACATGCTCTTTTAAGTGGTCTTACTAATTCCGAATTAGTGAAAGTTATGAATTTGAAAGCTGCTAATGAGATTTGGAAAAAGTTAAAAATTATTTATGAAGGAGATGATAAGGTTAAGCAAGCTAAAATGTAGAATTTGAAGCTCATGTTTGAGACCATGCGCATGTCTGAAGATGAAAACATTACAAGCTACTTACAGAAGGTGGATGAAGTTGTCAATTGCATCAAAGGACTTGTTGGAGATGTGGATGAAAAAGAATTGGTATTGAAGGTAGTCAGAACTCTTCCTAAAGCTTATAGTCATAAAATTTCTACTATTGAAGAACTACAAAATCTGAATCAATTTACCAAAGATCAATTGCTTGGTACCTTAATTGCTTTTGAAATGAGAGAATTTGGTACAAGTAGTGCAAAGGCTGAGACTACCTTCAAGGCTGGCAAATCTGAGAAGACCATGGAATCAGATCAAGGGGATTTTGATGATGTGGAAGCTAACTTTGTGAGAAAAATGAAATTGGGTACTCGTAAGTATAGTGGTAAGTTGCCTTTCAAGTGTTTCAGTTGTGGAAAGATAGGTCATTATACTTCAAGATGTTCGGAAAGAATTTTGAGAAGTAAGAATAGCAAGAACAAAAATATAGTGCTTAAGATTTAAGCTACTATGTTAGAGAAGATGCAAGTATATCTGATGATGAATCTGATTATGAGAATGATAAGGATAATGAATGTTTGTTCATAGCTTTAAAAGATGATATTGTTTCTTCTAACACTGAGAAATGTGTGAAGGAAAAGGCTCTAGAGGTAAGTCATAATACAGAAGGTACTTTGATATCTTCTTTTCATACCAGACAGGAAAAGAACTATTGGGTTATTAACAGTGGATGCTCAAATCATATGACTAGTGATAAAAGTAAGTTTGTTAAACTTAAAAAAATATGATGGAGGACTAGTTAGATTTGGTGTTGATATAGCTACTAAGATATGTGGAAGAGGCTCAATTAGTTTTGATGGAAAGCATAATACTGATGATGTTCTTTATGTTAAGGGTTTAAAGCATAACCTCTTGATTGTTGGACAAATGTGTAGCAAAGAATATAATCTTGTGTTTCAGGATGGTGGCTGTGAGATCAGAAAATATTCTAGAACTGTGATAGCTGCTAGAAAGAGGATAGATGGAAATGTTTATCAACTCAAAGGTGGCGATGGTTATTGTTTCATGACTCAAATCAGTGAGAGTTGGCTATGGCATAGAAGATTGTGTCACATCAATTTTGATATCCTGGTAAGAATAAGTTTAGTTCAAGCCATAAGAGATTTGCCAAAGATTACAAAGCCCATCAATGTTGTCTGTAAGGAATGCCAAATTGGAAAGCAAGCAAGAAGAAGTTTCAAAGTCAAGGATCAATCTTCTACCAGACTATTGGAATTAGTGCATATAGATCTTTGTCCAGTCCTACCAAAGTAAGGAGTTTTCAAGGTGACATGTATTTCATGCTACTGATTGATGATTATTCTAGAATGACATGGGTTACTTTTCTCAAAGAAAAATATGAAGCCCTAGATAAGTTCAAAGCATTTAAAGTCATGGTTGAGAATGAAATGGATATGACAATCAAATATTTGAGGTTTGACAGAGGTGGAGAGTTCACCTCCAATGAGTTTAACATGTTTTGTGAGATTCATGGAATAAAGAGGCACTTATCTGCCCCTAGGACTCCTCAACAGAATGGAGTGGTTGAAAGGAAGAATAGGACTGCTCAGGAAGTTGCAAGGATAATGATAAACGAAGAAAATCTACCAAAAGTCTATTGGAGAGAAGCAATTTATACTACTGTCTATATACAAAACAAAGTACAAGCAAGAGCAAATAGTACAAAGACCCCTTATGAGTTATGGTATGGAAGGATTCCTACTGCCAAGTACTTCAGAGTGTTTGGAAGCAGATGTTATATCAGAAGGGATGAAGAAAATATAGGAAAGTTTGATGCAAGGTTTGATGAAGGTATCTTCCTTGGGTATTCTACTAAAAGTAAAGCTTACCGGTGCTACAACAAGAGGCTAAGAAGAATTGTTGAGAGTGCAAATGTCAAAGTTGATGAAGATCTACAGAAGAATTTAGAAGTAAATGAATATGAATCAAAAGAGTCCTCTTGCAGAGAAGAAGAAAATGTTGATGAAAAGGAAGTACAGATTGAAGAAGAAGCTCCAAAAAAGACTCCTAAAACTCCCAAGTATGTGCAGAAGCATCATTCTGAAGATTAGATCATTGGTGACAAAAGAAAAGGTGTACTGACAAGAAGGAGAGCTGCTGAAGAATAGGTAAATCTGGTTTACTTTCTAAAGTTGAAACTAAAACAGTGATTGAAGCATGTAAGGATGAGGTTTGGATCAAGGCTATGGAAGAAGAATTAATGCAGATTGAAAAGAATCAGACTTGGGAACTTGTCCCAAGACCAGCAAACAAAATGTGATTGGAACTAAGTGGGTATACCAGAACAAGTTGAATGAGAATGGAGAAGTAGTAAGGAACAAGGAAGGACTTGTGTGTAAAGGCTACTCACAAGTAGAAGGAATAGATTTTAGAGAGACTTATGCTCCGGTGGCTAGAATGGAAGCTATCAGGATGTTTTTGCCTTTTGTAGCACATAAGGATTTCAAAGTATATCAAATGGATGTGAAGTATGCTTTCTTGAATGGTGAGTTGGAAGAAGAAGTGTACATAGAACAACCAGATAGATTTCAGTTATTGGATAAACTAGATATGGTTTGCAGGTTGAAGAAGACACTATATGGATTGAAGCAAGCCCCCAGAGCTTGGTATGCAAGGTTAGACAAGTACTTATTACAGCAAGGATTCAATAAAGGTATTGTAAATAGCAATTTGTACATCAAAGTAGGAGAAGATCAAAATAAGATTATGGAAGTGTATGTAGATGATATAATTTTTAGTGGAAATGAAGGTATGTGTAAGAGTTTTGTTGATGAAATGCAGAAATAATTTGAAATGCCAATGTGTGGGGAAATGAACTTATTCCTTGGGCTACAGATCAATCAGACAGGTAAAGGTATTTTCATTTCACAGTCTAAGTATGTCAAGGAGATGTTAAAGAAGTTTGGAATGGAAGATTCTAAACCAGTATGTATGCCTATGATAACTGGTTGCAAGATGAGCAAGAATGATGAATCTCCTAAGGCTAATCAGAGCATGTATAGGTCAATGATTGGAGGATTGCTATATTTAACTACTAATAGACCTGATATTATGTGTGTAGTTTGTCTTGTGGCTAGATTTCAAGAAGATCCTAGAGACTCACATGTTGCAGTAGTGAAGAGGATATTCAGATATTTAAAGGGCACTCCAGATCATGGCTTGTGGTATCCAAAGGATAATGACTTTTCTCTAAGTGCTTATATAGATGTAGATTGGGATGGTTGTGTAGATGACAGGAAAAGTACAAGTGGTGGTACATTCTTTCTTGGAGACAGAGTGGTGTCATGGTTGAGTAAGAAGCATGATTCAGTATCTTTGTCTATTGCAGAGGCATAATACATTATTGCAGCATCTTGCTACACACAAGTGTTGTGGATGAGGCAAACCTTGAAGGATATCAAAGTTGTATATGATGAACCAATTCCTATCTTCCGTGATAATACAAGTGCTATTAACATTTCAAAGAATCTGGTGATGTACTCAAGGACAAAACATATATCAATCCGATATCACTTTCTGAGAGAGAAGGTTGTAGAGAATGAAGTGAAGCTTGAGTATGTGCCTACAAAGGATCAGGTTGCTGATATATTCACCAAGGCTCTTCCTAAGGATACATCTGAGTATATCTAGGAAAAGTTAGGGATTATTGCCCCTCCTTTGAACTAGATGCATAAGGAGATGCATCAGTCCAGTAGATTTCAAGATTCATTTTTTTATTCTAGACTGATGTTGGAGGCTACCTCTCAGGGGGAGCAGGTAGTGGTCATGATGGTTGTGGCAATCAGGGGGAGTAAGTTCTAATGTTGGTTGCTTCTAAGGGGGAGCATGGAGAGTAGTAAAAGAAAAGATGTGACAAAGTAGTGGTGAGCAGGTAGAAGTATGAGAATGACAAAGAGAAAGATGAAGCCCTTTTCCATTGATGTCAAAGGGGGAGAGAGATCAATGTGAAAAAGGAGAGAAAGGAGAGAGTCAGTTGTCAGGAAAAGAGTAGAAAGCTGAGGGGGAGAGAAAGAGAAAGGAAATGAGTTGGTATGATGCATAGTATTGAGGATGCTGTTGTCTTGATGGTTTTCACATCATGTGTTTCAATCAATGACAAAGGGGGAGATTGTTGCAAGTATGTGCAATTAGTGTTGTCATTGATGCCAACATGTTAGCTTGGTGTTGTCATTAGTGTCTGAAACTAGTTGAGCAGAGATGAGGTTGTTGCAATGGTATGAGTTGTCTCCAGTCAAGTTGCTTTGCTGAAGATGATTTGGTTGCTTTGAAGAGTTGCTGAAGATGTTAAGAATATGTTTTTGTTGGTTGTTTTCCAAGTGCTTTTAAGAAAATTTGATTAATAAAAGAAACAGTGTGCTGAAGTGGCATTTTGGTTTACAGAGTAGTGTTCTGGTTTGCTCCATATTTCATCTTTGTTAAAGATCCATCTTTGCGGTTTGGATATGTTGTTCAAAGATGTTACATTCTGAATTTGGTGTTCTAGTTCGTTGTGTAGAAGAAGTTGTGTTCACCAATGTGTGGACTGTGTTTCTGAGTTTTGTAGAGGTGTTTGGGAGAAACTGTTCTGCTTCACATTTCTGGACACATATTTGTTTCTAGCTTTGCGATTCTGGATTTGTGCTTATAATGCTTATATATTTCTTCAGTTCAAGTTGTTCATGGTTTGGTGCTCCACAAGTTGATTTCTTGAGTTGCAGTGTATGACAGAGTTGTTTGGGTGCTTCGGTGTAAATTTTCATCTGGTGAAAGTTGTTGTGAAAGGATTTGTTGGCTTTCAGGTGCTTGTGGATGTCTCTAGATCATGTTCATGCTTGGCGCATGGTCCGCAAGTTATATTTTGATCTTTGAGTGTGTACTTAAAAGTTCATAGGGTTAACACAAGTTTGGCTGACTTGGTTGTTTGCACTATTTGCGGTTGTGCTTGGGTGATTGTGGAAGCATGGAGTAAAGTGTAAGAGTGGATTTAGGTCTGAGCTAAGGCATGGTGTGGTCCACATTCATTCCTTTCCACCGTGAGAATTTTTAGGTCCAAACCTAATTTGAATTTTCTGGGTTAAAGTGTTTTGTCGACCTTGGAGAATGCTTTCAAGATTGAAGACAGTATAAATAAGTGTCAAGGGATCGTGATTGAGTGCGCACATGAGGAAGTAATATGAATGACTAAGTGCTAGAGTGTGTATGGTGCAGTACAAGCTTTCATGTGTTAGACTACTAGATGCAGTGAGCAGAAGGTGTCTACAATTCTTCAGTGATGCTGTGGTGGATTTCTCTGTTGCTTTGAGATGTTCTTCTCATTGTAACTTTCTTCTCTATCTTCTTCTCTATTTTGGCAGTGAGCCTTTCTTCTGGGTAGTGAGCCCTCTAGTAGTGAGCCGTGTTGTTTCTGGTGTTGTTACTATTTTATATTGTGAGCTAATCCTCACCGTGGTTTTTCCCTTCTTAGGTTTTCCACATAAAATCTGGTGTTGTCTTATGTATGGTGTTGTTGTGATTCAGTTTCTGTTATTTGCTTTTCATGCTTAATCATAACATGTTTAAGGGTTAATTGGATTAATGTGGATCTGAATGTGTATGGGGGTTTTGAAATTATAAGTCACAACTAATTCACCCCCCTCTTAGTTGTCTTGTGCATTCCACAAATGGATACTTACAGGACTAGGCCAAAGAATGGTAAATCTAGGGATTGAAATTGATTTCTAGAGATGAGTGATGATGGGACTAGGATCAAATAATGTCATTTACCAACTTCTATGAAAAACTCACAATCTTACACACTAGTTGATGCATAATAGACAATGTCATGGGCCCCAAATATAAGGGAAAAAGGCATGGGCATGCAATTTTCACTAGTACACGCATATCTCATGAGTCCTACATGCGTTCCATGCAAATTGCTAGCCTCTATGAATTGACATCCATCTAAGTTTATCCCTTTCCCACATAAATTCCTAGCAGTAGTAGAATTAAGCCTGGAATTGACAGCCTGTAGCCTAATTTTATTAATTTTGGTCGTAATTTTATAGTTTAAATTGAAAAAAGTTTGTAAATATATACAAGTAATAAATTTTGAAAACCATAAAAATTACATAAATTAATTTAAATAAAGAATAAATATTTAATGTAAGCTAAATATTTTGAATATAATATTTGATATGTGTAGCCCCAACATAGACAATAAAATTTACTATTTTAATTTATATTTAAAATCATCAGTCATTATTGATTATTGATTATATTCAATGTAATCATAAAATTAAGATAAATAAACAATGAAAATGGAAAGGTTTAAAAATATAGTTTTTCCAAATAAAACATAATTCTAATCTATAGTTTTTAGTAAAAATATATCTATACCTAGTTAATTACATTGAAATTTGCCTTTTTCTAATGGAAATAATATGATTCTATAGATATAGATATATTTTTTTTGTATAGTGAATTATATTATAAGGGAGCATACAGTTAATTTAGGGGTCATGTTTTAGTTAAGATGCTACGAGTAGGGATTTATGAGGGAGCATACAAGTAAACCATTAGTCATCCTATAGTCGTCCTTCAGTGAAGTTGTCACAAGTAGGGGGACACAGTTTGTGAAAGCCACATAAGGCTTGAACTTATCCCAATCATACTTCCAAGAGATTAAAGCCTTGGAGGATGGTGTAATCTAGGAACATACCATTACCATTCACCAATTGTACTCAACCAATTAATTTACAACCCTTCGGCACACAAATAAAACTTACAATAACACAATAGAATCTACAACCATCAAAAGAAACTCTATTTGAGAGGTATGGTTAACCTCTTCAAGCCACGTCACCTTTCGGTCATTGATGCTTAAACATTAGCGATATACCCATTGCCGACAGTGGAGTAAGGTGGCTAAGTGGACATCCACACCACAACAAAATTTCCAGGCATAAGAATTTTTTAGTTTACGTGGAATGCAAAATTTTTCTGTTTCCGATGTGAACAGATAACGGAGATCAAGAATTTCCCGGCAGATCGAATGGTCACCGAAAGGTCATAATACGTGCTATAGATTCCAAGACCCTGTCGTGTACGGAAAATCTTTTATGATCTCTCTGCACATTTATTCTGACAATTCATTTGCAGTAAGTATGAGCTCATAATTGTGAGGAAAGAAAAAGAGAATTCCCTAAAGAGCCTCATATGTGCTGGTTGATGTCATATTCCACATTAAACATAATAATCATGGTTCTTAAAGTTTCTGTGGACCATCACCACCAAATGACAAGTTCTGTGAGAAAAGACAGAAAGGAGAGTTGAGGGACCTTACAATTTCTTTTACATTTGCTTGAAGTGAACGCTATTTATTTTTGGGACATTGAAGTGGATAATGTTTAAGTAGAGTGGTAAACATATACAACTGATAAATGACGCATGTCGGGAACGATAAATCTGATGTTCTGGAATAGACAGCTCTTAAAGCGATACCTTTTGTTCTGCTAATGTTTGTTTGACCAGCTGTCTGTTTCTTACTTGCCATGTTCTGTTGTTGTAATCCTTGTATGGATATTTGAATTAAAAAAAGAAGATATACTCATATCCAGTACTTCTGTAGAACAAAACAGTAATAGGAACCGGTCGAGCAAGTGGATAGTGGATGATTATTTCAAAGACTAATTGTTTCGAATATTTTTAAAATGATGACTACCTGTCGATTACTTAACTAAAGGGAGAGCTCAATGACCAGATGGAGTTATCCAGGCCTTCAGGGATAATGGCCAAATATGATTTAATGACAGTTATTGAGGCATCACAGACGAATAACTGGCCCATTCATTATTCTGATTCGGAATAAATATGAGGCATCAGAATTTGATGCATATGGACCCATGTCACTGTGTCAAGTATATCCCAAGTTCACCAATATTATTGCAAACCGATTATTATCTGTAGCTTTCTCAATTATTTCTCTATATGGCATGATGGTTTTGATGCAAGGAAGATAAATTTTGGACTAAATAGTTAGTACACATTGGCTGAAGTTTTGAAAACCAAGGAATAATAATTAAGTTGGAAATTGAGACTGTGACTCAACAAATTTCTAAAGGCTTGTGCCAACACCTAAGGTCAAGGAGTGTGAGTTTAGTTGATGGGAAGGCATTATGATTAGAATGTGGCATAAATAGACTAATGACCTCGAATTGGTAGCCTCATCTTCATCTTTGGGCAAGTAGCTAAATTCAGGAGGGTATTTCCGAGAGGTACATCCTTAACAGACAATCTATCAAACAAGATGGAACAAGACTAAACCAACCACAACTATACCCAATGTACACTCGACCTCAAAATTTGTCACTAGGCCAAAGACTAACTCATTGCATATAAGACATCTTATTATGCTGATAGCTACAACTTTGCATATGCACTCAAGAATGACATTGGTAAAATATCCCCACAAATGACTTCACTTAACTTTTCATATACTATGACAAGTTGTGGGCATGCATAACATGATCCTCTAAATATCTAAGCAGTTTGCAGTCACTTAAGATGTTCCTGAGATATAATACTAGATCATAAGTACATGTAGGACACTAATCTACTTCTAAACTAATAAGGCCAGAAAGATAATTAATTTGAGAAATGTTTGGACCTTCGCCGATTAGACTGATGCCTACTCCAATGGGCAACAGAGTCATAATCATGCAAGGAAGAAGAAGATGCACGTATAGAGCATAATGAAATGTGATGGGCACTAACATACAAATCAAAGATAACACTTCATGTAAATGGACATACTTAATAATCCAATCTCAATGCTACAACTACCTACATGAAATGTAAGAGTATGACCATTACAAAATAGTTTGCAATGCATTACAATGTTGTGACATTGTTCAAACCCCTATTACACTCATACCAACAAATGTGGCAATAGAGGATATACAACTAAGTTTGATCACCCCCTGAATAGTTACAGACTTCCATTTACAAGCATTATGTTCATGAGGTAAATTTCTTATAAGTTACAATGTGTACCACGTCCCCTTATAGACCAAACTTACATCATTTAATGTCCTATAACAACCTAAGACACTTATGTGGCTAGAAAATTAGCTCAACAACCAACCAGAAATTCATCACATGATCATGTATATATAACATTCAACACCAAGGCTATTGGAGAGAGATTTCAAACACATATTCAATCAGGTCTAGCCTCCAAGACACCCACATGGCCATGTCAGAAGAATGAAGTTGTTGGGGAGAGAGATCCACCTAGGATCACGTAAGATTTTCTGAGCAAGGGTGAATATGTCAAACCCTTACTACCATGGGTGAGAAAAGAACATCCAATGATGAGGGGAAACCAACCACCACACACAACTATCAGTTAGAAACATCAATAAACAATTTGTCATGTCGAGGAGGAAGGTAGAAAAGGAATCTTGTGAGGAATGGGAACAAGGCTCAAGATGACACATCGAGATCATGTCTACCATGGTGAACCTACAAAATGTTAAGGTTGAGGAGACATCCCAACCACCTGCGAACTAGCAATAAGTTTTGTACTTGAATGCCCATGAGAAGCACAAAAATAGATAGGGTAAGTGGGAGTGAATAGTGGATGATGGGCTTGAGAGGAACCTCCTGCAACAATATAATGAAAAATGCACAAAATAACAGAAAAGAAACACAGAAGGAATTTATTGATCGTAGGCCACTTCGAGGGGGCAACCTCCTTTGAGCAAGCTCAATACAATAAATTCATGGATGTCTTCATTGGCTTCAACACGTACTTATATACTAAGTCTAATCTAAATAACTATTACTTCCCATGAATGTGGGATAATACAATATGCTCACAGGACAACTTACAAAGCATGTGTCCAAATGTAATATACTAACAAAGTAAAGAGAAGGCTTAAACATGGGTTCCTAACATCCCCTCCCTCTTAAAAAAAGCTTTTTCCTCAAAGCTTAAGATGTGGAAATCGTTGCTAAATCAGAAGGAGTGGTTCTCATGTAGCATCCTCTGGTTGCATTCCGTGCCACTGAATTAAGACCTCTATGATGGATCGGGATCGAAGCTGACCAGTGCGTCTATCGATGATTGCCTCCAGTGCCAAAATGATGGATCCTTCATTATCCAGTTCTGGTAAAATAGTTTGTGCTCTGACATTGGTGCCAAGAACTTTCTTTAGACAAGAGACATGAAATACTGGATGAACATGGGAAGGAGGAGGAAGCTCCAATTTATAAGCAACCGACCCAATCTTCTAAAGAACCTTATATGGCCCATAGAATTTCGGAGCAAGCTTATGACGCTCTTTGAGTTTCAGGGATGATTGCTTGTATGACTGTAGACGAAGAAAAACCATATTAGCTACTTCAAAAGTGTGCTCAGAATGGTGCTAATCAGCTTCTTGTTTCATTTGATTTCTTGCCATGTGAATATTGTCCTATAGGATGCGAAGAATCTGATCACAGGTTCAGAGAACTGTGTCGACTACCTGAACTGGTGAACTGCTGGGGGTGTATGGAAGGAGCACTAGCGGTGCTTGACCATAGACTGCTTCATATGGAGTCATTTCAGATGCAGTGTGGTAGGAGGTATTATACCACCATTCAGCGAGAGGGAGCCACTTTGCCCACTGATGTTGTTGTTCTGAGGTGAAGCAACGAAGATAAGTTTCCAAACATTTGTTGATAATTTCAGTCTGACCATTTGTTTGTGGGTGATACCTGAAACTCATCTTCAGTTTGGTGCCAGTGTGTTGAAATAGTTCTGTCAAAAATTGACTGTTGAAAGTTGCATCACGATCTGAGACAATGGAAGAAGGGATGCCATGAAGACGGAAGATCTGGTCCATGAAAATTTGTGCGATTGAGGAGGCTGTATAGGGATGGATGAGGGCACAAAAATGACTATATTTGGAGAGGCGATCAACCACAACCAAGATCACTGTCTTTCCTCCAGATTTAGGGAGCCCCTGAATGAAATCCATAGAAATATCTATCCAAAGCCATGTAGGGATGGGCAAGGGTTCGAGCAATCCAGGAAGGAGTGTCATTTCACCCTTGTTGCATTGGCAGGTATCACATTTAGCCACCATCTATTGAATTGCCCTTTTCATTCCCTTCCAAAAGAAGTTATGTCGTGCCCGCTCATAAGTTTTGAGGAACCCAGAGTGCCCTGCCGATGGAGAAGCATGGAGTTCATAGAAAACACCTTGTTGAAGATCTGTGCTCTGGGGAAGCACCAGACAACCCTTGTATCATAGAGAAGCACCATCCCAAGAGTAATGCGGTACAACAGAGGGGTTAGTGGCCAATTGTTGAATGATTTGAGATAATGAAGAGTCATTGACATAGCCCTGTTGAACAAATTCCAACCAATTTGGAACAGGCATAGAAATAGCTGAAAGGGAAGCTTGGTCATCAAATGTGTGAAAAAGAGCATCCACCACAATATTGTCCTTACTCTTCTTGTAAGTGATCTCATAGTCATAACCCATGAGTTTGCTGACCCATTTCTGTTGTGTTGGAGAGGAGACCCGTTGTTCCAGGAAATATTTCAGACTCTGGTGATCAGTCTTAATGCAAAAATGATTCCCTAGTAGGTATGGCCACCACTTCTGTACTGCATGCAAAATTGCCATCATTTCCTTCTCATATGTAGAGAGTATTAAATTCTTGCAAAAAAGGGCTTTACTAGTGAATGCAATGGGATGTTCCTCTTAAAGGAGAACAACACCAATTCCATTGCCGCAAGCATCACTCTCAATGGTGAAGGTCTTGGAAAAATCTAGCATAGCTCGAACAGGTGTAGTACACATAGCTTGTTTTAATTTTTTGAATGCACACTCAGCACCATGTGTCCAGATAAAAGCATCATTTTTTAACATAGTTGTTAATGGAGCTGCAATCTTCCCATAATCCTTGACAAACTTACAATAGTAGCCAGTCAGGCACAAAAAACCACAGAGGCTCTTGAGTGTCTGAGGATGCGGCCAATTTTTCATGGCATCTATTTTTGCAGGATCTACTCAAACCCCTTGGGCTGAAACAATATGCCCGAGATACTCCACTTCCTCCTAGCCAAAAACACATTTAGACTGTTTTGCATAGAGATGATGATCAAAGAGAAGTTGCAGTACAAGATCCAAATGTTGGAGATGCTCAGCCCATGTTTTACTATAGATGAGGATATCATCAAAGAAGACTAGAATGAATTTCTGCAGGTAGGGCCAAAATATTTTATTCATCAATGCCTGGATGTTGAAGGAGCATTAGTGAGGCCAAAGGGCATGACCAAAAACTCATAGTGGCCATCATGTGCGCGAAAAGATGTTTTAGGCCTCATGAACCCAAATTTGGTGATACCCAGAATGAAGATCCAACTTGGAGAAAAAATGAGCACCATGAAGCTCATCAAGAAGCTCATCCACAACAGGAATCAGAAACTTATCCTTGATTGTGATGTGATTAAGTGCTTGGAAGTCAATGCAGAGGTGCCATGACCCATCTTTTTTCCAGACAAGAAGGACTGGTGAAGAAAAGGAACTGGTACTAGGGCGAATAATACCTTGCTTCAGTAAGTCTCGAACGAGCATCTCAATCTCTATCTTTTGGTGAAATGTGTAGCGGTAGGGCCTTATGTTGGGAGGAACACTTCCAGAAAGGAGCTGAATATGGTGGTCCTCTAGTCATGAAGGTGGCAATCTCAGTGGTTCGGCAAAGACACATGCATGTACCTATCCAAAATTCATTGTAGATCTGAAGGAGTAGTGGAGACCACTGATGGTTGCATCTGAATGGAATGGAGCTGAGTGATGACACCATGTGAATTCTTCTTAAGAAGCTTTTCCATGCAATGTGAACTTATGATGTTGAGAGATAGAGCTTTTGCTCAACACATCTATGCCCCCGAGTGAATGTCTCATCACAATTATAATAAAGCCCTTTTTCTCTACGTGCCCGCATCTCTGCTTCAATCAAATGCCTGATAGGAGTTGTTCTAGGAGATGGCATTATTTGAGGTCGTTGGCAAGCCATATTTCTGAATGGAACAAAATTAGATTTGGATGTTGTTGAGCTGTGATCTTGTCCTTCACCAACTTAGCCAACCCTAGGGCTTCCATCATTGTGTTGGGATGAAATATTTTAACCTCAGAGCGAATTGCATCCTTCAGGCCACTGACGAAACAAATCTTGAAGAATTCATTAGACAATCCCTCTGTGTGATTGGCTAATTTTTCAAATTCTATTTGATATTCTCTCACAGTGCCTATTTGGCACAGTTTAGTGAGTGCTCCTGTGAAGTCATCAAAAGCACTAGGGCCAAATCGTTGCAAAATGAGTTTGCAAAAATCTATCCATTTTGGCTCTTTCTGAGCCTTGATGTACCAATGGAACCATTGAAGGGCTTCATGTTCCAAATGAAAGGATGAAAGTGGGACTTTGTTGACATCAAAAGTATTATGCAGACTGAAATATTGTTCTGCTTGGTATATCCATCTAGTTGGATCATCACCATTGAAGTGAGGAAAATCAAGCTTCGGCCCATGAAAATTGCTGGAAGAAGAAAACCCAATGTCTGCAAAAGAATCTGGTTGCCATCTATTATTCATGGCTGAATACTGAAGATTGAGGCCGAGAATTTTTTCATCCATATCTTGGAGTTTGGTCTTGAGGGCTGCAAGTTCATCCTCCATGTTTTTTGCTCTTGCGCGGGTGACAACCATAACCAGGAGTTTTTTTTTTTTGGGAATGGGTAGAAAAACAAAAATAGAAACTTTTTTAGTAAAGGAAAATTTGGATTTGGGAAAAACTTTGATGGGTAATTGGGGTTTGACTAGGTTTTGGACACTTTTGAGGGACAAGGAAGTAGAAAATGGGGATTTTAAGGGGGTGAAAGAATGGGAAAATTTGTCCAAGAGGGACAAAGAAGAAGAAATAGGAAATGAACATTGTGGCAAAATTTGAAGGCTATCGGGTGAGAATTGAAGGAGTTATGGTAAACCCTAAAAATAGACATGTGGTATTTCTGGCTTCGATAAGTGGAATTTGGGGTAGGGTCCTTAAGGAAGGAAATATGCATAATGAAATTCTAGGGGTTCTAGTAAATTTTGAGAGGAAATGGAGCTAAAGCAAGGAAGATTTGGCAAACAAAAAAATTACTCTTTTTTTTAAATGATCTACAAACTGCTTTGGATGGACGGATTCAATTTGTGATTTTTCGGCTGTCAATAGATCTGGGCCCCAAGTATGTTCGGCTTCCTAAAGGTTCAGGGGAGTCACTCAGCCACCAATGTTATCTAACGACTTGCGTATTGGAGCAGTACCCCTCACTCCATGGCTCAGGTAAAACTAATAACTGTTTTGCCACAAATGACAGCTCTTGGTTTACCTCATGGATGGAAACTAGTCAATTAGCTAAGGGCCGTTGCCCTTTTCATTGGCGGGTCCTCTCAATGGGCCAGCTACTTCGGGGTTCCTGTGGTACTCCTCACAATGAGTTTTAGGACTATGCCCAAGCACTTCCCATAGTTAAGCGGATAGGGATATTCCCTAATCCAAACCTGCAATTGAAATGAACAATACAGATGCAAAAAAGAAAGAACTACTACAAAAATCACATTGCCTAGAGACCACTGCGGAAAAAAAAATCGGCAAAAATTCCACCCAGCGAGCCCAAGAAAGTGCTCTGATACCAGTTGAGAGGAACCTCCTACAACAATATAATGAAAAAAGCACGAAATAATAGAAATAGCAGAAACATAGAAGGAATTTATTGATCACAGGCCACTTCGAAGGGGCAACCTCCTCTAAGCAAGCTCAATACAATAAATTCATGGATGCCTTCATTGGCCTCAACACATACTTATATACTAAGTCTAATCTAAACAACTATTACTTCCCATGAATGTGAGATAATACAATATGCTCACGGGATGACTTACAAAGCATATGCGTCCAAATGTAATATACTAACAAAGTAAAGAGAATGGTTAAACATGGGTTCCTAATAGGGATTCCTAATAGGGATAGGTAAAGATTTTGAACCCATTTTGAATGCAGACCATCCACATTGAAGAAGAGCATATTAGAAGGTGGATGAGACATGGAGAGCACTCAAATCATACCAAAAAGAAGAACATGAAATCATTGGCAACCCAAAGTCCACCACAAAATGAAAACCCAAACAAGCCACTACAACAACATACTTATCCATTGTGAGATAGACAAGAGCCACAATAAAAACTATAGGATACAGGATGGAGAGAATCCTACTACAAAGATTAATGGGACCAAAGGGAGACTATCATAATAGAGGAATATAAATTTGCAAGATCATGTGTATTTGAAGGAACCACTACATTCATGAGAATCCACTAGAAAGGGAATAAAGAGGTATACAAATTAGGCATACCCCCTTTGTGGTGAGAATATACCAATTTAGGAGCACATGTGGTATCATAAGCAAGCAAGGGAAGGTGCCAAGAAGAAAAATAAGGCATCAGAAGGCACTGCAAGAAGAAACAAGGCACCACAAGCCACGGAGAAGGAAATAAGGAGAGATAGACAATTTTCTAGAAAGCACAAGTTAAATAGAATGCATTCTAGTATGAGTTGTGGTGGGGAGAGAACACAAATGATGACTCACAAAAGATGCTTGGGTGAATAGGAAAGCACAACATTAATAGAAACGCCAAGTCTGAGCATTAAATTTGGGCACATGCTAACATTGGCTCTAGTTGGGGATGTGTGCCTCTTGTGAGCACAATGAGAATCTAGGAAAGATCTCTGGGAGGTAAACCAAAAAGGCAAAAAGGAATATGGGGACAAAGACAAAAAAATAAACATATATATAAGGAACAAACAAAAACATGTGGTCGATTGTATGAAAGCTTCAAGGAAACTGAAACAAATGGCCGCAAATAAAATTTTAACATACTTGTAGGTCCCTACAAAAGAGATCCATGGCACAAGGCCATGGATAAAGTGCTACAATCAACTTGCCCCTATCAAAGATAACCTAGAAGAATGAGTTGAACATTCTTAAATAGAATGTGTATCCACCACCTAGTTGTAACAAACAATGTCCATCACATGTAGACATGCGTAAAATGGAAACACAAAAATCCTTAGGCCATGGCCAAGATACCTCATGTTCACCATGGACAACAACCCAATCTAATTGTGTAGGGAAAAGAAGACTCTCACAACCCATGCCAATCACATCTAGAGAGTTATCACCTTCTCCAAATGAGTTAAGACAAAAATTAAATGTCTTAAACTCACACATCTCTGAAAAGTATGTCTGACCACAAATTCAATTTACACAAGGAAGGATGCCTTCATGCATCTCAAACTAGAATGTCTCAAGCTCACATGTATACAATCAAGTTGATTTGTCACATGTTGGTTTTTAGATTTATATGTGCTTTGTACCTCAACACCACCTTCAATTGTATGTTGGACCCACACAAATTATTCTAACTTTGGCACATCATCATCATCCATAGTAGTACAAGCTTGACCTCCATCACAATGGAAAGATTCATAGTCATTTACACTCACAACAGGCTCTTGGACAACTTGCGGCCAACATACATTATCTTCACCTATGTTGTTGGACTATCCTATGTCTAGATCAAACACATTACCCACATATCCTTCATCATCAACACAAGAATCAAATCAAGGCACTTGAAATTATGGATTGAACCCACCACGTTGCCTCTCTATTTTAGTTTCATCTTTGCAACTTCTTGCTTCATTCTTACCATTACAACCAAATTGGTAATCGATCTTCTCTCAAACTTCTCCCTAAATTCAAGCACAAGAAACTACCACAAATGGAAGATCTAGAACTATGGCATGTCCAATAGGTTCATCGTCAAAGCACATGTCATTATGGTCACAAGAGCTATTGCTATAGTTTGTTAGATCATTTTATTGAGGTCATCAACAAATGAAAGGAAAACTTGAGAACCACTACAATAGACACCATTCACATCTTCCTCATTGCAAAAATAGAGGCATCACCATCTGAACTACTATAAAGAGGGACAAAGCATGTGAGCTCATTAGACAGATAGTTTTCTTCATAGTTCTCAAAATCAAAATCAATGCATCTATCATCATTTTCATCTTGGGAGCTAACTCATCCAAGTGCAAATCCATTCTTTAACACTATCCATTTCATCAACACAACCATCCCATGATACTGCATCATCCTTCTCAACCTCAATTGAACAATCACCAACAACAAGAGTCTCTTGGGCAACCATAATGCATTGCATATTCTCAATTTAAACAAGAGAGGCAAGGTAACACCACATGAGAACTCACCAATGAATGTAGTCATAAGATCACTCCAAGAAGGAAAATAGTGCAGATGAAAACTAGTAAACCATCTCAACACACTCCCACATAAAGATTTGACAAACAACTGCATCCACATGTCTTTATCCTTAAAATGAAAATCCTCCATGAAATTAGAGAATGTGTCAACATGTGACTCCCCTTCAAAGACTTCCAACACATCAAACTTGGGAATTCAATTTACAATTGTTCCACTCATTGTTTGCATTTGATAGTTGACCCATGACAGGTCCAACTACTTGTAAGTAGTATTAAGGGGATTAATGGGATTTTGAGCAGCACGAAAATCTTGGGCATGCAACCTAGACTTAGGCATTTTGATTTGGCTTTCAATTTCCTTTTGTTGCCTGATGAGTTCATTATGATCTTGCATGGATACACATAGGCTTTGGGAATGGCTAGGGGAAGTGTGATAGTACCACAATATGGATAAGCATCACTATAGTATTTAGAGTCACACTCATAAAAAATGTAATCAAGGATAGAAAATTGGGAGAAGCATATGAAGGAACATCCCTATTAATGCATTCAGATCTAAAGGGCATGTGGTAATAGATCTATAACATGATGGGACAACACCACACTTCCTTACAAAAAACAAATTTCCTTTACAAAAGCAACACAACCCCACCATGAGAAAGTGGAGAGGAAGCATATACCTTTTCACACCATTGCACCAAGAAGAAGCAACTTTACAACACTACTAACAAATTGGTTTAAAGTAGCAGAACACTTCAATTTATGATAGTAGAGTCACCACCTCGCTAAATGAGGAAATCCTTGGGGCAGGAGATACCGCCAAGGCAAGAAAATATTTTAGGTAGCCTTTTGCTAGTAGAGTCTTCAATTAACATCAACTCTTTACATGCATCCCTAGCTATTGTGCCACTTTGTTGGTGTAAGTTGACCAGATTCCAACATTACACACAACAAAACACATTGCTACAACAACTACAAACTTAACCAAACAATATTCTTTCTCCCTGATAACAACACCACTTTGTTGGTGCAAGTTGATGGGGTGCCAAAACTTCACAAACATAACACACTACCACAAGAAAATCCAAGATATAAGGTCTTTGAAGGGTGAAATTTTAAAGTCGTGTCACACTTTTATAAAGGAAATGACCAACATTGGTCTAACCTTTTAACTTGGATCACTACAAAGTGACATACATGTTTTGAATTTGGAAATAATGTAAACTAAAAAAATGTATATTTTTTAGTGTATTTAATGTTTCTATTAAAAAAATATTCAAATGTAGTTTTTTGTAAAATTGACACTATAATTTAGTTACTAATAAAATGCTAAAAAATAAGGTTAAGTGGGACGCTGCTCTTTATATAGTAAAATTTATTGTTCTTCCTTCAATTTATTTTTGGGTATTTATAACTTGGAACTTTAGTGCATCGATTAATTTTTCCCGATTTTGATAAATATATTTAAAAAAATAAATCTTGGAAGTTGTCTATAATGAAAACGCAATTGTTTCTATAGGACGTAACTTTTTGTCTTAACTATTTATCCAAAATTAGGAAAAATATTATATCATCTCGACATGGAATCTCTTCTCTAGTGTATCATATTTTTTTATATTTTTAAATAAACTTTAGTATTTTTTCTTGAGAGGGCAATCAACATTATATTTTACTACTAGTGACCTACTTTTAGTTAAAATAAATAAAGGAAATATAAACACTAATTTAAATATTAAAAAAATATATTTTTACAAAATACACTTATAGATCTACAAAAGGGTATTTTAAGTCTAAAGTATAAAAAAGATTATTTATGTTAGTAGGAGTTGTTAGTACATAAGTTTTTTTAAATAATTTTTTTTGAATAAATTAGCCCCAAAGTGATGCTACATATATATTTAGTGGACACTTCCAGTTGGAAAATTTATGGCTTAGATCTAATTTAGCTATAATGCATCCAGCTAGAACATATGTTTCACCAAAATTGATTCTTAGTTGGAAATGCTTAAATTTATTTATGTTGATAAGTTAGCCTAAAGTGTGACATAGCTTCGAACTTTCACCTTGAAGTAACTTTAGATCAACATATCCTTAACAATGGTGTTATTTTGTTGGTGCAAGTTGATGGGGGTACCAAATGCACACAAACAAACCAAAATACACTTTCAAGTTGTAGGGTTTTCAAAATAACCTCCCAATCAAATCTTCCCTAGCAATGGCACCACTTTGTTGGTGCAAGTCGACGAGATGTCAACACTACACACAACAAAATACACTACCATAGATAGCTCTAAGTTGTAAGGTTTCAAAGTAACTTTTAGATTAACATACCCCCAATAATGGCACAACTTTGTTGGTTCTTAGAAATGTGGCTCCACAATTCCTTAAGGCTTGTGCCAATAGCTAAGACTAAGAAGTGTCAAAATAGGTGATGAGAAGGGCTTATGATTAGAATATGGCATGCATGGACCAATGACTATGAATGGGTAGGTTCATATTCATCTTTGGGATTTGTTAAACCTAGGAGGGTATTTGCCAAAGGTATCCTTAACAAGACATGTGTCAAACAAGATAGAACAAGTCTAAACAAACCACAACTATACTCAATGTATGCTTGACCCCAAAATTTCTCACTGGGCCAAAGACTAACTAGCTGCACATGTAAGACCTCTTATTAAGATGATAACTACAATGTTGCATATACACCAAAGAATAATAGTGGTACTATATCCCTAAAATGATTCCACTTAACTTGTAGGCATGCATAACATGATCCTCTAACTATCTAAGTAGTTTGCGGTCACTTAAGATGTTCCTTGAGTTATAATATTAGATCATGAGGGCATGTAGGACACTAATGTACTCCTAAACTAACAAGGATAGAGAGATAATTAATTTAAGAAATGTTTAGGCCTTTACTAATCACTTTGGTGCCTACTCCAATGGACAATGGAGTCATAATCATGAAAGGAAGAAGAAGATGCACCTGTAAAGCCTAATGGAACATGATGTGCACCAACATACAAATCAAAGATAACACTTCATGTAAATGGACATACTTAATAATCCAATCTCAATGCAACTACCCATGTGCAACAAGAAAAAGACCATTACAAAATAGTTTGCAATGCATTATAATTCTATTACATTGATCAAGCCCCTATTACACTTATACCAACAAATGTGGCAAGAGAGGATACATAACTAGGTTTGAACACCCCCTTTAATAGTTATAGATTGTCATGGAGACATACAATTTACAAGCATTGTGTCCATAAGGTAATCTTCCTATGAGTTATAATGTGTATACCATCCCCTTATAGACTAGACTTGCATCACTTGATGCCTTGTAACTACTTGAGACACTTATGCGGTCATAAAATTAGATCAACGACCAACCAAAAATACATCACACAACCATGTATATCTAACATTCAGCACCAAGGCTCTTGGAGTGAGATTTTAAACACATATCCAATTAGGTTTGGCCTCCAAGACACCCACATGGTCCTATTAGAAGAATGAAGCCATTGGGGAGAGAGATCCACCTAGGATCATGTAAGATTTTCTCAGCAAGGGTGAATACGTCAAACCCTTACTACCATAGGAAAGAAAAGAACATCCAATAGTGAGGATGAACCAACCAACATGCACAACCACCAATTATAAGTAATAATAAACAATTTGTCATGCTGAGAAGGAAGGTAGAAAAAGAATCCCATGAGGCTCAAGATGAAACATCAAGATGATGCCTGCCATGGTAGACCCAAAAACTATCCAAGGAGCAATGTTGAGGCCAAGGAGACATCCAAATCACCTGTGAAACAACAATAAGTTTCATGTTTTTCAAACTCCCATGAGGAGTGTGAGAAGAGATAGGGTAGGTGGGAGTAAATTGTTGACAATATGGTAGGTAAAGATTTTAAACCTCATTTGAATGCATACCATCCATGTGGAAGCAAAACAAATTGGATAGTAGATGAGACATAAAGAGTACTTAGGCCACACTAAAAAGAAGAACATGAAGTCACTGGTGACTGAAAGTCCACTACATAATGAAAACATTAAACATTCCACTGCAACATGTTGATCCACTACAAGATAGACAAGAGCCACCACACCAATTGTAAGATCTAGGTTGAAGAGAATCTTATTGTAAAGATCAAAGGGACCAAGGGAGATCCTTGCAATAGGGTAATATACTTGCAAGATCATGTGCAACCATTGCAAGCTTGAAGGAACCATCGCATTCATGAGAGTCCATTGGAAAGGGAATAAAGAGGGGAAAAAAATTAGGCATGTACTCCCTTTGTTGTGCGAATAGACAAGTCAGGAGCACATGTAGTATCATACACAAGTAAGGGAAGGTGCCAAGAAGAAAAATAAGGTATCTGGGGGCACTGTAGGAAGAAATAAGGCATTGCAAACCATAGGGAAGGAAGTAAGGAGACCTAGATAGTCTATCGAAAGGCACTGCAAGTAAAAGAAATGCATTGATATGAGTTGTGGTTGGGAGAGAACACAAATGATGACCTACATAGACACTTGGGTGAATTAGGAAAGCACAACATTAATAGAAAAACCAAGTCTGAGCATTAAATTTAGGCATAGGCCAACATAGTCAAGTATCATATTTTCATACTTAATTTAAAATATATATAAATTTTAGTTTAAAAATTACATAACAAGCTTTTATATTTTTAGGAAAATGTAAGCTAGCAAAAGACCTTTAGATATGTAAATTAAATATACATTTTTTAATTAAGTTTCCTACAAAATTAAATTTAGGGTTTGTTGTTAAGAGATTTGGCAATAATTATATATATTAATGTTTATGGTTTAATAACATTTCAATTAAATGGATTGTGAGTTATATCTTATTGGCTAAATCTTACTTTGTTCTTCCAATCTTCTCAAGAAATACATCAAGAAGATACACTTTCTCCTTTCTTGAAATTTTTATTCCTACTAAATGTTTGGATTGTCTTCTTAATAAGTCTATTAAAAAAGAGGGTTTATCATCGTATCTTTACTTGGTTGATAATTCCCTGGTCTATTAAAAAAGAAGATTTATCATCACATCTTTACTTGGTTGATAATTCTTTTCTAATAAGAAATGTTTTAGTCAAAAATGTTAGGGAGTTAATGCAAGCTATAGACTTTTTTCCCCAAGATTTATGGATGACAATTAATAATTGAAAAAAAGCACATATTTTTGTTTAACATTGATCAATGAATAAGCCTATGATTATGGTGTACCCAATTATTTTTAATCAAAACCATTCCTTTATCTAGAAGTTTGGGGGAAAATAGCTTATATTCGCATTAGCAAAATATATAGATTGTAATGAACTTCAAGACAATATTAAGAAAAGATTCACTAAATGGACTAATAGATAGTTATGTAAAAACACTGGATTAACATTAACCAAATCAACTTTACTACTAATTATGATATATCAATTTATGTTAACTTTGGTGTTGAGAACTATTCATAAGAAGATGGATAACATTCAAACCAAAATTTTGGAAAGAAACCAACTAGAGAATAAGTGGCACTTGGTAAATGGTGGGAAACAATCTAAGATGGATATGATAGGGTTCAACCTGGATGGTCACTATTTGGCTCCTATGTATTGAACAATATTATGATTTAGCCTAATATCATCTAAGATAGTTTGGAATTGAATGCTAGGAATGGTAATTTAATTTAATTTTGGAAGGACTTATGGTGTAACACCTACCAATTTTTTTTGCATACGATTATATAAGGCACCATCTTAGATGGCACTCTTTATCAGTGACATTTAATCATTATTTAATTATTTAGTATGCTAGATATTTTAATTCTGTAGAAATAATAATTAGTTAAGTGGATGAATTAGTTAGAAAAAAGAATAAATATTAATTAGTTTTGTTTATTCATTTGCTACCAAATTAGAAAATTGTCCAAATAGAATTTATTTGGTACTTGTAGGGGATTTGCTTTATTCATTATGTAAAATTTATTTATGGATAAATGAAATTAATTAAATAGATAAAAGCTTATTCTTTTAGTATTATAATAAAATAAAAATCTAAGTTAGAATTAACTAGAGTACAATTATTAGAAATAGAATTAAATATTTTTATATGTGAATGTGGATGCAGGGGTCCACTCTCTTTGTATTATATATTCATATTACAAAAACTTTATTGTTGCAAATAGAGATGACAAGAAAGAATAGAGACCTAGTTATCAAGTAGTAAGAAACATAGTCTATAATACTTTATGCAACAACTAGAATTTAGATACTTTGCACAACAACTAGATATTATTGCACAACAAAGAAGATACTTACATAATAATAAGGATAATTTACACAATAGTTAGATATTGTTGCACAACAACTAAGATAGTTTGTGTAGCAACTGAGATACTTTGCACACTTCAACTAGATTTGGTCGCATAGCTACTAAGATACTTTGCACAAATTAGATACCTTGCACAATAATTAGGTTTTGTTGCATGCATCAACTTCCTCCCTTTCCATGAATGGAGAGATTCTATCATCCATTATAATGCCTTCCTCACTAAATCCCGAGCCTCCAAATATAAATTATTAGTTTTTATTTTTCCCTCTTTGTTTTGCCTTGGCCCCTCAATTAGGTTTCAATATTTTTCTTTATATTTGACATATTATAAGAATGTTCGATGAGACCAACTACTCTTCAACTTCTAAGACCTTTGGTTCCTTTCCAATCTACACTTCTTCACCACTTACCTCACAAAGAAATTTACCATCATCCATTGGAAGAAATGGTGCCTCCATCTAATCCAGACTTTTAGCCATAGAAATAAGTAAATTTGCTTCTTACCATTTTGGATTTTGATTTGAGAGAAAGGAAGGAGATCCTCAAAAAAATTACCTTGGTTTGTCCACACAAAATTAGTGTTAGATGTACTTGATTTCTAAATCTACTTGTAGAAGTGAATGGTGAATAAATTTGTAGAAGATGTAATGGAGAAATCAACCACCTTGTGTCCTAAATTGTTGCAATGAAAACATTTGAATAGAAGCCCTTCATAATTTACAAATTGAGTCCATGCTCCCTAAGATGACAAAATTTTAATGGAATGGATGATTGGGTTGGAAGGATCTACCATAACACAAACCCTAATAAATCTATTTTATGGATCATGTGATTCCTTATCATCTTTTATAAAAGCACCCACCTTTTCAACCTTAAGATGGATCAATTTAGGTTCTCTCATTACTAAATGGAGTTTGTACATGTATATCTATTGTTAGTGGATAGAGCATAGTGCAGAATCTACCTCAACTCACCAAAAATGAAGTGCATAGCACAAGGCCGACTAGGCCTAGTAGAAAGATGCCCATTTTATAAGGGACATGTCCATATTGTACTTATATGCATAAGAATAGTGGAAATAGGAAGTAAGTAAGTAAGATAAATAGAAAAGAAGATAGAACAAAGCAGATTTATAGACCCACCTTTTGTAATATTGAATGAATATGTGTGTGTGTGTGTGTATATATATATATATATATATATAATGGAGATATAAGGGCTATTGAAAACTATTTGATGGTTTATGATGTATATGATGTATGATGTGTTATTCTAGGTTACCACATTATGTTATTGCTTGTTGCATTGATCTAACTATTCTATCATTGTCTTAACCAGGGTATAAAGACTACATAAGAGACATTAGGCTCATATCTCTGAACCATGATACTCAAAACTCTTGCCAACATTTGGTTCCATTGTTGGGACCCTGGTAAAATAGTAAAGAACAAGTTAGATTAGTAAAATGAAGAAAGTGTGAAATAACAAGAATTGTTAAAAGGAGTAATATAAAGAGGATATAATTATTTTTTATAATCTACGGAAGATTCTCTTAGGTCCTAACCTTGTGAGAGGGGGTAGGCACCTAAGGGATGGTAAATGGAAAAGGGGAGGGATTTAAAAAGATCCCTGAAAAGATGTGATCACTCAAAGTAGGCCAACCACGGGATACATAAGGACTAATAAAATACTATATCTTAAACACCCATGGCCAAGGGAGATAAAAAAATATTAAGAGAAGTTAGTGAAAACATACAATCAATATGGAAATTAACATGGAAGAGAAGAAACAGAAACAAACTCAAGATCATCAGAAAAGGTACCACATGAGAATAGAAAAAGCAAAGGAAATGGAAATGGAGCATTTCAACAAGGTTGTGGCTGTAAAGGAAATAGAGAAGGAAAATGAGCATGCTAATAAGGGTGCTGTTGAGCATGCCACTAGGGGTGCAGCTGAACAATAACAATAATTTACCTAATTTTGATGAAGCAAATGAGCAGGCCACAAGGGTTGTAGCTAATATCATAGAGACAGAAAATTACAAAACACCCAAATAGATGAACTCACATATAGAAAAGGCAACAAAGATTCTAAACAAATTTGGAAGGAAGTATCACCACCTATGGGATATCTAGGAAGATATGGGAAGAAGAATGCAAGAGTATTCAAATCCCAACCCTATCGCGATTGAGTAGGACACCATTTATCCAACCTAATCTATCTAATGTTTAGAATAGAATTGATAAGAATTGGGAACCACTACTGAATCCCATAAAGAATCTATAACCTCTAAAATTGGATGCAAAGTACTTGGAGTAGTTGGTCAATAAAAGTGTGAGATAGATAAGAGATGTGTTGATGATGATATTACTCACTATTAGACATAGATACAAATTCTACTTTGAATACCTATCTCTCTTGAATGATATGATAAATTTAGGATGAATTTATAATCCCAAGGATCCTTTAGTCAGGTCTTGACTATGCTTGTAGTCAATTGGGGTTCATTATAGGTTGTTTTACATAGGAGATGTACACACATTGCACTTCATATCCCTGATCCAAACACTTTCTTGCAAATATCACTATTATCTTGTATGATCTACACATATCCTGAACAATTTGTATCAACTTTATCAATTAATGACTAGGCCTTGAGCAAATTGGATGTGACTTAGACACAACTTTGATCAGTTCTTCTGAATTATCCCTAAATAGTTGATCTTTACCTAATTCATCTAAATACACTTAAAGATCTTATTTAAAGTGTTGAATCCATTGATATTACTAGTCATTTTCTTTGGATTTATCATTATTTGCACTTATTTATGATAATTTGTGAAAATAAAAGACAAAAGATAAGGTTGACAAAGAAAAGGTCCTAAGGATTTAAGTTTTCCAGTGAACTCACACATATATCTTGACAATTCATGAATTAAAGTAAAATCTAGTTATACTTCACCAGGCTTTCCACAGCTACATATAACAGATGCAAATCTTCAAAGGACAATTGACAACAACAAGAAATGGTTCAAATACACTCCAAAGGATGCAGCAACTTGATATTTCATTACCAAAAATAAACTGGAAGATTACTTAAGGTTTACAATCAGGTAGTAATCCATTCATATGCACAAGGTATACAAATAATCTCACTAAATATGAGATAAAACCATGAGGGAAGCCAAAAAGTTACAAAATAGCTAACTTAATGCTTCACAAATTTCATCAATTTTTACCCCCTATCTACAATGATTCAGATGCCTTTTATAGGACAAGGATCCAAAATTAGTTACAAAAATCAACGATCAAGATCCCATCCCTAACATCAATGGTCAAGAAACAGAGCACATGATTGCTAATTGGCATTCACTAGTGGATGACAGCTGGTTGAGCAAGATATTCCCTCTTATGTTCATCAGGATCTAGGAATATCCTAGGACATCCACCCTTTGATCTCTTTATCTCCACTCATCCTTCACTTTCTGGTAGCTTCTCTAAATCATCATTCAGGTACCCGCTACACTATACTTCTCCAAAATATATCCCAACTGGACATTTGGCAATGTCAAAATACTCAATATCCTCAAAATTCATTACTCAGTATTAGATTGTTGGCAACATAAGCATGATAATGGAGAGAATTAAGTATATGGCAGTAAGCTATGTTGTCATTGATGGCAACATAGAGTAAAGACATAGTGGTGTTGGTTCGGAGTGGCTTAGTAAGGTATACAAGTACAGTTGTGTTGGTCTGGTTAAGTATGATATCCTAAGTATTGATTTAGAGAAGCTACTAAGTGTAGTATGATGAAAAATACATCCTTGATTTTGGTGCTCCGTAGTCAGGTATAATATGTTGAAGATTTCCCTAAGGCATTTATTGACTAGAACCTAAGATAGGGTCACTATATTTCAGTCCACATTTCTCTGCTATAAAGAGTTTTGCTTTGCAGTTGTAAGGTAATGATGGTGCATACCAAGGGAGCATAAACCCAAAGATTCAGGTCTTGAAATCCTCCGGAGTGAAAGATAGAGTTAACAGAGTACCAAACTCTGTAATGACAGTGCCAGTGATAGATTGGAATGCTCCGTATTCCACTACAGATGAATATCTTGCCATGCAGTTTTGAGGAAGAGTTTATGAATGTTAGAGGTGTGTATGATTCAAATAGTAAGCATTTTTGTGGTCTTCATATTAAATCATGAACTAATAGTTAGTTCATGTTATTGTTGCTTCACCAGTTGGGTCGACCTGAAGGTATTGAGGTTGTGTAGAGCTAAGACATGTATGAAATAATGTTATGGGAGTAATTATAGGTTGTGCCAACTTATATGAATGTGCTACATGCTTTGGTTCTCTCTACAAAGCGTGTTGGATTATGTTTTGGGCTAACAGGACAAGAAGTCACACGGTACATATATTGTGCTAACCTAATTGATGTTTTTCCTTAGTGCAGTATATATACAAGATTGAATTCTTGTGCGAAGGTGTGAAAGTGAAGCAAGGGTGTGAAGTGAGTATATGTAAGTGAAAGCTGATGTAAAGAAGGATAAGTTGCGATTGTGGTGAAGATGAAGTGTGCAAAGTCAATATTATGAGCTTCAGTGGAACTGTATCTCTAGCATAAGTTAGATGCATTATTAGTAGTTCATTTTTGGTAGTGAGCCATCCCTTCTTCTATCTCTTTCTATTTCATGATAGTGAGTCCTTAGGTAGTGATCCACCTGCAATGAGCATTCTCTATTATGGACAGTGAGTCCTTTTGGTAGTGGGCCTAATTGTAATCAATATTGTTATTCATTTGTGTGTGTGAGAGAGAGAGAGATAATCGTCATCGTGGTTTTTCCCTTTCTAGGTTTTCCACATAAAAACCTGGTGTTCATGTGTTACATGCTTTAATGGTTGAATTCATGCTTTCCTTTCTTACTACAATTTAAATGTTGTGTGTGGAATGAATGTTTAAATGCTTAAGTTGTTTCAGAGAATACTGATTCATCCCCCCTCTCAGTATTTCAAGTGTTCAACAATTAGTATCAGAGATTGGTTCCTTGAAAGAAGCTTAACCACTTGAGGAAGATCTTGAGGTGTGAACACATGGCTCCTAGGAGATATCCTATTCCTCCAGAAGAAATTCTTGTTGTTGAATTTTCTGAAGAAGACTGCATTGTTCACATGAATGGAGAACTTGAATCAACCCTTAAAGATCTTGAAAATGTTAAATGTAAGAACAGAGATTTGGAAGAAAATATTAAGGAGGCAGATGAATATTTCAAAAAGTTGAGCGAGCAAAACAAGAAATTCAAAGAAAGATACAAGGAAATAAATGAATAGATCAATCAATCAAATGAAACAATCACCAGCCTAAAAATACAAATTGAGGAAGGAAAAAAAATTGAAGAATGCCTAAATGAAAAAATGAAAGGTAAATCTGAAGAATGCTCAGGGCTTGAACAAGAAATAGTGGTCTTAAAGATAGAGCTTGAAAAGGAAAAAATTTAAGAAGAGCTCAATACTACTTGATGAAATGATTGCAAATCAAAAGGCTCCTAAGGACAAAGAAGGATTAGGATTTGAAAAGGGTGCAAGTTCAAAGACAAATCAGACTTCAAACAATGCTAAAAAGAAAAATAACTAGCAAAGGAAGGTTGTAATCAAGAAAGGTAATAACAGATAGGTCTGGAACCAGAAGAAGAACTTCAAGAGGCCACCTATCAGATAACCAGTTGCACAAAGGTACTCTAGCTACTGTTACTCTTGCAATAAATTTAGACATAAGGCTATGGAATGTAGAAACTGGATGAATCAAAATGTTCAATCATTCTCTCGACAATGTTTTACATGTCAACGAATTGGTCACAGAGCTAGTGAATGTAGAAATCAAATGATGAATAACTACAATAAAGGTATGATGGTTTCATATTTCAATGGATACTATTACACATGTAGCAGATTTGGGCATAAGGCTAATCAATGCAGATCTAATGTGAATGGAAGTATGCTTATTCAAAATGTCAGATGTTATGAATGCAAAAAATTAGGTCATATTGCTAAATTTTGTAGAAGCAAGAATGTGAAGGTTGATCTAGTGAAGAAGAGAGATCCAATGAAGAATGTAGACCTAGTAGAGATAAAGAAAGAAATGGACAAGGTCTAGAAAAAGAAAGAAGAAAACAAGGTGAATGATGATGTTGTGCCAGTATCTAGTACAGATGCTTCCTCCAAAAACTAAGTTGAGAGCTTTGGCTCAGAGGGATCCTTAATGGAAATCTTCATCCCCTGCCAAAGAAATGGTGCTGATTCTTTAGCACAAGGATATGTGATGTAGATTGATAATCTTGACCTATTGAAGAAAACATCGGTGAAAAATATCTTATTGCGAAATATTACGGAGCAATTGAAGGTGACTGTGAATCAGAGTAGAAGATTTGATAGCTTTATCAAATAGAGCATTGAATGCAAACTAGGCTTTTGCAAAAAGGGGTTTATAAGCTATGTTGGATAAACAAAGATCATTTGCAAATGAATTTCTAAGAAGAAAAGAGCAAACTAAGAGTAGTGCAATGTGTTTTGAAGTGATCAAGTGGTGGTGCAAGTAAAACCCTAACTGGAAGTGATCAAAAGGTATTTACAAATTTCCATCTCACCCTAAGTTTTTCTGCAGTACTTTGAAGATGTTCACTATGCAAGTTGTAGAAGTAGTAGACAAAACTCACCCTAAGTTTAAGAAACATCCCTTCAAATCTATGGAAATGGATCTAGATGGTGCCTTTTCAGATATTCCATACGGAGTCTTACACAAAGAGGATGTGAGAATGTATATCCACACAAAGATAGAATAATATGATCATATGAAATTGGGACAACTATGGGTGAATGACCTAACTGATGATGATTTTGAGTTAAATCATGAATACAAGGGTTTGGCAGAGAAGAAACTAGATGTATGGAACAAATTCCCTATGTTCTATGAGGATGCTTGGGTTAGATATGTATTGAGTTAAATTCATGACAAGTTCATGCGGTTGGATTTGTCGCACATGATCAACAAAGAGGCAATCAGAGTTGTAATAGGGTTATGTTCCTTTGCAATGGTTCCTGTATTGAAATTGGTGAAACATGATGTGGTAGTGAAGCTACTAAAGAAAAGGCAAAGATGGTTGAGAGATCAAGTCTTCCACCTCTACAACTAGAAGCCACCATCAATGCTATAACAAAATATGATAATCTAAAAGAAGTTATAGAGATGTATAATGAAAGATCCTCAAATGACTAGGCAATCATTGAAACAACAATTATCAAGTACATGGATGCATTTAATATTGGCCTAATTGAAATTATTGATAAGCTGCCTGATAGTCTTGCTAATGTTCTAACCAACTGAAGAGATGAAGCTATGAATAAAGATTTTGAGATAATAAATAAGGCAATTGAGGTAGCTTGCCCCTCAATATCTACACAAGAAAAGAATAAGGATATTTAGACGTTAGCCAAAGAGTTCAGAACAAAGAGGAGATTGAATACTCTAATGTCTAATGATAAAGATCAAATAAAGAGGTTAGAGAAGGATACTTTGAACACAACTATAGAAATATTGAAGCAAATGAAAATTGAGACCATAGAAGAATGTTCTTCTAAGGAAAGAGAAAAGGTTGATGACATCATAGAGAAAAATGAAGAGAGTGCAGCGACAAGCATAGAACAAGATATCTTAACAGAGAAAAATGTACCATCTCCTCCGGTAAACATTGATACAACTAATACAAAATAGGGATGAATAAATACATAAGGAAAATTGTCCTCTGAAAACCTCTAATAAACACATGATTTTCATCTTAGAAGAGGAGAAAAAGGATATAGTTGGTGAGTGCTTCGGATTCTCTCCAATAGACTCTATCAGGGAAATTTTGGCCCAACAGAGACAAGTCAAGACTATGGTCTCCTCACAACTACTTCAATTGTCGCCTATGGATGTACAAATCAATTTGTCCAATATGTCTCCTCTCAAAAAGTTGCAACTAGGCACTATCTTTTATGCCACCACCTAAGAGGAGATACTTCAATCTCATGTTGAGGGTAATGAGCTTCTAGAAGAAGAAATGAAAGTTTTTGAGAAGATGCTACTAGATGCCAAGAGATATGCTTCTCTGACTCATACACAACAAGTGAAGCAACTAATGGAGTTAGTTAACAATCATTTTGTGTCCTTAGAAAAAGGTTGCTAAGAAGAAAGCTTTTGAAGGAATCAGAAATAAGAGACTGATAGATTTGACAAATAAATGTACCAAGGCACATAACTTGTTGGGAGTCAGTGCAAAGAGTATTCAAAATGCTCTAGAAGAAGCCAAAGTAATGTATCAATACTACCTATCATAGCCTCTTACCACAAAGGACATAAAGGACCAAATTGATGGTCTTGAAACAAAAATTGCTAAAATCTCAAAGACTTATGAGCCTTTAAAGGATAACAATGGAGACCTGAGAGCTAAAATTGAAAAGACTCATGCAATCATTAAGAAGCTATAGAATCAAAAAGAATTGATCAAGGATTAGATGACCCAGCTAAGGGAGATAGTTTTAAGATTGTAGCTTTGACAAGGATGTTAAAAGAGGCTGACAAGATTGTCCAAATGACCAGTGCACCTGCATCTATGGAAGAAGTAGAAGAGTTATTTATGCAGATCAATGGGCAAATACAGGTACTTAACTTTACCAAGATACATTGGGACTCTACAGTGCTACAGTTAGAGAATATATACAAGGATATTCTTCCTACTAAACAGTAAGATTCATATTCCAATTTCTTGTATATATCCAAAAGGATAAAAGGAAAACAATTTTGATATCTTGATGTATATATTAAAGTATATAAATAAAATAGTGAGGGGGAGTATGCACATAGAAAGGCAAGGTTAGTTTTGAGATAAGGGGAGAGCTTTTCATTTATAGATGTACAAGTAGTTCCTTTGTCATTGATGACAAAGGAGGAGAAGTTTTGGCCATGTTGCCATCAATGAAAAAGGGGTAGATCACTGGCAACATCAGCATGATGATGGAGAGAATGATGTACATGGCAGTAAGCTGTGTTGTCATTGATGGTAACATAGAGAAAAGACATAGTGGTGTTGGTCTGAAGAGGCTTAGTAAGGTATACATGCACAGTTGCATTGGTTTGGTTAAGTATGATATCCTAAGTATTGATCCAAAGAAGCTATTGAGTGTAGTATGATGAAGAATACATCCTTCATTTTGGTGCTCTACAGTTAGGTATAATATGTTGAAGATTTCCCTAAGGCATTTATTGATTAGAACCTAAGACATGGTCACTGTATTTCGGTCTACATGTCTCCACTATAAAGAATTTTTCTTTGTGGTTATAAAGTAATGATAGTGCATACCAAGGGAGCCTAAACCCAAAGATTCAGGTCTTGAAATCCTCCAGAGTGAAATATAGAGTTGACAGAGTACCGGACTCTATAATGATAATGTAATGACAGTGCTAGTGACATATTGGAATACTCCGCATTCCACCACAGATGAATATCTTGCCATGCAATTTTGAGGAAGAGGTTATGAATGTCAGAGGTGTTTATGATTCAAATGGTAAGCATTTTTGTGGTCTACATAGTTAATCATGAACTAACAGTTAGTTCATGCTATAGCTACTTCACTAGTTGGGTTGACCTGAAGGTATTGAGGTTGTGCGGAGCTAAGACATGTATGAAATAATGTCATGGGAGTAATTATAGGTTGTGCTGACCTATATGAATGTGCTACACACTTTGGTTCTCTCCGCAAAGTGTATTGGATTATGTTTTTAGCCAACAAGATAGGAAGTCACACGGTACATATATTGTGCTGACCTAATTAATGTGTTTCCTTAGTGCGATATATATACAAGATTGAATTCTTGTACAGAGGTGTGAAAGTGAAGCAAGGGTGTGAAGTGAGTATATGTAAGTGAAATCTGATGTAAAGAAGGATAAGTTGAGGTTGTGGTGAAGATGAAGTGTGCAAAGTCAATATTCTAAGCTTCGGTGGAACTGTATCTTCAGCATAAGTTAGATGCATTATTAGCAGTTCATTTTTGGTAGTGAGCCATCCCTTCTTCTATCTCTTTCTATTTCAGGACAATGAGTCCTTAGGCAGTGAGCCTCCTACATTGAGCATTCTCTATTATGGACAGTGAGTCCTTTTGGTAGTGAACCTAATTGTAATCGGTATTGTTATTCATATATATGTGAGCTAATCCTCACTGTGGTTTTTCCCTTTTGGGGTTTTCCACATAAAAACCCGGTGTTCATGTGTTACATTATTTAATGGTTGAATTCATGCTTTCCTTTCTTACTACAATTTAAATGTGGTGTGTGGAATGATTGTTTGAATGCTTAAGTGGTTTTAGAAAATACTGATTCACCCCTCCTCTCAGTATTTCAGGTGTTCAACATAGATCCTTTATCTTCTTCAATTAGCATATGAGTGGAATCTAGGGATTTATATGCATCATAAGATGCAATTGTCTTCTTGATGCCATCTCTATCAAAGGCTTGAGCCTTTACCTTGGCATACTCTTGAATTTGGAGTTGCTTTGTCAAAGAAATCCATTTATTGGTTCTGGTATCTAGCTTCTCTTTGTACCCTTTGATCTTAGTATAGAGGTCCATGACCTCATCAATATCCTTCTCTAAGAAGTGGCCCATTGGATCCTCTAGAACTAGGCCATACTTGGCATTGAAACCTATAGTTGAGGCTTGCTTATTGTATATTTATTTCTCATCCATCATCTGGCCAGTTATCTCCTCCATGATCTCCATTTCTTTAGCTAGGAGTTCATGTATCTTATTGCTGATGTCAATGGCCTTTCACTGACATGTTTTCAAAATTTCCTCTTCAATCTTCAAGTCTTTCATCCATGTCGACATAAGTGGCATAGTTTGGATGGTCATGTTATGGTGGCATATCATCATCTTGTCCTACATTTCCTAGATAGCCTTTAACTTTGTGATGTCCTGATCACTTTGGTCTAGACCTGTGGCACATGATGCCTTCAGGACATCGGCCTTATATTTAATGAAGGTTAAGGTATCCCATTTTGACAAGGCTATCTAGGTGACCTCTTCCCCTTCCTCCAATAATTTTAGGTACCATCTCTCCATGACCTAAGCTTGTTTCTTTTTTGCATCTAGCTTTGTCACCTATTCTTGGGTCACCAACATCAAGTTGGTTGGGACCTCTGTTATTGAAATTCTGGGGGGTAAATAGCCCCTTTATGAATGTCTCCAATTGGTCAATGCATGCTTTTAGCTCTTGCTTCTTAAGGTTACTCTTTCTAATCCTAGCTGCAATGGCCTTCACACTACCTTTGAGCTCATCTATTTATTGCTCCACAGTGGCATGCCCCAAGTCCAGAGTAGTTATCTAGTACTCATTTATGCTTATTTCTCCTTTTGCCTTATTAACTATAGGCACAACTAATTGTGTTGTCGTACGTCTCAGGGCATCTCTTTTAATAAAGGATATTGTCCTTGCCTTTCTCCTAGGCTTTATTTCTTCCACTAAAAATAATGATTTGAAATCAAATGGAATTAAATATATTGGAGGATCATTTACCTCCAATGCCAGCCAATCTAGGGCATTAGTTGTTGGTCCTTCCTAACCAAATTGTTCAATATGAACATCTTTTATCTCCAATTCAGCCTCTTTATGTTGTCCCTCTTCTTGCTGAAGAACTTCCTATCGATGCAGATTTTTTATTTTATCCTATTCTTCCTCCAGTTGTTGTTCTTCCTTATTCACCTCAAGTTTTTCCCATCATTAGAGGCTCTAGTACCTATATCTTCTTTTACTACTGGCGGATCTACCTCCATGGGCTGAGGTTCTAAATTTTCTCCTTCAAAAAGAGGCTCCTCAACCTCCTGGTCTTTTAGACCTTCATCAAGTGGCAGCATCTACTGCATTTCTTCATCCTGACCTCTTATCATATGTTCTTCACCCTGTTGTGTATCACTCTCCTTGGGAATGACTTGAGGGATTTCTTCTTTGTCTTTAGGAAGGGTAGCATCCTCACTTTGTTTCTCCATCTCACTTTGTTGTGATGGACCTACCTCTTTCTATGTTGTGGTGCCCATATTTGGGATGTCTTGTTGGTCTACCGACACATTTGGAGATCCTGACATCTCTATGTCAGAAATCACTTCTACCTCTGGACCTTTTGCTTCTTCCATCTTCAAGGATTTTATCTCCTCCACCTCAACATGTGTTGATTGGGATTCATTTAATTGTGATGCCTATTGTGTAAATAGAGAGGAGACTGGATCATTCATCACATCGTTAGTGACTTCTTCATCAGTCAGGTCCATGACCTGACTTAAGGTAAACTACATCTCTTTGGCCCTCTATTGCTATATCTCTCGATCCTTCTTCATCTCTTCTGCCATCTCCTTCTTCACCTGTATAATTTCTTTGATTTTATGTGTTTGTGGTGTTGGAGCTTGGGGTACTTGTAGCTCGGTTTGAGAAGGTGCAGAGGTGAACATCATTTCCATAGAAGTGACATCTCTAGATGTCCCTACCTCTTCATTTTTATCTTTTAAAATAACCCCCCTCATATGTCTAGTAGGATAGGGAATTCTTCTCTTCTTCTTTGGGATTTCTAATCCCTCCAAGATATCTATGGATAGGCGCTATGGCGGAGCTACATAAGATAATGGGATAGTACTTATAAGTTGTTCCTGATCTGGTGATGGCACTGTAGCTATACTTACACCTGTTGAAGTTAGAGGAGGTTTGGAACTAGATGCTCCATCCTTGGCCAATGATGCCTCCATGACTCTCCTCTCGATTACAAGGAAGTCATTGTAATCTGCATCAATTCAATCCTTCCTATTTCTTTTCTTCCCATATGTTAGGTCCACTCCCTTGGCCTTAATCTTGCTCACCTTTTGATCTACCCATCTTTGGGTAGTGGCCATGACATTATTGGATATGACATCAATGGATGTCTCTTCAGGTTTGGTCCAGTCTAGGAGAGGCAACGTCTCTTTATACACTTGCTTATTGTTGGACTCTAGGTCTAGAGTTAGACCATGATTGGACTTAACCTATGGGGGTACCTCTAGAATTCCTAGAGTTTTCATTTGATTCAACGTGAGCCATTGATATCCCCTCTTCCAAACATCCTCTTTGTCATTGTAATCTTCTCAAAAGTCCTCTAGGTGAGGCACATGTTGCAACTTCTTGTTCACGTATGCCTCCATCCGATGGTAGGGATCGAACATCCTTTGGAGTGGGAATGGCTATATGTTGAGTATTTGTAATTTAGCCTCTGACAACTTGGAGTCTTAGAACTCAACACATCTATACCATCTGATGTCCAGTGGGAATTTGATGGTCCCTTAGCCCTATTTCTGGATATACGCTTCATAAGAAGAGATGATTTGTCTGGTTATGTCCAGAAGCAGTATTCTATATGTAGGGTACCTTGGTAGCATGAATGGGTAACCCTCAAATCCTTCCATTCTGATATTTGTGAAAGTTGGAAACTGGATGAAGCGAGATCCATGGGTTGTGATAACCCCTTGAGCCTCCCTCGATATTCTTTTAGCTTGGTCTTCTTCCATCAAATGGACCAGCCACATTAGAAAGAAATCATTTACTCTCTGGTAATGTGTGATGGATTGATTCCTCTCCATTTGGGGATAATATTTCTATACTATCTTCTCTCTGTCTTTATTGCCAAGTTTTCCCATGGTGTTCAAACCATCAAACTGTGACCTATAGGTGCAGGAGTAGACAACGTATGAGGTCATAAAGAACCTCCTCTTCTTTTTTGAGCTAACCATACCATCATGTATCAAGTCATTGATTAATTGTGCCCAATACACAACTCCCCCAACATCCTTCACAAATCTATTCAGGCTGAACATCCATAACTCAAGGGAACATGCATCCTCCTTCATAGCCATTCTGTTGAGTAGGGTGATCATATATTTGACTTAAGTCAAATTTATACAATGTCTATGCCATCTTAGACACTGCTTTAGGTCTGGTTGATGGGTCTAACCATAATGTGTGCATGACCTTCCAACACCAAGCAACATTAGAATTATACTGCGTTGTCAACACATTCAAATCAATTTTGAATATGTCCCAGCTCCTCGAGAGGTTGAAGGTCTCAGCTATGCCCTTAGGCATATACTCTGGTATTCTACTTGCCTTTTAAATGGATTATACTTTTGGGCACACTAGATGATCAGTTCTAGTGCATCCATGGTGTAGAGGAATCTTGCATCTCAATACAAGTTGCTGGAGACTATGTTTTTCAATATCCCATCTTCATTTTGAGCATGGATCCTTTCCCTAAATGCCTCCAAGTCTACCTATCCGCAATGAGTATCATATGTGTACCCAAACTTTCTCCAGACTCCTCCAGGCACATGACCCATTGGGTTTTTGAATTTATCATCATGTTGCTTCTGTCTTTTCAATATTGTGTCTTGCATGACGAACAAACATAGAAGTTAGTTACCTATGAGGCTAGGATACGAGTTACTCTTTTACTACCATAGTAAAACTAGATTTGATACAGTTATGGATTAAAAATGTTAATGCTAATCAATATTTAAAATGGTAAATAAACAAATCTTATTTTACCCTAGGTAAAAGACAATTACACTGCATTAATCAATAAGATAGGCTTTTGTTGTATACGTACCTGTAGAAGTGAGATTCACCTTTGTAAATAGTTGCAAGGGATGTCTATTTACTGTTTCCATTTTTTGATCTTTTTTTATAATTTCTCCTCTATTTGCTTCAAGATCTCTGCAAATAATTGTAATTTTCACTTAAAGTATTCAAATGATTTGTGATCTTATCAAAAGAATTGTATTATGCCTTTATCCTTCATGAAATTCACTAAGTGTTCAAGCATTTAATACTACGATATAGTAGGTGGGAAATTACTTCCCAAGAGTGGGGAAATATGATAGCTAGATAATTGTATTTTAAATTTAAACTCCAACAACAAAAAGAAACTCACATTATGTGAGTTTAATGCGGACATGACCGGATGGAGATCTGGATATCTAGTTGAAATGTTCTGTAGGAAATGTCTGGTGGAAATATCGGGTTGGAAATGTCTGACTGAAAAGTCAATGGTCAATCAGGACATGAGGAGTCACTTGTAAAGCCTAGACAAGATCTTTGGATAGGAATGGACATGACAATTGTTTGGTCCTATCTGTTGCAAGTATGTTCTAACTAGTGTTGTCATTGATGTCAACATGCTTGTGTTGTCATTAGTGTCAACCGTGTCTTCTGATATTGTTGATTGTTGATTGATTGAGTTGTCATTTTAAAGTGATTTGAGTGCCTTATAGAAGTGTTGATGATGTTGGTATATTTCTCTTTCTATTGAGTTTCCAAGTGCTTTTGAGAAAATTTCCTCTTCAGAGGAAACAGTGTGTTGCAGAGTATTCTAGCTTGCAGGATACTATCTGAGTTTTTGCTCTGCATTTCTTTTGTGTTGAAGATCGGAGTGGGAGATTTGGATATGTTTTAGAGAAGTATTTGAAGATACTAAATATAGAATTTGATGGTCTAAATCGCTATACAATAGAAGTTATGTTCACCAGTTTGAAGACTGTAATTGATAGAGTTTATGGGTTGTGTAGAGGTGTCTGGGAGAAAGTATTTTGCTCCACATTTCTCTATAGAATGGTTTCAGATGGTGTAGTTCTAGACATATTCTTATAAGGTCTTTATCTATCTTCATGTCAAAGGATTTGTGATTTGATGCTCTGGAAAGCAAGTTATTATGTAGTAGAGTTCGACGGTGTTGTTTGTGAGCAGACAGTGAACCTTCTTCAGGTGAAAGGTGATGTAGATGATTTTGTTGATTCTCAGGTGACTTAAGGTAGTTCATGGATGTCTCCAGATCATGTTGAAGGCTTGGTCTTGGTATGAAGGTTATTATTGTGTTCTTGGAAGTGTGTGTCTAAAGATCCTAGTGTTAACACCAGTTTTGGCCAACCTAGTTGTTTACACTCTTTGCGGATGTGCTTCGTGGATTGTGGAAGTGTGTTGAAGTGTGTGAAGATGTATTTGGGTCCAAAATAAGCTATGAAATATTCTACCTTCATTCCTTTTCTTCACAAGATTGTTTAGGTCTAGACCTAATTTGAATTGTGTATGTTTGCCGACCTTGGAGATTGTTATAAAGGTTGTAGAATGTGTTTCTGACCTTGATGTATATTCAAAGGTTGATGATTGATATAAATAAGTGAAACAGATTTGTGTATTGTAGTGAGCGTGCGAAGATGCGAAGATGAAAGTATTTGTGTTGTGAGGCAACAAAGGTGATATGTATTGTGCTTTATTAGAACTGAACTCAGGCATGTAGTAGATGATATCATATCAATTCATCGCAGTGAGCCACCTCTTTTGGCAATGAGCCACCACTCTTGGCAATGAGCCTATTACAGTGAGCATTCTTTTGGGTAGTGAGCCTCTTTGTAATTCAATATTGATACTACTATATATTGTGAGCTAATCCTCACCATGGTTTTTCCCTTTTAGGGTTTTCCACAAAAATCTGGTGTTCTCTTATGCATGGTGTTGATGTGATTAAGTTTCTATTATCTATTTTTCATGTTTAATCTTCATGATAGAATTAGGGTTTAAGTAAATTGATGTGGATGTGATTATGTTTGTGAAGGCATAAATTTTTTGATACAACTGATTCACCCCCCCTCTTAGTTGTCTTGTGCACTTAAAAATTGGTATTAGAGCGAGGGTTTCTTAGAAGAAAGCCTAACAGCTTAAGGTAGATCTAGGATGGTGCACAAAAAAGACATTCCTTAGTTTGATGGAACTAACTATGCCTTCTAGAAGGTACGAATGCAAAGTTATCTTTTTTCTCTTGGTTATAATGTGTGGAAAATGGTTGAATAGAAATACACTATACCTAAAGATGATCCAAAGACTACAAGTGAGATAAGGGATTATGAGATGAATGGCAAAGCTAGAAATGCCTTACTGAATGCTCTATCTAATACTGAAATGGTGAAAGTGTTGGATTTGGAAACTTCTCATGAGATCTGGGAAAAATTGAAGAGTATCTATGAAGGTGACAAATCTGCTAAGAAAGCCAAGATGTAGAACTTGAAGTCCAGATATGAAACTATACGGATTTCTAAAGATGAGAACATAATGTAAGCTATATGTAGAAGATTGATGAAGTTGTCAATGGCATCAAAGGTCTTGGTGGAACTCTGATTGATGAAGAAGTTGTGAATAAAATACTCAGAACACTTCCCAAATCTTATAGTCATAAAGTATCTACCATTGAAGAATTGCTAGATACAAGTAAGCTTTCAAAAGATCAATTTCTTGGAAAACTAACTGCTTTTGAGATGAGAGAATTTGGCACTACTGAAGGTCTTGTGAAAGTTAAGACTACTTTTAAGGATAAATTAGAAAAGTCTATTAGATCAAATATGTATGCTATGGAATTAGATGAGGAAGACTTTGATGAGATTGAGGCAAACTTTGTAAACAGAATGAAAAAGGGAACTGGAAAGTTCAGAGGTAAGTTACCTTTCAAATGTTTCAGTTGTGGTAAGATTGGCCATTATGCTTCAAGATGTCCTGATAGAACTTTGAAGATCAAGAACAAAGAAGGTAGAGGTAAGATGGTAAGGAAAAGTTACTATGTTAAAGATGATGAAGGTGTAATTGATGATGAATCTGATTTTGAAGATGGTAATGCTAGTGAATGTTTGTTTATTGCTATAAAAGAAGAACCTATTTTTGCTAACCTTGCAAGATGTGTGAAGGAAGGAAGTCTGGAAGAAGAGAAAGAGATGTCTGCATTTCATGCTAAAAAGGAAAAGGATGAATGGGTCATTGACAGTGGATGTTCAAATCACATGATAGGAGATAAGAGCAAGTTTGTCAACTTGGAAAAGTATGATGGAGGACTAGTTAGATTTGGTGATGATGCAGCTGGTAAGATTTGTGGAAAAGGGTCAATTACTTTTGATGGCAAGCATAATACAGATGATGTTCTTTATGTCAAAGGCTTAAAGCATAATCTTCTAAGTGTTGGACAGATGTGTAACAAGGGATACAATCTGATGTTTAAGGACAATGGATGTGAGATAAGGGAAAGTTCTGTAACAATAATTGCTGCTCGTAAGAAGAATCATGGTAATGTTTATCATTTGAAAGGTACTAACAATTGTTGTTTGTTGGCTCAGACAAATGAAAGCTTGTTATGGCATAGGAGAATGTGTCATATTAACTTTGATAATCTAGTAAGAATAAACTCAATTCAAGGTGTAAGAGACCTACCTAAGATTGTGAAGCCTGCTAATGCCATTTGCAAAGAATGTTAATTTGTGAATCAAACAAAGACAAGTTTCAAGAGAAAAGAGCAAACATCTACTGACATGTTGGAGTTGGTGCATATAGACTTATGTGGTCCTACAAGAATAAGAAGTCTACAAGGTGATAGGTACTTCATGCTACTTATTGATGATTATTCAAGAATGACTTGGGTTACTTTTCTTAGAGAAAAATCAAAAGCACTAGACAAGTTCAAGGCATTTAAAGCAATGGTTGAAAATGAAATGGATTTGAGAATCAAATGTTTGAGGTTTGACAGAGGTGGTGAGTTTACTTCAAATGAATTTAATGCTTTTTGTGAAGAACATGGCATAAAGAGACAATTGTCTACCCTAAGAACTCCTCAACAAAATGGAGTAGTTGAAAGGAAGAATAGAATAGTTCAGAAGCTGCTAGAACAATGATCATAGAAGTTAACCTTCTGGAAGTATATTGGAAAGAAGCTATTCATATTGTTGTCTACATTCAAAACAGAGTTCAAGTCAAAGCAAATGGAACAAAGACACCTTATGAGTTGTGGTATGGAAGAACTCCTACTGTCAAGTATTTCAAGGTTTTTGGAAGTAAATGCTATATCAGAAGAGATGAAGAGTTGGGAAATTTTGATGCTAGATGTGATGAAGGCATATTCCTTGGGTACTCTACTAAGAGAAAAGCCTATTGGTGCTACAAAAAAAGGTTGAGGAAGATTATTGATAGTGCAAATGTAAAGGTAGATGAAGATATTCAGAAAAACTCAAATCCTAATGGATATGAGTCAGATGAGTTTGTTGATATAGAAGCAGTTGAAGAAGTCAAAGAAAAGGAAGTTCATATTAATGAAGAAGAAGCTCTAGAAAGAGTTCCTAAAACCCCCAAGTATGTGCAAAAGAATCACTCAGAGGATTCAATCATTGGTGACAAAACAAAGGAGTTTTGACAAGAAGAAAAGTTGCATAAGAACAGGTAAATCTTTGTTTAATTTCAAAAGTTGAACCTAAGACTATCTCTAAAGCATGTAAAGATGAACATGGGGTCAAGGCGATGGAAGAATAATTGATGCAAATTGAAAAGAACAAGACTTGGGAACTTGTCCCTAGGCCTGCAAATAAGAATGTGATTGGAACAAAATGGGTTTTCAAGAATAAGTTGAATGACAATGGAGAAGTGGTAAGAAACAAAGCTAGACTTGTATGCAAAGGCTACTCACAAGTGGAAGGAATAGACTATGAGGAAACTTTTGCTCTGGTGGAAAGACTAGAAGCTATTAGGTTGTTTTTATCTTATGCAGCACATAAAGATTTCAAGGTATATCAAATGGATGTAAAGTCTACTTTTCTGAATGGTGAGTTGGAAGAAGTATATATAGAGCAACCAGATGGATTTCAGTTATCAGACAAACCAGACATGGTATGCAGATTGAAGAAGGCATTGTATGGACTGAAGCAAGCTCCCAGAGATTGGTATGCTAGATTGGATAGGTACTTATTGTAGCAGGGATTCGGTAAAGGGTTTGCAGACAATAATTTGTATATCAAGGTAAGCAAAGATTAAAGTTTGATTATTGAGCTCTATGTAGATGATATAATCTATGGTGGAAACGAAGGTATGTGTAAGAATTTTGTAGATGAGATGAAAAAAGAATTTGAGATGTCCATGTGTGGTGAGATGAACTTTTTTCTTGGATTGCAAATTAATCAGACAGATAAAGGTATTTTCATTTCACAATCAAAGTATGTCAAGGAGTTGTTGAAGAAGTTTTCTATGGAAGAATATAAACCATTTTGTACTCCCATGACAACTGGTTGCAAGATGAGCAAAGATGATGAATCCCTTAAGGTTGATCAGAGCAAATATAGATCAATGATTGGAGGACTACTATACCTAACTGCTACTAGAATGGATATCTTGCATGTATTCTATCTTGTGGTAATATTTCAATCAAATCCTAGACAGTCACATGTCATGGTAGTAAAGAGAATATTCAAGTATTTGAAGGGCACTCCAGATCATGGTTTGTGGTATCCTAAGAGCAATGACTTCAACCTAAGTGTGCCTACATAGATGCAGATTGGGTTAGATGTGTAGATGATAGGAAAAGTACAAGTGGTGGTGTGTTCTTTCTTAGAGATAGAGTTGTGTCATGGCAAAGCAAAAAGTAAGATTCAATATCCTTATCTACTACAGAGGTAGAGTATATTACAGTAGCATCATGTTGTACACAAGTGCAATGGATGAGACAAACTCTGAAGGATATCAAAGTTGAGTATGATGATCCAATTCCTATTTTTTGTGATAATACCAGTGCCATTAACATTTCAAAGAACCCAGTGATGCATTCAAGGACAAAGCATATTTCTATTAGGTATCACTTTTTAAGAGAGAAGGTTGCAGAAAAAGAAGTGAAGCTTGAGTATGTGCCTACAAAAGATCAGATTGCTGACATATTCACCAAGGCTCTTCCTAAGGATACATTTGAGTATCTCTGGGAAAATTTAGGGGTTGTTGCCCCTCCTTTGTTAAACTAGATCATGCATAAGGAAATGCATCTGTCTAGTATGTTTCAGGAGTCATTCTTTTCTAGACTGATGATGGAGGCTATCTCTCAGGGGAGCAGGTAGTGTCATTAAAGAGAGTTATAGTCAAGGGGAGGTATTTAGAGTAGATAAGAATAGTGCAAGTATGTGCAGCATCATATTTAGGGGGAAAAAGATTGAAGGTGTGTCACCCTTTGTCATTGATGTCAAAGGGGGAGAGAGTTCATGTGAAAAATAAAGAGAGAATAAGATGTATAAAAGAAAGGGGGAGAATGAGATAAGTGTAGAGTTATGTCATGATGGTTTTTCACATCATATGTTGCCATCAATGACAAAGGGGGAGATTGTTGCAAGTATGTGCTAATCGATGTTGTCATTGATGTCAACATGCTTGTATTGTCATTGGTGTCAACTATGTCTTATGATATTATTGATTGTTGATTGATTGAGTTGTCATGTTAAAGTGATTTGAATGCCTTATAGAAGTTTTGATGATGTTTCTATATTACTCCTGCCACTAAGTTTCCAAGTGCTTTTGAGAAAACTTGCTCTATAGAGGAAACAGTGTGTTGCAGAGTATTCTAGCTTGTAGGATACTATTTGAGTATTCTATGTTGAAGACCAGAGTGTGAGATTTGGATATGTTTTAGAGAAGTGTTTGAAGATGCAAAATCTAGAATTTGATGGTCTAGATCACTATACAGTAGAAGTTATGTTCACCAGTTTGAAGACTGTAATTTACAGAGTTAATGGGTTGTGCAGAGGTGTCTGGGAGAAAGTATTGTGCTCCACATTTCTCCATAGAATGGTTTTAGGTGGTGTGGTTCTAGACATATGCTTATAAGGTCTTTAGATATCATCATTCCAAAGGATTTGTGATTTGATCCTCAGAAAGTAAGTTATTATGTAGCAGATTTTGACAGTGTTGTTTGTGAGCAGACAGTGAACCTTCTTCAGGTGAAAGGTGTTTGCGAATGATTTTGTTGATTCTTAGGTGACTTAAGGTTGTTCATGGATGTCTCTAGTGTTGGCAAGAGACATTGTGTGGCTTCATAAGTGTTGTCATTGATGGCAACAAAGTTTATCCCAGACATCTGCGGTACATAGTATGTCTATACCAGAAGTCAGTTTGAAGATTGTTTTGGTCCAGTGAACAAGAACAAAGTATGTAACAAGGTTTGACAATCAAGTCCAGATCTCTCATATGGTGTAACTTAGCAAGTTGCGGACTTGGACAAGTCAAGAAGAGTATCATGACTACTGTATTCCAGAGATTTAACCTCTGGTGATAAAACATGAAAAAGATATGAGCATCTAAGTGTTGGGTTCCAGTTAGGCAAAGCAGACAGAGGAAGAACTGACCTACAAAGTATTAGACTTCGATCTGGATGAGTAAAAGGTGTTGATCAAGCAATTTGTGGGAGTATACATTGTTGGCTGACATGATTAATGACTTCTATGCCTATGTTTTTGATACACATCACAAATCAAGCATGGATTCAGTTGATAGATCAGTAACTTGTAAATATCTTGAGTGTTCTTGTTATTGACTAGAAATTTGATGAAATCCTTGATACGGATATATATACCAAATGGATTCTAGTAAGTAGAGGTGTGGTACGAACAAGTGATGAAATAGAGTGCGAAGAAAAGTAGGGATAAGTGTGAAAGTAGCAATTCAAATCTGGCATGTAACAAAGCAACAACATTAAAATAGAGGAAGAATGAAGTGCATCAGATCAGTGTATTGTGCCTAACCAAAACTGAACTCTAGAACTTGTAGATGTTTCTCATCAATTCAAACACCTGATTACCTTCTATAAGTTTTGTAGATAGTGAGTCTCTTGTAGGCAGTGTGCCTCTTGTGAGCAATGTGCTCGGGCAGTGAGCCTTAATTGGCAAGTACCATTTTGTACTCCTTTATTCTTTTAAAAGAGAATACAATCTTGGGTTAGTCACCCCATGGTTTTTCCCTTAACAAGGTTTCCACGTAAAAATTGTTGTGTCATGTGTTGATTTTATTTTTGTTCTTATGATTACATATGCTTTCAAGTTTTGATGCAACTCTGATTATTAAAATAACAAAAGGAAAAGAAAGTAAAGGAAATTTTGAGATAACTAATTCACCCCCCTCTCAGTTATCTGCCTTGTTTCCAACAATTGGTATTAGAGCCAAGTTCCTCTAAACAAAGCCTAACAGCTTGAGGAAGATCTGGGAATCTCAATGGATATATATGGTATGAAGGAACAACTTTAGTCTGCCCTAGATGATCTTGAACAATCCCACTTTGAAGCCAATAACTTGAGAGAAAGACTCAAACAAGATGATGATTTCATAAATGAGGTAAAAGACAAACTGAGTGTCCCTGTGAAAAAGATAAAGGAACTACTTCAAAAATTAGCCAATCAAAGTGAAGTCATTGATACTAATGAAGATCTGGATGAGAAAAATAGGCTATGTGAGAAGCTGTCAAAAGAAGTCATTATGGTAAGGCATGAAATGGAATCAGGGGTTATGAGATTCACCCAAGAAATTGAAGAAAAAAGGAAAATTAAAGATAATCTAAAATAATCCCTCAAGGAGAAAATAGAGGACTACCACAAAATGGACAGAATAATCAAACATCTTGAATCAGATCTTGAAGAAGCTAGAGACAATGAAGAACAACTTGAGAATTAGATAGATACTCTTAAATAAGATCTTTAAACAACAAATGAATACAAAGAGAAATTTAAGATAAGCTCAACTCAACTTGAAGTTCTTCTTGAAAGACAAAAGAGGGTAGATGATAAGTGTGTCTTGGGATATGAGAAAGGTGAAAGCTCCGGATCCAGTCAGAAGAACTTTGGATCAAGAAATCAAAGAAATAGGCCTAGAAGACCTCCGATAAGGTAACCAAATGCTCAAATATATCCATCCTTCAATAGATACTACTTCAATTGCAACAATTTTGGCCATAAAGCAACTCAATGCAGGAGGAGAATTAATCAAACTAATCCATCCTTCTTCGGACAATGTTTCAACTACAAAAGGTCTGGTCACAAATCTCATGAATGCAGAAATATGCAAATAAACAATTCATTCAATGGTATATGCTTTGCATGCAATAGAATGGGACATATGGCTAATCAATGCAGATCAAGAGGATATCAATCAAATAAGCAAAGAAATGTTGTCTGTTACAATTGCAATAGATCTGGTCATATTGCCAAATTCTACAGAAGTAAAAGTTAGGATAAAAAAGGTCCGGTGCAACATAATAAAAAATAAGGGTAAATGTAAAGTGAATGCAGATGAAGTTTAAAAGGAGATGAGCAAGATTTGGGTGAAGAAGAGTATAGAAAATATTAGGGATGGATCCACACCGAAATCCGGTGCTGATATTCCTTCCAGAAACTAAACAGGTGACCTCTAGCTTAGGGGGAGTCACAGAGAAAAACAAATTCCCCTAGCCAGACAACTAGTGCCTAGATTTGGCTCATGAAATACTGCGGATTAAAAGGTTCTAAAAAAAACCTTCAAATAATCTTTAGTCAAAATGTGAAAGATCTGCATGGAGTTTTGTAAGACTTATAACTACTCAAGTTAATTCGGTTCTAACAGCTATCTGGTAAAGTAGGATTTTCACAAAAAAATCTGGTATGATTTAGAATTGAAATACTTTGATCTACGGACCCATGGCATGATTGAAGAAAATAAGATACATTGTTAATCCTCACTGACAATGATTCTAAGTTCAGCACAATGATTCAAGAAGATCTCTCTTAAAACAGGGTAACCGAATAACTTAAGTTGTGCATTTATTACAAAAGGAAATTAGGGTTTGTGCAATGATAAAAGGGTTCTTTCACTCATCATTTACACACTTGCATTTGCAAAGAAGAAAAGAAGAGCTTTGCAACAAAGTTTCTACAATTCACTCAAAGATCAACTGGAAAATCGAATTCAACCAGCGACTTGTTCCGACTCCTATTTCAAACCCTAAAGTGTGAAAAAGTACTCCCATTCTAAAAATCTCTGTCTAAATCTCTTGCAAAATGGCTACTCCTTGGTTGTCAAGATCACTGATAGGCCGCGTCCTAAATTCAAGAAACATCCATATAAATCTCTAGAATTTGATCCTTTAGGCGCATTTTCTAGCATTTTGCATGGGGTATTGCATGTAGAAGATGTTAGGGTCTATATCCATGCCAACATTGAGAAATTTGGAGACTCAAAATTGATGGACATCTATCACAAACAGCTAATAGATGAGAGTTTTGAACTCAAACCTGAATTCAAGGCCCTCCGGGATAAACACTTCGGACATTGCATACACTTTCCATGTTTTACAGAAGATGATTGGGTCCAATATATCCTAAGAAGGATGCATGATAATTTCATGTGGTTAATGAGGCCCTTCAAAATAACTAAAGATGCCATCAGGACAATGATTGGACTGCACTCATCCGGTGGGTTACCTGCACTTAAATATGTCAAGAGCTAGACAATAACTGAAGCCACTAGGTCTAAATTTGTTAAAATAGCAATGACCATAGATGACATCACAGATCTGGATGTCAAGTTTGCCTCAATGATAATCATGTACAAGATCTATCATTCAAGCAAGGAGAATTTTGTGTCTGGGACAACAATGTATGTAACATATCAGATGTTGAGGGAAGATGTAGATTATGACCTGTGTGAACTTCTCCTAAATCAACTATTAGATAACCTGTAGAAGATCAAAAAGGATAAGAAGAATTCCTTTAAATATGGTTGTCTAATACTGTGTCTATTCTTCTACTATATGAATGAGCTACCTGGATCTAGTGGTTGGGTTTGGCAAAATGATAAACTAGTTGCAATCTAGATTAGAGATTATATGTATGGACTTGGTGATGCTAAAGCTTAGAACACAGCTCTCTGGGGTTACTTTAAGAACTTCCAAAGAATGATGCAAGCCAGAGAGAGGATACCTCAATCCATAGTTGAGAAATACAAGGACACAATGTGCTTCATGGTTGACACTGATCAATGCCTAATGGAGGCAGTTGAGGCCAGAACTGTGTGGATAATGCCGATGGGATACGAGGTCGATGAAAAAATCTTGGAGCTACCTATTCAACACCTATTGAGCCAGCCTAAGGACCATAAGGCAAAAAGGTTTGGAACCTTTCAAGAGCTAAGTGTAAAAATACATGTTGAGCTAAGACAACTAGAAATAAAGAGGAAAGTAAGAAGGGAAGTTGAAGAAATTGCCAAAAGATTTGGCCTATCAAAGGAAGTTGTGGATGTAAATAGAGAGAAGATGGAGAAGGCTGAAAAAGAGAAGCAAGAAGCAAAGAAAGGAGACACTCTGGTACAAGCCTCCTCCAGGACTAGATCTTCCAAGAGCTCTGCACCTGCCACTCCTAAAAGCTCAAAGGCTTCCAAACTAGAAGTCAAGACATCCGAAAAAGGAGAAAAGAGGACAAAGACCAAAGCCACAAGGTCATATACAAGCCTTGAAGACGATGAATAAACAGAATCTGATGAGGAAATCAAGAAAATGAAGAAGAAGAAAACTTCTGGAAAATTCTCTGCTAGTAAAAATGAGGAAGAAAAGGTAGATGAATTTGTTGAAAAACCCACTATTTCCATTGATGACATCATCAAGGCAATTACTATGGATGGGAACCTACAGCCAGTAATAGAGTTCTATGATGAATACAGTGATACTGATAAAAGAATTTTGGAAGAAGCTACTGTCAGGTACCTGAACATTTACAATAAAGCTTTCATTGAAATTATATCATTAATTCCTAAGAGTCTTGAAAGGTACTTGAACTGAGAAAAGAGAATGCAAAGGCAAAAGACCTAGAGATTCGAGAACAAATAATGATCCAGTTTTATCCTTCTATCACTCCAAAACAAATGAACATGATTTTCAAGGATTGTAAGGATGAGTTCCAGAGTAAGGCAAGAATGAATACACTTATGCTCGGACAAACTGACCAAGTAGCAAGTGAAACAAAAGATATCCTCCAGAATGCTTTGAAAAGATTCAACCTTCCTATTTTAGAGGAAACAGTTGAAGAACTTTCTATGGATGTTGAAGGATTAAATGTAACCAATGAAGAATCTTCTAACAAAGATGTAGAAGGATCAAAAGAGTCAGATGAAGAGAAGTCTAAGGACTTGGATTCCTCTATTTCGAAAGAGAAAGTTCATGAAGCAATAAACACCGATGACATCTCTCCTCTGAATCCCACTGCAGACATTCCAGACTCTGAAGGAGAAGGTAGAAAAGAGGACAAGGTGATTCAAGAAGAAGAGGTTAAGGGAAAAGAAGAAGAACAAGCAGAAAAGATTAATGATGATTGTTCTGATACTCCAAAAGAAAAGAAGATTCAATCACTGGCAAGAGACACTGCAGAGGCAGTAAAGAACTTCTTAAACAAAGAAATGATGGAGATAGATGAACCTAAGTTATTTCAAGGACCCCTAAATTTTGACTCTCTCTCTTCAGTTCAGACAATGAAAATTACATCTTTTGCTCAAGCCAAAGCAAAAGAAAAACTCCTAAAATCTCACATGGAAGACTGTGAACTATTGGAGATTGCATTCGGGATGTTGGAGAAGATCATGCCATCCTTCCAAAAGGACCCTTCAGCCTCACCATCCAGATGAAGCAGAGTTGGGCCACAGAGTTTGTATAGTTGAAGGCCACTTTTGTGGATATACTTAAGTATATGTAAGTATAACATTTATATATATACTTATACAGCCATGTATAGGACAATTTTTGCAAAATTTTGGTATGTGGATTCCGTCCTTTACCATTGATGTCAAAGGGGGAGTGAGAAGTAGTGGAAAATGTAGAATCCAACTAAGGGGGAGCTCTGGTAAAATAGTGTAAAAGACAGAGTATCAGCCAAGGGGGAGTTTACTGCAACACTTAGCCATTTTTCACTAAGTGTTGTCATCAATTGCAAAGGGGGAGATTGTTGGCAAGAGACATTGTGTGGCTTAATAAGTGTTGTCATTGATGGAAACAAAGTCTATCCCACACATCCGCAGTACATAGTATGTCTATACTGAAAGTCAGTTTGAAGATTGTTTTGGTCCGATGAACAAGAATAGAGTATCTAACAAGGTCTGACAATTAGGTCTAGTTCTCTCAGATGGTGTAACTCAACAAGTTGCAGACTTGGACAAGTCAAGAACGGTATCATGACTACTGTATTCTAGATATTTAGCCTCCGATGATAAAGCATGAAAAAGATATGAGCATCTAAGTGTTGGGTTCTAGTCAGGCAGAGCAGACAGAGGAAGAACTGACCTACAGAGTATCGGACTTCGATCTAGATGAGTAAAAAGTGTTGATCAAGCAATTTGTGGGAGTATACATTGTTGGCCGACATGATTAATGACTTCTATGCCTATGTTTTTGATATGCATCACAAATCAAGCATGGGTTCAGCTGACAGATCAGTAACTTGTAAATATCTTGAGTGTTCTTGTTACCGACTAGAAAGTTGATGAAATCCTTGATACGGATATATATACCAGATGGATTCCAATATGTAGAGGTGTGGTGTGAATAAGTGATGAAATAGACTGTGAAGAAAAGCAAGGATAAGTGTGAAAGCAACAATTCAAATACGATATGTAACAAAGAAACAACATTAAAATAAAGGAAGAATGAAGTGCATCAGATCAGTGTATTGTGCCTAACTGAAACTAAACTCTAGCATTTGTAGATGTTTCTCATTAGTTCAAACACCTAATTACCTTCTGTAAGTTTTGTAGGCAGTGAGTCTCTTGTAGGCAGTGTGTTCGGGCAGTGAGCCCTAATTGGCAAGTGTCATTTTGTACTCCTTTATTCTTTTAACAGAGAATACAATCTTGGGTTAGTCACCCCGTGGTTTTTCCCTTAACAGGGTTTCCACGTAAAAATCCTTGTGTCATATGTGTTGATTTTATTTTTGTTCTTATGATTACATATGCTTTCAAGTTTTGATGCAACTCTGATTATTAAGATAACAAAAGGAAAAGAAAGTAAAAGAAATTTTGAGATAACTGATTCACCCCCCCTCTCAGTTATCTGCCTTGTTTCCAACATCTAGATCATGTTGAAGGCTTGTGCTTAGTTCACAAGTTATGATTGTGTTCTTGGAAGCGTGTGCCTAAGATCCTAGTGTTAACACCAGTTTTGGCTGACCTGGTTGTTTGCACTCTTTGCGGATGTGCTTCATGGATTGTGGAAGCGTGTTGAAGTGTGTGAAGGCGTATTTGTGTCCAAACTAAGATATGAAATATTCTGCCTTCATTCCTTTGCTTTGCAAGATTGTTTAGGTCCAGACCTAATTTGAATTATGTATGTTTGTCGACCTTGGAGATTGTTCTAAAGGTTGTAGAATGCGTTGCTGACCTTGATGTATATTCCAAGGTTGATGATTGATATAAATAAGTGAAAAGGATTCATGTATTGTAGTGAACGTGTGAAGATGCAAAGATGAAAGTATTTGTGTTGTGAGGCAGCAAAGGTGATATGTATTTTACTTCATTGGAACTGAACTCAGGCATGTGGTAGATGCTATCATATCATTTCATGGTAGTGAGCCACCTCTTTTGGTAGTGAGCCACCTCTTTTGGCAATGAGCCACCTCTCTTGGCAGTGAGCCTATTGCAGTGAGCATTCTTTTGGGTAGTGAACCCTAGGCAGTGAGCTCTTTGGTAGTGAGCCTCTTTGTAATTTGGCATTGATACGACTATATATTGTGAGCTAGTACTCACCTTGGTTTTTCCCTTTTAGGGTTTTCCATGTAAAAATATGGTGTTCTTTTGTGCATGGTGTTGATGTGATTAAGTTTCTGTTATCTATTTTTCATGTTTAATCTTCATAAGAGAATTAGGGTTTAAGTAAATTGATGTGGATGTGATTATGTTTGTGAAAGGCATAAAGTTTTTGACACAACCAATTCACCCCCCTCTCAGTTGTCTTGTGCACTCAACATTATCGGGTTGAAATATCCTGTCTAATGGGAATGTGAGGCCTAATTGACCATTTTATTGAGACTACTATTTAGATACCTTGTTGATGTTTTGTTTTATTGATTATTGTGTCATGGTGTGCTATTTTCTTCATGTATGGTTTATACTGTCTCCACAAGATTATGGACAATGATATATGTGTGTGTGTGGACATTATCTTTTAGATTATAGTTAGTATCAAATGGATTAATTTAATGGAATGCTTTTAATTATGTGATTTATATGATTATGTATTTAAATATTAATTGTGTAAAAATAAATGTTGTCCATATTATTTATGAAATTTAATGAATTACTGGAAATGAGGAAATTATTGATTTATTAATCTTTTATTCGTAAGATATTCTAGAAACTTGATATTTATTTTTATGTTGCTTTGACTATCTTATTTCCATGATATACTAATGTTCGAAGTTGATTTTTGTAGGTGGGAAACCTAGACCATATAGTTTCGGAGACATTCTCAAGACATTTATTTTGTTTATTTATTTTTTTAGCCTTGTCTAACCCACAGAAGGGTAAAAAGGCATTTCTTTGATTGGTGGGAGTTATTTGGGTTAATTATCTTATACTCTTGGCAAAATAATTTATTTATATGGTTATTGTTTATTTTTAATTTTGGTGGTGTTTTGAGGGTTAAATGACTATATTTCATTTATGTTGTTTATTTTATTATGTTGTTGGGTTATGAGTTATTTAGAATCTTAAGGAAGTTATATGATTTATTGTTTTTTTAAACTTCCATTTGGGAAGTTGAAAGGTGGGGAGTTGGGTATTTTTAATTGGGAAAATTTCATTTTTCCTCGTATATCCATGAATGGTTTCTCTATGGGTTGAGAGAAAGAATTTGATATTATTTTGCCAAAGAAGGAATTTGTGATGAAAGAGGGCATGAATGTGCAGAAATTTTAGTTTTCAATGGATTTTTGTTGAATTGGCTTCCATATTTTGGGCTATTCCTAACGTGGAGAGCCAAGGTAGGGTTTTATATATTTATTTTCTTCATTGTTTTTGAATGCAAGTAAAAATCTATAGTTGTGGAAAAATTTATTGAGTCTGAAATTTGAGTTGTATTTTAGTTTTGTGTTGTTTGGTTTGGGTTTGGGTAATGCAGGGAGCAGATCTCCCCTACGAGGTGAGAGCCTCCCTTGTGTGGGGTTGAGAGAGGTGTGGAGCCTCTCTTGGGGAAATTTTGATGGATAATGTGAATAATGGTGGATGGGATTGTTGTAGTGTTTTGGGTGTGTTGTGGTATGGATGGAATGGTTGTGGTGTTGTGGGTACGCAATGGTATGGGGGTTTGGAGGAATAAGCAGATGGTGGCTATGTCTATGAATTAAGCAAGACAAAATTTGTTTTGTTGTGATATATATTGGCATTCCCCAAGAGGGATGAGTATCCCATCTCTCCCCCTTTGTAGAATCTGGAATTGATTCTTTGTGAGTGAGTCATCCATTTGGGAAATTTGTGTTGTATGATTAAATATGAATTTTACTTTTCGTTGCAATGTCTATTTGTTTGGGTCTTGAGAATGTCTCCTACTTGTGGGTGGGTTTGTAAATCAAACCCCATGGTTGGGCGGAGAGCAAGAATGGGTTGTTCATTTTGTTGTAGGTATTCTTTTCCAGCTAGTGAAGAGATTATGAGCTCGCATGCTTTGAATTAATGGAGAATCAAATCTATTTTGCATCTATAGATGTTGTCCCTTTTGTAATTTTATTGGAATAAAATACTCTATAATTATGTAAACTCTTTGTAAATACTCTATGATTATGTAAACTCTTTGTAAACCTGTTGTGTTCTAGATTCTATTTTATCCTTTGTAAAAACACCTCTGAGTTTTTCATTATTTTGGGCATGTGAATTGCCATTGTATATTGTTGTAAATTCATAATTTTTCTTCAATTTATAAGGGTTGGATATAAATTTAATGTCTTTGTATTGAATTATTTGTTGTTAATCAATGTATTGTCCTGTCAGAAAGATATATATAATTGTTGTCTTGATAATACATGTCTTAGAAATTTTTGTTTACAAAATAAAATATAAAAAAAAATGTATAGATTTTATGTTAAGCCCTTAAGGCTTCCATGGAAGTTGTGGAGCTTCCACAGCTACCACGACTCCCTTAGGAACTATGGGAACTATGGGAGCCACAACTCCCATGGTTGATGGCCTTGGCAAGGCTTCGGCCAAGGCCAAGCCTACCGAAGGCTCTGCCATGCCCTATATATGCACAACATCATGGAAACTATTCTTTATTATATATATTCTGTCCTTTTGATATTAAATAGTTCCTATATATGATATAATTTGTTTTGATATTATACAGAAATCAGTATATATATATATATATATATACTGCCATCTTTTCATTATTAAATGTATTCTTTTATTGATGAAAGAAAGATATTTGTATATACCTATGTAGTTTATTATTCTACTTGGTAATTTCAATGGTATAAAATTTGTAAATTAGTAGATTAAGTAATTTTTTTTTATTAGAAAAGTAAATTAATTTAGTATGTTAGAGTGATATTAGAAAATAATTTTCCTTGTGATTATTGATTTAATTCTAAATTTTCATTGTAATTATATTTTTTTTATTGAATTTCAAATTGGGAAAAATATAATATGTTCATATTTAATTTGTTGAGTTAGAATGAAGTGTTTAATTTCCAAGTCAAATTGTTATATCTGTTTGATTACTTTATTTTTTCATTAATCTACTTAGATCAATTTAGTAAATCATCTTGAAGGGAAATGTTAATATTAACTTAAGTTCTTTTCTTTCTCTAGTTGTGCAAACAAGAAAAAAACCCTAAGACACCTCTTTATCTTCTAGGATTTTTTTATAAGCAAATATGTAATCTTGTCATTTGTAACTTGATTATTAGTTTAATTTCCTCAATTAGTTAGTTTTTAGAAAATAATTTTTTTGTCATTTTATGTTCACATCCATTCTTATGTTAATGATAAGGGTGGGCATGACATTTGGTATTAGAGCCAGGTTATCAACACTTTGGGAACTCTTAGGTAACTTTGTTGTTTTATAAAATTATTTTATGATCTTGCAGTATGCCTCCTCAATGTAGATGCACTCATTCTCAACCTGTGCCATTAGAATCTATCCACCCTAATGAAACTATCGATCAAGATCCTCAGATACTCCAGACTCTACAACAAATGATAGATGTTATCCAGACTAGACTTCCTCTGCCAGCTCCTACCCCACCCCACCCCATGATCAGGATCAACCTCGTTTTGATGAGCACCGTTCTGATCCCTGTGAATGTAGTAGAAGTCCTAACAATGGTAGAGAAAAATATGCTGAGGAAGGGTTGGGTGAATCAAGGCATCCAAGACCCCCTTTGATGCAGAGGCAAATTGGATACAAGAAGGACAAATTTGGCAAGGTTCAACTACACCAATGAGCCCAAAAACAAGGATCTTCATGGAAAAGTGGGAACAATAGTTAAAGTTCTTGAATTCTTCTTGGAAATAGTGTTTGGGCATGTACTAGAACCCATCCCATCCATTGGCAAAGGTGGATCAAACTTTGAACTATTAGTTCCTTCACAAACCTCAAGAAAGGCTAGTGGCCCTACAAACAAAGAACAATCCCAATAAATTTTTGTACATACATCCAAATGCAAATATCAAACATGTAATAGATACCCATTATGCCTCCCCACAACATACTCTAGAATGGGTTTGGGTTGTTTTGGAAAGTATGCCTTAACCAATAACCCTCCTAATGGTTTTAAGCCCTAATTAGGCCTAGTTTGTGAAGCAAGTACCCTCAATTGGCAGCTTGAAACTCTCTTGACCACCCAGACATGTCAATGGCATCCAAAAACCATGGATTCCAACATCCCTTTGCTGTTGGAATTGACTGTTCCCAAATTCCTTACTATGGTTGTCTCACAAGCTTCTTTAATGGCTTAATACATGGTTTTATTAAGCCCACTCAACAAATCTTGGTCAAACCAACTCCACCACCCATGCAATCAATCAAAACATATAAAACATAATTGAACACATCCATTCCATAGGTCTTATGGCTTGGAAGACTGTGGGATGGTCAATTTTCCATGATTGGAGGCAAAACCTTATTTAGGCGATATAAGACTGTCTTCTTTTATCAAACCCTTACAACTCCTTACAAATGAACCTTCAAGGTACAAAATCACATTCAAATGAAAGCTAGTCCAATGTATTACTCAGTTAAAACATGAAAAGTGGAGGATAGACCTATACCTTGTCACTGTATGGCCTAGAATGGCATTCTTCTACAAGAAATATAGAGTTTTTAGAATAAACAGTCTTAATTCAAACACTCATAACTTGTATCCTTCCTAACTTCATAGCCTCCAACTAGTCTTAAATGATAGATATTCCCTTATAATTTGTTTCCAAACTACTTGACAATCATAACAATGTCATACAATCAAATGGTACAGACTGTCATACAAGAAAATGTAGAAAACAGTAAAAAGGACAGCAGAAATTGATTTGTGTTGCCTTTCAAAACTTCTCTCTTCATAAAATGATCATTGTCAAGGATATATATGGTTGTATATTCCTTGAAACTCCCATTGGAGTAGTTGTGGTCGATGGGGAGGGACTACAAGCACTCAAACTCCCAAAACTGTCTTTTGGACAGTTTACAAACTTCAACCAACTGTCTGTGTGTTTGCATAATCATTGGTGATTATGAACCTCCAAACACATTTACAATGTTATTAGGCTTTGAGTATGCCTTGGGTTCTTCCAATATGCCTTAGGCTCCTTGAGTATGCCTTAACAAGGCTTGAAATATGAAGATTATATGAAAGATTACATGACTGTCCTCCTTGATTCTATGATAGCAATAGACTTTTGGACAAAGTCCTTTACAATATGATATCTCAACCTTATTACATCTTTTGAATGGTCTCTAGGACCTTATTAAACAAAACAAAACAAACTTGAAGATCAAAATAAAACATAGATATCTTGGTGCTCCTGCACCATCCTCCTTGGTTTGGATAGTTAGTGAACCAGGAAGCACCTGTTGATATTGGCAAACAGATCAAAGAATTCCTCCATCTCCAACCTCCAAATTTTAATAGATCCATGTAGGGTACAAAGGCAAATCTTGGCTACTGGGTCTTGAGAGATGTTTTGGACTTAAAACTTATGAGAGTAATCTCAAGGCTAGATTGGTTGTCCATTTGCTTAGAGATACTGCTGCTAAGTTTGGTGGTGTTAAGAGGAGAGAAAAGGACATTTTTAGTGGACACTATTACTTGGGAGATTTTCTTAGAGATGTTTAGGAAAAGGTACATTTCAGAAAATTTCAGGCTATGAAAAACTGATGAATTTCATGATCTTTAGCAGAAAGGTCTCATTGTGGCGCAATATGAGAACAAGTTCTTCGAATCGTTACAATATGTGGATTATATTTAGGATGAGAAGCTGATGGTTAATCATTTCATCAGAGGGCTTAATCATGGCATTGTAGGTCCTGTACGTTTGGCCAAGCCCTCGAATTTGAGAGATGAAGTGGAGAAGGTCCTTATTGCAAAAGAGATTCAACCTAAGCATCATGAGAATCGTGATAATTTTTAGAATTGAGACCAATCTCAATAGAACCACAACTTTTATAGACCACCCTTTGCTCCAAGGGGTGGATTCAGGGCCAACTCTTTTCGTTCTAGATCAGCTCTTCAATAGCAACAGGAACAACAAGGACAAAAAGCTAAGTATTTTCAGGGAGGACCATCTAGGTCTTGGTAGGATCCACCATAGAGAAGAGATCAGAGACCACAAATGTAGAATGTGGGGCTAGCTTATTCACAATAGAATTTTAGAGGTAGTCAAGCCAGTTCTAATCAACCTGCATTTTAGCAGTAGATATAGGCACCACCTAGAGGCCCTTGTTATGCATGTGGAGGTATGGGGCATATTGCTTGTGAGTGCCTGCATAATAGTTCAGTTACTGGAGGTTAGTAGACAACTGCTTCCGAGCCTACAGTTGGTGATGTGGAGAAAGCCCACATGATTTTTGCAACAATGGATAATCGACAGGCATACCATCAAGCATAAGTTATAGAGACTTTTGGTAAGATTGGTAGTGTTGTTGTTTCTATACTTTTTGATTCCAGGGCTACAGATTCGTTTGTATCACCATCGATAGTGGAGCAATACAGGCTAGTGGCTATTAGACAAGATAACAATTGGGATGTGGAATTAACCTCAGGGACATAATGTTACATAATTCCTTGGTTAAGGATTGTTAGTTAGGACTTAGAGTTTTTACCACTTGGGCAAATCTCTGAGTTCTTCCTCTAGGGTCCTATGATGTGATTTTGGGCATGGATTAGTTGAATGCTCATAAGGCTAAGCTAGATTCTCATAACAAATCAATTGAGTTCTTGAATAATGATGGTAACAAGGTTAAGGTTTCAGGGGTTTAGAGGTTAGTATCACTTAAGATAATTTCTACCAAGCAACTTTTTATGTCGTAAAATGTCCCCCTAGGACTTTTACCTCCTAAGTTTAGCTCTCAGGTCCCTTGTTTTGCATCTTTTATGTTCATTTTAACTCCTAGAATAAAATGGCCTGAAACCTATGTCAAATGGGGCTTGAGGAACATCTGTGAGCTTAGACCTACTCTAAAATAGGTACCAGGGGCTTGGGCATTCATGCCCTAGTCCTACCCTATTTTAGGTCCTAAATTTAAATGTCAATTATGTGACCATTAAAGGTGTCCCATGCCGACATCTTAAGTTTGAATTATGAAATTAAAGTAGGAATGCATATATAAGCATCTTTAGGGATTCATTTGCAAAGGAGAAGATGATTATAAACTTTTGGAAAACTTATGATTTTAGAGCATTCAAGATATTCATTGTTGCAGAGAAGAATATTGTTGTTGTATCTATGATTGGAGATTTAGCTTCATCTTCTCATGTGTTGAAGGATTTTCATCTACATGCAAGCTACACCTCCAAGGTGATATATATTTGTGTTGAATCAATCATTTATCAATTTGTTTTTGCCTCTATCCCATAGGGATATGCACTCTTTATCAAACAAGCTTGAATTCCATTCTAAGGCTTGACTGAGGCAAGATCCTAAACACCACAACCCCCAAACCCTCTCCTCATGATTATATGTTACAGGTATCAGATTTTGTGGAGTGGAGTTGCAGAGGACAATTGCAGAAGATTAGGATTTTGGATTAGGTAGAAAGAAGCAGTTTAGTGCACTGTCGAGGCTAGGGTGCTAGTCATAAAGCCCTCTGAGGTTATAGGTACAAAAATCTCCATGACAGTGATAATCAGCATCAAAAGAGGCCTCGACACCCTGAAGAACATCCTACCTTGGGCTAGGGTGCTAGTCACAGTGCCCTCTGCATCTACAGAGATGGAAATAGACAAAACATTGATCATTAGTGTCAAAAGGAGTCTAGAACCCCCTGAAGAAAGTACTGCATTGGGCTAGGGCACTAGTCACAAATCCCCTGACTATTTAGATTCCTAATCTTTGAAAAATGGTCAGTGACTAATCTCTTGTAACTATCTTTGTGTGCGAGCATTTGTCATAATTTATCTGTTTTCTTACAATTTTACATATTTAGGGTTTTGAGCATACTTGAGCATTAAATTAATACATTAATAAACAATTTATAAATTTTCCTATCATTACAAGTGACAACCGACCTGTAGGTGAATCCCCTTGCAAAAGTTGTGATTCAATTCGGTTAAATTTCCTTGAATGTTAGTAGTGAAAGGAGGATCTAATTAACAACCCTTATCACCACCTATTTTTTTAACTAAACATTTTGGTGAACCCATGTTTTTATTGAATTTTGCACCTTGTTGAGTGTTGTACTTCAGATTTATATTCATTCATTTGATTTTCATCTTATTGCATTGGAAAATATACAAAAAAATTGAAAATTTTGAAAAAAATGGCATCTTAGGCTTGTATTTTGACATAATTTCATTGCATTTCATTTAATTTTTGATATTTTCATTAGATCTGATGTAAATTACATCAGTACATCATTTTAAAATCATTTTCATTGCATTTGCATGCTTAATTTGTTAGATTTTGCTTGAAATTGTGTATTTTTCGTAAAACCTAGTCTCTGCATTAGCTAGGGTTTGTAGTTAAAATCTTGTTGCATATTTTACTACTCTTTTAAACACTCTTTTAGGAATTATTTCTAGTTTATTGTTTCATCATAGTGTGTTTTTGCATTTACATCTTAGATTTTACATTTTCACATAGTCAATTTCAACAAAAACTAGCATATTCACTCAACTCTCTTTAAAATTGCAATTAAATTAAGCATTGTAGTATTTTGGCATCATTTTCAGATCTGATCTAAGCTATTTCACATGATAAATCTGATTATAATTCATTCATACATCATTTTGCATAGTTTCATGCCTTAATTTCATAATTAGGGTTTAAAATCCTTGCATTTTCACTAGATTTTGACTAATTTTCATCTAGATTTGCATTATAGGTGTGTTGTGAAGGATATTTCTGCATTAGTGGACTGATAATAAGCATTTAATTTTCTTCCCCTCATTAATTTCTTCACAACACTACTTCTTTTAGGCATTTGCATTGAAAAAAGCAAAAAAATCAAGCACTTTAGGTCATAAGCATACATAGTTTTGCACTTGCTCCTTACATAAGTATTGAAAACATTTTAAAATCTGATATTGCATTCATTTTAAGACATATATACATGGCTTCTCATCACAACAATAATGCTAGGTTCCCTCCTAGGCCTTATTTGAAAAGAAGGACCCCTGAACCTGAAATCACATTTACACATCATGATAAAACATTTGTAGATAATGAAGGGCCTCTTTACATCACCATGAGTATAATGGAGATTCCAGTGCATGGTACACTTATATATCCTAATTGCATGACTAATATGGTAGCTGAAGAAGTCCTTCTCTCACATAATTTGACACAAGATTCTTATGAACCTTTGGATTTAATGATTAAAACACACACCATAGCTTTCATGCCTACCTTTGGGAAAATATCCTTATTGGTTACGGTATATGATAAAGTTGTAGATCAATTATTTGATGTTATACCTTTATTTGACCTCTTCCACGTAAAATGATGGCATGGTACCGCACACATGCTCATATTCATATACCACAAGATGGTTGTCTTGCTAGCTATAGAATCAAACAACTTTTACAAATGCATTCCACAAATAGAGAATTAGAAATAATGACAGGAGCTCAAATGTATTCCTTTAGTCTTGCAATCAAATACCAAAAATAATAGGAGGTATTAACATGGAGATTCTTATTATCCTTGAAATCACAAACAAAGTTCTATACCAAATTCCTTGATAATATATTATTACCAAAACATGTCATTACATAGCTCATGGGCCTGGGATTATTGGCCTCTTCTAATCTACTACAAATCGATTCTCTTCCAGCCTTTTCTTCTTTACTTTTCCTTATCTCCTACTATCGGCCTGCTACAAATCAGCCTAGACTTAGTGCAGTCAAAACTCAAAAATATGCCTTTCTTACCTTTCCCCGCCAATGCTTTCTCTTTCTCCCCTATCGTCGCTCCTCTACGGTTCCAAGTTTCATTCTCCTTTCTCTTCATCGTTGACCTTCTCCCATCGGCCTCTTACTTTCAACTATTGTGTTCCTTCTTCCCATATTAGCCTCTACTCTTGGCCTGTCTCTAGCTCATGGCCCCCTATCCACCTTTCTAACCCTTCGGTCTGCTCTCTTCTTGTATATGCATTCATCTCTCTCTATTATTAGCCCTTTTTAACAAAAATCGGCCTCCTTTTAGTCTCAGCCTCTCAAAACATAGTCGACCTTTTACCTTACGAACCTCCTCCTTAAAATGAGTAGAACGCTGCCTTTTTAACCCCTTTCTCCACGCTATCAGGATGTCGATTGTTCATAAATAGAAATCAGGCCTTCATAATTGTCGCTCCCTCAAATGGATTCTTTCTGCATTTTATTTTATTTAAAACTATTTGTTTCCAACTTGGCTATAGTTGATACATCTCTGACAATCGACCCCCCTACATGCTTAGATTCTTTTCTGCCATGCACCATTTGGCATAAAATCGCTGATAGAAATTATGACTTTAATTGTGGGTTGCTCGGTGACCATTCAAATTCTTTAACTGTCGAAGAAACCATCGACAGTTATACAGAGACAAAAATGACTTATTTACATTCTGCCTTCTGTCATCAAGTCTTTTACTACTGAAAAGAATTGTTATTTAATCACTCCTTTGTTGCAAGGAATTCTTATTACTCGTAACTGATCTCTAGAAACTAATATTTAACTATTATAGTTCCTATCACTCTGGTGATAGGAGCTTCCTTCCTCCTAAAACCTGTCATCCAACCCAATTGATGCAGGGGCATCTTATTAACTTTCAAAAATTATTGTTGGCATTTGATTTTTGGTTTAAATATATGGGTCGAATGACAGGAAGCATGAAGGAAGCTCCTATCGCCAAAGGGACAGAAATAATAATGATTGATTATTAATTTATAGAAAGTCAAATAAATGGAGAAGATGGTGATTATTGCTAAAAAAATCAGTTACATTGGGCAAGAGTGGGAAGACTGGCAATAAGGAGTTTCCATTGCTATTTTGGAGAAATGCCCATTTGAATAGTTAATTCAATTGTTTTGAGATTCTTTGTAACAATTGGTTAAAATTAGAAAGTACAGCAGCATGCAGTAGAAGATTGAGTGGTGTCATAAAGAAAGATTCTTTATCTAAACAAGGAGTAACAGTTAGTAGCTGACGGTGGTCAGTGGAATAAGGCAAAGAGGCCAAAAATTGACTAGGAGAGTGGATGTGTGTGGTAGATCATGGAAATATAGGCATATAATTACTAATCATGTAGAGAATGGGGATACTAATAAGAAGGAGGTTGTTTTGGACTAGAGGTCGATGGCGAAGCAGGTCGTAAGGCCAATAATTGATAACTGGCAAAAATATGAATGCTGATGAAAGGTGGTCGATATAAGGAGGGCATCAATAGACAGAAAGCCCAACAATAGAATCAAGAAGGGGCCAATCTGCAGAGGCCATTAGACAAGAAAGAGAACATGCTGATAAAAAAATAGATAGGCTAAGAGAAAGGAAATGTGGGGCTGAGCAGAAGAAGAAATTGAGTTGGCCCATTATTAAGGAGGCTGATGTGTAGGGAGTGGTCATTGATAGGGAAGCCGAAAGCAATGACAGAGACAGTAGTTGAATAATCAGAATTAAGGCCAAACATATTAGAATAGGAAGTCACGAGGAGAGATCGAGAGTCCCAGGCTGCCAGACCTAATAGTCTAGGTCAATGGTTTAGAGAAGGGAGAGATCAAACATAAATTGTAAGCATTATTAAGTGTAGATATGTAATAGAAGATTCAAATCTAATTAATAACTTTGTTAATGTGGTTTCATGAATATTAAGTTATGTATAGTATACTTCCTATCGATTTGATTGTTAATCTCCTGTCACTGTTGATTTGAGTTCTGTAGCATGATAGAGCTGAGATAGTATTGTTGTAGAATTGTATTAAACTAAGCTCCTGCCACATGGTTGGCATAGTTGAGAGTCTTATTGCATGTTCATAATTGAGATTGTTTATATCCTGCCTATAATGAATAATCTTTGATGTAACTATCCTAGTTCCTGTCATTCTAATGGCAGAAGGTATGGTAAAGCCTTTTATTTATGCAGAGACATGGCTCTCACTTGATGGTCGAATGGGGTATTTGTGCATGCTTTATGGGAGCGTGCCATCAAATTGGTATCAGAGCACAGAATGATCTAAGTATGAATATTGAATGTGTTATTTGTTGTGGTTTTGTGGTTGATTGATAGGGCAGATTGAAAAGAAGGAAGCCCTAGTGAGGTGACTAGAAGATGAAAGAAGATAGAATAATGCAAAAGAAAATGGAGAAAGCAAGTCTCACAAAAAGAGACAAAAGAAAAGAAGGCAAAAGGATGATAGATGCAGAATTTGAAAGAGAATTAATAGATTTGAAGAGGGATCTGATGTTGGTAAAACAATGGTACGAAGAACAAGACCAAGGATATTATTGGGTTTGGTTAATGAGTAGGAAAGTAAAGTGGCCTGTAATAGAGATTGTTGAGAAAAGAAAAAGGCAAAAAGCCTTAAGAGGAAATGATAAGAAGATGAGAGGATTCTAGAAAAGATGGGACAATAGAGAGTTGCCATTTGAGCAACATAGACTGAAAGAGGTCAAGAGAGTTCTCATTAAAGAGAACATGAGAAAAGAGAAAGAGGAAAAGGTGTAGAAGGTAGTGCCTGAGAAAAAGAGAAATCAAGAAGGAAGAATGTCCATGAAGAGGGCATTAATGGAGACACTGTGGTCTCTTATTTTATTTGCTAAAGTTATGTTTGCAGATTTGTATGCAAGTATAAAGAAAGTGATGAAGAAGGTTGAGAATGAGACCTTGAAGATGATGAAAGATGAGGCAAGAATAGCGCCTGAAGAAAGAATTAAAGATGAGAAGAGATTGATGGCAGTAGCATGTCAAGAAGAGTTTGCAGCAGAGGTGCATTACAGAGTACCTAAAAATGAAGAAGAGATTGATGCTAAAAAAATTTAGTTTGATGATAGAGATGAAGAGGAAACCATAGAGTTTTATGATGCATGTGAAGATGTTGCAGCAGCAACACGAGATGCTTATGAAGAAGAAAGGTTAGCAAGCTAGAAAATCAAGGTGAAAAGCAATTTGGGACAACAGGTCCTTGCACAAGCAAATGAAGGTAAAATTATTATTTTTAATCATGCATGTAGAAATAGGAATATGGATAGGCAAGTTGATAAGAAAAAGAAATTGGAAAATGTAAATGTGATTGAGGATCATGGATATATAGTGCCATGTTAGCAAAAGAAAAAGATTGATCAAAGGCAACAGTTGAGTTGTAAAGAAGTGAATACTTTTGATTGTGTTTATGCTAACAAGCAAGTGCATAGAAAGAGAGATGTGTAGAAGAATAAGTGGCAACCTGATGTAAGATTGAATTGGTCAGCAAAGAGGCCTAGAGAAAATGATTTGAGGATGAAAACAGAGCAAGTGAAGAGAAGTACAAGTGTAGCAAGGAAAGGACAGCAATCCAGTGATAGAGTGTGGGTGGTAACGCAAGCAATAGCAAACAAATGTGTTAAAGAAAAGATAAAGAATTGGAGGCATGACAAGGAGAACAAACTCCTAGAAACTAGAAGCTTGATGAATCCAGTAGAGGATGGCAAGAAAGAGAAGGAGCATACAGTAAAATTGTGGCAAGAGAAGCAAAGTCTATGTAAGGTAAGAGAAAAGAAATCTGATTTTTATGTTGATGAAGATTTGTATGAAATTCATAATAATGAGGAAAATATGAGGAGATTATTAGATGAAAAGAGATAAGGAGGAATAGATATTTGATGAAACAAGAATGTAGACAAAGGCAAATTGAAAGATGCAGGTATGACAGAAAAGAGGAAAAGTGGAATAGAAGAATTGCGTGGAAAAAGAAGACAACGGAGGTATATGTTGCAAAACATGAAGATGTAGATTTGGCTTGGCAAGCAGCTACAGAGGAAGAAGATGATGGAGCAGCTATAGTTCCAGAAGAAGAAGGCAAACCAAAGAAGAATGAAAGAAAAGAATAGATAAGATCAGAAGATGGAGAAGCAATAGAAAATGCTAAAGAAGATTTGTGGAAGCAGTTGGCAGCCATTGAACAAGAATGGAATGAAAAGATTAAAGGTTTGAGCATAAGTAGGACAAGAGAGGAGATTGAAGACAATGGTGTAGAAGTGGTTGCAGAAATAAAGATTGAAGATGTTGTAGATTTAAAGAGTAAGATGATAAAGGATGAGCTTGAAAATACTTTGTTGCACAAATGGCCATGGGGAAAGAATGGTTGAAAGATATGAGAAATGAACAAATTGAGGATGATATAGGAATGGTAAGTATTGACAATGCAAAGGGTGATGTTATAATTTTTCCATTTAATTATGGTTTGTTTAGGGTGAATCAAAGAAGAATTCAAGAATGGAGGTGGACCATAAGTGATGCAGACAGTCATGTGAGAGCAACTCACAGTGTTGCACAAAAATGTTCAAAGAACAAAGCATATGAGATAGAGAAATTATGGAAGAAGCAGAAGAAATGGTTTGATTAAGCTTGTAGAGGACCACATGTGCAGGAGCACATGATCTTTGTCCCCTAGGGAGTTTGATGTAGGGGCATCTTATTAACTTTCAAAAATTATTGTTGGTATTTAATTTTTGGTTTAAATGTATGGGTCTAATGACATGAAGCATGAAGGAAGCTCCTATCACCAAAGCAACAGGAACAATAATAATTGATTATTAATTTCTAGAAAGTCAAATAAATGGAGGAGATGGTGATTATTGCTAAAAAATTAGTTACATTGGGCAAGAGTGGGAAGACTAGCAGTAAGGAGTTTCCATTGCTATTTTGGAGACATGCCCGTTTGAATAGTTAATTCAATTGTTTTGAAATTCTTTGGAGCAATTGGTTAAAATTAGAAAGTATAGCAGCATGTAGTAGAACAATGAGTGGTGTCATAAAGAAAGATTCTCTATCTAAACAAGGAGTAATAGTTAGTGGCTAACGGTGGTCAGTGGAATAAGGCAAAGAGGCCAAAAATAGACTGGGAGAGTGGATGTGTGTGGTTGATCATGGAAATACGGGCATATAATTACTAATCATGCAGAGAATGGGGAGACTGATAAGGTAATTTTGGACTAGAGGCCAATGGCGAAGTAGGCCATAAGGCCAATAATCAATAACTGGCAAAATATGAATACTGATGAAAGGTGGCTAATATAAGGAGGGCAGCGATAGATAGAAAGCCCAATGATAGAATCAAGAAGGGGCTAATCTACAGAGACCATTAGACAGGAAAGAGAACAAGCTAATAAAAATAAAGACAAGTTGAGAGGAAGGAAATATGGGGCCGAGTAGAAGGAGAAATCAAGTTGGCCGATTATGAAGGAGGCTGATGTGTAGGGAGTGGTTGTCAATAGGGAAGCCGAAAGCAATGAAAGAGAGGGCAATCGAAGGATCAGAATGAAGGCCAAATAGATTAGAATAGGAACTCATGAGGACAGATCAAGAGTCGTAGGCTGCCATACCTAATAGTCTAAGTCAATGGTTTAGAGAAGGGAGAGATCAAACGTAAATTGTAAGCATTATTGAGTGCAGGTATGTAATAGAAGATTAAAATCTAATTAATAACTTTGTTAATGTGGTTTCATGAATATTAAGTTCTGTATAGTATACTTCTTGTCAATCTGATTGTTAATCTCCTATCACTGTTGATTTGAGTTATGTAGCACGATAGAGCTGAGATAGTATTGTTGCAGAATTGTATTAAACTAAGCTCCTGCTGCATCGTTGGCATAGTTGAGAGTCTTATTGCATGTTCATAACCAAGATTGTTTATATCCTGCCTATAATGAATAATCTTTGATGTAACTGTCCTAGTTCCTATCATTCTAATGGCAGAAGGTATGGGAAAGCCTTTTATTTATGTAGAGACATGGTTCTCACTTGATGGTTGAATGGGGTATTTGTGCATGATTTATGGGAGCATACCATCACCAACACATCAACCCAAAAATGAACCGTTAGCATAAAATTCAAAAAATTCAAAGATGCCCCTGCATCATAAAACTAGGACACACATGGTTAAAAGCTATGAACGCTATCCCCTCAACTATTCACAATTGCATAAAATTTCCTTTACATGGACAAGTGCATACTATTCGATGTAATAAATGGCAACCTATGGTTATGGAAAATAACTTTACTCTTGATTACTTTTGGCCAAAACCTGATAGAGACCCAAAGCCACGAAGAGATCACTCTTTCCTACAATAAAGATGATACAAAGAAAAACTTATATCTAGATTGGTCGAGCCTCCTATGCAAATAATACGAGAATAACAACTCGCATTAGAAGAACTTCCTAGAGAAAAAGGTAAAGGACTCTATGCTAAGATTCCTCCTTCATCATCCTTACAAGGATCAGGAGTTATTCATCAAGAACAAAACACTTCATCAAGACAAATGAGATTTGAACAAGCTTCCTCATCTAACACAAAAAGACCAATAAAAAAACATGACAAAACTTTTGAAGATATAAGCAATAAGACAAGAAGAAATAGACAAGCAAGAGAAAGGAGGAAAAGACAAGCTTTTGCCCAACGAAATGCACCTCAAGAAGAAAACATTCCACCTAACATAGAATCAAACCAAGAAGATCTTAAGAATGAACAATTTAAAGACAAAACAAAAGTTTGGCTATGGTACCTTATGTACCTCTTTCCTCTAACATTCGAGATTAGGAAGACGATGATTTGCTTGACGAAAATCGCTAGTTTGGTTTTGCCTTTAGCTAAGTATTTCTAACTCTTTACCTCTATGTTGTGTTTCCCCCGTGATGTGCTATGTGTTGTTTAGGCCTCCTTGGATGACCCTTGATACTCTTGTAACGTCAAGGATACTGGGAGACTACCTCTATTGTGACCATTCTTCTATTTGTATCATCATTCTTCTATATTGTTCCTCTCCTCTATTTTATTGTTGTGTGTCATGCCTTAGGGGCATAACGTTGCAGTTGGTGACATGGGGGCACCTTCCTATATGATGACCCTAAGGCACTTGTTCTCCTCTCTTGATTTATTGTTTACTTTCTTCCAGTGGTTCTATCTAGTTGGAGGATGACAAAAAACAAATACTGATATAGACCATGTGTCCCTTTAGTGAGTAAGCAAAAATGGACCTAGTCCATACATGATGATGGGGTTGATATATATTATCTGATGCTTGGCTACTAGAATCACTCCATGTGATATTTTGATGTTGTCTTATATTTTCTAACAAACCATAACAATATAGTTGCTCTGTGCACTTTGTTTATCTTGGGTCTCACCTTGGTTACACTCAGTTTTGAGATCTCTGTAGTATAGCCCCATGGTTATACTCAATTTCTAAATCTGTAGTATAAACTTGGCTCTTGATACGTTTATTTTCATGCATTGATTTAATCATGTGATGTGGTTATTATCTTAGAGAGAGATTTCTAACCTCTCTTCTTGCAGGAAATTTTGTGTTCATGGGAACATTCAGCGATCATGAAGCACATGTCACCTTTGGGGGCATGGGCTTTGTGAGAGCTCTTGTTCCCTTGTGTGATTTATCTCTGCCTTAACGTGCCTGATATTGGTACATGATATCAACCACCTTAAGGTGGGGGCATATAAGGTAAGTTGTCTGATGATTTTGGTACTAGCGAAGCATGTTTGTAAGCCCTCTATGGAGGTAGGATGTTGCATCTCCGACGTGAGTGCACATCTTTATTTTATATTGCAATAAAAAATCCCTTTGTGGAGGTGGATATCATGCATATCATTTTATTCAAAGCCCTTTATGGAGGTAGGGATGGTGTATCTCTTGAGCTAGTGCATATCCTTTTTATTTCAAAAGTCCTCTGAGTAGGTGGGGTTGGTGTATCCTCCCTTAAGTGTGTCTTTGGCAGTTGTTGTGGCATAATCCCAACTATCAGGTGTTTTTGTAGTATGCTTGAGATGGTGGGGGCTTAGCAATAAGTTCCTTCCATCACCTTGTTTGCCATGTTTTAGACGTATAATATGTCTTTGGCATGCTATATAGTGCTCGTGTTTTCCATGTGTCTTCTATGTGTTTGTTCCCACGTATAGTCCAAAGAGTGTGGTGAAATTCCCCTCCTATGCTTTGGGATTTGTGTGGCATGTTTGTTCCCAAGTATAGTCCAAAGAGCATTGCAAAATACCCCTTCTATTCTTTGGGATTTGTATGGCATGCTTGTTCTCAACTGTAATCTGAAGAGCATGACAAAATTCCCCTCCTACACTCTGAGATTTGTATTGTGTGTCTTCTTCCCCATATGTAGTCAAAAGAGCATGGTGAAATGCCCCTCCTACATTTTGGGTTTGTGTGTTGCATTTTTACTTTCCATGTATCTACATTCATATATGTATGTGAAAATGAAAAAGAAATAATCACTATATTCATTGTGTTTTGTGTGTCTTCAATAATGTCTTCTCTATGTCTTGCATGCCTATTACTATCCTCTCCATGTTTTGCGTGCCTGTTACTAGTTTCACTGTGTTTGGCATGTCTGTGGTGTGATTTCTCTAATGTCTACCTGAGATTGGGGGCTAGAAATAGTTCCTTAATCTTTGTGTATGCATTAGCCTCAAGTGCCTAGCATTGTTACTATGTTTTGACCGTACTTTAATGCATGTATGGGTCATAGCATCATACATACATTAAAGTGGGGGCTAAATGTTATGTCATAAAATGTCCCCCTAGGACTTTTACCTCCTAAATTTAGCTTTCAGGTCCCTTGTTTTGCATCTTGCATGTTCATTTTAACTCCCGAAACAAAATGGCCTGAAACCCATGTCAAATGGGGCTTGAGGGACATTTGTCAGCTTAGAACTACCCTAAAATAGGTACCAGGGGCTTGGGCACTTGCACCCTAGTCCTGCCCCATTTTAGGTAGGTCCCAAATTTGAATGTCGGTTATGTGACCGTTAAAGGTGTCCCATGCCGACATCTTAAGTTTGAATTACGGAATTAAAGTGGGAATGCATATATAAGCATGTTTAAGGATTCATTTGCAAACTAGAAGATGATTATGAAATTTTGGCAAACTTATGATTTTAGAGCATTCAAGATATTCATTGTTGCAGAGCAGAATATTGTTGTTGTGTTTATGATTGCAGATTTAGCTTCATCTTCTCATGTGTTGAAGGATTTGTTGCAAGTATGGGCCTAACCAGTGTTGTCATTGATGTCAACATACTCTTGTTACATTATTGATAAGGTTGGATGAGTTGGGTGCTGAGGATATTGAGAAAATTAGTCTTAATCAGGAACAGTGAAGAACAGTGATGGCATAAGGTAAAAGTCCAAGACAGGATGAGGATCAGAGGATGTAGTTCAAAGGTTTGTAGATATGTGTCGTAATATGTTCCAGTAGAGATTTTAGAGGTCCCCATGAAGATTTAAAGAAGTTATGGCAGTTCAAGTGAAACTGGTTCTGGCAAATGTTCAGTGATCATAGAGTGATACAGATAGGTCTGGTGAGATCTGGAATTGCATTCTCTGGTTCTGCAGATTTGATGAAGTGTTGGGGAAGTCTGTGTGGTGTGTCAAATCTATTGGTTCATGGTTTGAAGGTCCAGAAGTATCTATTCCTTTGTGACAGTAATGGTAGACTATGTTCTTGAGGTTTCAAATGAAGGAGAGAAGGATTTCAGTAAGTAGAGGAAGTGCAGATGTTCTTGGTGTTTCAGGAAATCTTGTGGAGGTCCTTGGATCGTGCTTAGTTCATGTTTGTGGTCCACATTAGAATTGGAGTCCCAGAAATGAAGAATAACTTCCGGATGATGGTGTTCTTTTTGTGACTGACCAACCTGATGAATTATACATCTTGCGGATGTTCTTGTGGATGTGTGCCGACTTAGATGTTTGTTCCTAAGTTGATGTCATGTATAAATAAGGGATTACGAAGTCATTTCAATGTGTGACTTCTGGAGATGAGTGTGTGGTAGCAAAGAAAAGAGCGAAAGGCAGAGCAGAAGGTTTGGGCTTAAATGGAACTGACTCAAGCATGGTGAAGATGTTATTTTCCAGTTCAAGTATGTGATACTTATTCTTTTATAGACAGTGTGTCTCTTGTAGGCAGTGAGCCTCTTGTGAGTAGTGTGCTTGGGTAGTGAGCCCTAATAGGCATGTGCCATTTTGTTCTTTCTATTCTTCTAATAGAGAATACAATCTTGGGTTAATCACCCCATGGTTTTTCCCTTAACTAGGTTTTCCACGTCAAAATCTTGGTGTCTCTTGTGTTGATGTGTTTCTTCTCTTGATTAAAGGCATTAAGTTTTATGTTTGATTTATTGTTATACTGCTAAGTGAATATAAGTGTTGAAAGTAAAGAAAGTTTTGGACAACTGATTCACCCCCCCTCTTAGTTGTCTGTTCTAAGTCTAACAATTGGTATCAGAGCTAAGTTCCTCTAAAAGGAGCTTAACCACTTGAGGAGATCCAGGATGTCATCCTACAAGAAGGATAGTCCGAAGTTTGATGGAACTAACTCCACTCTTTGGAAAGGTCACATGAAATGTCACTTGTAGTGTATGGGATTTGCATACTAGTCCATGGTTACAAAAGCTTATGTACCTCCATAGGGTGGTCCGACAACCCTAAATGAAATCACAGATGCTGAAAACAATCTGCGGACCAAAGAGGCTCTTTTAAGCGCGTTATCTAACACATAACTCTCAAATGTTATTGATCTACCAATTGCCTTTGAGATTTGGAATAAACTGGAACTTTTGCATGAAGGAGACCAGTTTGTTAAATGTGCAAGGTTATATAGTCTAAAAGGGAAATTTGAAAAATTGAAGATGAGAGATGATGAAAATATTACCTCTTTTATGCCAAGAGTGAATGAGCTAGTTTGTGGAATTAGAAATGCAGGTGGAATCCTAAGTGAAGATGAGATCATTGGCAAAGTTCTCAGATCCCTTCCTGATTCTTACAAAATCAAGGCTTTTACAATTGAAGAATTCAGAGTTCATACAATAGTCACAAGAGACCAATTGGTTGGTAAGTTGGCTACTTTTGAAATGGCTGAGTTTGGAGATGATCCTCCAAAGACTGAATCTGCATTCAAAGCCAGTGCCTCTGTAAAAGGGAAACAAAGGTTTGATCCGGGGGAAAATTCTTCAAGGAACCCATCATGGTATGAAAAAGAAAGAAAAGACTTGGATGAAGAAGAAGCTGAAACTACTCATCTTGAAGCCCTTATTGCAAGGAGACTGCCAAGAGGATCCGGTAAGTATGAAGGAAAATTACCTTTTAATTGTTTTAACTGCAATAAAATTGGTCATTTTGCCTCAAGATGTCCGGAAAGATTTTCAAGACCAAATCCTAACAGACCAAGGTTTCAAAAAGATTGTTACTATGTTCATGAAGAAGATGATAATGGAGTAATAGATGATGAATCAGAGACAGGAAACAAATCTGGTAATGAATGGGTGTTTATTGCCATCAAAGAAGAGGAACCAATGCCCTCTGTATCTGTCAATCTTAAAGTTGAAGAAAGAGCTCTCGCTGCCCAAGTTGAAACAAAGGATGATTGGGTCATTGACAGTGGATGCTCTCACCATATGACAGGTGACAAGAATAAGTTCTTAAAATTGGAAAAATATGAAGGAGGAATTGTAAAGTTTGGAGATAATTCTGCTGGGAGAATCAGAGGTAGAGGAACTATTTCTCTTGATGGAAAGAACAAAACTGGTAATGTACTGTATGTTGAAGGATTAAAGCATAATCTTCTCAGTGTTGGACAACTGGTGGACAAAGGCTATGATCTCAGATTTAGAAATAGAAAATGCAAGATCTTTGAAAGCTCTAGAATAGAGATTGCATCCGGTACTCAAACTAAAGGTAATATCTTCCACTTGGTTGGTATTGGTAAAAGTTGCTTATTTGCTCAAATTGATCAGAGTTGGTTATGGCATAAGAGGATGTGTCATGTGAATTTTGATAATATCATCAAGATAAACAATACTTAGGCTGTAAGAGATCTTCCAAAATTAGTGAAACCTACTAATAGCTTGTGCAAAGAATGTCAGTTGGGCAAATTGAGTAGAGTCACTTTCAAAAGTAAGGAATTGTCTTCTACCAGACTGTTGGACTTAGTTCATACTGATGTTTGTGGTCCGGCAAGAGTTAGGAGTCCAAGGTGATAGATACTTCATTTTGCTAATTGATGACTACTCCCAGATGATGTGGGTAACCTTTCTAAAAGAAAAATCAGAAGCACTTGAGAAATTCAAAATATTCAAGGCCATGGTGGAGAATGAAACCGGATTAAAATTGAAATGTCTGAGGTTTGATAGAGGTGGAGAATTCACATCTAGTGAGTTCATAGACTTCTGTGAGAAACATGGAATAAGAAGACAGCTGTCTACCCCTAGAACTCCATAGCAGAATGGAGTAGTTGAGAGAAAGAACCGGACCATCCAGGAAGCATCCAGGACCATGATGATGGAAGCAAATGTTCCTCAGATCTATTGAAGAGAAGCTGTCAGCACTGCAGTCTACACTCTCAATCGAGTTCAAATTAGAAATAATACCGGTAAGACTCCTTATGAACTTTGGTTTGGCATTACTCCCACTGTGAGATATTTCAAAGTATTTGGTAGCAGATGTTACATTAAAAGGGATGAAGATCTAGGAAAGTTTGATGCTAGAAGTGATGAAGGAATATTCTTGGGTTACTCTACTCAAAGCAAAGCATACCGGTGTTACAACAAGAGACTGAGAAAGATTGTAGAAAGTGTAAATGTAAAGGTTGATGAAGAAATTGAAAGACCCTCAAGAATTCATGAGTATGATGAAGATGATCAGAATGGTGTTCAGATTCAAAGTGTCCAAGCCTCTTCTAAGAAACCAAGTCAAGTTGATTTGGTAAGAAAAGAAGAAGAGTTATGTCTCAATGAGACTGATCAAGAAATAAAGATGCAAGAAACTCCCAAAGTTCCAAGGTATGTAACTCTAAACCACTCTAAAGATCAGATCATAGGTGACAAAAGCAAAGGACTGCAAACAAGGAGGAGAATTACTCAAAATTTAGATGAATATTGTCTGATTTCAAAGATTGAACCTAAGACAGTGAATGAAGCTTGCAATGATGAAAATTGGTCAAAAGTAATGGAGGAAGAACTAATGTAAATTGAGAAAAATCATACCTGGGATCTTGTTCCCAGACCTAGAAGCAAGAATGTGATTGGAACCAAATGGGTCTTCCAGAACAAACTAAATGAAGCTAGTGAAGTAATCAGAGATAAAGCTAGATTGGTCTGCAAGGGTTACTCTCAAATTGAAGGAGTTGATTTTGAAGAGACTTTTGCTCTGGTGGCAAGAATTGAAGCAGTTAGATTATTTCTTGCATTTGCTGCCTTCAAGGATTTCAAGGTGTATCAGATGGATGTCAAATCTACCTTCCTAAATGGTAACTTGGAAGAAGAGATGTACATTGAGCAACTAGATAGATTTCAATTGTCTGATCATGGTGACATGGTCTACAAATTGAAAAAAGCACTGTATGGACTGAAGCAAGCCCCAAGAGCCTGGTATGAAAGATTGGATAAACATCTCTTGAAGATTGGTTTCAACAAAGGTACTGCTGATAGTAACTTGTATTTCAAAATTGATCATGAAAATATCTTAATTGTTGAAGTATTTGTTGATGATATCATTTTTGGAGGAAGAGATAGTTTGTGCAAAACTTTTGCAAGTCAAATGAAAAGTGAGTTTGAGATGTCCATGCTTGGAGAAATGAATTTCTTTTTGGGTCTACAAATTACTCAAACAAAGCAAGGAATCTTCATTTCTTAGTCAAAATATGTGAAAGAATTGTTGAGAAAATTTGGGATGGAAGACTCAAAGCCAATGAACACTCCAATGGCAACCGGATGCAAGTTGAGCAAAGATGATGACTCTCCCAAGGTTAATCAGACAAAATATAGGTCTATGATTGGAGGACTGTTGTATCTCACTCAAACTAGACTAGATATTATGCAAGTTGTTGGTCTTGTTGCTAGATTCCAAGCTGATCCTAGAGAATTTCATGTTATGGCAATCAAGAGGATTTTTAGACATCTAAAGGGGACAATTGAGTATGGGTTGTGGTATCCTTGATATCATGATTTCTCTCTTCATGCATATACAAATGTTGATTGGGCAGGAGATGTGGATGATAGAAAGAGTACCAGTGGTGGAGCATTCTTTTTAGGGAAGAGATTGGTTTCTTGGTGAAGCAAGAAACAAGAAGCAATATCTCTGTCCACTGCAGAAGTAGAATATATTGCTACAGTAGGAAGTTGTACTCAAGTTTTGTGGATGAAACAGATGTTAAGAGACATCAGAGTAGAGTATGAGGAGCCCATCACAATTTTCTATGATAATTCAAGTGCAATAAACATATCTAAGAATCCAGTGTTGCATTCAAAGACCAAACATATATCCATCAAGTTTCACTTTTTGAGAGAGAAAGTGAATAAGAATGAAGTTTGATTGGAGTTTGTGCCTTTAAAGGATCAGATTGCAGACATCTTTACTAAACCTCTACCTAAGGCTCTTTCGAGTATCTTAGGGAGAAGTTAGGGGTTATTGCCCCTCCAGTGGTGAACTAAGGTGCACTATTGTGCATCAGACCGGTGGACACCATAGTCACATCTTGTGGTCTGGACTGATGATGGGGAGCTGCTACTCATGGGGAGCAGCAGGCATGGTTCTGAAGTAGTGGAATTGCAAGTATGTGACCTTTGCCATTGATGTCAAAGGGGGAGAGAAGACATGTGAAAAACAAGTGGTTTCTGATCAAAGGGGGAGTAGTAAAGGAAGAGAAGACATGTGAATGGTTGTTGCTGTTAGGGGTAGTTGTGATAGTAAAGAGATTTTCTTGTCATGATAGTTAAAATAGTTTTTCACATCATATGTTGCCATCAATGACAAAGGGGGAGATTGTTGTAAGTATGGGCCTAAACAGTGTTGTCATTGATGTCAACATACTCCTATTACATTAATGATAAGGTTAGATGAGTTGGGTGCTGAGGATATTGAGAAAATTAGTCTCAATCAGGAACAGTGAAGAACAGTGATGGCATAAGGTAAAAGTCCAAGACAGGATAAGGATTAGAGGATGCGGTTCAAAGGGTTTGTAGATATGTGTCATAATATGTTGTAGTAGAGATTTCAAAGGTCCGCATGAAGATTTAAAGAAGTTATGGCAGTTCAAGTGAAACTGGTTCTAGCAAATCTTTAGTGATGACATAGTGATACAGATAGGTCTGGTGAGATCTAGAATTGCATTCTCTAGTTCTGCAGATTTGAGGAAGTGTTGGGGAAGTCTGTGTGGTGTGTCAACTCTATTGGTTCATGGTTTGAAGGCCTGAAAGTATCTATTCCTTTGTGACAGTAATGGCAGACTGTGTTCTTGAGGTTCCAGATGAAGGAGAGAAGGGTTTTAGTAAGTAGAGGAAGTGCGGATGTTCTTGGTGTTTCAGGAAAGCTTGTGGAGGTCCTTGGATCGTGCTCAGTTCATGTTTATGGTCTGCATTAGAATTGGAGTCCCAGAAATGAAGAATAACTTCCAGATGATGGTGTTCTTTCTGTGACTGACCAACCAGATGAATTATACATCTTGAGGATGTTCTTGTGGATGTGTACCGACTTAGATGTTTGTTCCTAAGTTGATGTCATGTATAAACAAGGGATTACGAAGTCATTTCAATGTGTGACTTGTGGAGATGAGAGTGTGGTAGCAAAGAAAAGAGCGAAAGGCAGAGCAGAAGGTTTGGGCTTAAATGGAACTGACTCAAGCATGGTCAAGATGCTATTTTCCAGTTCAAGTATGTGATACTTATTCTTTTGTAGACAGTGTGTCTCTTGTAGGCAGTGAGCCTCTTGTGAGTAGTGTGCTCAGGAAGTGAGCCCTAATTGGCATGTGCCATTTTGTTCTTTCTATTCTTCTAACAGAGAATACAATCTTAGGTTAATCACCCTGTGGTTTTTCCCTTAACCAGGTTTTACACGTCAAAATTTTGGTGTCTCTTGTGTTGATGTGTTTCTTCTCTTGATTAAATGCATTAAGTTTCATGTTTGATTTATTGCTATACTGCTAAGTGAATATAAGTGTTGAAAGTAAAGAAAATTTTGGACAACTAATTCACCCCCCCTCTCAGTTGTCTGCTCTAAGTCTAACAGGATTTTCATCTACATGTGAGCTACACCTCCAAGGTAATATCTATTTGTGTTGAATCAATTATTTATCAATTTGTTTTTTGCCTCTATCCCATAGGGATACACACTCTTTATCAAATAATGATGTTGGAAAGCTTGATTGCCATTCCGGGGCTTGACTAAGGTAAGCTCCTAAACACCGCAACCCCCAACCCCTCCTCCTTGTGATTATAGATTACATGTATTGGATTTCATGGAGTGGAGTTGTAGAGGAAGGTTGCAGAAGATAAGGATTCCAGATCTGGTGGAAAGAAGCAGTTCGGTGCACTATCGAGGCTAGGCGCTAGTCATAAAGCCCTCTAAGGTTGTAGGTATAGAAATCTCCATGACAATGATAATCAACATTAGAAGAGGCCCTAACACCATGAGGAACATCTTGCCTTGGGCTAGGGCGGTAGTCACAGTGCCCTCCAAATCTACAGAGCTGGAAACAGACAGAACAGTGATTATTAGTGTTGGAAGGAGTCTGAAACTCCCTGAAGAAAGTACTGCATTGGGCTAGGGCGCTAGTCACAAATCCCTCGACTATTTAGATTCCTGAACTTCAAAAAATGGTCAATAACTAATCTCTATTAACTATCTTTGTGTGTGAACATTTGTCGTATTGTATTTGTTTGCTTACGATTTTACATATTTAGGGTTTTGAGCATACTTGAGCATTAAATTAATACATTAAACAACAATTTCTAAATTTCCCTATCATTACAAGTGACAACCAACCTATAGGTGAATCCCCTTGCAAAATTTGTGATTCAACTTAGTTAAATGTCCTTGAATGTTAGTAGTGAAAGGAGGATCTAATTAACAACCCTTATCGCCGCCTTTTTTTCCTACTAAACATAACTTAAGCACAGTATGCGGAAGGGATGTCAACTTTTTGCTATTTCTATTAGTGAAAGATTTGACGATAATCCAGAGATGTTTTTGGATGACCAACCTAATCTTAAGGAATTCACTGATGTATATCCTTTAGAGCTTTTTGGGATCCCGCCTCAGTGAGAGATTAATTTTCATATTGACTTGGTGCCAGGAGCACAGCCTATTTCTAGAGCTCCCTATAGAATGAGGACTCAAGAACTTTAGGAGCTTAAGTTGCAACTGGAGGAACTTTTGGAGAAGGGTCATATTCACCCTAATGTTTCTCCTTAGGGTGCACCTGTCATCTTCATGAAGAAGAAGGATGGGTCACTTCGTATTTGCATTGATTATAGGTAGTTAAACAAGCTCATGGTGAAGAATTACTACATGTTGATAATTGATGATTTATTTGATCAGATTTAGGGAGTGAGAGTTTTCTCTAAAATTGATCTTAATTTAGGATACCATCAGACAAGGATAGTGGAAGCTGATATTCACAAAATAGCTTTTCGCACTCGCTATGATCACTATGAATTCACTATAGTTTCTTTTGGGTTGACCAATGCCCCAACAAGATTCATGAGCTTGATGAATGGAGTCTTCTGTACTTTTCTTGACTAGTTTGTGGTCATCTTCTTGGATGACATTTTGATCTACTCCCTCTTAGAAGAAGAGCATAAGGAGCATTTGCAGTTGGTATTGTAGTGCTTGAGAGAGAACTAGTTGTATGCTAATATTTCCAAATGTGACATTTTCTAAACAAAGATCCAGTACTTAGGTCATATTATTTTAGGAGACGGGATTGTAGTGGATCTGTCTAAAATTTAGGCTATCTTGGAATGGCTCACTCCAACTAATGTTGTTGAGGTCAAAAGTTTTATGGGGCTAGTTGGTTACTATCGAAGATTTGTGGCAGGGTTTTCTAGGATTGTCCATCAATTACTTCTCTTTAGATGCAGAGTAAAAATTTTGTGTGGACCAAACAGTGTGAGAGAGCATTGTAGATTTTGAAGGATAAACTTACCAGTGCTCCCATTTTGGTGATTCTTGATCTTTCAGGTGACTTTGTTGTTTGAACAGATGCTTTGATTGAGGGTCTTAGTGCGGTGCTCATGCAAGAAGGATGTGTGATTACTTTTGAGTCTCACAAGTTGAAGGAACATGAACTCAACTATTTGACTTATGATTTTGAGCTTATAGTTGTTATCCATGCTTTGGTTATGTGGTGACATTTCCTTCTTGGGCATTGATTTGAGCTTCATTTAGATCACCGAAGTCTATAGTACATCTTTTCCTAGCCGGACCTAAATGCTAGATAGCATCAATGGATGGAATTTTTATGTATGATTTTGAGATTTAGTACATAAAAGGGAAAGAGAATTTTATGGCAGATGCTCTTAGCAGATAGAGATGTGAGTTTCTCTCATTAACAGTGAAGACGGACTTGAGGGGGCGTATCTTGGAGCTTTTGTTGTAGGATACTCTGTACAATGAGATAGTGGAGCTTTAGGGTCCTACGAAGGACAAGTTTGAGAGATATTCATTTGATGTTGATGGCTTACTCAGACATTATGGTCATATTTATGTTCCTTCCTCAGGAAATCTCAAAAAGTTTGTTCTTGCAGAAGCCCACAAAGCACCCTATGCAACACATCTAGGAATCAAGAAAATGCATGCAGATCTCTGGAAACTCTATTTTTGGTCTGATATGCAGAAAGACATAGCAGATTTCATTGCATGTTGCCTCAAGTGTCAGAGAGTGAAAGACAAACATCAGCACTTGACTGGATTGTTGTATCCTCATGCTATTCTAGAATGGGAGTGGGACGTCAACTCTATGGATTTCAATGTAGGACTCCTATGACCGCTCAGCAACATGATGCTCTCATGGTGACTGGATAATTTAAATAAGGTGGCTCATTTCCCTTCGATGAGTTCTTATAATGTTGCTTCTATGGCCAAGGTTTTTCTGAATGATATTTTTAGACTTTGGTATTCCTAGAAGGATCATCTCTGATAGAGATCTAGTTTTCACTTCTTTTTGGACTACTCTACAACAAGCTTTGGGTACTTAGCTTAACTTCAGCACCACCTATCATCTAGAGACAGACATACAAATGGAAAGGGTGAACCAAATACTAGAGGATATGCTCAGAATGTACATCATGGATCATTAGTCCCGCTGGGAGGATTATTTGTACCTGGTAGAGTTTGCCTATAATAATGGGCATCACACTTTTCTTGGCATGACTCTTTTTAAGGATTTGTATGGTAGACCTTGCAAGACACCACTGAGTTGGGATCAACTCAAGGATTGAGATGCACTAGGACCTGAGTTGGTTCATGAGATGGAGAGATAGGTGATTTAGATTCATGAGTAGTTGTAGACAACACATGATATATAAAAGTAGTATGTGAATGCTAAGAGGATGGATAGAGAGTTTCAAGTTGGGGATAGAGTGTTCTTGCATGTTCACCCACATAAGAGTTCTATCCAATATAGAAAAGGCTCTAAGCTGGCACCAAGATTTGTTAGTCCCTTCAAGATTTTGGAGAGGATTGGTCTTGTTTCCTATCGCTTAGCTTTGCCACCCATCATGTCTCGTTTCCACGACGTATTTCAAGTTTCTGTTCTTAAGAAATATGTGCCTAATCTATCTCATGTTCTGGAATGGGATTCTTTACATGTGGCATAGGATGGGTAGTTAACTCTGGAGCCCATTCACATTTTGGATCATCGAATGTTGGCATTGCAAAGGCGGTAGTTGGATCAGATCAGGGTCCAGTGGGACCATTACGATGAGGCTATTGTGACTTGGGAGGACACATCTTGGATGAGGTCTTTATTTCCTTACCTCTTTGAGGGCTTCTAGGAGGAAGCCTAATTCTAGAGGGGGAGGATGTGAGACCTAGTTGGCCATTTTATTAAGACTACTATTTATATACCTTGTTTATGTTTTTTTATTGACTATTGTGTGATGGTGTGTTATTTTTTTCATGTATGGTTTATATTGTCTCCACAGGATTATGGACATTGATAGATGTATGTGTGTGTTTGTGTGTGTGTGGACATTATCTTTTAGATTATAGTTAGTATTGGATGGCTTAATTTAAAGAAACGCTTTTAGTTATGTGATTTATATGATTATGTATTTAAATATTAATTGTACAAAAATAAATGTTGTTCATATTATTTATGAAATTTAATGAATTATTGGAAATGAGGAAATTATTGATTTATTAATCTTTCATTCGTGAGATATTCTAGAAACATGATATTTATTTTTATGTTGCTTTGACTATCTTATTTCCATGATATATTGATGTTTGAAGTTGACTTTTCCAAGTGGGTAGCCTAGAGCATTTAGTTTCGAAGACATACTCAAGACATTTATTTTGTTGATTTTTGTTTAGCCTTGCATAACCCATAAAGGGGTAAAAAGGCATTTCTTTGATTGGCAGGAGTTATTTGGGTTAATTATCTTATACTCTTGGCTTAATTGTTTATTTATATAGATATTGTTTATTTTTAATTTTGGTGGTGTTTTGAGGGTTAAATGATTATATTTCATTTATGTTGTTTATTTTATTATGTTGTTGGGTTATGAGTTATTTAGAATCTTGAGGAAGTTATATGATTTATTATTTTTTAAACTTCCATTTGGGAAGTTTAAGGGTGGGGAGTTGCATATTTTTAATTGGGAAATTTTCATTTTTCCTAGTCTGTGCATGAATGGTTTCTCATTGGGCTGAGAGGAAGAATTTGATAGTGCTTTTCTGAAGAAGGAATTTTGTGATGAAAGAGGGCATGAATGTGCATAAATTTTAGTTTTGAGTAGATTTTTGTTGAATTGACTTTCATATTTTGGGTTTCTCCTAACGTGGAGAGCCAAGGTAGGGTTTTAATATTTATTTTCTTCATTGTTTTTTAATGCAAGTAAAAATATGCGGCCATGGAAAAATTTGTTGAATATGAAATTTGAGTTGTATTTCAATTTTCTGTTGTTTGGTTTTGGGTTTGGGTAGTGCAGGGAGCGGATCTACCCTAAGGGATGAGATCCTCAATTGTGTGGGGTTGAGAGAGGCATGAAGCCTCTCTTGGAGAAATTATGATGGATAATGTGAATAATGGTGGATGGGATGGCTGTGATGTTTTAGGTGTGTTGTGGTATGGATGGAATGGTTATGGTGTTGTGGGTATGTAATGGTATGGGGGTTTGGAGGAATAAGGAGATGGTGGCTATGGATATGAATTGAGAAAGAGAAAATGTGTTTTGTTGTGATATATATTAGCATTCGCCAAGAGGGATGAGTATCCCCTCTCTCCCCCTTTGTAGAATCTAGAATGGATTCTTTGTGAGTGAGTCATCCATTTGGGAAATTTGTGTTGTTGTATGTTTAAATCTGAATTTTTCTTTTGGTTACAATGTCTATTTGTTTGGGTCTTGAGAATGTCTCCTACTCAAGGTGGGTTTGTAAACTAAACCCTATGGTTGGACGGAGAGCAGGACTAGGTTGTTCATTTTGTTGCAGGTATTCTTTTCTAGCCAGTGAAGAGATTATGAGCTTGCATGCTCTGTATTAATGGAAAATCAAATCAATTTTGCATTTGTCGATGTTGCCCCTTTTGTAATTTTATTGGAATAAAATACTCTGTGATTATGTAAACTCTTTGCAAACCTGTTGAGTTCTAGATTCTATTTTATCCTTTGTAAAAATACCTCTGGGTTTTTCATTATTCTGGGAATGTGAATTTTTGTTGTATATTGTTGTAAATTCATAAGTTTTCTTAATGGTATAAGGGTTGGATATAAATTTAATGTCTTTTTATTGAATTATTTGTTATTAATCAATGTATTATTTTGTCAGAAAGATATATAATTGTTGTATTGATAATACACGTCTAAGAAATTTATGTTTATAAAAAAAAATATAAAAAAAATTGTATAGATTTTATGTTAAGCCCTTAAGCCTTCCATGGAAGCCGTGGAGCTTCCACAACTACTGTGGCTCCCTTAGGAACCATGGGAACCAAGGAGAGCCATGGCTCCCATGGCCGATGGCCTTGGCAAGGCTTTAGCCAAGGCTGAGCCTGCCAAAGGCTTTGTCATGCCCTATATATGCATATTGCCATGGAAACTATTCTTTACAATATATATGTTATGGAGTAGAAGTGGACACATGCCTTTTTACCTCCTAGTTTAGCTCCTATGTCCTATTTGCTTCATTATACATTCTAATTGATCATCTTGAAGGAAATTGTCTAACACCCATGACATTTTGGACCCCTGGGACATCCTTTAACTTATCCTTGACCTAATTTGGGCCCCTAGGCTTGAGCACCAACCACCTAAGTCTCCCCTGATTGGTCAGGGCTAATTAATGGCATGTTGGCTTGGGCCCTTCTAAAATGTTTCTCCTTGTCATATTTTGTGATTTACATTCATAAATGTTAGCGGTAAAGCATATATAAGTGAGTTTATGACTTCATTTTAAACCTAGATGGATAACGTGAACTTGTGATATTGGAGCAAATAGTATTCAAAGCATTCATTGTGTTATTGTTGCAGATTTGTGTTTGTATTTGTATGTTTGTTGTAGATATGGCATCATCATCCATCTCCTTATGAGTTGAAGAGATTTCATCCTCCGAACGACTTCACCTCTGAGGTGACATCATTACTGGGTATGTGCAGTCCATCATGATGGGCCAAACAATACCTCCAAGTGGCAATGAAAATGCTAAAAAAATAGACTTGGTAACTTCACGAGAAAATTTGAATGGGTTACCTACATAATTTAAAAAATATGTAGTAATAAAATTTGTAGGAAATTGAATGTAGTTTATGGGCTACTATTTTTTTTTTTTTAAATTATTTGGTGAAAATTGGATATTTCAATGAGGCACTACTTAAATTTTTGAAAAAAAATAAAAAGTAGGTATCATTCCAGCCAACCTATGTATGAGAAAAAAAATACTTTGTTTTGAATTTTTAGATACAAGTAGAGGACACATGCCCGGATGTGACGCATATTTTTATGAAATTTTTTTTAAGTAAATAATTAGTTATGATTTTTTTACTACAACTTTTTAAAAATATTAAAAAGTAATTTTCTAGCCAGCCTAACTTGGTCAAAAAATATGAAATTCAAAATTTTTTTTAGACCTATAGCTAATGAAGTGTAGAGTGTGATGCAACTTTCAAATTTGAAAAATGTCAAATGGTTTGAAAGTTATGGATGTTTTTCAATCAGTGTGTCTCTTAGGAATTCAGACATAGTGTAGGTAGAAAATTATTAATAATTGCCTATTAGAATTATAATCAGACATATATTATATTTTTAGAATCCTAATAGTGTCCCAAATATACCCTTTTGATTTTATCAAATTTGGATAAAAAAATCCGTTAGCATCAAGGGTGAAGTCGAGGAAAATCTGTAAAAACATATGAATTCTTCATTCACGTTGAAAAGCCAAGTTTGGATTCCCAAGCCTAAAGTTTGGGGGGGAAACTTTTTAAATCAAAATAGAAGAAATGGATATCCATTTTCAAGAAATGGATATCTATTTTTAAGAAATCGATATCTATTTCCAAAACAGATATCTGTTTCTCCAAAACAGATATCCATTTTGAAAATAGATATCTGTTTTGAAAAAATGTTTAAAAAATGCATTTTTTCAAAATGGATATCCGTTTTGAGAAAACTTTCCAAGCCTAAATCCAAGCCTAAAAAAGTGTTTCACAAATTTGGCTAACACTTTCACGCAATTTTTTCTCCATTGCTACTATTTGGCCCATCATGATCCTACACATACCCTACTATTTGAATCATTTCATCATTTGGATTATCTCTAGCCTATACCTTGCAGGGGAACACTCTCTATCTAACAACGGTGTTGGGAAAGCTTGAGTGCTAACCCAGGATTTGACTAAGGCAAATCCCTAAACACCACAACCCCCAAACCCCTCTCTTGTCATCTTGTGTGCAAATTATAGGTACAAGATTCGGGAAAAGTGAAGCTACAGGAAGGTAGTGTAGGAATTAGAGTTTCAGGATCCATAAATAGTTATGGATTATCTCTCTAAAGAGACTTGGGTGGTTGGCACCCTAGTCTATAAGGCTTCCAACTTTTGGATCTGGTTTATGAGCATCATTTGTAGCGTATTCTTAGTTTTGACCCCCAAAAAAATATCACTTCTAGACTTGGGTAGTTGTTGAATTTGTCTTCTGACACCTCTACTTTCAAGAGACAGGTTCTAACATCTTATTGATCATCTCTATACTTTTGGTTTCTGGATTTCTATTGTCGATCATCTATTTCAAGTTGATTATCTCATAACTAGGGTTTTAATCATACTTAACCTAAGATTTGATAAAAAACTTGGTTGAATCTCATCTTTCCTTGACAAACAAGAGCACAAAATTTGTAGTTGAGTCCTCTTTCATCTTGTAGTGAATCAATCTCAGTTTTTTCCTTGAATGTTATAGTGAAAGGAGGGTTTGATCTAGTGTATTCACATATTCCATCATCTCTCTTTTTAACATATAACATTTTGGTGAACCCGTGTTTTTAATGAGCTTGCATCTTTCTAAGTATTGAAATCAGATTTTGCATTACATCATATCATACTTGTCATTCTTTATTGAAAAATCTTGCATACATTTGAAAAAAATTGAAAAAAAAAGCATTCTAGGCTTGCATAAAGGCATAGTTTTGCATTATTTGCATTGCATATCATTAGGAACATTTGAAAATCTGATTTTTACATTAGATATGAGACAAATTACAGCGATTAATCATTTCATGATCTCACACCTTGCATTTGCATATATCATTTGTTAGGGTTTTGTTGAAATTTTGCATATTCATATAACCTAGTTTTTGCAAAAGCTAGGTCTGGTAGTCAAAATCTTGTTTTAGATCTTGCTGCTCCTTTTAACACTCATTCAAATCTGCTTTTGAGTTGTAGTGTTTCTTCATTGTGCATCCTTGCATTCAAATTTCAAAATTTGCCATTACACATTGTGTATTTCAACAAACATGACTACCTTAATCTTGTTGATTGTACTCTTAGTTTGTGCATTGAGTGTTATTGGACTTTGCATGAGTTGTATAACCCGCTGCCCTACTAGGAACATATTTGTAAGGAGAAGTCATAGACTAATGGGTTCTAATGCTATTGATAGCAATGGTGTGCAAACATCAAAAAATCCATTATACAACCACTTTACAAAGGGTGAATCAACATCTTTACCTGACATCTTCAATGATAACATGGAAGAACCAATAATTCCTCCTTTTGAAGAAATGGGTAACAAGGATGTACATGTGCCTGATGAACATCTTAACAAATTGGACAAATAACTAGCTGAATTTCAACAAATTATCGAACAAGCACATCTGATTAGGAAGTGGTACCTATTGTTGAAGGTATAAGAGGATTATTACAAGGACAAGAAGGTGTTGACATGTTCTGTGGATTAGACCACATAGTGGATCATAACGTTATGCATAGGCTAGCCACATAAATAACATTAAAAATGTGTCACCACTAAGGTATATAAGTTCACCAGTCTCAGCACCCATACTGACTACTGGAATATGCACTTTTACATCATCAATTCTCACTACAAATCCACATGCTTGTAGTAATTCTACCAATACCATGGGAACATCTATTGGAAATTACAAAGCCATTGGACTCAATTATCAAAACAATGCACCTCATGTATCCATACCAATGCATACCTATCCTCAACCACCTATCACCTCTACATATTCTCTGCCACCCATCGCTCCCACTTATTACCAAACACCTCTGAATTTCATGACTACAGTAGCTAATGCACCTATCTCAAATCCACAAACTACCTCTTCATCCAATGATACTCTATTAAACCAGCTTTTGCATAGTATGTCTTCATTACAGTAGAAAGTGACAAATTTGACTAATGCTTCCTCTCAACCTTCTTTACCAACATATCATGCTTGAAGTCCTTTATCCTATGCAATTCTAAGAACTCCAATGCCTAAAAAATTTAAGACTCCTCACTTTGAAAAGTACAGTGGTAAAGGTGATCCTAATACTCAAGTGGCAACATTCACAACAATGTGTAGTAATTTCTTCTTTAATGAGGAATTGTTAGCAAAACACTTTCCTTGATCTCTAAAAGATACTACTTTGGAATGCTTTTGCTCTCTTCCTCCTAATTCAATCAATTCCTTCTCACATCTAGTTGATCAATTATTGCAACACTTTTAAGAAAACATTGGCCCTACTGTCTCCTTGATTGATTTGGTTCATTGTAAACAAGGCTCGAGGGAGAAATTAACAGATTTCATTAGTCGATATCAAGATCTCATCTCGCAAATATAATATCCAATTAAAGATGAGGATCTTCAGAAGGTATTCATTATGAATCTACAATCGAACATACACGACAAGATATTGTTGATGAAGTATACTTCTTTTTAACACTTGTGCATAGCTCTCCACAATTTTCCAACTTTTGGCTAGTCATTATGAGAATCATACCTCATCGGTTCATGTTGGTCAATCCATAGCTGGACCATCTCAAAATTCATTCAAGAAGAATAATAGGAGTTTCATCAAGATCAATGGAAAACATTTGAATAATTTTCACTCACAAGTGTCTACTATTTCAAAGCCTCCTTAGGCACCATTTCAATTCAAACAGGAACAGAGACAATTTACTCCATTATCAGATTCTCTCCATTCAATAATGACTCAAGCAATGAATAACAATCATTTGAAGCTTCCTCCTACTCGTCCTTTCAACAGTGCTAGGCCACAAGGACTTCCATTCAATGCTAATGCTTATTGTCACTATCACCTCTCTCTGGGACATGATACTGAAAGATGTATGCATCTTAAACATGAAATTCAAGATCTCATCGATTCTAATATGATACAAGTTACTAGTGTGAATGACAATGGAAATAAGTTGGTAGCACCTCTAAATCAAAATCTACAAATCTTGATTGATCCTTTTCTTAAGCATAGTGACAATAATATGGTGGAACAAAATACAATAGAGCTTGAAAATGATTATCTTGACTATGATGGCATAGTGGGTATGTTAGAAGTGGATAAGGAAACAAGTGAAGACCACTCTCGTCCATGAGGAAAATTTATCTATGCTAAGGTTCCTCCTCTATTATCCCTTTATGGATTAGGAGATAACCAACATGCACAAGATATGCAACTAAAACAACCTATATGTAATCACTTGAAGCAAGAGAAAGTGGTGTCAATCAGAGGCATTCCATTTCATCGTGAAAGGTCCATTAATCAGATTAAGAAGGAAAAAGAAAGGAAAAGAACAAGGCAAATGTCATCAGTGGGAAATGACAACGACTCCCTCCTCGTAAGTAGCAAAAGATTTTAAACATATAGGGCCTTGAGAAGCAAGCACTGTATGGCCACCCTGGAAACAAGAATCAATCAAGTATGGACTTCTCACACAATTTTCCACCTTGATGGAGTACCTCTCTAAGATGCTTGCAATTTTGGCTTCCTCTTAGATTAATAAACTTATATATATGCCATGTTGTGTTTCCTCATGTTGTGTTATGTGTTTTTTTAGGTCTCTTTGGATGACCTTGGATACTTTTGTAAGGTCAAGGATACAATGAGACCACCTTTGTTGTGAACATTCTTCTATTTGTTTCTCTATTCTTCTATTTTTCCTCTCCTCTATTTTATTGTTGTGTGTTGTGCGTTGGGGACATAACATCATGGAAGATGTCTTGGGGGCATCTTCCCATGTTGTAATCCCAAAGTCACTCTTGCCTCTCATTTTTATTGTTTACATTCTTCAGTGATTATACTAGTTGGCGGATGACAAAAAAAAAAAAAATACTGATAAGGACCATGTGTCCATCCAGCAAGAAAGCAAAAATGGACCTAGTCTGTGTATGAAGATGGGGTTGATATATATATCTGATGCTTGACTAGTAGAATCACTTCGTGTTGTGATTTGGGTTGTGAAATTTCTTGTAACAAACCTTTGCAATACTCTCAATCTACTTCAACACACTTTGGATGGTTTTGTATCTCACCTTGTTGCTACACTCGATTCTAAGATACTTGTAGTATAGCCCAACGGTTATACTCGGTTCCAAACCTGCAAGTGTAGCCTTGGTCTTTGATGTGATCTAATACATGATTTATGAATAGCTTCAATAAATTGATTTGATTTTTACCTTAGAGTAAGATTTTCTAACCAAAAATTATCTCTTATTGATTATCTTAGAAAATTATAATGATGTGTTTGTGGGAACATTCGAGGATCATTGCACATGTCACTTTTGGGGCATGGGCTTTGTGAAGGCTCTTGTTCCCTTGTGTGTTTTCACTCTACCTTAATGTGCTTGATACTACAAGAAAGATCAACCACCTTAAGGTGGGGGCATATATAATGGTATCTGCTTGATCATTTTGACACTGACAAAGCTGTTTGAAAGCCCTCGCCACGAGGTGGGATGGTGTATCTCTTGAGCTAGTGCACATCCTTTTAAAGAAACAGCCCTCATCTCAAGGTGGGATGGTGTATCTCTTGAGCTAGTGCACATCCTTTTTATACAAAGCCCTCATCACAAGGCGAGATGGTGTATCTCTTGAGCTAGTGCACATCCTTTTATACAAAGTCCTCATCACGAGGCGGGGTTGGATCTTGAGTCATTCACCCTTAAGCATGTCTTTAGTTGTGGTAGCATAGCTCAACTGTCAGGTGTGTTTGGCATGTCTTAGATAGTGGAGTAGTGATGAGCTCCTCCCTATCGCTCATGTTTTCCATGCATAAGATGTATAGTCTATCAATGAAATAATATACAACACTTGTGTATTCCGTGTGTTTTATGTGCCTTCTTTGGATGTCTTGTGTGTTTGTGGCATGGTCTAAAGTTGTGTGGTGATGAGTCCCTCCCCACGCTATATGTGTTTTGTGTGTCTTTACATATGTGTTTTGTTTACTTTAATTAGCATTTTATATATTTGGATATGTAATGGCTTAATCATATCTTCTCTTCATGCATTCTTTGTGTATTGCATGATAGTGTTCATGTATTCTCCGTGTATTCCATGCTTCACGGTCTTCTCCATGTATTGTGTGCTTCCTTATTGTTTTCATTGTGTCTTATATGACTATTAAGTGTTTTCTTATGTTTGCTTAAGTCTAGGGGATAGATATAGTCCTTGAAACTTAGGGTGTGTTTGATGTTCTTTGACTGTACTTTAATGCATGTATGGATCATAAGATCATACACACATTAAAGTGGAAGCTAAATTGTATGGAGTAAAAAGAAGACACATGCCTTTTTACCTCCTAGTTTAGCTCCTAGGTCCTATTTGCTTCATTATACATTCTAATTGATCATCCTAAAGGAAACTACCCAACACCCATGACATTTTGGACCCTTGGGACCTCCTTTAACTTACCCCTAACCTAATTTGGGCCCCTGGACTTGGGCACCAACTGCCCAAATCTTCCCTGATTGGTCGGGGCTAATTAATCACATGTCAGCTTGGGCCCCTCTAAAATGTTTCTCCTTGTCATCTTTTGTGATTTAAATTAGTAAATTTTAGTGGGAAAGAATATATAAGTGAGTTTATGACTTCATTTTAAACCTAGATGGATAATGTGAACTTGTGATATTGGAGCAAAGAGCATTCAAGGCATTCATTGTGTTATTGTTGCATATTTGTGTGTTTGCTGCAAATATGGCATCATCATCCATCTCCTTATGAGTTGAAGAGCTTTCATCCTCCTAAGGACTTCACCTTTGAGGTGACATCATTACTATTTGAATCATTTGAATCATTTCATCATTTGGATTATCTCTAGCCTCTGCTCTACAAGGGCACACTCTCTATCTAACAATGGTGTTGGGAAAGCTTGAATGCTAACCTGGGATTTGACTGAGGCAAATCCCTAAACACCACAACTCCCAAACCCCTCTCTTGTCTATTGGTGTGAATAGGGTTATTACCTATCTGTTTACCCTTATGTGGATAATTCATATTATTTAACTATTTATTAGTTAAACAATACTCACACACATGTTCACATGTTAAGTTGACTTAGTGAGTCTACTAGATGTTTCCAGTTGTGTCTAGTTGTTGCTAGGTGTTGATAGTTGTGTTATCCTACACATGTGATCTAGTTGGCATCCTATCCTCTAGTTGTAACATGTAATAGGAATGTAACACTTGTCACATGACTACAACATCCTAGCTCTCAACCTTGGTCTTTATAACCAAGGCCTCTCATTGTATCATATGATATTGTATCGAGTCATTATCTTGTGTATAGAATATTATTCTATCATGTTGATCTTCTTTGATTCTTGTGATTAGCTCTTAGGCATCTTGATCCTGGGATAGCTACCTCCATAGCTAATCCTAACATGGTATCAGAGCTGGTAGATTGCCTAGAGTTAGTTCATTTTTAGAAGATCTTAGATAGTGATTTATTTTTCTTTCTTGAAACCAAGTATGCTCTTCTCTTGCATCCTTGGATGTCTTGAAGAATCAAAAAGGTTGAGAGAAATAACAATTTTTAGGGGCCTTCTTGTTTGTGATTTTAAATTGCATGTATCTTTTGGTGCATTTTGAAGCAAAATTGACCTCACTATTGAGATGAAAAGGGTCAAATTTGCTAAAATTGACTGTAAACTTGACATACTTTGGTCACAGTCAAATCTAACATTTTTTTACCCCCTGTGCAGATTTATTAGTTGAGAAGGCAAAAAAATTTAGCAGAGGGCAATATTGCCCCCTACAAATTCTGTGGGTTGATTATCTCTTCTGCAAGTTTTGTAGGCCTCCTCGGCCCGGATCCAGCTACTGCAATTTATATCTTGGCCCTGGTTCATGGCATGCCATCTTTTCGTCTTAATCGAGCTCCTTTACCAAGTGTTTTAGGCACAACTTGACCCTAGATCCTCCAAATTTGGCATCTCGCTTCTGTGCCCTTTTCAAGCTCAGCAAGCCCATTTTGGGGCTCTTCAATCTAGCACCTACATTTTGTGGGCATTCACATCCCAGATCGGCCCCCATTTGGACATTAATTGTTTGCAGAGCATTTTTTGTGAGCTCAATTTCTTGAAGGTCCTCTATGATTGCATCAACCTCGTGCTAGGAGTTCTCAACCTAGCTCAGGCTAAATCCATTAATGTCTAGCCACTTTTTTGCCCTCTACAAGAAATTCAAACCTACACAACGATTGTAGTCATGTTTTTTGGACTCTGAGATTACATAGGCCGCTCAAAATTTGGTGTTTGCTATGAGTACAAGATGCTCAGCCTCTACAAGCTTATCAGCCCTCTGTCCATGATTTAGTTAGGAAACCATAGATTGAGCTTGATTGGCCTTGCATTTGATTTTTTGGCCTTGTGTTTAAGACTCTGGCATCCTCACGGTCTCCATTAACATTTGGTGTTTAGTCACCATTCATCTAAATACTTTTTAATTTTCTATCAAATTTTTGGAGAGGTCGTGGTCCATTTGGCAATTGGTTGCCCCAATTTGGCACTCTAGTCTAGTGGATCGGATTTGACTCCAGATTTGTTTACAGATCAATCGGATCCAGTTTCTATTGGATCATTTTTGGTATTATTCATCTCAACATATACCTTCAATTTTCTGAAGGATCATTTGTTTGATCCATTTATGGTGACCTCAGACTAGCTCTCCATTCTAGATTTGTAGTCTAACTCACTCCTACAGCCCGAGAATCATCAGTCTTCATTTGCGCCAACCCCCTGCAATCTCTTTCCTTGTTCATGGACTCATCTTTTTTTTTGAAATTGCACTCATACTTCAACTTCCATTTCCTAGAGTTCATCTTCCATGTTTGACTTTGGCACTTGAATGTTTTGGATTTGTTCCATGGATAGATTGTGGTGGGAGTAGGTGAAAGGACGCGGCATTTCCACTGGCTCTGAATAGGGCCTCTTTTACGCACAACAATATAAAGTTGGATTTGCACAATTTTGTTTGGACATTTTTGGCCTGATCTCAAGTCTTGCCAACATTTTTTAGTGATCCATTCCTTAACTGCGAGTTTGGACCTCTTGGCCTTCGACCTCTTCTATATTCTGTCTATTTCCAATCTATTGGGAAGCATCTACTACAACAATGAGATGCCCATTCATGTGGAAGCCTTTGTCAGCATTATTCACAGGCCAACTCTTCTTTAGTTGGCTTGGAGACAAAATGGGACAAAAGAGGGTCTATGGATTCCCGCTTGCTTTGATGGTCAGGAGTTTGATCGCTTCTGGCTTCTCAACCGATAGATCGACTGAGTGCAAAATTGGTAATTTATGCTTTTTCAGGTTTTCGCTTGGCTTCAACATCAGTAGAGACTATCCACTATTTGCATCAATCATGGTTGAATATACCAAGACCAGAGTGTCTTCCACTAACATCTTCAGTATTCGACTTTGGGAACTCAAAAAAATTTCATCTCAGGTGAAGACTCCACATTTTGGCTCAGCTTCGGTAGGAGTTCTTTGAATCCATCTGGCTTGGTGAGTTGTCCCTCCTACTCCCTATCTGCTTAGGATAGCTCGTCCCAAAATGGGACAGCCTATCCCAAAACAGGACAGCCCGTCCCAAAATGGGACAAGTAGTACATTTTTTTTACAAAGACTAAAGGGGGGGGATTTTTTCTTTTGGCCACAACTTGCACCCAAGGAGTTGGATTTTCACATTCTTATAGTAGTTGGAAAGGTGGTTCTGTGTACTTTGCCATGGTGCAAAAGATTTTCCCCAATTTGTTGTATTTTCTAGAATTTGCCTCCAAATGTCATTCTTGCTTGATTTTTTTGACATTTTTTGACAAGGCGTAACTTTTGCCCACGATGCTAAAATTAAGCAAACTTTTTTTAAAAAAAATTGATCAGATAAATGCAAGGCATCTGATGGCGTATGTCATTTTTTGTTTTGGCAAGCCAATTTTCTTGAAAATTTGTAAAATTGTCATATGCTATAAACAGTCGATTTAGGCTCCCACATTGACAACATTGTACTGAATCTTGTTTGTATTTCTAGGGGGGCATATTTTGTAACATTATTTGTTATGGGGGGTTCATCCTTTGTAGTTTTTTATCATTTTTTTAAGGTTTGTAAGGCATGCATGGTCAATGACTTCATTGCTCACCTCATGACATCAACTCATTTAGTTCTTGTTTTGGACATTGCATGCATCCATTGAATGCACTTTTTGATTTGTAAACGCACTGAGATAAAGTGCCACATATTGTACTTGTATTTTGGGGATCTTGCACATCATGTTGTGCCATTTTTTGTACTCGAGCACTACTTTATAAAGTTCCATGGGGTTTGTGTTAGTGCCTTGTTTTTTTCCATCACAATCTTGTCCAGTGAGTGTCCCTCCACGACAACATTTTAGCCTCATGTGTGTGTGCCTTGTTATTTGCACACCCTTTATTAGTTGTAGGTACTACTATGTGCATCTTCTGATGTTTCTTCTTCACCTTTTTGTACTACATTATGACACACAGTTTTAGTGGAGCTGCCATACCTCTCATTTCTCAGCATTATGGGGGGTATCATACTACTTGTGCTAACGCTTCCTTGGTTTCACTTGGAGTGAACTATGTACCTAGTTTTTGTTCCTATATACTAGGCGGATGCAGCAGCTGGTTACCCATGCATTTCGGTGAGATGGAACACATACCATATAGACACTCTTGCATTTTAGTTTGTGGAGGCAATCTTTTATCTTATTAAGATGATCAGAGTTCTTAAGACTATTGGCACCTATATTTTCAACTATCACATTGGTTGAGTAGTGTCATTGGGGTCACTCATACATATTGATGTGCCATTTGCATCTTCGACTATTAGATTGGTTGAGTAGTGTCATTGGGTTCACTAATTTAGATTTTTGTCTCTTTGATCCTAATCTTCATCTTATTTTCAATGAAGTTTCTTCAACAGTGTAACAGTTCTTCAGCAGTTGTTTGTAGCTTTTTTGTGCTTTAGTGGAGTTCTTCATGTTCCTAATCATTTGGGACATCCTTTGTGAGGGCTTCTTAGTCCTTCTTGTATATCTTATTGGAGGGATATCTTTTGTATCTTTGTGATGGAAGTAGTCCTTGGGGGGTCATGTTGAGTCCTCTTTCCTTACTTCCTTCACTTTTTCATGCTTTCTTTGCATAATTCCTCTCTTTTGGAGAGGAGTTTTTCCCATGAGGTTTTCTCATTTTCTCCACTTGTGAGAGATCTTTTGTACATGGGTACCTAACATGGCCTTGTTGTCGGGACCCATCTTTGCATTTGTCTATTCCTCCCTAAGTTGCACTTAAGGGGGGGTGTTGGTGTGAACAGGGTTATTACCTATCCGGTTTACCCTTGTGTGGATAATTCATATTATTTAACTATTTATTAGTTAAAGAATACTCACACACATGTTCACATGTTAAGTTGACTTAGTGAGTCTACTAGATGTTTCTAGTTGTCTTATCCTACACATGTGATCTAGTTGGCAGCCTATCCTCTGGTTGTAACATGTAATAGGAATGTAACACTAGTTTCTTGACTACAACATCCTAGCTCTCAACCTTGGTCTTTATAACCAAGGCCTCTCATTGTATCATATGATATTGTATCAAGTCATTATCTTATGTATAGAATATTATTTTATCATGTTGATCTTCTTTGATTCTTGTGATTAGCTCTTAGGCATCTTGATCCTAGGATAGCTACCTCCATAGCTAATCCTAACATTGTCATCTTGTGTGCAGATTATTGGTATAGATTTTAGGAAAAGTAGAGCTATAAGAAGGCAGTGCAAGAATTAGAGTTTTGGGATCCAAAAATAGTTCTGGATTATCTCTCTGAAGAGATTTGGGCTGTTGGCACCCTAGTCTATAGGGCTTCTAGCTTCTGGATCTAGTTTTTGAGCATCATTTGCAGCATATTCTCAATTTTGACCTCCAGCAGAATCTCACTTCTAGACTTGGGCAGTTGCTGACTTTGTCTTTCGACACCTCTACTTTCAAGAGATAGTTTTTGACATCTTACTAATCATCTCTGTACTTTTGGTTTCTAGAATTTCATTGTCGGTCATCTATTTCAAACTGATTATCTCATAACTAGGGTTTTACTCATACTTAACCTAGGGTTTGATAAAAATCCTGGTGCAATCTCATCTTCTTTGACAAACAAGAGCACAAAATCTGTAGTGGAGTCCTCTTTCATCTTGTAGTGACTCAAGCTCAGTTTTGTCCTTGAATGTTATAGTGAAAGGAGGGTTTGATCTAGTGTATTCACATATTCCATCATCTCTTTTTTTAACATATAACTATATATTATGTCCTTTTGATATTAAATAGTTCTTGTATATGATATATTATGTCTTGATATTATATAGAAATCGGTATATATATATATATGTGTGTGTGTGTGTGTGTGTGTGTGTGTGTGTGTGTGTGTGTGTGTGTGTGTGTGTATTCTACCATCTTTTCATTATTAAATGTATTCTTTTATTGATGGAAGAAAGATATATGAATATATTTATATGTCTATACATAGAATTATATATATATATATATATATATAATGTATGTGTATATATTCAGTAAGTATACCTATGCAGTTTATTATTCTACTTGGTAATTTCAATGGTATAAAAATTATAAATTAGTAGATTAAGTAATTTTCCATTCCTATTAGAAAATCAAAATAATTTAGTATGTTAGAATGAAATTAGAAAATAAATTTCCTTGTGATTATTTATTTAATTCTAAATTCATTATAATTATATTTTTTTATTGAATTTAAAATTGGGCAAAATATAATATTTTCATATTTAATTCATTGAGTTAGAATTAAGTGTTTTATTTCCAAGTCAAATTGTTATATATGTTTGATTACTTTACTTTTTCATTAATGTACTTAGATCAATTTAGTAAATCATCTTGATGGGAAATGTTGATATTAACTTAAGTTCTTTTCTTTCTCTAGTTGTGCAAACAAGCGAAAAACCCTGAGGCACCTCTTTATCTTCTAGGAGTTTTTCATAAGCAAATAGGTAATCTTGTCATTTGTAACTTGATTATTAAGTTTAATTTCCTCAACTAGTTAGTTTTTAGAAAAGAAAAACTTTGTCATTTTGTGTTCAAATCCATTCTTATGGTAATCATAAGAGTGGGTGTGACAGGGAATGCCCAGTACTTATGAGGATAATTTTGACCGTTTCCACATGATCTAGACATGGACTTTATGAACGCACTAATGTCTGGTCGGGTTGGGAAACTAATGAGTTACATTTGAATTTGGCTTTAGGTCCTTATGTTTTTCATTAAGGATTTGGACCCTGATATGGATACCAGACATGACCTGAGCATTTCGTAGATGTCCATTTCTAGTCGACTAAAAATGTCCAATGAGCATAACTTGCTCATTTTAATAAATTTGCAAGAATTTTAAGAGGCATCCCTAGTGAAAATTTAGTCCTCTATCCATTCATGACCTTTGCATGGGATACTTTGTAACTTGAAATTTGGCTTCAATTGACTGACATTTTACCAATATCACCCAAGCGAACAATAAAAGGCCAACATTGTGAAAAGAAGTTGGGTCCTCATTTTACCAGGGGCAAAACGGGGCATGTTGTGAGACTACACAACAACTTTCAACCAAAGAAAACAACTAAATTTTAAACAATTTAAGAGAGAAAAACAAATTCAAACATATAATTTCCAACTTCCATTGTACATGGCTATTTCAATTTAATTAAAGGAAATTGTATTCATTGGTATAATCAGGTTTATGAAAGAATTCAAGTGTGTGCAATTGATTCATTTCCTTTCCTTTTGAATAGTACGAGTTGCTAAACATTTTCATTAAACTACATGGTTTTGATTTAACCTTTTAAGCCAAACTTGGATAGAGCCTTGATGCCAGTCAAGCGTTCATAGCCCCAGCAAGATTATCTCTATAATTCTCCTAAATATTGCTCTACTACCAGTTAGGCATCCATAGCCCTGGTAGAGTTACTTGGATGACTTAGGGAATGAATTTATTTTCTTTTGATATTCAATATTTTCCTTTCTTGTATTTTCTTTTGATATATCATGTCAACTCATTTGCAAGGTTATGACACATGTTGTTAGGTTGAGAACTACAGTGGTAGCAAAGGCAAACCTTTAGATTTTTTACTTAATGCAAACAACTACTACTCCCAACTGATTCAAGGAATTTTAAGTATTCTTGTTTGTGTGGTTCCTTGGATAATCCATGTTACTATTGGTGAATATAATTTCTAGAAACAAACCAGACCAATCATATCTATAGAAGTCACAACTTATGTAGGAATTTAAACTTCTTTCCTAAATTTTATAAATTCCATTGTTATCTAAGGTTGTAGTTTGCTCCTTATGCACCTAACCAAAATAAAAACTCAACAAACAAGTGAAACCAAAAAGAAAAACAATTGTACAAGGATATTTACATATATACATGATTTCATTCCTCTTTTCTGTTGCAAGTATGTGCCTAATCGGTGTTGTCATTGATGTCAACATATCTTTGTTGTCATTGGTGTCAATTGTGTTATATTCTATTACTTGTTTAGAAGCCTTGTGTATTGAGGATATTGAGAAAATTGGCCTCTTCAAAAGAATCAAGTGAGTTACAGTGAAGTGCAGTATAGACAAAGAGTTGTATGCTGAAGAGCAGTCCGGTAGACTACTCCGCATCTCCTGCTGGATGAAGATCTTGGTTTGTAGATTGGAAGTTATTTAAAGGGATGTCTAAAGATGCTAAATCCTGAGTTTGAGCCTCTGGTATGAGGTAGTGAGAGAGTGGACCAAAGTAAAACCTGCTTTTTCTGATTATTCTTTGGTGACAGGGAGAAAGTGTTTTGTTCCACATTCCTCCGCAATAAAGTATTTTGCTCTACAGTTCTAGAGGAAAGACTGGGATGATGATAAGTGCCTACAAATGTAGTGGTTCATGTTTTGGTGGTCTGCAAGCTATCTTTCTTTTATGTCAGTTGAAGACAGTGAAGTTCATGTGTTCCGGTGAGAAGATTCATATGGCTAAAGTGGTTAAGATTTGTGCAGTTGCTCCTGATGATTATAATGTGCTTGTGGATGTCTCCTAATCATGTTCCTATCTTGACATTGATTCGCGTTAAGGAATTGAGATCATGTTTGAAGATTGTTCCTAGATAGTGTAATGTGTAACCAGTCTTAGCTGACTTGGTTAATTTCAATAATTGCAAAGATTCCTTGAAGATTGTGGAAGCATGTTATGGTGTGGAAGATTGTTTTTGAGTCCTAGCTAAGGCATGGCATGATTCATATACATCTTTACTTCATTTCCTTTACATAATATTGTAATAGGTCAAGACCTATTTTGTGAATGCTTGTAATGTCGACTTTGGAGATTGTTCCAATGGTTGATGATTGTAATGCCAACCTTAACGATCATTCCAAGGTTGATGAAGTGTATAAATACTTGAATTTGAGTCATGGAAAAGATGTCCTTGAGTGAAAATGGAAAGATAATAAGAAAGGTCCAAAAGGCAAAGTAGAGAAGAGGCAGAGCTGAGAAGACGTAGAGCTGAGAAGAGGCAGAGCAGAGAAGAGGCAGTACAGAGTAGAGGAGTTATTCAATCATAGACATGAAGAAGATGTTGATCGTGGTAGTGAGCCTCCAGTAGGGTTTAATAGCCCTTAGGGTTTAACAGCCCTTATTGTAATCTTGCTAGGTTTAGGGTTGAGACAGTGAGCCTGCTAGACCTAGTTGTTCTTCATGGCAGTGAGCCAGTATGTTTAGGCCTGTGGAGTGACCAAGCTTGAACATCATTATTTCAAGATTGAAATATATATTGAGAGCTAAGCCTCTCCGTAGTTTTTCCCCACCTTGGGGTTTTCTACGTAAAATTTGGTGTCTCTTGTGTTTGATGTTGTATCTGTGGTTAAGTGTCTAATTTCATGCATTCATTGTTAAATCATAATAATTGTGGATAAGTGATTGATGTTTAAATTGTAGAAGTGTTTAGGTTTTTGAGACAACTAATTCACCCCCCCTCTCAATTGTTCGGGGCATATCAACAATTGGTATCAGAGCCAAGTTCTTCAGAAGAAAGTTTAACAGCTTGAGGAAGATCCAAAGCCAAGTTCTTCAGAAGAAAGTTTAACAACTTGAGGAAGATCCAAAATGTCTTACAAGAAGGAAGCGCCGCATTTTGATGGAATGAATTATGCTCTCTGGAAGGCTCAGATGAAAATCCATCTTCTTTGTCTTGGCTACAAAGTATGGAAATATGCAGAAATAAAATACACCATGCCTCCAAATGGTCTGACGACTAAAGATGAAATCAAAGATTATGAGATGGATGTCAAGGAAAAAGATGCTCTGCTAAGCTCATTAACTGACTCAATACTGATGAAAGTTGTGGATCTTGAAACTGCAAATGAGGTATGGGAAAAGTTGAAAAATCTATATGGAGATGATTCTGTGAAGGAAGCCAAGCTACAAAGTCTGAAAGTGAAATATGAAAGTTTGAAAATGAATGAAGATGAAAACGTATCATCCTTTATGCAAAGAGTTGATGAACTTGTCATAGGGATAAAATCCATGGGGGGAACTCTCGATGATAAGGAAATTGTGATGAAAATTCTCATATCTTTGCCCAAGTCCTACTGTCACAAGGTAGCTACAATTGAAGAATTCATGCAAGTAAAAGAAGTTGATAGGGATCAGCTGCTTGGTAATCTTACTGCCTTTGAAATGAGAGAGTTTGGTGATGCTCTACCGAAAGTTGAGATGGCCTTCAAAGCCAGTACTCCTAGAAGAACTTCCAAATCAGAAAAGTACAAGGTAGAATATGATAATGAGTTTGATGAAATTGAAGCCAACTTTGTGGACAGACTGCAAAGAGGATCTGGTAAGTATAAAGGAAAATTACCTTTCAAATGTTTTTCTTGTGGTAAAGTAGGTCATTTCTCTTCTAGATGTCTTGAAAGAATTGAAAGGAATAGAAAAAGTTATGAGAACAAGCCTAGGACCAAAAGAAGTGTTATTATGTTGAAGATTTTGATAATGATGAAGGAGTATTAGATAATGGTGAACCAAATAATGCTAGTACTTCTAGAAATGAATGCTTGTTTATTTCTATTAAGAAAGATCATGTGTCTACTAATTATACTAGTTGTGTGAAGGAAGAAAAACTAGTGGAAAGTGCTTTGGCTGCTCAGGTCATTAAGAACAAGGATGAATGGGTTATTGATAGTGGCTGCTCTCACCACATGACTGGTGACAAAAGTAAGTTTGTGAGTTTGGAAAGATATGATGGTGGACTGGTTAGGTTTGGAGATGATACAGCTGGTAATATTTGTGGAAAAGGATCTATCTCTTTTGATGGCAAGCATAATACTAAAGATGTCTTGTATGTGAAAGGATTAAAGCACAATCTTTTGAGTGTGGGTCAAATGTGTGACAAGGGCTATGATTTAAGCTTCAAGAACAATGGATGCAAGATCAGGTAAAGATCTGGAATAGTCATTGTAACTGGTAAGAAGACCAAAGGTAACATCTATCACTTGAAAGGAACTGAAAACTATTGCTTGTTCGCTTAGACTGATGAGAGTTGGTTATGGCATAGAATGTTGTGTCACATAATTTTGATAACATTATGAAGATAAGTACTACATAGGTTGTTAGAGATCTACCTAAGCTTGTGAAGCCTACTAATCCTATTTGCAAGAAGTGTCAATTTGGGAAACAAACAAGAACAAGTTTCAAAAGCAAGGACCAATCAGTTGGAGGACTACTTGAGCTAGTGCATACAGATTTGTTTGGACCTACAAGAGTAAGAAGTTTGCAAGGAGACAGGTATTTCATGTTGCTTATTGATGATTATTCTAGAATGACTTGGGTCACCTTTTTGAAAGAAAAAGCTGAAGCTCTAGATAAGTTCAAGGCATTTAAGGCAATGGTTGAAAATGAGATGGATTTAAAAATCAAATTTCTGAGGTTAGATAGAGGAGGAGAGTTCACATCAAATGAATTCAATTTCTTTTTGTGAAGAATATGGAATAAAGAGACAGCTATCTGTGCCTAGAACTCCACAACAAAATGGAGTTGTTGAAAGGAAAAATAGAATAGTTCAAGAAGCTACTAGAACCATGATGAAAGAAGCTAATCTTCCAGAAGCATATTAGAGAGAGGTAATTCACACCGTTGTATATATCCTAAACAGAGTCCAAATAAAAGGTAATAGTTCTAAGACTCCTTATGAATTGTGGCATGGTAAAGTTCCTACTATGAAATATTTCAAAGTTTTTGGTAGCAAATGTTATATCAAAAGAGAAGAAGATTTAGGCAAGTTTGATGCTAGATGTGATGAAGGAATCGTCCTTGGTTACTCCACTAATAGCAAGGCCTATCGATGCTATAATAAGAGGCTAAATAAGATCATTAAAAGTGAAAATATTAAAGTTGATGAATGTAATGAAAGGTCTTTAGAATCAAGTGGATATGAATCAAATGAGCCAGATGTTTCAGAAGTGGTGCAACATGAAGACAACTCAGATGAAGAAGAACAAGCTCTAGTAAGTGCTACCAAAACTCTAAGGTATGTAAGACTCAATCATTCTGAAGATTAAATCATAGGAGATAAGAGCAAAGGGATCTTAACCAGAAGAAAAGTTGCAGAGGAACAAGTAAATTTCTATCTGATTTCCAAGATTGAACCTAAAACTGTGGATGAGGCTTGCAAATATGAGAATTGGACAAAGGCTATGGAAGAGGAATTGATGCAGAAAGAAAAGAATCAGACTTGGGATCTTGTTCCTAGACCATCAAATAAGAATGTTATTGGCACAAAGTGGGTCTTCAAAAACAAGATGAATGAGAATGGTGAAGTGGTAAGAAACAAAGAAAGGTTGGTAAGCAAAGGATATGCTCAAGTTGAAGGAATAGACTTTGAATAAACTTTTTCTCTAGTGGCAAGGATTGAAGCAATAAGGATATTTTTGGCCTTTGCAGCCTACAAAGATTTCAAGGCTTATCAAATGGATGTGCATTCTACTTTCTTAAATGGAGAATTCAAAGAAGAAGTCTATTTAACAATCGAAAGGGTTTTAGTCATCAGATCAGGGTGGCATGGTATGCAGATTGAAGAAAGCTTTGTATGGATTAAAACATGCCCCCAGGGCATGGTATGCATGATTGGATAGGTATCTGATATAGATAGGGTTCCGTAAAGGTACTACAAATAGCAATCTCTACTTCAAGATCAATGACGGACAAATCTGAATTGTTGCAGTCTTTGTTGATGATATTATTTTTGGAGGCAATGAAGGTATGTGCTCAGTTTTTGTTGGAGAAATGCAAAGAGAATTTGAAATGTCCATGTTTGGAGAGATGAACTTCTTTTTAGGTCTACAAATAAGTCAATCAGATAAAGGTATCTTCATTTCTCAGTCTAAGTATGTGAAAGAGTTGTTAAAGAAATTTGGGATGGAACACTCTAAACCAGTTTGCACACCTATGATAACTAGTTGTAAGTTAAGCAAAGATGATAACTCACACATGGCGGACCAGAAAAGGTATAGATCTATGATTGGAGAATTACTTTATCTGACTCAAACCGAACCTGACATAATGCATGCAGAATGTCTTTTGGCAAGATTTCAAGCAAAACCCAAGGAATCACATGTCATGGCAGTTAAGAGAATTCTGAGGTATTTAAAAGGTACAATAGATTTTGGTTTGTGGTACCCTAAGGATAGTACTCTCAGTGCATATACTGATGTAGATTGGGCCAGAGATGTGGATGACAAAAAAAATACAAGTGGAGGTGCATTCTTCCTGGGAAAAAGGTTAGTATCTTGGTTGAGCAAGAAATAGGATTCAATATCCTTGTCTACTATAGAAGCAAAATACATTGCAGTAGCATGCAGTTGCACTCAAGTGTTATGGATGAAGCAGACTTTGAAGGACATCAGAGTTGTGTATGAGGATCTAATTGCAATCTTTTGTGACAACAGAAGTGCCATAAACATATCAAAGAATCTAGTGATGCATTCAAGGACAAAGTACATATCCATTAGGTATCATTTTCTGAGAGAAAAGGTGATAGAGAATGAAGTCAAGTTAGACTATGTTTCTACCAAAGATCATATTGCAGACATTTTCACCAAGCCTCTACCTAAGGATACCTTTGAGTATATCAGAGAAACATTAGGGGTTATCACCCCTCCTGCTCTAAACTAAGATGCACAATAGTGCATCAGTCTGGAGAGGCTCAGAAATCTAGATTGATGCCTTTTAGATCTACTTCTTAGGGGGAGTAGTCAAAGAGTTTAGGAGAGAGATTGGATCAGAGCAGAAGAATGCAAGTATGTGCCCTTTGCCATTGATGTCAAAAGGGGAGAGAAGTCATGTGAAAAAATTAGATAGACAAAGAATGCAAGTGTGTAAAGAGAAAGAGGGAGAATCTTGTAGAAAGAAAGAGTGTAGGTGTGTAAAGAGAAAGGGGGAGAATCTTGTCTTGATGGTTGTTACAGTTTTTCACATCATATGTTGCCATCAATGACAAAGGGGGAGATTGTTGCAAGTATGTGCCTAATCGGTGTTGTCATTGATGTCAACATATCTTTGTTGTCATTGGTGTCAACTGTGTTCTATTCTATTACTTGTTTAGAAGCCTTGTGTGTTGAGGATATTGGGAAAATTTGCCTCTTTGGAAGAATCAAGTGAGTTACAGTGAAGTGCAGTATAGCCAAAGAGTTGTATGCTGAAGAGCAGTCTGGTAGACTGCTCCACATCTCCTACTCGATGAAGATCTTGGTTTGTAGATTGGAATTTATTTAAAGGGATGTCTAAAGATGCTAAATCCTAAGTTTGAGCCTCCGGTATGAAGTATTGAGAGACTAGCTTTCACCAGAGTAAAACCTGCTTTTTATGATTATTCTCTGGTGACAGGGAGAAAGTGTTTTGCTTCGTATTCCTCCGCAATAAAGTATTTTGCTCTACAATTCTAGAGGGAAGACTGGGATGATGATAAGTGCCTACAAATGTAGTGGTTCATGTTTTGGTGGTCCGCAAGCTATCTTTCTTTTATGTCAGTTGAAGACAGTGAAGTTCATGTGTTCCGATGAGAAGATTCATATGGCTAAAGTGGTTAAGGTTTGTGTGGTTGCTCCTAATGATTATAATGTGCTTGTGGATGTCTCCTAATCATGTTCCTATCTTGACATTAGTTTGCATTAAGGAATTGAGATAGTGTTTGAAGATTGTTCCCAGATAGAGTAACGTGTAACTAGTCTTAGCTAACTTGGTTAATTTTAGTAATTGTAGAGATTCCTTGAAGATTGTGGAAGCGTGTTTTGGCATGGAAGATTGTGTTTGAATCCCAGCTAAGGTATGGCATGATCCACATACATCTTTACTTCATTTCCTTTACATAATATTGTAATAGGTCATGACCTATTTTGTGAATGTTTGTAATGCCGACCTTGGAGATTGTTCCAATGGTTGATGATTGTAATGTTGACCTTGATGATCATTCCAAGGTTGACGAAGTGTGTAAATACTTATAGTTGAGTCATAGAAAAGATGTCCTCGAGCAAAAATGGAAATATAATAAGAAAGGTCTAAAAGGCAGAGCTGAGAAGAGGTAGAGTTGAGAAGAGGCAAAGCAGAGTACAGGCAGAGCAAAGCAGAGGAGTTATTCAATCATAGACATGAAGAAGATGTTGATCATGGAAGTGAGCCACCAGTAGGGTTTAACAACCCTTATTGTAATCTTGCTAGGTTTAGGGTTGAGGCAGTGAGCCTGCTACACCTAGTTGTTCTTCATGGCAGTGAGCCAGTATGTTTAGGCCCGTGGAGTGACCAAGCCTGAACATCATTATTTCAAGATTGCAATATATATTGAGAGCTAATCCTCTATGTGGTTTGTCCCCACCTTGGGGTTTTCCACGTAAAATCTAGTGTCTCTTGAGTTTGATGTTGTATTTTTGGTTAAGTGTCTGATTTCATGCATTCATTGTTAAATCATAATAATTGTGGATAAGTGATTGATGTTTAAATTGCAAAAGTGTTTAAGTTTTTGAGACAACTGATTCACCCCCCCTCTCAGTAGTCTGGGTCATATCAATAATTTCTAGATGATTAAGCTTGAAAGTAATGCTTTAAGAACTATCCATTGATAGGCAATGGAACATCTTCACCCATTAAGTTTTTAATTTATAAGTGTGGTCACCTAGGATTTCAGTGATCTAAAAGAGACCCATCCATATTTTATCAAATTTCTCATGATCTCCCTTCTTTTCATGAGCCTTATCCCATGATAAGATGAGGTTTGATATTCTAAGTATTTTAATTTTGGCTCTTTTATCAAACCGGCATTTGACTGTAGCCTGATGCTTAGAGAAATGGTATATAGATTTGTTTCTCTTTTCTTCTAGGTGTAGGAGTTGTAACAACCTAACTTCCCTTTTGTCTCCTAAACCTAGGTACTCTTGAGAAAATTTTCAAGTGGGAATTTTCAAGTTCATAGGAAAAAATAGGGTCAACTCCATAAACTAGCTGGTAAGGTAAGTTTCCTAGAGATGACTTTACTCTTGTTCTATCAACCCATAAAGAATATTTTAGCAAGGTATCCCATTCCTTAGGATTTTCCTCTACCAATTTCTTAATGATATCCAGCAAGTTTTTATTGGTGGATTCGGCTAAGCCATTTCCTTGGGGGTAATAATTAGATGAGAATTTCAAAGTGATGTCATATTCAAATGCCCAATTAGAAAATTTTAGTGAAGCAAAAGCAGGACCATTGTCACATACCAGCTTATATGGAACGTTGAACCTGGTGATGATGTTCTCCTCTAGAAACTTGATCACGACATCAGTGGTGCACTACTTGCTGCACATTACTTCGATTCATCTAGTACAGTAATCTATAATAGTTAGAACATACCTGTGTCCAATTGATGATGGAGGATTAATCATCCTGATGAAGTCCAGTCCCTACTATGTAAATGGATGCATTTCCATTACTGGTCAAAATGGTTGGGTTGCATATCTCTCTCTATTTGCCACAACTTGGCATGTATGACAATGCTTTATGTGTTGTGCTATGTCTTTGAATGTGGTCAACTAGTAATATCTAGCTCTAAGGATTTGATGTGTAGTGGCCAAGTGTGACCCATGCGTTGTTTCAAATTTATCACATAATTCCTACAAGAATTTGTTTGCTTCTCCTCAGTTTAGGCATCTCAGGTATATGCCTTCATGGTTTTTCTTAAAAAGGATCCCTCTTTTTATCATGTATGCTTGAGCTTTGAACCTCAACACTCTTTTTTTTATGCCTTCAAATGTGATGGATATCTATTTGTGATTAGATAATGAGTGATATCTACATACCACGTAGCTTGTTCAAATGAATTCACTTTGTATTGTTAATTTATTAAACTAGGCTCTATCTCCATGATCATCTACATCAGAGCTTGTCCTCATACCAGTTTCATCAGAGTGATGTCCAGGTTGTACTCTTGTGGGATAGTTATCCACTTAGCTCTATGCTCTCATGGTTCATTTTGCATCAACAACATCTTAATTGTTGAATCAGGCACTACCACAATCACACGACTTCTCAGTATGTAGTGTCTAAATTTCTTGACCAACTTAACCAATTCCAGAGCTTGTCTTTCGACATCCAAGTACTTCAAATCTACATCCTTAAATGGATTGCTCATGAATTCAATAGGTTTTTCTTCTTTTGTATCACTTCTTTGTCTCAACACTGCAACACATGTGTGTTCATATGCAAAGGAATAGATGTAAAATGGTTTGGTATAATCTAGGTTGTTCAAGATAGGAGCATTGGCAATTGCTTTCTTGATGTCTCCGAATGCAACCTTTGCATCAGATTTCCACTCTATCTTAGCATCCTTCTTCAACATTGTGTTGAATGGCCTCACCATCTCAGTGAAACTAGTTATAAACTTCCTGACAAAGTTAATTTTGCCAAAATATGACTTTAATTCTTTCTTACTCTAGGGCAATTGAATTTTCATGATGGTATTGACTTGGTTAGGATCTATGGATATGTAATCTTTAGATATGGCATGTCCTAGTAGCTTTCCGGTTGTGACTTTGAAAATACACTTCTTTGGATTAAGAGAGATGCCATATCGTTCACATCTTTGCAAGACTTTTCTCAAATCTGTGACATGACCCTTTCTGTCTTTGGAGAAAACTATTAGGTCATCCATATAGATGATGATACATTTGCCAACCAGACCTCTAAAAGTGATGTCCATGGCATGCTAAAATATTGCCCCAACATTAATCAAGCCAAATGGCATCCTCCTATAAGCAAAAATTCCCCACTTAGTGGTGAAAGCGGTCTTCAATCTGTTTATTTTGTCAACCATGACCTTATTATAACTAGAAAATCCATCTAGAAATGACATCATGTGGGCTCCATTTACCATCTGTAGTACTTCATCTAGTGAAGGCAAGGGATAATTATCTTTATCAGATGTTTTTTTAGGTTTTGGAAGTCTACGTATAACTGAATATCTCCATTTTTGTTCCTCACAGGTACTAGATTCATGACCCATGTGGAACGTTAGACAATTAAGATAATGCATGCAACTAATAATTTCTTGACTTCTTCAAAGATCAATGGTTCCAGCAATGTATTGACTGGCCTCTATTTATGCCTGAGTATCTTTACATCAGGTTTCAATGGGATGGTATGTGTGATGATTGATGTATCATATGTCTTAAGTTCATTGTATGACCAAGCTATCATAGGCAAATAATCCTTTAAGTCCTAAGTGATACCTTCTCATTTTTGGGGGATACATGCCTTCCCTATCAGAACCTTCTGAGGTTTTGGTGATTGGTTTAGATTGACAGGTTCATATGCACCTATATCTATATTGGGGATATATTTCTATTTTGCCATCTTATCTAGATCAAACAACCTTTCAAGCTCAAGCATCCCTTTGGGAATCTTGTTGTCATGTAGGTTGATTATGGACTCTTCATCCCATTTAGGATCTTCTTGATATTGTTCATTAATCACTTGAGCTTTGAAAATATCATAGCTAGTGATAAAGTCCATGATATGTCTGTCATTGTCAAAAACTTGAAATTTTTGACATTATCCAAAATGGATGGAGTGGACACTAATTCCACAGAAAATCTCTTTAGTATTGATATAGATAGTGGCTCTAACATGCTAGCAGTTGTAGCCAAGGCATCTACTCAATGATTGAATTTTCTCGGGACATGAGTAATATTAAAGCATCAAAACCTTCAATTAGGTCCCATACTCGATGTCTGTAACTTGAGAATATTTTATAGTTGCAAGTATATTGCACCTAGACCTATTTGACAATTAGTTTTGAATCCCTAAAAAAATGAAGTATCTTTATTTTCTTCTTCAATGCCAAGAGTAATCCATGGATCAGAGCTTCATATTTTGTAACATTGTTTGTGTATTAGAATTGTAATTTGTACACCGCTAAGAATGACTTATCTTGTGGACTTACCAAGTCTATCCTGACTCTAGCTCCTTGTTTGGACTTAGATCCATTAAATTTCAAAATCCATGGATGATCATCTTTCACGTCCATTTCAGAATCTTTCTTCCTTTTAACAAGCCTTGAAGGATTGTGTTTGTTAACAATATTTGGTTTGGGATGACTTGATCCTTCCTGTTTTGTTTTACCTAATGCTCTAATTGCATCTGGACTTTCATCCCATCCATCCTCTGATCTAATACACGTGTCTTTTTGCACTTTTGTTTTTGATCTATCACGAAAGATTTTCTTGCCTAATTGTTGGATGGCATCCAATTTGACTACTTCATGTATGTCTTTTTTTCTTTGAGCAATGTCTAGATCTCTGTCCATTTCAAGATCAATTTGGCTTTGGATATTCGATCCTTCCTCATTAGACCTCTCAATTTGTAATGTTCCCATTACACCTTGGCTTTCACTTCCACCATGAATGTCCTCACTCCTGTCAACTATAGTTAGACATAACATGTAGGTGGTCTTAGAATATGAAGCATGATGGAGTCTACACCAACTGTTCATCAATATTTATTTCAAGGGGATTCCCCATTGCTTTCATTTCCATGCTTCTCTAGACATATAACTTTTGAAATCATGCAAGTGACTATGTTCTTCGTCTGATGAATCATAATCAAATTCAATTAGAACATCAGTACGCAGGATAGCTAGACCCACCGTATAGTCTTGTGTTTGATTACACATTAGTATCTCTTCCACTCAGACTTCTGGAGTAATGACACAATATACCCTTGGTTCTACTTCCACATAAATCAATTCATTATTTTGATGATATTATATGATCATGTGCTTCATTCTGGGTTCCCCCTCTATGTGAATCTGACTACAGATACCTCTCCATGAAAACCACATATGGGAGAAATCTATTGCCATGTAACCATTCAAAGTCTTTGACCAATCTCTACTTAGTAACATACCATACATATTTGGTATGTCCACTACCTGGATATTAATGAATTGATGGACTCTAGGATCAGATGCTAATTGCATATGAATATGAGTTAGTTCACCTATGACATTTACCTCAGATTTATCTAGTTGAGTAAATTTTTTCAAGGACTTGGCAGGAGATAGACCTAAGATTTGGAAAACTAACAAAGGCATGACATTGGTAGACACTCTTGAGTCCACTAGACAGTGATGTAAGTTATTACCAAAAATTCTCAAAGTTAGGAGAAATGGAAGAGACTCTGTTTTCTCCTTTAGACTATGATCTATGTATCGACAGCATGCACTTGACCTTTGTCTCTTGGTCTAAGGGGAACATCTTTGTTTTGAGGTTCTTTGGTCTGGACATTACTAGGAACATTTTCTTTCGATGTGGTTTCTTTTAAAGATTTAAGGAAGGCTCTTTGATGATCGAGGTTTTAAGTAGTTCAGATAATGACAAACTTATTTTCATCTTCTTGATCTCTTCAACTAAGAAATTAACTAATTTATCTGACTCAGATAATTCAGACATACCTCTAGTAGTGGTTGAAGATGAGGAAGTATGTTGTTGACTCACCTTCAGGAGAGCAGGATTGTTACTTGATGACACATATGGATGTGTGTTGATGTTATTCAATGGAATGGAACTTGTTAGAGGTCCTGATGGTCAATTATTATTGTTGTTCCTCAATTTATAATTGTGACCTCTCTGAAACTATTGGAAGGCATGGATTTCACCTACTTCTTGTTTTGGCTCATTATCAGTTTCGAATGGGAAAGTATAAGCTTCCAGTGCTAGAGCTGACTCCTCACATATGAGAGTATAATTTTCATGAACTATGTTCATTCTTTCTTTTGGAAACTTGAATCTCTCAAGCATCATCGTTGATTCATATCCAAGAGGAACAATTTCATTTCCTTCTAGACCATTTGATTCTCTTTCCATGTTATGGACTTCCACTTGGAAGATGCTAGTAGCTATCCTGAATTGTGGACAATCTAGTTTGGCATGTGCACTTGTGTTATGTATTCTGCACTAATTATTCAGTGCAACTTCAGCTAAGTTAACTTTTCTTGTTTGTTTTGGCTCTATAGGAACCAAATTATCTAGGGGTGATGGAATACTTCCATTATTTGAACTAGTGTTCTAGACTCATTGTAACTCCTATTTTGCTAGTTCTGGTTATTATTTTGAGCATAGAAGTTTTGATTTCTCAATTGTGTTACTTCAGTTATCAATTTTTTTAATTGAGCCATAACTTATCATATATCTTCTTTATCCTCATGGCCTTTAGCTACTATGTTGTCCTAAGAAGGAAAGAAGAAGGAATTACCATTTCTATTTGGTTGGACCTCGGTAAAAGTAGGTCCAGGATGTAAGACTAGTTGATTGTTCCCTTGTGGTTGGAATACACTGATCAGTGGCACTAGAAAAGGATTCATCAAGGAAGTATGATTTGTTAGAGTTCCATTTATTTGTTGCATCTAGTTGGGAACATCAAGATTTGCCATACTTTGTAGCGGACCATATCCTACTTGTTTCATGTCAGTATTTACCTTCACAACCTCTGCATAGGCACTAGATAAACTTGATACAATAGAATTTTCTCTCCTCATGAACATTATAGTCAAAGGATCTAGTGTAGAATAATACACTAACAAGGTTGCAGGTTCAATGATATTGTAGGGATCCGCCAACTTTGAGTAGGCTTTTTGGAACTGATCATTGAAGGTTGTTATGAGCTCACCTTCAACTCTCTTAATCTCCAAAAAACTAATGATACATCATTGTTGCATCTACAAAAACTCTAAATCTAGCTCAAAAAGTTGTTCCATCAGGTGCCAAGATATAATTGAATATAGTGGTAAATTAACATACCAGTAGTATGCTTCTTCTCCAAGAGTATATGGAAATAAGTAGCAGATGACATCTTCATGTTGAATCCTTTCTCTAAAACAAGCTTCCTTAAAGGTTCTATGATGATCTTCAGCATCATGATCAAAATGATACTTAGGACACAATTTGTTCAGATTCTTTGGCATGTCATTAATGCAGGAAAGTTGATAGGAGATTCAACATTAAAAAAGGTGATTGAGACTCGTATCAGAGCTACTGGGATGATATGGACTAAATTTATTGGTTGTGCACTAATCGAGCAAGTTCTTTGCCTCACATTAGGCAATTCACTCAAAGGACCACTAAATCTAGACCTTGTGACAAGCCAATGAGCCAGCTTGGGAAATTAGAGTGAACTTTGAAGTTTAAGACAAGATCTTTGCCAAGTCACATCCACAGTATAATACTGAGGATATTTGATGTGAACTTGCTAAAGGTGCAAAGTGTTAACCAGATCTTCAAGGAAAATCAACTCAAGGTGAAAAGTGGGCCCTCATTCTAGTGCCACTTATGTTGATGATGATGTTACTCACTATCAGACATAGATAGAAATTCTACTTCAAACACCTATCTCTCTTGAAAGATATGATAAATTCAGGATGAACTTATAATCCCAAGGCTCCATTAGTCAGGTCTTGATTATGCTTGTAGTCACTTAGGGTTCGTTGTAGGCTATTTTACATAGGGGACTTACACACATTGCACTTTATATCCCTAATCTAGACACTTTCTTACAAATTTCACTATTATCTTGTATGATCAAAGTTATGTCCAAGTAACAAACAATTTGCTCAAGGTCTGGTCATTAATTAATAAAGTTGGCACATTGTTTAGGATATATGCAGATCATACAAGATAATAGTGATATTTGTGAGAAAGTGTTTGGATCATGGATATCAAGTGCAATGTGTGTAAGTCCCCTATGTAAAACAACCTACAACAAACCCTGAATGACTACAATCATAGTCAAGGCCTGACTAATGGAGCCTTGGATTATAAGTTCATCATGAATTTATCATATCTTTCAAGAGAGATAGGTGTTTGAAGTAGAATTTCTATCTATGTATGATATTGAGTAACACCATCATCAACTTGAGATGAGGTTTTACAAGCGGTACCAGAGAGAAACAATAGCATGTTCAATGGTGTAATTGAAATAAGTGAAGAAAGTGAGATGACACCACTAACTAATAGTATGTAACTAACAAATGAAAGATTATCCCCTAAAAAAAATGCCATTTTGAATAAGTACAACCCCTGACTAAGAGTCATCTCCCATTCCCCATAAATCAAGGAAAATTTCATTACAAAATCAAAGTGGAGAAGGGAATTAGGAAAAAGATCACCAAGAGTAGTTTGTAAAAGATTGTGACAAAATATTATAAAGAGAATACTTTGATATTTATCAAGAGATAAAGGAAGGGAAAGCAAACCTATACCATAGAAGAGTCTTAAGAAACTAAAAGAACAATTAATGAAGAAAACTCAACACACGAAAGAAAAACAAAGCAACACCAAGATGGATTCCCAATTAAACCATCAATCTTTGAAAAGATACAATAGAAGCTATGGAACATATAATTGTATTAGAATCCATCTGGAAAAGAAAAAACATAACTAGAGATCAGACTAAATTATTTGATTTTTTATGAACATTAAGAAATGATGCCTTAAATTGGTATAGAAAAACTTGTCCAAAACATTACAAGGAATGGGACAATGTTAAGAAGGAATTCTTAGATAACTTTCAGTCTCCAGAAATTCCTATAGAAGGGGTTAGAAAGATGAGAGACCTAGTCCAAGAAGAAGATGAATCAATAAAAGAATATGATAATTTTTTTAAGGATATATCATGAAAGTTAGAGGAACCTTTATCAGAGAAATAATGCATCAAATGGTTTGTATCAAGGTTGGTTCCAGAAATTAGAACATCCCTAGATGGTAGAACATTCACAACACACTTTGAAGTGGTGACTCTAGCCTACTACATTAAGGCACAAACTTGGAGGAGAAAAGAAAACGACAATGAGAATACAGAAATGGAAAAATTAAAATTGGAACTTGAACAACTAAAACTTAAACAAGAGATATTTTAAAGAAAGGATAACAATCCACAAAGACAAACACCAAATATATGGTGCACATACTGTACAAGAGAGGGACACATCAGAAATGAGTGCCCAGTTATAAAAAGGAGAGAATAAGGCTTTCCCATTAAGGGTAAACCTTAAAACAACCCCAAAAAGAAATCAAATTATATATTGTGAAGTCAGCAAAGAATGGGATAATCATGAGACCAAGGATTGTACATCTCTCTTATTTAGACTACATAGTGAGGATGAAGAACATGAACCATGGTGCAATGGTCACTACAATAAAAGAACAATGGACTAGGAAATGGCATATGTCAAAGGACTAGAAGAAAGACCTCTCTATAATCTAAATCATGGATACAAATCACCTAGATGGGGAAATTAGAGGAACATAAACACATTACAAAATACACCTCTGCAAAACCAAGGACCATATTCAAACACCTATAAAAATGAGAAGAGAGGTCAATACAATAGTTATAGAGGTGGAAGAGGTCATGGTAGAGGTCAGATAAGAAGAGATGATGCTAGTTTTTTAAAGTGTTGAAAACAAGGCCACTATGTTAATGAATGCTAGTCTGAAAAAAGAAAAAGTGTGCATTATGTGGAAACTGAGAACATGATCTATTCAATTGTGACAAAGTGCAACAATATTTCAAAAATGCACCACCCCAGTCAAAAAGTGATGATCTAAAAGGATTTAATACTCCTAAAGGGGCCAAAATTATGAGGAAAATCCCTAAGGAAACATTGCAAGTAGCAAGAAGGTTTCATAAAGAAGAACATTATGATTCTAACCCTTCTGATAATGAAACCTCAGAAGAAGAGTACTAGGACAAGAAATAAAAATCAAAATAGAAAGACATGGTCAAATACTAGAGTAAAAACAAGGTTGGGGTTGTGATAAGACAAGGGACAAATACTGCAAAGGTAAATCAATTAATATACAATACAAAAAGTGATGAAGATGAAGAGGAAGGGGAAGAAGATAACTTCTTCCCAAATAAATACCAACACGAAAAAATAACAAAACAATCTAAGCATATCATAAATAAAGAACAATACAAAGAGAAGCAATAGAGCAATTTCTTTTCAGAACAAGAAGTTCTAACACTAAATAATTAACCCAATTAACACAACATAACAACCTACTAGAAAAACTAAGACAATTCTATAAAAACTGGAATAAACACATAACACAAAAACCCCAAATTAGAAAAATGACAAAAATAGATAGATCATGGAAGACTAGACCACTTATGATCACTGCACATATTAACCACAAGAAAATCAAACAAGTGATGGTAGATCTAAGGGGAGATGTAAATATCCTCCCTAAAAGGGCCTGGGAGCAATTAGGTATACTAACTGTTGTCACATGAAATTGCACCCTACTTGAATGGGATTCCAAGCATTCCAATGACACAATGGGATTGATCTCTATGTGTGGGACTTTGCTAAATGAGATCAAACCTCCGGAGAACACCGGCTTCCTTGTCTAGTTATCACCTAAAACTACTATATTTTGGGGTGAAAAGGGGAAGAAATGTGCTAAAATGAAAGCAACAATACTTAAAAGCATGAAAGGGTGATGCACCAGATAGTTCTAAAGAACCTTTGCAAAGATGAAGCATGCACAATATAATCAGATACAGCAAGCAAATATACACAGAATAGATGATTCTAACAGAGGTAAGGAGCAAAATGATTGAGAGGAACAAAAAATATTCACAGACAACCATATGCAGATTTACACAGAGATAGAAAAATCAGTAAAAGGCATGATAGCTTTCATATATCTAAAGAAAGGCAAGGTTACAGTATGAAAAGTTCTGTTTGGAAATAAGGAGAACAGAATGTTTCCAAAAAATTTCCAACCCTTATTACATCATAAGCCTCAGCTTATATAGCAATACAAAAACTAACCTACGTCGGTTACAAAAATCCACTCAGGGAGCTGCAATCAAAAATATCTTCCTGAAGGGACATCCACTTACCAAGAGTAATGGCGTAAAAGATCTAGAATAGGGGTAGGTGGGAGATATCTGGGTCTTCAATGCAAACAGCCGCGTCTTCGATCTGATCCTCAAAATGGTGGAGGATAACTTAGCATTGAATGCTGACAGCTGCTTGCTATATAGGTTGTAATGAATGCCCCCAAAAATCTCCATCTGTTAAAAAGTGATAGAAAACCTCTTGAAAAGCCTGCCAAATGAAAGAGGGGATGAAAACATGCAACTTTCCCTCTTACAGCATGTGAAAATTCGCTAAAACAAAGGAGATACAGGCGGTCAAAGTTTGGTCAATCACCTGTGTATATCGCTTCTGCATTTGTGTGTATATCGCTTCAGTATCTTTAACTGTGTCTCAGCATATACAACCTAAAATGCAAGCTGCGGACCTGAAAAATACCCTCAGCTGTATTTCATTCTCCCGCCGGGTCCATCCTGTATCACCCTCTTGAGAAGCCCCTGCCGGAAACTTACGTGGAAGCTGACACGTGGCAAGTTTTGCATAGCCTAATAAAACTACATTAAAAATTGAAGTTGCCCAGCTCATGACATGTGTCGCGATCTGTGGCATCATCCGTGGCAAACGAGCTTCACTGGGACCCACAAAATAGAAACTACTGCGGAGGCTGACACTTGTCAGCTTCCGCAGGGCTCTTAAGGGACACTTGGCGTTTTCCGCGCTCTCTTTGAAACTTTTAGAAACTTCAGTGGATCTCACCACTTGGCACCTTCTGCACTACCTTTTGAGAAACATATGAGACTCTTGGAAACTTTGGTGGAAGCTGACACTTGTCGCAACCCGCAGCAACCACAGAAACAAGTGGCACACTCTGCCCCACCTTAGAAACATTAAAGGGTCTCAGTGGAAAGTGATGCATGACAAGTTCCACGGGACTTTGAGAAACTTTACGGGGCTCTCCGCTGCTGACACTTGTCACGACCCGCGGCACTGCGAAGCTTTAGAAAAGGGGCCCACGAAACATGGGCAAAAGCGAAGAAACTGTTTAGAAATAAAAGCAGAAGCTACCACTTGTCACCATCCGCAGGGATTTTAGTTACTCCCTGTGTCTCTCGGAAGCCTCCACGTGGTGCCTTCCACGCTGTTAGTGCCTGAATTGACTGGTAGTTTTTGGAGCAATTTTCATTCAGGCACTCTCCCTAAGTATCCAAAAAATGTTCTAAGTGTTGGACCTCCTCAGCATTTTTTAGCTGCAGCATCATATTTTCTTGAGGAGGAGGTCATCATCATCATATTTCCTTTGATGGTGGTCAGCATCATCATGTTCTCCGTCGACCGGTTTCTCATCGTCATCATCATATTTCACTATCGGGTGATGTTTGGTTATTATCCTGATGATGCTGATGAACTACAATGCGCCCTGATTTGCTTGCGGGGGTGATTTTTCATGTATCCGGTGATCTTCCATTTATCACCTTGCCCAAACATGATGATGATGTTGCCCCGTTATTCTGAAGGGGTTATTCTCTAAGTTGTTCGACCTGACTTGTTTTTTCCTAAGGGTCGTCATCATCATCATATTTCCAGTTATCACCGTGTTGCTTGCGAGGGTCATCATATTTTCTGCCTTCATGATATTTCGCCGGGGTGATATCTTTATCATCGGGTGATCTTGGTTATGATCATCCTGATGATGTTGTTGAAGAGTTCTAAGTGCGACCCGATATTCGCTGGGGTCATCATATTTTGAACATCAGGATGATCTTAGTCAATATCATCCTGATGATGTTGTATCACTTCTTGTTCGTTGTTTTGTCATCCTGATGATGATGACGTCATCCTTATCTCAGAGTGATATCTATTTCTCTACCTATCTGCATCATGATATTTCCGAAGGAGGGGGTGATATTTTCATATCACCCGGGTATATGTTTGTTCCAGCGTCATGATGATGCTGATATCAAGGAGATATCCGCCTGCCGGCTTCGTGCATTATCTACTGGGGGTGATCTTTTCAAGCATCATCATATTCAGTTATCGCCCCGATCTTATAGTGGAGCTACAGTGCAACATGATTTTCGTGCATCAGGATGATATTTCCAAATATCCGGTTGTCTTCCGAATATCATCCTGATGTCGATATGATGATGACGTCATCAAGGTCCCGGGGGGGTCATATTTCTAACACTGATCATCTTGAGGAGATCTCCTGATATTTGCAAACATGATGATGATGTCATCCAGATATGAGGAGGTGCGCAGTAGGCAGATATGATGATGACGTCAACAGGATATGATGATGACGTCATCAGGATGTTCATCGGCCAGACTTTTGGTATAAGCTCAGCAGGAGGATGTTCCTCCGATGGATCAGGTTGTGCGGATGAAGGCGATTATCATGCAGTTATATTGCAATATGATGCTGACGTCAGGGTGATATTTCAAGCGACAGGATATCATGCTGCTGGAGGATGATGATGATGAAGTCTTATACTAGTGTCGTCAGGAGCAAAAGCACCGACATGATATATGCTCATGACCTAGTATATAAAGTGTTAATGAGGTTGTTGCGGGGTGCATGTGGGATAATTGTATCCTGCATTTTCAAAATATCATGATGATGAATCTCGGCGGGAAATGGTTGCGATCAACTATTCGATGTTTTTCCCAAGGCCGCGGGTTGGTGCGCCATTAATGGCGATTGTTGCAGAGGTATGGGCGATGGCGTGGGCTGATCTAGTACCCGGTTAAAGATCTGGATCCCTAGGCGGTGGCGCAGGGCTCGAAAAATCTTCCTGTCTCCTCCCCTACCTGCTGCATTAATGTTTGAGCGCCATTTTTATGATACTGTGTATCTGGCGGGCTTTTTGGTCAACCTGGTAGTTAATGCTGAATACACCCTCCTGCTATATAATGCAGATGGTGTTATTCATTCAAGGTTGTTGTTGAAAGTTGAGGATTTTTGGCTCTGTAATCCAAAACCAGCTGATCTGGTTGCTCTGTACAGTCTAACTTGTGAGTTTATGTATCTCCTGTTGTACGACTTGGCATGAATCCACTAATTTCATGGTTGATCTTATATGAGTAATGCTATCTTAGCATGTGTTGTGTTAATTCTGTCTCCAGTATTGCATGTATTCTTCTTCTGGATCTGGATATTTGCGTAATGTTTAGATTCTAGAGCATAGAATTCCTATGTTGAATGTCTGATCTTTTAACTTCTGCTCAAGGGGTAGATTAAACTGTTTTCAGGTTGAACATTGGGAAGGGTATACTGCAGTAGGGATGCCATAAGTAGAGATAACTTAACACTCTTCATTGGGAGATATCTGTAAGGCAGGTATCATGTGTATCCCCCTGAAATCCAGTTTTAGCTATTCATGCTGATCATTCACAGGTGTATGTCTACCGACTCCAAGCCCTGGATAGGCACCAATCATGCTGTGTTCTTGTGTTATACACCATGTCCAGCTTTGCATCCAAAATTCAAACTAAAACATTTCATACTTCCACCTGTTAGTTGTAGGAGTAGGATTAGGAACCCCCTGCATGCTCTCATACCCAACCAGACATCATGTCCAAGAATGTTGCCAGCCTTGTGATCTATCATACAGATCTTGGTCCATACATGAGAGTATTCTGCCTGTTGTTGTCAAGTTAGATCTTTCTATCTTTGAGCTAGTCAAGGTTACATCTTGAGTTATAGGGATACCCCCCTTGGTGCGGCAGAACCAGAAGTGAAGGGGAGGAGCTCACGCAACCTCCTGTATTCAGTTGGCTGAATCTGCCTGTGCATTAGAAGTGGCAAATCCTAATGTTGATTCAAAGAAATGTCAACAAAATGGCGACTCCCCTGGGGATGGACTAAAAAATGATATACTTGTGGCCCATCCGAGTCACCAACAAAATGATGCTCTGCTGGTGGAATGAACCTGGAAAAGTAGCTTTCAGCTATTGAAAATTTTGTCCTCTCTGGAGAGGTGGCGACTCAGCAAAAAAGATCCAAATGCACATGAAAGATAAATGTATGTTATTGGTTGAAAGATGTACATATTTCTGCATCTGTATGAGAAAAGGTACCTTGTTACTTCCCCTTTATTTGCTGTTTTACTGCATAAATTAGATGCCAGGGGAGGCCTTAGGTCTTAGACAGACAAAGGATGTCTAAGAGTAGGGTTTTTATGAATCCAAGTATGAATTATCCCATACTTAGTGGTAAAATGTTGGATAAAGGAATAGAAGAGATAAGAAATAGGTTGATATTCTTAGAGGCTGAGCAGGCCCAGTTAAAAAGCAGTAACCCTGTTGTGTCTGCCAGTCAGAAGGCTAAACCTCCTGTCAACCCTTTTGATCCTTTGTATGACCAACTGGATTTGTCATGGGTGGATTATAAAGTAGAAACTATGCCTGCTAGGATATACTATCAGATGCCTAGATTTAGTGGTCACAATGTATGTGATGGGAATGCTCATATCCAAAATTTTCAAAGTTTTATGGGAAAATATTCATTCAGAGATGAGGATATGTGGATGAGGTTTCTTGTTAGGTCCTTTGATGCAAAAGCAAAAGACTGGTATTTGAGCTTTCCAAAGAAATCCTTTGCCTGTTGGGATGAGCTTGCTGACTGTTTCAAGGAAGAATTTGCAAAAGAACCGGCTGATCTTGTTGCAGAATTGATGAGAATCAGAAAACAAGATGAAGAGCCATGTGTTGATTTCAGTCATAGGTTTGCGGTAGCCCTTTCACATGTCCCTGAAAGTTTCAGACCTGATATTTCAGCCTGTGTTGGCATATTCTTTGAAGCTTTCGAGGAGGGCTCCAGTGCATTACTGAGGGATTTCAAGGTGACAAGTATGCAGATGGCATACAGGTTCATAGAGAATGTAGAAGAAATGAGAAATGTACACCTGCTGAAACCCCTGTCTCCAGGCCTGGGTGTGAGAAATGGTTATGAAGCTGCAAATGACCAAATGATTATGGCATCATGTGCAGATAAAAATGAAAATAAAAGCATAGAGGTTGAGACTGCTGTGTTTGAACATAATGCTAACAATACTGCTCAACTAGATTGTTCACCAGTTGGGGATGCCAGTGAAAGGACTAACGAGGATTCCCATTGCAATGATGAGGCAGCTGACCATGAAAACAATAACGAGGTTGTGGACAGCAATGAGCAATTTTTGGAATGGACCTGTGGAGAAAATTGTGAGTATTGTACTCAAGACAGAGAAGATATAAGCAAACGGAGAAGCAGTCCTATGTGTGACCCATTGCCTACCTTTCAAACACATGGAGATCATGAAGAGCAGTCAGAAATTCAAATAAGTGCTAGTTCAGAGCATGATTGTTTTTCATTTGATGGCTGTTTTGCTTATGACACACAGGCTGATACTCCTCCACAGAGTGAATCCATTGGTGATGAAGAGGTGTGCTCTGCTGCCCATGAACAAATGGCATACTATGATGAAACTGATGCACCTGGATCACCCATTTATGACACATATGATGATGAGGATCTGTCTGAGTATGGTGAGGATCTAGACATTATTTTTGGCTTGGATTTTGTTTCTCATCCTGATGAAAGAGGAAACAACATACATCAGGTAAGTGACTGTGAAGATGTGCCTGATTTGAAAGAGATGCCAGAGCCTGATCTTTTCCAGCTTGGTGCTGCTGATTGTTGTGTACATGATGTGCACAATTGTGATTTTGAAAGCTTTTCTTTTGATATGCCAGCATATAATACAATGAGCCCTGATCTTCCTAGTTGTGTGGTGGACTTTGAGTGTTTCCTATTTTCAGTCCAGCTAGGAGATCATGTTGCAATGCATGATGATGATATAGATGATAACCTGTGTTCCATACCATTTGAGTATGCATTGCCTGATATATTCTGCACCCACATATCACATGATGCTGAAGGTTATCTGCACAGGTTTGACAATGACAAGCTAAATCAAAAGGTTGAATATGCAGATGACAAGATTTGTTTGTGGGTGGATCTTTGTAGTATCTCCAAGCTTGACCCAGTGCATGCAGATGAAAACAAGATATTCGACAAAGGGAGATACATGTTTTTCTTTTCTTGGTGTCCTTAGGCCATCAAGTGTGTTTGGTGATGCAGGTCGGTGCAGTATTTGACTCTGTGCCCAATGGATAAAGGACTGGTCTGCATCCCAGAGATCTGGGGTTCTCGCTGCAGGTTTTCACCTGCACGTCCCCAGACAGAGCCACTGTTAGTGCCTGAATTGACTGGTAGTTTTTGGAGCAATTTTCATTCAGGCACTCTCCCTAAGTATCCAAAAAATGTTCTAAGTGTTGGACCTCCTCAGCATTTTTCAGCTGCAGCATCATATTTTCTTGAGGAGGAGGTCATCATCATCATATTTCCTTTGATGGTGGTCAGCATCATCATGTTCTCCGTCGACCGGTTTCTCATCGTCATCATCATATTTCACTATCGGGTGATGTTTGGTTATTATCCTGATGATGCTGATGAACTACAATGCGCCCTGATTTGCTTGCAGGGGTGATTTTTCATGTATCCGGTGATCTTCCATTTATCACCTTGCCCAAACATGATGATGATGTTGCCCCGTTATTCTGAAGGGGTTATTCTCTAAGTTGTTCGACCTGACTTGTTTTTTCCTAAGGGTCGTCATCATCATCATATTTCCAGTTATCACCGTGTTGCTTGCGAGGGTCATCATATTTTCTGCCTTCATGATATTTCACCGGGGTGATATCTTTATCATCGGGTGATCTTGGTTATGATCATCCTGATGATGTTGTTGAAGAGTTCTAAGTGCGACCCGATATTCGCTGGGGTCATCATATTTTGAACGTCAGGATGATCTTAGTCAATATCATCCTGATGATGTTGTATCACTTCTTGTTCGTTGTTTTGTCATCCTGATGATGATGACGTCATCCTTATCTCAGAGTGATATCTATTTCTCTGCCTATCTGCATCATGATATTTCCGAAGGAGGGGGTGATATTTTCATATCACCCGGGTATATGTTTGTTCCAGCGTCATGATGATGCTGATATCAAGGAGATATCCGCCTGCCGGCTTCGTGCATTATCTACTGGGGGTGATCTTTTCAAGCATCATCATATTCAGTTATCGTCCCGATCTTATAGTGGAGCTACAGTGCAACATGATTTTCGTGCATCAGGATGATATTTCCAAATATCCGGTTGTCTTCCGAATATCATCCTGATGTCGATATGATGATGACGTCATCAAGGTCCCGGGGGGGTCATATTTCTAACACTGATCATCTTGAGGAGATCTCCCGATATTTGCAAACATGATGATGACATCATCCGGATATGAGGAGGTGCGCAGTAGGCAGATATGATGATGACGTCAGCAGGATATGATGATGACGTCATCAGGATGTTCATCGGCCAGACTTTTGGTATAAGCTCAGCAGGAGGATGTTCCTCCGATGGATCAGGTTGTGCGGATGAAGGCGATTATCATGCAGTTATATTGCAATATGATGCTGACGTCAGGGTGATATTTCAAGCGACAGGATATCATGCTGCTGGAGGATGATGATGATGAAGTCTTATACTAGTGTCGTCAGGAGCAAAAGCACCGACATGATATATGCTCATGACCTAGTATATAAAGTGTTAATGAGGTTGCTGCGGGGTGCATGTGGGATAATTGTATCCTGCATTTTCGAAATATCATGATGATGAATCTCGGCGGGAAATGGTTGCGATCAACTGTTCGATGTTTTTCCCAAGGCCGCGGGTTGGTGCGCCATTAATGGCGATTGTTGCAGAGGTATGGGCGATGGCGTGGGCTGATCTAGTACCCGGTTGAAGATCTGGATCCCTAGGTGGTGGCGCAGGGCTCGAAAAATCTTCCTGTCTCCTCCCCTACCTGCTGCATTAATGTTTGAGTGCCATTTTTATGATACTGTGTATCTGGCGGGCTTTTTGGTCAACCTGGTAGTTAATGCTGAATACACCCTCCTGCTATATAATGCAGACGGTGTTATTCATTCAAGGTTGTTGTTGAAAGTTGAGGATTTTTGGCTCTGTAATCCAAAACCAGCTGATCTGGTTGCTCTGTACAGTCTAACTTGTGAGTTTATGTATCTCCTGTTGTACGACTTGGCATGAATCCACTGATTTCATGGTTGATCTTATATGAGTAATGCTATCTTAGCATGTGTTGTGTTAATTCTGTCTCCAGTATTGCATGTATTCTTCTTCTGGATCTGGATATTTGCGTAATGTTTAGATTCTAGAGCATAGAATTCCTATGTTGAATGTCTGATCTTTTAACTTCTGCTCAAGGGGCAGATTAAACTATTTTCAGGTTGAACATTGGGAAGGGTATACTGCAGTAGGGATGCCATAAGTAGAGATAACTTAACACTCTTCATTGGGAGATATCTGTAAGGCAGGTATCATGTGTATCCCCCTGAAATCCAGTTTTAGCTATTCATGCTGATCATTCACAGGTGTATGTCTACCGACTCCAAGCCCTGGATAGGCACCAATCATGCTGTGTTCTTGTGTTATACACCATGTCCAGCTTTGCATCCAAAATTCAAACTAAAACATTTCATACTTCCACCTGTTAGTTGTAGGAGTAGGATTAGGAACCCCCTGCATGCTCTCATACCCAACCAGACATCATGTCCAAGAATGTTGCCAGCCTTGTGATCTATCATACAGATCTTGGTCCATACATGAGAGTATTCTGCCTGTTGTTGTCAAGTTAGATCTTTCTATCTTTGAGCTAGTCAAGGTTACATCTTGAGTTATAGGGATACCCCCCTTGGTGCGGCAGAACCAGAAGTGAAGGGGAGGAGCTCACGCAACCTCCTGTATTCAAATGGCTGAATCTGCCTGTGCATTAGAAGTGGCAAATCCTAATGCTGATTCAAAGAAATGTCAACACACGCCACGTTGAAACTTAAAGAAACTGCGAGGAAACTCTAGCGGAAGCCGACACGTGGTGCCCTCCGCGGCAACGTTGAAACTTTGAGGGGCTACTCTCTGCCGCTAACATGTGGCATGTTCCATAGTGATCATTTTTAAAGGCCGATGGAATTTTGCAAGCCCACCAAAATGCCCATTTGAACTATCTATTGACTGAAACTTTGACCATGCATAACTTCTTCATTTGGACGAATTTCAGGGTGCTGTAAAAAGCAAACTTGCCTATTTTTTCAAGCTCTTTACAATGGTAAGGTTTTTTTAGGCAAGGCTTATGGGAATTTTTGCACTTTAATTTATAGGGACCCTTTCAAAGAGATTTTCAAGGAAAATATCAGGTTAACTGTTTGGCTTTGGACAGGGGCAAATAAGGTTAACACTAACATTGGAAGAAAATCCATGCAATATTAGCCGAGCTGATGGCTCAACAATGTGGATAGTAGGCACTTGGAAGAGAGTAGAAGAAAATGTTCTAGGGGTAAACAAACTATTGATTTTGAAGTTATTGCCATGAAAGAACCTTTTGATTATTTTAATGCACTATTAGGCTTACAATGGTTTGCCAATACAAATGATATAATAGACTCTAGGAAGGAGGAAATCTCTCTTGCAAATGAGATCATAATAGTCCATACACCATTAGGCACAAACATAAGTAATGCATACATAGAAGAGATACATTGAGAAGAAAATAGTAATGTAGCCTCCAAAATCTTGTATTCTCTAGCTAAGCTACCTAGATTGGAACCACTAGAATAACCCAACTTAGAGGGTGAAATAGGAATAAAAAGTGATAGTTATAGTACTGATAGTGAGGAAGTCTTAAATTCTTGTCTTATAGAAGAACCAGAGTTGAGAAACTGAAAAGTTATAGGGTTTAGAAGAGTTTTTATGATAGGTAGAATAGAAGAAAAACCACCACATAATATCACATTGAATGTAAACACACCACAAAGCATTGAGAACATATCACCATACCACCCTATAAACACCACTCAAAACTTACACCAGATAAATCACATTTCCAATGGTATTTCACATATCAAATTACCTAGATACTAAGGAATAGGAGACCTAAACACTTATTTGGAAGACATGGAAATAAATTTTGATAAAGAATACTTGAGATTGGATGCTTTGCAGCATACACTAGTTTGTAATGCTGCAAGATGGTCGAAAACACACAAGAACAATATTCCTTGGAGGAAAGTTTTTAAAATTTTAATAAAAACTAGATACTTACAAGAGGAAGGAGAATTGAAAATAATCCCAAAATATAATGGGACAATCCTACCAAAGGAACACTTAGACATATGCATAACTGTAACAAACAACCCCAATTTTTTTTCCAAAATATTGAACAATTGACAACCTATGTTAGCATAATTAAAACTCCTCCACACTTCTGATCACCAAGATCCCAATTAGGTGAGGTGAGAGCATAATGAGCTTTGGATTACAAATTAAAACATTATGCAACAAGAAAACATTCATCTGCATATGCAGGCATCCACAAACTGTGGGGATTCACCACTTCCAGTGGGTAAAGAACAAGAAAGAAAGATTACATAGCCATCCACTTACTCAGTGGGAATACTCCACTTATTCAGTGGGTGAGGTAAACAAGAAAGATAAAAGTTCTTTCTCCACACTGGCGGTAAACCATCCAGGGGTTATTATGTTTTTATACAACATAGAATGATAAAGGACAAAGAGCATAAGCTGAGAGCTATATCATATGGAATACAATATTCATCAAATTGTAAATGCAATGTGACTTGCAACTCACTATACCCTGCACAAGAAAGATGATGAAATTACATAAAACATGAGTTCCCAAGATGGAAATCTCTACATAAGGTCAATAATAGTCCAATCTAGAAACAAACAACCTTCTTACAACAGTATTATAACAGCCTGCATACTGTCCAAGTACCCATGTATACATCCATGATTAAATCTGCCATCAACATTCCATCACATCTCATACACAGCTGATACCATAAATCATATTCTAATCATTCCCAAGTCAAGACTAAAATCTATAGTTTTAATGAAATCAAACCTAAGCAGAAGTGCATTATACAAAGGCCACAATTCATGTTGTACGTCACCTAGAAACCAACCATATAGTCACAAGAAATACATATATAGTAGACTCTTTGCAAACTCCCAAAGTCATAGTCACATCTCATAGCACTCCAATAATTATCAAAGAAGACCCAATGATTAAAGCTTTTATTTTGAAATTCAACACATTCACCTACAGGTCTGTACGGCCCTGCCTAGTATGGATCCCCTCATAGAAAATTCAAACTACACCCAAACCCATAGAAAATGGTCTAAAAAGAAGCACTGATACATGACCAATACATTCCAAGTAGACTTTGCAGAGTAATCATTATTAATAATTTCTTATCAAAATTTCTCCAAACTGCCTTGTACGGCATAGCATGTACGGGTATCCCTTTAACTTCCAAAACACTGACCAAAACTCATTCAAATCAGCATGACTAATGGCTCCCAAGGGTCTTAACAATATTGTAATCAATAATAATTCCCAAACAACAAGTAAAGAATTTTGATTTGAATCGTACTACCCAGACAATACAGACTGCACATGTATGGCAACACTTGTGTGACTTCAATCTTCAAGAAACAAACTTCAAAATTTATTATTGTTAGATCAAATAATCAAATAAATACTCTCAATTCAAAATGATAAGCATGCAATCAGAAATCAACAAACTCCATGAAAGCACAATGACAAACTCTGTATGAGCTTGCTCCAATCTCTGTCTTTAGCACAATGGTGATTCCTGTATGAAACCACACACATCCTCAAGAGGGTTTTCGTCCTCAAGAGCATTCCACAAGAGGGTTTTCGCCCTCAAGAGAATATGGAAGAACATGCAGGTTCAATCCAACAGAGTAACAATACAAATCCAAGCATATCCAAACAATGAGCCCATCACCTCCTTTTATAACCTTTTTGAGGGAAATAAAATATTATTTCCTTTGTCCCTTCATATTTCTTCTCAACAAAATATAAAAATAACTCATTATGTGAGCACAACTTAAAGTCACTTTTTTAATTAAAAGCTCCTTTTAGCTCCAACGACCCCTTTTATCAAAATAAAGGAAATATTTGATTCGCAAGGTCCCAATATGATACATCCATGATTTAAAAATTTTCATCCCCTTTGCAATGAGCTATAACACTTAAGTGTTAAATGAACATTTCCCAACCTTTTTTAACTTAAGTGCAATAATTAATTGTTTAGCTCATTAAATCAACTGATTTTATAGAAAATCCCAAATATCACCAAACTACAAAATTAAGCATACCAACATACTTCATGATGTTTGGGAAGATTAATGATGCCTTCCAGGTGACTTTCTAAAAATAGAAAGCTCCTCCAAGAATCTTGGAGAGCAAACCAAAAGCCTGATCAAACTTCAGAAACCATCACTATAACCCAGAACATCAACTGAGCTCAAAGCCATGAAAAATAATCCATCTACACAAGGAAAACCCAAATAACTATTCTGCAAACTGAATCATGACCACTCCAAGAACATTGGATTTCTTCCCAAACATGTCAGATAGCCTCCAAGAGACTAGGAACAAGCACATTGTACACAAACATCTATGCACCAAAAAATGGGACATTAAAGTCCTCCCCGCTCAAGATTGCTTGTCCTCAAGCAATGCATGCTATCCAACAAAGATACCTGCATGATTAACAATAATATACTTGGATCCCAAATCGATGTCAAGAATGCTTCACACCATTTCTATTGTGCCACTCTGATATAACTGCAAACTGCATAGCAAGTACTCTACTTACAACTCTGAAACATTCTTCCAACCACACATCTTTTTGGATCCCAAACATCATTAACCCCAAAAATGAAAGAGTTAACAATCATTAATACAATTATCCAACATGAACATATTGTTGGGAACCAAAATCTAAAATGCTCCTCCAAAGAAGAACATAAATCGACTTGAACACAAGCTGAAAGCAACTCCGAATAGCCATGAATCACTTGATTTTCACCATCCAAAAGAGTAAAATTAGCTGAATTGCTTGCTCTTTTCAAGTGAACCCTTCTGTCATCCTCCCACAAAGAGCTAAAAACAACAAAAAGATCAATCTCATGGCTACAAAATTCTGAAATAATCTCATGAAAATCAGATTTTCGTAATTTTATAATGGGACACCCACAACAAAACTAAAATCTTATGAAAACAACAAGAAATTTAGGCCATCCATAACCAAAATGTATCAAGGTCATGACCAAAATTTCTCTCCAATCCATCATTACATATGCAAATGAACACTTATAATGGCTAATTGGATGAAGGACAACAGCTTCATGAGAGAAGTTTGACTTCAAAAACATCCATAAAACATTCTTACCAACACCACTATCCTCCACAGAACCCTGAGGATAAACTCCATTAAATGAAAGTATCTCATCAATGAACTTAACTCATTGCATACATAAACCTTATGCCAAACTTCAACAACTGATAATAACTTCCAATTGGGAAGTTTTTGTGCAAGGTAACATTTCATGAGTGCTCTTCACTAGGATCCCATATCCTGTTACTACCCTCCTCCATGTTACTAACATCAAATTGGTTCTCATCATTCAACATGAGGAGTGGATTGTCTTGAGTTAACTCAACTTCTATCATAAAAGGGAAATGATCAAATGATTGGAAGTTGTTCCCATCTCCATGTTTAGATAAGTCATCATATTGCTCCAACTCTACATCATCAAACTTAGGAGATTGTCCTAAGTCAATATCCTATTGGATCAATTCAGGCTCTTCAGTTACCAGCTTGATTGCATCTTCTCTTGCCACTATGTCTTGCTCCCTGAATTGATGGACATCAACAAGCTGATTTTCAGCTTCTAAGAGAGCCATCTTTGTATTCTCTAAAGAACCCATTGTTGATTTAAGCTTAAATGTAAGCTTATCAATTTCATCCTCTCTTCCCTTCAATGCTTCACATATTTTACCAACAAACTCAAGGACATGATCTCTATCAAAAAGTAGGTTCAAGTAATCAGATTTCATTGTTTTTAAAGCCTCTCTGACAGCACACCAATCTTAAGTGAAGATCCTCTTTCCCTGCCCATTTGTCTCTTTTCAACTTGGGCCCTCCAAATGTGATCCTCAACAAACTTATGTATGCAATCCAAGTGAGTTAAGGAATTTACAACTTTATCTTTGGTGACTAACAACTGATTCTTGAAATCAAATGTTACTTCAATAGTGGAGGATGATCCAAAATTTTCAAGAAGTTCCTCATCAACTAACTCTTCTGAAAGAACACTTGGTTCTTCAAATTGCATGTGAGATGAATCTTATTCTTCCTCACTTTGATCAAATGTTATGGCATCATCAAATTCATCAATAGCTAATTTAAAATCTTCATCAACATACTCTTCATCCTGGATTTTTGAGGAATCTATTAGTTCTTCACTTGGCATGGAAATTTCCACCTCATAATCTAAATTTACTTCACAATCATAGTGAAGATACTCCTCATTAGGTGTTGTCTGGAAAATTGCAGCAACATCAACTTCTTCAACTTTTGAGATTTCATTGTTATCCATGTCCTCAACAAGACACTTTGCTTCAATGTTCTTAGGCTCGCTTGCAAAGTCACCTTCTAGTAATCTATCAATCATCTTCAACTTATCCTCAAATATAGTGACATCTTCAAGGTCTTCATCAAATGAAGGACTTGCAAAGTCCAACACTTCTGGCTCACTATCTTCATCAAAGCAAGGCCCAACTTCACAATTTTCTGCTGTCAATTTTTCCAAATCAGCTAGCTCCTCAATGAATGCTTCTTGTTTTGTGACCTTCTCTTGATCATACAAAGACTCAAACTTATATCTCTTAGCTAACAGGTCTTCATCTCCTCCTTTGTTGGATTCCACCTCAATCGGAGGGAAAGAACATTAGGAAAGGTTGTTGGTGCATCATCTTTATTCTTGCATTGGTGGTTGGGCTCCCAAGAATCTTTACATAGGAAGCAAAGATTTCTTCTCCTAAGTTCATTCTTTTTGTTCTCATCCTTCTTTGAAATGGGATCATTCTTCTTCTATTGATTAGAAGGTGGTAACTTGGATTAGTTTTTGATCTTTGACTTGGGTGATCTCAATTCTAACCTCCTTGAGGTCACTTTCATCATCCGTTCTTCTTGACTTAGTTTAGGGGTCTCTAGCAATTCTTTATTGTGGACTCAATCTTTCTGAGATTTAACCAAGTTCTTTATGGAGCAATATTCAGCAAAAGACATATCAGCATGAAATTTAGGACCCAAAGACAACCATTCTTGCCAATTTGTCTCAGAATCCTCTACCTTTCTTGAAATGAGAGAGTCCTAGTTCTGTTGGCTGGAAGATGATGTCTCAGCTTTATAGTTGGTCTTTGCCATCAAAGTAGAAAGCTCAAGCTTCCATAAAGATATTCTCTTCTTCTCATATTCATTACTTGTCCTTCAAATGTAATCTACAAGGCCCTTGTTGTTAGGATCCCCCTCGATTATTTCCAAGAAAGCATCCCATGAAATATCATGCTTAAAGTCATCAGATAGGCCTTGATATTCATCAATGATTTTTAAGGCCTCTGGTTCATACCTCCTTCGATCTAAATTTTCTTGAACTACTCTTTCCAATTCATCCTAACTTTGCCTAAGAGAATCAAATAAAACATTTGTCTCACTTCTCATCATAAGAGAGGCCATAATCTAACAATCACTGAACAACCTCTTTCAACTGCCACACACTAAACATACATGCAAGTGTTGATCAATCACAAGCAAGGTTGATATTTTTGTTACTTAGCTGAAGATGTACAATAAGACAGATTCCCCAATAGGCTGGCAAGAACATACTAGCTCTGATACCACTGTAACAGACAACCCCAAAATATTTTCCAAAATATTGAACAATTGACAACATATGTTAGCAAAATTAAAACTCCTCCGCACTTCTGATCACCAAGATCCCAATTGGGCGAGGTGAGAGCATAATGAGCTTTGGATTACAAATTAAAACATTATGCAACAAGTAAACATTCATTTGCATATGTAGGCATCAACAAACTATGGGGATTCACCACTTCTAGTGGGTAAAGAACAAGAAAGAAAGATTACATAGCCATCCACTTACTTAGTGGGAATACTCCACTTATTCAATGGGTGAGGTAAATAAGAAACATAAAAGTTCTTTCTCCACACTAGCGATAAACCATCCAGGGGTTATTATGTTTTTATGCAACATAGAATGATAAAGGACAAAGAGCATAAGCTGAGAGCTATATCATATGGAATACAATATTCATCAAAGTGTAGATGCAATGTGACTTGTAGTTCACTATACCCTGCACAAGAAAGATGATTAAATTGCATAAAACATGAGTTCCCGAGCTGGAAATCTCTACATAAGGTCACTAATAGTCTAATCTGGAAACAAACAACCTTCTTACAACAATATTATAACAGCCTACATATTGTCCAAGTACCCATGTATACATCCATGATTAAATCTACCATCAACATTCCATCACATCTCATACACAACTGAGACCATAAATTAGATTCTAATCATTACCAAGTCAAGACTAAAATCTGTAGTTTCAATGAAATTAAACCCAAGAAGAACTGCATTATACAGAGGCCACAATTCCTGTTGTATGCCACCTAGAAACTAACCATATAGTCACAAGAAATACATATATAGTAGACTCTTTGCAAACTCCCAAAGTCATAGTCACATCTCATAGCACTCCAATAATTATCAAAGAAGGCCCAATGATTAAAGCTTTTATTTTGAAATTCAACACATTCACCTACAGGTTTGTATGGCCCCGCCTCGTATGGATCCCCTCATAGAAAATTTAAACTACACCTAAAACCATATAAAATGGTCTAAAAAGAAGCACTGATACATAACCAATACATTCCAAGCAGACTTTGTAAAGTAATCATTATTAATAATTTCTTATCAAAATTTCTCCAAATTGCCTTGTACGGCACAACATGTATGGGTATCCCTTTAACTTCTAAAACATTGACAAAAACGCATTCAAATCAGCATGACTAATGGCGCCCAAGGGTCTTAACAATATTGCAATCAATAATAATTGCCAAACAAGTAAAGAATTTTGATTTGAATCGTACTACCCAGATAGTACAGATTGCACATGTACAACAACACTAGTGTGACTTCAAACTTCAAGAAACAAACTTCAAAATTCATTATTGTTAAATCAAAGAATCAAATGAATACTCTCAATTCAAAATGATTAGCATGCAATCAGAAATCAACAAACTCCATGAAAGCATAATGACAAACTCTATATGAGCTTGCTCCAATCTCCGTCTTCATCACAATGGTGATTCCTGTATGAAACCACACCCAACCTCAAGAGGGTTTTCATCCTCAACATCATTCCACAAGAGGGTTTTCATCCCTAAGAGAATATGGAAGAACACGCAGGTTCAATCTAGCAGAGTAACAATACAAATCCAAGCATATCCAAACAATGAGCCCATCACCTCCTTTTATAACCTTTTTGAGGGAAATAAAATATTATTTCCTTTGTCCCTTCATATTTCTCCTCAAAAAAATATAAAAATAACTCATTATGTGAGCACAACTTAAAGTCACCTTTTTAATTAAAATCTCCTTTTAGCTCCAACGACCCCTTTTATCAAAATAAAGGAAATATTTGATTCGCGAGGTCCCAATATGATGCATCCATGATTTAAAACTTTTCATCCCCTTTCCAATGAGCTATAACACTTAAGTGTTAAATGAACATTTCCCAACCTTTTTTAACTTAAGTTCAATAATTAATTGTTTAGCTCATTAAATCAACTAATTTTACGAAAAATCCCAAATATCACCAAACTGCAAAATTAAGCATACCAACATACTTCATGATGTTTGGGAAGATGAATGATGCCTTCCTAGTGACTTTCTAAAAATAGAAAGCTCCTCCAAGAATCTTGGAGAGCAAACCAGAAGCCCAATCAAACTTCAGAAACCATCACTGTAACCCGAAACATCAACTGAGCTCAAAGCCATGGAAAATAATCCATCTACACAAGGAAAACCCAAATAATTGTTCCACAGACTGAATCATGACCACTCCTAGAACATTGGAGTTCTTCCCAAACATGTCGAATAGCCTCTAAGAGACTAGGAACAAGCACATTGTGCATGAACATCTATGCACCAAAAAATGGGACATTACAATAACTGTGTGGAAAGCCATGAATGAATATGAGAAAATATTGTACATACAAATGTTTTATTGGACCTTTACACTGGTAGCACACACTTGGTATATCAATCAAGAAAGGAGAACAGAAACAAAGGATTGGACAGAACTACAATAAGATATCATACACATATTCTCCTTTTAAAATTAAAAAAAATACATACACAATGCACTCTTGAAAATGAAGCAAATTATATTTAAACCAACCAAGGAAGATACAATAGACATATACCAATAAAATCCACCACTACCAAGAACAGAAGGAATATGAAAACTCATTGAATGGATGGCTAAAGAAAATTAGTACACTAAAAGGTGTTACATAACATATCAACAAGATGATGATGATCAACCAAAATTGGATATGGGAGTACACCAAGGGGAGAGAGAGATAGCATTAGAAAATGAATCAAAAGACAAATATTACGACCAACCCTTGAAATTTAGAGAGGAAAACAAAGCTACAACATGGGAGCCAAAATTAGCAAATATTGGTGATTATTGGGATGAAAAGGTGGTAATGCAAGTAGAAAAGATATTATCAGAATATGAGGATCTATTTCCCCATAGATTCACTAACTTAAAGGGGATCAAAGAAGAAGCAAGGGTCATGAAGATATAGCTGAAGGAAGGAGTAAAACCATAGAAGAAAAGATCCTATAGATTCAACCCAAACAAGAAGAAGAAAGTAAAGGTGGAACTGGATAAAATGATACTCTAGTAGGAATCATAAAGCCAGTAGAGGATGCAGAATGGATTAGTCCTATGGTTGTAAAGAATGAAAAGATAGGGGAGATAAGAATCTATATAAACTTTAGAGAGATAAATAAGGCATGCATACATGATCCATTTCCCACACCTTTCACAGGGGAGATCCTAGAGTCAGTGGCAGGTAGAGAAATCTATTCTTTTATAGATGGATTCTTTGGATACCACCAGGTGAAAATCAGAGAGGAAGATCATCCTAAGACAACTTTTGTGATAGAATGAGGCTCATTTATGTATACAGTGATGCTCATTGGACTGAAAAATGCACCAACAGTGTTTAGCCAAATAATGGTTAATGCATTCAAATGTTTTATCCATGATTTTCTAGAAGTACAAACACTCCACATGATGCTAAATAAGTGCAAAAGTCTCCAAATCTCTTTGAACTTAAAGAAATGCATGTTTTTAGCACCCTTTGGCACACTATTAGGGCATATCATATGCAAGGAAGGATTGATGGTGGACCATCTGAAAGTAATATTAATTATGACACTACCACCACCAAAGATAGCACTAGAGGTCAAAGCCTTCCCAGGGTACACCGACTACCACTGCAAGTTCATTAGAGGTTATGCAACAATAGCAACTCCACTGGAAGAATTGCTAAAGAAAAAATAAAGTAAAACTATTAAATGGATCGAGCACTATCAATAGTCCTTTGACACACTAAACTAGAATATTGTGGACGCACCAATCTTAATCTTCCTTGACTAGACATCACCATTCCATGTCTATGTAAATGCATCTAGCATAGCTATATGGGCAGTTATAACATAACCCAAAGGAAATAAAGATCACCCTGCATCATTTTCAAGTAGGAAACTTTCAAAGGCAAAAAAGAATTATACAACTACAGAAAAAGAAGCCTTGGCGATGGTGTATGCATTACAAAAGTTTAGACATTATTTACTCTCAACACCATTTACATTCTACATAGATCATGAAATACTTAAATATTTACTAAATAAACCTATAACACATGGTAGAATATGCATATGGTTACTCATGTTTAAGGAATTTGATTTCAAGATTATGGTTAAACCAAAGAGAAATAATCAAGGACTAGACTATCTATCCAAGATAAAAACTAGAGATGAACCAGATAGCCAAGAGGAAGATCTCCTTGGTGCAAATCTATTTAGGGTGACTGTGGCACCTGAGGAACTCCATGACATAGCAAGCTTGTTATCCACAAAAGAATTCCCACTGAATATTACACCACAGGAGAAATAGATATTATTACAAAAGTCTCTACCTTAAACACTCATAGAAGGTGAATTACATATAATACGGAGAGATGATATTATCATAAGAATAGTTTATGAACATGATTAGGAAGCTATATTGAGGGAAGCACATGAAGGTATATCAAAAGGGCATAACTCTAGAGAAGCAACCGCAAAAATGATGAAACTAGCAGGACTCTAGTGGCCAACCCTTAATAAGGATGACAAGAAGTATGTCAAACATTGTGATATATGTCAGCAGATAAGAAGACCTACTGCAATGGATGCAATTACATTAAGACCAGTGATAGCCCAAGTGCCATTTGAAAAATGGGCTATAGATTTTACATGACCAATTGATCCTCCTACAAAACACTAAAAAGAAAGAATTATCATCACAGGAGTGGAGTACTTAAAAAATAGGTAGAAGAAGAGACAACAAGAGATTGTACCACTAGGACCAGCACAAAGTTCTTATATGAAAATATAATTACACAGTACACATTTTGGTTTCCCATTAAGTATAACTAGTGATCAAGGGAAACACTTTGAGAATAAAGTGATTGTGGAGCTTTTTAAGAGTTTCATGATCAAACATAACAAAATCTCCCCATACCATCCGCAAGCTAATGGCACCAGCGAAGCATTAAACAAGATTATTGGGACAACACTAGAAAAGATGTGTAATGGCAATAGACAGGACTAACACATCAAAATTCTAGTGGTATTATGGGCATACCACACATCCTAAAAGAGCCACAAAATTTACCCCATTTGAACTAGTATATGGAATGGACGCCACACTACCAATAAACTTCATAACTCCTAATTTGAGTACCACATTAGCTTGGCACCTAAATGAAGAAGACTCACTAGCACACAAGATACAAGACCTAGAGAAACTAGATGAAAATAGATTACTAGTGATGTATAACTAGAACTTGGAGCATAAAAGGCAGAAAGCTTGGCATGATAGAAACCTACTGTAGACACCTAAAATTGACCATGGCCTTATGACACCTCCTAACCCACTTTCGACACCTTGTCAACATCACCTTGTATATCACTTTCCACACCTTCTGACACATTTGTGCTAGGTCCCCCTTTATCAAAAATTAATTAAATAAATCAAATTTATTTAATTAATTTTATCTATTTTCCCTTTTATCCAAATTAATTAAATAAATTAAATATTTATTTAATTAATATCCCACATCATTATCCCCCCTCTCTAATAATTAATTAAATAATTCTATTAATTAAATTAATTATTAAGAGTCACATGTCTCTCATAATTGATTAAATAATTTTATTATTTAATCAATTATCTCCCACTTCTCCTTATCTTCATCCACTTACCACAATTAATAAATGACTTACACAAAAGTCAACCCCACCTCTTAATCTCCACCCTTCATTTCAAAATCCATCTTTTAATCTCCACCATTCACATGAGATCTCATGTCGCCGATGACTAAGAGCATCTGCCATCACATTCTCTTTGCCCTGAATATACTTGACCTCAAAGTCATACTCGCACAAGAACTCCATCCAACACGTCTGCCTCGCATTCAAGTTTGGTTGCGTGAAAATATACTACAAGCTACGATGATCATTATGTAGCTCAAACCGATGCCCTAAGAGAAAATGCCTCAATCTCACCAAGGCATGCACAACTGCGGCTAACTCCAGATCATGAGTGGGATAGTTCAATTCATGATCTTTGAGCTTGCGAGACTCATAGGCAATCACGCGACCATCCTGCATCAAAACTACTCCTAAACCCTCCAAAGAAGCATCTGTACAAACAACAAAGTCCCCAGTAGGATCAGGAACTGCTAAAATAGGTGCACTGGTCAACTACTCCTTAAGGGTCTAAAATGCTGCCTGACACTGTTCTGACCAAATAAACTTCTTCCCTTTCCTCTGAAGAGAAGTAATAGGATGAGCAATCCTCGAAAACCCCATAACAAAATGGCGATAGTAGCTTGCCAAACCCATGAAACTGCGGACCTCAGAAACATTAATAGGTCTAGGCCAATCTATAATAGCTTGGATCTTCGAGGGATCCACTGCAATACCCTCTCCAGAGATGACATGGCCCAAATACTTCACCTCAATCTGAAAGAACTCACATTTTGACAAATTAGCATAAAGCTAATTTTCTCTTAGACACTGCAACACCTAACGCAACTGCTCCTCATGCTCCTCCATAGTCCTCGAATAGATCAATATATCATCAAGAAACACAAGCACAAACCTGTCGAGATAAGTGCGGAAGACACCATTCATCAAGCTCATGAAAACTAAAGGTGCATTCATCCACCCAAATGGTACTACTGTGAACTCATAATGTCCATAATGGGTACGAAATATCATTTTATGAATATCTACCTCAAATATTCACAACTGATGATATCCTGACTTAAGGTCAATTTTAGAGAACACCTTGGCTCCCTTAATCTGATCAAACAAATCATCAATCTAAGGCAAGGGATACCTATTCCTCACTGTCACCTTGTTGAGCTGTCGATAATCAATACACAGCCGCAAAGATCCATTCTTCTTTTTCACAAAGATCACAAGTGCTCCCCAAGGAGAGACACTAGGTCGAATGAATCCTTTGGCTAACAACTCCTCTAACTGCAGTCGGAGCTCCTTAAGCTCCTGAGTGGTCATCCTATATGGAGCTCATGAAATGGGCTATGCACTGGGTACAAGATCAATCCTAAAATCAATGTCATGCTTAGGTGGCATCCCTAGAATCTTAGAAGGAAACTCATCAACATATTCTCTCAATAGAGGATGATCATCTAGAGATGCCTCTCGACTCTCCTCCATCTCCAAGTCACTAACAGAAACTACAAAAAGCTGACATCCCTAACCCATTTATCTCTTAAGCTGCATAGAGAAAATCATAACTAGGGAAATAGGTCTCTGAACTCCTACCACCTCCACCTCTACACCAGAATCATCCACATATCTAACAGACTTATGTCGACAATCGATCACCACCCAATGGGCCTCTAACCAATCCATCCCCAACACTATATCATAGGAACCAAGTGGTAGAATAGGAAGGTCTATAGAAGTAGATAGAGAACCAATCCTCAATTCACACCCTAAAACTAGAGACTCAACTACTATCTTAGCCTCGGAAGCTAACTCAACCTGCCACCTATCATCCTACTTTGTTGCCACTAAGCCACAAAACTCCACAAGAGGAGATATAAACGAATCAGATGCACTAGAATAAAAAAGAATAGAAAAACCAATACCTCGCATGTGACCAGAAGTCTCCACCATGGTGCCCTGATGCTCTGCCTGTCGGTTATCCACCACTGCAAAGACTCTGTGTGACCTGCCTGCATCACCAACTGTTGGCTTAGATACTGTCGGTCGACGTCCAAACCCTAATGCACCCTTCTACGAGCACTGCCTAGCAATATGGCCCTATTGGCCACAAGAGAAGCACCCGGTGCCTCTACCGAAACCACCGTCACCCCAAAAAGTACTACACTACTAGAAACTGCCTCTACTCACTGTGGACTACATACTCTGAGCTGGCTAATCAAAAAGATTGCACTTATTGCACTACCAAGATTGGTCTTTCTTAGCCTAAAATCTATTACATTGTTGTGGCTGAAAATTCTACTGTTTGGCCTGAGAGTGCTACTGCCAACCACCATTTGAGGCTGCATGAGACCCTGAAGCCTAAGTATGTCCACCTCGCGAACCAAAACTTGAAGAAGGTGCACTACCAATATGCACCCCTGTATGTCCACCGAGTGCCATAGCCAAATTCTCTTCCACTAACCAGGCTTTCTCCACTGCTACCTCCATAGACTTAGGTTCGAATACTCGAACCCCTCCCCTGATCCGGGCATTCAAGCCACTGATAAAATGTTGCACCAACATAGACTCGTCATCTCCGATACCCACATACTACTTGAGCTCATAAAATATGCGCTCATACTGCTCAACTATCATGGCCATCTGCCTCAGCTCATGGAACTCATCTGTGCGACATTGCCCCCATTGGTCAAATAGAAAATAGGCTCTGAATCTCTCTAAGAACAACTCCCAAGACACAGTGCTAATGTCCAAATGTAAATTCTACTCCTCTAGCCACCATCAAGTCGAAGTGAACCCTCAGAGATGTAAAATAGCACATCTAGCTTTGGTGTTTCTTCCATAAGGATGCATGGTGAAACACCTACCTAAGTTCAATATCCAAGTCTCTACCTCAAGACCCCTACCAGCTACATCAAAGATGGGAGGGCGTGCTCTCAGAAGATCTCTCATATGGCTAGCTAGTGTGGCCTCCTGTTCAGCTGTCAACTCTCTACGCTTGGGTGATCTCTCTCTCTCTCTCTCCTGAGGCTCCAGCTGGTCTACCTACTGACCCCCTCTAGGCTGCTCAACCTCCTGTCTAGGACCTAATCAGGCAAGAGCCTCCTCAAGTAACTGTCGTAACTAGGCTCCCTCAGGCTGGCCCTGACCCTCCATATTTTGACCTTTGCCTTCATGGTCACTCTCATGAGGAGGAGGTGTACCACCTCCACCTCTCCCATGACCCCTGCCTCTGCCACAGCCTCGGCCCCTACCTCTAGGCATCTACCTACATCACCAAAAGATGATTTATTATACACAAACAGGAAAACAATAGTTAATCTATAGAGTTTAAGCACTAGGTCACATAATGGGCTCAATTATAACCAAAGTAACTAGTGTCTAAACTTGGCTCTGATACCAAATGTGATGCCTCATCATGCAACCCTAGAGTGTTAGACCAACAAGTGCAAAATTTACAGAAACAATTTTTTTTTTGAAAGCAAGAAATTGCAATAACAATAACCAACGATATCATAATACACAACATAAAGAAAAGTGCACTTCTAACTTCTCTAGGGAAACATCACTGCATCAATAGATCATAAAAGTCTAAACAACACAAGAGATAAACATCATACTACTATAGATAAGAACCACTGTTACATTGCAAGGAAAGTTAATTTTATAAAGTTATAGTACAAGATTACAAGACCGATCATATCAGTTACAAATGAGTACATATAAAAGTATACAACAACTCTGATGTTGTAAAGCAATCTAGAATAGGATCACTTCTGCACTGAACTCGATCTAATTCTCCAAGAAGACCAATGGATAGCTCTGCCTCCCAACCATGTGGAACACTGAGGTCCACCCCACCGAGCTAGGAGATAACAATGAGGTTCTGCTAGGACAAGGTTACAACCAAGAACATAATCAGAGGATCCAGACTCCATGTAGACAAACAAGACATCTAGACTGCATAGACCCGACAGTACTCCACAAGACAAACCAAACATCAAGCTAAGATCAAACAAGAAGACAAGACTTCACTCCAGAGGTAACAACCAATAAGAAGCAACTGAACTTCGTAAGGAGAGTGTCATCGCATGGTCCTAGCATGGGTTACCCAAGCTATCTCTCACCAGAAGCTGGCCCCCATCTATGGTTACCCTAGTAGCCTCTCTATCGGCACCAGCCCCATAGGGTGACACATGCGGAGCTGACATGTCCTCTCATGAAGATGAGGGGGTTGACCTTGCCAACTAGGCCTTCTCATCCCATCCTTAGCCTGCGAAAGCACTCAAGGCATGGGTGAGTTATTCTTATTTATCTTGTTATGTGTTTTTCTACCCCAACCCTCCTAATTACATTATTAAGTTTCCACTTGCTTACAACTTCCATGGGGTTACCCAGGCGGCCTCTCACTAGGCATCGGCCCCACTATGAAATCCACTCCCTTAGCATTCTCTGATTGATCATACATACAAAAAACAAGGATAAGGGTCACAAATCAATTTTGACCCATAACATACACCATTCACTAGGCCACAACAATAAGTCCTTTGATTCCCTTCAAAATTTGAAGCAATACAATCAAGAAACCAAACTGATACAAGTAACAAGACCAACGGTTAAGCCTTTGGAGTCAGTAATGGAGTTCTTAACTAGATTACCACAGTACCTTTCCCAACATGGAAACTAGGTTACAACGACCATGCCCATAAAAGAAAATCGACAAGGGATCAAGAGAAAGAAAATAACACAACACCAATATACCCTTGCTGCTATACCACACTGGAGTCTAAGGTGACAAGTCTCTGGAGTTACACAGATCTAACACGACTGTCAAAATCAACTAACCACACATGAAGCTTACCAACTTGACCTCCTATTTGACTCACATGCTCATCGTTGCACTAATTAGACAAAGCACAACCACAAGACTCAACATAATTACAATGATCCAAAAGCATCACTAGTATACTTCGGTTCAAAGTCAACAATAACATCAGAGAGTATATAACAAAACATTAATCAAGCTATTTTACTATAGACTCAAGAAAAGGGCTTAATTTCTCTCTTAAGTTTAACTCAAAGATTTACTTATGCTAACACATTCAATCCACATCACACGGCTCTAAAATTACAACTAGATCATCATTTTCCAATTATTCTATTCAAGTTATAGAAACAACAAATTCGTTAAACTTTATCACTCTAACACGAATAAGAGGTACCATAATATGACCACCAAAATTCCTAAATTACGGTGAAAAATAAACATCATGGATAATATTTAAAGTTCAAAAGTAATAGGTCCTAACATGAACTATTAGGATGACATAAATGTGCTACAATTTACAATCATGGTTAATCAAATGACTAAAAAAATAATATTAATTACTTAAGCTAAAATGCCAACTACCAATCATCAATCTACAAGGATTACACCTATCTAAGGATGGTCTCTTCTACTAAAATAAGAAAAATCACATTGCAAGAAAGAATGAATTTTAAAACTAATCTCCTATAGCACTATATTTCTTATCAATCTTCTAAATTTTAATTACTTTGAATAGTTCAAGAAATATTATGATTAATAATAATAACAATTAGATACATAAGTCTTAATGCTTACTAAACAAGGCTTTGAAGTATTTATGGTTTCTAAACAATTACATAAAAGCATTTAAGACAAATAGAAATTCCTATCACTAAAAATCCAAGATCACTACTAACTCTAAAATCTATCCAATCAATTATTAACCCCAAGGAGTCATAGGGTCGTCTGACCTACTGATTTAATCTAGTTGCACCTAAAAACCAGCTTATAGTTAAATATATACAAGCTACAATGTTAGGATAAATCTCTAAGAGCAATATCAACATGTCATCTATAGTAGGCATGAGCTTTGCACAATCCATAGAATGAAGAAGAATTGCTTTTGGATTCGACTGCGTGTATTCTTTTGATACAAAAGAATACACGTAGTCGAATCCAAAAGCAATTCTTCTTCATGTCATCTATAATTCTTTCCTATACACTTTCAACCCATTACTATAATCCTATTCAATTTTCCTAACAAACTACTACTTCAATTTTCATAATGATACCAATGTATTATCCTAAGCGTGTGGATTCTATTTATCATGCTACCACTGCAATTACTAATAACCTATCTATGAGGAAAAATATATTTGTTTTCTATTCATAAGAGCCTCCCCTACGAACTGACTAACTAAGATTCCAAACCAAGCCATTTCGATCTACATGAATATTGCTATAAAGGTTGACTATTCGTTGTACCTACGACAACTACAGTGCTAGACCAAAAAGTGACTACAATGAAAGAAAGTATATCATTCCTTAAATGCATGCCAACACAGATCACTGGTCTGCTGAAGGTAACTCGCAGATAGAGAGGGATCTTTCTAAGAAAGAACTTCAAATCTATCCTAAGACATGCACGCCGACCCCACAAGGAAGATTTGTTAAAAGGATTAGCATAGAAAGGTTTGAAAATTGAGAAGTGAGCACTCTATTCATTCCTACCAACAAGGATATCATAAACAACCTACAGAGGTTTATAATAGAAATTTTCTGGCAGAGAGAGTTGGTAGCATCCGTCGACAAGGCTGAAACTCAAAAGGCATTCGTGAAATGGCTCAAGAGGATACTCAAGCTCAGGTGAAGAAATTCTCATTTCTAACAGTATCTATCTTCTAATAGAAGCAAAGATATTAGGTTCAAAAGGAAGAAATGGAATCGTTGAAAGGCTAACACTCGGTCAAAATTGCTGGCTCACCCACAGGGGAAACATTATATGCAAATCGGTTAGACCATATTAAGCTTTTATCCCCATCTCTCATGATATCATGAGGAGGCTTGAGTAGAGGATTTAGATTTTATAATTTGAAAATATTAGCTAGACTTGCAAGAGGAAACACAGGCAAGACACATGAAGTACAAGAAGATTGACTCAAAATTTGCCATTCCATGGGCTTAGATGCTTACAAGATATGAACAAAAAGGAATCCGCTGCAAGAGGTTTACAAAGGTGACAATCAGCATTCGAAGGACAAACAACATAAAGATGTTATGGGCGAAGAAAAGAAAGCTGGGATGCCCCATCAATGATGGTAAAAACACTAGCGACTTAAAGATAGTTGCAGGTCAAGAGATCATCTATGTCATCCCTAAGACAGGGTGCAAGAAGAAACACAATAGTTTTCATTGGTGACAAATGATGAGCCAAAAGAAAATGATTAAAAGGTCAATGGGTACGCTCACATGCAACAATTTAATTATTTTGTTCTTGATAGGTCTCCTCTGGTACAAGGACTCAAGAGGGCCAATTTAAAAGTCTGAAATAAAGGTGAACAACTACGGTCATGGAATAACAGTTCACTTCCCACATGCATCAACACAAGAGAATTACTTGGCTTAGCAAAAGTTTAGATGGATAGGGAAAACATAGAGTGACAAAAAGGTCTACCAACAAAGCAAGAACTGAGGAATGGTTTGCAAAGCAATAAGTTACAAGGACAAGAGTGAATAACATATCAATTCCATACCAGAAGCCCACAACAAGAAATTTAATGCCTCATAGCATACAAAGACAAAGAAATATAGAAATTCACAAGACATACCCATAGATTTCATGCTCCGGAGTCGAATCTTCTTTCAGAATTTCCTTCCCTTTCTCCTCAAGATATTTCTCTGAAGCATCCTTTCCCCAAAACTCCCAGAACGAAACATAACCACAGACATAAAAACCCTCTCACGCCAAACTTCCCCGAGACCAAAAATAGGCAGCAACCATTAATTCTAGTAACCCCCAATCAGTTACACAATCCCTCTCCATAAGGGAAATTTGAAATTTTACTTAACATAGAGATTCTCAAATCTCCAAATATATCCGACAACTATCAACATTAAATTATTCACCCAAAATATATTTTAAATCAACTATTTACTAATTACCTCTAAAAACAACTTAAGACTTAAACATTTAAAACATTACAATAACTAATTTTGTCAATAAAAGACTTTACTTCAACAATATTTCAATTTTTTACGACTATGCAATAATACTATAAGATTTAGCATAATAGTAACAAAGAACACATAGACATAACTTAACAACTCGACAATGTTCCACAACTCATGATGACCGACAACAAGAAATAAGGAGCAACGTCACATCACGACACATGACTACAATAAGGACTGAAATTGCCCTAGCAAAATAAACCTCATGTTATCTCTGTCACATTATCCATGGTGTAGGGTCCGCTCAAACCTGCTAAGTCAGGTGGAGACGAGGCCCAGTACCTGTAACCTACGTGAAAGCCAATGTGAAAGCCAATGGGTTATATATGATCAACTATATATGTATATATCAACACACACCGAGATAGAGAATCGCGGCATAGTAGGGTGCTCAATCCGAGCAGTACTACACCGTCCCTACTTCGAAACAAGACTATAACTATTTCTATATAAAATCATATGCATAAACATGATATTATCAAATCATCACTAAACATGTCCATCTCATCATAACAACAATACCATCATAATCTTATTCCACATGTCAGAATTAGATCAGTCGAATAAAATTTGTCACAATCAGAATAAGCATAAACCATAATCTCAATAGCTCAAATGTCTTAGAACTGTCTGGATGCAAAGAAAAATCTAACTATCTCAAATCAAGCAGAGAGTAATGCAAAACTGACAACTATCACAAGCCAAAAATGAGGGGGCATTACAGAAGTATTCCTAGTTAGATAGGAATATGGCTAGGTATTCTATTGTATGGGCCTACACTGTGAAGACACACCCACTTGATTAAATCTAGGTTTGTTAATGTGCCTGGCATGTTTTCTATGTGCTAAAGCAATAAAATACATTTACCCTTTTACCTTGAAAGTTTAGATTAATCATTGTGTCTATTTGTATTCTAATCTCTTGCCAAATCCTTAAAATATCACAAAAACTTATAGAACCGTGCATTTGACTACAATTTAATTCCTTCACCTACACTTTAGCACCTTTGACCCATATCCACGTGCTTTTGACTAGAAACTTAGTGCCTTTGACTTGTGCTTTAGCTCTTTTGATTACTTTACCACATATGACTATACTTCAACACTTTTGGACTAAGAACCACTTAAACACCTAACCAAACAACTGCAAAACCAAAATCAAATTGTCTTTAACTAGGACAACCATATATTTGACCTAGAATCATCCATTATCCCTCCCATCTTCAACCTTCACATCAAAACCATACCTTTTCACCATCCACTTTATCAAAATTTCATTTCCATTTTGGAGTTGAACCTATCCTTGAGACTTTGATCAAACTATCATCACACATTTTGGACCTATCCCTCATCAATCTTTATCCAATCCATCCTCTCCAAAACCAAATTTGTTAAGAGTCTAATCTAGACTTTTTTATCCTCCTAATTTGAATTTTGCTTAAGAACTTGTCTACCTCATGTAGTGTGTGAATTAGTCATAACAACCTTTGGATAACTTAGCTTAAGAACCTTGACTACTCTTAAGTTAGTGGACTCCATATCCCATTTTTATTGGGCTCTTGTTTATCCCAAGTAAAATAATCCTTATCCTCCTATTGCTTAGGTTCTCGTCTACCCTAAGTGAGAAAGGATAAAATCCTTTCTATTCACCAAAAGATCTAGATTTTACTTCAACCATTTTGGTTGTACCCAAAGTATCCTTTAGATTATCAAACCCCATCCAAAGTATCCTTCAATCATCCAAATCATCCATTATCAAATCAATTTGGTCCAAAGTCCTTAAAACAAATCACCTATCAAAGTCTTTAAGCCTAAACATCTCCACAAATCATTCATACTTCATCTTTCAAATCTCTCATCCTCATCCTAGGTCACTTCCTTGTATGCCCATAACAAGTTTACAAGCAAAGAAAATGTGGTCAATTCAACCAAGTGGAATATCTGAAGATATTTGGAATACAAATGGCTAAGGGGAGGGTACACTCTCTTCTCCTACCCAAACACTACATGTTACAAATGAACCCAACCAAGATCAAGATATGATTGATTTTACCCAAAATCCTGAATGCATGGACATGGTAGACCAAATTCTTAAATCTGGCCCAAATCACTACCTTTCCTTCTTACTTCAACATGGTGCCAAGTTTCCTAGTGACATAAGCACCTCAAACATCCCCCAACAAAATCCTCCAACTTCAAACATCATAGACAACATCATAGGAGGATCCCAACATCAACCTTCCCAACCTCAACCTCCCAACAACCAAAACATCCCATCCACATCCCAGACAACTAATATCCACACTTCACAAATTTGTATCAACATCTGAACCAACACCAATCGATCTAGTGTCACCACTAGTATTCCACAACTCAATCCCAACACCATAGCATTCTTGTCCCAATTCATTTCCCAACCCCTAACATCTATTTCAATGACCCATGTTACATCATCTACTCATATCCCTCTAAAGAATACACAAACATCTATTCCACTAAACACAACATCAAATTTTCCCCCACCCCTCAACTCTTACACTCCCCCCACCCAATAACTCCCAAACATAAGTCTCATAATTTCTACAACTCTTATCCCAAAACCAAGTGAACACAACTCCAACACCACCCACTTCCGATTTAGCATGCCAACTTCATGATTTCACCAAGAGGATAGATAACATGCAAAATGGACACAAAAAGAAACAATACTCCTATGAAGATATATGTCCCTATTCTTTTGATAGATCCATTATCATAACCCCCTTCCCCCCAAATTTTGAAACACCTAAATTTGGCAAGTATAATGGGAAGGGTGATCCTAGAGAACACCTAAGGGAATTTTACATCACTTTCCTAGATGTCACCTATAATGATACTTGTCTCATGCGACTCTTCCCTAGAATCTTAGGAGGCCAAGCTATTGAATGGTTCTCACACCTACCTCATGGCATCAAAACCTTCCAAAAACTCATAGAGAAATTTGTCACCCATTTCTCTTATAATATAGAGCATGAGGTATCCATGACAAATTTTTACAACACAAAACAATGAAATGGAGAAACCTTTGCTTCCTTCTTGCAACACTGGAGGAATTTAGCAAGCAAATTCTCTTGGCCTAATCCTGAGAAACAACTCGTAAACATTTTTGTTCAAAATCTAAATCAGGAAATGGCCTTTCATCTTCAAATCCATTGCACCACCACCTTTGAAGAGGTTATTGAGAAAGACGCAACCATTGAGAGAGAACTTCTTTCTAAAGTGGTGGTCAAGATTTATAAAGATAAAGACAACAATAATAATAACACCCAATCCAATGAAAAACCCTAATTTTGGGAAAAGAACAAAAATGTTGTTAATGATGGTGTAACAGATGTTAAGAATGTTCAAAATGTACAAGCACCTATACCATCTAAAACCAAAACCAACAACAACAACATAAACATACTTAAGGGGCAACCTAAACAAAGCTCTGTGCCTAGATGAAAATTTGCCTCATTGGGGGAACTAATAGAATCTGTTTTGTACAAGTTGGTCCAAGCAAACCTAATCAAGATTCCTACCATTAGGTCCTATGATGATAATCAAATTAGGGCCCTCATGGTTAAATGAAAATTATTATTTTGAATACCATAGGGTCTATAATATTTGACTATGGAGATATCCACCTAAGATCTAGAAGCCTAATGGAAAGCACAAATAAAGAGAAGATCAATATGACAAGAATAAAGTGCATTCCTATCAAAGAATGCAAATACAATAATATACAAGATTACATTATGATATGGCATACCTTTCTTATAAAGGCAAGGATGAGAGATAAGATGTTGTAGTCATGTGGCAAGTGTCTTAATCCTATGACATGAGACAACTAGATCATATGTGTAGGATAAGATAACTAGAGACAACTCTCAACATCTAGAAACAACTAGACTGCTTCCTAAGTCAACTTAACATGTGAATATGTGTGTGAATATTATTTAACTAATAAATAGTTAAATAATATGAATTATTCACACAAAAAGGGGGAAAATAGCTAGTAAATACCAAACTAGATATGAAACACCCCTATTCACACTAACAGGGTCAAGGTCCACAAAACATCCAATTGTATGAGATTAAGGAATTTCATACAAGACCTTATTGATAGAGATGAAATTGATGTTAATGATTCTTCTAATTTATCACCTAATGAAGACCTAGGTTCACACAAAGATCCTCTTCCATATCATGGTAAAGGGAAGTCTTCCAATCCAAATAATACCAATAATGTTAATGTGCCTTCTTCTTTTTATGACTCCATTGTGGGTTGCATAGAAGAATGTTCCATCACATAGCCACCATTACCATCAAATCAAAAGCTACTAATTGTGTCATTACCACAGGTCATGGTTGTGTTACTCTCCAAGGAGCCCCATCTTCTTTCAAATCCCATGCTAGCTATGATATCCTTGATCACCTCGACAAAATTCCTATCCAAATTTCTATCTTGGAGTTGCTTTGCACCTCACCAATTCATAAGGATATCCTTGAAACAATATTACAAGAGACACATGTTCCAAATGACATCAATGCTGATCAATTTCAAGCCATGATAGGGCACTTTTCTTCACAACATGACCTTGTATTTTTAGAAAAAGATCTACCAACATCTAACCTATCCCATAATGATGCTCTACACATCAAAGTCTGCATCCAAAAACATACAATCAAATTATTCTTGATAGATGGTGGGTCTGGCTTGATTCTTTTCACTCTCAAATTAATAAAGTAATTGGGATATTGTGATGCTGTTGTAGATTCTCATAAAAGTATCACAATAAAAGGATATGATGACACCAAGTGTCAATTAGAAGGAATAATCAAGCTACCTATTCAAGTGGGACCTATAATTCTGGAAACCACATGTCAAGTCCTTAACCTTGACCTCCCATAAAAAATTCTTGTCAGCCACCCATGGATTCATGCCATGCAAGCCATTCCATATACTTTCCATCAATGTGTCAAATTTCCCCACAGTGGGACATAAGTCATCATATATGTTGATCCCCACCCCTTCCAATATTGTAGATTCTTGGAAGGCCAATATAAAAACTTTAATCAATGTCCCATCAATGATGTCGTCAAACCATCCCCATCTTATGTCAACCCATTCACACTCACAACATCCTCCAACTCACAATCCTCCATCCTCAAGGTCAAAGTCAAAGTGAGTGACATAGGTTGTGGTGAGTATAACCTATATGGTGCCTTTTGTTTAGGGAAACTCTGACCTTCCCCCAAATCACATGGGAAGTTGAAAACTTCTAACTCAATGGCCACAGTGGTCATAAAAGGTAAATTTTAATGTAGGCATCTTATGGATCAAGATGTTCTTGAGGATGTCTCATCATGATTCTTTAAGACAAAGAAGAAAATGTTATCTCCTTAACTCTAGAAATATATGGAAAAGGTCTTCGCATCATCCAAAACATGGGTTACAAAGGTCATGGAGGATTGGGACTACATGAACAAGGTACTATTGAACCCATAAAATCAACACAAAAATATCATCACCAAGGCCTTGGGTTTGGAACACCTAAACCTATATCTTCAGAACTCGAATGTATACTCAGTGAGGTAGCCAAAGCCTTTCCCACTATTGAGAGCAATAATAGAGGGACCAATGAAGACTCTTTCAAGCATATCACCAACCTATTTTAGGAAGTGTCCATTCCTACCCTATACAACCTCTCATCCATGCAATCCACATCCAATGATCTTCCCCTCGTCTATCCCTAGCTAATATATTGGGACCAACAAGGGTGTCTTGTCCTCGATATCATCCAAAATGACGAGGCCATTGCAAAAATAATGGGACTAAGAGAACACATACCCCTAGGACATCACAAAGTAGGGTATGCCATTGAGTTAGACACAACTACGTACTTCAAGGAGACCACCAAGTTCCTTAGTCACAAAAAAGTAAAATATAAAAAGAATAACATCCCCTAGTGAAAACCACAATGTGGCACTTTTGGATGACAAAAAAGTAAAAATAAAGGACATATCCTTTGGTGAAAACCTCTCTGAGGTGCAAGAGGATGAGGAAATTGGCCTCCCTAATGTACCAAAATATTACCAAGAGAAATTTGCAATCTTGGTTGAAGAAGCACAAGAAGTAAATTTAGGAACCAAAGACACACCCAAAATCACTTTCATAGTAGCATCATTAACCCCATTATAATAGATAGACTTCTCAATATTCTTAAAACAAAGAGCTAAAGTTTCACATGGTCCTATGCTGACATCTCTGGTTTCGATCTGTCACTTATAGTACATCATCTCACAATGTATCTTGATGCCAAACTTGTAAAACACAAGCTTAGAAAAATGAATCCTTAAATAACACTTCTAGTCAAAGCTGAGCTTCAAAAAACCACTAGAAGTCAGATTCATTCACCACATTGATTATCCTAAATGGGTGTCCAATATCATTTCAGTAGAAAAGGTCACTGGAGGCATACATGTTTGTACATATTTATGTGATCTTAACAAAGCATGTCCTAAAGATGACTTCCCATTGCCAAACATTGACATTATCGTAGACGTAACTACTGGCCAGGAGATGTTATCTCTTATGAATAATTTTTCTAGGTATAATCAAATTTGAATCACCAAGGAAGATCAACACAAGACTCCTTTCATATGTGCTTGGAGTACCTACTATTGGCAGGTCATGCCTTTTGGCCTTAAAAATGCTGGGGCCACCTATCAACACACCATGATAGTCATTTTCCATGATATGTTGCACAAAACAATGGAGGATTATGTTGATGACCTCCTAGGAAAGTCAAAAAAAAGTGAAGGCCACATTTATGTCTTAGTAAACATCTTTGATCGCACAAAAGAATATTAGGCGTGCCTTAATCCCAAAAAGTGTGTCTTCGAGGTTACTTCTGGAAAACTCTTGGTTTACATAGTATCTAGACGAGGCATTGAAGTGGATCCAACAAAAGTCAAAGCTATAGTAGAAATGCCTCCACCAAAAATTTTGAAGTGCCTACATAGCCTCCAGGGAAAACTCCAATCCATAAGATGCTTCATAGCACAATTAGTAGATAAATGCCATCCATTTCAACATCTCCTTTGTAAGAATGTGGCATTCAAGTGGGATTCCAATTGTCAGAAATCTTTTGATCAACTATAATAGTGAATTGGATGATATCACTATTATAAATTACAAGATATAGGTAGCCACCATGATTGAATACTAGAGTAGAGTATAGTGAAGGATCAGTCACAGTTGAGAATAAAGGAAGAAGTTTCTTCATACCATCTTATAAGTCTTTGTATTGAAGCATAATGCATAGTGGAGTACAATGAAAAGTGAGTCTATCATCGGCTCATAAAGTCATAAAGATCATGGAGGATACATACAAGCAATCATAAATACCATTGAACAAGCATTAGAGGTCAATCCCAAGGAGTATATCTTACAGGTATTATATAGTGATGCACATATTTTGTTGAGAATTGATAACATCTTAGAGAAAATTGAGCAACAATCACCCAACATCATGGAGCAATCACTTGTTAGCATGAAATAGTCACGTATCATAATGAGCAGGCAACAGTATCGTTGACAATCATATCAACAAGTTTGGGATAGTCATACAAAATGACTAAGATCGGTCATAAATAGCTGTCATAGCTATCACAACATCCTCAATGACTGTCATAGGAGCAGTAAATAGATGAGACAATCATGAACATTGAAGAATAGCCAAGATTAAATGGTCATCATCATAAAGGTTGCAGCAATACACAATATACAATGATTAAAAGACAATGATATCTTGCATATGCAATAATAGATAGATAGTCTGAGAATCAGTACAAATCATGTTATACAAAGATATCAGATGTCAAGGTGTTACAGTCATCATTAAGACACCATTGCAAATATATAGAAGCTAGGCCTGCACAAGGAGACAGGTGTATAGTCAAAGAGGAGTGCCATTCAAACAGCAATAGCACATGAGAGAGAAACAACATAAGATTCAAATCTCAATAGGACAGCTAATGTCATGAATGCTACAGTACAGTGTAGTCCACAAGTAGGTCACAAGTAAATAATGACAAAGTAACAACTGTATTCATGTGTAAAATGAGAAGTTATATATATGAAATGAGCAGCCATAATGCATGCAAAACATGGCAAGAACAATTATGTGAATGAATGCATCCAAGAATCAAGCTTAAATATCATCCACTTCAACAGTCAAAAAGACCCTAGCCCGGGCAAATAAAAATAGGACAATTATTTACCACTGTTGTTTTGAATGAAGTGTAAACTTGCTAGGTGGTGTTTGACCATCAAAATGGATGATATTTAAACATAGAGGTTTTTTGCAAAGGTGAAGCAATTGTTTCAGACATGTGGACAACCTCAGTGAGTAGTATAGTCACAAATAACAAAGGACGGTCATCAAGTGAGCAATGAAACTACTTAAATAACGTGCAGAACTAAGTCATTTGCATCATGTTTTACATTATCTATTGGATGTCACCTTATTATTACTTGTTGTTCATACCATATGAAATGCATACATTTGGATTACTATCCATCCTAAGTACAAATAATAGTCCACTGCCTTATATGGTCATCACTATCATGAATAATAAGCATTTGTTAAATGGAATCACAGTAGGACAAGACAACCATTGTCAAAATGTTCATGTTATGGATAGCACAGTGAGTTGAGAAAATGAGAAACCCTTTGTGGGTGCAATGGATGCCATGAAATTTTTTATCTGTTCTTATAAAGAAAACACAAAGGGACTCTAGTGGAACATAGATGCAAGAGTTTAAGAATAGATATATCCATATGGACAATGTGTTTAGTGCCTAAGTGGAGCATATGAGACAATCATCATAGCATGAGGCACTATTTTATGCAAGTTTCCAGAATATGAAGAATACAAAAGAATAGAGCCTTTAAGCCGTGGGTTTAGGGTAAACCCAGAAGAGAGATGAAAAAAGCCCCAAATAGCCCAATGGTCAAGCCATAGCCTACTTAAAACATGTGTGTAACAGGAACAAATCTTTTTACCATTTGCAAACCCACGACCTTGGTCATTAAAAGAAGCATGAAGGCCTAGTTCAAAATATCAATGGCCGAGCTTGGAATTTCAAAGCCAAGTTAATGTAATCCAATAGAATCAATCATTCTTTTTAGTGAAGTGAAGAAATACAAAGAGGTAGCCATGAATCAAGGAGGAAAATCAAAATAAAGCCATATTGAAATCCTGTAGCTACGCTTACAAAAATAGAAAGTTGAAGGGCGATATCTTACCACACAGTCCCAGTGTGTATCATTGCAGAAATTCTCTAAGAAGACTCGAGTTCAACCCTAGCATGGCAGCGCCCAAGTCAATAGAGGAAAAAGCATTGAGTGCAAATGAAATGGAATCCAAAAGGCCACGGCCTTTTGTTATTAGGATTTCTTTTACCCTAATGTGGCTGATTCATTTAGGATGCATTTTTGCCTTTATTTTAAACCATTTCATGCTAATTAAATACCTTTGCACATGTTTCATACCTAGGCTTTATGCCTTAGTATTTTATGATTTTTGGAGAAAATCATATGGCTATGTGCCTGAGTTTTTGTGATTTTTTCCTTAGAATATTTCATACTTGGCAAAATTTCAATAAAATCATACTTGCCTTGTATTTTTTGCAAAAATCAAACTAGAATCAAAATCAAGGTAGGTCCCCTTTCTATTTTACACAGTCGAAGCTAGAAAAAAACATTTGTAAGGCCTTATTAAAATTAATGTTTTATAAATTGCTTTAATAAGTGTCAATAAAAATGTAGTAAAATAAAGCAAGCGTTGAGTAGAAACTTTCTTTTTCTGTTAGAGTTCCAATTATATAGATTGGAAGTTTTAGTGAACTGGCTTTCTATTTCTATTTTTTGGTCAGTTTTAGCTTGTTTTTAGTATCCTTTTGGGTGGGTCCACTTGGGAGGGAAAGTTTCCACCTATTATTACTCATTTTGGATCATTTCTAGGCCCTCCTTTTGTGGCTTTTTCCCTTTGCTCAAAAATGAGACTTTGGTTTCTTTTTTGGGATTGACAGTTGGCTAAGTTTTTAGAAAGTCTTTTGGCTATATATATGGGAGAAAAACTTAGTTTTAGGTGGTTCAGATTTGCTTCTCTCTCTTGACTACTTGTAGAAGAGTTTTGTAAGCCTTGATTTGTACTCAAATTTTCATGTTTTCATACTCCTTCAGTTTTAATAAAGTAGCAGAGCATTCCTATCTCATATTTTGTCTCATATTTGCGGTATTGATTTGATGTTTCATTGTGATCATAAGAATTAGGTCCTTTGTTATGTCTCATTGTTGTGAATCTGTACGCAAGAATTTCATATGATTCAGGTTGTGTGTTGTGTTTAGTTCGAGCCTTCATGCAAATCACTATTGAGTTGTATGTTTTAGATGAGATTGTGTGAGTTAAATGCTTTGAGAAACTATTTGTGAGTGAAATTATTGAAATAAGTTAGAATTCTAGTGCATCGCCATTAGGTTTAGGATTTCATTTCAAGTTATCTTTCTAAACCCCTTTTCTTAGAAAATTCTTTTAGATTAGGTGATCTTCCAGGGGAACCAGCCATATCTGGAGATTCATTCTCACCATAGGTCACCCACAACCTGAGAGTGTTTCCATGTTTCAACAGGATAGTTGAGTCAAATCTTAGCTAGGGTGCAATCCTGATTGACAATAGGTTCAAAATGTAGGTGCCCCTAGTCCCATACTACCTTGTGAGATGTTTCATTTGATGCCATACATCACAAGAAGGTGCTACAAACCTCATATGCCAAGATGAATGCTAGATGCTCTGAACAGAGAGTCTTGATGATGTTTCTGATGGTGATAACTCTCTGCAGACAATTGCAAACCTCCTAAAATTTGGATATGATATAGATGACATAGTGTTGAGTCTTCATCATGTGCCACAAACTATGAAATGATCATGCGGTAGAATGTGGTGCAATCTACTGAGACTGAATTGACTAAATTTGAAGAAAAGAAAAGAAACCAAAATGTTTTTGGTTGATGCAAGATTGCCTTTCAACCTGGGATGCTCCCGCATCACTAACTTTCCTACAACCATGATTAATTAAATAAATCTCATTTAATTAATCTTAAACCTCATTTAATCCCTCTCCAACAATTAATTAAATAATTACTATTATTTAATTAATTATCTTTCTACTTGTCCTCATCCTCGCTCACCTCACAAATAAAATGAATTAAAAATTCTCACAAAAGGACAAAATAGAAAAAGTCAACCTCACTTCTCAATCTCCATCCTTCATTTCAAAATCCATCTTTTAATCTCCAAAATTCACATGAAGATGCCCCAGGATTCAGTCTCAACAATTGATCCTATCTTCCACCTTTTAATCTCATCCATTCATTCCACCTCTCATTCCTATTTGACCTCCCCACCTCTCATTCCTATTTGACCTCAACACCTCTTAATCTCATTCCTTCATCCAATCTCATCTAAAATATATAAATAAACCATCATCTAAGCCATTATCAACACATAATTTTCAAGTAGCCATATGTTGTCCAAATCTCTACTCATTTGCCTCCATTGGACTTAGGGTTTTATGTTGGTTTTATGAGCACAATCCACATTCTATAGTATCACTGATTCTAGCTAGGTTGCATTTGGGTGTTGATGCTTCCTGAACTCTATCAAGGAGGAGAAATGGTTGAAGTTTCGAAGGTATATGCACTTGTTTGTTTAACTATAGCAAGAATTGATGAGATTGGATGACTATACTTAAGATAGACTAACGATCTTAAGCAAGTTTGGATGATGATAATAGGATCAACTTACATCACATTCATCCATTATCCTATATCACATTCATCCCCAACCTACATCACATTCATCCATTATCGTATATCATCTCATACCACCCAAAAACATGGATCCTTATGTATAAATACAAAGACTTAAAAGTATCTATGAGGTTTTTGATCCTATCACTAAGGAAAAATGCAAAAATGTCATTAGTGATATCCCCTTAGCACAATTCATCATTGGAGATTTTCAAGATCCTATCACATAAACATCACCATCTCACCCATCCATCTAAAATCCAAGTCATCAAGTCATGAATCCATACATGAACATACAAACCCCTTACAACCAAGCATTGGCTAGCACAAGCTACTCCCTTATACCTAATTGCATACCCTAAGACAAGGGAAATCCAACTCATCTCCTAACTACATATTCACCTCCATCCATGTCCCAACACCCATTTTCAAATCTAATGCCTTCACAATCTCCCTTCAACCCTCCTAATCCTAACCCATTAGTCCACTCATCTCCGAATCCATCAAACACTATAGTCCATCCACCATCTAATCCGCCATCAAAGCCTTCCAAGCCCTAATCCATAAACCCATGAATCCATGAAGGATCTTCTTTAAAGACTTTGCAAAACCCAAAAACAAAAGAAAATATATGGAGCCATCCCAATCCACTCATCCTATGACATCCCCCTCTAGCACAAGCATGCCCAAGCCCATCAATCATGAACAAGAGTATCCTAGTAACAGGTCTACCACTCCAACACCATCATGCACTGCAACATCTATCCAAGAACCTCCTAGTCTTATGCAAACACCATCATGCAAGTTAACACTTATCAAACCTCTTGAATAACCTCCAACACCATCATGCATTCAAGATCCATCACGTAGCCATATTATCAAAGATATAGCTTATTGAGCCCATCCACGAACCTTCCACTTTCATCCAAACCCAAGAGCTATGTCATGAGCCTAATCCAAAGCATGTGGAAACATCAAAGCCCCATCCTAATCAAGATCTAAACATCCCATCTAATCCCATCCCTAATCCCTCACCAAATCAAGATCAAATCATCCCCACTTACCCTATCCATAACCAATATCACACTATCCATTCTAATCCTCTCTATGATCAAGATCTTATCTATGATCAAGATCCTATCTGTTAGCAAGAAATGTAGAGGAGATACCAGTCCGTAGATCTGAACCTCAGCTAAGTCTTTGTAGTCGGTTTATACTCCAATCAGGTAGCTAGAGATTGACAACCAAACATAAGGAATAACCAAACAAAGCATCACATACATATCAAAATAAGATAACACACAAAGTTACTCGATACTAGCAGACCATATATATATATAGACAACCAAACATAAGGAATAACAAATAGAGCATCACATACACATCAAAATAAGATATCACAAAAAGTTACCCGATACCAACAGACCATATATATACATATACATATATATATATATATAAACAACAATCAAGTGTACATATCACATGTTCATCCTCCAGAAGGTATGAGGCTCTACCTCACCAGTTACAGACATGACTTTTATGTCATTGTTTACATCAGAACATACTCCTATTCTCTTATCATGCTTGCTTACATTTTACTATATCCTATCTCTATATATATACTATATCTAATATATCTAGGGATGTGTTATTTATCATCTTCTGTCAGCTTCCGGCCTTTATATATTGTGTAGTATCCTTCGGTTAGCTCTGTTCTGTTCCAAGTAACCTGCTAACACCATCCCCCCCACAAAATTATGTCTTGTCCTCAAGACATCCTTTGCTCCAGTTGAAAGTATTTCTTGAGTCTAGAACCATTGACATATCTAGATGATAGTTTTCCCTCCATATTCTTTAGTCTGACTGCTCTAGAATCTACAAATTCTTCAATGTAGTATGGTCCTAGCCACCTTCTCTTCATTTTTCCTTTCTTCTTAAACTTACTGTCATATAGGAGTACTAAGTCACCTTCCTTTAATGTCTTGTTCCTCAAATTTCTATCATGATAGGCCTTTTGTCTATTCATTTCCAAGTTCATATTATATGTTGCCATCAGTATGTCCTCATCCAATTTTTCCAATTCTTCAATCCTCTGTGTCTAAGATTCTTCTTCACCCAATTTTAGAGTAATTGTTGTCTGGGAGTTTGGTAAAATGAAGTATACCGATATTGTAGCATCTATTCCATATACCAATTCATAGGGAGTGAACTTGGTGGTTCTTTTGAAGGTTGTCCTGTATGCCCATAGTACCACAAACTTATTTTTAGATCCCAATCTATTTTGTTCCCACTGCACATCGTTGTCAATGCTACCCCAATTATCTTATTCAAGGCTTCACTTGCTCCATTTGCTTATGGATGATATGGTGAACTCATGTTGTGTGTTATCATGAAATTTTCCAATAGCTCTAAAATCATATTGTTTACAAAATGTTTTCCTTGATCATTGGTTATGCTCAAAGGACAATGAAACTTGGTAATTATACTTTGATAGATGAATTTGGCAGTAGTTTTTATTGTACAGTCTCTTATTAGTTGTGCTTCAACCCACATAGTTGGGTATTCTACTCTGGTAATGATGAATCTAGCTTTAGACTGCTTTGGCGGTGGATCTATAGGTCCAATGAAGTCAATGGCCCATTTCTAAAAAGGTAATTATGATGAAATTGGTCTCAGTGGCATTTCATCTCTTGTAGTAGGTCTTCATGTTCTTTGACATACATCACAATTCTTCACATATCTCTTTGCATCTTTGAAAAGTGTAGGCCACCATAGCCTAGCTAGTTTGATTTTCCTTGTTGTCATGTCTCCGGTATTATGTCCTCCAGCCATCCCTTCATGTGCTTCCCTTATAATTTCTTCTCTTTCATGTTCATATACTACCCTTTTGATGATATCATATTTCCCTCGAATATGTAGCTCTCCCTCAATTAATGTTTATGGAAAAGACTTCCGCATTAGGTTTTTTTTCTCTTGTGATGGCATTTCTGCTAGAAATTCCCCTGTAGCTAGTAGGTATGCTATGTCTTCCGGTTCTTCCGGTACCACATTTACTCTGAAAAGATTTGTGCCAGGTAGTTCTTCTTCCTGTACCTCTGGATCTTCCCCTATCTCAATTCTAGACAAGTAGTCAGGTCCTTGATTGTGCTTCCCTAGTTTCACCATGATTGAGAATTCAAACTCTTGAAACAAAAGTAGCCATTGACAAACTCTTCCTTGAATGATTGGTTTGTTGAGTAGGTATTTCAATGGTTCATGATCAATATATAATACAAAAGGTGTTGACAAGAGGTAATGTCTAAGCTTCTATAGTGAATATATCATTACTAGGGCTTCTCTTTTAGTTGTGGTATAGTTCTTCTCTGCTTTTGACATTTTCTTGCTTGCAAATGCTATAGGGTGATCCTTAGAATCTCTTGGTTGGGTGAGTATTAGTCCTACTGCAATCCTTGATGCATCCACATGAACATGGAATGTGTTTTCCCAGTCCAGAAATATGAGTATTGGTGTTGCTGCTATCTTCTTCTTTAGAGTGTCAAATGCCTTTTGATGCTACTCATTGCAGGTAATACTCTTGCCCTATTTTTTCTTTAATAGTTCTTCTATAGGTGTGGAGATGGTTACATATCCCTTGATGAATTTCTGGTCGTAACCAGTATACCCTAGGAATGTTTTGACATCAGATGTGGTTTTTGGTGGAGGCAAGTTTTGAATAATGGCAACTTTTAGAAGATCAACCATCAGTCCTTATTTACCTATTATATGACCCAATAGTGTTCCAAATGGTACCACAAAAAGTGCATTTCTTCAAGTTTAGGGAAATTTGCAAACTCCTACACTTGTTCAACATCAATCTTAATGCATGTGTGTGATCTTTCACTAGTCCAAATATAGTCTAATCATCCAAATAGTCTTCTAGAAATTCATGTATAAACTCCTTGAATGCATTGACAGTGATTCTATTGAATATTGCAGGTGCATTTTTCAATCCAAAAGGCATAACAATATACATGAAAGATCCTAGTTTAGATGCAAATATTGTTTTAGGTTGATCTTCCTCTCTAATTTTTACCTAGTGATATCTAGAGAATCTATCAATGAAAGAATAGATCTCCCTTCTACCAACTGACTCCAGGATTTCCTCTATAAATGTAGGGAAAGGATCATGAATACAAGCCTTATTTAACTCTCTATAGTCTCCGTAGATCCTGATTTCTCTTATTTTCTTATTCTGTACTACCATTGGATTGATCCACTCCGCTTCCTCCACTGGATTTATGATCCTTGATTCTAAAATCTTGTCAAGTTCTACTTTGAATTTTTTCTTCATATTTGGATTCATCTTGTATGGCCTTTTCTTGATTGGTTAGTAGCCTTCTTTCAATTGAATTTTCATTGTTCTAGCTTCTTCTTTGATTCCCTTCATCTCTGTGAACTTTCTAGGGAACAGATCCTCATATTCAGACAAAATTTCTACTACTTTTTTCACTTCCTTCTCATCTCAATGGTCTCCTATCTTGGCTAGCTTCATATCTCCTTCTTTGGCATTGTTTTCTTCCCTTAGCCGAATGGGTTTGTTGTAGTAATTTTCCTTGATGTTTGTTGATTCCACCAGCTCTCTATCACCTTGTTCTATTTTTATTTCAAGTTCTTTATCCTCTACTTCTTCCTATTGTGATGTTTTATAGCATTTGTATTTCACTGGATATGATTCTTTATTTATCCATTCTATGACCTTCCAAATGCCTTTTGTTTTTGTTGGTAATGAGGTCTATTTTGGTTTGGCTTCTTCTTCTTCTGCATCTTGTTGAAAGGTGATCTCTTGGATTCTGATGAGTGTTACATGTGTATGTTTTTGTTTGGATCAAAGAATGAGAAAGTATGAATGAAGTCTTTTTCCAACTATTCCCAGTATCTATTTTATTTCCTTCGTTCTTAATTAATATACCATGTCTGGGCAATTGGTGATAGTGTCCAATAAAGCAAGTGGGTATACAATACCTCATTATATTCATTTCTTCCTTTCCATACCATTATACACATGGACAAATGTTCTGGTGGTGAAATCTGACCTGAATACTTGGGTATCATGTTATGCTCTCCTTCCTCCAGTAAATATCTTGTCTTGATGATTATTTTGATTGTTGTCCACCAGTCGATTGTGTCTTTGTGTGTGTTCCACCAATTTGCAGCATTACATGCTAATGTATGTTGTGCAACCTGTAATCTTATTTTTTCATCTAAAAAAACTATCTCCATTTCTGCTAGATATTTATGTAGGTCCTACATGCCTGAAAACCTAGGCAACTTGATATGTGAAATTCCTTTCAAAATGTGACTTACCCTATGAGATCTTTGCTCCATATCTTCCTTATCCTCCTTGAATGTGCTACAGGTAATCTCCAATGAGTTTTGATGAAGTGCAAAGGATTGTGGTATGTCTTCTTTGCTCGTTCTAATCATGAATATATTTCGGTAACCAATCATTTTCCTTATTTTTATTTCCAGTTCTTCTCTCATCCAAGATTCTAGAACCTCCCCATTATCCATACTATAGTGATCATTCTCTATCTCCACTTCTCCCTACGAATTAGGATCTTCTGTTGTCTCCTTTCCATCCAACCTTGTAATTGTATAGATATTTTTTGCATCCTTGTCACTGTATTCATCCTAGTTGGTTTCTTCTATACAAGATTCCTCCATTGATGATCCCAAAGGAATGTGAGCAATCTTGTTCTCATTTGCAAATGATAGGTCCTCTCTCCAGGAGTCTATGACACTATTTGCATCTACAAACCATCTCAACCCTAATAGTGCATTGAAAGCTTCTCCTTGATCCTTCTTGGCTACCACAATGAAATCTAAGACATGTTTGACTCCCATTAGGTTAACTTCCACTTGCTTCCAAGTTCCCATTATCTACATGTTAGATCCATCTATCAAAATGATGTTGTAGGTTGTCTCTATCAGCTTAGGTCTTCCTAACTTCTCCCATAGTTTATTTGTTATCATATTGACATCTACTTCCAAATCTATCATGACATTCTGGGCTTTCCTATGGTTGATGTGAACATCCACCATCAATGGTTTTGTCATCTATTCTCTATCTATTCTTCCCATCCTCCAGAGTTGACTCTTTTGATTTTGTTCCTTATTCCAATACTTAGATAATTACTTCAATTTCTTAATGAGTCTGTGTTGTTGTGTCAATTGGGCTAACTTCCTAAGAGATTATACTTCTCCTTCAGTGAAAAATTACTTGTATTACTTCTCCTTTTCTTGCTTCTTTCTTATAGTTTGTTTTCCTTTACCATTTATTCATGTTTCTTAGTAGGGACAAATTATTCATCCTCCTCAGTGTCTTGTCTTCCAGTATTTGTTCCTTGGCTTGTCACTACCACAGCCTTCTCCTTCCTTTTCCTTCTCTCTGTTTTGGTATGTTTTGGTGTGCTTCTCTAGTAGTACTCTTCTTCTTCTGTGGATTCCATTGAAGATATATCTATCTCCTCTTTGTTGTTCTTCCAGAAAGTTCTTGCTCCTTGGTCTTTTGGTGCACTTCTTATGATCCTTGCTCCTTTTTTATTATATAAGTTTTGTAACTCATCACTCTTGGATTGTGGTTGTGCATTCCAAAAGTATTGGTATGCCCTCTCACAAGAGAATAAATCATGCTCTATATTATTACAAAATGAACAATGTGTTTTCTTTCTAGCCCAACATTCATTAGCAAAGTGTCTTAGCTCACCGCAATTGAAGCATGTTGCATCCTCCCTCCTCCTTTGACTTCTTCCATGGACTCTACCTCCTTTGTAGCCTCGAAACCATTCTCTATCATCATTGTTGTAGTTGTTTCCATATAATGGATAGTTAGAATTTGAATTTTGTATGACATTGATATTCCTCTAATTTCTCCAACTTGGTTGCTTGTAGTCATGATCATTTGAGTTTCTTTTTTTCATATATGTCATGTTACTGCTCTCCACAGGGTTTGTAGTGTATCCACCATACCAAGATTCATCTTGTTCATACACAAACTCTCTTTTCCTCCAAAAGTTTTGTGAAGGGCAATCTGGTGTTTCATGTTCATCTCATTCTCTGCATAATCCACAATATATTGAATTGACTATTTTCATTGTTTCTTTGGTGTCTTCTTTTTTTGCAGTCGCTTGTCTTTCACCTTTCATCCTAGGGCATTGATTTCTCAAGTGGCCTTCTCTTGTACAATATGAACACCAGATATTAGGTCTTTGATTCTATGTATTCTTCTCCTACTTAACTAATATCTCGTATCTCAACTTCAATTGCTCCAATTCCAACTTCAACTTTTCCAATTCTAAGTTTTCTTTCATCTTATCTTGTCTGTGCCAGGATTGAGACTTTATCCGGCAAGCTAGTGTCACCACTTCTGCATATGTCTCAAAGATTCTTCCTATTTAATGGTAAAAAGGAGGATGGGGTTTTGTTTTAGTTTGAGGGTTTGATGGGTTTTAAATCCTCCCTTCACCACAAACATTCAAGGACATATCAACCGAGTTGAATCTCTACTAAGCAAGAGCATTCACCTAATAGGTTGGGTATTACTTGGAACGATGTGGAAGCTTAGATGTTATCAATCAATATCTCAATGTAATGCTCAAATACTCTTAAAACCCTAATTATGTAAACCAGTGAATAAATTGGTAAAGGAAAAGGACAGAGATTAATAACTAACCATTATTTGAAGTTTGAGATTCAGAATATTTAAGGACAATGCCTCAGACACCCAAGTCCAAGGCACTATTTTCTTCACGGAATGCAAAACTCCTTTTGGCACTGATAATCATTGTTCCATCTGTATTCGTCACTCAGAATGCAGAGGACACTACCCTAGTCCAATGCAGTTTGATTTTAAGGATGTAGAATCTCCTTCAAATGTAGAATGTCCCTGTAACTCTGATTCCTATCTCTAAAACTCTGGAGGACATTGCCCTAGGCACCCATGTCTCGAAAATGCTCTATTTCACTTCCTTCTTTCAAATCTTAAAGCCTTGTCATCTGCAACCTTCCTCTGCAACTCCACTCCATGAAACTTAGTACTTGTAACCTATAATCACAAAGGAGTGTGGTTGGAGGTTGTGGTGTTTAGAGGCTTGCCTCAGTAAAGCCCCGAAAAGACATGCAAGTCTTCCGAACACTATTGTTAGATAAGAGTGTGTATCCCTGCAGGATAGAGGCAAAATCCAAATGATAAATGATTCACACATAAGTAAATGTCACCTTGAAGTGTAGATCTACTGAAAAGAAGATGCTCTTTCATTCCATGAGGAGATGGAGTCAAATCTACAACAAACAAACACGATAACAACACAATACTGCTCTATAACACAATGAAAGCTATGAATCACTTTAGCATAAGATCACAAGTTTACAATGTCCATCTAGTTTGTAAATGAAGTCCTAAACATGCTTATATATCAACTACAAATATTCCTGCTAAGAATTTCAATATTCAAACTTTTGGTGTTGGCATAGGACCTAACGGTCATATAACTGACACTTCAAATTAGGGCCTGCCCCAAAATAGGGCAGGACTAAGGCACGAGCACCCAAGTCCTCCCCCCTATTTTAGGTAGGAGTCATCAAAATAGCACCCCGTAGGTCCTATTTGCCATAAGACTTCAGGGTTTTCTCATCGAGATTCAAAATTAACACACAAGATGCTCTAAATGCATTCTAAGGACCCAAGAGCTAAACCTTAAGACGGAAAAGCCCCGAAGGGGACATTTTCTGACATAACATTTAGCCCCCACTTTAATGTATGCATGAATGTGAGGCCCATACATGCATTAAAGTAAGGTCAACAAACACAGCAAACACACCAAGCACGGCGAAGACATGCCAAACACATTGAAGATAGTAACAAGCACGCAAAACACAGAGAAGATAGTTACAGTCACACAAGACACGGAGAAGACAGCATTGAAGACACGCAAAACACAATAAATATAGTGAATGTAGTGGTTATTTATTTTTTATTTTCTCATATATGAAATGTAAATGCAAGTACATGGAAAGTAAACACACAACCTAAAATGCAGGAGGAGCTCATCACCACCAGTCTTGAAACTACACTTGAGAACAAACACACCATACAAATCCCAAAGCATAGGAGGAGCTCATCGCCACTGGTCTTGAAACTACACTTGGGAACAAACACGCCATATACACACACATGGAAGACATAGAGAAAACATGGCAAACAAGTAGTGGAAGAAACCTATTGCTAGGTTTGCTACCATCTTAGGCACATTACAAGAACACACTGATGATTGGGCTTTGCCACAATAATCACCGAAGACACGCTTAAGGGAGGATACACCAACCCCGCCTACTCGGAGGACTTTTCAAAAATGACAGGATGTACAATCTCCTCGAGAAATACACCATCCCTGCCTCCACAAAGGGCTTAAAATAAAAAGGATATGCATGATATCCCACATCCATAGAGGGCTTAATGATTGCAATATAGAATAAAGATGTGCACTTGCTCAGAGATACAACATCCTGCCTCCACAAAGGACTTACAAACACGCTTCATTAGTACCAAAATCATCAGACAACTTACCTTATATATGCCCCCACCTTAAGGTGGTTGATATCGTGTACTAATATCAAGCACATTAAGGTAGAGAGAAAACACACAAGGGAACACGAACTCTCACAAAGCCCGTGCCCCCAGATGGTGACATGCACTTTACGATCGCCAAATGTTCCCACAAACACACAATTTCTTGCAAGAAAAGGTGTTAGCAACCATATAATCATGATAACCAACAATGCATGTAATCATTCACATAAAGAGCTAAGTGAGGCAAGATCCAAGATAAGTAAAGTGCATAGAGAAGCAGTATTGTTATGTTTTGTAAGTGTGATAAGACAACATCAAAATATCACACGGAGTGATTCTACTAGCCAAGCGTTGGATAATATATATCAACCCCATTGTCATGTATGGACTAGGTCCATTTTTTAATTTCTCGCTGAAGGGACACTAGGTCTGTATCAGTATTATTTATTTTTTGTCATCTTCCAGCTAGATAGAACCACTAGAGGAAGGTAAATAATAAATCAAGAGAGGAGAAACAAGTGCCTTAGGGACGATCACGTAGGAGGGTTCCCCCAAGTCACCAACTGCAACACTATGTCCATCAGACACAACACAACAATGAAAATAGAGGGGAAGCAATATAGAAGAATGATGATACAAATAGAAGAAGGGTCACAACAGAGGTGCTCTCCCGGTATCCTTGACCTTACATGAGAATCAAGGGTCATCCTAGGAGGCCTAAACAACACATCATGGGGGAAACACAACATGAGGTAAAGGGTTAGAAATACTTACTTGTAAGGACAACCGAACTAGAATTTTGAATTTGTGAGCATCTCAGAGAGATGCTCCATCAAGTTTTGTGTGAAGCTTGAGTGGTTCTTATTAAAGTGTTCTTTTTCATCAGAAAGTCCATGCGTTGCTTGTTTCTCAAATCCTTGTGTATGTAAAATCTTTTATTGCTTATGAGGAGGAGAACCAATATTATTTCCAACTAATGATAATTATCCTGCTCTTTTCCAATTTTTAGTTCTCTTATTTTGTTGATTCTATCTATCATATGGAGAAGAACTAACTTGTACCATATATGTCTTTTCTTTTCTCAAAATATCTTGTTTCAGTTGTTCCATTTGTCTTTCCAATGCATTTTGGTTATCTCATGATCCTTGAAGGGATAATGGAGGAGGAACCTCAGCATAAATACCATTCCTTTATGGATGAGGTAATACTTTAGTACTTTCCTTATCCACCTCTATCATGGCTATTATATCATTGTAGTTTAAATAATCATCTTTTGCTTCTACTAGGTTTTGTTCCATCATGTTGTTATCGGTATGCTTAGGGAAAGGATTAGTAAATATTTGTAAATTATGATTCGAAGGACCAACTAACTTATTTCTGTTATCATTCACACCAGATACCTATATAACATTCGAGTCGATGAGGTCTTGTATTTCATGTTTAAGACACATACATCATTCAGTATCATGTCCTTGTTGCCAATGATAATGACAAAAAGCATTAGCATCGAAATAAGGTCCTTTGCATTCTACTATGATCCAATGGTTTCATTGGAGGAAGCTTCAAGAGACTATTAATCATAGCTTGATTCATGATAGCATGATAGGATTCAGATATCGGAGTAAACTTTCTTTGTTGAAATGGTGTCCTCTTCAGATTAGTGATAGCAGACACTTGTGAGAAATTATTTGAATTCCGTCTATTAACCTTGATGAAAGTCTTATTATTCTTCTTAAAGTTGTTTTAGGACGGTTCACCCGTGGACTAAAAAACTTGAGCCGATGAGTTTTGGTTTTCATACTGACTAGACGAAAGTTGATAATCACAAAAGGCAGTGCATAAATGTTGAAAAGAGTTATACTTCATTAAGAGAATCTTATCATGGATGTTTGTTTGTAAATTTGTAATAAACACCTTCTGAACATCCTCATTGTTGGGATAAGCTGCCATTAACCTTGTAAATCCCAATATTGTATTTATTCCATTTATTATTTGTAATTTGTAATTACCCATAAGGGATGTACAAGTTTCACCGGCAGTGGTAAAAATTATTTATTGTCCACGGTAATTACGAAGTTATTGCACGGTAAGTCCAGGAGTTATCGGCGCTAGTTACGGGATGTCATTCACTATGGTAAATGGTAATTGGTCAAAGTGGGGTGCACATGTGGAGGAATAATCTATTTTTAATGTTATGATGCACATCATAGATGTTGTAAGAAGGTGTAAGAGATTCTATGACAACTGTAAGTTGTCATAAGAATCTATGACAACTGTAAGTTGTCATAAGAATCTATGAAACTAATAATAGCATATGACACGTCATAAGATGTTGTAAGTGGCTATTTTTGGCCCCAAGTCGTTCCATCTTGCATGGGAACATTTTTCCAAGTGTAGGATGCATGTATGACAACATTTCTGACCCCGTAAGAGCCTATTCTTGGCTATGGATGCCCAAGGTTGTATTGTTGACTCCTGACAAGTGTTATGGGCTTGTAAGAAGTCATTTAATGTCTTGAGGTTGTGTAATTTCTATAAAAACCATAGCATAGTAGATGAGATATATATAACAGTTTACAGGTACCCAGGTTCTGCTGGAGTGAAGATTGGAGGACAGAGGAAGTGAATGTATTTGTAATCTCCTTTTGTGAAGATAATACAACTTGGCCTCTTTTCTTGGTGGAGTTTTTTACCCAAAAAGGTTTTCTCCATGTTAAACACTTGTGTTATGTGCTTCATTCTTCTTTTGGTATATTTCTGTATTGTGGGTTTATGTTTTGTTACAATCTCCATTAATAACACATAGTTAAAGTTTGCTGAAAATTATCTTGAATCAAATTTCCATTAAAGTAGTGTTGCTTTCATTTCTAACATTTGGTATCAGAGCCTGGCCAGCTTTGACTCTTGGGTGGTAGTGTGGAAGCTGTAGCTGTAGTGGAAGATTTGGTTGCATTTGTTTTGCAGATCTTGTGTTGTTATTATGGTTGCATCCACCATTGCATCAACCTCTCAAATGGACATTGAGAAGTTCAATGGAACGGGGTATGAGTTGTGGAAGCTGAAAATAGAAGATTTGTTGGAAGAAAGAAACCAATGATTGGCTGTCCAAAAGAGAAGAAACTTGATGATGTCTCTCAAGATGAGTGGGATAGACTGGATAAGAAGGCACGGGGAACCATCCGATTGTGTCTTTTAGACTCTATCCTATTGAATGTCGCAAAGGAAGAGACTGCATACAAGTTGTGGAAATGGTTGGGTGAGATTTATCAAGCCAAGAGTATGGTAAATAAATTTTATTTAAAAAGAAAATTGTTTTCCATAAAATGCAAGAAGGTGAATCAGTTGCAGAGCATTTAAATTCTTTTAATTTGTTAGTGAGTTAGATTAATTTAGCAGATGTTGAGGTTAGTGAGGAAGATAAATGTGTCTTACTTCTTTGTTCTTTACCTGAGTCTTGGGAGAACATTATCCTTGCTATCACTGCTAACCTCATGGATCCGAAGTTGGATGCTCTTGTTTCAGTGCTATTGTCACAGGAATTGAGGAAGAAGAGTTCAGATAGTTCAGGGGATGCTCTAAGTGTCAGGGGAAGGTCTAAGGAAAGAGGACCTAAGGGAGATCAGAAAGGAGCTAAGGATAAGTCCAAGGGCCGATCTAAGACTCCTGGTGAAAAGAACAGAGTTAAGTGTTGGAACTGCAATAAAAGGGGACACGTGAAGGAGTGCAGAAATCCTAAGATACAGTGGGAGAGTGCTTCGGATAAGTCCTCAAATGCAGGTGAAGAAGTTTTACTTTTTGCATGTAATCTTGTTTCTAATGATCACTAGTTGGTTAACTCAGGATGCTTGTTTCATATGACTCTGCATAAGGAATGGTTCTCCTCATATGAAGAATATGATGGAGGTAATATCTACCTTGGTGACAACTCTACATATCCGATTGTCAAGAAAGGAAAGGTATTGTTGTGTTTCAGTGATGGGAGGATTAAAACCCTCCTTGGTATTTTGCATGTTCCTAGATTAGCTAGAAACTTGATTTCAGTTTCGAAGTTGAATGATTTGGGAATGCATGTGACATTTGACAAGCATGGTTGTAGATTGGTGAGAGGGAACTTGGTGGTAGCAAAAGGGAAGAGATTCAAGAACTTGTTTAAGATCGAAGCCACTACAGTTTGTAATGCCTCCCATGTATCTAAGGCCACTACTAAAAATACATGTATGTTGTGGCACCGTAGATTGGGCCATAGAAGAAATAATGTATTGAAAATTATTAAGAATAAAAATTTGTTGGACGATTTCTCTTATTCTAATGAGCACTTTGATTTCTATGAGCATTGTGTGTTTGGTAAATAAAACAAAAAATCATTTCCTTTAGGAAGTAATAGAGCAAAAGAGAAGTTATAAATTATTCATACGGATGTGTTTGGACCTGTGGATAATGAATCTATTGGAAAATCTCATTATTTTGTAACCTTCATTGATGACATATCCAGATTTACATGGATTTATTTTATGAAGCATAAATCTGAAGTTTTCACTAAGTTTAAGGAATTCAAAGTCTTAGTAGAGAACCAATCAGGTTTAAAGATAAAAATATTAAGATCTGATAATGGAGGGGAATATTGCTCTAAGGAATTTGATGAGTTTTGAAAGCATGCAGGTATAATCAGACAAAAGACAACTCTATATACACCATAGCGGAATGGTGTTGCAAAAAGGATGAACCGAACAATTATGGAAAGGGCCAGAAGTATGCTTAGTGATGCACAGTTGGATAAATGCTTTTGGGTAGAGGATGTGTGTACTGCTTGCTACTTGATAAATAGATCTCCTTATAAGGCTCTTGATTCGACACCTTATGAAGTGTGGATAGGTAAGAAACCTTCTATTTCACATTTAAGGGTATTTGGTTGTGAGGCTTTTGTTCATGTGCCTAAGGAAAAGCAATCTAAGTTGGATCTAAGGGCTAAAAAGTGTACGTTCATTGGATATGGTGATAATGTCAAAGGTTATAAGCCTTGGAATCCACTAACCCACAAGATTATATTTTTTAGAGATGTTATTTTTAGGGAACTTAGAGCTATTTCTGAACTTGAGCAGCCAAAAGAAAAAGAAGAAAAGGTAAAGAAGGTGCACTTTGATTTAGAGCAGCAAGATGCACCTCAAGAAAAATAGAATGATGGATTGGGGGGTGAAGAAGAAGAAGAAGATTCAAGTAGTTCTGATGAAGATAAGTCTATTGTTACAGAAGAAGTTGATGCAGATGATCATGTAGAAGAACAAGTAGAGTCTCTTACTCCACCCTTGAGGAGATCCACAAGACAATGGAAACCAGTTGACAGGTATAGCCCACCAGATTTTGGTGAGATATTCTCTCCTGTTGCTAATTTGACTTCTATTAGATTTCTCTTATCCATTGCTGCAGCTTATGATTAGGAGATTGAGCAAATAGATATTAACACTGTGTTCTTGCATGGAGATCTTCAAGAAGAAATTTATATGCAATAGCCTATAGGTTTTGAGGTAAAAGGAAAAGAACATTGGGTTTGTAGGTTAAAGAGGTCTCTTTATGGTCTAAAATAGTCCCCCAGAATGTAATATCAAAAGTTTGATTCATTTGTTTTGAAATTGGGTTTTGTTAGAAGTGAGGAGGATCATTGTGTTTACATTCATTGTGTTGATGATTCTATACTGGTTATTGCTTTGTATGTTGATGACATGTTATTTTTTAGCAATACTAAGAGTGTGGTCAGTGAGCTTAAAGCCCAACTTTCAGGTGCATTTGAGATGAAGGATTTCAGTGCTGCAAGGTATATTTTGGGAATGGAGATCAGGAGGGACAGAGTTAACAGAAAGCTTTGGTTGTCACAAAGTAAGTATGTGAATACTATTTTGCAGAGGTTAGTTTGCAGGATTGTAATCCAGTTAGAGTTCCTTTAGCCATTGGTACTAAGCTTTCATTGGATATGTGTCCAAAGACTGAGGATGATCTTGAGGATATGTCTAATGTGCCATATGCTAGTGTTGTAAGGAGTTTGACGTATGCAATGGTTTGCACTAGACCAGATATTGCCCAAACAGTGGGAGTTTTGAGTAGATTTATGTCTAACCCTGGTAGACAGCTTTAGAACTATGTGAAGATGGTGTTGAAATATCTTGTAGGCACTCCTGATCATTGTTTGGTTTATTCTGGTATTGATAGTGCTAATAAATCTTTGGACATACAAGGTTTTGTTGATGCAGATTGGGCAGGTTACTTCGATAGTCGAAGGTCCACTAGTGGCTATGTGTTTACTCTATTTGGAGATGTAGTGAGTTGGATGAGTAAGAGGCAGCCCACAGTTGCTTTGTCCACCACATAAGTAGAGTATATGGCTGCAACTCATGTCTCTAAGGAGGTAGTTTGGTTGAGGAGACTGTGTACTGGTATTGGTTTTGATTGCAGGAATATTCAGATTAGTTTTGATAGCCAGAGTGCTATTTGTTTGGCTAAGAATCCCATGTATCATGCTCGAACTAAGCATGTTGATGTTCAGTATCACTTTGTTCAAGAGTTGGTTAAAAATGGAGAGATTGAGTTGAAAAAGATAGACATTTAGGAGAATGTTGCAGATTCATTCACCAAGCCTGTGAGCACAGAGAAGTTCGTGTGGTGTAGAGAGGGTATGGGCCTTGTTTCTAATGCCTGATTATTTTTTATTTGATTTCCTATGGGTTGATTTACAATGTATAATGTCAAGTGGGAGAATGTTGGGATAAGGTGCCATTAACCTTGTAAATCCCAATATTGTATTTATTCCATTTATTATTTGTAATTTATAATTACCTATAAGAGATGTACAAGTTTCACCGGTAGTGGTAAAAATTATTTACTATCCACGGTAATTACGGAGTTACTGCATAGTAAGTCCAAGAGTTACCAGCAGTAGTTATGGGATGTCATTTACTATGGTAAATGGCAATTGGTCAAAGTGGGGTGCACATGTGGAGGAATAATCTATTTTTAGTGTTATGACGCACATCATAGATGTTGTAAGAAGGTGTAAGAGATTATATGACAACTGTAAGTTGTCATAAGAATCTATGACACTAATAATAGCATATGACACATCATAAGATGTTGTAAGTGGCTATTTTTAGCCCCAAGTCGTTCAAACTTGCATGGGAACATTTTTCCAAGTGTAGGATGCATGTATGACAGCATTTATGACCCCGTAAGAGCCTATTCTTGGCTATGGACGCCCAAGGTTGTATTGTTGACTCTTGACAAGTGTTATGGGCTTGTAAGAAGTCATTTAATGTCTTGAGGTTGTGTAAATTCTATAAAAACCATAGCATAGTAGATGAGATATATATAACAGTTTACAGGTACCTAGATTCTGTTGGAGTGAAGGTTGGAGGACAGAGGAAGTGAATGTATTTGTAATCTCCTTTTGTGAAGATAATACAACTTGGCCTCTTTTCTTGGTGGATTTTTTTACCTGAAAGAGTTTTCTCCATGTTAAACACTTGTGTTATGTGCTTCATTCTGCTTCTGGTATATTTTTGTATTGTGGGTTTATGTTTTGTTACAATCTCCATTAATAACACACAGTTAAAGTTTGCTGAAATTTATCTCGAATTAGATTTCCATTAAAGTAATGTTGCTTTCATTTCTAACACTCATCCTTCATTAGATATTGAATTTGTGCATAGAGGGCTTGATACCGACTAATAAACTCAGATACCTTCTCTTTTAGACCTTGCTTACAATGAACTAAATCAATCAAAGAGACTTGAGGTCCAATGTTTGCTTGAAAATGTTGTAAAAATTGATCAACTAACTATGAAAAAGAGTGTATTGAATTCAGAGGTAAAGAGCAAAACCATTCTAAAGCAATATCTTTGAGAGATCGCAAGAAAAGTTTTGCTAACAAGTACTCTTCAAAGTAGAAATCACTACACATAGTCATGAATGCTACAACATGAGTATTAGGATCACCTTTTCCACCATATTTTTCAAAGCAAGGAGTTTCAAACCTCTCAGGCATAGGAGTTCTCAAGATTGCATAAGATAGGGGATTATGGGCATGATAAGTTGGTACATTAGGTTGTGAAGAATTTGTCAAGCTTGTCACCTTTTGTTGTAAAGAAGTCATGCCTTGCAAGAGTTGGTTTAGGAGGGCATCATTAGGTGATGCAATTTGTTGTAAGGAATTGGAACCAAAGTGTGGAGGTGATTGAGTATGAGTAGTGACAAACAGAGGTTGTGAATAGGTGAGTGGTGGTTGCAAATAGTTGTGTGTAAGAGGTGGTTGAGAATAAGTGGGATGGAGGGGTGGTTAAGAGTAATTATTCATAAAAGAGGCCACCTTAGGTGCTAAGTTATGATAGTTGAATCCCACAGCTTTGTAATGTTGTGAAATAGTGCCATTAGATACTCCAATACTAGTGGTAGCATTATTACAAGCATGTGCATTGGTAGTGAGAATTGTTGATGTAAAAGTAGACATTCCAGTAGTTTGCATAGGTGCCGATACTTGCATGTGAGATGGTGACGACATGTTATTAATAACATTCGCACATTCAGTCACTGACATAACATTATTTTGTATTATATGCACTAAACCTCGAATGACATTGATACTATCTTGTCCTTCTTTTATCAACTCTCTTATGTTGTGAATCACAAGTATAGCTTCTTCCGCTATCCTTTCATTTTCAACAAATGCTTGAAAATTGGCTAACTCTTTATCAAGTTTGTTTATTTGCTCATTAGGTACATTTGTTACCACCTCAATAGTGTTGTCAACATCATGAAATATTTGATCTTCCATACTGGTTGTATGAGGTATAGTGTCTTGTAAAATTTGTGTCTCTCCTTTTATAAAGAAGGTGTTTAATGGATTTTTAGAGGTAGGAATATCATTTTCTTCAAGAGCACTAGATCCCATGAGTCTTCTACTTCTTCTTAAAGGGATATTTATATTAGGGCAATGGGTTATAATACTCATACAAAATCATGCAACACTCAATGCACAAAGAAATAGAACAAACCCAAGGAGTAAGATGTGTGTAGGATCCAAAATGCTTGATTTTTCACATTTTTCATAATTTTTCTATGTAAATCACTAACAGAAGAGGTGTTGTGAAGAATTTCAAGAGGGTAAGCAAATAATAATGTCAATATCAATCCAATAATGCAATAATATCCTTCACAACATGCCTATAGTGTAATTCTAGAGAGACGATAAGGCCAAATCTAGTGAAAGTGCAAGATTTTCAAACCCTAGACATGAAACTTTGCAAGAAAGACACTATGATGCAACACTACAATTGGAAATCAGACCTAAATGAGTGTTTAAAATAGTAGTAAAATCGGAAACAAGATTTTAACTACAAACCCTAGCTAATGCAAAACTAGGTTTTTATGAAAAATGCACAATTTCAATCAATTTTCACCAATTTGATCATGAAAATGCAATGCAAGTGAATAGTAAATGATGAATTTATATAATTTAAATCAGATCCAATGAAAATAATATAAATTAAATGCCAATTAATTCAAATTATGCCAAAACACAAGCCTAAGATGCCAATTTTTTCAATTTTTTCTATTTTTTTGTAATTTTTCAAATGCAATAAAATGAATGAATGCAAATCTATCACACAACACTCAAAAAGGTGCAAAAACCTTCAAAAACATGGGTTCACCAAAATGTTTAATGGTAAAAAGGATGATGGGGTTTTATTTCGGTTTGAGGGTTTGATGGGTTTTAAATCCTCCCTTCACCACAAACATTCAAGGACATATTAACCGAATTGAATCTCTACTAAGTGAGACCATTCATCTAATAGGTTGGGTTGTCACTTGGAATGATGTGGAATCTGAAATATTATCAATCAATATCTCAATTTAATGCTCAAATACTCTTAAAACCCTAATTATGTAAAACAGTGAATAAACTAGTAAATTCTGATAAATGCTTATAGATTAAGAAAAAGGACAAAGATTAATAACTAACCATTTTTTTAAGTTTAGGATTTAGAATATTCAAGGACAATGCCCCAGGTGCCCAAGTCCAAGGCATTGTTTTCTTCGCGGAATGCAAAACTCCTTCTGGCACTAATAATCACTGTTATGTCTGCTTTCATCACTTGGAATGCGAAGGACACTACCCTAGGTGCCCTAGTCCTATGCAGTCTAATTTTTAGGATGTAAAAGCTCCTTCATATGTAAAATATCCCTATAACTTGGATTCCCATCTCTAAAACTCTGGAGGACATTGCCCTAGGTGCCCATGTCCCAAAATGCTCTGTTTCATTTCTTTCTTTCGGATCCTAAATCTTTGTCATCTGCAACCTTCCTCTGCAACTCCACTCCATGAAACTCAGTACCTGTAACCTACAATCACAAAGGAGTGTGGTTGGGGGTTGTGGTGTTTAGAGGCTTGCCTTAGTCAAGCCCCAGAGAGACATTCAAGTCTTCCTAACACTATTGTCAGATAAGAGTGCGTATCCCTATGGGATAGAGGCAAAATCCAAATAATAAATGATTCAAACATAAGTAAATGTCACCTTGAAGTGTAGATCTCATGGAAGGAAGATGCTCTTTCATGCCATGAGGAGATGGAGTCAAATATGCAACAAATAAACATGATAACAACACAATACTACTCTATAACACAATGAAAGCCTTGAATCACTTTAGCATAAGATCACAAGTTTGCAATGTCCATCTAGTTTGCAAATGAAGTCCTAAACATGCTTATATATGCAATTACAAACATTCCCACTAAGAATTTTGTAATTCAAACTTTTGGTGTCGACATAGGACCTAAGAATGGTCATATAACCAACACTTCAAATTAGGGCCTGACCCAAAATAGGGTAGGACTAGGGCGCGAGCTTCCAAGTCATCCCCCTCTATTTTAGGCAGGAGTCATCAAAATAGCACTCCCTAGGTCCTATTTTCCATAAGACTTCAGGGTTTTCTCATCAGGATTTAAAATTAATGCACAAGATGCTCTAAATGCATTCTAAGGACCCGAGAGCTAAACCTTAAGAGGGAAAATCCCCCAAGGGGACATTTTTTGACATAACACTTTCATCTAGAGTTGACCTTATTTCAAGGCTTATTCAAAAAATAAACCATTCTAACTTTTTCTTTTTATTTAGTGGTTCCTCCAATCTCCTAGTTGTCTCCTTGAATTTTTTATCAAAATCCTTTATTATTTCTTTCTCCAATTGCATCAAATCTCTCATCTTACTTACCCCTTCTATTAGAACATCTGGAACTCCAAAATTCTCCAAAAATGCCTTCTTGATCTCATCCCACTCCTTGTCACTGTTCGGGTATGTCTTCCTATACCACTTCAATGCTTCATTCCACAAGGTGCCTATGAAGTCAAATAGCTTGATTTTATCCCTTGTTACTCCCTTCCAGTTCTAAATTGACTCCAGTACAAAAATGTGTTTGGTTGCTTCAGTAGTATCCTTCTCAAATACAAGTAACTTGATAGGTGTATCCATGACTGATCTTCTCACAATCTCTAGTACTCTGTGGTGAGTTTCTTCCAGTCTACTCCTCTGGTTATACTCTCTTCTATCCACTCGCTTCCCTTCTCTTCCCTTATCTCTTTGTAGTTGAGCTCTCCTAAAACTTCTACAAAATTGCTCTGGGTCTCTGCTATTCTCTCTACTTCTTTGTTTGCTTGAATATATTCCCTTTCTACTAAAATTATCTTGACTTTATATTGCACTCGGGGTGGCTCATGGTCTAGGGGTTGTGTCTCTTCATAGTGTCTCTTCAAATAAAGGGATTCTCTTGTGTTTGTAAATGACATCATGTCGGCATCCAATGACAATTCAAATAGTCTCCAAAACCCTAAAAAATCCTCTTGATGTTTATTGCATCTTCTCCTCCTCTTATCTTTTTTATGCTTCGTGAAATTAAATCCTCTATATATTCCTCATCCATCTTCAAAATATCTAGTTTTAACTCATGTTCTGGCAGTCTGCAGCATAAACCCTAATTCGCCTGCTTCTTCTCTTTCCCTTCCATATTCTTCTCCAGCAACATCCATAGTGGCATGCTCATCAACATTCTCTATAACACATTCTATGTATTCTCTATCTGACATCCTTTCTCTAGCAACACCCTTAGTGGTGCACTCAGCAACATCCTCCATGATGCGCTTATCTTCTTCCTTCCTTCCAGTAGTACCCTTAGTGGTGCGCTCTTCAAATTCTTCTCCCTTTTCTTCTGCATCATCTATCATCCTTCCTTCCTCCAACACATGTGTCATTTCCATTCTTCTACAGTAACGTTCTTGTCTTTCCTAAGTTTTCTTCAATCTCTCTTCTCTACTTATCTCTATTTCGATCCTGATTTGTTCACCAATCTTTTTTTCTTCTGTTGCTCCCCTTTCGCCATAGGTTTTCTAGATTTGGTGTTCCATTAGTCCTCTTATATCCCATGGAATCCTTATTTGAAGATTCACATTATTTGAAAGGTCCTTGTGGACCCTACCCCTTTCCACTTGTCACCCCCTTAAGTGTCTGCCCCCTCTCATAGAGGTAGAAACTTAAGGAGATTTGAATTTTTTTCTCGCCAACCTCACTTTTTCTCTTTTCCAGAACTCTGCACTACTTCTTTAGATGTTTTTCCCTTTCAATATTTAACTACCCTCTTCCAGAGCCCCAGCAACATAACCAAATGTTAGAAAGAAATATAGACAAGATACCAGTCCAAAGATTTGGTCCTCAACCAAGTCTTTGTAGTCACTTTATACCCTGATCAGGTAGCTAGAGATTGATAGCCAAGCATAAAGAATAACCAAATAGAGCATCACATACACATCAAAATATGATAACACATAAAGTTACCTGGTACTGGCAGACCTCCATATATATATTAACAACAATCAAGTGTACATATCACATGTTCATCCTCTGACAGGTCTGAGTCTCTGCCTCACTAGTTATTGTAATGTCAAAAAAGTCCCCTTGGGGGATTTTCCCTCATAAGGTTTAGCTCCCAGGTCTTTTATCTGCATTTAGGACATCTTACATCATATTTCAACATCTTAATAAAATGATCCCTAAGTTTCATAACAAATGGGACCTAGGGGGATCCCTTGAACCTAACCCTACCCAAAATAGGGGGGAGGACTTGGGCACCCACGCCCTAGTCCTGCCCTATTTTAGGTTAGTCCCAAATTTTGGGTGTCAGCTTGTGACTGTTATTTGGGTCTTATGCCGACACGATAAGTTTAAATTACGAAATTCTTGGCGGGAGTGTTTGTAGTTGCATATAAAAGCATGTTTAGGCATTCATTTGTAAACTAGATGATTACAAGATTTCAACTAGAGCATTACTAGATAAGCATTGGCATTCTAAAGGTAATTCAAGGCATTCATTGTGTAGCAAGAGCAGATTTGTGTTGTCTATGTGTTTGTATTTGAAGATTTGAGCAATCATCTCCTCATGGCATGAAGATATTCTTCCTCCCATGAGATCTTCACTACAAGGTGGCATCTATTGTGTTTTTTAGCATTTATCATTTGGTTTTTGCCTCTGCCTCACAAGGGCACTCACTCTCTATCTGACAACGATGTTTTGAAGACTTGAATGTCTCTCCAGGGCTTGACTGAGGCGAGCCTCTAAACACAACAACCCCCTCCTAAAGTTTTCATGATTGCAGGTTACAGGTTGGAGTTACAGACAAAGTGAAGTTGCAAGAGGGTACAACAGAGTGTCAGAATTACAGATCAGAGAAGAAAATAGCTTCCTAGACTAGGGTGCCCACTCATTAGTCCTTGAAGTTCCATGATGGGAAAACCTTCAGTATAGAAGAATAGGTTGTAGCTCTTGTTTGCAGATCCTGACAAAAAGTAAGGCATTGGATTTGGGTGCCCGCTTTTTAGTCCCTGACTATTCTGCTTTTGAACCCCAAAAATAGGTGCACAGTTATTTTTCATTGTACCTCTTTTTGTAGCAGCATTTTCTGATATTCATCTGTTTGCTGTCGTATTTGCATAATTAGGGTTTTAAGGTATAATTAAGCATAAGAGAAGATAATTGTCAATTAAATTATAAAAATCCAAGTTTCCTTACATCTCATAGTGACCTAGGGTAGGATAGTACATTGCAACTCAACCATAAGTCCTTGAATGAAAGGGTGAAAGGAGGATACACACACAAACTACCAAAAACTCAATCATTCAAATTTCACACCTTTACATTTTGGTGAACCTGTGTTATTGGACTTATTTGCACCTTTCTAAGTGTTTTTCTTCATATTTACAATAATTTCATTCATTCATATAGTCATTCATCTTATTGCATTGGAAAACTTACAAAAAAATTAAATATTTGGAAAAAAAATTGCATGCTAGGGTTTCTATTTTGCATCAATTACTTTGAATTTCATCAAATTTATGATTTTTACATTATATCTGAATTAAATTTCATAAAATCACAAAAAATTCATTAGTTTGCATTGCATTTTCATCATAAAATTTCTAGGGTTTTGTTGAAAATTGTGAATCTTGTATATAACCTAGTAATTCCAAAATCTAGGGTTTGTAGGTAAAATCTTGTCCCATATTTTTATACTAATTTTAGAGACTCATTTAAATTTGCATTTGGCTGTAGTCTTGCATTTTAGAACAAATTTGCATTTAGATTTCAAAAATTTGCATTTTTGCATAGAAAATTTCAACAAAAACTAGCATTTTCATTTATTTTTCACTAGATTTGCACTTGCATTTTGCATGTTGAGGCTTGAAAATTATTTTCAGATCTGAGAGAATGTAATTTTCATCATATATCATCGTGCAAAAATTCATATAGCATTTTACATCAAGATCTCAAACCTAGGGCTTGAAAAACATTGATTTTCACTAGATTTGGCCTTATCGACTCTCTGAATTTGCACTATAGGTGTGTTGTAAAGAATATTTTTACACTAATTGACTGATAGAAGGGGTATTATCTGTTTCCTCTCCTAATATTATTTACAACACCTTGTTATTGGCCCCTTGTATTGAAATTTTGGTGAAAAATTGCCTATTTTTGCTATTTTTGCCCTAAGGTTGTGCCTAGTTTGCACCCTAAGTGTGTTGTAACAAATTTTATGGATTGAGGTGAATGATTTCATTTCTATTATTTTCTACACCTCCTAAAACTCTTTACAACACCCCTTTTTATAGGTCTTGGAATTGAAAAATCGTGAAAAATTGCCTATTTTTGCTATATTTTTACTAGGGTTTGACCTTGAGTGGCACTATAAATGTGTTGTGATGGATATTTTGGCATTCGGTGGCTGTTATTAATGATATAATTTTGTTTCCATCATATGTTTCCTCACAACACCCTTTTTCATGTTTTTTTGCATTGAGATTTGGTGAAAAACCGCTTATTTTAGTGTATTTTCACTAGGTTTTGGCCTATCATCATCTTAGATTTGCATCAAGAGTGTGTTGTGAAGGATATTATGGCTGTTTTGGACTGATATCAGACATATTATTTTCTTCCCCTGATAAAAATACTTACAACACCTTTTCTTTCATACATTTGCATTGAAAAAGTACAAAAAATCAAGCATTTTAAGTCATTTTTGCACATAGTTTTGCACTTGTCTTTTGCATAACTTTTGGGAAAGCTTTCAAAATATGATGTTACAAGAAATTTAATTATGGCATCTTTATCTCATTTCTCTTTGGTACCTTTGCATGCATATATCAAAAACTTCGAGAGTTTCTACAAATTTCTTAATATGAATCCTCATGTTCTCACTTATTTACAAGCCATGTATCACAAGGATATATTTAAATGCTCTCCATTTGAAATCCTTGACTATGTATCTAATTTTGACAACTTCACATCTCTCATGAATACATACCCTTGGGTAGTAGGAGATTTGACAAAACACATTGAGAATGATGAGAGTGAAAGTTCTCTTAATGCTTTGGATGTAATAGCTAAAACATATGATGATGACATAGAAAATGATTCCTCCTATGAGGATATACTAACACAAGAGGATTAAATCATTGACACATTCTTAAACATTACCTTACCCTCTTTGGCAATTGAAACACCAGTGGATAAAGGGCTCCCTCTCAAGAAGGATTCTTCATGGGTGGAAAAAGACTATTCACCTAACAATAATTTGGTGCATGAGACCTCTATGGATAATCCATTAGACCTTCCACCTTCAATTGAAAACTCAAGAACCTTCGATGAGAATACTATGGATAGATCTAGTTTGCCTAACAACACCATACCTTCCTCTCATCCCACTGCTCTCCCTGGCCAAGATGTAGCATTAGTGGATGAGTAAAGGTCTCTCACATTAAATCCTTTAGGGATGGATGTTGGGTGCAATCAAGAGGGAAACAATGTTAATTCAATCATCATTAATAGACTTGGTAACAATATTCCTAAAATGATTTTCTGAGGGGCACTTAGTGCACCCTCTTTCTTAAAGCCAGTGATTACGGTTCAAGGTAAACCTACCTATGACCTCTTCAACTATGCAAAGAAAATTACTAAAAGAAATCATGGTGTTCAAAATATAATTGCTCATACATACAACACCCATAATAACAAGCAAAGTAAGCAAGCACTTCATGTGCCTGCCTCTCTTCCATGTTCTCAACCTATGCTCCCCCCCACCACCTCATCTTACTCATAAAAGTGTTCAAGAGTATGATCTTGTCGAACAACTTCGCGCTACTTCAGCTAAGATCTCTCTTTGGGATTTAATACAAACATTGCCCACATACCATGGAATGCTTCAAGAAGCTTTGTAAAAGGTGATTGTCCCACCTACTACTAAGCCTAATGATGTAGCAGTCATATTGGATAGTATGCATGCGACAAAAATAGATATACTTTTTCAACCACATGAATTACCATCAATCAAAGTTCAAAACCAATATGATCCCCTTGTAATATTGGTCACAGTAAATAAAACATTGGTAAAATGACTTATGATTGACAACGGATCAGCTCTTAATGTTTGTAGCATTGACCTACTACACCAAATTAAAGCTGACACATCACAAATCAAACCAAATAGAATTAACATTCATGGCTTTGATAATGTTTTACAACAATCCATGGGCACTATAACTCTACCTATACAAGTAGGATCCATGCTTGTGCCTACCCTGATTCATATCATGTCTTGTTCTTTATGTTACAACATGATTCTTGGTAGACGCTAGATCCATGCATTGGGGGCAGTTCCTTCTACTTTACATCATCCAATTAAATTTATATTCAAAGGTAAACTTCATACTATTCACGCCGATCCTAAACCAAATAGTTGTTTACATATTGAAATGCAAAAACCGGTCGACAATCATATGAGCTTAAACAATTTACGAACTAAGTCATCAATGCCTTCGACCACAGATAATGTTATGCAAGACTCTAGAACATCGAATGCACTCTTTGGTGATGATTGGGGCCCATTGGATTTTAATCCTTGTAGTATAGGGGAATATAAAATTAATAGCCTGGACACATCAAAAGTAGCATTGATCCCACCTAAGCAATCTTTTGAAGCACCTAAGAAACCTAAAGTCCTCCTGGTAGAAAATAAAAACAATATTTTCACTTATACCACAAACTACGAGACCTATGAGGCTTCAGTATCCCCTAAAGAAATGGCATCCCTCTATGGTCAAGGATTTAAGATCCTTTATAAAAATTGTGACTATCTAGGAAAGGGATGTGGTGTAAATCAACAAGGAATTCGAGTACCTATAGAATTCGCTTCAACACATTACTCAAGCGGCATTAGATATAATCCTTTTAAAGAAAAGAAAGCCTCCCGTCGTCCTTCACTTAATATTAATTCAGCAAGACGAAAACAACATAACAGATATCCTAGATATGCATACTCTTAACATTGGGATGAAACAGGTAAGTGTCTCTAACCCTTTATCTCTGTTGTGATGTACTTCCCCCATGATGTGTTATATGTTGTTTAGGCCTCCTGGGATGACCCCTAATTCTCTTGTAAGGTCTGAGATACCAAGAGACTGCCTCTATTGTAACCTTCTTCTATTTGTATCATCATTCTTCTATATTGCCTCTCTCTCTGATTTCATCATTGTGTGTTGTGTCTTACGGATATAGTGTTGCGGTTGGTGACTTGGGGGCACCCTCCTACGTGACTATCCCTAAGACACTTGTTTCTCCTCTCTAATTTATTGTTTCCCTTCCTCTAGTGTTTCTATCTAGCGGGTGGATGACAAAAAAATATTTATACTGATGCGAACCTAGCGTCCCTTTACGAAGAAATCAAAAATTGGACTTAGTTCCTAATATGATGATGGGGTTGTATACCTTATCCGACGCTTGGCTAGTAGAAGCACTTGTGCTCTCTGCATAGTGATTTTGATGATGTTTCTATCTCATTTTCAAATCATAACAATACTGTTACTCCATGCACTTTGTCTATCTTGAATCTTGCATGCCTCATATTTCATATGCATTATCATGATTTTGTAGACACTAACATGTTTCTTGCAGGGATGTGTTTGTGGGAACATGTCGCGATCGTAAAGTACATGTCACCTCTGGGGGGCATGGGCTTTACAAAAGTCTGTGTTCCCTTGTGTGTTTTCTTCCTACCTTAATGTGCTTGATATCGATACCTGATATCAACCACCTTAAGGTGGGGGCATATATAAGGTAAGCTATTTGTTGTAGATGTTAGCAATGTGCTTGTCCTCAAGTGCAGTTTAAAGACTGGGGGCGATGAGTCCCTCCTACACTCTGAGTTTGTTTACAATCAATCAATCAATCAATCAATCAATCATCTTAAGTCCTCTATGAAGGTGGGGGTGGTGTATTTCTCGAAGCAGATTGCACCATCCTGTCATTTTCAAAAAGTCCTCATCGGGAGGTGGGGAACGGTTCTGTGACTACCTCAACCCTTAAGTGTGTCTTTGGTGATTGTTGTGGTGAAGCCCAATCGTCGGTGTGTGCCTGTAATGTGCCTGAGATGGTGATGAACCTAGAAATAGGAACACTCCATTGCTTGTTTGTCGTGTTTTCTCTGTGTCTTCAAAGTGTGTGTTTTTGGCATGCTTGCTTTGTTTGGCATGTCTGTTGCGCCATATGCAGTTTAAAGACCTGCATGATGAGTGCATCCTGCATTATAGGAGGTTTGGTGTGTCTTGTGTGTGTGTTGCCCCATATACAGTTTAAAGCCTTGCACGATGAGTACATCCTGTATTATGGGATGTGTGTTTACTTTCCTATACTTGCATCTGCATTTCATACATACAAGAAAAAGAAAAGAAAAGAAATCATTCCTATCTTCTATGCACTCAGTGTATTCTTTGTGTTTTGTGTGACTGTAATTGTCTTCTTTGTGTTTTGCGTGCCTGTCATTGTCTTCAATGTGCCTGGCATGTCTTCTCTGTGCTTGGCATGTTTTCTGTGTTTGTTGACCGTACTTTAATGCATGTATTGGCCTCACATTTATACATACATTAAAGTGGGGGCTAAATGTAATGTCAAAAAATGTCCCCTTGGGGGTTTTTCCCTCATAAGGTTTAGCTCCTAAGTCTTTTATCTACATTTAGGACATCTTACATCATATTTCAACATCCTGATGAAATGATCCCTAAGTTTCATGATAAATGGGACCTAGGGGGATCCCTTGAACCTAACCCTATCCAAAATAGGTGGGGAGGACTTGGGCGCCCGCACCCTAGTCCTTCCCTATTTTGGGTTAGTCCTAAATTTTGGGTGTCGACTTGTGACCGTTATTTGGGTCCTATGCTGACACAGTAAGTTTGAATTATGAAATTCTTGGTGGGAGTGTTTGTAGTTGCATATAAAAGCATGTTTAGGCATTCATTTGTAAACTAGATGATTACAAGATTTCAAATAGAGCATTACTAGATGAGCATTGGCATTCTAAAGATAATTCAAGGCATTCATTGTGTAGCAAGAGCAGATTTGTGTTGTCTATGTGTTTGTATTTGTAGATTTGAGCAATCATCTCCTCATGGCATGAAGAGCTTCTTCCTCCCATGAGATCTTCACTATAAGGTGACATCTATTGTGTTTTTAAGCATTTATCATTTGGTTTTTGCCTCTGCCTCACAAGGGCACGCACTCTCTATAAGAAAATAGTGTTTGAAAGACTTCAATTTCTCCCCAGGGCTTGACTGAGGCAAGCCTCTAAACACCACAACCCCCTCCCAAAGTTTTCATAATTGCAGGTTAGAGGTTGGAGTTACAAACAAAGTGAAGTTGTAGGAGGCTACAAAAGAGTGTCAGAATTACAGATCAAAGAAGAAAATAGCTTCTTGGACTAGGGTGCCTGCTCATTAGTCCTTGAAGTTTTGTGACTGGAAAACCTTTAGTGCAGTAGGAACAGGTTGCAGATCTTGTTTGCAGATCCTGACAACAAGCAGGGCATTGGACTTGGGTTCCTGCTCTTTAGTCCCCGATTGTTCCGCTCCTAACCCCAAAAATAGGCGCATAGTTATTTGTCATTTTACCTCTTTCTGTAGTAGCATTTTCTGATATTCATCTGTTTGCTGTCGTATTTGCATAATTGGGGTTTTAAGGTATAATTGAGCATAAGAGAAGATAATTGTCAATCAAATCATAAAAATCCAAGTTTCCCTGCATCTCATAGTGACCTAGGGTAGGATAGTACATTGCAACTCGACCCTAGGTCCTTGAATGAAAGGGTGAAAGGAGGATACACACACAAACTATCAAAAACTTAATCATCCAAATTTCACGCCTTTACAATTACACAAATGACTTTTATGTCATTTTTACATCAGAACATAGTCATATTCTCCTATCATCCTTGCTTACATTCTACTATCTCTTATCTCTATATATATACTATATATAATATATCTAGGGATATGTTGTTTATCATCTTCTATCGACTTTTGGCCTTTGCATATTGTGTATTATCCTTCGGTCAGCTCTATTCTATGCTAAGTAACCTGCTAACACTATCCATGAGAATAAATCCAAAATCCTATCCATTATCCCCCTATCTCTATCCATCATCCAAAAATATCCACTTCCTATGATGAGACACTTGGTCCCCAAGAAAATATAGATAATCAAACAAATAACTTAGATCATATTACACCACATCTTAATGAGCATAACAATAATCAAGATCCAAGCATACTAATTCATTCCATTCCTAGTCCCTCATCATATCCTATTCATCCCATCCCAAATCCATCCCCCATTGATCCTCCATCATCCCTTATCAACCCTATTCCAAATCCATCATCCTATCACTTTGGTCCCGCTACCTTCATTCGTGGTGGTTCTTGCATAGGAGAGCAAAAAACTCTATCCACCACCCATCCTCTCCATCTAATAATGGACTTGCGTCATTTTTCCAAAACAAAAAATATCCCATCGCACATCACATGCTCCAAAACATAAATTATCGAGGCAAAGGTTTAGGCCTTCTTGAACAAGGTATCTTGGAGCCCATGCATGTCCAAATACATCCACAATCACATGGCCTTGGCTATACATCCAAAGGACAACAATCCACACATGTTGGTGCCACTCACACACCTCATAAGGAATCTCCTTCCAATCCCAAGCTAGGTTCCCCTCATTGCACCTCTAAGTCATATGTAACCATCCCTCCTCCATCGTCATACCATTCTTAAAAGCATGTGATGATACATATCCCTAAATCCACTCTACCACCACTCCTTCAAAATCCTAATATCCACATCCTCAAATCCCCTCATCCCTTCATCCACAAGTCCACTATTCCATCCATACACACATATCACTCCCTTAAATCCCCTAAAATTCCTAAGCATGGTCAATGAATGCACACATCACCTAAACATGAAGATATGACAAAACCCATGCGATTCAAAAATAAAAATTTGGATGCCTCCTTAAATAATGTGAAAACTCCACAAAAGCCTCAAAATTATAACGTCATAGGGCAATGATACAAAAATCAAATCCAAATCTAGAAGGCTACAAATGCCCACACCCCTAAAATAAAAAACAAAAATGGTGTGGGTTCCCAAGAAAAAGGCATTAAATCCAAGTGGAGCATCCAAATCCCACTTCATCCAAAAATCCCAAAAAGCCTGTCCCTAATCAAAAAATCCTAAGAATCCTAAGTCCATTTGGTTTCCTAAATCCCAAATTGATAATCCCACAATCCCCCATCCTAATCCCATAATAAAAAATCCCCATTACTCCCCACACCCCCTCAAAATCAAAAGCTTAAAAATCCAAAATGGTGTGTGCAAACATTGGTCTTATTTCCCCTCGACGTCACAACATTCCCCCATACCGCTATCTCCCCATCTTACATCTCATATCCTGCATATCTCCCCCATCACACCTGTATGGTCCATGCTTTCACATAATCCATTTTTCCATCTATAATCCACATCATAATATCCTATCCACCATCCATCCATAATCCATGTCATAATCCACTATCTCCTCCATCCATGCATAATCCACATCATAATCCACTATCCCCCATCCATCTCATCCAGCCATCTACCAACATCCATGCAAATGGTTTATGTGTGACAAGAAATCAAAATGGGACACTATCACCTCATCTTAGAAATAGATGCTTGAGTCCCCTATCTTTCTCCAAATACTTTCCTCCATCAAACACTTGTTCACTGTTATTTAGATTTAACCATGAAAGCATGAAATAAGAAACTCAACACAATGACATCATCAACACATGAGACACCTAGTTTTTTACGTGGAAACCCTAAAAGGGGAAAACCATGGTGGGTGTTAGCCCATAGAAATAAATAAGTTATAACAATACCAAAAAATAAAGGCTTACTACCTTAGGGCTCATTGCCCAATATGCTCACTGCAAATGTTGAGGCTCGCTGCCAAGATCGGTTCACTGCCAAGGGGTGGCTCACTGCCAAGGATTGGTGAATTGATTAATAGAATCTACTTCATACCTGGGTTTAGTTCCATTGAAGCATAGTATAACTCCTCTGCTCTGTTCTTTTTACACCTTCGCATTTATCTTATCATTTTTCACACATGGGCATGTTTTTTGCAAGTACATTACATGCATTTATACAATTTATCAACCTTAGAATGTACATCAAGGTCGGCATTACATTCATCAACCATTGGAACAATCTCCAAGGTCGGCATTACAAACATACATGGAAATAGGTCTGGACCTAAACAAAATTTTCTAAGGTAAAGATTATGCGGATCATGTTATGCCTTAAATGCAATCTTCCATGTCACGACACACTTCCACAATCTTCAATGTATCTCTGCAAGTAATGAAAACAACCAAGTTGGTCGAGACTAGTGTTAACATTAAGTCTTTTAAGAATAGTCTTCATCCACGATCCAAATTTCTCTTTGTGGACCAATCCAAATGTAGGAACATGATCAGGGACATCCACAAGCACATTGTAATCACCAAGAACAACCACACAATCTCTAACCACTCTATCAAGAAGATTCTTCAAACCAAAGAACATAAGCAACTATCAGCTACTGTCATAGAGAAAAGATAGCTTGCAGACCACAAAATCATGAACCATTGAAGTTGAAGGTTCTTATCATCATTTTAGACTTAACTCATGAACTGCAGATCATAATACTTCAATGCAGAGGAATGCGGAAAAAAATACATTCTCTCTATCACCACCAAATATAGAAAAAAAATAGTTTTCACTTTGGTGAACATAACTCACTCAAATCTTCATACCGGAGGCTCAAACTTGGAACATAGCATCTTCAGACATGTATCTAAGTAACTTCCAATCCATAGATAAAGATATTCATTTTACAAGAAATGTGGAGCAATCTATTGGACTATTCTGCTGTAGCAGGAATACTTATTATCTTTAGTACTTAACTCATTACAAGCAAGCATCAAAACAAGAGCACAGTTGACACCAATGACAACATAGATATGTTGACATCAATGACAACAACGGTTAGGCACATACTTGCAACAATCTCCCACTTTATCATTGATGGCAACATATGATGTGAAAAAACTGTAATGACCATTAAGACAAGATAATCCCCCTTTCTTTTTACACATCTGCACTCAGTCTCCCCCTGATTTTTTCACATGATTTCTCTCCCCCTTTGCCATCAATGGAAAAGGGCACATACTTGCATTCAGCTACTCTGATCAAATTGCTCTTTCATAAATACTATAACACTTACTGCTCTTTGTTAGGAACACTTGCTACTCCTCCTGAGAGGTAGCTCTCAAAACATCAATCCATATCAAAGAATGAGGCTTTGGACACCACTGGACTGATGCATTCTTATGCATCTTAGTTTAGAGTAAGAGGGGTAATAACCCCTAACTTTTCTCTGAGATAATCAAAGGTATCCTTAGGCAGAGGCTTAGTGAAAATATCTGCAATCTGATCCTTTATGGACACATATTCCATCTTTACTTCATTTTTGTCACTTTCTCTCTCAAAAAGTGATACCTTATTGATATATGCTTTGTTCTTGAGTGCATCACTGGATTCTTTGAAATATTTATGGCACTTGTGTCACAAAATATTGCAATTTGATCTTCATACACATCTCTTATATCCTTCAAAGTCTGTTCATCCACAATACTTGAGTGCAACAACATGTTGCTACAATATACTTTGCTTCTATAGTAGACAAGGAGATTGAATCTTGCTTCTTGCTCAACCATGAAACCAATCTATTTCCCAAGAAGAAAGCACCTCCACTTGTACTCTTTCTTTCATCAACATCATTAGCCCAATCTGCATCTATATAAGCACTGAGAGTGAAATCATTGTCCTTTGGATACCATAAGCCATGATCTGATGTGCCTTTCAAATACCTCAAGATTCTCTTGACTTCCATCACATGTGATTCTCTAAGATCTTCTTGAAATCTTGCCACGAGACATACTACATGCATTATATTAGGTCTGCTTTGAGTTAGATAAATTAATCCTCCAATCATAGATCTGTAACTTTTCTGATCAGTCTTAGGTGATTCATGAGTTTTGCTTAATTTGCAGCCAGTCACCATGGGAGTACACACTAGTTTGGAGTCCTCCATCCCAAATTTCTTCAGTAACTCTTTCGCATACTTGGACTGAGAAATGAAGATTCCTTTATCTGATTGAGTAATTTACAGACCTAGAAAGAAATTCATTTCACCAAACATAGACATCTCAAATTCATTTTGTATTTCTCCTGCAAACTTCATGCACATACCTTCATTTCCTCCAAAGATAATGTCATCAACAAAGACTTCAACAATCAAGATTTGATTATCATTGATTTTGAAATAGAGATTACTGTCAACAATACCTTTATTGAACCCTAATTGCAATAGATACTTGTCTAACCTTGCATACCATGCTCTAGGGGCTTGCTTCAGTCCATACAATGCCTTTTTCAATCTGTACACCGTATCACCTTGGTTTGATAACTAAAATCCTCCTGGTTAATTAATGTAAACTTCCTCTTCCAATTCACCATTCAAGAATGCAGACTTGTTGGGTAAATATTTTGTGTTCAACTAACTAAAGGCAAAATGGTTATATTGACCACAGTGTAATGAGATAAATCTCTCCTCTCATCAAGGGTAGGTTCCCTATCAACTATCACAAAATACTTTAAACTAAAACCTAATTCAGGGGTGTGACCATATCATCCATTTCTCTTTTTTTAGAAATAATGTTTACAAAATAAAAGAACACTTTATTGATACAAACTAAATAACCAAGAAACCCACGAAAGCACAAAGTCTATTGTTGCTTCTTTTGCTGATTTATAACTTAGAACCTAGTAGAATGAGGTGCAGCCCAAAGTCTTCACCTAAAACTACGACAAGATAAATGATCACAAAAGATAATAGTAGTTCAAAGCCTTTCCAATATCTTTCACTTCAAAACACTAAATCACAAACTAAAGATAATTGTTGTAGCACAAAGTCTCCACAATCAACTTTAGAACATCTCCCAGATTATTCTCACTCACACTACTATTTGATCAAATAGATAAGATCGTATTAGGAAAAGGACATAAGAACAATTTCCAATACACCACAAGATATTTCAACACAAAGTTTGAATGATCACTTGCTTTCTTATTCACTTGATAAAATTTGATTTGCAATTTGAACACAAAGTCTCAAAATGCTCTTCAATTTGGCAGAGTTTTGCTTCAATAACTAAAAGATAATATTTACAATAGAGGCCCTCTTTATTTATAGGGAGGAGCCTGGAGCAAAAATAGGAAATTTACAACTACTTTGACTTATCCAAAAAAATAGTCCTATTTGACTTGGGACTTCCATTCTCTCACATGTAATTACATTTTGGAAAATTACATGTGAAAATGTCCAAAACAAAATTCAAATTACATATCATATACAAGAAAAATAAACTAAGGTGCTAGCTTCCTCCATCATTCTTCTTCAGAAAATTCTGGTACATAGCCTGTATGGCTGCCATCTCGCATGCATCTAGTTTTGCTGTGTTTTCTAAGATGGTGCGGGCCCAGAGAATTGAGTCTTTTACCGCCTTTATTGCCTTTTCATGTTTGTCCAGATTATCTTTCAGGTTTTCTAAAGTTGAATGTTGATCATATATGTTATCCATTGAAAGCACTGAGGGCACCTCCTCTTTGAATTCTCTTTGGACCATCTCTTCAAAGGAACTTACCATCTCCTCTACTAAGAGAAACTTGTGATCTTCTCCTGTTAGGGTGCATGGAAGTTCTTCTAGCCGGTGTAGGAGTGTGACATCACTATCTTCACTAGCTTCTCAGGCTTGACACAGATCTTCAAGTAGACCTTTTATTGTGTGGATGCGATGGACCAAAGTCTCCTTGGTCTTAAGATATGATTCCCTGTTTGTAATGACCCCAATGGTGATCAGATTCTTTATCTTAATCTTTTTCATATCTATCCACTCTTCTAGGCTCTCTTCTAGATCTTGTAGCTCTTGTGAAAGTAAATCTACCAGGTTGTCCAGCTCAGCTTTAGCTTTGTCCATCTTCTCTTTTCTTTCCACAATGGTTTTCAGTAGGATTCGCCCTTGAGCTAATAGGCGTTCCACTATATCTCCTACCACCCTTCCCCTGGCTTGTGCTTTTTCAACCTTCTGACTCAGGGGATCTTCTATCGTCACTGCCATGGGTTCTACCATTTCTGATGACTTTACTATCTTTTGAAGAATAGCAGCAAGTTGTTCTACTTTAGCTTTATACTGTTCCTTCTCTTTCTTGACTTCATCATACTTTTCAAGTAAAGTGCTCGCAGTAGTTTGAAAATCTACCTTTATGCCCTCATGAGTTAGTTTACCCAACTCAACCCTTGAAATGACATAATCATTCATGTCAAAAGTGTCAATGGTGGCATCTTCTGGTGGTTTAGCAATTTCTGCGTATCTGATTCCTTTCTCATTGACAAGCCTAGAAATAGTCTTAGGCTTCTTCTTCTGATTCTTTGATTTTACAGGCAACAACTTTTCAATATCGATCTCATCAGGTGAAATAGCTTTCTTCTTCCTCTTTGGAGTATATGCAGATAACCATGGGGGAAGCACATAAGTGCCAACAACCGGAGATGAGTCTACCACTTGTTTTGCAGATCCATGTTCATACCTGTGATAGTCGCAATAGGACTGGTGTTGGTAAAAACCACACCTGTATCAGCAACCTTTCCTGAAGCATCCAGAAGATTCTCTAAAATAGATTGTTCAACAATGTCAAAAGATGGAGAAGATAAACTTGGAATGGAACCAGAAGAATTAAAAATGGTCCCAAAACTGGTTTTCACAGAAGTAGGGGTATTATTAGAAGAAACAACAAAAATTGGTGAAAGGGGAACATTCGAAACCACTGGGAAACTACCAGAAACCGGAGTATGAGGAGAAGGTGTAGAAACTTATATTCCAGTGGGAAGATCTTTCTCAAGAGATTGAGGTGAATCAACAAGTTGTTCCTTTTCTGCATCCTCGCCTTTGCCTTGTTCAGTTTCATCTTCTTCATCAGATTTTTCAAATACTATTGTTTGTTGAGCATCCTTAGATTTTTGAATATTTTGCTCTTTAGCTTCAACATCTTCAATCTCCATTTGATCAACATTAGTATCTTCAACATTTGATTCAGTGACATTTGAAGTTTCTGCAACTTCCTTCTTATTCCCTCCTTTGGACACAAACTTAATTGTTGGTTTGCGCATCTTAGAAGAAGAAGGGGCGTCACTCTTGTTTTTGGTTCTGTTCTCTACCCTCTTGCCTGTCTACTCCTGTGTTTCAGTTTCTGATCCTGTGAGGAACTCTTTCAATTTAATCCCTTTACTTTCCAACCATACGTTTGTGTTGGCCAGTATTGGTTGAAATCTTTTCCTTATGGATGCTTCTTCTTTGACTGACCATTTTACCTCCGGAAGAGGCGAGGCTTCAATATTCTTAGTATTATATCTGGGATCTAGAACATCCCCATCATCCTCCATTCCATCTGGAATATCAGCGAGGCCCATCTCTTTAATCTGACTCAGATGAAGTCTGTAGTAGTCTAGCTTTCTGATCTCGTTCTGTGTCCTGAGATCAGCCTAAATATCTTCAACCATTGGTATATGAAAGGTTGATTTCCTTTTGATCTTATCTTGAACTCTTTTGAAGTCAAAATGGTCTCTTTTCTTGTAGGTTCTCATAGTAACTAGCTATAATTCAAAATCAACTATTTTTGCTTTATTAGCTGATTGAATTGAATACCTTCCAATCTCAATGGGGAACTTTATCCCTGACTTCTTCAATTCCATCTATTTATTGTGCACTACAATCAGTTGTCTGCATAGCTCCATAACAACAATACGGTCACTAGGATACCGTGGAAGAATATAAGGGTAACCAGGATAATATCCTACCCTGAGATATGTGAAAGTGGGGAATTGCAAGAACAAGCAACCAAAAGAATTCATAATTTGCCAAGCTTCATCTGAGACCCTTTTCTGAACAAGTTCATCATCCCATAAGCACATGAATACTAGAAAGAAGACATCATTGACCCTTCAAAAATGATGAATTGATCCCTTCAGAGTTATTTGAGGGTAATACTCATATACAGGGATCAATCTCCTATCTCCTACCTGAGTCAAACCTGGAAAGCTTCTCATGCTTGCAGCAACATACACAAGATACGAAGTCATATAGAATTTGAATGTTGTACTGACCTTTACTAGTTGCTCATGCAATGCATTACTGATATGTTCTCCCCATAATATTCTCTGAGTACCTCATAGAATCACCTTGATGTAAGTGTACATCCATTCTTGGAACTTGGAAGAAGAGGGGAGTCCTCTGATATGACTCAAAAGAGTAATCAAATCGCAAACTTCCTCTACAAAGTCACTCCTAGGAAGATCCTTTGGCCATCTAGTCAAATTACTTCTAGGGATTTTCAACCATTTGTTGTTTATGTACCTTCTTGCAACTTCCACATCTTTATCATAATCCTGTTGCCCTTGAGCAAATTCAATCTGTCTAATATTTTCAATGGGTGGACACATAAAGATTTTGTCTAGGAATTCTGCATCCAATCTCATGATCACATTCCTGTGAGAATCTGTCACAACTCTAGTGTCCCTGTTGTAATGGCTGGCTACCTGAAGAATAAACTCGAGATTGTGTACAAAAATTGGAAATGATGCAACCAAATGAATATTACTATCAATGATTTTTTGCATAGGTCTAGAAGGATTTGTCTATTTTGTTCTTTCCACAAATTCTGCCATCTCCACATGTCCAATTTCTGTATCCCTATTTTCGTCAATATTTGACTGCACTGTCATCACTGGAAAGACACCTTGGTACTTGTACTTCATGATTTTTGCCTTGGACAGAGATGGCTCTGACATTAGCTCTAGAGAGAACCCTGAAATTGATGTCTACCATGAACACTGGTCGAGAACTACAAAAGGCCATGATCTTGCAGTTAGGGGAAAAATGGATAAATTGGGATAATTGCGATTTGATGATCATGGATAGGAAAGCATGCATTGAAGGGCTTGAGTGCATGCAAATCGAGGCAAAGGCGAAAGCAGGTTAACATGCCTGAAAGGTAATTTTTCCAATGTTAGGAAAAATTTAGGAAAACATGCATGAGCGGTCAAAATGACTGCTCCTGCATGAGGAAGTATTTGCACGTGTAAAGGCAGATGTTTTAGCCGCTAGTGCATGTGTTTGGGAAGAACATTGATTATCATGTAAAGTTAGTTAAAAACACCGACATTACATGTGTATTTTTCTTGGAGGGATGTTTTACATGTAAAGGCAGAGAAAACTACCGCCCTTACATCAAGGTGATTAGAAACTGAAGGCAAATGCATGGTCGGCAATTTCAACTGCCATTGCATATCACAAGAAAAATGTTTATATATTAAAGCGGCAATAAATGCCGACACTACAAGTAATAAGGAGGGTTGTAAGTGTTCGAGCAGGGGTTTCAACCGACTCTGCATATGATATAAGTTGCAAGGTTTTCGTGTAAGGGCGGCGAATCTCACCGCCCATACATTTACACTTAACACATGCTCAAATGTAGAAGCGGCAAATTATGCCGACCTCACAATACACATACGTGATTATGAACTGAGTTGGTTTTGATGTTTGATCAGCAAAAACCACTGACACACAGTTTGGTATAAAACCTAGGGCATAAAGATTGACCAAACCTATTTGTAGACACGGTTAACGCGTGTTTAAAGAACAAATCAAGACAAAGACAAAGATGACCATAATCAAACAGGAACACAACACCCTATAAAATCTTTTTAACAATTTCAAACTAAATAAAGCCATCAAACAATAACAATAACAAAAACCCTAAAAAGTGAAAGCATTTGAATAGACTTACCTGTCAAGTTTGAAAACCTAAGCTCAACAACGGTGAATGCGGTAGAATCTTAGAACAACGCAGTCAAATGGTGTGAGGAGAGATCAATGACTGACTAGGAAGTATTAGAAAAAAAAATGACAAAGAAACAACGAAAAACATATTTAAAAGCTTTTAAACAAACCCTTAATGCCTCGCACGAATAGCCATTAATGCTATTAAAGTCCAAGATTTTAGAGATATTACTCAGGCGGTGATTTCGGCTGACCCGACACGTGCTTCTCAAAAAAAAATGCAGAGGCGGCAAAAACCGCCGACTCTGCATGTGCAACAACCTTTCAATGAGAACATGTAATGGCGGTAAAAAGTGCCGCTCAGACATGCAGGAAAAGAAAAATGATGTAAAAGTGGCATTTTTTGTCGACTTTACATAAGTGAACAAAAAGACATGTAAAAGCGGTGGTTTAGGCCGACTTTACATGTAAAGACTTAAAATTTCACTAACACCCAAAAAAAAGACCAAAATTGATATTTTGGTCAGTTCACAACCTAACCGATTCACACAAACTTTGAGGAGTCGATTCGAGGGGATGTTGTAAACAAGTCTAGAATATCAAATGACTTCGCACAGGACTAAGAGAATCTTGTCTCAATTTGCAAACTTAGAGTGTAGATCACGAAACAGACAAGTTTCGTAGGGGTTGTCTACAAAAATGAGTGTATCTGATTTTGAGAACAACAAGACTTCGCATCCATCTGATACACTTTGAAATCTTTGTGAGTTGTAAATGCCAGAAATATTCTAATTGCTTCAATCTTAGCCACTGGAGCAAAAGTCTCTTCAAAATCTATTCCTTCAATTTGAGAATATCCTTTGTGCACAAGCCTTGCTTTGTTTCGTACAACTTCTCCATTTTCATTTAGCTTGTTCCTAAAAACCCATTTAGTTCCAATGACATTCTTATTAGCAGGTCTAGGAACCAATTCCCAAGTTTGATTCTTCTCAATTTGCATCAGTTCTTCTTCCATGGCTTTTACCCAATGTTCATCATTGCAAGCTTCATTCACAGTTTTTTGTTCAACCTTTGAAAGTAAATAGTAATTCACTTGTTCTTCTGCAACTCTTTTCCTTGTCAGCACACCTTTGTTTTTGTCACCTATAATCTGATCTTTAGAATGATTAATCCTTACATACCTGGGAGTCTTAACAACATTTTCTAGGCCTCTTCTTAATCTTGACTATCTTCTTGTTCAACTTTTTCTTCATTTACTGTAGTCACAGGTTCATCTGAATCATAGCAACTCAAATCTAATATTCTTTCCTTGCCTTCATCCACCTTCACATTAGCACTCTCAACAATCTTTTTCAGTCTCTTATTGTAGCACTGATAGGCCTTACTCTTGGTGGAGTAACCAAGAAAAATTCCTTCATCACATCTAGCATCAAACTTGCCTAGTTCTTCATCTCTTCTGATATAACATTTGGTACCAAAAACTTTGAAATACTTCACTATAGGAACTTTTCCATACCATAATTCAAAAGGAGTTTTAGAAGTGTTACCTTTGACTTGAACTCTATTTAGGATGTACACAGCAATATGTATGGCTTCTCTCCAATATACTTCTGGTAGGTCAGCTTCCTTTAGCATAGTCCTAGCAACCTCTTGAATTGTCATGTTCTTTCTTTCAACAACTCCATTATGTTGAGGAGTTCTAGGTGCAGACAACTGTCTCTTTATCCCTTGTTCTTCATAGAAAATATTGAATTCATTTGAAGTGTACTCACCTCCTCTATCAGACCTTAAGCATTTGATTCTCAACTCTAACTCATTCTCGACCATTGCCTTGAAAACTTTGAACTTGTCTAGGGCTTCATATTTTTCTTTTAGAAAAGTGACCCAAGTCATTCTAGAATAGTCATCAATAAGCAACATAAAATACTTGTCACCTTGCAGACTTCTTGTTCTTATGGGACCACACAAATATGTATGTACTAGCTCTAGCAATCCAACAGAGAATTGTTCTTTGCTTTTGAAACTTGTTTTTGTTTGTTTCCCAAATTGACACTCCTTGCAAATGGTGTTGGCTAAGTTCACAAGTTTAGGTAGATCTCTTACAGCCTGTGCAAAACTTATCTTCACCAAATTGTCAAAATTGATATGACACATCCTTCTATGCCACAACCAACTCTAATCTGTCTGAGCCAATAAACAATAAACATTAGTTCCTCTTAATTGATAAATGTTACCTCTGGTCTTCTTACCAGTAGCAATCACTGTTCTGGAGCTTTCCATGATCTTGTACCCATTGTCTTTGAATCTCAGATCATAACGTTTGTCACACATATGACCAACACTCAAAAGATTATGCTTCAAACCCTTCACATATAGGACATTATTAGTATTGTGCTTTCCATCAAAAGAAATAGATTCTTTTCCACAAATCTTACCAGCTACATTATCTCCAAACCTAACTAGTCCTCCATCATACTTTTCCAAACTCACAAACTTACTTTTGTCATCAGTCATGTGATGTGAGCATCCACTATCAATTTCATCCTTATCTTTCTCAACCTAAATAGTGAAAGCACTTTCTTCCACTAGTTTTTCTTCCTTCACACAACTAGCAGGATTAGTAGACACAGGTTCTTCTTTAATTTCAATAAACAAGCACTCATTTGCACTAGTACTAGCATCATCAGATTCATCATCTGTCACACCTTCATCATCAAGATCTCTAACATAGCAGCATTTCTTTAGAACCCTAGGTTTATTCTCAAATCTTTTTCTATTCCTTTCAATTATTTTGGGACATCTAGAAGCATAGTGACCAACCTTACCACATGAAAAACATTTGAAAGGTAATTTGCCTTTGAACTTACCAGAGCCTCTTTATAGCCTGTCAACAAAGTTTGCTTCAATTTCATCAAACTTATCATCAGGTTCCACGTTGTACTTTTTAGCTTTGGAGATCTTCTTTGAAGTATTGGCTTTGAAAGCAGTCTCAATCTTTGGCAGAGCATCACCAAGCTCTCTCATCTCAAAAGCTGTAAGTTTTCCTAGCAACTGATCCTTGGTGACATCTTTCACAGTCATTACTTCTTCAATTTTAGCTACCTTGTGACTGTAGGATTTAGGTAATGACCTAAGAATTTTCATCACAACTTCCTTCTCTTCAATAGTTCCTCCCATACATTTTATTCCATTAACAATTTCATCAAATTTTTGCATGTAGGCTATTATGTTTTCATCTTCGCCATCTTTAAACTCTCATATTTCACTTTCAGACCTTGCAATTTGGCACTTTTAATAGACTCATCTCCTTCATATATATTTTTCAGCTTTTCCCAGACTTCATTAGCAGTTTCCAGATCCATGACCTTTATCAACTCAGTGTCCAATAAGGCACTTAATAGTGCATCTCTGTCTTTTATATTTAACTGATATTCTTTGATTTCATCTTCAGTTGTTAAACCATTCTGAGGCAAGGCATACTTTGTCTATGTGGCTTTCCATATTCTATAACCAAAACAAAGGAGATGGCTTTTCATTTGTACCTTCCATAAAGCATAATTCATCCCATCAAACTGAGGAGCTTCTTTCTTATAAGACATCTTGGATCGACCTCAAGTTGTTAGGCTTACTTCTGAGGAACCTCACTCTGATACCAATTGTTGAAATGCACCAGACAACTGAGAGGGGGGGTGAGTCAGTTGTCTTCAAAACTTTGACAACTTATGAACATTAACACATCGAACACTTGTTCACTATTATTCAGATTTAATCATGAAAGCATGAAATAAGAAACTCAACACAACAACATCATCAACACATGAGACACCTAGTTTTTTATGTGGAAAACTCTAAAAGGAAAAAACCATGGTGGGTGTTAGCCCACAGAAATAAATAAGTTATAACAATGCTAAAAAATAGAGGCTCACTACCCAATATGCTCACTGCAAATGTTGAGGCTCATTGCCAAGGGGAGGCTCACTGCCAAGGATTGATTAGCTGATTGATAACATCTACTCCATGCCTGGGTTTAGTTCCATTGAATCACAGTATAACTCCTCTGCTCTACTCTTTTTACACCTTCACACTTATCTTATCATTTTTCACACACAGACATCTTTTTCACAAGTACATTACATGCATTTATACAATTCATCAACCTTGGAATGTACATCAAGGTCAGCATTACATTCATCAACCATTGGAACAATATCCAAATTCGACATTACAAACATACATGGAAATAGGTCTGGACCTAAATAAAATTTGCTAAGGTAAAAATGTATGTGGATCATGTTATGCCTTAAATGCAATCTTCCATGTCACAACATGCTTCCACAATCTTCAATGTATCTCCGCAAGTAATGAAAACAACCAAGTCGGCTGAGACTGGTGTTAACATTAAGTCTTTTAAGAACAATCTTCATCCATGATCCAAATTTCTCTTTGCAGACCAATCCAAAGGTAGGAACATTATTGAGAAACATCCACAAGCACATTGTAATCACCAAGAACAACTGCACAATCTCTAACCACTCTGTCAAGAAGATTCTTCAAACTAGAGCACATAAACAACACTGTCAACTACTGTCATAGAGAAAAGATAGCTTGCCGACCAAAAAATATGAACCATTGAAGTTGAAGATACTTATCATCATTTTAGACTTAACTCATGAACCAGAAATCATAATACTTCAATACGGAGGAATGCGGAGCAAAATACATTCTCTCTGTCACCACCAAATATACAAAAAAGTAGTTTTCACTCTAGTGAACATAACTCACTCAAATCTTCATACCAAAGGCTCAAACTTGGAACATAGCATCTTTAGACATGTATCTAAGTAACTTCCAATCCGCAGATAAAGATATTCATTTTACAAGAAATGCGGAGTAATCTACTGGATTGTTCTACTATATTAGGAATACTTATTATCTTTAGTACTTAACTCATTACAAGCAAGCATCAAAACAAGAGCACAATTGACACCAATGACAACATAGATATGTTGACATCAATGAAAACACCAGTTAGGCACATACTTGCAACACCCCCCATCCCATCCAAATAGAAAAAAAGAAAAAAGAAAAGAAAAAAATCAAAATAGTAAAGCAAAATCCTTCATCCAATGGTGAAAACAACCTCAGCGACACCTTGGATAAGTACCATGATGAAAACCTAGCAAACAAGCATCATGTGTAGATTGATTATCTATGTGCCTTACACTTGGGGGCAAGTTGTCTCATCTATACTATCTTATTATTTATATACCATCCTATCATTTCCATCCCATTCTATCATTTCCATCCTATCTTACCATCCTTATCCATTATATCTGCATACTTATCCTATTGTACCAACCTATCCTCCCCTCCTATTTTGATCTTGATAAGGATAGAGGCAAAATTTTGAAAATTTCTTTAGACATCTTTTGATATAGCTAATTTTTTCCAACTAATCCTATCACTTATCCTCATAAGCATCGTCACGCAAAATCCTGAGCATAATATCTAGAGTGGGGTATGTTATTCCTATGTGACATAGTCCTTGGAGATCACATCCTAAAAGCCCCTCTATCCATCCACCATGTATCCCCCATCCATCCCATCCACTATTGTCAATCCTCTTATCCATTCATCCAATCCTACCTTCATTTTTGTCCCTAGACTTGGTTTTCCCTTATCATTGGTATCCAGCAAAAAGGTTATCCAAATGCAATCTAATGAAACCATCCCATAAATCAAAAACACCAAAAAAATTGTAACATCCAAAAATGCAAGTCATCCTTAATCCATGCCAATCTAGCCAACCAATCTAGAAAATTATCTAAAAATATCTAAAGGTTTTGTTCCTAGCCTTGTTGCAAACCTAATCAATCATCCATCCAATCCAATCAACTCTTTCTTAATAACATAAGGCCATCTTAGGTATAGAAATCAATCTATCTATCCATCCTAGTGTTGCTTGCATGGCCAACAACACTAGTCAATAATCCAATCAATCCATCATCAATTTTCATCTTGAGATGGGCAACAACCTTGTTTATCTTTTTTTATCATTTGTGAATGATTGGTTGCTTTCTTGTGTGTGTTATAATTTTATATTGCATTTTTATCAGTCCTTGCAGCATATTGTCACCATGACATCATGGTCTTCCATATCATGGTGCCCAATGGCATATGTTTGCTTGTGACCTTTTATCTTTTTGAGTTAGTCCTTTATGCACAAGAAACATAGTCACCCTGATCTTTATACCTTGGTGCGTAATTTCTAGTGCTATATCAAACTATCTGATTTCTCACCCAATACAGAATAACATATCATTCATCCATTTCATCCATCCCATATCTCTCCTCCATCTCCTTAACCAATATGTTTCATCTATTTCGAGAGCATAACCATGTTCTTCTAACTCACCTATCCTCTTGAGGGGGCATACCATCCCTCCATTGTTCCTCCTTGTCACTCATCTAAGTGATTAGGGCATCCCTTTTCAACCCAACACTTTTAAACTTCTTTGAAATGATGTTGCTTCACAACACCATCTCAAAGAGGGGCAAAATGTAGGCACCTAAAATTGACCATGTCCTTAAAACACCTCCAAACCTGCTTTCGACACCTTGTCGACATCACCTTGCATATCACTTTCAACACCTTGTGACACATTTGTCCTAGGTCACCCTTTATGCCAAATTAATTAAATAAATCATATTCATTTAATTAATTTTATCTATTTTCTCTTTTATCCAAATTAATTAAATATTTATTTAATTAATATCCCACATCATTATTCCCCCTCTCCAATAATTAATTAAATAATTCTATTAATTAAATCATGTCTCTCATAATTGATTAAATAATTTTTTTATTTATTAAATTATCTCCCACTTGTCCTTATCCTCATCCACTTGCTACAATTAATAAATGACTTGCACAAAAGTCAACCTCACCTCTTAGTCTCCACCAATCCATCTTTTAATCTCCACCATTCACATAAAGATGCCCTAGGATTCAATCTCAACCATTGATCCTATCTTCCACCTTTTAATCTCATCCATTCATTCCACCTCTCATTCCTATTTAACCTCCCCACCTCTCATTCCTATTTGACCTCAACACCTCTTAATCTTAGCCCTTCATCCCACCTCTTAATCTCATCCCTTTAACCAATCTCATCTAAAATATATAAATTAACCTCCATCCAATCCATTTTCAACACATCATTTTCAAGTAGTCATATGCTATCCAAATCTCTACTTATTTACCTCCATTGCACTTAGGGTTTTATGCTGGTTTTGTTAGAGCAATCCATATTCTATAGCATCATTGAAAATAGCTAGGTTACATTTAGGTGCATGCTTCCTCAACTCTATCAAGGAGGAGAAATGGTTCAAGGTTGAAGGTATATGTACTTGTTTGTTTATCTTTCATGCTTTGTTTACCTTGTGCTATTTTGTGTCCTTCACCTACACCTAAAAACATTTCAGAAAAATGACAGTATTATATTGTATGACAATAAATTTAAGAAGCAGGGAAAACTAAAAGTTAGGTGGCTAGGACCTTACTACATTCATGAAATTTTTGAATCAGACGCAGTCAAATTAAAAACACTTGATGGAAATAACTTAACAAGCTATGTGAATGGAGCTAGATTAAAACATTATCATCAACTAGTTCAATAAAAGGAAAACTAAGAAATTCATATTTGTATCATATGTAACATATGTACTATAATTAATTTAAAAATATTGTTGAAGAAAAAGAGCCACAAAAATGTAAAAACTATAAAATATCGTGAAAACATAAATGAAAAAATGCATTAAATGACTAAGGGCACCATTACAACTATAAAGAGTCTACTTCACTATACACTCAACACCATTTTTGTATCCTACGTACCCGCGAGCTCAAAAAACACTTTGAAATTTAACTAAACCCTAGCTGCATACTAAGTGATAATGGCAACTCTGACTTTGATCGATGTCTCTGACAAACCTCACCCAAAGTACAAGAAATTCCCTTATAAGGCAAGTGAGGTCGATCCATACTAAGCTTTCTCCACCATTCCACTAGATGTTATTTATATAGAGGATGTGCACAATTATATTCATATGCCAATCTCAAAAATAGACCACACCAAATTTGAGGAGCTCTACAGAACACTCCTCCAATTGGATCAGATGTGGTATCTACCACAATACCAAGAGATTGGGAGGAACAAGCTTGATGTATGCAAGGATTTATTGGATTTTTGTGCAGAGCATGTTTGAGTAAAAAGCATACTGACTAGAATACATGACGAGTTCATTTATCTAGATAAACTGTATCGGATTACAAAGAAGGCGATACAAGCGGTGATAGGGCTTAGTGCAACAGGAAAGCTACCCTCAAAGAAGTAAATTAACAATGAGAAGGTGACAGAGTTCACCGGAGTGAATTATGATGAGAGAAGCTTGAATGTCAAAGAGATTACAAACCCTACAATGTGGTATGCGACCATGGACATTGCATACAAGATCTATTATGCTAATTGGGAGGACTCTATAACTAGCACAACTATACACACTACATACCAAATGGTGGTTGAGGCAAGAGATTTTGATCTGTGTGAGGTACCTTGCAAGCAGCTAATGGAGAACCTTCATAAGATAAAGAATACCCAATATCTATTTTGATACAGTACTCTCATTATATGCCTTACCTTTTACTTTATGAATGAATTACCAACTTTTGATAATAAGGCCTGGAAAATGCATATACCATTCTCCACACAAATCAAATATCATGTAAATCAGTTCAAAGATAATTCATCATACACTGTAGCATACTGGGGGTTTTTCAAATCCCTCCAACAACAAATGCAAGGTAGAGAAAGAATACCATATGAGATGGTTAAAAGTATGAAAATGATATAACTTTCCTCGTAGATAAGGATTGTACATTGATGGAAGCAATAGAGCCAAGGAGTTCTTGGATCCCCAAGCTCCCGTATGAAATAAATAAGGAAGAAATAGAAGCATATGCTAAAACCTGCTCAAACAACCAAAAGATACAAATGCAGAGAGATTTGGGACCTATAAGGAATTCATGGATAAACAACATAAGAAAGATACAGAGGAAAATGTGGAGAAGAACAAGGAGAAATTACACAATAAATGGGGATTTATGTCCCAAGATCCACCATAGACAAGTACCACAACACCAAAAACATAAAGATTAGGGAGACTGTATTTAGGGACTCTGATCTCATAAACTAAAGTAGGGAAACCGACATCCTCATAAACAATATCGGTATCAACTCTGCAACCTCTAGAAAATGACCCATCAGTGGAATAAGTATCAAAGATATTTCTCCAAATGAGTGCAGAGAAAAAGAAGACAGCCAAACAAAAATAGGGGGTCAAAAGAAAAATTATATAGGTCACTGCAAGAGAAGAAACTAAGGAGGAGGAAGCACAGGAAATAAGAAAACCTCTACAAAAAGAGGACTGCAAGAAGCACCAGACAATCAACTGTGCAAATAGAGGAAATAGAGGCATGGGAGAAAGAAGAGACCATTATGGATGTTGACATTTTAACAACAACCATAAACAATAGGGGAATGTTGAAGTAGACTGCATACATGCTCATTCAAGTGGGTTTGAAGAACAAAGCAATCATATTGAGCAATAATTAAACATATAAGAATGTCTGAGGATACATTAGAAAACATAATTAAAAGTTTCCCAGATGAGATGGTCACCATAATAAAAAAGAAACAAGAAAAATCAATGGAGTTGGAGCAAGAGATAAGAAAATAGGTATTAGAACAAGTGGACCCTAGCCTCTCTGTCGAATAGAAAGAAAAATTTGTGCAACTACAAGAAAAAGAGTTGTAAACCAAAAAAGGGGTAGATACTCTAATGGGCTTAATTGAGGAGGAAAATGGGAAAATTCAAACAAAAATAACTATAGTAACAAAGAAAGCATATGATGCATTAATGCAAGAGGAGAAGAAGAGTCAACAGGAACAAACCAAACAATCTAAAGGCAGCCCACAACTTATTGATTAGGTGGAAGGACCACAATAGCAACCATCATCTCCACCAAGGGCCTCTTCTTCCACAACCTCTCCTATGCAATCCATCAAGGATTTTATAGCATAGAAAAAACAAATACAACCAATGCCAACACCTCAAATGCTATAGATACCACTACTGGGATCACAAGTAAATTTGAATAGCATATCTGCAACACAAAAGTTTTAGTTGGGGGATATTTTCCATAGCATGACCAGAGAACAAATTCTAAAACAACGTGTAGAAAGCACAAAACATTTGGAGGATGCCATAGCTACAATCCAAAGAAAAATGCCACAATTATAAAAGGATGCATCCTTGCCACTATTATATTAGCTAAAATAATTGGTGGATGGGCTAAAAACTAAAATACAGAACCAAAACACAAATATAAGAAACCAAGTTGTATTTCATATGAATAAGAGTAGAATGGATGAGGCAAGAAAGAAATGTGTTGTAGAGAACACACAATTGGAAGGGCAAATCATAAGTTTACAACAAACAATAACTGATATCAACATACTATATCAGTTTCGTTTACAATGGCCTACAACAACAAAGAGCTTAAAGGATAAAATAGAACAACTAGAGGCCCAAATTTTGCAAGTAGTTGGTACTTATGACCCAATACAAGACATGGGTGGGTCAGTTAGAACACAAATAGAAGCAATTCACACTCAAATTCAATAGGTGCAAGACCAAAGAGAACAAATAAAGGCACAAATTAAGCAACTGTGGGAAGTAATGAGCCTTAGATTGGTGCATATGACTGGTATATTGGGGGAGGCAAAGAAGAATACATGGAAGATTCAAATCCCCATTAGCATAGAAAAAGCAGAGACAACACTAATTCAAACTCAGGGACATACAAATACTTCAATAGGCAAAGAATTAGTGGGATACAACATTGGCCCAACTCAAAATCATTTACAAGAACATCCTTCTAGCCAATTAGTTTTGCATGTCTTGAGGACAAGACATAGTTCAAAAACGGGGATGATGTTGGCAGCAGACAAAGCATAGTGTGGAAGCCACCGCATCTCACTACAAATTAAGTGTAGAGCACAAGGTCGATTAGGCCTAGTAGAAAGAGGTCAATTTTGTAAGGGACACATCCCTATTGTACTTATATGTACAAGAATAATGGAAATAGGAAGTAAGCAAGTAAGATAAATAGAAAAGAAGATAAAACAGAGTAGAGTTACAGACATGCTTTTTGTAATATTGAATGAATATATATAATGGAGATATAAGAGCTATTCAGAACTATTTGATTATTTATGATGTATATGTTGTATGATGTGTTATTCTAGGTTACTGCATTATGTTATTTATTTTTGCATTGATCTAATTATTCTATCATTGTCTTAATCGGGGTATAAAGACTACATAAGAGACATTAGGCTCAGATCTCCAAACTATGATCCTAAAGACTCTTGCCAACAAGATCCACAATGGAATCTTAGTGATTTAGATAACTACTAGTTAAAAAATGGGGACCAAGGGCATAAACAAACCATTTCTTCTACCCAAGCAAATTAAAGTCATCCTTTTGGACGATTCTCCCTTAGCCCCAACCTTTGTTGTTAAGGGTAAGGGTAAAAAAGTTGTTGGGACCCCTAAAATCACAAAACCTAGGAGCCTTAAAGAGGGACCCGGAATCAAGGAAATCCACGAGTCTTCACCTGCAGGGACCCCTATTCTAGAGTCTAAATCTAAAACCCCAAAAAAATCTAGCAAGGAAAAAAAATCCCCTACCCAATAAATTGACAAGGAAATTGTGGCGGTGGCTAAGAGGCATCAGGAGACTAAGGAGGAAGAGGACACTCAACATCATAAGAAGGGTAAAAATAGAAAGGTGGAATTCTTGAGGGATGAGGGTGCTTCGAAGGTCATTGATCTCGAGACTGGTTCCAAACAGGGAGAGGGAGGAAATTTGGGTGACACTGCTGCTAAAAATCTTGTTCATGGTGTTCAGAGGTCTAGCCGGATTGCTAGAATTCCCTCTGCCAATCCACAAGGAATGGAGTTATCTGAAGAATCTAAGTTTGTGGAGGATACTTTAGTGGAAGGGGATGATGAGACTCCCACTGAGTCATTTCACGAAGAAGAAGGGGCCAGTCATTTTCCAAAATTGAACCTTTCGTATTCAGATGATGAAGAGGAGGAAACAGAGGAAGCCCAGGGGAAAAAAAAGGAAGTTGGCTGCTCTTTGTGTAGCAAGATGGTTGAGGATGTGGTTGAGCTCAAAACCAAGATGGTAAAACTCTAGAAAAAGTGACAAGTGATGGTGGAATTTGTGGCTAAGGCTCTCCATCGTGCAACATTTGTGTTCTCGACTACTAAAGATTTCGATGAAAAGGTTAAAGGTATTGGTGTGGATAGTTTGGGTAATTACAAGGACATGCTCAAGTTCCTATCCAAATATGGGATCTCTAAGAATCCCTAGTTAGTCCCTTGTTGGTTTCTGGTTTTTTGTTGTTTTTGATTAGTCTGTTTGTTTTTTGGTGATGTTGCTCTGCTGTCTATGTGCTGGTAATGTGTTGTTTCTAGCTTGTTTAAGGCCTTGTTTTGCCCTAGGGGTTGCTTTGTAAAGGGTTCTACACCCTCTTTTCTAGCTGAACTAATCAAAAACTATTTCTTCTAAAAATAAGGACCATTACACCTCATAGACTTGAAATCCACAAAAAATTGAAAAGTGACTAGGAAAAATACATTCTCTAGCTAAGACAAGGAATGTTCCACAATATCATTTTAGGTAGAGTGTAACTAGAGGAAGAAATCCTTAAAGGATAACTCCCTCCCCATGTAGTACCATACCAAAGACCTGCAACAAAAATAATCTTCAGTCAAAATTATATGGTGATTAAGAATGGAAAATTTATGTACCTCATTTGCTATCTTTATGAGAATACCTCCCAATGAGAGGACAATATGATTATTCTATGTAGTGGTTCATACTATGAAAGAGAAATGAGCAAACTTATGCTTTAGTTATACTTACCTTGGGAGATTGATGTAGGCTATTATATATTATTATTCCCTACTACCACAAACTTACAAATGTTAGTCAATCATAGAGAAGTTAAAGTTGAAAACTATATTTATATGCATTTTATTATGTGCCTATGGAATGATGTATCTAAATTTACTACACAAAAAATAATCGTTATACTAGAACTTGAACATAGAAGTAAATTGTGATATAAAACATCAAACCATATCTTCTATTCAACTTAGGGATAGAGTATGCCAAGGGTATTAGCTTTTAAACAATAATTTGTTAAAGATTAGTGTGCTACTCTCTACCATATTATGGTTATTTCTAGTTGAGTCAAGCAAGAGTTTGAAGTGTTGTGAACAGATGACTCACATCTATATGTGATTTATATTTAAACTCATTGGCCAAAGTGATGCTATAGTTGTATGCATTTTTAGTTTAGTGTATTCATAGGTTGCATGTAGTTGGAGGTCATGATTAGCTAGAGGGTATCTAGGGATTGCATGACTAACTACATGTGATAGATGTGCACATATTTTGGACTTGGTTCTTAGATTTGGTTTTACTATAGATGTCCCCATATATCATCCTTGTTGAAGGGTTAGGTTGCTTCCAATAGGAAGATGAGTGGGGGGCCACCTAGTCTATGGTTGGAGGTAAAGCTCTCAGATGATGCTCTCACTCCTACAACTTTACAAACATATTGCTTGTGCTTAATTGAGATGACCTAGATCATTATATCATTTATCAAGTTAAAGATATGTATAACTAATAACTAGTGGTAGTTTGGTATGGCCAAAGTTCTAATTTGGTTTTATATTAAACTATTGTTGTAAAATTGAATCATGATGTACTTGAGCTGATGTACGATTAGCATCAATATATTTTTATTATATGAAACTTTATTATTGGAAAAATTCAAAATTATAGCATTTGTGATTTATTTTTATTTCAAATTATTCATTAAATTATTATTATATTTGGGTGGCTCATTACAAGTGGTATTAGAGCCTAGGTTCAAACACTGGGGACTACGAGCCAACTATACCTAAATGCAAGTAAGATTAGGCTAACTAATAGTACTTTTTATTTTCTCTAAATCCAAAGATGGAAGGATCTAGGTCAAGGAAATGACCTAAAAGTAAGAAAAAGAGTAGGGTTCAAAATAAATCAAACAAGAAGTCCACCCAACTACATTGTGAGGTAGAGTTCTAGTTATCTGAATCAAAAACCTTAGCATCAGCTAGAAGACATATAAAGTTAAACGTAGGAAAACCAATGAAACCCAAAGTTTAAATTAAGCCAAAACCAAAGAAACCATTAACCAAGAAAGACATGCCTTTTGGTTGTGGGGAATTTCCCCAACTATAACTAAGGATATATTAGTAGAGTACTTTTGCATACACCCTCCTCCTGGTAGTTTGAAAATAGACCTAGAGGAGAAAGATCCTGGTGAGTTAAAAATGTCTTAATAATATTTTAAAAAGTTGTAATTGAGAGTCCTTACTATAAATAAGGATATGTAATATCCATTTTCTATAAATAAGGTAGAGAAATTCCTTTTCAAAGCTAAGTTAGAACTTCCTACCTTTCCCACTAAAGTGAACCTATATGTAGCACCCTTAGGTTCTTATGATGTTATCCTATGGATGTATTGGCTTTGGCACCATAAGGAAAAAGTAGAAATCTTTGTAAAAACTATTAATTACACAGATAACTTGGGAAATTAAGTTCTATTCCAAAGGGTTAAGCACGAAGTTAAGCTAAGTCATATTTTAGCTATGTAACTCAAAAGAGCTAGAAGGAATGGGTGTGGAATGTATGCCATTAGTGTGGATGAGTTAGAAGATGTCAATGAACCCATGTGGCAAGATTATTCTTTTCTTCAAGAGTTTTGAGATGTCTTTCCTAAATAGTTACCTGAATTACCTCCTACAAGGAAGCTAAGGTAGTGGAACAACTTCCTAAATTAAGCTTGAGGGGAGGGATATGCATAAATTTTTAGATCTTTAAAACAGTTACAAAAGTAAACATAAATAGCAATCATACCACAACACAATAATTGTGTGGGGAAACCCTTTCGGGAGAAAAACCCCACACTCCAAAGCTGCCCAATATATTATTCAAGAATAAAAATGATTACAATATACTTGCAGAGTAAGATTTCACAAGAGTATAACCAACCAGAGATTTGGAGGCAACTCAACATCTATAAGACTCTTACACACAACCTCCATATCAAGCTCCTGATATATAGGAGATACAATATAGTAAACTGATTATTAATAGTTTTAAATTGTCATGACTTGTTTAATTAGATATTATTAAAAGTGGTCACTGATTTGATTTAGATTGTCACCATGGATAGCTAAATAGTATTTGTTTACAACATAGTTGAATAAGTGTTTATTACTTCTCAACAGAATTACCTACCCATAGCAACTGTTATTGATTAGAGTTTATAAGATAGAATTTATTTCCTTTCCTGTAATTTGTTTCTATGCACAACCTCTAGGATAGACTCAGGAATCCTTGACTGTACAGACAGTACACATGTGCCATCCAAGAAGAATATGATTCCCTAATTTGACATATTTGAATGTAACACATTATAGCCATTAGGTTGCTTGATAAAGTATCTGTTGGTCCATTGAGTCGAGTGCATGCCCCTTCTACATCAATTTATTGGTCAATAATGGAGTTAGACGATCCTTTAGTCACATTTTCATTTGAAAGCAACAAAAAATAAAGTGGTTAGCTAGATCTAGAAATGTTTGCACATTAGGAAAATGAACACATAGAGAATATCCAAAAAAAATAGAATAATAGAAGTGTGATTTAAACTAGACAAAATAGCAAAATGATAGAGAAAAGTTGTAAATATGAATCCTCTATGTGAGATAGCTTCCAATAAAAACATGTAGTTAAGATGGGAAAAATCTTGGTGACTGCTTGGAAACTTGTCAATATGGTCAAGCCCCTAATTTGGTCTTTTGACCTCCATAGGTAGTCAAATGGAAAGATTGGAGATTATGTGCTCCTATCCTAAGTGTATCTAGGACTAAGACCATTAATATAATGATAAAGGAACAATAATAAATGTGTTTACTATTATCCCTATGTGTATGGAGAAGAGTTAGGAAATTTAGAACCTAGAGATGCCAAAGAAATAAGAAAAGAGAAAATAATAAAGGAAAGAGAAAGCATAACAAACCGTCCCAAGAGGGTGGATTCCAATGGCATGTACTAAGAGCTTCATAATGTATAAGGTACATGAACAAAGAACTAGTATGTTATTCTAGAATGTTGTAGGAGATCTTGGGAATGTAGAAGATGCAAGATCAAAACTAGTTCAATGCATGAAGAGGAAGGAGGAATCCTATTTCAAAATCTAAATCATGCTAGAGGCTATTTTGGGTAAAAGAATAAGGAAAGGACTATTAGAAACATGAAATATTGGGTAAATGTTAGTTACAAATAAAATGGAAGTCGAAAGGCAATTTTTAAATTTCAAGTAAAGTTTGTATGGTCATAGGACGTTAGCACATCCATGTAGATGTCTGCATGACTATGCTAGTGACCAAGAAGAAGCAAATGCAAAACATTATAAAATGGTCACATTGAACACAAGAAAACATTAAAATTTACACAACAAGAACATAAACACACAAAACTTGGCCTTTGGATTAGGAACTAGGAAAGAGGGCTAAAATGGCCCCTAAAACATACCACAAGAATGGACACTAAAATAAGGACAATTTGTCATGTCAAAAATTGTAGGTTATGTAATTTTTGACCTTATCCTCACCAATTGGTGAATAGTTGAAATCGGGCCCCATTTTTGGTGAATAGTACAAGTTATAAAGGGGACTAAATCACCTATTTTTTTACAAAAAAATAGTTTAGTGTTGGTTAAATTGCCTAAGCATTATTTTATTAAACTTTTTAAATTGAATTGTTTTGTCGTGCAATAAATGATGTGTAATTGGAGCTTAATTGCCAACACTTTATAATATAATAACAAATCTTAATCATATTCATCATTAATATTACATTATTGTCATTACTTTTGGGGCCATATTGCCATTACTAATAAACTCCCATTTACTTTTAGGGCTATTTTTCATTGAAATTAACATTTGGTGGGATTTACCACTTATAATTCGTATATAATTAGGCTTTCAAGCATTTGTATCTTTTATTATCATGTCCTCTAAAACCCAGAGCCTCAAATTTGATGATTAGAAAGAATACAAATAACATATATAGTTCATGTACTAATATTATTTTTAAAATTTTGCATGGATAATTAATCAAGATTTTATTTGTAATCTGTGATAGACATTCACTTTATATAATGCTTGCAATGGCTCTTCTATTTGGTAAAGTCCACATGAGACAACTATTATCTTAACATTTCTGCTTCTATTATGACAAATGCAAAGTTTACTTTATATTGATCCTTGTGGGCTTGTAGGTATCATGAATAATTGATAGTGTGGCCTGCATATAAACTAAGGCATGTCCATAGTTTAAATGTGTGAAGTAATAGGGCTTTCATTTGACACCATTGATTTCCATTATAATTTGATGGCTATGATTGAATTCCATGGCACTATAAGCAGGTGCATTTTAAAAGGTTTGGTTAGCCTAAAATTTCTTTTGGACCGCATGATTAGATTATGAGCAACAGTTATAATTACGTAGCCCAAAAGAAATTTTAGGTTGAGAAAACCTTTTAAAATATACATGCTTATAGTGCCATGGAATTCAATCAGAGCTGTCTGATCAATGGTTAAATATAAGATACCCCTCCACTCTTATTTTAGTCTTATTTTTAAAGTGTGAGATTTTAAAAAATTTTAATCTATGTGTGCTCCAATGCCTTCTTAATAGTGGATTTGTGCATGGCAGTGAGGGGCTCCATCCCTTGACCCCGTTTATGGAGCATGACAGGGCCACTATCCCCAGATCGTACAAGTGGTCGCTACCACCCTAAAGCCCGCACTTCAACATTACAAAAAAAAAAGAATATATGGGGGGATTGCATTGACCAACTATGCAAAATTTTAAAGCAAGGATTTACCATTGTAATTAATTTCTTTAGCTAATATTCACCAAGAATTTATAAAAATTTGACGTAATATGAATAAATTCACCAGGAAAATTAATATTTTTCTTTAAAATAAAAGATTTGCAAAGAAAATTAATGCATTTAGCAATGATTCACCAAGATTTTATAAAAAAAATTAGGTGTCTTTTCTTAAAGTTATCATTGAGCATGATTAGGATTGTTGACAAAAAAACTTAGACCGAAGTCTAAGGTTTTATACTCTATTATATGTAGTAAACCTCGATGTGATGCAATAAAACGGGAGAACTTAGATATGTAATAAGTATAAATCAAATTATAATAAATTATATACATTCATATATACACACCCACATATACATGAAATCATATATTAATATACTTTAATAGCTTATACATGTCTTATAATTAATTCCTCGTGCTTTACTCTCACATATCATCTTCCTTATTCTCACGCATATATAATTCATATGATCCATGCTCTTATCTCTCACTTTTCCCTTCTTTACATAGCCTCTTAATGCCTTATCATAATGCCTTTCCATCATATCCTTTCATAAAAACACTTAATTATATTCTTCCCACAAATTTACCTTTTCTTTTATGATATTTTTCATTTTTTAAACTTATTTAGACATATTAGAGGTGTTTAAGGCTATTTAAGTCGTATATAATGGATATATAGATCTAGAAATGACCCAAATTACATGTGTGGTGCCTCACAACCTTCTATATCCAACCAACAAGGACCTTAACTAATACTTGAGGAGGCACTTAATAATTGTCATTTAAAGTAATATAAGTATGGGTTGGAATATGACTTAGCAAACTTCATATTTGGCTTTTAAGCACACTAGGTTTTCATAGTCCATGAATATTAAAAAAAATTGTGCAAGTAATTCATTTCTTATGTGCAATACCATCCAACGTCAATTTGGGGAAAGACATATTTTCTCACCATACCCATTTGTACATATATTGTAATCATTTTTGTCCATAAAACCACATACCATTAAGCATTATTCAAAACAATTGTCATCATTCTAAGTTAGAGTCTTAGCCAGTCCATGCATCCTTAGCATTCCCATATTTCACATATATATCCAAAAGTGAATTACCCATATACATGAAATTGCAAACCCCATCTTATAACTTTATTATTTGTTATTGTGCCAAAGTTTGGGAACAATTTACAACATGACACCAATTGACAAAAGTACCTATAAGCATGAACAAAACTATGTTAACCTTGTAATGAACTTCACTAATTTTTTCTTTGAAGATGCCCATGACTATCGAAACTTTGGAGACATTTATAGGGAGGCTCCTTACAACTAAAATAAATACAAATGATTCACTATAGTGTAGTCTCATTATTTTATGCTTAATCTTGTTTTGAAGATGCCCATGACTATAGAAACTTTGGAGACATTTATAGGGAGGCTCCTTACCACTAAACTCAATACAAATGATTCACTACAATGTAGTCTCAGCTTGATCTTGTTTACAACTTATTGCAGTGATATCTAAAAATAAATTTGTTTTCACAAACTAAACAAAACATAACAATAGCTTAGAGGCAGTGAATCATACATCTTAAGATCCATGCAATTTCAAATGAATTTGAGCTCAAGTTTAAATCCCATACTAGTGGTTTTGGTTGGAGTTCCTCTTAGAACTAATTCATTTATAGATATATTTCATTTTTTTAAAATTTTGAGATTAGATTCAATTTAGTTGTGTTATATTTGTGTTTAAAGTTCCAATTTTATGTGCTTAGTGAGTTTCATTCAAATTTCAATATAAAACATGTGTGCTTTATATATATATATATATATATATATATATATATATATATCCCAAGTATAGACCAATTAGTTGAGTTGTTGAAAGATACAGACAATCAACTCAAGTTTGAAACCTGCCTTAACATGCTGTGTCAGAACTGGGGCTCTTCTCGGGTAATCATGTGGCCCAGAGGATTACTTAGCATGCTCCAACATATTACTACCCGCACGGTCACTGGGCTAGAAACCTCTGAGATATATGAATGAATGATTGCATAATTTTCGTTTATTTTAACATCAATAGTACTTAAAAGGTGGAACTGATTAATTTACAAGCTCATTGCTTTCTCTAATATTGGGTCTTGACATGATAGGTTGATCAGTCTATTCCTCAACCACTATAGAACTTAGTGCAGCCTAGGAAGCTTTATCAATGTACCTTTTCTTTTAAATATCACATATGATTGCATAATTTTCATTATTTTTAACATCAATACTACTTAAAAGGTGGAACTAATTAATTTACAAGCTCATTGCTTTCTTTAATATTAGGTCTTGACATGATAGGTTGATCAACCTATTCCTCAACCACTATAGAACTTAGTGCAGCCTAGGAAGCTTTATCATTGTACCTTTTCTTTTAAATATCACATATGATTGCATAATTTTCATTATTTTTAACATCAATACTACTTAAAAGGTGGAACTAATTAATTTACAAGCTCATTGCTTTCTTTAATATTAGGTCTTGACATGATAGGTTGATCAACCTATTCCTCAACCACTATAGAACTTAGTGCAACCTAGGAAGCTTTATCATTGTACCTTTCCTTTCAAATATCACATTCAATTATGAGATGCATGGATGTTGTTGAAAAAGCGTTTCTAACAGAGTTTTTTTAATTTATTTTTATTTCTAACAAAGTTAGATTGAATACACCATTTCTTGTTATACTAAATTAAGCCTCCAATAATGGAGACATATTGCCAAATATAACTATGCTACAAGACTAATTTGTCTACATATTGTGCTCTTTATTTCAATTCTTAAATCTCATAGCTTCCATATTTTTATACTTCTTTTTAAATTTCTACCTTCTTTCATCTAATTAATCTATTTCAATTGTCATTTTCATTGTTTTTTTATTATGGTAAGTTGCAAATGAGGGTGCAGATCCCTCATTGTCATTCTCATTGTTATCCATAGTATTTTAAAATAAGTTTCTAATAATGATCATTCACACGAAACAAGACATTTTTTTTTTTAAAAACTATATGAGCAAATCTTACATTAATTAAGATTTTAAAAACTAAACAAACTACAATAACAAATTAAAGATAAGACAATTACTAACCACTACGTGACACCAATTAAACAAACACTAAAAATATTAAATAATCATAATATTCTATTAAAATAATAATGATAATAATAATATTCTAATAAACAAATTATAATGCTAACACTATTCTCACAATAAAAAAAGACCAATTAGAACTAATCACTAATCTCACAATTAAAAAAACCAATTAGAACTAACGAATAAGATATAAAATATTATTATCTTAAAAAAAAAAATTCTAAAATTCTAATTTCATATTAATATAATATTAATACATATTTTTTGGAGGGTTTTTATATCAAATCTAAATGGTTTAGTGTTTATTGCTTTATTTATTTTACATTGCCTCCCAAAATATTCAAGTGGGGCTTTCATATCATATTAAACATATCATAAAAGGAAATTTTCTCCACTTCTTTACTGTAAACTCTTCTCTTTTCTCTCATGATCAAGTTTAATGGGGATCTGGCCAATAGAGTGGGAGATGTTTTCACCTATCTCCCTGGCACTTTAGGCTTTGCCAAACCTAGGGGGTGTCCTAATTCCTTTGGTGAGAATTACTATGATGTTGTTGGTAACGACATTGGGACTTTTCATAATGATTTGAATCAATTTGATAAGAATGATAAAGAAATGAGCTGTCAAACATATTGTAAAAAATGGAAAAAGTTTTTAATAAGAGATTGGACTTCTACTGAGTCTATTTTAGCCTTTCCTACGCTATTACCCACTTCCACCATACAATCAGTTCCTTTGGCCTCCCCCATATCGATAACTTCACTGGAACCAGCAATTCCATCCGCTCCAAGAACTCTCTCCATTGTCAGAATACCTTTCCGATAAAGCTGGCACTCTCCAAGAAAGTTGGAGTTTCCAAGGATGTTGGAATGGACCGGAGAAAGGGACATTGCAAGGCAGTTTCATTCAAAGAAGTTGCTATCCGATAGGGAATCATGACGAGCCTTAGGCTAAGAGCCAAGGACTAAGGGATATCCATTCGGCCAAGTGCGTCGGGGCACGATGACAACCTCATCCCTTATCATGTTCAGACCTTACTTCACTAATAAAACCATTCAACTTCACTAATAAAACCATTCAACTTCACCAATAACTACAAACCCATTGACAAACTAATAAAAACTAAAAAATACTTAAACATAAAGGATTATTACAACCTATTCTAGAGATAATACAACAAAATTTATTATAATTAAAAAAAAAAAATCATAATCTCCATAATTTTTTTTAATAAATTTTTTGGGATAACTAGCCCAAACCCTGCTCTGCCCCACGCTTGCAGTAATTCTTAAACCCTAAGTAAACCCTCCGTAGAAGCTCTGTAATGCCCACAATGCTGATCCATCGTATTTCCTCGCGTAAAGCTGCTTCCATTCTTCGATTATTTTCACAAAAACCCTTGTTCCCCCAAAATGGCATTCCTAGCTCAAAATTTTCAGGGGTTTTAGCCCAACAAATATCAACATACCGAAGATTGTCTGTAGTTTCAGAGGTTCCACCAATTTGGTGGCTATCCACGCCTCTGAGCACGCTGTCGGGCGACAAATTAGAACAAAAAGAGCACGAAAGGCAATCCTCAAATGAAAATCTGGACGAGAATTCGACAAAAAAAGAAGAGAATCCCCCCGAGGACGCTCAAATGATCTTTGGAAAAATGAAAGAAACGGGACTGATTCCCAACGCTGTGGCCATGCTCGACGGCCTCTGCAAAGACGGTCTTGTTCAGGAAGCCATGAAACTATTCGGTGAAATGCGGCAGAAAGGAAGCATTCCCGAAGTAGTCATATACACAGCCGTGGTGGAAGGGTTTTGCAGGGCTTTGAAGCTCGACGACGCCAAGAGGATTTTCAGAAAAATGCAGGACAACCGCATCGTGCCCAATGCTTTTAGTTACGGCGTATTGATCCAGGGTTTGTGCAAGGACAAGAAGTTCGACGACGCCCTCAAATTTACGCTTGAGATGCTCGATAAGGGTTGGAAACCTAATGTTGCAACTTATGTAGCCTTGATCGATGGGTTTTGTAAGGATCAGAGATTGGAGGAGGCCAAGACGGCCATTTCTAATTTCAAGGCCAAGGGATTTCTTGCGGACGAGAGGGCTGTTAGGGATTACATGGATAAGAAAGGCCCGTTCTTTCCGGCAGTTTGGGAAGTTATGTTTGGGAAAAGGGGACGCCGTGATAAAATCTAGGTTTCAGGTGATTCTGCATGGAGAGAAAACCCTAATTCGAGGTAAGGGTACGAATTGTCACTCTATTGTATTTGATTTTAATATTTCCTTGCCCAAGTTATGAATTTGGCATTTGGGTAGTGCAGAGTGATTGCTTTGTCATGGAATTTAGGTGCACCCAAAGTCAAAATGTAAAATCCCAGATCTTGGTGTTTGACTAGAAATGAAATATTCTGGAATTGTTTGGGTTTTGTAAGCTTGAGTCTTAGCAATGCCTATGTCAATTAAGTGCTGGGAAACAGCGTTTTTTTCTGGTGTTTTAGTGAACGATTTTGTACCATATATTATCTAATGAAAATAACTTACACACAACAAATTACATGCATAAACATAGTGATAATTGGATTTGCAAAAGCTATGGTTACATCATGTTATAGTATTATGACTTATTATTTTATTTCTATGACAATGTTGATCATAAAAGAATGTTTGAATTTGATTCGTTGTAAATAAAACATTGTTAAATAAAATTGTATGTAATTAAGGACAGAAATAAAAATTGTATGTAAATGATCTCACACATAAATTTCTATACACTTATAATATTAAATCATTAAAATGAGCAAATCTTGCTTTAAAAATTTCAAATGGGTTTATGAGTGGATTGAAGTCAATAATGCAATCTTGTTAACTTTGATGAGTATGATAAATGCAAATTTTGGCAATTTCACAAGGACGGCTGCTGGAAGCACATTTTTGACACAATTTTCCCTATTTTGTTAAAACTTGTGGAATCACTGCAAAATTCTCTCATCAGGCATTTATTCCACATCTGATTCCTTCTATAGCCACTAAGTAGCATGTGGAATCATAGTGCAAAACAAATTTTGATGGTGTCAAACAATGGCATGTGTTTTACTGGTTATAAATATTTGTGCTTGTCAATACTTTATCTTCTGCCACCTGTTAATAAACATGCAAAATTAGATACAGGAGCAAAAGATGCTTGTAACTGAGGAGAATCTATTAGAAAAGCTACATGAGCATACATTGAGAACATAATATGCTGTGGTTTGATAGAGGCCAAGTGTGAAGAGCAATCCAGTACGCATGAAGAAATGGTCTAAAAAAACCTGTATTGTAACATAGACAGTTGCATGAGTGGCTTTTAACAATATATATTGGTCAGATTTGAAACTGAGAGAGCGTGAATAGAGGATATATGATATCTAAAATCTTTACTGTTTCTGCAGTTTTTATATTTGATTTAATCCCCAGAAAGCATGTTACATGTTTGTATATACAAATGTTGCATGTTGAAATGGGCAAGCTACCATATCCAACTCGAGGAGCAGCATACCCAGTATGGTCAATTTACCAATCAGAAAAAACAAAACACTAGCAGTTTTGCTCAAAATTGAGGCACACATCTTCTATATTCCTTCCCGTGCTGAATAACAGCTGAAAACAAATGGAACTAGAAACCCTACTATACATACAGAATATACAATTATTTTTACAATAATCTAGCTCAAAAAGCTCTGAATTCGATTTTCACCAACTATTTAACATATGCATTGGAGAAAACCCTAAATTTGAAGCATAAAATAGTGAACTTGTTCAGAAAAACAAACCGGTTACGATAATCTTGCTCTAAAAGCTCTGAATTCGATTTTCACCAACTATTTAACATATGCATTTGAGAAAACCCTGAATTTGAAGCAGCAAATAGCGAACTTGTCCAGAAAAAAGAAACTGCAAATTCTGTCAATTCAAATAAGTAGTAGTTTGTGTAGCTACTGAATAAAACGAATGCCCTAAATTCGAAAGGAAAACACATCATTTTCCCAGAAAAATGATCGATGAAATTTGCATATTCTATGTTCTCATAACAATCTAACACAAACAGAACTAAAAACCATATTCTATATGCAGAATGCCAAAAAAAGAAGTTCCAAAATTTGAGCTTTACATGTTCTGAATTTGATTTTAATTTTTCACCAACAATTTGACGTACATATTTGATGAAAACCTAAACACGAAACAGATAAATGCCAAATTTCTCCCAACGATAAAGCCGTAACTGCCAATTGCTCAATTGCCAAACAAATTCATGGGAATTGGGAAAACACATAAAATTTATGAGAAAAGAAAGCTGATACCTAATGAAATTGGACAAAGATCTCCATGGCTTTCAGTCCAGAAGATGGATGATTGAGGCTACGTCCAAACATAACATTGGAAGGCCCACAATATTCTGGTCAGAAGAGTAATAGGAATGAAGCTTATGGTGAAGATGACAAAAAAATGACAGTTGCTTGGACATGGGAAGGAAAGCAAATGATGCTGTGCCACACATTCAGATTCTGAAGATCTATATGGAAGAATACATCTTATAAGATACTGATTCTGAAAAGAATAAGGTTTTTGATATGACGGTTGGCTCTCCATTTCACTGCCATGATATTCATTAACTTAATCAAAATATTGCCTACATCTTAATAATTGTAGTTGTTGCGTCCTCTACCGAACCTTGTCAGACATCATCTATGCGACGTCGGACTGTGTACATGCACTCAATATTTTTGAAAACTGCAAATGACAATTAAAGATGAATCTTTTGATCGCATTTCTCAACACCTCCACCTCACGAAACTAATGTCATCTCAATCAGACAAACATTATTAATACAATTGAAATTTTACTATACAAATTTAATGCATTGATTGAATTGAAAATGCAAGAAGAATTGAAGAATAACTTGACACATGCACTGACTGTTCACAGCAACAACCAATAGGAAAATAGATGACTCACTTGATATTGTTCGAGGGAAAAATTAAATAAAAACTATAACATTCTTTGTCAAATTTTTTAATTCTACATTTTGATTGGATAAAGATGTCACAAAAAATTGCATCCAATGGATGCATTAGTATATCTGCCTACAGGCAGGAACTAATTATCATGAATATGACAAAAGATAAAAGCATTGGTCGTTCCTGGAAACTCCCTAGGAAAAATAATAGTAGCCTCTGTTCCAATTTTCTCAGTTTCAATACTACACAACATCTCCTTTCATCATAAGTTAAAACGGAAAACTATTCATTTTATAATGTTGACATTGGATCATATGGCAAATCAATTTTCTTACCAGTCTAGAATAGCTAAGATTTCTATGGGCTGACTCTGCTGCACTTGTTTTTCCTGGTTCATTTATAGTGAGCGTTCCCTTGGTAATACTGTATTAATACTATTTTGAAAAGGCTCTCAGCAACAGTGTAATGGTTAGTAGCCAGAGAGTTTGGGAATACAGTTTGTCAGCAACAGTATAATGATTTATTAGCAGCACGATGTGAGAATAGAATTCCCTTGCACTGACATAATTAAATTAAAATTTGGATTGATTCAGCAGCCTATTGAAGAATATGTCATGACTCATAAAACCATAAACGTAAAATCATTTCAGTGTGATATTTTCCATCATGGGAGAATTTGGTCTCCCTGATGTTGGGTTTACTATATGGTAACTTAGCCTAAACAAAATGGTTACTTAATGTTGATTTATTGGCTATAGATAAGCTGGGGGTTTTTAATAAAAGTGAATTCCAGCTTTGTATTATTGCGTTTTGTTTTATAATTCAGAGGTACAGGCTAGAGATGAAATTTGTTTTAGCTATTTTCTAATAGGATTTATCTGCAACAATTCAGCTGTGAACATTCTTCCTTAGGTCTGCTTTCATGCATGTTAATTTTGTATCTGCTGGAATTTTCTGAATACGGATTAGATCTTTTCTTCTATTCACTATTATAAATAGTGTTACCTATTTGGTATAGGATTGACTTTAGAGGCGGGAATCTAGTACTGATAGATTTTGTTAAATCTTGTAATGTTGGGTCTTTTTAATTTTAATAGCAGCACTTGTGAAAGAATGTTATCTTTATTGCTGATATTATTTTTCTTTAAAATTCAAATATTTTTCTTTATTCACAGTCACAAATAGTGTATCTGTTTGGTATAGGATTGATTTTACAGGCAGGACTCTGGATAGGTCTGATAAATCACGTAATGTTGGGCCTTTTTAATTGGTAATAGCAGCACTTGTCAAAGAATGTTATCTTGGGCTTTTTTAATTGTAATGTTATCTTTCCTTGTGAGAGTTTTTTTTTTTTTTTGTAAATGTTGAGCTAGTTCTTTAAAGGTTTGGGAACCAGATTACTAAGTCATCTCCATAATGACCATTTTCTGAATATGACATTTTCATTCATGTATTTTAGTAATAATGACAAGCCAAGGGGACCTACAAAGAATGCAAGTACCGTAAGAATTGTTGGTATGGGAGAGAAGAATCAAAAGCTTATTCATATGTAGTACGTTTGACAGAGATTCCAAAAGCTTACCCATATGTGGTAAAGATGAGATTCCAACTCACAAACAATATGTTTGGTAGGAATATCCCACATTGATAATCATTGTTGAGAGTCAAGGTAAGTTTAGAAGACATGAATGCACCAAAACAAAGTTTTATTGCTTGTGAAATTATTCTTTGTACATCTTATCTATAACTTACTGCATTATACTGTGTTTATAGATCTATAGGTTAATACCTTACTCCATTTTGTCTTATCACCTCGATTCTGATTCCAAATTTACATATTATTATATTTGACCCATAAATCACTAGATTGATAATCCTAATGATGCATCATAAAATAGATTACTAATTGTTAGCCCTATCTACACTCTCATCAAACTGCCCTAAATGTTTCTACTTCTCTTGTAGCAGTATTAATATGCACAAACATCAAAAGAAATAGACAACATAAACAGTAAAACAGAGCAAGTACACATGGCACATTCACATAACATGATATTTCCTTCGGAGGAAACCCAAATGGGTAGAAAAACTTTAGGAAGAGTATATGCTAGAGTCATCTCACTCACTATTCAGTGCTATTACATGGAGATTTTGCCATTACAACTGTCTTACGAGTTTGTACAAAAATAATATAACTTCCCTTGTCTACAATTTGTCCCTACAACTCTACAAGTTCTCTGCACACGTTGTCTGTCTCCTGTAATACAACATTAAGTGTGTTCTCTCAATCGGCTAAACCTTCAAACAGAGTATTCGATCCCATTTTATCTCTCTGCACTGTTTTGATGGGCGATGGATCGGTTGCCATCCTCACATAATCATCCAATTGTTTGCATGGAAACCCAAACGAACGGACAGTCATCCCTAACGGCCTTCAACAAAGAATGTGAAGTATTTACTGCCTGCCCAATCAACATGAACCACCATGGCTTCATGTAAAGAAAATAGTATTGACTATGGAAGAATATATGCCCCACTCACACAAAGTTTGTTGTCCTAAGGCGAGTGAACAACAAACACAACCTTTCCAAGTCAACTAGCCATCAATCAAGGAACAACATTATTCTTTTTGTAGTCTTCTGCCCTAAAATGGCTCTCAACAATACTAATCACCCAAATTGATTTGAAACGAATGATAAAATGGTTGCATGGTGTTGCAAGTCTCGCAACAATGTTTCAGACCACCGCGAAGGACCTGCAAATGTATTTCTTCACTCATCCACTCACTAGAATCCACCCTAGTATTATCCATATTACTAAAAGTAATGGCAATCACCCCAACGACAATCCCTACATAGGAATATATCATGATATCATACCTAGAGTAACTTGTTCTTGTAGTAGCCCACACAATGCTTGTAGCAGCTTGTACATCCCCTATAGCAACCCACATGATGCTTGTAGCGACCTACACAATGCTTGGAGCAAGCTACGTGATGCATGTAGCAACTTGCACGATACTAATAGTACCATTACAAATGGTCTATATGTGATCTTGCAGTTTGTATCTAATTTTTGGAACCTACCAGATTTGAAACACTCAAACCATTTTTCAAATTATGCCCCCCTAATCAAAGGGCTTTTAGTCCCCAAAAGCCTCAAGACAATGATCAAATGTGGGAACTTATTTTTGACATCTTAATTAGACATCCATTTAGCCTTATTGGTGTAATATTATATTACACCTTATAGTATGTTTACTTAGTTAATAAATATTATTTATTTGGACAAAGTAGGAAATAAGAGCACATGTCAACTATTGAACTCCTTTGATTGATGGGATTTTTTGCCACCTCTACCTCATTCATCTCCTTGATTGACAATAGTTAGGTACTGCATCTCCCTCATCAAGATGAGTTCACTTTACACTTGTGCTCTGACAATTGAGTCAATCCTCTAGTTCACTACTCTCCTTTGCGATACTTGTCATATTGATTTGTGCATATCCAAAGTCTATATATTTTAGTCCATTTCTTTGTTGTACACACCTTAAATACAAATATTAGAATGTTGTTACTCGAATTTTGTTTGTATTTGAATTAGTTTAATCTTCTTGTTATTGTTCCTAGGAAATTTAATAATTGCAAGTTATTTGTTAAATCTAACACAATATTGTAGTAGGGCAGTGTTGATGTGTTTTTTATGCACATGCAAACTCAGAATAAAATACTAAGTATTCTATCATCTCTTGAATAAAGTCTCTCAAACGCTGAACAATGTGATCCAATGAGGCAACTCCAAGGTTCCCGATTCGTGTTTTGCAATGGATAGACTTAGTCACTGATGTGATTTGCTGAAACTCGCAAATGGACTTACGTTGAATATGCTCCTTACTCCACTCAAATGTGTTACTTCTTCCTTATGAAATTGAACTTCTTCTAACTGGCTACGAAAAAAAATGCAAAAAAGAAGGGTTAAGAAAGCTATTCTAAGGACAATGAGATAATGAAATATGCTACGATAGACAAACTCCTCATGAAACCAAAACTTTGTTTCACTATGAGAACCAACAACTACACGAAGTAGGTGCAATCTCCTAAGGTAACCTAATGATTTTCATATTGCAAACCTCCATCTAAACACCCACAGTTGGCGCAGCTTGAACAAGTATTCACAATCAATCTAAAGCAAATGAAGGTTCAAGCTAACTTTACAAAATGACTTATCATCGACAAATCATGAAAAATATGAACCAAGAAGGAATTCATCAAATATCTTTGCATAAATTCGTTACATCAATGAACTCCTAATTTACTATCTAAGCTACTTGGAAACATTTCTTAATCATCTGCGAGAATTTGAAATCATGTTACATTCCATAATCACACAAAAATCACCATGAAAATCAACAATGAGCTTGTATTGATCCAGGAAGTATTTTACAACAATTTCATAGTATCTCTTTAATGACTTCGAAGAGCTTCCTCTACTCTATTTGCTATCCTACTCTCCTACAACAACTCTATATCCTTTACAAATGAGAAGAATGAGCTTTATATAGAGCTCAAGAATTACAATTAAGGGCCCATATTGATTTGGAATCAATGGCCAAGATCTTGACAACACAAGGTAGTTACAACTTGTTTTTAGCAAAAAGTAAAAGTTGACACAACTTGTGTACATACAAACTCATAGGCAATGAAAGCACGTTTTCCAATGTGATAAGTTTGAAGTGGAATCTTTGGAATCTTCTAGATAGGAGCCTTCTTTGACCTCTTGCTTGTTGTAAATACATTGAATGTAGACGAATGATGTAGCAAACTATGATTAGCCTGATGATGTGCATATGCCACATCAGCATCAGGCAAACTGGCTTGATCTTCAACGCATTCACATTGCTTAGAATATTTCTCAAATTTTATCATCTTTTGTAGAACAATCTTCGAATCTTAGGATTTTCACCTTTGGAACTTAGCTTCTTGAAAATTTGGGAACTTTGGATTTCTTCATCGAACTTTCCTTGTTGTCTTTCATGCCTTAGTACTTTGAATGACTTTAATTGATGCACATGCTCATTCTCATTTTGTGAAATTCTTGTTCTTGTGCAAGATTCTGGCTCTGGATGATATAGGAAGCAGAAGATGTTTCATGTGTGAATTCCTTGAATAGATTTCGTGATGGATGACTCTGGAACATGGAAGTGATCTTCTAGATGCATGGATGATGGAGCTTGCAAGGTGGTGATGAAGTTCTTCCTTCACTTCGGCGATGAAGTCTCACTTTGATATTGGACTTTGGAATGTATCTCCTTGCTTCTTCTCTTTGTGAAAGTACTCTTCCTTGAATGCCTTGGTGATGCAGAGCAAACACAATGATAGCACTTAAAACAAGTTAAAAACCCATTAAACCCACAAAACCAACAGTACAAATAGGATAATATTCCAAATTCTTTTAAAACTCTTCACTTATTCTTCGATATCCATATCACCCCGAAATGCATAACACTAAACTTTGACTTTGCATATACAATGCATGACCTTCTATGGCCGATTCTCCTTTACCACTCTTACCGGTCACTACTTGCATCTTTTGACATCCACATTTGCTTATGCAACAGCGATATACTTTTGCAGGACACACACAAACTGCCCTCTCATACAAATGCAGTATATACCCAAACTGTTTCGACATACAAATGCAGGATATACACGAAATGCTTTCACATACAACTGAGGTATACACATACACTATCTGCGACATACAATTGACGGATACACACAATTTGTATCTTCTCAACATGCAACAGCAGGATGTACACATACATCTACGATATACACAGGAAATGTTCCTAACATGCGACTGTCATATATTCATAAAATGCATAACTTCAACATACAAAACCAATGTGCATTTACCATATACATTCAGTAAACCCAATAACTTCCTCAACAATTTCTGTAACCGAACAACACACAGGAAACAACGAAAATTTAACAGAATAGAAAATAAACTAAATACATGGAGGTCATTCCACTAATTTCACAAAAAATCCACTAGTGGAATGACCCCAATCTACATTTCTATAATTAGGCCAAAACACCCAATCTATTTTTTCCTCTTTCTCAGAATTATACAAAAAAACAGATCCATTCTTTCTTCTCTTCCTCCCTTTTTAAATCCGACTGTCTACTACTTCTAATAAATACAGACTTTAGCTATTTTAAAGACACCTATCTGGACAGTTACACACGTGGTGGAAGGTGAACCACCACCAACCACCAATTACAATACCAAATAGTTCGGTTACATTCTTTTTAATCTTTCTTGACACATATAAACTTAAGATTACTCGGCTAATGACATTTGGACAAAATAGAATATGTAAGAGAATCTTTCAGATTCGTTATGTTTTGAGGTGCTTCTGCACCACTTGGATTGCTCGCGAGTAACATGGATTGATTCTTCTTCCCTGGGATGACGTATCCTTTCCTTGTCCTTGAGATGACTTGAAAGATGGAGTTTTCTTGCCAATGATACTGAATCCTTGAGGCTGGCCTTCTTCTTCGATAAATGAACTGAATGCTTGATATAACCTCCTTGTCTTGGATGGATTCACCTTCCTCGAACATTCTGAATCAGCTCCAATTGATGTCCTCCAGGCAAGCATTTCTCGTGGTATTTTTGCAAAAGAAATACAACCCTTAATAGCAAGACATATAATGAGACAATAATTGACAAAATTTCTTCATAAATTCAAGATTTTCTTTTCAAAATTCTCAAATATTTCACTTTATTACTTGCAAATTTCCATAAATGAAAAAGTGACAAGGGCGCATTTCAGCTTCCTTGGAGGAATTTAACTCTTAAATTCTGCCCTGATTTCACTCCCAATTTGCTTTGATTTCTGACTTTGGAATTCTGATTTTTTCAATATAAATTTGGTGTGAAGTGAAGAAATAAGTCTCTCCTTTATAGTGTTCCCACTCTAGCCTTTTAGTTTTTATGAATCCGCCTTCCTTCTTGGATAAAATCTGCCCTTTCTCTATTGGAATTCTGGTCTAAGTCGCTACTGATATGCTTATTTGTTTTGAGATAATTGTGAAGAAATGAAAATTTAAACCTCTTTATATATAGTGTTTGCTCTTATCTTTCAACTGGGTCGGCCTGGTGCAGGTCGGCCTACCTTTTGAAGTGCTTTTTTCTTTATTTAAAACTCAATTTTCTTTCTCCCAGACCGACCTCCTCTTGCATTCAGTGAATTTCCTATTGATATTAAGGGCAGATTTTCCTTGGTGGTGAGGAATATGCGCCCTCCTAGAGCGCATTCTCCTCATTGATGAGGATTTTCCTTCATTTTGCATGTGAACTTATCATTTTATCCTTCAAACTTCATTCCACATTGGCGAATTTCAAACTTTTTGTATTGGATCTTGATTGAACCTTGATAGAAGTGAAATCATTCTCAAAGTTGTTGATAATTGAACAAATTCTCTTCATTGAAATGCACTTTATACCAGGGGCATTCTCCTCGTTAGTGGGAATTATGCAACCTTTTTGAGCCTTTTATCTTCCGAGTTCCATTCTTCCTTAGTGAATTCTTCTTCCTAACTTTGTTTGTTTGGCGAGTGATATTGAAATTTCCTTCAAATTTGCTTATGATGATTTAGCAAGTTTTGTTTTAGGAAGCACTTCATTCTAGGCGGATTCTCCTCCTTGATGAGAAATTTGCGACCTTCCTTACACATTTTCATTGTCAAGTTTTCAACTCCTTTGGCGTGGACACCTAGGGATTTCAAATAGGTCTCAATGCATTTGGATGAATTTCAAGTAATTTTAGCAAGTTTGATCTTAAGGCTTCATCTCATGTGAGCGCATAATCCTTATTGGTGAGCAATTTACAATCAAACCTTAGTGTGGATCTCCAAATTCAAACTTTCCAAATTCCTTAGTAAATTTCTTCCAAGTTCTTTGCATTAAATCCTCATAAAATTGTATCAACTTGCAAGAATTGGATGTTTTCCTTATGTGCAAGGATTCTCCTCTAGATGGGTGCATAATGCTCATTGAAGAGAATTTTACAACCTTGCCCTTAGGTGGATTTTCACTTTCAAAACTTTTTCATGACTTTGTCTAATTTTGCAAATTATTTACAGTGGAAATGATTGCTTAAAGGTTTTGATTTGAAGTTCATGATAGACTCTGGGTAGACTTTCCACATTGACAAGATTTCCTCCTTTTAAGTGCATCCTCCTCATTGTTGAGGATTCGCTGCCTTCCTAGAGCGCATAATGCTCATTGATGAGAATTTTGCCATTTTTTTACAACTTTCTCTTAGGCTAATTTTTCAAGGTCTTTTCATGGTTTTTCAAGAATTTACCTAAGGAAGATAACCTTACATTGTTTTGATTCCTAAAATTTGAACCTATTCTAGGGCACATATTCCTTATTGAAGAGGATTCTCCACTTTTCCCAATCACAAAATTTCTAAGTGTTGAAATGACTTCTTCAAATGAATTTCCAAGGACTTTTACTATTCAAACTTTCATTGTATGATAATCCTCATTTCCAGATGTATCCTTTGTCAGGGCGCATTCTCCTTGTTGGTGAGGATTTTCCCTCATCTTGGAGCGCATTCTCCTCATTGGTGAGGATTTTCCACCTTTCACACTTAGTCAATTTCAAAAGATTTCTCATTTCTTTCAACTTTCTTAAACAATTTCACATGGTTTTTCTCATGCATTTCATGAATTTGACTAAGGAGAGTAACATTTCATTATCTTGATCTCATAATCACCAAACCAATTTGGGCGCATTTTGCATAGTTAGGAGAACTTTCACTTGGGTGCATTATCCTCATAGGTGAGGATTTTGCGATCTTATCTTCAAATGTGCACTTTCCTTGGAGAATTTTTTTATCTCCACACTTCTCATCTCACTTTGGCAAATTTTAAGGTTTTCACATTGATTTCACGAATTCAGCTAAGGAGAATTGCATTGCGTTGTTTTGACTTCCAAAATCATCAACCTTACTTAGGGTGCATTCTTCCTTAGGGCGTGGATTTTGCGCACATTCCTCATTGGTGAGGATTTTACGACCTCTTAATCATGAATTCTCTAAGTGTGATCATCTTTGCAAGGGAGTTTTCAACAATTTTCAAAGATCAAATTTGATTATTATGCAATGTCTATGCTTAGATGACTCTACTCTCAAGGTGCATTGTCCTCATAGGCATGGATTCTTCACTCATCCTGGGCGCATTGTCCTCATAGGCATGGATTCTTCACTCATCCTGGGCGCATTGTCCTCATAAGCAAGGAATTTCCGCTCAAGGTCCAAGACTTCATTTTTTTTTTCCCCCTGATTTTGAAGTGTCCTGAATTTCCTATACTTTAAATATTTTGAAATATACTTCCAGGATGTTTGAGATAGGTCTCGGATCCATGGGTTTAACATGTAGATTCTAGATTTCTGAGGATCCACCAGATTCAGACTTGGTCAGTTTTCAGGATCTCAGAACATCAGACTTAGTCAATTTCAGGAGTTCAGGGCATGCTTTGCCTTCACTTGCTCCCCGATTGAATCACTTGATACATTTCATGTTGTCTAAGAGAAACACTGTCCAATTTGTGGAGGAGAGTTGATCTAATGACACTTCCTAAAAAACCCGACAAGCTCAAAATTGCGAAAAAGAGGGGGTCCCCATTTGCAATGGGGCAATGTGTGATTATGTCACAACAGGCAATATAAGTGGCAATTAAGTTCAGTTAGGGTATTGTTTTAGTTTCTTTCACCTAGGGTTTATATTCTTGCAAATTGAGTATTTTCTAGATCATTCGTTGTATGAGGCCTCCAAAGAATAAATTGATTGTTCAGTTGCATTCAACAGGGTCAAATTAGCTAAGATAGGCATTTGTTTCTTCCCAATTGGACATCATGAAGTCAATTTAGCATAAATTTACCTATAGGGTTTGAATTTCTTTTTGCAAGCAACTCGGTTTTCAAAGCACTTCAGTGCAACCAAAGAGCCTTACTATTGCATCTGGAACAGTCAGAAACCGACAGATTGATATAAAATTTATATAGTTTTTTTTTTTTTTAACCAAAGATGTCGTATGGCCTCCCTGCATGACACTCTACATGTCTACAGTTTTATATATATATATATATATATATAAATAAGGACCACTCCCATAAACTAAAATTGAGTAAAAATATTTTGCATTAGACCCATGTTCATATATATATGATTAGTAAGTTGTGGTATTGGGGACCACTCCCATAAACTAAGAAGATCGAGTAAAAATATTTTGCATTAGACCCATGAACATAGGAAAGAACTCATGATATATCTCTCTGATTCAATTTGGTGTGAGTTTAGCGTCATTTTGTTGCTGCAATCAAAGATTTTCAAGATCTTACTTTTCCTAGTCACTTCTATCCAATTGTCTGGATTATATGTAATGGATGTGGACACCTATTCTGATGCATCTCTATTTTTGGACAAAACTTGTTGACCTTTTTCACACCTTTCTTAAATTCTTGGTCACTTCTCGTGGCCTCTTTTGACACTGCAATCCTACGCCAAACATTAGTACTTTTGCTTCCAAATCCACCTTCTACGAGGAACAACATGGCTCCCTTAAAACTGAGGAAGATTTGGGCAAAGGTTTATGCACCTTCTCAATATGCTTAGGAGAGGCCAAAGCATCCGAGTATACCCTAAAAGGAGACTCTGGAGCCTAGAGGAGAGCACCAACAATGTAGTGATGTGGTAGAGCGCCTTTCCACCACGTGCCCTGATAGTCTACTTTTTTATTGGGCTTGGAACAATCAGTGGCAGTGTATCTTGTTTCATAAGATCTTTAGTAACAGAAGGGCAATCCTTCATATAATCCAATGGTTAAGACAAACTCCAATCAGCAACCTTGAAGGTGATCTCAATGAGGAGATCTCTTGAAATGCCCATATCAACAAGAATGTGAGCAAATGTTGTGAGTGAATCCAGACGTGTTTGTATCTATCTCCAGGAAGTCACCCAAAGAGTTGCGAATGGCTTCAAAACCAGAATCAAACCAGAATTGTAACAAGTTTGGGAGATGGACCTAAACAGAGTTCACTCTGAATGATTCGGTGAAGCGATTGAATGTAGGGTACCGCGGTTTGAGCAGGAGTAGGTGCTAACTCCATATCTAGTGTTTATTAGAAAGGATAACATCTCGATCCTTCACATAATCAAAAACCACAATAAAAAACCCACGAGAAAAGGGATAAACTTCAAGATTGCCTTCCATCAAAGGTTACCATGCTTATATAATCCATGTGCGGATCCGAGAGTCCAAGCCAAAATTGATTAAATTGTTCGATTAATCCATTGGTGGCAAAAAGCATCTCTCCTTTGATTACTTCATTTTTTTTATCCTCTATGAACTCAAGGACTGGAGATATATCGGCTTGTCTAGGGGCTTAACCATTTTCATGCTATCTATTGATAAGTTTTTGGATGGATCTATGCGAGTGTTAGTAGCATTCACAGTGGATTTGGGATGCGAGTCCCAATTTGGAGAGTTTGCCCCATCATTTAGGGTCGCACGGACAACATCATCCTTAACGTTGTGAAGATTTAGAGCTTTCAAGAGCGTCATTCTTCCATTATACATATGTTACGTAATAAGTTTTGTTAAATCCTTAATTTTTTAAATATAAATAAAATTAAAAAAAAACAAAAACAATGTTTAGAGAAGTGCATAGGTGTTGCCTATAAGTGTAGGGTATAGGCCTACCCAATCCCCTACCACACCTACCACGACAAATGGGGTGGCAAGCTGGTCGGGCACCACCCACCCCCTAACACTTGCCAACTACTTTGAACACTTCAGTTGGTGCTACAATTTTCGAGGGCTTCTAAGGATTCTAACACCTGTTCCTTCTGTGCACCCTCTCAACAGTTCCTCCACTAATGACGCTTTGCTCTATTGCCGCTCTAGTGACCCGATCATAGCTCCTCCTTGATGCAACTCACCCTTCATTGCAACACCACTACGGGAAAGGGACCAGTAGCCGCCCACCCTAACTTCGTGCACGTCAAGCTCATAGCTAGACATATCGGATTTCAACGATTTTTTTTGGGTTTCTCCGTATGCGACCGAAGAGCTTAAAGCTATTCTTTCAATTTCTGGGCACTTATACATTTCACTGTATGATGCGTTATGTGCACATGGGTCGAAAAAGTGTCATTTCAACATGTCGCCCCATACATGTGCAACGATGTGCTAGTAACCACTCGCCATCACATTTGTGCACTTCTCTTAATTTCATTGGTTAATTTATTGGAGTTGTGAACATGTATTGGTGCATTTGTGTTAATTTATTAGGTTGGTATTTTACATGTATTGGTTATTTTAAAAAATTTAATTGGGGGGTCAAGTGATTAAAAACATAGATGTTATTGGGGCGTGGGAGGCAATTGGCCCCTTTCCCCTAGATTGCCAACTAACCTCTATCCACCTACCACCTCTATCGGTGGCACCACCCATGTAGCCACCTAGGTGTTGGGAAATGAGGTGTCTCAACCTTGCATATTTCCCATGAATAGTTATTTTTTATTTAATATTTTCCTACAGCTGTTAAACATTGTCGGTGCTTTGAAAATTGGTTTATTAGGTGTCAAAAGATGCCCACATGGTGGTATATTATGGAAGGCCTATTTTTAGGCATATTATGACAGATTTTATGACATCTGTAACGGTCAAAAATAGGGGATTTTATTTTGGACGTGAGAGTTTATTTTTAGACTGGAATCTCGGCTAAGAAGCTTTGCACATGGTTTTGTAAAACCACAGATGGTTTCTTGTATAGCCAAAAGTCTATAAATTGGAGGCTTGAAGAGTAGTTTGCAGTATTGTTATGCTGTCGGAATACTATCGGAATTCTCCCAGAGTTGTTTACTGGTGATACTCCTATAATAAACTTGCTCTGCAAGTGTATGTAATCTTGGTATTGGATTTGAAATATATTGAGCAGGCTTTTGGAGTGTGGGGTTTTTCACTCGAAAGGGTTTTCCCCATGTATATCTAGTGTTTTGTGTCTCTTTGTTTATTTCATGATTTTAAATGTGCTTCTGGATTTTCTGTAACTGTTAGATAAGCTTTTAAAAAGTTTTGCATAATTTCTTTCCTCAAGATTGGCGTAGGAAGTTGTTTCCGCTACTTTAACTTCCTTACAAGTGGTATCAGAGCCTGATCACCTTTGGTTTCAGTTGTGGGTTGTTGGGTTTTTTGTGCTAATCAATGTTTAAGTGGGAGCTTATGCAGAGGATACTTTGTGATCTTGTTGCAGGCTTTTTCAAATGGCGAGCACATCTGGGAGAATGGAGGTTGAAAAATTTTCTGGCACAAACTTTGAAATGTGGAAGCTGAAGATGGAAGATTTGTTAATTGATCAGAATCTATGGGATGTAGTGGATGAAAATGTCCAGAGGCCTACGGATCCAACTTTGGCTGCAAAATATGATGTAATGGACAGAAAAGCTAAAGGTCTCATAAGACTGTGTCTTGCAGACTCGATTTTGATAAATGTCCACGAAGAATCCACTTCGAAGAAGCTTTGGAAGAAGTTGGGTGAAATATACCAAGCTAAATCTTCGGTAAATAAAATTTTCTTGAGGAAGAAGTTGTATTCCTTGAGAATGGAAGATGGTGGACGAATTTTTAAGCATTTGGAAACATTCAATATGTTGGTGACTCAGTTGACCTTAGTTGGGGTGAAAATGGATGAAGAAAAAAGGTGCCAAACTTTGCTTTGTTCGCTGCCAGACTCATGGGACAACCTAGTCATGGCCATTGGGAGCACTTCAGTCACTCTGAAGATGGAGGATGTTGTTGGTTCTCTACTCTCTGAAGAGATGAGAAAGAAGGCCTCCTTGAATGCCAAAGAGGCTTTGAGTGTTCGAGAAAGACCAAAAAAATGAGGCAAAGATGAGAAGCAGCGTGGCCATTCTAAGTTCAAGAATAAGAGGAGATCAAAATCTCCTAGTAAGTCCAAGGCAATATGCTAGAACTGTGGCAAATCCGGACACTTCCGAAAGGAATGTAAAGAAGAGAAGAAAAAGAAGAAGAAGAAGCAAGATTCTGATTCTGAGTCCAAAAAGGAAGATGGAGATGCCTTTATTGCAGCCTTGGCCACTCGTGTAGGTGATAATGCATGGTTGATAGACTCAGGTGCATCTTTCCACATGACTCCCAACAGAAACTGGTTTAGTATGTATGAAAACTATGATGGTGGTAAGGTTTATTTGGGTGATAATTCTTTTCTTAACATTGTTGGCCATAGTAGTATTCATGTGAAATTTTCTGATGGTAGAGTTAGAAGATTTGATGGTGTCTTGCATATCCCAGGACTAGCAAGAAATTTATTATCTATTAGCAAGCTAATAGATGTGGGTGTGCATGTATAGTTTTCTGAAGCAGGTGTGAAAATGGTGAGAGGTGCTATGGCGATAGCAAGAGGAAGCAAATTGGGTACATTGTACCAGCTTGATGCATGCACGGTTGAGTGCAATAGCACTTCTGATAAAATCAAGCTAGAAACTACTTCACTGAAAAAAGAGATGGTTTCCTCTTCTGTGGATGGTTGTGGCTTTTGGGTACCCAAGGGTGCTCTGTTTACCAAATCAAAGTTGCCTGCAGAGAAGACCATGTTATGGCACCAGAGACTTGGCCACATTGGAGAGAAGGGTTTGAAAGCCCTGAAAAATAAGAACCTTGTTGAAGGTTTGAATGATTGCAATCTAGAGTTTGATTTCTGTGAACATTGTATTTATGGCAAACAGAACCGTGTTTAGTTTTACTCGTCTTCTCATAAGTCTTCATGTATTTTGGATCTAATCCATTTAGATGTAGTTGGTCTTGTTGATGTTGCTTCTATTGGTAAATTGGTTTATTATGTTACTTTCATTGATGATTTCAGTAGGAGGACATGGGTATATTTTTTAAAGAGTAAATCTGAAGTTTTCAGTCATTTTAAAGAGTTTAAGGCTATGGTAGAAACTCAGGCTGGAAAGAAAATTAAATGTTTGAGGACTGACAATGGCAGTGAGTACTATTCTGTAGATTTTGACAGATTCTGTACAGATTGCGGGATTAAAAGATAAAAGACAACTCCGTATTCTCCTCAGCAGAATGGAGTTGTAGAAAGAATGAACAGAACGTTGATGGAGAAGGCTAGGAGCATGTTGAGTGGAGCTGGTCTAGAACAAAAGTTTTGGGCTGAAGCTGTTGCCACTGCTTGTTATTTGATAAATAGATCTCTTACATCAACACTTGTTGATAAAACACTGATGGAGACGTGGTCGAGGAAAAAGCCTTCACTTAGACATCTAAGAGCTTTTGGTTGTGAGGCATATGCGCATGTGCTTAAGGAGAAGAGAACAAAGTTGGATTCTAAGGCTATCAAATGTATCTTCATCGGCTACGGCTATGGTGTGAAAGGATACAAGTTTTGGGACACTGTTGCACATAAGGTAATTTATTCCAGAAGTGTTGTTTTTCAAGAGACTAAATCTTCTCATGTTATTTTTTAGCCAAAACAGCATAAAGAAATTGAATAGAAAAAAGATGTGATTCAACTTCCTTCTATCCCTGAGAATGTTGAATCGAGACCCCAAGTTGAGGAGAGCTCATCAAGCTCTAAATCTTCAGAAGAGGGAGAAGAGGAGGAAGAAGTGGAAGAACCTCCACCTCAGCTTGTTCGAAGGTCTACAAGGCATAGGCAACCACCTGAAAGGTATGGGTATTCACTTGATGATTGGAAGTGTATATTTGCTTTGAGTACTAACATTGATGAACTGAGATCTATGCAAAAGGCTTTGGGTATGAATGATGCAAGGTCCTAGAAAATTGTCATGGATGAAGAGATGGTAGCCCTTGAAAGAAATGAAACATGGGACCTAGTACCATTGCCTGAAGGACAAAAACCTGTTGGATGTAAATGGGTGTTCAAAAAAAAGATTGGTTCATATGGAAATGTTGAAAAGTATAAGGCACGGTTGGTTGCGAAGGGATACTCTCAGGTTGAGGGTATTGATTACGGTGAGATCTTTTCTCTTGTTGCTAAAATAACATCCATTCAGTTTTTATTATCTATTGCAACAGCTTATGACCTAGAGGTTGAACAAATGGATGTGAAAATTGCTTTCCTTCATGGTGATTTGGAGGAAGAAATCTATATGACACAGCCAGAGCACTACATGGTGAAAGGTAAAAGCAAAGTGGTTTGTAAGTTAAAGAAATCTCTATATGGCCTTAAACAAAGTCCTAGGATGTGGTACCAGAAGTTCAATACTTATGTGTTGAGTTTGGGATTTGTGCGGTCTAAATCTGATCACTGTGTATATTTTAAATCTGATGGTGATCGTTTCCTGGTAATTGCTTTATATGTTGATGACATGTTTATTGGGAAAGGCAAAGGTTTGATTACAAAATTGAAATCTCAATTCTCTGCAAAATTTGAAATGAAAGATCTTGGTGTAGCAAAACACATACTTGGGATGGAGATCAAAAGAGATCGTGAGAATAGAAAGCTATGGCTTGGCCAGAGTAAGTATGTTTGTTCAGTTTTGCAAAGTTTTAACATGTAGGATTGTAAACCACTTTATGTTCCTGTCACATTGGGAACAAAGCTCTTTATTTCACAGTGTCCTACATCCCCATCAGAGATGGAAGACATGAGCAGAGTGCCTTACCAGAGTACAGTTGGAAGCTTAATGAATGCTATGGTCTGTACAAGACCAAACATTGCCCAAGCAGTGGGAGTTCTTTCTCGTTATATGTCTAATCCTGGAAGAGTGCATTGGGATGTAGTTAAGAGGGTCTTCAGATATTTGCGGGGTACAACAGAGTACTCTATTTGTTTTCATGGTACAGGAGATCAACATTCCTTGAGTATTCATGATTTTGTGGATTCAAATTGGGCTAATGATGACAATAGCAGAAGGTCCACCAATGCATATGTTTTTACTCTTAATGGTGGTGCAATCAATTGGATGAGCAAGCAACAGGTTCTGGTTGCTTTGTCCGCTACTAAGGTAGAGTACATGGTAGATACTCATGCCTATAAAGAAGCCATTTGGCTAAAGCATTTGTGTTCAGATATTGGATTGAAATAGGGTGCGGTTACAATTTATTGTGACAGTCAGAGTGCAATCTGCCTTGCGAAGAACCTAACTTTTCATGCCTGGACCAAACACATTGATGTTCAGTATCACTTCGTGAGAGACATGGTTGAGGATGGCAAGGTGAAGCTGGAAAAGGTAGAGACTGTGGCGAATGTTGCAGATACATTAACTAAGCCTATGAGCACAACGAAATTTAGGTGGTGTTCCGAGTCTATGGGCCTTTTGGCCCCTAGCAGTTGATCCATGATGATGTGATTCCCCTAGCTCTTGTAAGGTATTCAACAAGTGGGAGAATGTTGGGAAATGAGGTGTCTCAACCTTGCATATTTCCCGTGAATAGTTATTGTTTATTTAATATTTTCCTACAGCTGTTAAATATTGTCGGTGCCTTGAAAATTGGTTTATTAGGTGTCAAAAGATGCCCACATGGTGGTATATTATGGAAGGCCTATTTTTAGGCATATTATGACAAATTCTATGACATCTGTAAGGGTCAAAAATAGGGGATTTCATTTTGGACGTGAGAGCTTATTTTTAGACTGGAATCTTGGTTGAGAAACTTCGCACATGGTTTTGTAAAACCACAGATGGTTTCTTGTATAGCCAAAAGTCTATAAATTAGAGGCTTGAGGAGTAGTTTGCATAGTGTGAGTTTGCAGGTATTGTTATGCTGTCGGAATACTATCAGAATTCTTCTAGAGTTGTTTACTGGTGATACTCCTGTAATAAACTTGCTCTTCAAGTGTATGTAATCTTAGTATTGGATTTGAAATACATTGAGTAGGCTTTTGGAGTGTGGGGTTTTTCACCCAAACGGGTTTTCCCCACGTATATCTAGTGATTTGTGTCTCTTTGTTTATTTCTTGATTTTAAATGTGCTTCTAATTTTTTTGTAACTATTAGATCAACTTTTAAAAAGTTTTGCATAATTTCTTTCCTCAAGATTGGCGTAGGAAGTTGTTTCCGCTACTTTAACTTCCTTACACTAGGCAAGGACCTCCCTTTCATTTGCATTTTTAGATTTGGAGGCAAACTTTGGAAGGCCATATTGTCGTACTAGGTGTAGATTAAATAATGCAAAATGAGAGAAAATACCAAATCAAATGCAATAAAACAAGAGATTATACCTCACATGCACCACCTAATCCCATCAAGGGAAAGAAGGAACCTTTGCACCCAAAAGAAGCTCCTAAGACTAAGATGATCCCTAGACTATTGATCCAAATGTGAAATGCTCATCAATTGTGCAACTCACTATTAACTCAAAGGTGATTTTGGCATGGTAACTTTGTATGAAAATGGATGATGAAAATGACTTGTGAGAGGTTGTATTTATAGACTTTTGGAGAGGATTTTGATCCAAGGGTGGAGATTGATTGGAGAGATCAATGGTGGAGGATGAAAGTGAGGTGGAGGGCCTAGATTTGATCTTGGAAGATGGAGGGCTAGGAATAAAAGTAAATCTTTTATTCATTTTTGGGAAAGGGGTGAATAAATGAGGTTGGGTGAGATGGATTATTTGTGAATTAAAAATTCACATAGGGAAGGGTAAAATGAATTAAAATTCATTGGGGAAGAGTGGATATGACATGTGTAAGGGATGTGTAAGAGGAGTAAATGTGATGTGTGATTTATTTAAATTTTAAATTTGGGAGGTGTGGAGAGAAGTGCTAATGAGGATTTGACTTTCTTAATTAGGGTGATTAACCTAATTAATGTGGCTGGAATAAATTAGTAGAGGGATTAGAGGGGGGATAAGATTAATTAATTAGTGATTTAATTAATTAATCCTAAGGCTAGGATGGGATAGGCTAGAGTAGGCAATTAAATAATAGCTATTTAATTGTCTAGGGTAGGGATAGGCTAATTAGTAGGCTGGATTAATTAGTTAACATGGTTTTAACTAATTAATTGGATTTAGGGAAAATGGGGAATTGATTTAATAAATTTTGCATATTTATTAAATAACTTGGCTAAGGTTTGGACTATTGAATTAATAAAATTAATTCAATTTTGGGGATAAAATGGTGTGGATTTAGAAAATGAAAGGGGTGATTAATTAAATAAAAATTTAATTAATTAGTTGGAAAGGGAATTGGTAAGTTTAGGGATGTCGGGAATCAGTTTGGTGGTCGAGACATTTTTAGGTGTCTACATTTGCCCCTCTTTGACGTGGCGTCAGGACCTAGGAGGGAAGTGGCGTCAGGTCGAAGAAGAAAAATATGCCCCAGCTGCCGGGAAGGAATGAGATGGATAAGGGATGCCCCCTCGAGAGGTTGGCGAGAAAAATAACAATTTTGCAGGTAAACTCTCGAAAGGATGTGACGGAAGTGAAAGTTGGAGAGGTGCTGGAAAAAGAAGATGGTGAGAGGAAAAACGGAGGAAAAAGGCTGAGATCTGCACCCTGGAGGGAAAAGGAAGGGATGGAGGGAGGACATGGCCCACTATATTAGGAAAAGTGGGCCCAAAGAGTGCCACATTTGCACACTTTTGACCTTCTAGAAGAAAAGACAAAGGAGAGATGGGCGAGCGCAACCCATAGTTCCTGCGACTTCATCACATCTCAGAGCGATTCCGAGAGGTCGGGCGGTCACCCGAGGCTGGACCCCAGGTAGGGCCTAACCTGAACTTTGTGATTTTTTACTTTACGCACGTGTTTTTGGGTTTCGAAATATGGGTTAGGAGCGCGTGGCGCCATAGACAAGGCGGATTAGCGCAATCCTGCGGATTAGCGCTATCCGCCAGGGTAGGTTAAGGCGATTTTGTCGCTATTTTGGAGGAATATTGGCGCCATCTTCTGGATTGGCGCCAAAACTCAGGGCGAAGCAAATATGGCATTTTGACGCCATATTATGGGTAGAACGACGCTATCGTCTGGAATAGCGCCATAATGGGGAATAGCACTATTATTAGTTTTAGCGCTAAAAGTTTAATTGACGCGAAAATGGGGTACTGCGCCATCGTCTGGATTGGCGCGATATAGGGCACGCAGTAGCGCCAATGTCTGGATTGGCGCGATACGGGGAGCGCAGTGGTGCCATTGTCTATATTGGCGCTATAGGTAGGGGAAAGTAGCGCTATTTTTAAATAGCACTTAGGGATTGTCTGTGTGGGGCCACATGATTTGGGCCTTTGAGACATTTAGAAGAAAACGGTGTGGGGGGAAAGTAATTTTGTATCTAACGAAGAAGTGGTGGATGCAGGATACGCGGCGGTTTATACTGCAGTCGCGAGAGCGACAAGTGCGATCCGTGATGCCGCTATTTGATGAGACATGGCGACCTCGACTTGCGAGACTGGGGCTTTGGACGGTGGCAGTGATACCAGTGCTGCGAGCTCATAGAGCTCTGATGACGGCCGCAGTGGAGCGATACCGCAGCGAGACTTCCAGCTTTCTACTGCCGACAGGAGAGATGATCATCACACTTGAGGATGTTTATCGCATCCTCAAGCTGTCGATTCATGGTCGACGTGTGAGGTATGACACGAGGAGGGGGCGGACTGCGTTGATCAGAGTGTTTGGAGCAGAGCACGTGGTACTTTCGGCAGACGGGAGGGAGATGGATTATGACAGGACGCTGGCGGCGGGTGCAGATCCCTTTGCCTTATATTTGTGTGCGCTGATTGGAGGTGTGGTGCTGCCGGATAGGCGAGGCAGGGGTTTTCCTGTGGGCTGGGGTGGGATGATAGAGGGGATGGTGAGGCATGAGACTGTCTATGCATGGGGGTCGGTGATGCTAGCACAGCTGTTGCATGAGATGCACACAGTCGCCTATCTTCACGATAGGGCTTTATCTGCTGGGGTTACGTTGCTACATGTATGGCTTTGGGAGCATATCCCCGTGACTCGGCCGACATGCGGTTATTATCGGTGCCCATTTGAGGCATTTGTGTTTCTGTATCAGGATGCACTGTATACCTATACTGGACAGGTCCGCCATTGGCGGAGGATACTGGATGACGTGATTAGCGTGGTATACCGTCCATATATTGATTGTGAGGAGTGGCCGGATGATGTGATCCATCTCCCGTACACATTTCAGCAGAGATTTCTTATGGGTCGTGCGGATCAGATGATAGAGATGTACCTACCTTCACGGGTGATGCGGCAGTTTGGACGGGTACAGGATGTGCCTCAGTAGATGGCTATATATGCGCGGACACCGCGGGATACAGCCTACTGGCCCACAGCATTACAACCACAGGTTGCGCTGAATGACTGGGCAGCACTTCAGCCAGTTCAGTGGGATTGGAGGAGCACTGTGGTGGATGCAGGTACTACGCCTGCTTATGATGTATGGTGGCAGACGCATCAGCCCACTCGATTGACAGATCCGACAGTGGCGTTATCAGAGGATGAGGGAGATGGAGATGGAGATGATCTAGATGGGGGTGGGGATGAGGTCATTGCAGATTTCATTGTAGGGGTGATGGATGATGGGTCGGAGAGGGTGATTGCTCGAGATGGTCAGCGTGTGGATGAGGTGGCAGCAGCGGGAGCGGGACAGGGGCCAGTGGAGCCGGAGGTTCCAGCACAGCAGGTTCCAGCGCAGCAGGTCCAGGCTAGGGGCGGTCGGCAAGGTAGAGCACCGTGACGGCGCGGTGGACAGCCGAGGACAGAGCAGGGTGATCTATCCCCATCACGGGTGGAGCAGCTGCGGGTCGGTAGACATGATGCCGAGGCAGGGAGCTCAGGGGCATGGATGGAGGCAGAGGTTGAGAGGCTGACGCCTCGGCGACAGTCACGGGAGGAGATGGAGGAGATAGAGACACTACGTGCTCAGGTGGCCAATTTAGAGGAGGCGTTGGGGCGCCGAGAGGCTAAGTTGGGACAGCTGCAGGGAGTAGATGGGCGGTTGGCAGTTGCAGAGGCTCAGTTGGCTCAGGCTAGAGAGGATATGGAGGATTTGAGGATAGAGTGGGATGCAGCGCTCGTGAGAGCGCATCAGGCAGAGACTGCGTTGAGCAGTGCACAGGCTATGGGTGGGGGCCTTGCCCTGATATTGGCAGGGATGCAGACTCAGCTGGCTCAGGCTCAGACACATGCGCATCAGATACAGGGTCAGTTGAGCCAAGCACAGGGACATGTAGCTCAGGTACAGGGACAGGTGGCTCAGGTACGAGGGGAGCTAGCAGAGGCGAGAGCACGGACGAAGTATTATCGGGGGTTATACTATGCAACCGTACCTACAGCGTAGCGAGCACCGAGTTACAGCCAGGTCAGTAGATCGGGGGAGTCGAGATCACATCGATCTAGATCTATTCAGTCAGTTCAGCAGACGATGCCCCCTCCCACATATGTGCCCCAGCAGGATCCTCAAGTACCAGTAGCACCACAGCCACAGCCGCCGTCAAGATCACAAGCTCGACCAGGGTCATCATCTCCTACCCCCTCAGAGAGAGGATCCTCGATGTGATAGTTATACCATGATAGCCCTTAGAGGCATTGTATCAGGACACTTTATTTTTTGATGATGTGAGCGATGTACATTTTTTTTGCGGTGATTATATATGATGCGAGACTTCTGATGGCTTATGATATTCTATTGTGATGATGCTTATATGATGGATGCACATGTTATATTTTATATGTTGTGGATGTATGATGTTTTTTCAAATGATGTGTGTGATTTGGTGGATGCAATTATGTTTTTGTGCTATATGCATGGTGTTGTGATTTTATGGACTATATGATGTAACTAAATATGCGGATTAACAAACATTTATTATGGATGCAAATGTATGGGATTATGTTATATGCCACTAGTTGTTTCGATGGTGATGTTGGTGATGTTGTAATGCAATTTAAATGTTTATGAGATGTTGATATGTATGGAATGCAATGTGATGATGCTATTTTTAATATGTACCTATGATATGATGTGTAATGATATGCAGCTGAAATGAATCTACTTGTGTTTTATGCAAACTTAAATGGATTTAAAATGAACCTAATATGTGATGCAAACAGATTAAAATGAACCTAACATGAGATGCAAACGGATTAAAATGAACTTAAAATGTGATGCAAATGGATTAAAATGAACTTAACATGAGATGCAAACGGATTAAAATGAACCTAAAATGAGATGCAAATGGATTAAAATGAACCTAAAACGAGATGCAAATGGATTAAAATGAACTTAACATGAGATGCAAACGGATTAAAATGAACCTAAAATGAGATGCAAACGGATTAAAATGAACCTAAAATGAGATGCAAACGGATTAAAATGAACTTAACATGAGATGCAAACGGATTAAAATGAACCTAAAATGAGATGCAAACAGATTAAAATGAACCTAAAATGAGATGCAAACGGTGGTGAGATGTAGTTAAATGATATGTGCTAAATGCAGTATCGGTGATAGGTGGTATGCAAACTAGGTGATAGGTGATGTAGCCTAATCCTGATACACATGATGTTCCTTGTGTTGACCCTGAATGGTGAGCCTGTGGGAGAACGTGCTAGGTGTTGTGGATGATAGGGGTGAGAGCGTCTAGGGGATGGCGGTGGGGGGATTGGAGGATGGTTAGGTCATAAGATACCACGTCATTGAGGGGGGGGGTTTGGTTTGGTTCAAGATGTGTTAAGTGGAGATAGGTTGGGATGATGGGGTTAGTGCGGGAGTTAGATTGGTGGGGGGGGGGGGTTGGAAAGTGTCGATCAAATCTAGGCCGATATGGGATAGGTGACTGAGTGATTAGGATGATGATGTTGAGCTAGTATCAGTAGTTGCACACAATTTAATTGAGAGCATTTCTTAGTTTAATGTAGCAATGTAGGATACAATTCACGAAGGTATGAAATGACCTAGGTGATGATGTATATCCGACAATTGCATGGACTAGACCCACAAACAATAGGTTGGTTTCATGCATGCCCAATGTAGTATAATCTTGTCTAGTAGAGGAAGGGGACTCATAGCAGTGAGTGTGAATAATGCATATAAGGTGTTGATGCCTGTATATGCAAAATAGGACTCATTATGCTAGAACCGCCCTGAACTTCAAGATATGAATACTATTCTTGGAGTAATGAAACCAACCCACAAGCACAACATACTGAAACAATGACTATGTCTACTCCAAGGGCTATCCACTACGTACCATGATATAATGAGATCAAGGTAGCTTTGGAGATTACTTGGAGTGAGACAAAAAGATAAAAATCAATAAGCAAAAAGACCAACGAAAGATACAAATAGCCTTTGTGTGCTCTTGCCAAGAGACGTGATGATAGAATGATAGATTTTTGTCCATTGTAGGAAAGACGTATCCTAGGACGCAGATCTGTTTTTGATTGGAGAGTTTGTGGAAGATGGGCAAAAGAGCATTCGGGCCAAATGGAAGATTATAGTTGGTATATTGCTTGATGATTTTTTGCGCGAGGGACCATGTTTCAATGGTATGTTGTAGCATGCATATCGTGTCGTAGATCTAGAAAGCTCAGTGAGTGGGAACCATCCCAATGGGTGGGATGGGTGCATCTTAGATACCTGAGTACTGGAAACATCCTTCGTATTCCAGACTGCCTACATACCCTGTGTCCACGGGATCAAGGTACTTTTAAGATGCGGGTGAAATGAATATGTAGTTCTGGGAAGACTTGATGATGTGGGAATGGTTGGCGATGTGATGTGATGAGGGTTGAGGCGTGTTTAGATGATTGTGGTGGGATGTGAGATTGATGCATGGGGTGATTATTTTTGGATTTTCTAATTTTCTGCTGTTTTTGGATTTTCTGATTTTATGATGTTTTTGGATTTTCTGATTTTATGTTGTTTTTTGGATTTTCTAATTTTATGAACTGTACAAAGGAGAGCTTACAAGGATCCTTGTTCCCTAGGTGGGGTTGTGGGTGGGTGAGGTAGTGCGGGATGGGCGAATAAACTTGATGTTTCAGAATTTCAAGCCATGGGATGTGTGGGTATGGAGTGTTATGCTGGAAAGAGGACTTATTAGATGGTAGAACCGGCCATTACGCATGGCACCTGAAACAGGTTTTCACCATGGTACTTATCCAAGGCGTCACCGAAGTGATTTTCACCATTGGAAGTTTTTTATTGCACTCTGATTTTTCTTGATTTTTTGATTTTTTTTGGTGTTTTTATTTTTTGCATTTTTTTAATTTTTTGACTTGTGGTATCAGATGGGTTATGCATAGAATCGCTTGAGATGCAAGATGTTCATTGGCTCATCTAGAGGCTGCCCCTCGGGTGTTGCTAGCTGATAAGCTCCTGACCCATAGTCGGCGGTGATGACATAAGGTCCTAGCCAATTAGGTTCAAATTTTCCTTGCTTCGGACGCTCTTGCAGGTTCTTTTGATTTTCCATTAGGACCAGGTCACCTACCTCGAACTTTCTGGTTCTGATCTTTTTGTTGTAGCTTCTTCTGAGGCGGTTTTGGTATGCCTGTAAGTGATTTAATGCATTCAGGCATTTCTCATCCAACAATTCAAGTTGATGCAACCTTGCGACGCGATAGTCTTCATCAGAGATAATATTTTGCAGTGATACTAGGAGGGACGGGAGCTCGACCTCTATAGGTAAAATGGCTTCTGATCCGAATACTAGTGAGTATGGAGTGGCTCCAGTAGGAGTGCGGATGCTAGTGCGGTAAGCCCATAGGGCGGGGTTAAGTTGGAGGTGCCAGTCGCAGCCAGCTTCATTGACTGTCTTCTTTAAGATGCGGAGGATGGTTTTGTTAGAAGCCTCTGCTTGACCGTTTCCTTGGGGGTAATATGGCGTGGAGAAGCGGTGTTTGATGTCAAACTTTTTGCACAAAGTGCGAACTTCTTGGTTCTTAAATGGCTTCCCATTATCAGTGACAATGGAATGGGGGATACCGTAGCGGCAGATGATGTAGTGGAGAATGAACTTAGAGATTTGGATGCCTGTGGTGAAGGTGAGTGGTATTGCTTCCACCCACTTTGTGAAGTATTCGGTAGCAGTTATTATGAATTTATGGCCGTTGGAAGATGGAGGGTGTATTTTTCCTATGAGGTCGAGTCCCCACTGTGAGAAGGGCCATGGTATTGTGATTGGTTGCAGCTCCTGTGCTGGTGCGTGGATGAGATCACTGTGCTGTTGGCATGGGAGGCATTTTCTGATAAACTGATGTGCATCTTTGTCCATGGTGGGCCAATAATAACCAGTCCTCAGGATCTTCTTAGAAAGAGCTGGTCCACTTGAATGTGCCCCACAAATACCTGTGTGTACCTCTTCCAAAGCTGCCTCGGCTTCCCTAGAGTCTAAACATCGTAGAAGCGTACCATCAAGACTCCTTTTGTAGAGGGTGTCACCTACAAGGATGAAACGGGAGGCTCGACGGATGAAGGATTTTTCTGTGATGGGGATAGGTTGTTGGGGAGGATGTTATCGTGAAGATAGAGGTACGTTTCCTGATACCAGGGGGATAAGGGACCAACGATTTTGCACACTAATTCAGATTGGGGAACGTCATATGCTGGAATGGGGAGCTCTTCGATCAGGAATTCGCATTTCTTGTTGCCTTGCTTCATGTCAACCAGAGATCCAATGGTGGCCATGGCATCTGTCGCTTTGTTGTTTAACCTTGGGATCTGCTCAAAGTGGATGTCACCGAAATAATCTTTAAAGTCTTCGACCATCTTCTTATAGGGAAGAAGCTTATCGTCCTTGGTTTTATATTCATTATTGACTTGCCTGATGACTAGTTGAGAGTCGCCATACACAGTTAGTTTCTCTATTTTCCATTGGATGGCCATTCGGAGACCTGTGATGAGGGCCTCATATTCTACTACATTATTGGTGCATGGAAATGTGATTTTGAATGATTTAGGGATCGTGTCACCTTGAGGGGTAACAAACAGGACACCTGCCCCCGAGCCTCTGTGAGTGTAGGATCCATCAAAATACATCTTCCATGTATCTGTGGTTGGTGTGATTGTCAAGATGGCCTCGTCTGGAAATTCTGCTATTGTAGGATTCTCTGCCTGAATAGGTGCCTCAGCCAGTTGATCTGCTATGACTTGTCCTTTGATTGCCTTCCTCTCTGTGTATTCAATGTCAAATTCAGTGAGAATCATGACCCATTTTGCCATCCTTCCTGTGAGAGCTGCTCTGTTTAGCAAATATTTGAGTGGGTCGATCTTAGCAATGAGCTTAGTCTTATGATTGAGCATATAATGTCTTAACTTTTGTGATGTGAAGACGAGGGCCAGGCATGCTCGTTCAATTTGTGTGTAGTTAAGCTCATAGGAAATCAAGGTGCGGCTGATGTAGTAGATGGCTCTTTCCTTTCCCTATTCATCATGTTGTGCTAACAAAGCCCCAATTGCTGTGTCGGTTGCGGAAATATACAAGAGGAGGGGCTCTCCTTGTCTTGGTGGAGATAGAATAGGGGGATTAGCCAGATATGCTTTTAGCTGGTCGAAGGCATCCTGACACTGAGTAGTCCAGGTGAAAGCTGTATCTTTTCTGAGGAGATGCTGGAATGGTTGGCATTTGTCAGCAAGTTGAGCAATGAATCGGCGAATAGACTATAGTTTACCCTGTAGGCTTCTCAATTGTTTCAAGGTTTTAGGAGGTGGCATTTCAGTAATAGCCTTGACTTTTGCCTTGTCCACCTCGATTCCTCGTCTGGAGACTATGTATCCCAATAATTTGCCTGAAGTGACGCCAAAGACACATTTTTTTGGATTTAGACGAACATTATATTGCTCTAACCTGTCAAAGATCTTGGCTAGCACGTCTAAGTGTTCTTCTCGAGTCTTTGATTTGCCGAGTAAGTCATCAACATAGTCCTCCATGATGTGGTGAAAGAGGTCATGGAAGATGACAGTCATTGCTCGTTGATAAGTAGCTCCTGCATTCTTTAGGCCCAATGGCATTACTACCCAACAGTATGTCCCCCATGGGCATATAAAGGATGTTTTGTGCTGATCTTCCTCAGCAATTTTGATCTGATTGTAGCCGGAAAAGCCATCCATGAGGGATAGCATCTCATGCCCTGCGGTAAGATCCACGATCATGTCAATGTTGGGAAGGGGGAAGTCATCTTTCGGGCAGGCCTTGTTGAGGTCTTTGAAGTCAATGCAACAACGGATTCTGCCATCTGGTTTAGCAACAGGTACTAGATTCGAGACCCATTCGGGATAATCAATTGGACGTATGAACCCCACGTCTAGTAACTTTTTAAGCTCTGCTTTGACAAGAAGGGCCACCTGAGGATTCATCTTTCGGAGCTTCTATTTGACTGGTTTGGCATCAGGACGCACTGCAAGATGATGTACAACCAAGGCAGGATCTAGCCCTGGCATGTCTGCGTAGGTCCATGCAAAGTTGCGATTTCTGCATGTGAAGAATGCCAAGAAGTCCTCCTGTTCAAACAGGCTAAGAGATTCTGCTCGATATGTGATTTTCGGCTCTTCATGTGTCCCTAGATTCATTTCCTGCGCTGGTTCAACCAAGATGGGTGATCTGTCAGGATATACTTTATCTATTTCAGGGAGGCCCATGCTTCCATCTCCTGGCGCCTCATGGAGGTTTTCACCAGGAGATACGTCCTTTATTTTTACTTTTTTAGGATCTGACACTACCGTGGAACGGTTTTCACCATCAGATCCATTTTTTGTTTTTGTATTTTTGTGACTAGAAGCAGGGGTTGTCTCCCTAAAATAGGCAGCCGGATTGAGTTCCATGATGTATCCAGCTCTGTGGTCTCCCAAGGGGAAGTTGTCTCTTACTCCCATCATTTCAGCAATGGCTTCGTCATTAGGTGCGATATCCAAAATAGGAGGTCCTCGTTGGTCCCAGTCGATGAGGTCAAGGTATACTAATGGTAGGTCATTGGGTGATGAGGCGAGAGTAGTGACAGAGTAGATGGTGCAAATAGAGGAGGCGAAGAAATCGGCAAAGTCGCTAAAGGAGTCTTGTAGGTCCGTTTCGTTAATATTGTCGACATCTAGAGAAACTGGAGCAAACTCAGCTAAGATACATTCGCCGGTATTAAGGATGCATTGTGGTTGACCATACCCTAACCCTTGAGTATAGGGGTTCCTTGTTGCTTGCAGTGGTTCCACAATGCCTTGTTCATGAAGGCCAATGCCGCCTTGTCCTTTGTAACCCATGCTTTTGACTATCTCAGAACCTTTGCCGTAACTGTTTACTGGGATGGTGGGGATGTCTTGTTCTGTTTCCTCATCCTTGTAAAGCCAGGATGAAATATCTTCAAGTATGTCCTGATCCAGAAGGTGTTTTTTCTCAAAGACGGGTGAGGGTTTGCATTTGATGATGACTGTGTCAGCTACCTCTGTGTGCGGAGTGCCAAATGTCTTCGGAGTGGGTAATAAGCCCACGCAAAAGGTGCCGTGGAGGTTGTATTCCCCACAGCCTTGGTCGCTAAGCTTGATCTTGACCTCAGGTGTTGAAGGTGTTTGGGATGAAGTGGTGGCGATGTTGGCAGGGTTGATGTATGAAGTGGAAGCTGTTGGGGTGATTTGGTTGGTGGCTTTATTGTACGGACAGAAGGTTTGGCTGTGTCCTTCCAGGAAACTGCAGTATTGGAAGGGACGAGGATTGGCATAAATAGTGACTTCGGTGCCGTTGTGGGGGAATTTGAGACATTGATGGAAAGTGGAGGGGACGGCTTGCATGGCATGGATCTATGGGCGGCCGAGAAGAATGTTATAGGGAAGGTCAAGATCAAGAACCTGACATTTGGTTTCAAGGATTTTCTATCCCACTTGAATAGGGAGCTTTATGGTACCCTCGGATAGCCTCTCGGTGTCATCATATCCTTTTATTGTTATGCACTCGCTAGCATCCACAACCACATCTGAGTACCCCAAGTGTTTTAGCAATTTTAGAGTGCATATATTTAGGCCGGAACCACCATCTATTAGGACCCTTTTAATGGTGTGTTTGTGAATGCGGACCTCAATGTGTAGTGCATCATTATGTAGGTGCTCGGAAGCAGGAAGATCTTTTTCAGAAAACGTGATATGGTGTGGTGTGGCAATATGGCCGACCATGGCTTGAAATTGATTGACATCCAAGTTTGCAGGGACTTGTGTTTCCAAAAGGGCTTTGTCGAGAATGTCCTTGTGGCGGGGTGATGTGCGAAGTAGCTCAAGGATGGAGATTTGCGCGGGTGTCTTTCCTAGATGGTATAGGAGGTTGTATCGAGTGGTAGGTGTTGGACGGGCGTTTGGACGAGGGGGGAGGGGATCAGATGTGGATGGGGGTGTTGGTTCAGTGGGAGGGGCAGTGCGGATTGAGACACAGCCTCGACGGGTTGTGACGGCACAATCGGGTGCTTGTGCCCGAATGGTGATTGTGTTGACAGAGTGGGATGAGGGTTCGATGCGGCCGACAATGGAGTCGTAGTGTGTGGGTGGTGGAGTGACATTGTACGCTTGATTGGATGATGAAGCTTTGTTATGGTTGGGTAAGGGATCCTTGTAAGCTCCAAGATTGGCATTTGGTGATGGCTGTGTACTGTGCTCAAGGTTGACAAGATTTTGATCTATTAGGTCTTGGATACAATGTTTTAATTGCATGCAGTCCGCTGTTTTATGACCTGCCACGCGGTGGTATTTGCAATAATCGTTTTCATTATACCATGCTGCCTTGAGGTCATTGTCTTGGCGTGGTCTGACAGGCGGGAGTGTGATTTCTCCTTGCTTGAGGCATCTATCGAGGATGTCCTCAATAGGTTCTACTAACGGCATGAAATTTCGGCGAGGTTTGCGGGGTTTATTTGGTCCTCATTGGTTACTGGTGTTTGCTGCATACGTGTGTGCCGGTGTGAGATTTTGGATGTGTTGGATGGCCTTTACATCGGTGACGCCGTCCTTCAGATTATTCTTGTTCTTCCCCCAATAACGTGATTTATCATTAGATTGCGTGTTGGTATTGTTGTTGTTGTTGGGGGTGTTATGATTGGATTTGTGGTTGTTGTTATTGTTGTTGTTGTTGGACTTGGGATCGTAAAGTTTGATGGAACCCTTGGCAATGAGGGCTTGTTCCACAGTGGTGCCTTTGTCGATAACCTCTTCAAAGGTAGATGCGCATAGAATCTGTAAGTGAAAACCTAATTCCTGATTAAGATTGGCCACGAACATGGTGACAAGTTGTTTTTCAAGAATAGGCCATGGGAGCTTGCTTGCTAGGCCCCCCTCCACCTTTGTAGGAAAGAAGCGAAAGCTTCGCCGTTCTTTTGTTTGGTGTTACAAAGGTCGGTCATTGACACCTCATGTTCAAAGTTGTAGGAAAAGTGATTGACAAACTTCTCCGCAAGCTCGGGAAATGTTCGAATTCCAGGTGGCAGATGAGCAAACCATTCAGCGGCTTGGCCGCCAAGGCTTCTTGGGAAGAGTCTCATAAGATATGTGTCATTGTGAGAGACTTCGAGGCAAGCAATGTAGAATTCCCGAAGGTGGTCCCTAGGATCACCCTTTCCCTTGTATTTGTCAAATTTTGGCGTTTCAAAGTTTTTAGGGAAAGGGGGCATGTACAAGGTGCGGTCAAACGGGTAGGGACAAATATCCTCAAAAGAATAGTATTTGCGTTTGCCCCCAGTTTGTAAGTCATCCACCTTTTGGATTAAGCTTTGCAGCGCGGTGTTGAAATCCTGTGGTTGTTGTGGTTGAAACGTGTAGGGTTGTTGATTGGTGAGATATTGGAGGTGGGGTGGGAGTTGGTGTTGGGGATTGGTTTGGATGAGATGTTGATGTTGCGGGTTGGGGTTTGGATTGAGATGTTGGTGTTGGGGATTGGTTTGGATGAGATGTTGGTATTGCAGGTTGGGGTTTGGATTGAGATGTTGGTGTTGGGGATTGGTTTGGATGAGATGTTGGTATTGCGGGTTGGGGTTTGGATTGAGATGTTGGTATTGCGGGTTGGGGTTTGGATTCATTGGTGTCTGTTGTTGTTGGTGTGCGTATAGCTGTTGGAGAACATGTGGTGGTATTTGGGGATTGGGATTGTGTTGACTTGTGAGATTGACGTTGGGTATGTGGACGTTGGATGGGTTAGACGTGTTGTGGGATTGTTGTGCGAATAGTTGTCGTAGGTATGCAAGGGTGTGAGGGTTTGGTGGGGGCACACTTGTGGAGGTATTTGCTTGTGTGATGTTGCCTTGTATGCCCGTTGTGTTTGAAGCGGAAGGGTTGACGGTAGTCATGGTAGTGGAGGTGATGACAGGTTGGGAGATGTTAGCAGTGGATGTGGAAGTAGTAGATGTGGTAGCGGTTGAGGTTGTGGATGTGGTAGATACGTTAGGAGTTGACATTTGAGAGATGGTGGGTTGGGTATGTGATGTAGATGCTTGGGTATTTGATGGGGTTGGGACAACTGTAGAAGTGGATGGTTGTGATGATGTTGTGATGGGGGGAAGTTGAGCACCAAGCTTGAGAAGATGGTCAAGATATCTCTTTGGATCCGATCTTAGGACTTTATCAAGTAGGTCCATATTATCGGCATCTTGCGTGAAAGTCAAGACATCTAGGTCATCTTGGGGTATGATGGGGACATTTTGTGGTGGTGGTGGGGGTGGTGTTGGTGCTTGTGGTAAGAAGTGAAAAGGGTCGTTGGCGCCAAATGGGGGAATGAAGGAATATGTAGGTGGATTGTATGTTTGATAAATGGGTATGTTGGTACTATCGGTGTTAGGCATGCCAAAGGGCCATCGTTCCGCCATTTCTTGATTTCTTTTGTGTTGTGATCTTGTGGTGGGCATACACGTATGGATTTGATTTCTAGATGTGGGATGAGGTGGAGACCTTAGAGAATCGAATTGATTGTGTTGGACCCAAAGATGGATATGGTCATGAGATGGAGTAGAAGGGTATGATGAAGATCGATATGTTTTTCAAAGGTTTTATCCTAAGGGTGATATGAATGGGTGATATTGATATTTTTTCACAAATTTTGGACCAAAGATGGATGATAAGAAAGGAATTTGATGTTTTTTATTTTTTGATTGATTTAGGATGGTGAGGATGATATTGTTGATGTTTCTCGAAGTGAGCTTTTGGATAGGATCTAGATTTTGGTTTGGCACACAAAGGATGATGATTTTTCTTTGTTTGGGGTAGACTAATGACCTTACACAAAGAGAGGTGATTTGTTTCTCTTGAAATGTAGACTAATGACTTTTCAAGGAAAACGTGATGTAAATGATAGGATCTAGATCTATCTTTGGCTCAAAAGGATGACAAGATTTGATGGGTGATTTGATGAGGTTTTGATTTGGATGTGAATTTTTGAAATGATTTTATATTGGTCCAAGGAGATATGCAAAAAAGAAATGAATGGGGATGGATATATATGTATTTGGGCTGATTATGATGTATCAAAAGGGTCCAACAAGGGTGGTGAGTGATCCTCTAAGGACAAAGAGAATGTGTAATTTGAAAAACTTTGGAAGAAAATGGCTGGACAGTCGGCGGATTTCTATGAGATGGGTATGGATTATGGCAGAACAGAAGGTGTATATCACAACAAAATGGGTCTTTGCTTCAGGCAAGTCAATCTAAGAATAGCGCCAATCCACTGGTGAAAAGGCGCTACAATCAGACAGATATAGCGCTAAAACAAGTTACACAGATTTTTTGATGGCAAAATTTTGGGACTTCTGAAGGTGGATTTTTGGATTTGTCTGTTTAGGATGTGACCAACTGGTTTGTTCTGTCATAGGCAAGTCAATCTCAAAATAGCGCCAATCCACGGGTGAAAAGGCGCTACAACAAGACAGAGATGGTGCTGAAACAAGGTTTGACAGATTTCTGATAGCAAATTTTTGGATTTCTGAAGGTAGATTTTGGATTTGTCTGTTTCAGATGTGACCAACTGATTTGTTCTGTCTCAGGCAAGTGAATCTCAAAATAGCGCCAATCCACGGGTGAAAAGGCGCTACAACAAGACAGAGATGGCGCTGAAACAGGGTTTGACAGATTTCTGATGGCAAATTTTTGGATTTGATTGTTTAGACTGTGACAACTGATGTGTTCTGTCTCTTGGCAAGTTGTTTGTGAAAAATCAATGCACTTTAACACACATTTGAACGCAAAACAAGCAATGATTTTTGTTTGTGAAATGATATGACTTTGTTTAGAACAAGCACATTTTTACAACCTATGGCGAGAATGGGACAGTATTTGTTGAATCCCCTAGCTGCGCCTATTCAAAGCGGGTAGCTCCAGGATCTTGGTAGCACCGGCTCCTCCTTACATTTGCACACACTTCTCACGCATACCAAGATCCAGGTTTCTTATAAGGCTTGACCCTCTCCAAACCTTTAGATTGTCCCTGCTACCTCGGCTAAGAACCACATGAATCGGGGCCGCTTCAAGGGTTTTGCCCTCTGCGTCAACAAATAGAAGGATTTTGGCTTACTACAACAATGGCTCTTAGTAAGGGCATCCGTTCAGGTGGTTATACGTGCGGCAGCGCTACTCTCCATTATGGAGTCTCCCAGCCTCCAAGGGTTGCGCCTTGGAGGGTTTATGGGGAGGTTGGCTGTCGGTATAACAAAACAACACCTGTCGCTTGAGACTTTCGTCCCAAACGCCTTATTTTATATAGCGGCTTGGAAGAGCTTGGCTTTAGCTTGTTGCCGCTTGGGTCGTTCCCACCTTTCGAAGCGGGGTGGCAGGGCCTCTAAGGATTACAAAAGCGATACAATCATGAAAACACTTTTGATCCCCAAGTTCATACAAAGATGCGAGGGGAGAGCATACGTGTTCCCTATGATTATATCACACTCAACATGGTTCAATTTTAGATCTTTGGATTAGATGGGGGGTGATTAATGCAAAGTGTTGTGAGAAGTTTTTGATTCCCAAGATCACCAAAAGGTGCGAGGGAAGAGCATACACTTTCTCACTCTACTTGACACAATCACGAAGACACTTCACACAATTTTATAGATTGTCTTGATTAGATGCGTGGAAATGCAAGTTTGTTGTTCTTTTTACCCAATGAAGTATGCAATTTGTTGTTCTTTTTATAGCCCAAATTGAAGTGTTTTGATTATTTGTTTGTTGACACACAAAAAAAGGAAGTATATTTTAGAGCACCAAAAGCAAATGTTATGATCACACACTTTAATCAAGGAGTTGTTTGGGTTGATTTTAGAACACCAAATGGAAATGTTTTGTCTAAGACCTAACAAAGCAAACAAAGGTTCATTTTAGTTTCCAAATTGAAATGTTTGCTAACTAATTAACAAACCATCCTGCAAAAAAAATTCGTTAGTATCCGCAGTATCTGCAAAAAATAGAAATACAAAATAGCGCTAAAATTGACATACACAGGCGCCGCTGCGGGCAAAACAACCCGACTTATGTAAAATGGCGCTAAAATAATTTAAGGCGCTAATTACAACCTAAGATAGCGCTAATAAAATAAAAGTCGTTGTTACAGAAGATAGCGCTAATACAGCCTAAGTTATGCACTAAAACAGAGGATAGCGATAATCGAAACTAATGAAGGTGCCACTGCGCGGTGTTTTCTGAATCCTCGGGTATACACGGATGGCGCTAATCTGAAGGATGGCGTCAAAACGCGGAACTAATGCTGTTTGGCCGATTCTGTCAAAAATTTGCCATAACCTCCCCCTGTAATTCCTTGTTTTCCTACAAAACAGAGAACAAAAAACATAGGAAACAACAGAAAAAGCAAAAATCAGACGTGAGTAGGGTTAGCCTAAAAAAAATACAATCGCGCAGAAATAGCGCCAAAGGAGAAATAGCGCTGAAATACGGCAGTTATAGCGTCGCTGCGACGGTAGAATAGCGCTGATCCTGCAAAAGGCCGAATACTAATACAACAACTCACAAACAAGGATTAGATTGGACCTTGTGGGTCCCACCGGGCGTGCCAATGTAGATTAGATAATGCAAAATGAGAAAAAATACCAAATCAAATGCAATAAAACAAGAGATTATACCTCACATGCACCACCTAATCCCATCAAGGGAAAGAAGGAACCTTTGCACCCAAAAGAAGCTCCTAAGACTAAGATGATCCCTAGACTATTGATCCAAATGTGAAATGCTCATCAATTGTGCAACTCACTATTAACTCAAAGGTGATTTTGGCATGGTAACTTTGCATGAAAATGGATGATGAAAATGACTTGTGAGAGGTTGTATTTATAGACTTTTGGAGAGGATTTTGATCCAAGGGTGGAGATTGATTGGAGAGATCAATGGTGGAGGATGAAAGTGAGGTGGAGGGCCTAGATTTGATCTTGGAAGATGGAGGGCTAGGAATAAAAGTAAATCTTTTATTCATTTTTGGGAAAGGGGTGAATAAATGAGGTTGGGTGAGATAGATTATTTGTGAATTAAAAATTCACATGGGGAAGGGTAAAATGAATTAAAAATTTATTTGGGGAAGAGTGGATATGACATGTGTAAGGGATGTGTAAGAGGAGTAAATGTGATGTGTGATTTATTTGAATTTTAAATTTGGGAGGTGTGGAGAGAAGTGCTAATGAGGATTTGACTTTCTTAATTAGGGTGATTAACCTAATTAATGTGGCTGGAATAAATTAGTAGAGGGATTAGAGGGGGGATAAGATTAATTAATTAGTGATTTAATTAATTAATCCTAAGGCTAGGATGGGATAGGCTAGAGTAGGCAATTAAATAATAGCTATTTAATTGTCTAGGGTAGGGATAGGCTAATTAGTAGGCTGGATTAATTAGTTAACATGGTTTTAACTAATTAATTGGATTTAGGGAAAATGGGGAATTGATTTAATAAATTTTGCATATTTATTAAATCACTTGGCTAAGGTTTGGACTATTGAATTAATAAAATTAATTCAATTTTGGGGATAAAATGGTGTGGATTTAGAAAATGAAAGGGGTGATTAATTAAATAAAAATTTAATTAATTAGTTGGAAAGGGAATTGGTAAGTTTAGGGATGTCGGGAATCAGTTTGGTGGTCGAGACATTTTTAGGTGTCTACACTAGGTATTTTTTTTTCTCAACTTTTTTTTTTGAAATGGGCCAAAATTTCGTGAACTTTGTGATGGTATTATCTAATTCTTCTCAAGATGCCTAGTTTTTCTAGGAATCAAGTTTTCTTAGACATTTTCTACACAATTCTTGTTTTGAGACCTTTGGAGAGTCATAACTTGCTTAAATTGACTCTTTTTGGGTCTTGTTTTTTTGAAAGTGCATGTTTTTTCATCTACTTTGTAGTGGTGTTGTTCATTTTCTTTTATCTATTCTAAAATTGTATGTAATGTCCCTTTTTCGGTCCATTCCAACAATCTTAGAAAGCTTCAAGATTCTTGGAGAATTCCATCATCCTTGGTGAGCGTCATCTTTCTTTGGGTGAAGTTACGATCTATAGACTGTTGGTTGCGAAGTTATATATTGTAGACCGTAAGTTGGGAAGTAATGCATACCATAAGTTAAAAAATTATTATAAGTTATAAAATAGAGCTTCTGGAAAAATTAATTAATATCGTGGACTGTGGAAATATCATGTCTACAATTATTTTAAGTTGTCAAAAGTAACTTTATTTTATATTTCTATTTGACAACTTAATTAATTATTTAAAAGGGTACTTTAAGTTGTGCAGTTAAGTGGCACTAGGCACAAGGGGACAAAGGGGGACGTCTGCACACAATAAAATGTGTTTATTTATTATTTTGAGGAGAATATAGAGGAATAAGGAAACTAATATTTTATTCTCCTAAAGAGTTGTCATAAAAGTGTCTTTATAAGGAGTTGAGCACAGAGAAAGGGTTAGACTAAATATTGCTATTTTCCTTTTGCTCTGAGTGAGAACTTGAGTTCTTCTCATATTTTCTTGAGGACAAAAACCCTCTCGAAAATACCAATTTCAAGGATGAAAAACCTCCTTGTTGGACTTGGTTATTTCATCCAGAAATCACATTTGTGATGCAATTTTAGTTTTTCCAGTTGATACTGATATTAGAAGTTTGATGTCTTTTAGGGGTGCAAGGTTTGAGAAGATCATTGTCTAATATTTTATCTTTTTACAAGATGAAATTTTTGAAGTGATTGATGGAGCTCATGAAAGGGTCGTACATGTTCATAACAAGGTTGTACCCATAATTTCCCTTATGTTGGCATTGAAATCTTACTGAGGCAAATATATTATATTAAACGCTCTATTGAGGAGGTGGCATTTGTTTTAAAAAAGACAAAGAAGTTTATTGTTTGAAGAGCTGTACACTTCATTGGCTGAATTGTACCTAGGTTACATAAGTTTGAAGGAAGAAGGAAGGCGTTGAATGGTTTGTGTGAAGCGCTTCCTCACTTTTGTCTTTTGTGAGAGCTGAGGTGGGGCCGATTCATCCAATCACTAAGGTGTTCAACATCTTTAGTGATTTTGGTCTTGCTATTACATTTTGTGGTTGCCATACTTTTCCTTGCTTTCGTACTTCTTGTTTATAGCATGGGAAATATTATGTGGTTTGATGCCTTAGTGTTTGGTCCTTAGTGGGACTTTGGTGGGGCCACTATACATTGGAAATAAGGTGATTCACTTTGGAGTGATTTCTTTAAGTCTTGTTAATCTTTTGGGAGAATTGTATCAAGCTGCAAGGGGGGCATACACTCGCTATAAGTATGCAGATTTCTATTTTGGATTATTTAGCAGTCACTAATTACATCTTTTGGGACCATACAATAGTTTGAAATGACTGCTTTTATTATGGGGTGTTGGATTTTGTTATTTTAACAGTGTTAATCTTAGTTTGGGTAGTATGAATTTGTTTCAGATCTGATTTTACAATGTAACAATAGTCTTCAATGGTCTAACTGCTCCGAGTTATGATTTCTAGCATCTCAAGATTGTCTTCATCAGCTTCCAGAGGCATTCTTCAGTGGATTTGCTTTCCTAGCAATTGTAAGCATGTTTTCTTAATGATTTTCCTAATTTTTTGAGCTAATCTTGTTATGGTAGCAGACTGATTTTATGATAAAAAAATTTATATCAGTGTTTACAGTTGGTTATAATTATCTTTTGTTATATTGTAATGCATTCTATGCTCATAATGTAATACCAGATGGTAGTACCGCTGGGTATCTTGCAATTGCATGTCATTTCATTGTAAAATCGGATGGTATTCCACCAATTAAATGCATTTCCAATTAGAAGGTCCTAGTTAATTCACTGCTAGACCCCTCTTGCATTCAAGCCTGTTTTGGCATTGATTAGATCTGCCTTGTTATCAGCCACTTTGGCTTGATCAGATTTCGTTGTAATCTACCAGTGGCTCTGCATTCATTAAGCACACTTGTTCGTAGAAGAGGTGTAGATTTGGGCTGGCTTCGTCACCTGTGTGCTTTTGGTTAGCTTGCCACCTCTTCATCCTAGCAGTGCATTCATCTAGATAGATGTGTGTGGTCTGAAACACCGTATGCTTTCACCTTGCCCACATCGAGAACTGGGTGACCAAAAGTGTCAGGACGTTGCATTTGCATTTTGATATTGCAAAAATAAATAAAAAATGGGTGTGGTTATTATATTGTACTTTCAATAATTTGTCATTTTCTTGGACTCTTTGAAAACTTGAAAAACATATCGAGTCTTATAATCACATTCAAATTATAAAGTGTTGGGGGGCTAATGCATTGGCATTTTGTAATAAAAAATTGAAATAAAGTTACATCTTGGGGAGACTTAATCCATGGGCTTCCAATGGTTCTACACAATAGGACATATTGTGGGATGAGCAATGTAGTCACATGACATGCATTGTGATTCCACCTTAGTTATTCTCACATCGGTTCACATCTCAAATTGAGCATCAAACATCTATGGTAAATATTCTCGAATCTTGCATTTTATTCACATCAATTCACATCTCAAATTGAGAACCAGCCATTATGGTCAATGTTCTTGAATCTTGCATGGTAATTGATCCCATCATTTAGTTTAACTCACAATTCAGCATCGACATCAAGGTACACAAACAACTTTTAGTTCCATTCATCCATCATCATTTCCTTGGGATAGAGCTTTTTCCTATGAGTTTTTTTTTCTCTTCTTTTGGAGGGGTATACTCTCTTTGTACATTTTTTTTAAAATTTAACATGGGTACCTAACATGGTTGTCTTGTTGGAACCCAATGCCTTGTCTTGTTGGGACCCATTTCTTTATTATCGCAATTGCACTTAAGGAGGGGTGTTGGTGTAATATTATATTGCACCTTATATTATGTTTATTTAGATAATTAATGTTCTTTACTTGGATAAATTAAGAAATAAGAGCACATGTCAACTCCCTTAATTAATGAGATTGTTTACCACCTCTCCCTCATTCATCATTTTGATCAGGTGTCACATCTCCCTAATTAAGATGCATTCACTTGACATGTTTGCTTCTATAGTTGAGCCAATCCTCTAGTTTATTGCTTCCCTCTGGGACACTTTGTCACTCTAACTTGTGCATGTCTATAATCTATATTTTAGTCTATTTCCTTATTTTACACACCCTAAATACAAATATTGGAATGTTGTTATTCACATTTTATTTGAATTTGAATTGATGTAATCGTGTTGTTATTTTTCCTAGGGAGATTTAATAATTGGAAGGTCTCTATTAAATCTAACAAGCCTTATTTGGAAACTATCTTTTCTCATCAATCGACCATATCTCCCATTCTCCAGCCTAGTCTGCCTCACTTTCTTGTCAAGGACAGTATCTTTCTCCAACTCATCCATCTCCTCAAGAAATAATCCAAGGAAGGAATAATATCATTCTCTAATTTTCCATCCAACACAGAAGACTAAAACAAGCATAATCGGTCAACACCGATGACTAAAAATATCTTCATGTATTTGGACAATTTCAATCGAAAAGTATCTTGCCCTACATTCTCAATGATTTGAAATGAACCATATCATAGAAGTTTTCATCTTCCTTGAAGGCCCTCGTCTCTCTTTACCAAAGTGCACCCAAACCATGGCCAAAATGAAATTTATGCTCAGTCTTGTGCTCATCATGATGTTTCTTGTACTTGAGCTAATACTCTTTAGTCTCTCTTGGACCCAGAGATTTATCTCACCTTCTCCATGGACCTATGAGATTTTTCAACCTTAGTCTCTAGTTTCTATCCTCTTACTTGACTATCTAAAATAGATTAAATGGGCTTGGTGGCACAAAACCAAAACATGCCTCAAAACATGAAAGATTCAAAGAAGAATGAATAGCCTTATTGTATGAGTCTTGAATTTACACAAAATCTTCATCCCATCATTTGGGATAGTTTTGATTATAACCTTGTAGATGTTGTACCAATGTTTAGTTCACAACTTCCATTTGTCCATATGTTTGGGGATAGAAGGAGGTAGACCGATTGAGTTATATATTCATTATTTCCCACAACATGCACCAAAACTTGATCAAGAACCAAGAAGCTCTATCATATATGATGATTTCTAGAATACCAAAAAATATCCACATGTTTGAAGAGCAACTCTATTGCATCACTCCCTGTTACTATAAGCACCCAAAATTGCATGGGTTGATATTACATGTTTGATGATGATTTGGAGGTCTAGTGCACGACCCACATGGCATGCTTATTTCTCCTTACAACCTTTTCTATGTTGATGGAAGTTTTCACAACATCCTAATAGCCTTCCTCAATGTTTTTCATCTTTGTTTTCCATCCTCCTAGTCTTCCTAACCTTTTCGCCTCCTAAAAACTCTATTTTCTACCTTGAGCTATAGGGGTGCTCGAGAGACCTCAAGGTCACCCGAGAAACCCATGTTAAATTGTAGGGTCGTTTGGATGACCTACCTTAGCAAAAGGGGTGACCTAGACCTTGACATAGATGACCCTATTCTATTTTAAAGTGAGCATAAGTTGCTTATTTTTGGCTAGTTTTTTTCCTAATTTCCTTCCTAATGGCTAGCTTTTTGCTATGCTTTCTTCCTCATTTTCTTTCCTACTTTATTTCCTACTTTCTTTCTTTCTTTGATGCTTATCTTTATCTTTTTTTTTCCCCAATATTCTCTATTCATCTCCTATATAAATACCCCCTCTCTCATTCATCGAGGAGGAGAATTTTTGCATACAAGCTTTGAGCTGATTCAAAGAAGTTTTCTCTCTATGGGATAGAAAAGTTAGGATGCCTCTATAAATCTTTGCTATAGGCTCTCATTGTAATGGATCACCCTTAGAAGATTGCATTCCTCTCTATATAGCCTTAATCCCAAATCTTCTTGTTTAGTTAAACCAAGCAACTAATGTTATCTTCCTGACGTTCACATATCATAGGAAGCTAATGCTATCTTCCTCACAATTCAATCTCAATTTGACCCCAACTTGAATCTTCCCTTTCTATCAAGCAGAGTGACCTAAGGTTGGAAGAGTAGAAGAAATAGATAAAAGTTAGACCCTTTGAAGACACATTCATAACAGTTCTTCAAGAAATTCAAAATCTTCTCTTAAGTTATTTAATTTCAAAGCAATTTCATTTCTTAGTAATTAAATCACTCATCTTGCCTAAGGACTATGGTACTTTGTTATTTCTTCTTAGTTAATTTAAGTTTATTTGTTATGTTCTTAGATAATGTTAGATCTAAATTACTTATTTTTTCTTATTACATAGATTAGAAGTTTCTTTTACTTTCAAGTGCATCTTAAAATTAAAAATGACAAAAAAACATAGTGCAGATTGCATGAAAAAGTCATATAGTTAATTAGCTCACACTTCATTTTAGAAAAGCAAAAAAAGAATTAGATTTGCTTTCTTTCTTAAATGCATATAATTTAGTCTTCATAGAAAAGTGCAAAAGCAAAACAAAAAGAGAAAGAAAGTCCTCGATTCCATCATGAGGCATCCAACTAATGTCAACAAATTGTCAAACAAAGATAAGAGCAAACAACTCTTTCAATTGCTTGAAAATGCCAAATGCAAAAGAAAATAAAGCAAACACATCAACAAAAAAAAACAAACAACAAACCAAGTAATCACTACCTTTCAAGTTTCTATCCTCCACTTAACTTTTTATGTCAAATGTGTCTTGGGATTAAACAAAATTGGATTGAAGTGATTCTTGATGAAATTCAAGAAAACTTACCCACACTTAGAAAAATCAAAGAACTTAACAAATAGAGATTAAAAGAAGAGTCTCATTTAAGAGAACTCACTCTTTAGACCAGCTCATCACATACATTGACAGTAAACTCACAGTGCTAGCAACACAAAAAGAATGTTTGAACACCACAACTCAAGAAACAATCATTCCACATTCCACACCTCAAATCAAAACCATAGTCCACCACCAAAATATTCTTCCTCATGAAGTGAGTGAACTTGTTAATGCAACCCCCATTCCACATAACCGTTTCACTACTATCTATGATATTCTCTTGCCAAGAGAAGAGAGTGATCAATTAGGTTCTCCCCTACTTGGATTTTATCCAAAGAGTGAGAGTGACTCAATCCATGTGAACAACATAGGGGCATCACACAATGCATGTGCCATTTGAGTCCACCTCATTCACTTTTTGCGGTGAGCAAATTTAGAATGTCACATATGTTTGTGAACCCGACATGAAGAGAAAATCCTTTTGGACAAGATTTTCTTGTTTCCTTCTTTCTTCCATTCATCTTTTAGCCTTCCTCTCTTATCATCCCATTTATTCTATGGTACCTACGATACCCCTGAATATGTCAGGATAGACAACACAGCTAGGACAAAGTCCCTTAGACCTACCCAGTCCTTCATCATTTGATAGGTGTGTTCCCACCAATCCATTAGCACCTATATCGAATAGGTATGATTATGAAGATAATGACTTGAATGGTGTACAAAAACAACCTCATAACTTCCTCACCTATGAAAACCCTATTTGGAACCTATATATTGTGCTTCAACTAGACCTATAAAAACTAGAGAATGTTAAATGCACATCTAATCAACAATCCATCAACATGGTCATCTTATCACAAACTATAGAGACATGACCATCCAAGTTGACAATGAGGTAAGCCACCTAAAGAAAGACTTGGAAGAAGTTTGTACAACATGAGAAGCTCTCCACATAGCTTATCAACATGAACCAACCAAATCCTACCAAGAAGTGCCAGAAAGATTTCTTGAAGAAAGGACTAATGGGGCCACTCAAAATGAGCAAAACATAGGAGAGGATACCCTACAAATCTCATAGCCACCATAGTCTAATGGATCAGGACCCTTGAAGCTAGGGGTGGTGAACAAACTCCCTAACTCCCTTAACTTTGACTCTCAACATGGCAAGCGTAAACCAACTAGGTGGGATACTCGTCACACAAAATCAACCTCAAGAAAACCCACCTAACTTCCAAAATACAAAAATGCCTAGTTATCCTTCTTTCCTAGGGTATCAACAACCCAACATACCCTTCTAGATGCAACAAATGCAATTGGCTCTCCCTATAGGGCTAATCTTAGGAGGAACAACCTCTTCCATGCTTAACCCATTTTTAGGAACCTACTTGGAATACCTAAAGACGTCTCTAGATCTCAACCTTCATAATGTCATGCTACCACGACCTCTCCTTGAACTTCCAAAGTTTAAAGGGGTTAGAGATCCTAATTTGCATATCAAGGCTTACATAATGACAATGTAGGAACTCCTTCCTTGGAATGGGATAGTAGCCAAAAATTTTCTAGAAACTTTAGAAGGCAATGCTTTGGATTTGTACTAACGACTCCCAAAGGCATTGATCCATTCCTTTCGGTAGCTCATAGGAGAATTCATTGTTGCCTTTGACATGAACAAGCTAGTTAAAACAAGAATTCAATAATTTTTAATAGTTAAACAAGAGGCCAACAAATCAATTGCACACTTCATTACATAATAGAGGCACCTCTCTTCAACTAGTGCACCAAGCATGGATCACAAGGATCTTTGAAATCCCTTCTTGTAAGACCTTATTAGGGATACATGGGAAGAAGTTAAAAACCTCCCCTACAAGCCATACAAAGAAGCCCTAGAAACTTCTCTCGGGTTAGATAAAGCTGCAATCAATAGTGGAAGAAAAGAGTATGGTGACAATGAAAAGTTAGTAATGTAAGACAATAACCCCTAGCACCTAAAATTTTGAAAACACTAATCACAACACAACCACTGATAGAGTTGTTGACATTCCACCATCCAAAAATAATAACAATTGTAATTACAACAATTATGGTGGTGGTAATAATTATGCAAACATGGTGATTCAAAATATAAACACTATTGATTACCCCCATGAAATAATTATAAGCAATGGAATAGACAAAATGATAGACCATACAATAATATTGATATGATTCCTATCAAAGACCTAATGATTATAACCTCAACAAATTCTGCACTTTACTAAAGAGAAAAGAGCATGACATAGAGCTATGTTGACATGACAAATGATTCATCATAAATCTCTCAAAATGCCAAAAGTGTTTCTTTATGGACATATTTCTTCTCCCGCTAGAAAATCCAAACCATAACTGTTAGGGACCTATCATTCCACAAAATTCAAACTTAAAAATTTACCAAGACCCTTTTTCAACACACCAACAAGAGAGTGGCTCAAGTCAACCAAAATCAATTGATGCCACCCCCTCTCAATAAACAAAGGGTCCAAGAAAATTAGGCATAAGAGGCAAAACCAAAATGCTAGGCTTGGTTGAATTAGTCCAAGATGAAAACCTTCAGGAGAATCTCACATTCCCATAAGCATAAAACATAGGATACACAATTTTAGCAATTGATCCTACATTGACTCTAGTTGGTCCATATGACTTAGTTGAGGACCTTAAGAATATTTTTTCCAAGATATCTTTCATTGATCTTATGAGGAACTCACCTCCCCATCAAGTAGCTCTCCTAGATGCAATAAGATTTAAGTATCTAAATCACATAAACCCACCTCTAAAAAAGAAAAATAATTAAGTAGAGCTTGAAATGAATCCTCTCAATGCAAAACTACATGATCCTAGATTTTTCTTTGATCTAAAACATATGCACACTGATGCTAAACTAATGAAACAAGGTGATCCTACTTTGTATCTACAAGTATGGATCTACAATTCACGTATAACATGAACACTTGTCAATGTTGGGGTAGTACTGAACATATTTCTATTTTACCTCTTAGAGAGAATGGGGTATGGACACATCAAAATTACAACCTATAGAGATACCTTATAGGGATACAACAAGCTCAAAGCTATGACAATCAGAAAAATTACAGTCCCAATTTCTCTAGGACCCAAGATAGTGTCTACAACCTTTTACATAATTGAAAAAGAAATAGGATACTTGTTATTGGGAAGATCTTGGATCCACAAGATGAAAGAAATTCCCTCAATTCTATTTCAAGAAATTTGCTTTCTACATTTAGGGAAAGTCTATCTTGCTAAGGGAGACCCAAAACCTTTTAGCATGATGAAAGCTAATACAACCAAGAAAAAGGATAGTATACTGATTGACTACAAGATAGGTGCCAAAAAGATCACAACACTTGAACCAACTCTTTAGGGTATCTAAATGAGAAAAGTAGAGGAAATGACAAATCAGGTTACAACCATTTATGTAAGAACAATTGAAAAATTGTCACATCTCGTTTTATGGACTATATTATTAATCTAGATTAGTGAACATTTACTATGATTATTTTTACTTTGAGTAAATTCCACGTGTGTGAAGGTAATTATCGTGATGTTATATTTGTGTGAATTGGAAAGTTGATTTAATATTAAATATTATCGATGTGATTATAATGTTTTTCTTCAGCTATGTTTTGAGGAACTAACCTATTAACATTGAGTTGAGTGCGAATGAATGTAGGTACTCATCGAAGATGAGAACATGGTTGAGGTAGAGATGTTCTAGCCACTTGGCAAGAACTATTTGAGATGGATAACCCTGATGCACTCGCACACTCACATAGTCTCATGTCATATTGCATTTTATGGCAAGTTAATATGCATTGTTGTTTAGATAATGAATGTGATTTATGTTTAATACTTAGAAAAATAATGAGTTTTAATTGCTATAAAAAGTCCTTTTTGAATGGATGATTTAGTTATAAATATTAATGTTCTTTTGATTTATATTTAATATGGTGTAATTTATATTATTTAATAATAAATAATAATAAGTATTTGTGTTTTATTAAAAATAGATAAATTATATTAATAATATTGTTATTATATGTAGAATCCAAATAAAAGAATTAAAAGAAATTATTGTCATGCAAATGATAGAAATATAGAAGTTACTATCATGCAAGTGACAGAAAAATAAATAAGTTATTTTATTATATTTTAAAATAAAATTCAAAGGCTCTAGGAATGCAAATCTCATGCAAAAACGTGAGTAAACTTCAGTTATCAAAAAGCAAAGGAATCCTAAAAATATGGGACGCCAAGTTTAGGAGAGATTTTTTATAAAAACAAAGAGGTCAGTAGAAAGATTAACATCTCTGAGCATCGATAGTTTTAGCAGTAGGAAGAAGGAGGACGTGATTCTTTTCTGGGCAGCGACAGCAATAGGAATTTGACTCCTTGGGCAAGCAATTATAACCGAGTATTTTCCTTGATTTAAATGGCAATAATTTAAGGTTGAAAAAGACTGTTAACATAGTTATTTGGCCTGTGAATTCTTCTTCCTTTGGATTGTGTTTTGATGTAGGTTGACCCTCTCTCGTTTTATGTTGATCTGTTCCTGGCGCTAGCTCATTTTATCTCTGTTATTGTTGCTTATCCCTCTGCTTCCACCTTGTGATCGACCTACTATTTTCTAGCTTGCAAAACAAATTATTGAACTTATATTTTTATTCCTTGATCACTGTAATATTACTCAGGCCTACGTTTTAACTCTATGTGGGTGCTAGGAAGTTGAGTGGCCTGTTGTTTGTTCTTTTTCTTTTGTGATCTAAAACTCCCTGCCACCTTTTCCTTTAACCCACGGCATCTAAAGTTGGTTCGGCCTACCAAGTGAACCAATAAGTTGGGCAATTGTTTCTATCTTCTTGCCGGCTATGCTTAGCTTCCTGCCGTCGTTCTTGTTTCTCCCCTAGTTTCTTTACTTTCCAGATTGCATGCGAAGTGAATCAACCCTTTCATTGGCCGTTGTTTGAACCTTTGAAACCGTAAGTTAACAAGTTTCCAATCACTAATAATTTATTTAAGGCAAACTTAAATTCTTTCTTTCTCTGTAAATGTTGTTAGAAGTCAATCTTTTGCTAGAAGTCGGCCTCCACTTCTTGGTTGAACTGTGTGTCTTACTATTGAAAACAACTCTTAAATTTAGGTGAAAGTAATAGGTTCCTATTGCAATCTAGTATTGTTGTATCAAAGGTTCCTATAGTTGTGAATGGAATACCCAATCACCATTTATTTAATGCTGATTAAAAACTACTTGTAAGGTTCTGTCTCAGCAAGTTTAAAACCTTCCTATCTCAGATTTTAGTTTCTGTTGTAATCTATCTTTTTATTTATTTTAGTGTTGTTTCATATCTATTTAGTTACTGTCATTAGTGTGATAGTAAACCTGTTTGTGAGTTTTGTTGCTTTATTTTTAACTTCTTGTCACAGTTGTGACAATAAGATTGTTGAATGACTTAGAAAACTTATTATGTTATGAATTTTTGAGTGAATTATGGACTAGAAAATAAAATCAATTTAATAGTTTTATAGATGTAATTTGTGTGATTAAACGATGAATTATTGTCTTGAAAAATGTGTTTTCATGATTGATGTTTTGGAAAGGGAATTAGAGATGGTTTATAGGCGAATATGGGTTGTTATTTATTTTTGAAAAGAAAGTAGATTATTAATTATAAATGTTTGGGGTTACTTTTGGGCTAGGATGCTGAATGTGGATTATTAGAGATGGCTTTTCCTCTTTTTAGGAATTGAACCTATAACTATTTTTCTAATGCTTAGATCTAAGCGAACAGTCATTGAAAAAGATGAGTATTTGTCTAGCAGACTTTATTTATATATATCTCTACCACATCGTGTTGTGAGACAATATGCATTTCATTATTTAGAATTGCACATTAGACATCAGGTTGCATCGGGTGTTCCCTCCTGCCAGTTGTTTCTAGGTAGCTAGACATTTCATGCAGGACTGGGTTTCCTTCGTGTTATGAAGGGATCCGAAGAAGTGTAATTTCTTTATGGTTGAGTGGAAAAGCACTTGAGCCATGTTCCCGTTATTGACTCCCAAAACTACAACTCCACTTCCTAGGACAAAATCACACTCACAAGGCCAAGGAATGTCGTCGTGTGAGCATAATCAACCCATCAACAAAATATGGAGGGTTAAAGGACAACCTACGGGAGGGGGTTCCATCCCTTGAACTTCGAGCTTAGCTTAAACTCTAGAGGGATATTCCAAGGGGTATACCTGAATAGGTTTTAAATCCAAACCATATGAACAACTAAAAACATTGACAACCAAACCCAACTTGCCTTCTCAGCCCCCAAATTTGTCACTAAGCTAAGAATATCTGGCTGTCATAAAACCCCTATATAGTTGATTCAACTGTGCGAATGTACATGCACAGGAAAGATGGTTTTTTACCCTAAACCATAGGTGGATAATGTGTTTGTTTTAAAAGGTGATTGGTCCCTCTCCAATATAGACCGATGCCTATTCCATTGGACAACCGAGTCATAAGCAATAAAGAGGAAAGAAATAGGATGAACTAGCATCAACAGAAAACTAAAATATATTGACATATATTTCTCAGATTACATTTCATACCCTAGACATACTTATTTATCCAAAGCCAAACTATAATAACCCATTTACAATAGAGAAATGACCCAACACAAAGCTTGTATTGATTTGAATGCTACCATACATTATCAAATCTCATTACAATCACACTAGCAAATGTGGTGAAGGCAAAATACAAAGCTGTGATAATATATTCCCCTGAATTATTACAAATAACCATGGAGACATACCATTTTATAAAACATGCATTACAATCCATTCCTACACTATATCAACCACATTTCTTCATTCAGTACCCAAACATTTTCCTCTGTTTGATGCCTTAAAATCTTCTTAGGCATTTTCTAGACCAAATAATTAGTTCAGCGACAACCCCTTTTACATCTTTGATCCATGCATATATAGCCTCTGATTTTACTTGACCTAATCTAGGTTGCAATAAATTCCCTCATGCGGGCTACATCAAAAAATATCATGGCGAGAAGGGACATTCATCGACCAACAATAACTGCAACAAAATATCTGGAAGGGGTAGCTGAGAAGATGAAAATCTTCATTATTTGACCCATGAATGTTTCTGCTGATTTGAACCTACAATTTTCCCACCCTCAAGATGCCTAACAGTCTTCCTTCAACCATGGAGTTCTAGAGCATATGGCCATGGGCCCCCAATATACACTGCAACTATCTTTTTCACAGCCCCGCGGAAGTAATGTGATGTCACCCCTTTTTGCTCTACGCGAGTACGAAAAAGCCCCCCACGTGGACCTTCACCCGCTACCCCGCAAGGAATCAGCATCTTGAAAAGATTCCTTGTGGGCTAGCGGGAAACAATCATTCCAGAGCCTTTGTAAAGTCTATGCTTCCTTTTAAATCTACAATCCAGAAAGTTGCCACGTGTCACAATTCTAGAGCCACACAAAAGGAGAAGAGCCATCTTTGTTTGGGCCTCGCAGAATCGATCTAAACCCTCCACATGGCACTGTGGTAAAGGTGCCAAAAAGTGTGCAGTGAAAAGGTTAAGTCACCGAGTCGGGAATTTATAGAATTTTCAAACCACAAGTCGGGAGTTCAGAAGTTAGGAAAACCCCCGACCTCCCAACAACAAAGGCTTGAAAAGGCCTAGACCGTCGATGAAAGGCTTGAAAAGGCCTTGAGATAAGTCAGGGAGTCAAGCGGTTCGTTAACTTTCAAACCCGCCGACTTAAGTTCTAGAAATTGAAAATCCCCCAACAACAAAGGAAAATAAAAGGTTGGGCCGGTCACTTCACGGTTTCAAAAAGCTTCAAGTGAAAACTTAAGCGACTGGCAACCAGGACAAATGGTCAACAACAAATTATAAGATAAAGTAGAAATATGACCGTAAGCCTTAGGGTTTTATGGGAAAAGTAGGAAAATATTTATGGGGACTAACTCAAAACCCTAAAACCTAAAAAGGTGTCAACATTGGCTCTGGTTGGGGACATGTGCCAAGCAGTGGCACAATGAGAATCCAAATCTCCAAGAAGACCAAAAGGCAAGGGGAAGAACATAAATATATTTACAAGGCATACAGTCATAGGCATTAGGGCACAAAAGGAAAGTTGACTGTAATCAAAATTTGCAGTCACTTGCAGGTCAAACTTGCACAAAACTGCCACAACCACTTGCCTCTGTCAAAGACAAGTTGAATGAAGGAGATGATCTCACCCAAACCAAGTTCACATTTCTCACCTAGCTGCAACAACTAAAGACTATCCCCAACATGTGCCAATCTACAACATACACTCGTGGAGCCAAAGAGAGCTTCACCAATGAAATCACTACTGCAGAGCAACCATAAGAAATAGGTGCTTGACCTATTCCATAATGCATCATGTTTGTTCCCAGCAGCAAGGGGTGCAAAACTAAAATTCAAGTCAGCAACAAAAGAAATAAATGAAGACAAACCTCCATTGTCATATGCCAGGCTATCATACCTGTTGACCTTTTCATGCAAATTGAAGGGAAAAGAAAACACCTCCAATTCACATGGCAAAGAAAATTGTGCCTGAATGCACTGCTGATCCACAAAAGAAGACATATCTTCCTGCAAATCAAAATGGAAAGAATCCATCACTGGTATACCTTCTAGTTGGGCTGTCATCTATTCAAACTCAAGCATAAACATGCCTTGCTGTTGTTCAGGTGAAAAATTGGATTTGTTTAAATTAGTGTTTAAATCCTCCTTTCACCTAACACATTCAAGGACCTTCGAATCGAGTGGCAGAGCACTAACAGGTCCTTGATCACTTACAAATGTAGGGAAACTTGGATTAGGGTGTTTAATTATCAATCTTCCTTCTCTTATGCTTAATTAACCATTAAAACCCTAATTATGTGAAAACGATAGTAAATGAATGAATAACAGAAAATGCTCTTGTAGAGGGATGTAAATTGATGAATCACAGAGTGCCTGTTTTCGGGGTTCCAAGGTAGAAAAGTTGGGGACAGGTGCAGGCACCCAAGTCCAAGGCCCTGGTTTCTGTCTGGATCTAAGAACTTAGTCTGCAACTCTTTCTCGTTGTTTCAGAGATTTTCCTATCACAGAACTTGGAAAACTAATAAGCAGGTGCCCAAGTCCATGGGGCAGATTTTCCTTCTGTTCTGCAATTCTGACACTCCAAGATGTCTTCTTGCAACTTCACTTTGTCCAGCTCCTCAACTTGTAACCTGCAACCATGAAAAATTTGGGAGGGGGTTGTGGTGTTTAGAGGCTTGCCTTAGTCAAGCCCTGGAGGACAATTAAGTCCTTGAACACCGTTGTCAGATAGAGAGTGCGTGCCTAGGGAGGTAGAGGCAAAAACCAAAGGAAATGATGATGAAAACGCAATATAATGTCACCTTGTAGTGAAGATCTCATGGGAGGAAGATGCTCTTCATTCCATGATGAAATGGATGCTCAAATCTACAAACACAAACACATAAACCACACAAATATACTCTTGCAACATAATGAAAACCTTGAATCACAAGTTGATAGCTAGTTGAAATCTAATTGCCATATAGTTTACAAATGAATGCCTAAACATGCTTTTATATGCAACTACAAACACTCCCGCCAAGATTTTCGTAACTCAAACTTACCGTGTCGGCAGACCCAAATAACGGTCACAAGATGACACCCAAAATAGGGTAGGACTAGGGCGTGGGCACCCAAGTCCTCCCCCCCATTTTGGGTAGGGTTAAGCTCAAGGGGTCCTCCTAGGTTCCATTTGTCATGTTACCGTGGGCTCATTCCATCAGGATGCCAAATTATGATGCAAGATGTCCTAAATGCATGTAAAAGACCCAGGAGCTAAACCTTATGAGGGAAAAGCCCCCAAGGGGACATTTTTCAACGTTACATTTATCCCCCACTTTAATGTATGTGTAAATGCAAGGCCAATACATGCATTAAAGTATGGTCAACAAACACACCAAACACACCAAGCACAGAGAAGACACGCCAATCACATAGAAAATAGTAACAAACACACAAAACACGGAGAAGACAGTTACAGTCACGCAGAACATGGAGAATACAGTAAATGCATAGAAGACACATTAGTGCATGGAAGACAGAAATGATATCTTTTCTTTTCTTTTTCTCATATATATATGAAATGCAGATGCAAGTAGTGGAAAGTAAACAAACCTCCCATAATGCAAGAAGCACTCATCGAGCTAGTCTTTAAACTATATATGGGGCAACACACATGCAAGACATGCAAAACCTCCCAAAATGCAAGAAGCACTCATCGAGCTAGTCTTTAGACTGCATATGGGGCAACAAACACGCCAAACTAAGCAAGCATGCCAAACACACACACTTGAAGACACGGAGAAAACACGATAGACAAGTGATGGAGTGTCCCTATTTCTAGGTTCAACACCATCTCAGGCACATTAAAGGCACACACCGATGATTGTGCTTCGCCACAACAATTGCTGAAGATGCGCTTAAGGGTTGAGTTAGTCACAAAACCGCTCCCTGCCTCCGCAGAGGACTTTTGAAAATGACAAAATGATGCAATCTGCTTCGAGAAATACACCATCCCTACCTCTACAGAGGGCTTAAGATAAAAAGGATATATGCGATATCCCGCCTCCACAGAGGGCTTACATGATTGATTGATTAATTGCAAACAAACTCAGGATGCAGGAAGCACTCATCGAGCTAGTCTTTAAACTGCATCTGAGGACAAACACATTGCCAACATCTACAACATACAACATACAACTTACCTTAAGGTGGTTGAAATCGGGTATCGCTATCAAGCATGTTAAGGTAGAAAGAAAACACACAAGGGAACACCGGCTTTCACAAAGCCCATGCCCCCCGGAGGTGACATGTACTTTACGATCGACAAATGTTCCCACAAACACATCTCTGCAAGAAACATGTTAGTGTCTACAACATCATAATAAACAACAACAATGCATATGATTAACCACACAAAGAGCCAAGGTTATACTATGAATTCAGAGTTCGAGGATAACCGTGGGGCTACATCACGAAGCTCTCTGAATCAAGTACCACCAAGGCTAGATTCAAAGACAAACAAAGAAGCATAGAGCAGCAATATAGTTAAGGTTTGTAAATGAGATAAAAACATCATCAAATTCACTATGTAGAAAGCACGAGTGCTTCCACTAGACAAGCGTCGGATAAAATATACAACCCCATTGTCATATTAGGAACTAAGTCCATTTTTTGATTGCTCTCGAAAGGGACACTAGGTCCGCATTAGTATAAATGTTCTTCGTCATCCGCCCGCTAGATCTAAACACTAGAGGAAGGGAAATAATAAATAAGAGAGGAGAAACAAGTGTCTTAGGGGCAATCATGTAGGAGGGTGCCCCCAAGTCACCGACCGCAACGCTATGTTAGTAAGACACAACACACAACAATGAAATCAAAGAGAGGTAATATAGAAGAATGATGATACAAATAGAAGAAGGTCAAAACAAAGGCGGTCTCCTGGTATCCCAAACCTTACGGGAGAATCAGGGGTCATCCCAGGAGGCCTAAACAACACATAACACATCACAGGGGAAGCACATCATGAGAGAGATAAAGGGTTAGAGATATTTACCTGTAGGATCTTCGTGCTAAGTCTCATCATCATCATCATCTTTCCACTCCCAAACATAAGGTACGATTGCCAAGTTTTTGTCATTATTCTTTTGTCTAGTCTTAAATGCTTTGTGGTTTGATTCAATGTTAGGCAGAATGCTTTCTTGTTGAAGTTCATTAGTACACATATTCACTATCCTCTTAGGTGGTGGGAGAAGAAAATTATTTTGAGTGATCTCAACATCCATCCTTGAGGGATTTAATGTGAGAGACTTCTTCTCATCCACTAGTGTGACATCCTTAGTTATGTTCAAATGACTTGAATATTCAAACAAAGGAGAGACATTAAAGGTCTTCTCTTCCTTAGTGAAATCCAAGGTGTGTGAACAATCAACTAAAGGAACAAGGTTGGTAGGATGATCCATAGAGGTTTCATGCATTATGATAGAGTTGTTAGATGAAAGCTCATTATCTACCCATGGAATGTTCCTTGTTGAAGGGAGTTCTTTATTCACTAATGCTTCCTCTTGGCCAGGGAGAGCATTGGAATGACAAAGTGGTGATGGCTCTTCATTTGCTAATGCTTCATCTTGGCTAGAGTGAGCATTAGAATGAAGATCTGGTGGTATGATGTTAAGAGATGTGTCAATGAAATCATCATCTTGCATCAAAGTGTCCTCATGAGAAGGAACAACCTTGGGAGAAGGATCATAGGATACCACTAAGTTATCATCACATGTTTTAGCAATAGGTGTTGAATCGAGATGTTCGATAAAATCATCTAAGGCTTCATCTAACATTTTGAAGTCATCACTAGTATATATGCTATTGATCATGAATTTAGTGAGATCATCCAATGTCCAAGGGTATATTCCCATGAAGTTTGTGAAGCTATCAAAATCAGATATATAACAAAGGATTTCGTATGTAGAGCACATAGAGAGATCAACATCATGAATGTGTGTTATTTGTTCCAAAACTTGAGGATGTTTATTAGTGAATTTAGAGAAATGATCAATGTTTACGATGTATGTAAACAACTCTTCTAAGGAAGTATCCATGATATATGTTTTCAAATCAATGCAATACCATATTTTAAAAGCTTTCCAAAAGTATGCGAAAGACAAGTGCAAAACTATATGCAAAAACGACCTAGATGCTTTATTTTTTGTACTTTTTTCAATGCAAATGAATGAAACAAAAGGTTTTGTAAGGAGTTTGATCAAAGGAAGAAAATTATATGTCTGATATCAGTCCAAAACAGCAATAAGATCCTTCACACACTTTTGATGCAAATCTAAGATGATAAGTCAAAACATAGTGAAAATATGCCAAAATATGGAATATTTTCGTCAAATCTCAATGCAAAAGAGCATAACAAAGGGTGTTGTGAGGAAAATGATGATGGAAAGAAAAGTATATCAGTGATAAAAACCACTTAATGTCAAAATATCTGTCACAACACGCTTTTAGGGCCACTTAAGGTCAAACCCTAGTGAAAATATAGCAAAAATAGGCTATTTTTCACGGTTTTTCAACTCCAAGGCCTAGAAAAAGGGGTGTTCTAATGAATTTTAGGAGGTATAGAAAATAAAATAAATGATATCAATCACCTCAATCCATAAAATTTGTCACAACACACTTGGAGTGCAAACTAGGCCAAACCCTAGGGCAAAAATAGCAAAAATGTGTAGTTTTTCACCAAATTTTTGATACAAGAGCCCGATAAAAGGGTGTTGTGAAGATTTTTAGGAGGGGAAGAAAATGATTACCCTGATAAAAAAAAATTAGTGCAAAAAAAAATTCTTCACAACACGCCTATGGTGCAAATTTAGAGAGTCAATAAAGCCAAATCTAGTGAAAATCAATGTTTTTCAAGCCCTAGGTTTGAGATCTTGACACAAAATGCTATATGGATGTTTTGAAGTCTGATTTATGATGAAAATAAAGTGTGCTCAGATCTGAAAATGAATTCCAAGCTCTAAGATGCAAAATGCAAGTGCAAATTTAATGAAAATGCATGAAAATTACTATTTTTTTGTTGAAATTTTCTATGCAAAAATGCAAATATTTGAAATCTAAATACAATTTTACACTAAAATGCAAGACTACAGACAAATGCAAGTTTGAATGAGTCTCTAAAATCAGTAGAAAAATCTGAAAGAAGATTTTGCCTACTAACCCTAGATTTTGGAATTACTAGGTTATATTAAAATTGTCAAAATTTCTACAAAACCCTAGCAATTATATGATGAAAATGCAATGCAAATTATTGTATTTTTGTAATTTTCTTTAGTTTATATCAAATCTAATGCAAAAATCATGAATTAGGAAAAATTAGAATGAATTGATGCAAATTAGTAACCCTAAAATGTAATTTTTTTGAATTTTTCTCAATGTAATAAGATGAATGACTATATGAATGAATGAAATCAACCCAAATCTGAAGACAAACACTCAGCAAATTTTAATTTAGGTGAAAAATTGGATTTGTTTAATTTAGTGTTTAAATCCTGCTTTCACCTAACATAATCAAGGACCTTTGGATCGAGTGGCAGAGCACTAACAGGTCCTTGGTCACTTGCAAATGTAGGGAAACTTGGATTAGGGTGTTTAATTATCAATCTTCCTTCTCTTATGCTCAATTGACCATTAAAACGCTAATTATGTGAAAACGATAGTAAACAGATGAATAATAGGAAATGCTCTTACAGAGGGATGTAAATTGATGAATCACAGAGTACCTATTTTTAGGGTTCCAAGGCAGAAAAGTTAGGGACACAGGAGCGGGCGCCCAAGTCTAAGGCCCTGGTTTCTGTCCAAATCTGAGAACTCAGTTTGCAACTCTTTCCCGTTCTTTCAGAGATTTTCCCATCACAGAACTTGGAGGACTAATGAGCGGGTGCCCAAGTCCAGGGGGTAGATTTTCCTTATGTTCTACAATTCTGACACTCCAAGATGTCTTCTTGCAACTTCACTTTGTCCAGCTCCTCAACCTGTAACTTGCAACCATGAAAACTTTGGGAGGGGGTTGTGGTGTTTAGAGGCTTGCCTCAGTCAAGCCCTGGAGGACACTTAAGTCTCTGAACACCATTGTTAGATAGAGAGTGCGTGCCTAGGGAGGTAGAGGCAAAAACTAAAGGAAATGATGATGAAAACACAATATAATGTCACCTTGTAGTGAAGATCTCGTGGAAGGAAGATGCTCTTCATTCCATGATGAAATGGATGCTCAAATCTACAAACACAAACACATAAACCACACAAATCTGCTCTTGCAACACAATGAAAACCTTGGATCACAAGTTGATAGCTAGTTGAAATCTAATTACCATCTAGTTTACAAATGAATGCCTAAACATGCTTTTATATGCAACTACAAACACTCTCGCCAAGATTTTCGTAATTCAAACTTACCGTGTCGGGACCCAAATAACAGTCATAAGCTGACACCCAAAAATTGGGACTGCCCCAAAATAGGGCAGGACTAGGGCATGGGCGCCCAAGTCCCCCCCCCTATTTTGGGCAGGGTTAAGCTCAAGGGGTCCTCCTAGGTCCCATTTGTCATGTTACCTAGGGCTCATTCCATCAGGATGCCAAATTATGATGCAAGATGTCCTAAATGCATGCAAAAGACCCGGAAGCTAAACCTTATGAGGGAAAATCCCCCAATGGGACATTTTCTGATGTTACAGCTGCTCATTCATGTCAATGTCCCACACAAAGGACTCAACCTCTACTATAGCACCAACACATTCAAGAGCTAACAAGTCTTTCACATCAAAATGAAAGCACTCGTAAACATTTGTAACTCCATCAAGCTTTTGAACAAAATTTTCATATATGTTGCTATAGACTTCACATTCTAAATCATAAGCATGACTCAGGTTGCAACTCAAAACATCAGCACATAAATCAATACCATGAGACACCTCAAGTGGAGAACCATGTTCTTCAAATTGTCTCTTTGTTTCATGTCCATCTTGGCAACTTGTTGTGTCATATTCACTGCTGCAAATAGACTAATGACACACTTCTTCCTTCAATTCTATATCATTTCTTTGTTGTTGCGATGAAACACACTCTGCATGAGGAAGAGAACATACCTTGCACCAAAGGAACATGTTCTCATATGCATCCACATGATCAATATCTTCAAAATTTAGGGCAAGCTCTACACAGTGAAACTCCATGGTTGCACCAATAACTGTCTCTGGTCGGTTATCATCATGTGTAGCCACCTCTACCTCTACCTCATGCAAACAAGCACTAATTGCCTTATCACAAATAGGAACAAAAAGGAGCAGCACATCAAACAAGAAACAATTTTCTTTCTCATCATCTATTTCATTTACCTGTGCATAATCTTCATAATCAACTTTACAAGCTAATCCATCTGACTATTCATTTATGCACACAACATCCTCATTGGTCACTGAACCATATACCTCATCGCTAGGCTGGGAGTCACCATTGGCTTCATCATTTTCACTTTCACTTGATGAGCTATCTAGCTGAAGGTAAGTACACACACTGCCTTCATCATCTGCATCACTATCATACGATGCACCATCTTCCACTTCTACTCTTTTGACTACACAATCATCCTCACTTGATGCTGCATTCATCTAATTGTCTGTATCCGCATTGATGTTGTTTGGATCAACATGTTCATTACCAGCAACACATGCATTTGTGGACAACAAACCCTTTATGTAGTCATCTCTCATTTTCTCCATAGAGTCTAGGGACAAATATGCCTGCTAGATACTCATTATTTCAAAATCTTCCTGCACATAACTCAATCCAGTTTCATATGCTTCAAAAAACATATTAATGTAGGTAGGAATGTTAGGTCTGAAACCTTTAGGAATATAGGAAAGAGAAACAACAAACCTATGACAAAACTCCATGCTTGACTCTCCCTCTTATCTTTTAATTTTTTCCAGCTCTATGACAAGAACAGGAGGGTCAAGACCTTTGGAAAATTCTTTTTCAAGTGCTGCCACAAGTTCATTCCATGAGGCAAAGGAATGCCTTAGAAAATTCTGGAACCACTCTCTTGCCTTTCCATGTAATGACCTAACAAAAAAACTCATGTACATATTCCCATCCTCAAACTGATGTTCTTCCATGAACTTTGAGAAAACATCAACATGTGTGTCCCCTTCCGAAATATCATACCCATCAAACTTGGGCAACTATTTATAGACCTTGGTTGGCATACTCATTGTTTTGTAATCAACCCATGATAGGTCTAGCTAATCATACACAAGATCTGAGGGAAGAGTAGGGAACTCATCAAACTAATTTTTAGCGACAGCAAGGAATGCATTGGACTGCATCCTAGACTCTAGCAACCTGATCCAATTTTCTGTTTCTACTTCTTGCTGCAACGACTCCAACAGTTGTTTGGTTTTATAAATTTCATAATGCTGCATTGCTAAGTCATTATGATTGTGCATGGGTGTATATAGGTTTTGATTTGTATAACATGTAGAGCCATGACTAGAATATGCATTGCCAGGACAATCATATGAATCCACTCCAATGTAATTTCTAGGGTTTGATATATATGGAGATTTAGATAAAGGAGCAGCCCTAGAATAGTCATATTCAAACCAACCATCCATGACTAAAATATCCTACAATGTAGGGCAAAAAACTGAGGCATATAAATTTGTTCCTTCAACATAACCAGAACAACCAACTTCAAAGGTCAAGAAGAAAACCATGTGTACCTTTATTTTCACTAGCTGCTGCATACTAAGATGGAGCACATGAATCATCAATAGCAACAAAGGGACAACAGTAACAAATTATTATTTTTTAATAGCAAAGTCGCCACCTCTTCCAAAGAGGAATTCCTTAAAGTGTGACTGATCTTCAAGGCTACAAATTGATTCTAGGTTCAACTCACCAGCAGAGTCATCAATTGATTTCAACCTAGCAGTATCATCCCCGGAAACAACACCAGAAATGTTGGCATAAGTTGACGGGATGCCAAACTTACACATAGCAACAAATTGTCCCCAACAATGGTGCCATAAATGTTGGTGTAAGTTGATGGGATGCCAAACTTACACACAACAACAAAATGTCCTTGGCAATGGCACTAGAAATGTTGGCGTAAGTTGACAGGATGCCAAACTTACACACATCAGCAAATTATCCCCGGCAATGGCGCTAAAAATGTTGACTCCCAAAACTGCAACTCCACTTCCCAGGACAAAATCACACTCACAAGGCCAAGGAATGTCGTCATGTGAGCATAATCAGCCCGTCAACAAAATATGGAGAGTTCAAGGACAACCTATGGGAGTGGGTTTTGTCCCCTGCACTTTGAGCTCAGCTTAAACTCTAGAGGGATATTCCAAGGGGTATACCTGAATAGGTATTAAATCCAAACCATATGAACAACTAAAAACATGGACAACCAAACCCAACTCGCCTTCTCAGCCCCCAAATTTGTCACTGAGCTAAGAATAGTTGGTTGTCATAAAACCCCTATATAGCTAATTCAACTGTGTGAATTTACATGCACAGGAAAGATGGTTTTTTCCCCTAAACCACAGGTGAATAATTTGTTTATTTTAAAAGGTGATTGGTCCCTCTCCAATATGGACCGGTGCCTATTCCATTGGGCAACTAAATCATAAGCAATAAAGAGGAAAGAAATAGGTTGAACCAGCATCAACAAAAAACTAAAATATATTGACATATATTTCTCATATTACATTTCATACCCTAGACATACTTATTTATCCAAAGCCAAACTATAATAACCCATTTGCAATAGAGAAATGACCCAACACAAAGCTTGTATTGATTTGAATGATGTCATACATTATCAAATCTCATTACAATCGCACTAACAAATGTGGTGAAGGCAAAATACAAAGCTGTTACAATGTATTCCCCTGAATTATTACAAACAACCATGGAGACATACCATTGTATAAAACATGCATTACAATCCATTCCTATGCTGTATCAACCACATTTCTTCATTCACTGCCCAGACGTTTTCCTCTATTTGATGCCCTAAAATTTCCTTAGGCATTTTCCAGACTAGACAATTGATTCAGTGACCTACCCCTTTTACATCTTCTATCCATGCATATATAGCCTCTAATTTTACTTGACCTAATCTAGGTTGCAATAAATTCCCTCCTGTGGGCTACGTCAAAAAATATCATGGTGAGAAGGGACATTCATCTACCAACAATAACTGTAACAAAATATGTGGAAGGGGTAGTTGAGAAGATGAAAATCTTCATTATTTGACCCCTAAATGTTTCTGCCGATTTGAACCTACAATTTTCTCGTCCTCAGGATGCCTGATAGTCTTCCTTCAACCATGGAGTTCTAGATCATATGGCCACGGGCCCCTGATATACACTGCATCTATCTTTTTCGCAACCCCATGGAAGTAACATGACGTCACCCCTTTTTGCTCTGTGTGAGTGCAAAAAAACCCCCCACGTGGACCTTCACCTGCTACCCCGCAACGAATCGACATCTTCAAAATATTCCTCGCAGGCTGGGAGAAAATAATCATTCCAAATCCTTTGTAAAGTTTGTGCTTCCTTTTAAATCTGTAACCTAAATTCTAGATCCACATAGAAGGAGAAGAGCCATCTTTGCTTGGGCCTCATAGAATCGATCCGAACCCTCCACATGGCACCGTGGTATAGGTGCCAGAAAGTGTGCAGTGAAAAGGTTAAGTTGCAGAGTCGGGCATTTTTAGAACTTTCAAACCACAAGTCAGTAGTTCAGAAGTTAGAAAAACTCCCAACCTCCCGAAAACAAAGGCTTGAAAAGGCCTAGACCATCGATGAAAGGCTTGAAAAGGCCTTGCGACAAGTCGGGGAGTCAGGCGGTTCGCTAACTTTTGAACCTGCTGACTTAAGTTCTAGAAATTGAAAATCCCCTGACAACAAAGGAAAATAAAAGATGGGGTCGGTCACTTCACAGTTTAAAAAGGCTTCAAGTGAAAACTTAAGCGACTGGCAACTGAGACAAATGGTCAACAACAAACTATAAGATAAAGTAGAAATATGACCGTAAGCCTTAGGGTTTTGAGGGAAAAGTAGGAAAATATTTATGGGGACTAACTCAAAACCCTAAAACCTAAAAAGGTGTCAACACCCATCTCTCGGCTCGTAGGAGAACCATGTGGGTTCGTGGCGACTGGAGAGTTTGATTGATTTATTATACTTGTACATATTTATTGTAAATTGTAATTAGATGAATTATGGCATGAAAGCCAATGAACTTTGTATATTATTTTATAGTTCTATCACCTGGATTGAGCATGTGATTTTGTAAGATTTAATGACTTTTATTGATTCATATTTATAAGATTTATCTTTTACTAGAGATGATGTAATTAAGTGGATTATTTACTTCATGTAATTTTTGTGATGGAATGAGTACTTTACAAAAATGATGTCTCTAGAAGATAAAACCATTGGAGAATTCCCCTTCAACCCTTGCTCAACAAAACCCTATGCACCTTTTTCTCTCATGACCATCCATTTTGAAAAATATATAAATATATACACAGTCAAGCTAGCTAAAGAAGACATAGAGAAGAATCTTATCGATGGGTGTTTTTACACACAACTTAGATAAAATACTAAGTATCTTATCTCTCTTGAAAGGAATTAAATCCTGACATATCAGAAAATGCTTACCCCAAGGCCTCTCCCAGCCAGGTCTTGGTCTTGTGAGATAACTTAGTGTTTGATGTATTTTGTTGTTCCAATCAAGAGGCCTTACATAAATCTAGACAAACTTTCAATACACAAGGTTAAAATGCACATAAACCATTCAGTTTTCAGATTTAGCAATGTACAAGCAAATTGATCTAAATATATATTGTCATAAAATGTATCATTTTAGCCTATAATCAATAATGTGTCAACTTGCATTCATGAAATATCAACCTTACAGCGACAATATACAAGTTTAAAAGTCCTATTCTAATCCTAAACTAACCAGATTTGATAAAAGAGGTGCAAAAGCAAGGGCATGATAGGGAAAGGTTAGAGAGAAAAATAGATAAAAATTAAACCCTTTCAAACATTTCAGTCTCAACCATGGATAGACAAGTTTGCAAACATATTAACCATCCTAGATTTGATCATAAAAATCCAACAATCAAGTTTCAAGGAGGTACAAACTTTAATGGTGAATTTATGTGTGTTCAGGCTAACCACACAAAGCAATTTGTAATCAACAAACCACCAGTGGTATGAATACTTTGCAAATTGATTAAATATCCATGAATCTTCAACTGAAGAAGAAAGAACAATTCAACTTGGTGTTTAAAAATCATGAAACAAAATTTGTAAGATGACAAGGTCCACAAATCTCAACAATTTCTATTCACTATCTTAACTAGAAACCATGAATTAAACTTGTATTAAGCTCAAAAGATTGACAAATATCAACAATTTCCAAACTTGGTGTGGAGAAAACCATGAAATATCATGAAAATTCAGAAAATACTATGTATTTTCTCTCAAATCCAAAGTACAAATACTTTCAAGCATGTCTCCAATGACTTTTCCCAAAAAAGAACCAACTAGTTCTCAACCAATTCTAGTAAATCCCAATCCCTTACAATGAGTTTCAGTTGTATACTTATACAGATAAGCTTGAAAATACTAAGTTTTCATCCTTACATTCAATGGCTATGATCAGTTTGATCTAATGACTCAAATTTGTTTCTCAAACACAAAGTCACTTTTGGTGACAAGTGCAATTTCCAAGATACTCCATTCATCTCCTTGTAGCTTCCTCAACAAGCTTCCATTAGTATCAAAACATAACTTGTTTTATCCTCAAATTTACCTTTTGTTACTAAGTTTTCTAATTTTAACAAAAAGCAACTTTTGGAAGCTTAAAACATTAAAATTTTTATACTACATCTCCAATGCATTTAATTCTTGCAACTACGTCTCCAACAACTTGTTGTAGTGTGGCAAATCTCCATAAAAATAACATATGTAGCTATAGAAAGTTATTTTCTCCATCGTGTGTGGCTATAGGTATCCATTTTTCATGTGCAAGTATGAATATCCAGCTATAGGTGACCATTTCCATTATAAAAAATACATTTTCAACCCTTGTTCTTCATGTTTCCATCATTTTTCAACCACAAATCTTCATATCTGACCTGGAACAACAAGATGGGCTCTCATGGAAGGTTGTATTAGTCATGTGCTTGGCTTCAAATCAGGTATGTAAGGTGGTACAATTCATCTTCCATCAGCTGCATGGCTTTGTTCTCTTCATTTCCCATCATTTCTAGTTCTAATTTTGCATGAACAGTAGCAATATAGGTCTAATTTTTGTGTTTCTCCATGGCTAGGATAGCAAGGTGTCTCTAGATATTCATGTTTCCAAGATGGCTCCAGTTGATCTCCACTTATTTCTAACCTCCTAGACCTATAAACAACAATGATCAACATCAAATTCCTTATAAACAAATCATTTCCAGTCAAAACATATCTATTTCCTATCATAGATTAGTCATATGCAAATCGGCAATTCTATTTGTAATATTGTCAAATTTGTTGCCTTGGGAAACTTCACAAATTTGGTGTTTCATCTTGTCCTCATTCATGGATATCCATCATTATCTTCATCTCCGCATCATCCTCATATTTGCTTAAATAGCTGTAGAAAATTTTTACTTTTAAAAAAAAAGTCTTCTCAAAAGTTATCATTTATGAAAGGCGGTGACACAATTTCCAAGGCAATTTGTCTTCACCTCCACATATCTTCTTAAACAAGTCTCCTCTCTTCACTGGAAAAAGTGTTTTTATGAACTTTTTGATGAAAATAGTGAATTGTTAAAGAATTCGATGGAGAACAGGATATCAAAGCATCAAGACATCAGGACATCCTATTCAGAGGTGAAATCTCACAAAATTGAAATTCATGATTTTGGAATTTGGATTTAACTTTCTAAAACTCTTTTAAACATTCCAGAACCTTGCCTTAATTCATAAATTTAAATTATCAACCACCTTTTGCATGCAAACAGGACTTTGGGGGTTTTATAGGGAATTAGGATATCGGGACATTAGGATATCCTGTTCAGGGGTGAAATCCCGCAAAATAATGAAGATGAAAATTTGAAATTCAGATTTCACTTCCAAAACACTTTGAAACTCTCCAAATTCCTTTCTTGACCCTCAAATTCAATTTTTTAACAATGTTTCCATGCAAAGAAGACTTGAGGAGTTTTACAGCGGATTAGGATATTAGGACATTAAGATATCCTGTTCGTGGGTGAAATCCCACAAAATAATGAAAATGAAATTTTGAAATTTGGATTTCACTTGCAAAACACTTTGAAATACGCCAAATTAGTTTCTTGACCCTTAAATTCAAATTGTTAACAATTTTTCCATGCAAAGAAGAATTGAGGAGTTTTACAGGGGATCAGGATATCACGACATTAGGATATCCTATTTAGAGGTGAAATCCCACAAAATAATGAAGACAAAATTTTGAAATTTGGATTACACTTCCAAAACACTTTGAAACTCCCCAAATTAGTTTCTTGACCCTCAAATTTAAATTGTTAACAATTTTTCCATGCAAAGAAGACTTGAGTTTTATAGGGGATCAAGATATTAAGACATTAGGATACCGTGTTCGTGGGTGAAATCCCGCAAAATAATGAAGATGAAATTTTGAAATTCAGATTTCACTTCCAAAACACTTTGGAACTCCTCAAATTTTTTTCTTGACCATCAAATTGAAATTGTTAACAATTATCAAGCTTAAAAAACTTAACTTTATCTTTGAAAAACACTTCTTGAGACTTTCTTTACTAAACAAGAAAAAAACACTTAGCTACCTTAACACCATGAGATATAACCTTGAAAACACACCCTATGAAAATGGGAAGAGATGCAATAGAGAAGATAAGATCCCCAAATCTCATCTAGTCAAATTATAAAAGGATGAGTCAATCAATCAAACTAACTCCCTAGGACATATTAGGAAAAACAAATGCATCTAAACCATGCCACCTAGTCAAGACTATTCATGACCAAGTCATATTGATCAACTAGTACCAAAGCTAACCAGAATAGTTAAAAACCAAGGAGTGGAAACATACTCAAATTTTCAATTCAAAAGAGGGGTTCCCCATTTTGTTGATGTAAAGGATGGGGCGTGTGTACAAGGCACAACAAATGACGACTCTGGTAAGAAAATGCTCCTAAGCATTTCAAAGATAAACAAAAGTTAAGAACCCAAAATATCTGCGTACACCCACACATTAGGCCAAATAAACACATATACATGATCAAGGAATCAAATCAAAATATAGCATAACCATTCATATTTCAAAGATACAAGTGTGTGCAAATGCATTCATTCCCATCCTTTTGGAAACTAAGTTCATCTAAGGTCCCTTACATTAAGCTACGTGAATGATTCTCACCTCATGAACTACCTGGACATTGCTTCGCTACCAGTCAAGCATCTACAGCTTTGACAAGGTTGTCTCTATGATTCTACTCAAAGCATAGCTCTACTACTAGCCAAGTGTCTATAGCCATGATAGAGATACTTGAATCTTCTAGCTAATTGAGTCATATGATAGGAGTACTAGGAAGTATCGCCTTTCATTTCATTTCCTTTCTTTTTCATCTTTTTTCTTTTGATTTTTTTTCTTTTCATTCTTGTTTTATATCACATGCTTTTTCCACATGGGCTATGCATATTTTCAACTTTTTCTGGGCTAGGAATCATAGTGGCGGCAAAGGTGAGACCTTAAGATTTTTCACTTAATGCAAGATCACAAAGACTTACTTGGCAACTTGAAGATTATTAATATGTGAAAAGTATAAGATCTCAAAATGTTTCAAGTCATACCAAACAGTTGATCCATCTCCCAAGAACAAGCATCATGCCATCTAACACTAACAATGGAGTCCACAAAAAACCCATAGGTTATGACCAATGTTTCTCAAAGGATGACTAGGATACATAATCCAAAAAATCTCATTGCATGCATTTACAAACAACCCTCTAATCATCAAGAAAAAAACAAAGAGGGATCCCAAAACCCAAAATAAGAGAGCAAATAAAAAACAATCTAAAAATGACCAAAACCAAGACCTAAAAATTTGAAAACGAAACTAAAACAACAAGCTAACAACTAACAACTAACCAAAAACAAGAAAAAAAAAAAAGAAAAAACAAAAAAATAACTAACCAAACTCAAAGCAAAACTAAGCAAACTATACACTGAACTAACCTAAACTAACCAATCCTATGTACAAAGGAATAGGACAAAAGATATTCTCTCTTGATTGATTTCTCATTATGTGCAATAGTAACAAGGTACATGTCAAGTTCCTAAGTCTAGTTGAATCATCTTTGTATTTTGAAAAGTAGGATATAGGAAAACTAGGCTCATATTCAGGATACAAGTCATGTAGGATCAGTAATTGAGGCAACTCATAATGTCCATGATTAATCCAAACACATTTCTTCTTACCTCCATCCCCATAATCAAAATGGGAAAATGGAATATACTACCTGGTTTGAAGTACCATCAGTTGAAAGTGTAAGCCCACCATCTTGCTGCATCTCACCAAGTGTTCTCTCACCTTCAGGAGGTCTCAACTCATGATGGATCATCCCTCATGTATCAAATACATGAAAATAACAATCAAATCCATCAATTAGTGAACTATTACAATGTTTATAAGTAGGTAAATCAATAATATCAATGCAAGATTCATCTCTTTTATACTCATCTTGTTGGCAAGAGACACTGCTATGATGAATGACTAAATGTTGTCATTGATTGCAACAAGCCAAAGGGATTCTGCCTATAAGGCAAAGAGACTTTACTCCGGTAGATCATTTTGGTCTGACAAAGGATTTTGGTCTAGAAGGCTCAAATGGCTAAGTATGGGCAGTATACAGAGCAAGTGACAAAGACTAGGTCGGTATGCCTCTGCAGTTGAAGATAATTATATGCGGTTCAGGTATGTCAGTCATAGATACTTGGTGATCACATGCTACATTGATCAAGTTCTGACTTCCTCTGGAATTCATATGATGAAGTAGCTAAGTCCGAGTAAACAGAGTAAACAGGAACAGTGCACAACACCAGAGTAAAAGGGTCCGCATTCCTCCGCTGTGGCATATTTTGGTTTGCAGTTCTGAAGGTATGCTAAGAGGACAATGATGAATGTTGGATATGATTTTTAGAGTCTCATATGGTCTGTAGTAGAAGTTATGATGTGACAGTTGAATTGGTCAAGTGTGTTCTTAAGAGACAAGCCAACAGGCTTGTTAGATCCATATGCAGAGAAGATATGTTTTTTGAATATTTAATCTAAGTGGTTGAATGATTGGTGCTGACCTATATCAAGATATGTGAATATTTGTTTAGGGTTCACATTGTTGTTTGTACACAAGATCAAGCCAACTAGGTACAACACTTGTATACACGTTTCATGTCTGGGTTGCTGACCTGATTATGAGATGAATCCTATTGCGGATATATATATATATATATATATATATATATATATATATATATATATATATATATATATATTTGATGGATTTCTGTGTTGGATGTATGATATATGTGGTGGTGATGCGAATTCGATATGTGTATGATCTAAAGTAGTTTGCAGAGCAAAAAAGGTTTATAAGGCCAGAAAAATAAAAGTAGATGTGAAGCAGGGCAGAGAAATAGGGCAGATAGTATGAAGTCATTTGAATCTGTATATTGAGCTAATTGGTAATGTACCTCAACATTTTGTAGATGCACCTGTAGCAATCAACTCTTGGCAGTGAGCCAATCTTTTCTTCTATCTTCTATCTTTCTTTCTCTATGGACAATGAGTCCACTTGGATAGTGAGTCCACCTGCAGTGAGCATTTCTTTGGGCAGTGAGCCCCATGGAAGTGAGCCTTATGTAATCTGGTATTTCTATCATAATATATTGTGAGCTAACACTCACCGTGGTTTTTCCCTTTTTGGGTTTTCCACGTAAAATCCTAGTGTCCATGTGTTATGAATTTGTGGATACTCTTCTTGTGTTTACTTTACTTTCATGTTATTGAATTTGGTAAATGTATTAACAAATGTGTGAATGAAAAGTTTTTTAGAATACTGATTCACCCCCCCCCTCTCAGTATTCTTTGTATTTAACACATCTCACCTTTTCTCAACTCATGTGGCTAGTATGAAAAGTCAACATGTGTAACATCTAAAGGGCTATCGAAATCAATTCAAAATTCATCCTTTAGAGTATATGAATCAATAACATCATCATTTAACACAATTTCATGCTCAAACATAGGAGAAAAAAACTTATGATCATCTTTACCTTCCAAAGCAATCTCCCAAGCAAGCAAGAAATCAAGACAACTTACTTCAGGGTGTGGATCAACAGGATGAATCCTACATGAATCAATCAAAGAAAGTTTTGATATGTGCATTGAATACCCATGAAGTGCCATGTCTTCACCCAATTTGAGCATTAGATCAATCATGTTGTCAAATGAGGAGCATGACAAACTTTCTAGATCATCACTTTGCATGATTGTTTGACCTCCATCCTCAAAGTTCAAGTTGTTGTCCTCGTTCTTCGCCTACATATAAATATTAACCAAGCGAGAATATTCATCATTAGAAGCATAAGCAATATTAGAATGATCAAAACATGATATACTTGAATCTACCCTACTAAAATCAATCACATGTAATGAAGAAACATCAGAATCAAGAAATAACTTCCTTGTTTTAGCTTGTGGTTGATGTTGGAATGGTATATTGTCATGTACAACAACAATACAATCCTTTGGATCTTCTTCCACTTGTGAAACTGAATCTATATTGTTGATTTCCTCTATTATCATTGTTTTATCTTTAATGGACTTTCTCAAATCAACTTGCAACTCCTCCCGCATGCTACTATAAGTCTGATATAACTGATTGTCATGATGTAACAGGTTGGTATAGTCCTAAATTTGATTATTTACCTCCAAAAAATTAGATTGTACCTCTAGTATAACAATTACAATAAGGTCACTCTTCTCTATCCATGTATTTCCTTCACTAGCTAGGTTGATATCCTTTTTTTGGCATGATATTGGACTGATCCAGTTGTTATTCAGACTCAACTTCACACTTAAAATACTTAGCAAACTGAAACCAATCATTTTCAACCTCTTTACCATCAAAATCATTCCTAAAACTCATCATTTGGCAAGCATCTTCTTATTGATCTGCACTTTCTACTTGACTACCTAAATTGCCAAACTTGTCATCCAACTTGTTCTTAACATTGGGAGTCAAAGTGTCATCATTTTCAAAGTCTTCTTCACTGTCCCATGATTGAAAATTAGAATTTATCCACTTTTGAACAATAGTACCTTCAACAAACTTGTTAGGATAGCCATCTAGTGACTCAATCATCATGCATCCAATCTCATTTTCATTTTCATTTTGACAAACCAATTGAGAAAATTCATTCTTACGAATGTATACATCACCTTGTTGACTTTGATTAATGAAGAATGGTTGATTTGTATCACTTGTAAGCTCACTTCCTTGAGCTAATCCAATTGATGCATCCTCATAAAGATGTGTAAACACTTGTGTTTCTTTTCCTTGATCTTGCAATCAAGCTTTACTTGTTAGGAAAGGTGTCTCAACCTTGCAACTACAAAAGATTTCTATTCTTCCCAATTTTAGTCTTTTCGAATACCCTTTATCTTGAAGAATGATTTAGAACTTTCAAAGTTTCCAAAAGGGGATAAAAATGGTAGGCCTTACTATTTTTAGTAACTCTACATTTGAGTACGGATGGACCCAAAATTTTTCCAAAAGGTGCGGAACTGCCAAGTAAACATCTTGGGTGAGTTTTGACTCAAGATCATACCTGGATTGCAAGATATTAAAGTTTCCATTTTTTGAAACTCCTGAAAAAGTTTTGAACTCATATTTGAGGCACTTAGAGGTTCCTAAATGCCTCAAAAGTTGTTGTAACCAACGAAGTAGGTTATAGCTTGATAGATCTCTTCATGAGCTTTCCAACGCATCAAACGATTCGTCAATCAGACACTCAGATCAAAATTTATGGCCTCCAAAAGTTGGACCTCCTATTTTGGGAAATGTGAAAATGTGTTGGACACTTAAAAGAGTTGTAAAGGGGAGAGTTACACATGTTGGTGTGTGATTTGGCACATCAAAAGGCATCTTCAATTTGAGATGATTTGGATGCCACTTTTGGGTGGTTTTGGCTCATGGTTTTGTAATTACTGTTGATGGTTTATTGTATTGTATCTCCTATATATTAGGAGCTTGAGATGGAGGTTGTGTGTAAGAGTCTTATAGATGTTGAGTTGCCTCTGGATCTCTAATTGGTTATACTCATGTGAAAGATTTCTCTACAAGTATATTGTAATCTTCTTGATTTTGGAATAATATGTTGGGAGGCTTTGGAGTGTGGGGCTTTTCACCCGAAAGGGTTTCCCCACATAATTATTGAGTTGTGGTATGATTGTTATTTGTGTTTTCTTATGTAACTATTGTAAAGATCTAAAAAGTTATGCATATCCCTCCCCTCAAGATTAGTTTAGGAAATTGTTCCACTACCTTATCTTCCTTACAAATGGTATCAGAGCTTGATCACCTTTGGTTTTAGTTGTGGGTTGTTGGGCTTTTTGAAATAATCTAGTTTTGAGTGGGAGCTTCTGTAGAAGATACTTTGTGATCTTGTTGTAGGGATTTTTAGATGGCGAGCACATCAGGGAGAATAGAGGTAAAAAAAATTTAGGTAACAATTGTGAGATGTGGAAGTTAAAGATGGAAGATCTGTTAATTGATCGAGATCTGTGGAATGCTATTGATGAGAATGTTTCAAGGCCCACAGATGCTACTTTGGTTGCTGAATATGATGTTATGGACTGTGAAACCAAGGGTCTAATCAGATTGTGCATGACAAACTATGTTTTAATCAATGCCCATGAAGGTCCCTTTGCAAAGAAACTATAGAAGAAACTCGGTGAGATATATCAAGCCAAGTCTTTAGTGATCAAGATTTTCTTGAGGAAGAAACTGTATTCCTTGAGAATGGCAGAGGGTGGATGAATAACAGACCACCTAGAATAATTCAATATGTTGGGCTCAATTGACATTAGTTGGTGTAAAAATGGATGAGGAAGAGAGATGCCATATACTTCTTTGTTCTTTGCTTGATTCGTGGGATTCTCTTGTTATGGCGATTGGGAGTACTTATGTTGTCTTGAAAGTTAAAGATGTTGTGAGTTCTTTACTTTCTGAAGAAATGAGGAGAAAGGTATCCATTAGTGCCAAAGAAGCTCTAAGTTTTCATGGAAGACCCAAATAAAAAGGCAAGAAGAGTGAGAAGCATGACAAATCCAAGTCCAAGGGGAGATCCAAATCTCCTAGAAAGTCCAAAGTTATTTGTTGGAATTGTGGTAAGCCTAGATTTTTTTGTAAGGAGTGTAAAGAAGAAGAAAAAGAAGAAATTTGATTTTGATTCTTAGTCTGAGAAGGAAGATGGTGATGTGTTTGTTTCAGCTTTGGCCACTCGTGCAGGTAATGATGCATGGTTAATTGACTCAGGTGCATCTTTCTATATGACCCCTAATAGAGATTGGTTTTCTGAATATGAAGAATTTGATGGAGGTAAGGTGTACTTGGGAAATGATTCTCATTTAAATATTGTTGTTCGTGGTAAACTTAAAATTAGATTTCCTGATGGTAGAATAAAAAGGATTAATGGTGTGTTGCATATCTCTAGATTAGCACAAAATTTTTATTTGTGAGCAAACTAATAGATGTGGGTGAGCAGGTAGCCTTTTTTGATTTAGGATGCCATATGGTAAAAGGTAGTGTGGTGATTTCTAGAGGTGTCAGATTTGGCACATTGTATAAGCTTGATGCATGCACTGTTGAGTGCAATAGTACTTCAACAAAAGGCAAATGTATGACTACTTCATTGGAAAAAGAGAGGGTTTCATTTTCAGTGGATGGTCGTGGCTTCTGGGTACTTAATGGTGCTCTTTCTTCAGAATCAAAATTGTCTGCAGAGAAGACTATGTTATGACACCAGAGATTAGGCCACATAGGAGAAAAGGGTCTAAGGACCTTGAAAAATAAAAACTTTGTTGAAGGGTTGACTAATTGTAATCTTGATTTTGATTTCTGTGAGCATTGCATTTATGGTAAACAAAACCGCATTTAGTTTTACTTGAGTTCTCATAAATCTTGGGGTGTATTGGATCTTATTCATTCTAATGTGTTTGGTCCTGTAGATGTTCGTTCCATTGTGAAATCCACATATTATGTTTCATTTATTGATGATTATAACAAAAGGACATGGGTATATTTTCTAAAGAATAAATACAAAGTTTTTAGTCGATTTAAAGAATTTAAAGCAATGGTTGAGTTGCTAAGTGGAAAGAAAATAAAATGTTTGAGGACGTAAAATGGTGGTGAATTTTTCTTTAATGATTTTGATAGATTTTGTAAAGATTGTGGCATTTAGAGACAAAAGACAACTTCATATTGTCCATAGTAGAATGGAGTTGCAAAAAGAATGAACATGACACTGATGGAGAAGGCTAGGAGTATGCTTAGTGGTGTTGGTCTAGAAGAAAGGATTTGGGCTGAAGCTATTGCTACTACTTGCTATTTGATTAATAGGTCTCCTACATCAACTCTTGTTGATAAAACGCCTATGGAGGTGTGGTCAAGGCACAAGCCTTCACTGAGATATCTTAGAGTTTTTAGTTGTGAGGCATATGCACATGTGCCAAAGGAGAAGTGAACAAAGTTGGAGAACAAGGCTGTGAAATGTATCTTCATCGGGTATAGTTATGGTGTGAAAGGATACAAGTTTTGCACTAGTAGAAAAACAATAATAAATGGCCTAAAAAACTACTAAAAATTGCATATAAATGACTAAGCTTGGTCACATGACCATTAGTAGTTTATTGTCAGTCATTTATAATGCGACCAAATTTATGACTAAACCATTTTAGTCATTTATTGGTTGTTTTGATTGATCAATTTGGTAGTATATTTAGTCGTTTATTTAGTCATTGATTGTTGTTAACTAGTCATTTATTTAGTCATGGTAGTCATTTATTTAGTCATTGTAATCATTAATTGTTGTCAATTGGTAGTATATTTAGTCATTTTTATTCACTGATTTTTGTCCATTCGTAGTATATTTAGTCATTTGTATTAACTAATTTCCATCCATTGGTAGTATATTTAGTCATTTTAATCATTATTTTGTCATCAACTGGTCATATATTTAGTCATATTTATTCACTGATTTCTGTCAATTGGTAGTATATTTAGTCAATTTAATTATTAATTGACGTTAATTATTAGTATATTTAGTCATTTTAATTGACTGATTTCCATTAATTGGTAGTAAATTTAGTCATTTTAATTTTTAATTGCCATCATTTGGTAGTTTATTTAATTGTTTTTAAATAATTAACTTTAACTTTGACCCACTAAAAAGATTTATTTTATCAAATAAAAAGTTACAAAAGCACCAAAACATGTTCATAACACAATGTGTAACTAACCAGTGTAGGTAGTCAACTACACATGCATTTGCATTTATAATACAAGTCTAGTTGCACACAAAAAAGCTCATTTACAATTTCTAAAAAACTTCTATTGTTACAAATACCCCCACTTGCAAAAGGTCCCACCCTCATTACATAATATATTAATGTCTACATATGCACACTAAATGGTGCTTCACATGACATAATCACAAACTCCTATCAACTCCATGAGATGTCAAATGCACATTCTTCAACACACTTTGCCAGCTACATGTATTAACTCCATTCCTTGTAGATACCTGCACAATTAAATACTAGTGTAAGGCTCCCCAAATAAACATCAAATCCAAATATAATGCAGAATTTAGTCAATTCACCTTTAAAAATCTACGTAGCTGGTAGATACAAATTCAAATGATCGAACAAATTCAAATTTGAAACACAACCACCAAAGTAAATGCATTGAATTGTCAAATTCAAATTAATAAATAAGTGGGAAAGCAACCAGCGACATTCACAATTGCTGGAGTGAAGAATAATTCTCTGCAAACTATAGAGCATCGAAGAATAATTCACAATTGCTAGAGTTCAAAAATATAGGTCTGAAAGTTTAAAGGTTTGAAACTTTGAACAAGTTAAAATTGTATGACTGTAAAGTTTGGAGGTTTGAAAAAATTTAACATGACGTATGTTTGTAACAACAACATTGGAGGTTCAAAAAATAAAAAACAATGAAACTTGAAAGCATTTGTAAGTATTTAAACTTTCAAAACCAAACAAAAAATAGAACAAAACAAATAAACATAAAAACACAAAGATATGTTACATACCTTCTTCCTCCTTTTCCTCTTCCATTTTCTTGCTGATTCATCCTTAATTTTCTTTCACCTCTCTTTAACTTTCAATTTGTTGAACTCTCTTCTTGTTTGTAAAACCCAAATACTTAACATGCAAATAGAAACAATAAAATAATAATGGGCTAGGGCAAATAGAGGTAAATAATATATTTTTATGTTGGCGGGCCCTGTGGGGCCCCAACAATTGTTTAGGGTTTTTTAAATTTTTAAAAAAACAAGTTTTTAATTCATGAATTAAAGTATGACAGTCCACAGGGGATGTCAAGTATGCCATGCAATCCCTCTTTGAGGGACATTCCTAGAAGACACCCCCATGTTGAGGGGGTGTCCCTAGAAAACATAATGAAAAAAGAGATGGGTGGGAACATTCTGTCCCCATAGGATGTAATAAAATACACTGGCCCATGTGATTATGTATCATCAAAGAACACTCAGGCCTAAGAGGTATAAGATGGATAATACTGCAGGGAAGCAAGGTACACCCCCTAGAACCACTTCCATCACTCAATGCTGCCAAAAACTTTAGAGGTAAGAAAAAACTAGTGATATGCACCAAACATTGAGGTTAGGGATGTGGGCAACAAGAACTACATGGCCCTCAGTGCTAAATAGATCCATATAAAAGGTTGGAATGAGAATGACTACATTAGGATATCCTAATAGTGACATGTTGAGATGTGCATTGTCTCACTAAAATGTCAAAATATGTGTATGGAGCAACCACATCCAATGGATAATACCCCAAACATATAGGATAGGCTGAACAGAGAAGGTAATCGATCTGGTAAACTTGGAGGTTCCCAGTATCATCCTGCATCTAAAAGTTACAACCACCCCAAGGAAAAGGATCAAGCACACCTTCAATTAGGGTAATGGAAGGTGGATGTGTAGCCTCCGGAACTTCAAATACAAAAAAATAAAACTAATGTAACAAAGATTGAAAACAAATCGACGCAACCTTGAACATCTACCAGCTCAGTAACTCACACTTGTACCTACATTTATAGGAAGAAACCAAAACACACAAAAACATAGAATAAGTCATTGTAGTGGCTACAAAAGCAAAGATTGTTGAAAATTACCAAGGGATTTGCTAGAGGCAGTTCTCCTTAACAGAAGTCATAAAACTAATCAAGCATGGTCAATTCTCAACAATTCCTTGTCTCACCACTAAACAGATAGGGTTTTCCCTTTCATATATATGGGTGAAAGCAAGAAGTTGGGTCCACGAAGAGGGGAAGTTTTGGCCCAAAAAAAAATCGTAAGAAACATGTACGTGTTATTGAAAAAACATGTACGCGTTACTTAAAAAATGCATACGCGCTTAGCTACAGGTACCCGAGGCTAAATCAAAATGGGTATGTGTTATGATTCAGGTACACGACAAAAAATGCATACGTGTTACAAAACACGTACGCATTATAAAACGCGTACCCATTATAACGCGTACGCATTTTTGATAGGTATTTAATTTTTTAAATAAATGATTGTCATTTCATTTTTTCTAGTGAGCTTGTAGGAGAGGAACAATGATAGAGAAATTTGGGAACGCATTTTTGAGGGCCTTTACCAGCACAAATTTTGTTGCCACCTCCTCCCGTCGACGCAACTGACCTCCACAACCTCTAGGTTGGTTAAATTCTACATTTTTTAGTCTTATATGTTGCATTTTTTACTTGTAATTGTAGTTTACTATTTGTTATTTTTGTTTGTAATTAGTTTGTTTAATTTATATTTTTTAAATTGTATTTGCAAATAAAATCATCACACAAAAGAGAAACTATAAATTTAAAATTGAAATCCACAAAACCTAGAGTTCCAAATTAAAACCTAGATTGAAATTCAAAATTTAACTAATTTAATCAGGTAAATCACACAAAACCTAGAGTTACAAATCAAAACCCTAAACCCTAGGTTCCAAAAAACTTAGACCTAAAAACTATAACCCTTAACGCTTAACCTTAGGACCTAAACCCTAAAACCCTTAACCCTAGGACTAAAACCCTAAAACCTAAACCTAAAACCCTAAACCCTAAAACCTAAACGTAAAGCCCTAAACCTAAACCTAAAAGCCTAAACCCTAAAACCTAAACCTAAAACCCTGAACCGTAAAACCTAAAACTTAAACCACAAAACCTAAAACTAAAACCCTAAACCACAAGATACATGCTTAGTTGTTTCACCAAATGCTGAATATAATTGATAAGGGTCTTTGATGTGTTGATGTTTAGCTTTGAGAAATGTGATCTATTAGTCTAATTTGAAGGCTATTTGTTAAATGTCTACTAAATATACTCTAATAGAGAACAAATTCATAGGTAGGTATAGAATCAAAACTATTCAAACTAACTTCCTACTTTCACAAACTTATTCCTATGCTCAAAACTATAGAATCAAAGTTCTATGAAGTAACTATCAACATGCCAACTCCCAAAAAAAACCAAGGACAAACCAATAAGTGGTGAAGAGAAATCCAACCACCAACTAGGTTGACCATAAGTGTTCAAACATTTGAAAATAACCCATGAACTTGAAACATAGGACCATGGTAGGTGAGATGAGTACTAGATAGAAGGGTAGGTAAATATTCAAAAGCTATTTGAATAATAACCATCCACATGGACAATAAGAGCATCAACAACCAACGCACATGCCATAATATGCCAAACACACTAATATGATGAGAAAATACCTTGGACAGATAAAACAAACTTACTTCTTGTAGAAAGGAAAGATCACCACAAAGGGAGAAACAAGGTTGGAAAGCATTGTAAATTTATTATAAAATTAGCTTATAGGAAAAACAAGTGATGAGTAGTTCCAACACAAAATGGGGAGGAATGATGTTGCAAATAAGGTACCCCACAATAGGAGGAAGAGGCAAGGACCACAAAGCAATATCAAAAAACACCATAAAAGGAAGACAACACAATTATTTGACTTTTGGCATTCAACCAAGATAAAATAAGCCCTAGAACATACAACTAAGTCAACATAGAGATAACATATCAAGTAGAAGCAATGGATTCAGTCAAAGATTTAGGAGTAGGCCCATAGAACTCAATTGGGCAAAGGATAGGTCTAGGATGAAATACAAATCACAAAATAAATCAGTGCACTTGTTATCATTTTACCTAGATAACAATTAGGAATGTAATACAAAGGAACCATAAACGTATGACAAAAAAGGAACCAATTCACCCTCTTTCCTCCATTGTTGAATTTTCCTAGATGAGAGAGAAAGGATGATCATGTTAAAATTATTGCATATTCCTATGCTCAAACTAACTTCTACCCTTCTACTTGCCTGATCCAATAAGTGTTCAAACATTTGAAAATAACCCATGAACTTGAAACATAGGACCATGGTAGGTGAGATGAGTACTAGATAGAAGGGTAGGTAAATATTCAAAAGCTATTTGAATAATAACCATCCACATGGACAATAAGAGCATCAACAACCAATGCACATGCCATAATATGCCAAACACACTAATATGATGAGAAAATACCTTGGACAGATAAAACAAACTTACTTGTTGTAGAAAGGAAAGATCACCACAAAGGGAGAAACAAGATTGGAAAACATTGTAAATTTCTTATAAAATTAGCTTATGGGAAAAACAAGTGATGAGTAGTTCCAACACAAATGGGGAGGAATGATGTTGCAAATAAGGTAGCCCACAATAGGAGGAAGAGGCAAGGACCACAAAGCAATATCAAAAAATACCATAAAAGGAAGACAACACAATTATTTGACTTTTGGCATTCAACCAAGATAAAATAAGCCCTAGAACATACAACTAAGTCAACATAGAGATAACATATCAAGTAGAAGCAATGGAATCAGTCAAAGATTTAGGAGTAGGCCCATAGAACTCAATTGGACAAAGGATAGGTCTAGGATGGAATACAAATCACAAAATAAATCAATGCACTTGTTATCATTTTACCTAGATAACAATTAGGAATGCAATACAAAGGAACCATAAATGTATGACAAAAAAGGAACCAATTCACCCTCTTTCCTCCATTGTTGCATTTTCCTAGACAAGAGAGAAAGGATGATCATGTTAAAATTATTGCATATTCCTATGCTCAAACTAACTTCTACCCTTCTACTTGCCTAATCCAAATTGCTCTACTATGCTCCTTCTATTAGCTAGGGGACAACTGATATTTATAAATATATTTACTAGGTTGTTGTATGATTAAAGCCATAAGGACACTTTTCCTTAACTAACCCTCTAATAGAAAACAAGATTGAAGACAATGAATAAGTCCTAGGTAAAGGGGGGTTCACTTGGCTGAATTTGAATTTCTAAATTTGATGTTGGGTGAAACAATGTTACGCTCGTAAGGTCAACCTTGTGAGCATGGACCCAAACTATGATAAAAGACACACTAGATCATAATAGACAATGATAACCTAGGAATTAGTGTATAGATGGACATGATAATCATACAAATAGGTTGAATGTATTTTGATAATCATGTATTAAACTTTATAAAATGTTTACTTGACATGTTCAATATCTAGGTTCCAGTTCTAACTCTTTGGATTGATATAAATGCTCGATATAGAAAAATGTGTTTTAATTTTTGTCCAAGACATTTTGAAAGTGATTAGCAAATAATATGGGATGAAGGGAAGGCTCAAATTGTTTGTATTTTCTACGACATAAATTAGTCTAAATTTTCATTAGATGCATTTTTTAATGTTTTAAATTGAATCTGTCTTCAAATGACATGTATTTTGAATTTGTCCATGTTCAATGTGATTTTTAGTTCAAATTGTGTACATTATTTAATTAGTTTGTTGATATATATTTTTTTGTTGTTTAACATGCAGTTGCCCTTTCATCACATGGAGCCAAATATAGTTGTAGCCGATGAGTTTTCCATAGAGGATTTCATACATATTGACCATCTTGAAAACCCCTTACGTGGACCATCACCTCCACATAATGTATCACCACCATATAACCCCACACCTCCACCCTCTCCACCTCCTAACCCTCAACCTCCTAACCCCCTACGTCCTCAAATTGATCAAAATTAGTTAAGAGAGAGCATAAATGCAAACCTAAATGTCATTCAAGAAAATATAAATTTGATAAAAAAAATGAGCCCAACCTTCCCCCCATGTAGCATGATTTGCATCTTCGATGCAAACTGTTGTCAACTCTGTTCGATCCATTGATGCGGACCTAGTTAGTTTCCATCGATGGAGAGAAGAGAGAAGACAATTTTATGCAGATGCATTGTCTTATAAACAAATCCATGACCTTCATATTACTAAAGAAGCAATTTGTGCACATTTCTTTAACCCCAATACAAACGAACCAATTCCATCCACTAAAAAATGACTTTCAATTAAATGGTGTAGACACCAATAGATAGCTGCACATTTTTGGGACAGATGGTGGATGGTCTTTGATACTCCACCACATGGCAATTGTGAGGTGCCCCTTTATTTTTTGAGAAAGTTATGGGTTGAGTTTGAGTTGGGTCAAAAACCCAACTATTTTGATATGATCTCATTTCAGGGAGTTGGTCATGGCATGCCCCAAAATAGATTAGGAGCACGTGTCGATCCTCAGCAACATGCTCCGATTCCACTAATTGTTGCTCCTCTAGCTCCTAGTATTCCCGCTACATATTAGCAGTAGACGATATTGTCCACATTAGGAGCATTGAGTTCTCTCTCAGGAGATCTCATTCATTAGACTACCCACATGGCAATTGAAGTGGGCAATAGAGAGCACGGAGGTTCATCCTATGGGCATACTTAGGGATCCACTACAGGTCCACCTGTATCTACGACAGAAGCATTTATGGACTTACTATATGCTGGCGATCATCCGACACAGGTATGTACATATTTTGAAAAGCATGTATTTTAATTTGTTTGAAATGTGCAAAATTCATGTAAATAATATTAAATTAAATTATATATATAATATAATATTAATTTTCAAGAAGTGTTCGATGTAGATGCATGATTAGAGGAGGCCATCTTCTCAATATGATCATGTTTATTTTTCGAGAGTTGTAGAAATGGGCACACCTTACGGTCAGGTAAACCAATATATATTTTAATTTATGTCCATATATAATTTAATTTGAATTTGTACACATGTGTGAAATTATGATATATTGTATCTATGCAGGGAGGTCATGCGATACCCATGACCGACAAACCACAAGGTGTGGTGAGTACTCCTAAGTCATCATCAACTTTTATGCATGGGCCATCTTAGGTGCGTGCTTTCAAAATTTATTGAAGTTTGAAATTTACATGTGCTTTAAAAACTCACTACATGTACTATGATTATTTTTATGCAGGATGATAGCAGTATCCCTATAGGTGGTAGGCAGGCTCCTAATCATGGTCATGACCATGAGTCCATCTCATTCGAGGTCCTAAACTATACTAAATCTCCTATACAATTTTTTAGGTCTTTTAAATATATATTTAAATTCAATTAAAAACATTTTTTATCACTAATATTTTCTAACCTATTGTTTGCTTTATTTGAATATCTAGGAATTAGCAGCTCAATCATTTGGTCCTCAATCGATAGTTATACCACCTGTTGAACAAAATGTGCCAGTAAATTCACATGATCAAATGGTAATTTATGCATATATACTTAAAATCATTTTTTCTATATTTACTATATTTAATTAAAATCAAATTTTTATCGAGTTAATATAAATTCTAATCTATGTTGTTTGCTTTATTTGACTATCTTCAATTAAAATCATTTTTTTTATCATATAATAGGTTCTAACCTATTGTTTTCTTTATTTGAATATCCAGGAATTAGCATCTCAATCAGTTTGTCCTGATAGACTTGATTTGACCGATCGTCTTGATGGACTTTAGATAGTTTTATTTTATGGACTATAGATAGTTTTATTTATATGTGTGCCACTTGACATATATACATTTTGAACATGTTATTTCATAGACCATTTCACATACATTATATATACATTATGATCATGTTTGTGTTTATGAATGTGTTCACATACATACATGTTATGTTCATTTTCAAGTAATATGCACTATAAATTCTTATCTAGAATCAAATTGCATATATATTTACATGTCAGTGTTGAATGAAGTTTAGATGTCTTAATTTAATACTTTAGCTAAATTTTTAGATAACTTATGCACTATAAATTTTTAGATAACTTATGCACTATAAATTTTTAGATGTCCTATGCACTATTAATATTTTATCTAATTTTCAAGTAATATGCACTATAAATTCTTATCTAGAATCAAATTGCATATATATTTTAAACATGCCATTATTGAATGAAGTTTAGATGTCTTAAAATGATTAACTTTAAAATTTCAATAAAATCACAAGGTTAGGTGACAAATTAATACATTCCTTATAGTTTAGATCATATTCATAATAGAGTAAGGGCAAGTAATTTTAACTATTAATCACTAAACAAAAATCTATGCAATTGCAACAATCATTCAGTGTATCCAAAAGATGCATTCATTAACAAGGTTCTACAAACCATATAATAGGCCCTTAAGCAAATTATAAACTTTTTAAGAAGATCATATTCTCCAAAATCTAACACCAATTAAGGGTGGGTAATTTTAACTATTTTCCAATTCTAGCATATATTAATCACTAAACAAAAATATATGTAATTGCAACAATAATTAAATGTATCTAAAAGATGCATTCATTAACAAGGTTCTACAAACCATATAATAGGCTCTTAAGCAAATTCTTAGTCTTTCAAACACTATAACATCATATATTTCAATTGCAAAAGAACCTTAAAAGGAATAAGGAGTTTATAATAAGACAAACATTTTATCCATTCAATCCAATAATGAAGCATATGAGTCTTGATAGCTAAATCATTTTTCATCATATTGAACCTATTCTCCAATTAAGCTAAACACTTTATCAAGTAATATAAATCCTTTGAGAGGATTGCTTGTGAAGTTTGTAGAAGCGCTTAGTTGAGCCCATTGTTGTGAAATAAGCCTCCTTAGGATTGATTTTGATAGCTTGTTTGACATCAGATTTTCTTCTAAGTCTCTAATCATGAATTCTCTAAGTATTTTTCCATTCTTAGATTTAAGTCACAATTCCTCCCTTACTAGGAGGAGGAAAAAACCTAAGGTCTAATGTCTCATACTTAGGTTTACACAAGATTTCATGTAGAACTTAGGTAGAAGAACATCTAGCTTAGAATGATAGAAAAATTCAGTATAATACTAATAATGCAATATAATGTTGACTTCCTAAGAAGATCATATTCTCCAAAATCTAACCAATTAAGGGCAGGTAATTTTAACTATTTTCCAATTCTAGCATTTATTAATCACTAAACAAAAATCTATGTAATTGCAACAATCATTCAATGTATCCAAAAGATGCATTCATTAACAAGGTTCTACAAACCATATAATAGGCCCTTAAGAAAATCCTTAGTCTTGTAGACACCATAACATCATATATTTCAATTGCAAAAGAACCTTAAAAGGAACAAGGAGTTTATAACACCAATCATATTCTCCAAAATCTAACACCAATCATTTACAATTCTTCGACTCAAGATATTAATTATATAAGACTTAGTGATCTACACTTTCTTATGAAATAATCTGGACTAGATGACTTTGCAAAAGTACTTTAAGCTAAATTATCCTAACACTAGTAATGACCATAACTTATACTTGACATGTATTTAAAATGTATAAGATACAATTGAACAATTTTATAAAATGTGGTTTATAAGAGACAATTTGTATAAGATAAAATTGGAACAAGACATAAAAAGTGATTTAAAAGTTCATTGAAGTTCATACATTGAACAAACATATATAATGTATATTGATGTTTAATACAACTATATTGATGTTGAAACATATGTGCATATAAATACAATTAAAGCTTATCCACCTTTAGCTCAAGACCACAAATTGATATTTACATAACTTATATGATGAAATTTTTTTACAGTGACAATCATGGTAGATCGACTTGATGAGAACCTGCAAAAATAATTAATGTAAGTAAAGAAACTATATTTTATGAGTCATGTAACTAGTTAATTCATACGAGAAAAGAACAATACATACTAAACCTAAATATCCTAGATATAGATTATATGAGTCATGCATCTCGTGAACCCTACAAATCTTAGAAATCCTAAATATAGATTAGTTATTCTAAGAGGATGGCTTAAGGGGAGTTAAGAGATGTACCCTAAACCCTTAACCCATAAAGATTTGTTATTCTTTGCATCTCTTGAACCCTATGACCTAAAGTCTAGGAGATGCAAGGTGATGGATTAAGGGGTTCAGATAAGAGCATATAGCTTAAGGGGTCCTAAGAGGATGGCTTAAGGGGAGTTAAGAGATGAACCCTAAACCCTTATCCCATAATAGATTTGCTATTCTAACCATCTTGTGAACCCTATAAACCCTTAACCCTTAACCCTAGGACTTAAAGCCTAGGATATGAACCATTAACCCTTAACCTATAATAGATTCAAGTTATTCTAATCATCTCATGAACCCTAGAAATCCTTAACCCTTAACCATAGGACCTAAAGCCTAGGATATGAGGAGGGATTAAGGGTAGATAGGAGGATATGGCTTAAGGGGTCCTAAGAGGATGGCTTAAGGGGAAAATTAAGAGAGTGACTTAAGGGGATGCAAGAGGATAGATTAAGGGTAGATAGGAGGATATGGCTTAAGGGGTCCTAAGAGGATGGCTTAAGGGGAAAATTAAGAGAGTGACTTAAGGGGATGCAAGAGGATAGATTAAGGGTAGATAGGAGGATATGGCTTAAGGGGTCCTAAGAGGATGGCTTAAGGAGTCCTAAGAGAATGGATTAAGGGGATATGAAATCAATTATAAACTTTTTATAAAATGATAATGAATTATTTAGTTTTATATTTTGACTATCAATTAAATGTATCTAGAACTATATATAGTTACCTGTATCTAGATTCGAATTCCATTGTAATATATATGCATGGGCCCTCTCTTTTTTGTAATGCATCTAGTTTTGGGAGACCTCAAACAAAAAATGATTTAAAACTATAGTTAGTAAATGACTAAATACTAACATTTATATATAGACATGTATATGCGATAAATTTTTAACTATATATATACAACTATCTACTTACCTATATTTATTTACTCCATTGTACCATCTGCATCCTCTCTTTTTTCTAATGCACCTATGATTGTCTCATGATCATCCATTGAAAATGTCCATAACACTATTAGGAGGCCTCCCTTTATATCTAACTAGTTTTATATTGGTTTCCAAAATCAAATGTGAGTAATGTATAATCTTCTTGTGTCTTTCATAGTCTTCAAAAGCAAGCAAGCCATTCTTTCTTATTAGATATTTTTGAAGCCAGGTGCTAACAACAACCACATAACTAGTTGGACACTCAAAGTTGTCATCATCCACTCTAGGATGTACCAACTTATGTTTTCTCTCAACACATCTAGCCAACCAATACTCTGTCTCCTCTTCATTCCCCTCAAGTGCAACAACAACATACACATGTCCTATAGAAAAAAAATTAATTCAATAAAGAGTGACATGTTTAATTCACATAAAAAAATGCATACATATATAATTGAGTTCAATTTTTAATGTACCTTCTTGTACAAGGTCTGAAACACGATCATAATCATCTGATGCAAACAGTTGATTATCTTCAATTGTCGTTCCATGTTGATCGTGTGTCTATGTAGGTGTTAAGGCTCTTTGTTGCCATTCTTCGACCCATTCTGTATTTTCACACACCTCCCAATCACCTGCAATACAAAATTGACAAAAACATGCAAGCTCCCTTGTCCATATTGTCCATGTGTTTGCATTGGAACTCTTAAACGAATGCCATTTTGCAGATCCATTAATTGTTTCACAATCTTGTCGAGTAGGAATATCATTTTCTTTAACTAACCAAAAGAAGCATCGAATTGTTGAGCTATCACTTGTTCTTGTAGATAATTTTGCATTGCACCAATCTACAATTGCACATACATCTCTAAATTTCGCCGCATCCTCAAATTTTAGTTGCTTTCTAGCAAGAGCTCTTTTCACACATGCACCTGCTCCATCATGTTCTCCTTTACCATGTCCAGCTTCAAAAAACTCCATATGTGCTGGATATTATTTTCCTTATGAACTCTACATAACCAATAAAATATTCTAGCATTCTTGAATTGACCCGTACAATTATCCAACCATATGAGATGTTCTCTCATTTAAATTCCTCTCTTTTAAATTTTTATAAAATGTATCAAAACAATATTGAACAAACTCAAGTGAATGCAATCGATTATCACTCACATAAAAATGGTACTTCTCAAAAAAATTCTATTATCTTCTCTACTATCATCTACATGTCTATATACAATATGAACAAATATGGCTACTTGCACTGAATTATAATATTGCGATTGAATTTCTTCTTGTGGACTAAGAGTATAATTTTTAGCAAAATCAACAACTGACAATATAGTTCCAACTGGGAATGTATTTTTACATGTACGAAATTGACCATCAAGCCAATGAGCATTTTGAGAGTGTTTTACATATTTAGGTACAATCTTATCTTTAAATTCTTTAATAAATGCATGCACACTAAATTTTTCCACAATTAGCTCACAACGTTTTCCAATTTTTCCATCTTTTAAAGAATATTCAACATTTTTAATTTTTTTAACATCCACTAATTGTTGTCCAAATTCATGTAAACTACTTTCATGCATACATTCTCCTAAAAATGAAAAATTACCACATCTATCGCATTGTCTAGAAATACATGTATTTAAATAAAATAAGTTTCCATTAAGGGGTTCACAAAACAAACCTGCTATACAATCTTTGATTGTTCCAGGTGGCATATTAATACCACAAATGTCCTGCATAATTTGGTTAGCATGCAAAGTACAACATGTATAACAAAAAATATCATAATAATAACGAAATTCTACATGAGTTTTACAACAACAGGAGATTCCTTGTTTGTTAATTCTAACATACCAAGGTTTACATTTTTTGAATGATCTTTGACTTATGCTAATATTTGGTAAGATTGAATCATCTAAAAAAAAATTATATAATTCAGTTTGAGTCATATCTAATAGATGCTTTGGATGAGGGTCACATATTTTTGATCCCACCCTTAATTTTAAAACATCTCTAATATTAGGTGATACTCTTGTATTATCATGCCAAAATTTTTTGATTAAAGATTTGATTTCATTAGTTAATTTCATAGCTGACCTTAGAAGTCTACCACTAATACTCCAACATTGATTAATTGGATCTTTTTCAATACTTTTTCTTCTTTTAGCTATTCTTATCAAAGTTTTAAGATTTACTTTTATATATTTACTAATCTTACTTAAGATTCTTTTATTTGAAGTTGATTTATTAACTAGAGCAGTTGTTATTGCACAACGAGTTGCATTCTTATCTTTAGATCAACTTTTATTTCCTATAGAATCAATAGAATTGGCAACACTAGATATGACTTGTTCTACTAAATCATCTTTCTTTTTTTTATTTTACAAAAATACCTAATTTTTTCATCACTTTTCGCATTTTCCACATTTTCATCAATTGCATCATTTTTTTTTTTAAAGATAATGCGCCCGGTAAACTTTTTAACGTGACCGGTGACGCTGGTGCAACACGCCCTCCGGCTCCACGCGAATGCTTTTGCCCGAAGCAATGAACCGGTGAGGCCACAACTGGGGGACCTCATCCCCTAGGAAGAACACTTCAAACCCGCAAGCTCATTGGCCTAGCGAAGGCGTAAAGCCTTGCGAGCTCGTTGGCCTAGTAGGGGTTTGAACTCTGGTGGCTGCCACTACATCTTGAGCGACTTAACCACCGAACCATGCCATCATCGGCTTCATCAATTGCATCATGAGTTGACATTGGAATCCTAATTTCTTTCTATAAAAAAATATTTTATATAATATATTTCCATGAGTTATCATTTGTCTCCAAGAAAATTTACCAGGAAGGTTATCTAACACATCTCTTTCAATTATAAAAAAAAATGTTTCCATTTTCATTCATACAAGTGGTTTCATTTTCATTGAACATGCAAGGGCTTTCATTTTCATTGTTCAACATGCAAGGGCTTTCATTTTCATTTTCAAACATACAAGGGATTTCATTCTCATTTTCATCAATATGAGGGATTTCATCATTATTTTATTTTTGCATTGTTTCAAAACTAGAATTATTGATACCATCAAGGTGTATCCAGCTTCAAATAAATAACTAAGTGATATATTATCAAGACTTGAGCTTGAAGACATGCCCACATAAATTGTTTTGATACGTGCATTTTCCATATCATTGGGAGGTGGATTTGAAAACATACATGAAGTTGTTTGCATAGGTGCTATTTCCGTATCATTCAAAGTTGAAGTTGAAGGCATAGTTGGGTTTGTCTCCATAATTGCATTTTCTTCCATATTCACCATCTCCACATTTGCATCATCTCACCCTTCATGTTTTCCTCATCAACATTTATGGAATTAGATGCTTCCAAATTTTTCATTTGGCGGATTATTTCTCTTCTATCCCTTTGTCTTTTTGCCTCCATTTCTCTATTTGCTTCAATTTCTTCGGGTGTCATTAACTTTCTACATCTTTTTCTTTGTCTTTGATTTCATCCTATGATTAGCAAACCCTCTTGATAAAAACACAAATGAATCTTAACAGGTATTTTCCAATTGCCACCTCCTTCAAATATTCAAATAAAACTATATAATATGGAGATCCTTTGTTCTATAAACTTTGAAGTACAAAAATATCATCAATACATTCAAAATCTCTCTTTTTCTATATCTTCTTGTAAAAAGTCTTTGCACTTTCAATTCCACTTCAGAAAATTCAATTTACAATCGTCTCTTCCAAAAATTTGAATAGAATATGCCTGTTAAGAGATTGTACAAGACAAAAATGTAATAAAATATGCAGAAACTGGCGTTGTCGATTCGTACTACAAAAAGAGAATGTTGTAGGGAAAGAGTGCTCAGTTGATTTTTTCCAAATCAGGGAATAACGGATCTATTAGAAACACGTACGTGTTTTTCTTAAGAACGCATACACGTTTCTTTTAGGAATGCATACGCGTTTCATAACGCGTATGTGTTTTTTAAAATTTGAATTCTTGTACCACATGCACCCTTGGTTTTAGGCTTGGGAAAGGCTTGGCAACCTGACCCTTAGCCTTTGACCTGCAACTAAAAAACTAAGGCAAGTTCAAGAGAAATGTCGAACTTCGACAATATAGTTTATGAACTTTTTTTATGAATCAATCTATGAAATTAAAACCCATTATAGAACATGATGTCTAGTTTTAAAATATATAATTTTTGTTAAGATTGGTTTATGTTTGATATTTTTTAATTAATTTCTAAGCATACTGGTCTATAAACTTGAAATATCAATTTTTTTAGTTTTTTAATAACTTTTTTTTGGTTGACTTTTTTGTAAAAAACAATTATATGACATTAATCTTCAAACAATTCTATACACAATGAAAAAAAAAATTCAAAAAATGCTTAGTTCCAATTATGTTGTTCGTACACGTTGATTTCTAAAAATAGAAATTACAACCAATAAAAATTCAATAAAAAAATATTCAAAAAAAATTACAACAAAAATCCTCATCAATCTTCATGTTGTTAGGTATCTTTTCTCAAAAGGAATTAGAAAAATACTTTCATTTAGGTCAAAAAGTGGTGTCCGTACACGTGCATGGTATGGTAAAAAAAAATAACTTTTAAAAAGTGGTTTTTATAAATACCTATCAAAATTGAATTTCTTTCATCTGGGTTTTTGAAAAAATTACATATTTGGAAACTAGATTCAAAATGCTAAATTTCATATTACTAACTTTTTACAAGATTCATTGTGTAAGTGCTTCAAATTTTTAGTCAAAGTGTGACAAATTCTGAAAAACAGCAAAAGCACTTCCACTTTTTAAATTTTTTGTGGACCCAACTTGCATCAGCCCATATTACAATCCAGACTTCAATATGAAAATAGAACTAAATAGAAATTACAAGAATTTTTTTTGAAATCTAAATTTCATGAAGAAAAATTTGAATATTTAGACTCAAACAAGAAACATAGTGTGTAAGAAACTAGACACTATTATTACTCCAACCAAATCATAAGATGAATAAACTACCTTGAGCAGGTAAAGGCATCAGCTCACATATACAATCTCCTAGATAGACTCAAATCAAACAGTCCACATGAGGAAATAGATGCTCTTTTATTACTGCTTCAATCAATAGTTAAAGTCAAAAAGGATTTAAAAAAGTTGTATGGTCATTGACTTACAAGTAAAAGAAATATTCCACGTTTCTTATAGTCTTATAATTCATTATTATGTTCTTATAAGTATTCTAAATTGGACGCTATCATTCAGTGTCATAAGATTTTGTTTTAATTACTACTCTATTTTTAGAAGTTTAAACACCAAACCAAAGACATGTAAATTATTTAGGGCTAGGAGAACAGATGAAATCTTTTAAAGAAGTAATGATTGAAGTGATGTAGCATAGAGCTTACTCAAAAATAATTTCAAATAAACCGTAACATAATACCACTAGAAATTTGCAGTTGGGACTGCAATCAGAGTGATTGTCATTCAATGAGGTTATCTGAACTCATGTGACATTTGAAATTAACCTTGTACAACACAATACCCAAATTTTGAACTCCAATGTACCAGTATGCATATCATTGCCTGTACCCATACCTACCAGTACATTGGGGTTGAGAGAAAGAGTTGCCAAAGAACAGAGTCAAAGGAAGAAGAGAAAAAGTTAAACTCCTTCGACATCAAGAGTATTATCTATAACACTATCCATCAAACAATCACAAAGGATTAGCCTAAGCATATTATTTGGATGGGCATCTCAGGTTGGTAGGATTTTGAGAATTATCCTCAATGCCAAATGGTATCAAAATACTCCACATAGCACTCCTCATATCAACAATAACAAAATTATTCAAAGGAAAAAAGAGCCATCACCAGTTAATAATGGCAAGCTTGGGATGGCACCAAGAAAAATAAAAAGTTCAATGTTGGTCAAGAAAATTTAACCAAATAGGAAGAACCTCAACAATAGTGATAGAAAGAGTAGACATATTGTAAGAATACAACTTAATTTAATAAAACTAAAGTACAATTTGTGTGAGCCCTTTAGTTTGAGGTGTCAATATATGAGGTTAAATTTTGCTTCAAAATACATTTTGAATGCTTGACATTATGGTAATTGTTTCAAATTAATGAACAACTAAGTTTCAAGATTAAATTCTAGAATCTCATAATAGTGGAGAATTTATTAAAGACAACAAGTGTCATTATTTTTCTAATAATTTGTAGCTTACCAAGGATATCTAGATAGCCAAAAGCTACACATTGAAAGCATTTCATAATTGTAATAAAATGCACAACTAGGCAAAAACATAACACACACACACAATATATATATGATATTGAATTAGCTACTATATATATATTAAGATGTATTCTATTGTATTTAGCTGGCAACACAATCCTGAGACATTAAGAATACAATTATATGAATGAATACAATCAGTAGGTCCACGCATACAATTATATGAATGCATACAAATACACATCGGTTATTAAGAAAAAAGACCAAGCAGACAAATATATATATATGCTTTGAATGCTTGACATTTATGGTAATTGTTTCAAATTAATGAACAACTAAATTTCAAGATTAAATTCTAGAATCTCATAATACTGGAGAATTTATTAAAGACAACATGTGTCATTTTCCTAATAATTTGTAGCTTACCAAGGATATCCAGATAGCCAAAAGTTGCACATTGAAAGCATTTCATAATTGTAATAAAATGCACAACTAGGCAGAAATAGAACACACACAATATATATGATATTGAATTAACTACTATGTTTATTTGCATACATACATACATATATATATAGTAGCTCCAAAATTAAGATGTATTCTATTGTATTCAGCTAGCAACACAATCCTGAGACATTAAGAATACAATTATATGAATGAATACAATTAGTAGGTCCAAGCATACAATTATATGAATGCATACAATCAGTAGGTCCAAGCATACAATTATATGAATGCATAAAAATACACATCGATTATTAAGAAAAAAGACCAAGAAGACAAATACACACACACACACACACATATATATATATATCAAAAGTAGCTCCAAAATTAAGATGTATTCTATTGTATTCAGTTGGCAACACAATCCTGAGACATTAAGAATACAATTATATGAATGAATACAATCAATAGGTCCAAGCATACAATTATATGTATGCATACAATCAGTAGGTCCAAGCATACAATTATATGAACACATACAAATACACATCGGTTATTAAGAAAAAAGACCAAGTAGACAAATACATACATACATACATATATATATATATATAAAGTAGCTCCAAAATTAAGATGTATTCTATTGTATTTAGTTGGCAACACAATCCTGAGACATTAAGAATACAATTATATGAATGCATACAAATACACATCGATTATTAAGAAAAAAGATCAATCAGACAAATACATTATTTTCTGCAGACATATGGTATGATCATCAATAAGGTAGCAGTCAAGATGGTAAAAGTTAATGACAAATATAATTCCTGAGAAATAACCAAAAATAGTAAATGAACACACAGAATATTGAATTTGTAAATGGGGTTTGTAAGGAATAACCCGTTACAAAAAAAGACCTTCATTTACTTGTAACATATAGAAAGACACTACATAAATATAACTGTTAAATGCACAGTTCATGAAAATAACTATAATTAGAATGTAGAATGCATAGTTCATGAAAATGTAAGCTATGAAATAAAGAATATATGATACAAAGTAATGAGATTTCAACATAGGTAAAACATTTAACAATAAATAATAACACATTTTATAGTAAATGAACGATAGTGTGTTGTATTCGACAACCATAGGATAGAAATTTCAATAGAGGTAAAACGAATACAGACTTGGGTATTTAGATATATGCCCATATATGATACAAAGTAATGAGATTTCAACACAGGTAAAACATTTAACAATAATTAATAACACATTTTACAATAAATGAATGATAGTGTCTTGTATTCGACAGCCATAGGATAGAAATTTCAATAGAGGTAAAATGAATACAGACTTGGGTATTCAGATATATGCCCAAAAAAGTAAGCAAGGGTTTCATGATAATAATTCCTTAGTCACATGAATACAGATATGGGTTTTCATGAAACCGTGGAGGGTTTACTAGACCATGAGCGCGTGGTAAAATGGAGAGTAGGAAATAATCATTTTACCCAAAAAAACCATGGGAAATAATCCACCATCAGACCCGACAACATCAATCAACCATGGCGGAAAGGGCATGAAAATGAATGATGAATCAGGTAAGAACAAGTAGTAATCATTATTCAATCAGCGAAGAAACCCTTCACGGGTCCACAAAAATGCTGAATAAAAAGATTCATGAGTACCATTGTTTGCATTTTTAAAGGAGAATGATGTTCATCGTTACCTCAAACCATGGAAAGTAGACACCATCGATGCCACTCTAGAAGCTTCCATCCCGTGAGCGCACGGTGAAATGATGGGAATGAAGTTTTACCACCAAAAACTATGGGAAATATTTCATCATCGGACCCGACATGCATATGAAATGGAATGAATGTGTGGTGGAGTCTGGTGTTAAGGTTAGGTGTTTAATGTGTAGGTGCGGAGTCACTGTAGACTATTAAACATGCCAACCTAAACCTCCAACATTAACCCATGAATTAGATCCAATCACTTTTGACTACATATGAATGATAAAATTGTTATAATTGCACCCTAATAGTGACACAATTAGGACCTTTTGTAAATATTATTTGGGGGTTATAGTGGGTGGTAATCGGGATGTTTGGTGGCCATGAGTGGGTAGCACCTCCAAATGGTGACTTTTTTACCCTTGCGCACATATCGAGCACTCCCGCATTTGACCGAATTGTCGACATGCCAAAGCAATAGCTATAAGCTATTAACTCGTGAGCAAATAAAACCCATAAAAAAATTATTGATCTGACATACGGTTTAAGAACTATGGTTGTGCGAACATAGAATAAAAAATATGGCGATAACGAGGGTGGTATCTGCAATATATGGCAATAACTGGGACAACCCACTCCCGCCAATAATTTCCCAATTCAAAATATTTTTTTAATTATCCACTTTAATATCATATTGTCTAATTTTTATTTGTGTTTTTACCCGATGATCAAATTAGTCATTTATAGCTATGTTACAAAAAATTAGTAGAATTTAGTCATTTTTAGTTGTCGTGACTAAAAGTTTTAGTCACGTAGTCATTTATTTGCCAAATTCTACTAGTGTTGGGACCCTGTTGCATAGAAGGTAATATATAGTAGAATTGTTATTTTTAGAGAAACTAAGCCTTCTATTACATTGTAGCCTAAACAAAGTGAATAGAAAGATGTGATTCAACTCCCTTCTATGGTTGAGAAAGTTGAATCGAGGCCCCTAGATAGACACAAAGTTGAGGAGAGCTCATCTAGCTCTGAATCTTTAGAAGAGGAGGAAGAACCTCCAACTCAACTTGTTCGAAGGTCTACAAGGCATAGAAAACCACCTAAAAGGTATTCACCTAATGACTAGAGATGTATTTTTTCTTTGAATACTAACATAGATGAACCTAGATCTATGGAAGAGGCATTAGGTATGAATGATGCAGAGTCTTGGAAGATTTCTATGGATAAAGAAATGACAACTTTGATAAAGAATGGTAAATGGGACCTAGTGCCATTGTCTGAAGGATGAAAACCTATTGGTTACAAATGAGTGTTCAATAAATAGATTGGTTTAGATGGAAGTATTGAGAAGTACAAAGCACATTTGGTTGTGAAAGGTTACTCTCAGGTTGAGGGTGTTGATTACGGTGAGATATTTTCTCTTGTTGCAAAAATGGTGTCCATTAGATTCTTTCTTTCTATTGTTGTTGCTTATGATCTAGAGGTTGAGCAAATGGATGTGAAAACAACTTTCCTTTATGGTGATTTGGAGGAGGATATTTATATGACACAACCAGAGCACTACATGGTGAAAGGTAAAAGTAATTTGATTTGTAAATTGAAGAAATCTTTGTATGGCCTCAAACAAAGTCCTAGGATGTGGTACCAAAAATTTGATACGTATGTGTTGAGTTTGGGATTTGAGTATTCTAAATCTGATCAGTGTGTTTATTATAAATCTGATGGTGATTGCTTCCTGTTTATTGCATTATATGTTGATGATATTATTTATTGGTAAAGGGAAAGGAATGGTTTTAGAACCAAAGTCTCAACTTGCAGCTAAATTTGAAATGAAAGATCTTGGTGTAGTTAAACACATTCTTGGGATGGAAATAAGAAGATATAGAGTGAACAAAAAACTATGGCTTGGCTAGAGTAAGTATGTCAATTCAATGATCCAAACAAATTGAAGTATTTAAATTAAATAATATATTTTATCCTCAATTTAAGTGTTAATTTCAAAAGGAGGAAATAGGTGTGGTGACTCTTCATTTCAACTTCCAATGAGGACATGGATGTGGTGATTTTTCAGCTTCTTCAAAATTGTATAAATGAGTTCAATTCAAAGTAAAAAGTGGGAAGTTCTAGGCATACATCTCTTCTCAGAGATACATCTCATCCGCTGAGATTGCCCAACAACTCTCCCAAATAGAATTTCTAGACCATACATCTCATCTGTTAAGATTGCTCACATTGTTTTGTATGAGCTCTTCTTTTATGAAATAAAATTGTTTCGCACATAGTTTGTTGTGTGTTTTATAATACTACAGGTTTCTCACTAGGTATTATCCTTTGAATGGAAAAATAATCTAGATCAGTGTTATCAGAGCCAATCGATTATTGGAAAGTACAACACCACACAGTCCCACACATTCCTAACATTGGCAGCAGAAGAGATGAAACAAACATAGGAGTAAAGGCAGTGGAAGAAGACAAAGCGAAGGATATAGGCACTTTGTACTAGGAGCCCACCATTAAACTAGGGATCAGTTCTTCTCACTACCCCTATTGCTTCTCTCACATTTCTAATAATTCAGATATAAGTGGCTGGACCATGGCACCTATTGTACGAGATACAGTTACAATGGTTGGAACAGCTCTGCTGGTAAAACTTTTGGTGCATTTCATGGGTTCAACTGAGTTATGCCTTTTGTCAAAATCTATGTGAGGGGTTTAATGTGGTTGCATTTCTTTATCAAAATTCCTCCCATAATGTTTTGGTCTCTTCGTTATCTTTGCCAGTGATAGAATTGCCTCACTGCCAAACGAAATGAATATGACCGAACGGGTTGCCTACCAGTCAAGCCATTTCAAGCACCAGGACGAGGGATTCTCTATGTTTACTACATCTTGAGAAATGATGTGTCTGATCGAGTAAAGGGCAAGCATGTTGACGCCCATCTCTAGGGTTTCCAAAGCCGTCCCCTCCAGAAGGTATTTATAATTAGCCCTTGAGATTTTCTCAAGTTGGAGCAATTGTAAAGAAAATAGGTGTAGCTAGGGTCAAATCCATCATTAAGAGAACTTGGCAATTCAACCAGATCTCCACCGAGTCTAATATGTTACCCATGAATGAAGCTTAAAAATGTAGTAGGCAAAGGTGAATATATATATAGCCGCAGTTCACTACCATGTCACCATTTTGATGCAACCATTGAACATGCAAATGGATCGATGCTCTCCGAGACCTGACAATTACACTACTGAAGTATGTCCCCTTCATCCATGACCCTTTTGATGCCATTCCATTTCAAGCAGGTGGAATGGGGCCCATTGCCTCTCAAGGGGGGATGAATAATCCAAACAAATTGAAGTATTTAAATTAAATAATATATTTTATCCTCAATTTAAGTGTTAATTTCAAAAGGAGGAAATAGGTGTGGTGACTCTTCAGTTTTAAGCACTTCATTTCAACTTCCAATGAGGACATGGATGTGGTGATTTTTTAGCTTCTTCGAAATTGTATAAATGAGTTCAATTCAAAGAAAAAGTGGGAAGTTCTAGGCATACATCTCTTCTTAGAGATACATCTCATCCGCTAAGATTGCTCACATTGCTTTGTATGAGCTCTTCTTTTATGAAATAAAATTGTTTCGCACATAGTTTGTTGTGTGTTTTATAATACTACAGGTTTCTCATCAGGTATTTTCCTTTGAATGGTAAAATAATCCAAATCTTTTACAGAGGTTTAATATGTAGGATTGTAAACCATTATGTGTTCCTTTTACAGTTAAAACGAAATTATCTGCTTCACAATGTCCAACATCCCCATGAGAGATGGAAGACATGAGCAGAGTGTCTTACTAGACTGCAATTAGAAGTTTAATGTATGCTATGGTCTATACTAGACCAGATATTGCCTAAGCAGTAGGAGTTCTTTCCAGATATATGTCTAATCTTGGTAGATTTCATTGGGATGGAGTTAAAAGAGTCTTCAGATATTTGTGGGCTACCTTAGAGTATTTCTTGTGTTATCATGGTAATTTGATAGGAGACATGCATTCCCTTGATATTCATCGTTATGTGGATTCAGATTGTGCAAGTGATGTTGATAGAAGATGATCCACCAGTGCTTATGTATTTACTTCATTTGGTGGTGCAATTAGCTAGATGAGTAAGTGACAGGTTGTGGTTGCTTTATCCACTGCTAAAGATGATTATATGGCAGCTACTTATGCTTGTAAAGAAGCCATTTGGCTTAAGAGATTGTGTTCAGATATCAAAATAAAACAAGGTGCAATGACAGTTTATTGTGACAGTCAGAGTGTGATCTGCCTAGCCAAGAACCCAACATTTCATGCCAGGACCAAGCACATTGATGTACAATATCATTTTGTTAGAGATAGGTTGAGGGTGGCAGGGTGAAACTAGTTAAGGTAGAGACTTTGATGAATGTTGCAGATTCATTAACTAATCCTGTGAGCATAAAGAAGTTTAAATGGTGTTCAAAGTCTATGGGCCTCTTGGCCCCTAGAAATTATATGATGGTGTCAATACTCCCTTTGCTCTTGCAAGGTGTTCGGCAAGTGGGAGAATGTTAGGAAAGGTGTCTCAACTTTGCAACTACAAAAGGTGTCTATTCTTCCCAATTTTGGTCTTTTTGAATACTCTGTATCTTGAAGAATGGTTTAAAACTTTCAAAGTTTCCAAAGGGGATAAAAATGGTAGGGCTTACTATTTATATTAACTCTACATTTAAGCATGGATGAACCCAGAATTTTCCCAAAAGGTGCAGAACTTCCAAGTAAACATCTTGGGTGAGTTTTGACTCAAGATCATACCTAGATTTTCACACCCCGTGTGTTTCTATCCATTTACTATTTACCTAGATTGGTTAATTTGTTTGAATATTGAATGATTATGAATCTTTGCATCAATGTGAAAAGTGAATTTTAAATTAAGTATATTTGGAAAAGTGAATTATGCAATGTGATGGTTATTATTATGAAATGAATGAAACATGTGATTATCTTGTGAATGGCTAACTACTGTGATGGTGGTCTAAGTGGATGCAGGAATAGGTTGCTCCTCTGGAAAGGAGGGAAAGTATCACTCAAGAGAAGGACTTGGTTTGCTAAGCATTCGAGAAAGCATAAACTGAGCAAACACACACACCACTGTCCTATTGGTCTAGGTTAGGTCAAATCCGTGTGGGTAGAGGTAAGTGATCTATGTTGTGAATCTTGAATGCTTGTTTGGATGTTGAGTCAAAAATGTGATTTAACCTGCATGTTGATTTAAGTCTTCTTTAATGAGTTTATGGTTTCATAGGCAAGGTCTTATTGTGGTTTGGTTATAACTCGTGCAAGCCATTATATGTTCATACATATGAGGAAATACGAGCATGAGTGTACATAGGTAGATGTACCTATGCACACTCATGAGCGTATTGGTCACCGGTACGAGGATATCGAATTGGACCATGTAGAGTTATTGTCACTTATGTGAATGTGAATTTTATGTCAGTTATGTCTATGTGGATTTTATGTGAATAAATGATTTTATGAATGATAATTTGTATGTGTTTTTATATTGATGATATATACATATATATGTATATATATAGTATTTATACATATATATATAGTAAATTAATTATTATTAAATTCATATATTATATCTATGTAATTATTACGTTTTTTGTGTAATGAAATTATGTGAATTCTATTATCAATTTGATATACTTGAATAGAATATATATATAGTTTATAAGACATGGAGGGCGCTGCCATAGAGAGCATGTGGCCTATAGACAAGGAGAAACAACACATTAAGCTCTTGGAATAGACGCACATGTTAATAGGTGTCTTGGAGGTTATATTTGTTATAAATTCAAGCCTATGTTTAAGGCTATGCAAGCGCATAAGTATGAGCACTATATTCATTTTTAAAAGAGTTTTAAAACAAACTCTTAAGCTATTTTGACTTTGTCTTTGGACGCATGTGGAAGTTGAAAATTAGTTATGAGATTTAAAAAGAGTTTTCATTGTTTACCAACGTACATTTGACTATTCCCTTGAAAACAATTTTACTATGAAATAGGGAACATGGTCTTATATGTGTCAAATTTATGAAGTAGTTATAGTCTTATAGAAGTCTATTTTCTATCTTTTGGCTGAGTTGTTATTTGGGTGTCCACTTATGTGTCATTTCTCTTTATTTTTCCTTTGCCACCTCTAATTCGCTTTTGATGAAGGTGGAGTTGTGGCACTTTTTCAAGCTAGTTTCTAGCCTAAGTTCTCTTGGTCTTTTTGTATAAAAGAGGAGCTCTCTCATTCTATTCCACACAAGTTTTCAGCCAAGAGCTTTCTTATTTTGCTATTGTGATTCTAAGTTAGTGATTGTGAGATTATTGTTACTTTGTTTTGAAGTTGTGAGAGGAAGCATAGGAAGATTAGAGAGAGTTATTTTACTTGGAGGAGATTATTGAGAGGTATTGCATTGAGAGTTTATAGTATTTGAGGTGAAGTCTAGTAAGCTGATTTTGGGATAGCTGATAACCATATTGATCAATTGGATTAGGCGGTCAACATGCATGAGAATTCCATTCTTTATTTACTTATCTTTTATCATGAAAGAATGATTGTTTAAATGTTTTGCTTGGAATAGCATAGTATTCTTGCATTAGTGAATTGTATTATTTGCTTATGAAAAGGAAAAGAATCATGTAGATATGATTTCCTTATGAGTATTTTATATACACTCCATATTAAGGAGTTTATGCTATCATCAGTATTACATATTAGGAATTGATGAACATGAATAGCTTGAGAAGTTATTAAATACTCTTATATACCCAATTAGGGAATTCTGATAATGATGTTTCTATACATAGTTAGTCTTTACTACATGTATAATGTGATATGTATCAATATCATAAAGTGACTTGACATTGTGGCTTATTATGCTAGGAAACCTTAGGAATAATAAGGTTTAGCAATGCAACAATAAAGATAGTATGAAAGATATGATATGGTGAGACGTCATACTGCTAATCTATACTTGATTAATTATTTGATCTTTACTTTTCCTTGGAATGAAACCCTTGGTTGATTAGCCTATTTGGTTGGGTTACTTAATTGATCTTTGATTGGCACACATAGGTTTGGATTAACCTACATATTGAAGATTGTTGACTTTATCCTAGGGTTAGGATATATATATCAAGGTTGAGACTCACCTTTGTGATTAAGTTGATCATTTGAGTTTATGAATTATCTTTTGATTGGAACCATAGGTGGGATTACATACTAAGTCAGAGTTGTCTCTTGATTAGTTGCTTTATATTTTTATATGAAGTTATATCTTTATAACCATTTATTGATGAGATCACACTCTTGAATAGAGTCTTTGCAACTAGTATTACTTCGACATATGTGTCATAGTAAAACTTGGGAATAGGTTAACCTTGGGATTTGTTGATCTATGGAAGGGAATAACCTAGAATTGTTAGCAGGGTTATGCCTGGGATATGTTGATCCATAGATGGGAATAACCTTAGATGTCTTTGCAAATCGAGCTAGAACGATGGGTGAGTGTGTGACGTCCATTCCAAGTTAGGGGTGATGAAACTTTGGCCAAAGTAATGGAAACAACCAACGTTTGCATTGTCACTTCACTATGATCCATTTTTACATACTAGGAAGGGCAATCATGCTTGTAGGTTGGAGCAACAATGTATGATAGTACTATATATGTAGGACACAACATCAGCTTAGTTTAGGCTATTCTTTGAGGTTACCATACCAATCCCTTCATCGAAGGGTAGGGCCACTTACCAGTATGGTAAATGTGCGAGGGACTGCAATTAGTCTGTGGTTGCTAGAAAAGCACTTGAGTGATGCTTCCCCTCTTGCAGTTGGCAGTTGGGATTTGAAGACAGACATTAGAATCATTTTGTATCTCTACTTTCAATTAGCTTTTGGAAGCTTGTATGTAACTTTATTTGGAAAATTCTAATGAGGAATATTCAATTCCTTTACTGATGAAATGTAGTTTGATTATACAATGGGAGTTTGAAATATGTTTCAAATGTGCATCTTATCGAATGAATACAAGGAAAAATTTTATTGCTTTCACTACCAGTATCTTGATCTTTTTACTTTTGAGTTAAAATTAGTAAATCTTAGTTGGTAGAACAAGTGGCATGTTACACGTGGTATCAAAGCTGCCAGGTTCAGCTCTAGAGCCTATGTGCTCACTATGCCTTCCTACCCAACATTATGAGATTGTAATGTTTGAAATTGATTTTATGCCAAAATGGCATAGGAGAATAACCAAGAAAATTGTCAAAGGTTAAGAGAGAACCAACTGAGGAGTTAAAACTCCAAGAGTCAATTTAACTCTGTTGAGAATGTATAATGGAAAGATTTCGAGACTTTGACTAGAAAGGCAAAACCTTGGTCAATTGCTAATCAGACTAAGAGCTTAGGTAGACCAGTGTCTATATGAAGTTAAGATCACTTTTATGTCTCAAGAACTTTGGGATGAGAAATTCCAAAAGTAATCAACCAGGTGCAGAAGCAACTGAGTATGGAAGATTCTAGAAATTGTATCAAAGATATGTAGAAAAGATGGGTTCTTGTCTAAACTCCTAGATGGATTAGAAAGAGCAGAGTGGAATAAAAGGATCATTACAAGTCAAGTAGTGATATATTGAGAAAAATAGTACAAGACTTGGAAATGTTTTTGTTTTCTAAGATTCAGGAGAAAACTAATTGCCATATACAAAGAATCAGAGTTCCTTAATAACTTATGAAGCCTATTGGAAAAGGTGTCAATGTGTAGTAGAGGACATAAGTAAAGAGGATCCTCTCGGGAAATATTTTGATAAATAAAGATTGGGATTAGTATTATTCCTTTATTAAGAGACTGCATGAAGTTTGCAAGATAATTCATAATAGTTGTAAGGAGAAGTTATTAGTTATTTTCATGGCATATTGGCCAAATGGATGAGAACTATGAACCGTGCCTCTTGGTTAAGCTAGAAAGTGTCGCTACATTGGTGAAAGTAATTATTGCTGAGATATTTAGTCAAATTTATTAAAGTTTTGAAAAACCTATTCAATGAGGAAGGGAATAGAGTTTTGTTAAGAGGAACAAAGGGAAGAAGTATGTGTTCCAGCTAAAGTCTTTGTGTAATACTATAACACCATCTTATAATATCATCCAGGTGATGAATGATAGATATTCCACGATGTAAGAGTGGATGTGTTTAAGATTTTAATTTTTGAGCATAATGAAAGTCTTAAGGGACTTATTTAAATGTTGTTCTTGTAGCACGATCACTAACCTCTGTAAGTTTTAAAACTCGAGTGCAGTACAACAATCTACTCCCTTATTAGTGACTCAATTAGTCACGTAGTGCATAGTAAGTATTCCTTTGTATTTTGACACTTCTTTGGATTCTTGTTAAATTCTCTTTTTATTCTTGCTAAGATGGATATTGATTTATTTCTTTATTTTGTAATGGTCTAGCCACTGAATCTTGAAAATTGTTTATTTTATGACCACTTGGTCAAATTTTGATTTATTGTTGAAATTGAGCTCATTCTTTTGACTTATTGTTGAAAATTGAATTTCTTATACTTTGTTATTAATTTAAATTATTGTGGTGGCTATACTAGAACATTTGAGTTGATCACTATGTTTTGTGCAAAGTTTACCTCTATCATGTCCTGGATGGGCCTCTAGTAGATTGTGTGGGGATTAAATTGTAGAGAATGCATTTGGAATGTCTCTAACCCTTTTTAATTAAGAAACCTTGTGTGGAAGGAAATTCAATCCATACCTTAAACAAGTTGCCCTGAAGTAACTAAAATTGATGTGAGATTTTTGGACAAGAATGAAGAAGTGATGCTGCAAGATTTGGGCACTGGAAAGTTAAGACTAAACATAGGCATCCAGTATGATAACCTATGTCTCGAATTAAGCTAAAAACCATAGAATGCCTAGATGATCTCGGGAACTGGGTATCTTTGCAAGGGACACTTAGAGAAGTTAGGCTATGACAAATATCAGTTGTGCAATGGTATAGAGCAAAGAAGAAGGGTTGGCAACTCTTTGCAGTTAAAATGGAAAAACTAGAGGAATACAAAGATGTTATTAAGCAAAGAAGTGTGGCTTATTCTAGACCACAAGATCTCCAAGAAGCTGAGGATGGAGAATTGGAGGATGCAGAAAAGGTGGATATGGAAAAATACCCTATCCTATGAGATTTTGTGGATGTATTTTCAGAAGGGCTACTTAGATTACCCCCCTAAGAGAGTGTTCAACTTCTCCATTGACATAATTCTAGGGATAGGAATCTATATCCAAAGTGTCATGTAGGATGACAACAACAGAATTGATGGAGTTAAAATCTCAGTTGGAAGAATTGTTGTTCAAAGGATTAAGAAGGCCTAGTGTTTTGCCTTATGGGGCGCCAGTGATCTTCAGAAGAAGAAAGATGGGACACTATCTACTAGGAAAACCTTTTAAATTGAAAACGGACCATCATGGTTTAAAGTATCTATTTACTCAACCCAATCTGAATGCAAGGCAAAGGATGTGATATCAGACTATGATTTCAACATTAACTATATCAAGGGAAAAGAGAATAGAGTTTCCAATGCTTTGATTCAAAGGAGGCATATATCTTCATTGGTATATATTCGAACTGACTTCAAAAGTCAAGTATTGCAAGGATTCAAGGGTGATGAGTTCTATGAGCAAGTTAAGCAAGCATGCTCAAATAATTTGCAAAATAAAAGGTATGAAGGTATTTATTTTGAACCCAATGGGTTATTGAGGAATAAAGGGAGAATTTATGTACTTGATTATGGTGAATTAAGGAACTTGGTATAGAAGGAAGTACTTAATGCACCATACTGAGGACATCCTGGTGTCACTAAGATGTTAGTGGATGTAAAGCCGTTATATTTCTAGAAGGGAATGAAAGGGGATGTCACAAAATTTTTGGCAACTTGTTAAAAAAATAAAGGTAGCACTTTTTATACCAGAGAATTTATCTGGTGGAGCACTAGCGTTAGCTTGCAAATTTGTGTAGGAAGTGTTTAGATTACACGAAGTTCCTGAGAAGATTATCTCGGATAGATATGCACATGTGACAACAAGGTTTGGGTAAACTGTATTTTTAGTGCTAGGAACTAAACTTAATGTAAGTACAACTTATCATCCTAAGAACAAATGGTTAAACTAAGAGAGTTAACCAGATTTTGGAGGAATTGTTCGAATACATATATTGCATGGATCAACATTATAAGTGGGAAGAGTATCTACCATTGGTGGGATTTGTTTATAAAAATTCCTATCATTCTACTGTCAAGATGACTCCATTTGAAACATTTGACAGAAGAAGATGTCAAACTCCTATAAGCTGGGTAAGATAGAAGATAGGATTAGCATTAGTCCAGAAATGTTGTTAGAAATGGATGAACAGGTCATGCTGATTAGAAAAGATTAGCAGAAAACTAATAAGGAATAGAAAAGTTACGTTGATGCTAAGTGTATACTAAGATAAATCTTGATTAGAGAATAAAAGTTCTTTTGAGGGTCCAACCCCAGAAAATGCTTCATTAAGGAATGTATTCCAAACTAGCTCCTTGATATAAAGAGCTGTTCAAAATTCTCAAAGTTAACAATGCAATTGATTGCAGAATCATTCTGATAACAACTATTGCCAGGAGGTGCAAAGTTTTTAATGATTCAAATTTGATATATATATATATATATATTTATTAGATGATTATTACATTCTTAGAATGTTTTACAAGTACATAACCCAGGAATGGTTATGATCAAGCTTTTTAAATGCTTGAAGTTCGCAAGCTCTATTTGCATAATAGAGAGACTATGTAATACAATGTCCAATGGGATCAATATGAAGAAGATTTTGCTGCTTGGGAAGATTATTCTTAGATGAAGAAGAAGTTTCCCCAAGTTAATCTAAATTTTGAAAACTCTTGGGAGCAATGTGTTTTGTAATGTGATACTATTTATGTCTTGTTTATGTTCTGGATATACATGATACTTAAAAATCATTGGGAACGATGATTCACAAGGGGGGAAGTATGTCACACCCCATGCGTTTCTATCCATTTACTATTTACCTAGATTGGTCAATCTGTTTGAATATTGAATGATTATGAATCTCTGCATCAATGTGAAAAGTGAATTTTGAATTAAATATATTTGGAAAAGTGAATTATGCAATGTGATGGTTATTATTATGAAATGAATGAAGCATGTGATTATCTTGTGAATGACTAACTACTGTGATGGTGGTCTAAGTGGATACAGGAAGAGGTTGCTCCTCCGGAAAGGAGGGGAAGTATCACTCAGGAGAAGGACTTGGTTTGGTAAACATTGGAGAAAGCCTAAATTGAGCAAACACACACACCATTGTCCTATTGGTCTAGGTTAGGTTGAATCTCTGTGGGTAAAGGTAAGTGATCTATGTTGTGAATCTTGAATGCTTGTTTGGATGTTGAATGAAAAATGTGATTTAACCTGCATGTTGATTTAAGTCTTCTTTGATGAGTTTATGGTTCTATAGGAAAAGTCTTATTGTGGTTTGGTTATAACTCATGCAAGCCATGATATGTTCATACATATGAGTCGATACGAGCATGAGTGTACATAGGTAGATGTACCTATGCACACTCATGAGTGTATTTCTCACCGATATGAGGATATAGAATTGGACCATGTAGAGTTATTGTCACTTATGTGAATGTGAATTTTATGTCAATTATGTCTATGTAGATTTTATGTCAATAAATGATTTTATGAATGAAAAGTTGTATGTGTTTTTATATTGATGATATATATGTATACATATAGTATTTATTAAATTCATATATTATTATTAAGTAATTATTATGTTTGTGGTGTAATGAAATTATGTGAATTCTATTATCAATTTGATATACTCGAATAGAATATATATATATAGAGAGAGAGAGAGCATGCAGCCTATAGACAAGGAGAAACAACACATTAAGTGCTTGGAATAGAGGCACATGTTAATAGGTGTCTTGGAGGTTATATTTGTTATAAAGTCAAGCCTATGTTTAAGGCTATGCAAGCGCAAGAGTATGAGCACTATATTCATTTTTAAAAGAGTTTTAAAACAAACTCTTAAGCTATTTTGACTTTGTCTTTGGATGCATGCGGAAGTTGAAAATCAGTTATAACACATATATAGTAATGTGATACTATAATGTGTTTTATGTGATACTATAATGTTTTATGTGTAATGTGATACTATTTATGTGTTTTATGTGATACTATTTATGAGATTTATGTGTTTTGTAATGTGATACTATCTATTCCACACAAGTTTTCAGCCAAGAGCTTTCTTATTTTTCTATTGTAATTTTGAGTTAGTGATTGTGAGAGGAAGCATAGGAAGATTAGAGAGAGTTATTTTACTTGGAGGAGATTATTGAGAGATATTGCATTGAGAGTTTATAGTATTTGAGGTGAAGTCTAGTAAGCTAATTTTGGGATAGTTGATAACCAGATTGATCAATTGGATTAAGCGGTCAACAGGCATGAGAATTCTATTCTTCATTTACTTATCTTTTATCATGAAAGAATGATTGTTTAAATGTTTTGATTGGAATAGCATAGTATGCTTGCATTAGTGAATTGTATTATTTGCTTATGAAAAGGAAAAGAATCATGTAGATATGATTTCCTTATGAGTATTTTATATACACTCCATATTAAGGAGTGTATGCTATCAGCAGTATTACATATTAGGAATTGATGAACATGAATAGCTTGAGAAGTTATTAAATACTCTTATATACCTGATTAGGGAATTCTGATAATGATGTTTCTATACATAGGTAGTCTTTACTACATGTATAATGTGATATGTATCAATATCATAAAGTGACTTGAAACTGTGGCTTATTATGCTAGGAAACCTTAGGAATAATTTAAGGTTTAGCAATGCAACAATAAAGATAGTATGAAAGATATGATACGCTGAGATGTCATATTACTAATCTATACTTAATTAATTATTTGATCTTTACTTTTCCTTGGAATGGAACCCGAGGTTGATTAGCCTATTTGGTTGGGTTACTTAATTGATCTTTGATTGGAACACATAGGGTTGGATTAACCTACATATTGAAGATTATTAACTTTATCCAAGGGTTAGGATATATATATATATATATCAAGGTCGAGACTCACCTTTGTGATTAATTTGATCATTTGAGTTTGTGAATTATCTTTTGATTGGAACTATAGGTGGGATTACATATTAAGTCAAAGTTGTCTCTTGATTAGTTGCTTTATATTTTTATATGAAGTTATATCTTTATAACCATTTATTGATGAGATCACACTCTTGAATAGAGTCTTTGCAACTAGTATTACTTTGACATATGTGTCATAGTAAAACTTGGGAATAGGGTAACCTTAGGATTTGTTGATCCATGGAAGGGAATAACCTAGAATTGTTAGCAAGGTTATGCCTAGGATATGTTGATCCATAGATGGGAATAACCTTAGATGTCTTTGCAAATCAAGCTACAATGATGGGTGAGCATGTGACATCCATTCCGAGTTAGGGGTGATGAAACTTTGGCCAAAGTAATGTAAACAACCAATGTTTGCATTATCAATTCACTAAGATCCAGGTTTACATATTAGGAAGGGCAATCATGCTTGTAGGTTGGAGCCACAATGTATGACAATACTAGATATGTAGGACACAACATCAACTCAATTTAGGCTATTCTTTGAGGTTACCATACCAATCCCTTTGTCGAAGGGTAGGACCGTTTACCAATATGGTAAATGTGCGGGGGACCCTAGTTAGTCCATGGTTGGTGGAAAATCACTTCAGTGATGCTTCCCATCTTGTAGTTGGCGGATGATATTTTGAAGACAAACATCAGAATCATTTTGTATCTCTACTTTCAGTTAGCTCTTGGAAGCTTGTATGTAACTTTCTTTGGAAATCTGTAATGAGGAATATTCAGTTCCTTTAATGATGAAATGTAATTTGATTATGCAATGGGAGTTTGAAATATGTTTCAAATGTGCATCTTATCAAATGAATACAAGGAAAAAATTTATTGCTTTCACTATCAGTATCTTGATCTTTTTACTTTTGAGTTAATATTAGTAAATCTTAGTTGATAGAATAAGTGGCATGTTACATGGATTGCAAGATATTAAAGTTTCTATTTTTTGAAATTCCTAGAAAACTTTTGAAATTAGATTTGAGGCACTTAGGGGTCCCTAAATGCCCCTAAACTTTTTGTAACCAATGAATTAGGTTATAGCTTGATAGATCTCTTCATTAGCTTTCCAACACATCAAATGATATGTCAATCGGACACCTGAAACAAAAGTTATGGCCTCTGAAAGTTGGACCTCCTATTTTGGGAAATGTGAAAACGTGTTGGACACTTAAAAGAGTTGTAAAGGGGAAAGTTACACATGTTGGTGTGTGATTTGGCACATCACAAGGCATCTTTGATTGGAGATAATTTGGGCACCACTTTTGGGTGGTTTTGGCTCATGGTTTTGTACTTACCATTGACTGTTTACTATATTGTATCTCCTATATATCAGGAGCTTGAGATGGAGGTTGTGTGTAAGAGTCTTATAGATGTTGAGTTGCCTCCAGATCTCTATTTGGTTATACTCCTATGAAATATTTCTTTGCAAGTATATTGTAATCTTCTTGATTCCAAAATAATATATTTGGCGGCTTTGGAGTGTGGAGTTTTTCTCTCGAAAGGGCTTCCCCATGTAATTATTGCATTGTGGTATGATTGCTATTTGTGTTTACTTCTGTAACTGTTGTAAAGATCTGAAATGTTATGCATATCCCTCACCTCAAGATTAGTGTAGGAAGTTGTTTTGCTACCTTAGCTTCCTTACATTACTCACATACACATATCTCTCTTTAGGTTTATTCACCTCTAAGATGGGAAGCAGTCCTTTTAGATGCAAATCCAACCTTGTGAGAAAAGCCAAACAATTTATCTCACCATGTGGATCTCTAGGATGTATGCTACAAACTTGAGATGAACCAAAATGTGACAATGTTTGTGAAGGCGATTGTTCTCCTTTTTTCTTGTCTAATACCTCTTGAAAAAGTGGGATGCCCACTTGAAAATTCTCCTCATGATATGATTTTCAATGAAGTGTGGATGTTGGAGGAGCATTAGAAACACTTGCTGAACATGTATAAACTTCTACTCTTAGTAATTTCTCACTAGAATAGTCCACAAAGAAGGTTGGATGGATTGGAAAACCATCATTTCTTACACCATTTTGATCATTGTTGCATGTCACATCATTAGTTCTTTCAACCAAGTAATTATGAGAGCTTGCTTGATGATTTTCACCTTGTGATTTACTTTATTTGCAGGCTGCCATGACTGATCAACATTGTTTCCATTTGATAAATCACCCAAACTTGATGAATATACATCTACATGTGAACTAAAACTTGATGGCACAACCATGGGAACATTAGTAGAGGAAGTATTGCATGAATTTATAATTGAATTATGACCATTTGAACCACAAAACTGATCTTGCAAGTGGTTGACCTAATTTGCAACATGAGATTATTGGTGATTTTGAGGAGTGTGACTATCATGGCTAGCTTTATCATGTGTTTGTAGCTGATTAGGACCATCATGTGAGATGATATAGGGCTGCTTCCTTTCACAAAATTGAAACAATTGCATGTTATAACTAATATGCTCATCATTTAAGTAATTTATAATGTCATATCCTTTGTGAGCCAAATCAAGGGCTTTGTCAAATAAATCATTCAAAGTCATTACCCCATTTGACCAACCAATAATCAACTTTCTAAACATCATATCAGGACCCCAAGATAATGCTCTTTCAAAACCCCATGATTGAAAAATGGATCCACACCTTTAACCCTTTGATACATCATGATAAATATATGGTTAAACTACAAAACACTCTCAGAACATTGTTGCCTTTTTCCTACTGCAAATTGAAGCAATGGATGTTGCAAGATGATATGTAGATCAAATTGTAACAAAAAAATGCTCTCAAATTGAACCCATGACCATATGGAATTAGGTGGAAGATTTTCATACCATTGTGAAGCTGGACCTTGAAGTGTGTGGACAAGTAGAAGGCACTTAACATTTTGTTGCCAAATCTGAAGTTTAAACATCAATTCCTTATAAACCTCAACATGTTATGAAGCTCTTTATCCACTATGTGGAGAAAATAAAGGAAACTTACTATATGCATGACTAGGAACCTCATATTGATCCCCAAGTATGCACAAAGGGCTATCCATTTGAGCCAAATCTCCCCAAGATCTAACTCATCTCAAAATATGCAATAAACCAATGAAATTGAAAAGATTATACCAAAATTACCATCCATGCCCTCATTCTAGTGCCAATCTATTTATGGGTGTTTTTTCACATAACTTAGATAAAAATATTAAGTATCTTATCTCTCCTGAAAGGAATCAAATCCTGACAAATCAGAAAATGACTACCCCAAGGTATCTCCCAACTAGATCTTAGCCTTGTGAGATAACTCAGTGTTTGATATCTCTTGTTGTTCCAATCAAGGGGCCTTACATAAATCTATACAAACTTTCAACACACAAGGTTAAAATGCACATAAACCAACTAGTTTTCAAATTTAGCAATGCACAAACAAACTGATCTAAACATATATCTCCATAAAATGTATCATTTCAGCCTATAACCAACAATGTGTCAACTTGCATTCATGAAATATCAACCATACAACAACAATATGCAAGTTTGAAAGTCCTATTCTAATCCTAAACTAACTAGATTTGATAAAAAAAAAAGGTGCAAAAGCAAGGGCAAGATAGGGAAAGGTTAGAGAGAAAAGTAACTAAAACTTAAACCCTTTCAAACATTTCATCCTCAACCATGGAGAGACAAGTTTGCAAACATATTAACCATCGTTGATTTGATCATGAAAAGCCAACAATCAAGTTTCAAGGAGGTGCAATCTTCAATGGTGAATTTATGTGTGTTCAAGCTAACCACATAAAGTAATTTGTAATCAACAAACCACCAGTGGTATAAACACTTTGCAAACTGATCAAATATCCATGAATCTTCAACTGAAAATGAAATAACAACTCAACTTGGTGTTTATAAATCATGAAACAAACTTGTATGATGACAAGTTCCACAAATCTCAACAATTTCTATTCACTATCTTGACTAGAAACCATAAATTAAACTTGTATTAAGATCAAAAGATTCACAAATATCAACAATTTATAAACTTGGTGTGGAGAAAACCACGAGAATATCATAAAAGTTCAGAAAATACTATGTATTTGCTTTCATATCCAAAGTACAAATGCTTTCAAGTATGTCTCCAATGACTTTTCCCAAAAACACCAACAAGAACCAACTAGTTCTCAACCAATTCTAGCAAATTATAATTCGTTACAATGAGTTTCAACTATATACTTATATAAATCAGCTTGACAATACTAAGTTTTCATCCTTACATCCAATGGCTATGATTAATTTGATCCAATGACTTAAATTTGTTGCTCTAACACAAAGTCAATTTTGGAGGCAAGTATAATTGCCAAGATACTCCACTCATCTCCATGTAGCTTCCTCAACAAGCTTCCCTTAGTATCAAAAAGTAACTTCTTTTGTCCTCACATTTACCTTTTGTTACTAAGTTTTCTAATTTTGACAAAAAGTAATTTTTTGGAAGCTTAAAATATTTAATTTTTGATACTACATCTCCAATGCATTTAATTCTTGCAACTACATCTCCAACAACTTGTTGTAGTGTGACAAATATCCATAAGAAGAACATGTGCAGGTATAGGAAGTTATTTTATCTATCATGTGCAGCTATATGTATCCTTTTTCTATGTGCAAGTAAGAATATTCAATCATAGGTGACCAATTTCATCATAAAAAATGCATTTCCAACCCTTGTTCTTCATGTTTCCACCAATTTTCAACCACAAATATTCATATCAGACCTAGAACAGCAAGCTGGGCTCTCATGGAAGAATGTATAAATCATGTGCTTGGCTTCAAGCTAGGTATAATGTGGTACAATTAATCCTCCATTAGCTGCATGGCTTTGTTTTCTTCGTTTCCCATCATTTCTAGTTCTAATTTTGCATGAATAGTAGTGATATAGGTCTAATTTTTGTGTTTCTCCATGGCTGGAATAGTAGGGTGCTTCTAGATCTTCATGTTTCCAAGATGTCTCCAGCTGATCTCCACTTGTTTCCAGCATCCTAGACCTGAAAACAACAATTCCCAGTATCAAATTCCTTATAAGTAAATCATTTCTAATTAAAACATGTCAAAACATATCTATTTCCTATCATAGATCAATCATATGCAAGTTGGCAATTCTATTTGTAATATTGTCAAACTTGTTGCCATGGGCAACTTCACAAATTTGTTGTTTCATCTTGTCCTCATTCATGGATCTCCATCATTATCTTTATCTCCTCATCATCCTCATATTTGTGTTAAATATTTGTAGCAAAATTTCACTTTTTATTTTTAAAAAGTCTTCTCAAAAGTTCAAGTATCATTTATGAAAGGTGGTGACACGTTTTCCAAGGCAATTTGTCTTCATCTCACATATCTTCTCAAACAAGTCTCATCTCTTCACCGGAAAAAGTGTTTTTATGAACTTTTTGATTAAAATAGTGAATTTTGCGAACCAGAGCTAGTTGGACCAGTCGAATACATTGACCCAGTTGGTTCATCAGTAGATCTAGCACCAGTAGGCAAGTCTTTACCCATCAGAATCTTACCTAGAAGCATACCTAGCAGCAGCATAAGTAGCTTCGGCATAGGTTGGTTTACCTAGTCTATGAGCTTGACCCAGTTGCTTATCTAGTAGTTTACCAGCAACACCAGCATACCTTCCAGTAGATTCTGTTGGTTCTGTCAATGATGCACCACTAGTAGTTCAAGATCCAGTACCAGCACCACCAGTATAAGTTTATCCAGTAGCATAAGCATAACCAGGTGCATACCTAGCAGCATATCTATAAGTTGATGTGGTTGATCCAGTAGTTCAAGATCTAGTACCAGCACCACCAGTATAAGTTTATCCAGCAGCATAAGCATAACCAGATGCATTCCTAGCAGCATATCTATAAGTTGATGCCCTCATTAGAGTCGCACAAGAGAGGGGTAAATCAAAAGATTTGATGCCCTTAGTAGAGAGAGAGAGGGGCAAGTCAAAAGATTTCAAATCTAATCATACGCATGCAAGCCACCCGGTTAGGACAGTAACAACCGAACGTGGAAACGAAGGATGAAGGAAGCAAGCAGGGAAAGATGCACACCAAGCATTGATCCATGCAGGGAAGCACCGAAGCAAGGAATCCAACAAGGATGATCAAAGGATGGAGGGAAGCAGGGAATGAAGGAAACGAAGAACGAGGGACTGATAAGATTTGATAAGATTTTGACAATACATAGGCAGCAGGGAAAAATGCCCTCCAATGCCCTCCCACAAAATGCCCTCCAACAATCCAAAATGCCCTCCAACCAACCCTCCAACCTTTAAGGTCCTCCCAACATCCAACAACTGGAAGGAAGGTAAAAATGCCCTCCAACAATCCAAAATGCCCTCTAACCAACCCTCCAACCTTTAAGTTCCTCCCAACATCCAACAACTGGAAGGAAGGTCCGGATCCATTACAATCACTACCACCCACCACCCACAAAATGCCCTCCACCCACCAATACCCACAACCAACAGACAACATCCCCGCCCCACAACCAACAGAAACCATGCCCCAACCAACCTTACACCGGGAGGAACCCCACACCACCTTTATCCATTAGACCCCCAACGCACCAACCCACCTACTTTCAGTTGGACCCCCAACGCACCAAACCACCTACTTGATATTTTACCCCCAACCACACTGAAAAGATTTTTTTACCAATTCGTACCAATAAGATTACCAATTTGTACTGATAAGATCTACATAAAATGACCTGGTGGACCTACCTTAACACCACCTACACTTACACCTACACTTGCACCTACACTTGCACCTACATAACTCTTTCTATTTAAGCAACTCATAACTCACTAACTCTGATATCTACAGCTAACTACTATATTTAGCGCCAGATAAGTTGCTACCTTTAATATTGTTTTGTTGACTGAACAGCCTCCCCGGTAGGGCGGCCCCCCCACTCATGTTATGTATAGATCAATGGGTACCTTCATTTTCAAAAATGAAGTTTGGGTTCGAGTCCCAATCGATCAAAGGCATAGAGTGCCCTTTTTTATATAGTTGACTCTCCTCGGGAGATAGTTCTATGCCAGCCTCTCTAATTAGAAGCCCATCCCGTTGGGATAGTATTATTGGATGGGCCAGGTATCGGTTCTCACTTAGAGCAATCCCTGCTATACTCAGACTGAGAAGGTAAACGAGAAGGTCGTTAGGAAGGGAGCCCTTCAAATAGTAGGGCCGATGATGGGGAAAGTTGTAAATAAAATGCCCAAAACCAGAATGAAATAAACCGGAATGAACGATGACTCTATGAACCTAGCCATGTTAGATTACCCATCAAAAAGCTACCTAGCCATGTTAGATTTCCCATAAAAAAGCTACGTACCTGCTCGTATTTACCTTCCTTAATGGTGGGTATTAAGTTCAAGTCATCGAGGTGGTTAGGCCCGTTTTAAAGGTGTGAAATACTATTTTTCGCAGCCGTAGCCTTATGCGCTCATTGTTGACAATATGTCTCAGTATTGCAGCTGCTTGACTGGATCACATATAAGTAAGTCAATTTCATTCCAGCGACGGCGACCAACCCTGGAACACCATGACTTGATCCATCCATCAATCCCAGAATGAGTAGAGCCATAAATCAAGCGAGATGGAGCCGGGTACATCCCTCAACTAATTGACGATGCTAACAATCAAGAGGACGGGTGGATAGCCTGAGAATTACTGTAAAGAGTAAAACTTAACGTAGGGGAAGGAGGAGCATGCCTTGATCCATGCCTGAAGTGAACGGGAGCCATGAAATACCCATCGATAGAGGATGCCCTGATAGGGATAATCCTCAGTGAGGATGCCAATAGTGCCCATAAGCTGTAAAAGGGTTGAGGATGCTGACAGTGCCCTCAAGGAGGGTGCCAGGGCTGATCTCATGAGAGGAAGCCAACAATGTGCTCAAGATCCCCCACTGAAAAAGGAATGAGGATGCTGACAGTGGCCTCCACTGATTAACAACTAGAATTTCCCACCCACCGCACAGTTCCAGAAGGTGTTACCATCCTCAACTAGCTAAACAAATGCTATACAGAAGCTTTCACTCAGCCTGAACATGGGTGAATGGATGGTAGAAGCCAATCTAAAGACTATTTCTCATGCTATTGGTTCAGTAACTATAGTTCACCCACGGTCGGTAAGGAGTATAACCTGATGCTCTTCTCTCCAATCATTACCGGTTGATCGAGAGTCAGGGGTGAAGGCTGGGCAGTTTTGGATAGGGCTCTCTCAGCTATTGATCCCTTCCGTGCCACCAGTGGAGTGAAGGATGGACTACAGCCAGCCAAGAGAAAAAATAGTTAGGCCAGCCCAGAGGCAGGGAGACTAGTTCATTACTGCTTGCCCATCTCCATCGGTTGTTTGATCTTAGCCACCCATAGAAGAAAGAAAGCTCCGGAGTTCAAGAAACCATCGGGAAGGAGTTCAACCGGTTACTCGGAACACTTATCTAAATAGAGTGAAGATCTGGGGTTTTCCTCGATAGTCCTTCATTGGATTGTTGTTTCTAATGGATGGATATAGTTGGATGGATAGAGAGCTCACGTTGCACCCCCAACAATTGTTCTTGTCCCACCAGTTGAATGAAGCTGGAAGCTGGATAGTTTCTAGTTGAACCCCGGTAGTTGAGTTGATTAGTTGAACCGTGGGTGAGGGAATAATGCTTTCTCGGATATCTAGATGTTGTCTACTAGCTCTCGACTACTGGAAGTAGCTTTCTTAATAGAACTGGTTACCTGGCAATGAGAAGTTTCCATCCTGAACCCCAATAATAGAATAGTAGGGGGGATTATCCATCCTTCACCCCCAGCGTGGAAGGAGTAACATGAACAGGGCGGGGGTGTAGAAGGAACCCTGGGAACTACTCCATCCGGTGGCACCCCCGGTCAAGATGGGAAGAGAAGTTGCCACCCAAGGAAAACTATAATCTGAATGGAGATTACGGGTTCAGAAGTTCTCGATGGGAGGGAAGGTAGCTCGAGTAACTAATCCAGCCCCCCACTAGCTATTCTAGTTCAGCAGTTCAGTAATTGAATTCCATCTACTGGTCTTACCATCCCAAGCTCCTATGTCCTATCATGTTGGCTGCCGAAAGGAAGCTAAACAAATGCTATAGCCTAGAAGGAGTAGATTTGTTATCCCCCCGGTGGAATCTATCTGCCTTCACCTTTGGTTAGTTCCTGCATTGATTACAGGATGGAAGTTCAAGATGGATGGCTGGATGGATGGTTAATCCCAACAAGTTGACAACCGAAAGGAAGGTCGCACCAAACGAAGAAGACTAATTTCTACACCGTTGAGGATGGGAGGCCCATATCCATCCCTCACCCCCTGGCCTTCCCTTCCCTCAGGTTCAGAGGAGTCCCTTCCGCCCATCCATCTGGAAGTTCTTGTTTGGCTGCTTCATTCACCCTCATATAGCTCACCCCCGGCCTCGATTGATTGTTTGGCTATCCTAACTAGTCATAGAATATTTTCGAGGTTGGTTCTCGCAACATCAGCATAATCAACCCAGCCCGCCCTAGTTGAATTGAATGTAGTTGAAAGGGAGGTAGTTATAGTTGCTAGTCATTGCCGGTTGAGCAACTATATGTTACTGGACTACCGAGGGAGCATTCCAGGGGGTGGGTGTAAAGGGTGGCAATGAAGCTGGGGGTGAGGGAAGGACTCCCAGCTAGACAATACTAGATAGGCCAGCCATAACTACATCTATCCAGCCATAAACAACTACATCGGTGAATGAAGGACTTCCTGCCAACCAAACAATAAAGCCAGATGGAGAGTAGGTAGTTGGGCTAGTTAACTACTATCCTGGGGGTTCAGGCCCTAAGAGAACTTGATATCCCTCGGACCAACGAGGAGAGCGAACTAGATATGGGGAAGTTTTAACCTTTCTCCAGAAAATGGAGCTACCGATGGGCACAGCTATTTGTTTTCACCCACGGTTAAGAAAGACTATCCCTGGGGCGTAGGTTCCATATCTAGAGAGGGGTCCCCGCTCTATCCTTCACTCAACCGAACTAGCTTCTTTCTCTACCTACGTGATAGCCTATAGTTGCCCCCCACCCGTTATCGCATTGTTGGCCCGAATAGCCTCCCTTGTTCATTAAGTTCCATCCGGAGAGAAGTGAACAAATTGATTGCCCAGTACTTCCTCCAACTCCATAGCTTCACCTCCGGTTGCTCCATCCTCACCCACGGTTAAGGGCTCCATCGGTAGAGAAGGATAGTAGTTGAGTTCAGAAGGAGAATAACAATCACCCAAAAGTGGAGTTTCTCCAAGAAAGAGAAGTGCCCGCGTAAGTTTCCACTGTCCATCGGGGCTACCCTCCCTTTACACACCCGGTTAGGGAGCTTCTATTTTGTTTGGCCCACCAGCAAAGCAAAATCTATTTTGTTGGGATGCTCCTTCACTCAACCAGGGCTATAGTTCCCTCCCACCTGGTCAACAGCCAGAAAGCATGCTCAGGTAGGCTCGAAAGCTCAGGTAGGCGGGACTGACTCCTTATTCTAGCAGGTTGATGCCATTAAGAGTTGTTAATTCTCCTTGTTAGGCTAGGGCAACTATAGGTAGGACGGCTCCATCGGATGGGAGTTGCCATCCCGTGTAGGAGGCAGGAGTAGCTCCAACTAGAATAGCTCAATTCCGTATAGCTAGTCGATGCCTGAGGGTGTTAACTAATAAATCTACTTCTGATCTTGTCTCCCACCGTGCAGGGGTGAAGGCGGATAGATGTTAGCGAATGTTAGGCCAATCCAACTTCTCTTCGCGAGGACTTCCTTCCCTTCCTAGATTGAAATCAGGGGTGTGGGGAGACGGCTAGAACTGCCTCCCTCGTTGAGTTTTGTTTGCAGGGCTAGAACTCCCTGATGATCATTAACGAGGGAGTATGAATTAATGAGGAGCTAGGAAGGGAGCACCAACTATAGCATGTTACGTAGATAGTCAACACCAGATTATATACATGATAGCCGCCCAACTATTACCTCCCACCCACCCCATATGACTCTCCTAAACGACAGTGAAGGCATGTGTGTGGGGATGGGTGGGGGGCTCAAATTCGGGGTTGGGTGGGACCCCCCACTATAGCCACCCACCCACCCCGGCCTGGGTGGGAGATAGTCGAGAGGTTTCTCCAATTATGTTGTTGATTCCAACTAGAATTAGAAGGGGAACGGGTGAGAGGGACTATAGTTGGTGGGTGGGAGGCTAGAAATTTGGTTGGGTGGGAAACTATAGTTCGGTTGATGCCATTAAGTGGGGGGTTCTATTCCCTAGCTCGCTCGGATAGTTAGACTAATGTTAGCAGGCCCTTGAGAAACTATTAGGTAGGAAAACTGGCCAATCCAACTCGTGGACTACCGAGGCTTGAACTATTCTACTTCTGGTTGAACATCAGGACATCAGGACATCCTGTTCAGAGGTGAAATCTCGCAAAATTGAAAGTCATGATTTTGAAATTTGGATTTAACTTTCTAAAACTCTTTTAAACATTCCAAAATCTTTGCTTGATTCATAAATTTAAATTATCAACCACCTTTTGCATGCAAACAAGACTTTGGGGGTTTTACAGGGGATTAGGATATCATGTTCGGGGATGAAATCCCACAAAATAATGAAGATAAAATTTTGAAATTCAGATTTCACTTCCAAAACACTTTGAAACCCTCAAATTTAAATTGTTAACAATTTTTTTTATGTAAAGAAGACTTGAGGTGTTCTACAGGGGGTCAAGATATCATGACATTAGGATATCCTGTTCGGAGGTGAAATTCTGCAAAATAATGAAGATGAAATTTTGAAGTTTAGATTTCACTTCCAAAACACTTTGAAACTCCCCAAATTAGTTTCTTGACCCTCAAATTCAAATTGTTAACAATTTTTCCATGCAAAGAAGACTTGAGGAGTTTGACCAGGATATCAGAACATTAGGATGTCCTGTGTGGGGGTGAAATCTAGTAAAATAATGAAGTTGAAATTTTGAAATTCGGATTTCACTTCCAAAACACTTAAAAACTCCTCGAATTATTTTCTTGAACATCAAATTGAAATTGTTAACAATTATCAAGCTTAAAAAACTTACTTTATCTTTGAAAAACCCTTCTTGAGACTTTGTTTAATAAACAAGAAAAAACACTTAGCCACCTTAACACCATGAGATATAACCTTGAAAACACACTCTATGAAAATGGGAAGAGATGCAATAGAGAAGCTAAGGTCCCCAAATCTCATCTAGTCAAATTAAAAAAGGATGAATCAATCAATCAAACTCACTCCCTAGGACATATTAGGAAAAATAAATGAGTCTAAACCATGCCACCTAGTCAAGACTATTCATGACCAAGTCAAATTGATCAACTATGACCAAAACTAACAAGAATAGCTAAAAACCAAGGAGTGGAAACATACTCAAATGTTCAATTCAAAATAGGGGGTCCCCATTTTTTTATTTAAAGGATGGGGCATGTGTGGATGATCCCGCATACTTTGTCACACTTTTTTGCCAAAATAGGACATTGAAATCAGCATTTTTAACCAAATTTTCACTTTCTGACACCTATAGCAATTGAACCGTTAAGAATTTTAGGGTGAAAGTTCAAAGTCGTGTCACACTTTTATAAAGGAAATGGCCAACACTAATCTAAATTTTTAACTTAAATCACTACAAAGTGACATATATGTTTTGAATTTTAAAATGATGTAAACTAATAAAATGTAGATTTTTTAGTGTATTTTATGTTTGTATTTTAAAAAAAAATTAAAAAATTATTTAAATTTAGTATTTTATCAAATTGACACTATAATTTAGTTGTTGACAAAATGCTGAAAAATAAGGTTGAATGGGATGTCATGCTTTATATAGTAAATTATATTTTTTTCTTCTATTTTTTTGTTTATTCATAACTTGAAACTTTAGTGCATGGATTATTTTTCCCCCTATTTTAATAAATATATATTTTTAGATAAATCTTGGAAGTTGCATGTAATGAAAACATAACTGTTTCGATGGGACGCCAATTTTTGCCTTAACTATTCATCCAAAATAGGAAAAAAATATACCGTCTCGACATGGAATCTCTACTCTAGTGTATCATACTTTTTTCAAATATTTTGATGAACTTTACTATTTTTCCTTGAGAGGAAAATCAACATCATATTTGGGTGTTGATGACCTACTTTTTTATTATTATAAAATCCTAGTTAAGGGACCAGAGGCATGTTAAAAAAAGGACACAACCTAGTAGTCTTTCATAATACCATAAATCATTAACCCCCACAAACTGTGCATCTACAAACAGACCAACCAAGCAACAGAGAAGACACCCCCTAACAAAATCATAGAAAGGGGAAAATTACATTGGCCCCTCTAAGTAGTCAATATCATTACATGTCATATAAAAAAAAACATAAACCCTAATAGAACTACTTATCTCCTTCACCAAACAGCTCTACACTATCACAGGTGTTGTCACATGCATAGGAATAAGCAAGTCGATCTCGTTCCAAGATCAGGACACCAAGTTTTTCTACAATCCATCCACTAGTTTTCTGGTCTCAACTACCCCTAACAAAACATCATGCAAATGGCCTAACATCACCTCCTAGTTCTCCTCATCCTACTTTATAGATTCAATCATATCTTCATGAGTTAATACAGAGGACATTGCAATGGACAACATCATTTCAACCATGAGTGACTACGCTGCTCCAAACATGTTCCATCTCCCCCTTGTGTTGTTGGGATCTGGCAAAAGATTGGCCATTGCCTCCCTCACATTGACGTCCTCCTTCCCATCTACTTAGCAATTTTAAGGAGCCTGCCCAACCATTCTCTCAAAATTGGATTCTTTATCTCTCCTTCAAGATTGTTGACGAATCCCGCCATAGCCTTCTTTTCGGAGAGCTTCTTCAGCCTCTTCCTAGTGGCATACTTCCTCTTCATCCTACCACCCACCATTGCACTACTCACCTTCCTCCTAGATTGCCTCCGCGACGTCTCAATCGCCACCTTCTTGCCTTTATCAACTTTCTTCACAACATTACCCCCACATGCACCTTCCAGACCACCTTTAACTCCGTCGGAAGCCATGAGATGACAAGGAAACATGAGAAAGAGGAAGGAGAAATGACACTGAAGCCAAAGGAATGCATTCCATCAAATGTAAGAACTCTGCCAAACTACCACACGCCACCTCTAGCAATGATGACCAGCCTGCCAAACATCCTCTCCGCCAGCTATCTCACACTTCTATATCTCGGGAATCATCAATAAAATAAACTACCTAATATACTAGCCCATTATCAAGCATTGGTAAACTACTTTTAGTAAAAAATAAAAAATAAAATATAAACACTAATTGAAATGTTCATAAAAAATATTTTTACAAAGTAGACTTATAGATCTACAAAAGGGTATTTTTAGATTCTTTTAAAATGATTATTTGCATAAGTAGGAGTTGTTAGAACATCATTTTTTTCAAATAATTTCATTTTTTTGGTAAATTATCCCCAAAGTGATGCTACATATGTTTTTGGTGGATGGTTCCAATTGGAAAAATTGTGTCCTAGATCTAATTTATCTAGAATGAATCTAGATAGAACATATGTTTCACCAAAATTGACATTTAGTTGGAAATACTTAAATTCATTTATGGTGATAGGTTGGCCAAAAGTGTGAGACAACTTTGAACTTTTGCCCTTGAAGATGATATGAACTAGTGATTTTTTAGATTTTGTGTGTAGATTCTAAATGTATTTTTTTTAATTTTAAGAAATAATTTGTGAATTTTTTACGTAACTTTTAATAACTTATTTTTTATAATTAACATCATTTTTTAAAAGTGACGTTTATACCATACATCATAACTTTTTTATAGAAAGGATCAAATTATAAAATTTTAAACATAGATTTGTAACACCAATATCTAGTGCGTAGATATTTTTTCATAATTTTTTGTTACATATTTTTTTTTATTAATTTCTGAAGTGAGATTAATTATAATTCAGACATAGGTTTATACCATACAACATAACATTTTCTGTATCTATCCAAATTAATTTTTTTTTTGTTGAAACAAGAACGTCAATACCTAGTGTGCATATATTTTTCATAAGTTTTATTCTCTATTTTTTTAATTTTTCCACGTGTTTGGAATAAAGACCTTGATGTTCAATGAAAACCTATGTTCACTAGAAAATAGAAAATAAATATAATAATCAAATGAAATATATTCAAAATCATACTTTTTGGAAAGCTTATACTAAGGGCTACACACTTACAAAATACAATTTCTAAGTAACTTCATTTGATCCCCCAAAAGGTGAAGCAAAATTGGTTTCTTGTTAGCATTTTGATAAGTGCAAAGGAGACTCCATTGCGGTTTTGATTTAAGATTAGGGGGTTCTTTCCAAGGGGGTTTTATCTAACCCCATTCAATTAAACCCCTTTAGATGGAACCCCTCAAGGCTTAAATCATTAATTTTTCTAAAAAATATGTGATTTCAAACAAAAATTAGAATGTCCCAAGTTTGGGACTCAGTATTATGGGATCACTCGTGTGTAAGGCACAACAAATCTCTATATATCTATGATTGAGATCACAACTAAAGAGGAAGAGGCAAGTGATGAAGAAAAGGAAGAAACAAATCCCACATGGGAGTTAAGTGAACTATTGCAAACCCTCCCAAAACCTAGCAACTTTTGGACTCTTCACTTTGACAAAGCTAGGTGCAAAACAAGATCGAGAACAAGAGTAGTCCTAACCTTCTTAGAGGGAAAGATCCTCCCTTTTTATTTTCAAATCAATTTATTCTACACTAACAACATAATAGTGTATGAATCCCTCTCTCTAATAATCATGTTGGCCATGAAATTAAGAGTTTAAAATTCCTTGATCTTTGGGGACTCCTAGCTCATGATCAATCACATCTGGGAGAATTATGAAATCAAATCAAAGTTCCTACACTCATACAAAGATGCAATCCAAAAATTAAGAGAGCACTTCAACTACTTCACAATGCAATAAATTCTATAGGAATAAAGTCAAATGGCTAACTCTATGGCAACCTCAACTACAATATTGTCCCCCCACACACAACGACAAAATTTAGAATGTGTGGTCATAATTTGCGGAGGACCATTAATCAAAAGTGGAGACCTACCAAGTATTTTGAACTATGTTGAAAACAAGATGAAACCTATTTATAAAGGATTACATAAAAATGATGAATCCATAATAGAATATATTCACACTTAAGATGGTCCCCCATGATTTCATCACAATAGATGTTATATGCTCTTACCTCATCTAGATGACTACTTCGAGGGTGAGTTAAACATTCTCCAAGTTGGAAAAAATGTGAAACTACCTATCACACCTTAGAAATTTGAAGAGGGTCATCCTTCCTTAGTAGGGGATACCATAGACCTCAACATAGGCACACCAAAAAAACAAAAATAAAATAAAATTAGGTGCTCAACTAACAAGTGAGTATGTCGATGATTATGCAAAACTTCTTATTGAATTTTTGGACATATTTGCATGGACATATAAAGATATGCCTAGATTAGACCTAGATGCAATCATGCATAATTTGGTTACCAGACTTAAGGCGAATAAGTTGAAACAAATTAAACCCAAAGTCACTGTAATGGTGAAAGATGAGCTAACAAAGCTCCTAGACATAGGGTTTATGACTTGCTAATAGACTATGCAGATTGGATATCCAATATAGTCCTAGTTCTCAAAAAGAATGGAAAGGTTAGAATATGCATTAATTTTAGGGACATCAACAAAGCATGTCCGAAGGATGATTTTCTCCTTCCATTAATAGATCAGATTGTGGACTATATCATTAAATATGAGATATAATTATCCCTCATAGATGAATTCTCTAGTTACAATCAAATCTGCATTATAGAAACTGATCAAAGAAAAATAACATTCACTACTCCTTGGGGGACCTTTTTCTATGTTGTAATGCCCTTTGGCCTGTAAAATGTTGGCGCCACCTATCAAAGAGCAATGACTCACATATTTTGTGACCTTATCCACAAAATGGTAGAATCTTACATAGATGATTTTCTTGTAAAATCAAGGAAAATATCTAATCACATAGAAGATTTACAAGTGATTTTCCATAGATTATGTGAATAGAAAGTCAAATCGAATCTTGAAAAGTGTGTCTTTGGGGTCACAGCTAGAAAATTATAGGGTTTCATTATCTCATGCCACTGAATAGAGGTTGATCTAGCTAGAGTGAAATTTGTGTTGGATGCAACCCATCTGACCAATGAATCCATAGTCAAAACCTTCTTAGGGCAACTAGGGGCAATATGGTATTTTATAACAGATCTTACTATCAAGATACATCCAATCAATGAATTGCTAAAAAATGAAATCCAAATAACTTGCATAGACAATTTTTAGAATGCTTTTGACCAAGTAAGAAGTTTCTCCTCACCCCCCTACCCTTATGCCACCCAAACAAGATCATCCATCCATTTATGTTGAAATTAGTATTACATCAGAATAAATAAATGTTAGGTTAGTTAATAGTTATAAATAAAATAATAGTCAGTTTTGGGAAGTTTATTTCCCATAGGGGAGTTTAATTAGTTTTATATGGGAAAATAAAGGCTTTAAAAAGCCATATTGTATCAATGTAAATCAACTGACTAAATGTGAGAATGCCCAAAGAAATAAATAGATCATTTTCATTATTGGCAGCAATCATGTTGTAATCTGTATATGTAATTTGCTCACCGTTTCAACATGGTATGAGAGTGAATTGATCAAGTGCCTATGAATTAAGAGTGTGAGATGAAACACTTTCATGCTATGCAGAGGAGCCATCTCAATTATTGGTTCAAACATAGAATCCCCAAGGTTTTTGAAGGAAGGTGTTTGAATATTTTGTTTGTTTAGAAGCCATTTGAAAGGTGTAAGATTGGATCTAAATTATTACAGATTTCTACTTACTGCATATGAAGAAGAAATTACATGAGAATTATATCTTGTGTGTGGGAAATAAATGAATAAAACCAATGCATAGGAGAAACAAATCAACATGTGGAAAAAGTGGAAGAGTCCACTCATGGAAGTTGTGTAGATCCTTATAGTCATTACAAAAATTTGCTATTTGAAAATCTTAGGCCATGAAATATCAAATGTCTAAAAAATCAAACTTATAGAGGTAGTGAGTGAAGGAGAAAGGATAAATCTTGTCATTTGTAGAACGTGCATGGAGAAGCAGTTTACTAGCATGTGAATGTTGCAAATAAGCCATTTGAAGGCATTGTTTTCTAGTTTGGATAAGTGTGGAAGCATGACATAGTCCCAAGTGTTGGAAATTCAATATAAAAATCCATGATATTAAACCCTAAATTGAATGTGTTATGGTAAAAGGTGCATTTTTTAAATCCACTTTTCTAAAGTTTTAGGAGACATAAGGATTTAAAAAATCAAAACTTAAGGAATATTTAAGGGATTTATGATTTTTATGGGGAGAGGATCGTAGGTTTAAAGGAGGAGACTTGTTGGCAAGAGACACTGTGTGGCTTCATAAGTGTTGTCATTGATGACAACAAAGTCTATCCCACACATCCGCAGTACATAGTATGCCTATACTGGAAGACAGATTAACGATTGTTTTGGTCTGGTGAACAAGAATAGAGTATGTAACAAGGTCCGATAATCAAGTCCAGATCTCTCAGATAGTGTAACTCAGTAAGTTGTGGAATTGGACAAGTCAAGAGGGGTATCATAACTATTGTATTCTAGAGATTTAGCCTCCGGTGATAAAGAAAGAAAAAGATATGAACATCTGAGTGCTGGGTTCTAGTCAAGCAGAGCAGACAGAGGAAGAACTGACCGACAAAGCATCAGACTTCAATCTGGATGTGTAAAAGGTGTTGATCAAGCAATCTATGATATTATACATTGTTAGCTGACGTGATTAATGACTTCTATGCCTATGTTTTGATGCGCATCACTAATCAAGCATGGATTCAACTGACAGATTAGTAACTTGCAAATATCGTAGGTGTTCTTGTTGCTGACTAAGAAGTTGTTGGAAATCCTTGATGCAGATATATAAACCCAATGGATTCAAGCCTATAAGTGTGTGATAATGATAGTATGTATGGTTAAGTGCGAAGAAAAGCAGAGATAAGTGCGAAGGTAGTAATTCAAGCCCGAAATGTGATAGGAAAGTTATATTGAGCAGAGGAAGAATGAAATGTGCCAGATCAGTATACTAATCGAAACTAAAATCCTGCATGCATAGATGTTTTTCATCAGTTCAAACATCTGGGTATCATCTATAAGCATTTGTAGACTGTAAGTCTCTTGTAGGCAGTGGGCCTTTTGTGAGCAGTGTGCTCGAGCAGTGAGCCCTAATTGGCAAGTGCCAAATTTGTACTCTTATTCTTTTAACAGATAATATAATCTTGGGTTAGTCACCCCATGGTTTTTCCCTTAATAGGGTTTCCACGTAAAAATCCTTGTGTTATGTGTTAATTTCTTTTTTAGCTCTTATGATTGCCTTGCTTTGGTATAACATTAAATGATAAGCTAAGAAAAGAAAAGAAAAATAGAATGTTATAAGATAACTGATTCACCCCCCCCCCTTCTCAGGTTATCTGCATTGTTTCCAACAATTGGTATCAGAGCTAATTTCCTCCGAACAAAGCCTAATAGCTTGAGGAAGATCTGGGAATCTCAATGGATGCATTGGTATGAAGGAACAACTTCAGTCTGCCTTAGATGATCTTAAACAATCCCATTCTGAAGTCAATAATTTGAGAGAAAGACTCAAACAAGCTGATGATTTCATAAATGAGCTAAAAGAAAAACTTAGTATTTCTGTCAAAAAAAGAAAGGAACTACTCCAAAAATTAGCCAATCAGAGTGAAGTCAATGATACTGATGAAGATCTCAATGAAAAAATACGCTATGTGAGAAGCTGTCAAAGGAAGTCATTATGGTAAGGTATGAAATGGAATCAGGGGTTATGAGATTCACCCAAGAAATTGAAGAAAAGAGAAAGATTGAAGATAATCTAACACAATCCCTCAAGGAGAAAACAAAGGACTACCACAAAATGGACAAAATAATTAGGCATCTTGAATCTGATCTTGAAGAAGCTAGAGACAATGAAGAACAACTTGAGAATCAGATAGACACTCTTAAACAAGATCTTCAAACTGTAAATGAATACAAAGAAAAGTTCAAGATAAGCTCAGCCCAACTTGAAGTTCTTCTTGAAAGCCAAAAGAGGGTAGATGATAAGCGTGGCTTGGGATATGAGAAAGGTGAAAGCTCTGGATCCGGTCAGAAGAACTCTGGATCAAGAAATCAAAGAAACAGGCCTAGAACACCTCCGGTAAGGCAACCAAATGCTCAAAGATATCCATCCTTCAATGGATACTACTTCAATTGCAACAAGTTCAGTCACAAAGCAATCCAGTGTAGAAACTGTGAATTAATTCAATCCATCTTTCTCCGATCAATGTTTTAGTTGCAAAAGGTATGGTCACAAATCTCATGAATACAGAAATATGCCAATAAACAAATCTTTCAATGGTAAATGCTTTATATGCAATAGAATTGGACATATGGCTAATGAGTGCAAATCAAGAGGATATCATTCAAATAAGAAAAGAAATGTTGTATGTTACAATTGCAATAGATCCGGTCATATTGCCAAATTCTGCAGAAGCAGAAATCAGGATAGAAAAGGTTTGGTGGAACATGATCAAAAACAAGATAAAGGCAAAGGTGAAGTAAATGCGGATGAAGTTCAAAAGGAGATGAGCAAGAATTGGGTAAAAAGGAGTACAATGAATATTGGGGATGTATCCACACCAGAATCTGGTGTTGATATTCCTTCTAGAAACTAAAAGACAAGCTCTGGCTTAGGGGGAGCTACAGAGAAGATCCCTTTCCCCCAGCCAGTCAGTGAGTGCCTGAATTCGGTACTTTGAGTCAAAATAAGAGGTTGTGGTTTAAAGGGTTTGAGGAGACTCACTTGAAGGTCATCCAGTCAAAATTTGACAAATTCGCATACAGATTTGAGCTAATTATGAGGAGATCCTATATCGGCAGCTATCTGGTAAAGCAGAATTTCACAGTCAGATCCGGTATGATCCAGAATTGAAATATTTAATCTGCGAACCAATGGCATGTTTGAAAAAGGTGAAGATATGTTATCAACCCTCATAAACAATGATTTGGAGATACGCAAGATAATCCAAGAAAAGCTCATTTGAGAAGCAGGGTAACCGGATGACTTAAAAACTTGTGCATTTATTACAAAAGGAAATTAGGGTTTACACAAGGATAAAAGGGTTCTTTCACTCATTATTTACACACTTGCACTCACGAAGAAGAAAAAGAAGAGCTCTGTGAAGAAGATCCTACATTTCACTCAAGTTCAACAGAAGATCGAATTCAACTAGAGAATCGCTTTGATTTCTGCTTCAAACCCTAAAGCATGAAAAGGTACTTCCCTTCTAAAAACTCTCTTTGGATCTCCTGCAAAAATGGCTACTCCAATGATTGTCAATATTTCTGATAGGCCAAGACCTAAATTCAAGAAACACCCTTACAAATCTCTAGAAGTTGATCCCTTGGGTGCGTTTTCTAGTATTCTACACAGAGTCTTGCATGTAGAAGATGTTAGGGTTTATATCCATGCAAACAGTGAAGAATTTGGAGACTCAAAGTTGATCGACATTTATCACAAATAGTTAATAGATGAGAATTTTGAACTAAAACCTGAATTCAAGACCCTCTAGGACAAACACTTCAGACATTGCATACATTTTATGTGTTTTGCAGAAGACGATTGGGTCGAGTATGTTCTAAGTAGGATGCATGATAATTTTATGTGGCTAATGAGGCCATTCAAGATAACTAAAGATGCCATCAGGGCAGTGACCAGACTGCATTCATCTGGTGGGTTACTCACACTCAAATATGTGAAGAACCAAATGGTAACTGAAGCCACCGAATCAAAATTGACAAAAGAGCAATGACTATAGATGACATTACGGATCCAGATGTCAAGTTTTCTTCAATGATAATTGGCTACAAAATCTACCACTCGAGCAAGGAGAATTATGTGTCTGGTACAACAATCTATGTTGCGTATCAGATGTTAAGGGAAGATGCAGATTATGATTTGTGTGAGCTTCTACTAAATCAGCTGATGGAGAACTTGCAGAAGATCAAAAAGGATAAGAAAAACTCATTTAAATATGGTAGTCTAATACTGTGTCTATTTTTCTATTATATGAATGAGCTGCCTAGATCAAATGGTTGGGTCTAGAAAAATGATAAACCCATTGCAATTTAAATCAGAGATTACATGTATGGACTTGGTGATGCTCAAGCCCAAAACACAACCCTCTAGGGTTACTTTAAGAATTTCCAAAGCATGATGCACACCAGAGAAAGAATACCACAAATAATAGTTGATAAATACAAAGATACAATCTGTTTCATGGTTGACACTGATCAATGCCTAATGGAGGCAGTTGAGCCAAGAACTGTATGGATAATGCCTATGGGTTATGAGGTTGATGAAAAAATCTCGGAGCTACACATTCAACACCCGCTGAGCCAACCTAAGGACACTAAAGCAGAAAGGTTTGGCACCTTTGAAGAGATAAGCATAAAGATACATGTTGAATTAAGACAGCCGAAGATGAAGAGAAAAGTAAGAAAGGAAGTTGAAGAAATTGCCAAAAGATTTGGCATATCAAAGGAGGCTGTAGATGCTAATAGAGAGAAAATGGAGAGGGCAGAAAAAGAAAAATAAGAAGCAAAGAAAGAAAGTGTTCATGTGCAAACCTCCTCTCGAACTAGATCCTCCAAGAGCTCTGCTCCTGTCGCCTCTAAAATCTCAAAGTCTACCAAACTGAAAGTCAAGTCATTTAGAAAAGGAGAAAAGAGGATGAAGACCAAAGCCACAAGGACATATACAAGCCATAAGGATGATGAAGAAATAGAATCTGATGAGGAAATCAAGAAAATGAAGAAGAAGAGAACATCTGGGAAGTTCTCTGCTAGCATAAATGAGGAAGAGAAGGCAGAGGAATTTGTTGAAAAGCCCACTCTTTCCATTGATGACATCATCAAGGCAGTTACTATGGATGGGAACCTACAGCCGATGATAGAGTTCTATGATGAATACAATGATGCTGACAAGAGAATTCTGGAGAAAGCTACAGTAAGGTATTTAAACATCTATAACAAAGCATTCATTGAAATAATTTCTTTAATTCCAAAAAGCCTAGAAGAAGTATTGGAACAAATAAAAGTGAATGCAAAGGCTAAAGACTTAGAGATCCAGGAGCAAATAATGATACAGCTTTACCCCTCTATCACTCCAAAATAAATGGACATGATTTTCAAGGAATGTAAAGATGATTTCGGAAGCAAATCTAGAATAAACAAACTCGTGCTTGGTGAGACTAAACAAATAGCTAATGAAACAAAAGAAATCCTCTAGAATGCCTTGAAGAGATTCAATCCTCCTATTATAGAGGAAATAGATGAAGAGCCTTCTAACATGGATGTTGAAGGATTAAAGAAAAATGACAAAGAATCATCTCAGGCATTGGATTCCTCTATTCCGGAAGAGGAAAGACATAAAGAAGAAACATTTTCTGACAAGGATGTCAAAGGATTAAAGAAAAATCATGAAGATCCATCTAAGGTACTAGACTCCTCTGCTCTGGAAAAGGAAAGACAGGTAGAAGATACAAAGATTAATAAGCAAGTCAGTCTGAATGTCCCTAAAAGGAAGGAAGTAGAGTTTGCATGAGACACTGCAGAGATAGTACAAAATATTTTGGACAAAAAAATAATGGAGCTAGATGAACCTGAGCTAATTCAAGGGCCACTAAACTTCGACTCTCTATCTCCCGTTTAGATAATGAAGGTAGCATCTTTTGCTCAGACCAAAGCAAAAGAGAAACTTCTAAAATCTCATATGGAGGATTGTGAGCTATTGGAGATTGCATCTGGGATGCTAGAGAAGATTATGCCAACCTATCAAAAGGATCCTTCTACCTCTCCATCTGGTAATCTAAAAAAAATAGTCAATTCTATTAACACTCATTTTGAATCCTTAAAGAAATCGGCAGAAACTAAGGTCCGGAAGGAGTTCTTGGGAAAGAGGTTCAGTGAAGTACAAGGGCTAATTACTAATCATAGAAGAACCTTAGGCATTCGCATAAAGAGCCTTGAAAACACTCTTAAAGATGGTGGGGACATATACAAATTTTGTTTAACTTGGCCCAAAGTGACATAGGACATTGAGAAGAAAGTGAAAGAACAAGAAGGAAAACTGTCAAGTTTATCTCAGAATTTTGATCCTGTTACTACCTCTCTAGTGAATCATGAATGTCAAACTATTGCTATAATAAATGAAATTAAAGAACTGGTTAAGGAGAAAAAGAACATAATGGATAGAATGGGTGAGCTCAGAGGGATAATCATCCCTAAGTTAGAGGCAATGCATGATGTCTTGATAGAGGCACAAAATACAATATGGACTAGTGATCCAACAGACTTAAAGAGGGTAGAAGCATATGCATTTTTGTTAAGTGGACACATCTCCATTTTGGATAGAATGAAGAGGAGTTGGGCCACATAAATCATCCAGTTGAAGACAACCTTTACGGATATACTTAAGTATATGTAAGTATAACATATGATTTATATATACTTATGCGGCCATGTATAGAATAATTTTTGCAAAATTTTGGTATGTGGATTCCACCCTTTGCCATTGATGTCAAAGGGGGAGTGAAGAGTAGTGAAAAATGTGGAATCCAGCTAAGGGGGAGCTCCAGTAAAATAGTGCAAAGACAGAGCATCAGCAAAGGGGGAGTTACTGCGACACTTAGCCATTTTTCACTAAGTGTTGCCATCAATGCCAAAAAGGGAGATTGTTGGCAAGAGACACTATGTGGCTTCATAAGTGTTGTCATTGATGGCAACAAAGTCTATCCCACACATCTGCAGTACATAGTATGCCTATACCAAAAGGCAGATTGAAGATTGTTTTGCTCCGGTGAACAAGAACAAAGTATGTAACAAGGTCCGACAATCAGGTCCAGATCTCTCAGATAGTGTAACTCAGTAAGTTGCAGAATTGGACAAGTCAAGAGGGGTATCATAACTATTATATTCCAGAGATTTAGCCTCTGGTGATAAAGCAAGAAAAAGATATGAGCATCTGAGTGTTGGGTTCCAGTCAGGCAGAGCAGACAGAGGAAGAACTGACTAATAGAGTATCAGACTTCAATCCGGATGTGTAAAAGGTGTTAATCAAGCAATCTATGATATTATGATTAATGACTTCTATGCCTATGTTTTGATGCGCATCACTAATCAAGTATGGATTCAGCCGACAGATTAATAACTTGCAAATATCTTAGGTGTTCTTGTTACCGACTAAGAAGTTGTTGGAAATCCTTGATGTGGATATATAAACCTGATGGATTCAAGCTTGTAAGTGTGTGATAATGATAGTATTTATGGTTAAGTGCGAAGAAAAGCAGAGACAAGTGCGAAGGCAGTAATTCAAGCCCAGAATGTGATAGGAAAGTTATATTGAGTAGAGGAAGAATGAAATGTGCCAGATCAGTATACTAACCGAAACTGAAATTCTGCATGCATAGATGTTGTTCATCAGTTCAAACATCTGAGTATCATCTATAAGCATTTGTAGACTATAAGCCTCTTGTAGGCAGTGAGCCTTTTGTGAGTAGTGTGCTCGGGCAATGAGCCCTTATTGGCAAGTGCCAAATTTGTACTCTTATTCTTTTAACAGAGAATACAATCTTGGGTTAGTCACTGTTGGTGCCTACATCATTTATCAGGTTCTAGGTTATTAGCTTGTAGGCACCTTCCCAGGATTTCATGAAGTTTCTAAGTCTTGGACCCTATCAGTATTTTGCAGCATTATCAGGATATTTTCAAGGAAGGGATCGTCATCATTATCATCATATTTCCATGCATCCCCCTGATGTTTCTTGCGAGGGTCATTTCTCATCATGACTGGATATCCCATGGGGGTCATCATGTTTTTGTAACCTGACCTTTGTTGGAGGGTGATGTTCTTATTATCGGGTGATATTCATATATCACCCCGGTCTTATAGTGGAGCTACAGTGCAGCATGATCTTTGTGCATGAGGGTGATATTTCAAATTATCTGGTTATCTTGCAAATATCACCCTGATGCCGACATGACCATGACGTCATCAGGATATGTCAGGATGATATTTTATGTGAGGGCAAGGTTGGTCATTAGGAGGATGTTTGATGGTGAGGACATTTTTGAGTGTCAGGTGGATCATCGGCAAGACATGCGACATCGGCAAGGCAGGAGGATTTTCCTCCAATGCGTCAGGTTTCGCCGATGAGGTTTGTCATCGGGGTGACTATTGTGAAGTATCACCGATGAAGTGTTATCAGCGTAACGTGTGATATCGATAGAGCTATTTTGAGTTTCACCAATGGAAGGGGGTCACCCTGATGGAGGATGCCATCAGAATAACATTGCTCATCGGTGCAACATTTGGTTTGTGCTCTGATGTGGTATGTCTCACCGACGAAGGGCGGTTTGTGGTTTTGAAGGTGACCATCGGAGTGATATGGAATATTGGGCTAGCCGATGGAGGTCATTCCGACGGTTTGTATTTGGCCGATGGGATGTTCATCGGTAGGAGTTGTGGGATCAGAGATATATACTAGAGTTTGGCTGATGGCGTGTGTCTGGATGACAGGGGAATGTGGTGTGTCCATCGATGAAATTAGTGTTGTCGGTAGGAGGGTTTTTTGTGGTGCCGATGGTGTAGGTCACATCGACGGAGATGGGAGATGGAGTGGTGACTGCTAACAGTGGGTTTGTGGGTCGAGCAGGGCAAAATGCTCGACACTTAGTATACATGCGGCCGTGCTTATAAAGTAACAAGGAGGTCTCCAAGGGGCGCATTTGGGACAATTGTTTCCTACATTTTTGAATTTTCAGAACGAGTGCATTTTGGCGGGAAGGTTTCAAAGGCACAATTGTTGCATTTTTCGATGGTCACGGGTGGTTGAAGCCTTTAATGGCAGTTGTTGTAGGGGTGTGGGTGATGGTATGAATGGTCAAACTGCCTGATCATAGATGTTGATTTCCAGGTGGCGGCACAAGGCTCGAGGCCTCCCCTGTCTCTTCCCTTGCCTGCTGCATTTACTTTTGATAGGTGCCATCTTCCTCTTGTACTGTATCTGGCAAATTTTAAATTGCCATGTAATTAATTGTTGGGTACGCTTCCCTGTAGTATTAGAGGGACTCTGTTACTCATTTCTGGTGGTTGGAAACTTGGACAAATTTTGGTGCTGCAACAAGGGTACAACTTTCTGGTGATCCTATTTCAGGTTTCTCTAGTAGTTTATGAGTTGTATGTTGTATGTATTATGCATAGAATTATCAATTTCAAGTTGACTTAAATGAATAATGTTTCATAGCATGTATTTTGTTATTTGTCTCCAGACTGAATGTGTTTTTCTTCTGACTCTGAACATCTAAGGGGTGTTATGGATTCTAGAATATAGGTTTTCTATATTGAATGCTTAGTCTCTTACCTCTGCTCAAGGAGTAGATTGAATGTTTTGGACTCTGTGTTAAGGAGAATACATTGCAAAAAGGATATTTGTAAGAAGAAATAGCCTAATACTCTTTCTTGGGTATTGTCTGTAAGGCAGACATTTCAGAACCCCCTTGAAATCTGATGTTTTATGTCTATGGTGAACATTCACATATATATGTCTACTGAATCCGAGCCCTAGATAGGCATCGATCTGGCTTGGTATTTCTGTTGTAACCCAAAGTCCTAGTTTCACATCCATGTGCAAATCAAACTCAAACTTCAACTCCAAACCATTAGGACTATAGAATTAATTTTAGGACCTAAGATCCTCTGTCTACAACTGAACATAGGCCCAAAGCTAGCCCCTTTGCTCTTATTTTACAGTTTTGGCCTGCTTAATAGAGGATTTATCTGCTTTATGTCAACATCCCAGTTACCCATAAGCATATCTCATGGATGTTGAGTAGGGAATACCCCCATAGGTTTTGCAGAGCCTGAAGAAGAAGAGGAGATAAAAATAGAGTCTATCTCCTACACTGTTGGCCCCTAGCCCAGAGATCCTATTGATCACTGATGGCTACCTTGTAGGGAAATCTGGGAATGAACATCCAGTCAGGGAAAAAACCAACAGTCACCTCGTGGTTTTTCCCTTAATAGGGTTTCCACATAAAAATCCTTGTGTTTTGTGTTAATTTCTTTTTCAGCTCTTATGATTGCCCTGCTTTGGTATAGCATTAAATGATAAGTTAAGAAAAGAAAAGAAAAATAGAAAAGTTATAAGATAACTAATTCACCCCCCCCCCTCTCAGTTATCTGCATTGTTTCCAACTTAGGAGTATTTTTAAAAGATGGACTTTTTCATAAAATTAAATAAGGTTTAAGTGATGTTTTTTAAAAGGTTTAAGTGGTGTCTTTTTAAAGAATTTAGTGAAAACATGAATGAAAATGGGGTATTTGTTTGAATTTTTTAAATCAAGAAATAAGGATATTGTTGAAGTTTATTTTTTATTTAGAGAGATTTATTGTAAGGGTGCATTTTCAATTGAATCTGATACCTTCAATTTTGATAATGTTCAATTTCATTATGCTAGCAATTTTTTGTGCTCTTGGGGCCATCCATGTTAAATCTAATTGGGGGGATCAAGTGAATAAAGTGTAACAAGGTCAAATTGGAGGCTAAAGGCACTAAAGGTTGGAGGTACATTATCATCTCGAGCTAGCTTCTCACTCATAGATGATCCTTTGCACGAGAAGCACCAGTTTCATTTTGAGTCCCTTCATGGAGCAAGGGGGGCATGAAAGTTTCTTTCTGGTTTGTGGATAGTTGAGGATGTCTCGATCCATAGACTTGATGAGTTATACCTATGGATAGTTGAGTACGTCTCGATCCATATATTTGTAGGTTTGTATTTGTGGATAATTGAGTTTGTCTCGATCCACAAAAGTAGGAGTGTTACTGTGGATAATTGAGTAAGTCTCGATTCATAGTTGGTTGGTGTTTTTGTTGTGGATAATTGAGTTTGTCTTAATTCAAAAGGGAGTGGTTTACTTGTGAATAATTGAGTATGTCTCAATTCACATGTATTTTGAGGATTTACAAGTTTGACAATCAAGACATCCATTGATTGGTTCAGTTTGGTGTGTCATGGGTGAGCAAGGAGAATTGGTGGAGATGCTTCATCAAGTTTCTAGATGGGCTATTATGTTCAGTCCATCTAGTGTTTTGTCCTTTGTTTGGATTGATTTAATAAGGGGGGAATGTTGGAATTAGTATTACATCATAATAAATAAATGTTAGGTTAGTTAATAGTTTTAACTAAAATAATAGTTAGTTTTGTGAAGTTTCTTTCTCATAGGTTAGTTTAGTTGGTTTTATATGGGAAAATAAAGGCTTTAAAAAGCCATATTGTATCAATGTAAATCAATTGACTCAATGTGAGAATACTCGAAGAAATCAATAGATCATTTTTATTATTGGATGCAATCATGGTGTAATCTATATATGTAGTTTGCTCACCATTTCAACAATTTATCCTATATTTTAAGGCTACAAATATATCAATTGCATACATGATGGCACACAAAGATGATAATGGGAAAGAAAGGGAAACTTACTTCATTAGTCACACTTTATTAGATTATGAAAAAGAATTACACTCGGATAAAAAGGGAATGTCTAGCTATAATATTTACCACACGACACCTATGACATTACATGCTAAACTAGGAAACACGAGTCATTTTCATATTAGAACCTTTGCAAACTTTCCTCATGCGACCAATATTATCACAAAGAGAAGAATGTTTCCTAACTCTATTTAGTGAATTTGAATTGACATATGTTAATAAAAAATCCATCAAAGGATAAGTAATTGCCAATTGGCTAGAAGACAATCTAGTGACCCAAGAGGAACTAGTAAATAAAGATTTTCTCAATGAAAGGGTGTGCACATTGAATATTGAAAAGTATACCTTCTCATATTTGTATAAATACATTGTGAACTATTTAGTAAATGCGTCTTACTCTGAAGACACTACCCCTCTTGGTAAAAGATGCTTACAAGTTTTAGCCTCAAAATATGTAATGGTTGATGATACTTTATACCAAATAGGCTTAGATGGAATCTTAATCCAATGCATAGTTAGAGAAGAAGCACACCAAATCTTGGAAGAATTCCATGATGATATTTGTGGAGGACATTTTGGTGGAAATGCTACTACAATAAAAATTCATTGCTTAGGTTATTTTTGGTCTAATTTGGAGGGAGATGCTATCAAATTTGTGAAGAGGTGTCCAAAATTTCAAAAGCATGTACATGTTCATCATGTTCCCATGTGAGATCTCCAACCCATAGTTATGCCATGACCATTGGGGATTGGATTTAATTGGAAAGATCTCTCCACCTTCAACTAATGGCCACAATTTCATAATCATGATGATAAAATACTTTAAAAAATGGATGGAGACAATGCCCTTGAATAGTGTCTCAAGTGTAGTGATAGATGAATTTATTTTAAATCAAATTATTTGTCAATTCAAGATTCACCAAGTAATAGTCTCAGATAACGCTTCATCCTTTAAAAATCCTTAGATGTACAATTTATGCAAAGGGTTTCAAATCAATCATAATTTTGCATAAATTTATTATCCCCAAGGAAATGGATAGGTGGAAGCTATAAACAAAACACTAAAGTCAATACTAGTTAAGATTGTCAAAGATCCAAAACGGGATTAGCCCTTGGAACTATATCTATCTTTTCGGGCTTATAGGACTAGCATCTGAACACCCGTGGAAATAACCCCATAGTCACTTACATTTAGATCAAAATAAGTGTTTCCATTGGAAGTCAAGATCCCTAGTCTTTGAGTGTCTTTACAAGTACTTTTAGATGATGAAGAGTAGCAAGTTATTAGGCTAGAAGAGCTAGAAATGTTAGATGAGAAAATATTAAGAGTAGTGCAAAGGCATGAGTCATACTTGGCTTGCACAAGTAAGAAGTACAACAAGAAATTCATTCCAAGACTTTTCAAGGTTAGAGACCTCATACTTAGAATTGATAATTTCATTGATAAAAGAGTTGGTGAAGGCTAGAAACTCAGACCGAATTGGATTGGTCCTTGTGTAGTTAAGGAAGACATTAGAAATAGAGCTTATCTCTTGTGCATGAAGGAAGGTGAAAAATTTAGAGAAAACATCAATGCTTTCCATGTTAAAAAATATTACATCTGAAAAACCATAAAATTAAAAATAAAAACATAAACCATATATTCCAAAAAGAACAAAAAAACATGCATTGCCTTCTATTTCATTCAATCTTTTCATATGTTAGTGTTTTCTCTTATCTGATTTTTTCAAAGTATGAGTCTTAGGTTGCTCGGTATAGTTTGTCTTTACTAAGCCCATAGATTCCCAAAATCATTGTCACCATTATCCCCTTTACATTCTCGACAATTTTAAATAAAGTTAACTTTTAGCTTTAAACTAATTTTGGTCTTAGCTGTCATCTAGTCAAGTTTAAACAAAGCAAGTTGTTAAACCTACAGAACTTAATAGAAGCTAATAGGTAGGTCTTCCCATCTCTCCTTAGTTAGGGGGAAGTCTTAGAAGTCAATTACTCTCTTGGTTGCACCTAGCCCCTTACTCACCAGGACAAAAATGTTAGGGGGTCAAAACTTTGCAAAGTAACACCAAAAAGTAAAAAAAAAAAGAGAGCAAAAATAAATAATATTAAAATTTAAAAAAAAAAGGAAAAAAAGAGAAAATATTATTGATGTCCATACTCTTAGGTGGAGAATAATCTAAACTTGAAACTATGAGGGTGACATATATAAGAGAAAGAAAAAATGAGAAAGAAATAAAGCGCGCGCACACACACACACACACACACACACACACACACACACACACACTCAAGTTAGGTAAAACCAGGAGTCTAGATAGATTTCTAGGGCCATCCTTGCTAAGGAGGTAATCCTTTACCCGAGGTCTAAACTATTGGTCATCTCTTTTGGTCTAACTCTAAAAGGTACCAATAAAATTTGTTACTTGTCTACATAAAAAACTACCCTAAGTGGTTAGTCTAGACAAGGACCAATCCTTAGCCTTTTATTAAACTTCATTTAAAAATTGTTTCATCCCCTTTCTATTCCCACTTGATACCCTAAAAACCTATCTCAAAATTTGTAGTAAGTTATTATATGCTAAGTCAACCTGCAATCCCCCTAAGTCAAAAATCTAGTAAAGAGCAACCACACTATTTGTATCATCTGTATATTATAAAATATATGTCATAACAAATGGCATATACAAAATAAATCATATGTGAATCCATTGTGTCACATCCATCAATCCATCTTATGCATCTATACATACTGCACATTGCATACATACATCAAAAGCATAAAAATACAAAAACACAAGTATAACATGGCATCTATTTTAGTATAAATCCATAGAATAAAAGACATAGATTCTAACCATCTGCACAAGAGATACATAAAGTAAAGATATCAACCACTAGGTATATATAGATCAATATCATGTCTCAAAAATTAAAGTAACATCAAGTACATGAAAACATCAATACACTGGGTACATAGGCTCCATCAAGGGAGACTCATAAGCATAAGAGAAGTACATCAACTAAAAAATATCCATGTGCAAGGGGACAACATGAAGGTAAGAGCATAAGGCATCAACAAAAGCCTTAATGTCGACTATGAGCCACAAATCCACCAAGACTCCTACTCCATCTCCTCCAACTATCTATTGTATCTAATTGCAAAGGAGTCCTCAGAGATTATCCCTAAGAAGAAACTAGTTTAAGAACTAGAATGCAAGAATGGCTTGGTGTCCCAACTCATTAGGAAGCATGTGATATTCACACATTAGAAACCTCTCTAAGTATATCAACCTTAGTCTCTAGTGTGGTGACCCTCCTTTGCAGTGTCATAATGTACCAACTAGCATGGTAGGTAGGAGAAAGAACAGCCATGTGTTGGCCAACTAGCAAAGGCATTCCTACATATACTAAAAGGGACTCCCTATCTTATCCCATGACAATGATCAAACACCTAAGGAAGCACTCTTGAATAACTCCCTCTAACTATCAATAATGCATGTATGATCCAGAGAAAAGAAGCAAGAAAGTGTCAGTTCAATGTTAGAGCATAATTAAGTTATGGGCCACAATATGTAAAGTAAAAGAAAAAAGAAGTGAACTACTCACAAGGATCTCCTAGCTGTCATGTGGGATCGAACATCCTCATCTAATCCTCTATCGTCTGGATGCTAAAAGTAGCAGGAGGCACTCCTAATATATCCTCATCCTCAGGTGCATCCTCTTTCTCCTCTCTATCTTATCCTCTAGGACATATTGATCATCACTCTCCTAGTCACTCTCTACATCATAAAATAAGTGACCCCATCATGGTCGAAGCTAACTCTGACCTTGTCCTTGAAGAGGTCGTGTAATAGGTGTCCTATGAATAAGAGGGGTCCACAAAGCTATCCATCATCATGTCTCTATCATCTCTTGAAGAGATTGGTAGCATGGGGGCATAGGAGGTAGGCCTACAAGAAAATCCTTGCTAAGCTATTAAAAAGATCAAAGAGTGGAATGGATCTCAACAAGGCCATTCTTGTCTATAAAAAATGCACTACTTGAAGTAATCGAATGGTCATATCTTTGGTCCATCTCCCCTACATGTCAATATAGGGGCTTATAATGAAGTAATAATTTCCCAAAGTCACCACCACTCATGTGGTCACATCAAATGGCCAAAGTTTGTGCCACCTCATGGCCCTAGGATTAGTAGGCTCTGCTAGGAGCATCTCATTCCTTATACAAACAAATGTGCTCTAGGATCCATACTATTATCATATAGGTTGGGGGAGAGTTCTCGACCAAGCTCAACCAACTATATATAATTAGGAGAGTTCTCAACCTATATATATCGAGGTCATTCATGCACTCGATCGATAGGTCAAGGGAGAGGGCTCAATTGAGCTCAACCATATTACCAGCTATTGTAGAATCCAATATAGATCTTTGTAGACTAGCACTAGTATGTCCACTCCCCAAGGGTAGACTCTACCTTGAATAATCTCTTAGATAATTGATTCCTAGCATCACCTCAACATCAAAGTCTTCTTGCCTCCTGACAAGTGAGTGGTAGTCAAACCAATCAAGACTTCCACAAGGGCAAAATAACATGTGAAGAAATCATGGTAAGTTGGATCCCTAGCCTATCACCTAGATGATCGACCCTTGGGAAGGAGGCCCATGATAGTCTCTATCCCTCTAACTTGGACTCAAGTAGTGTCAAGCTCTCTCCTCAAATTGGAACTCCAAGGATTTATTAGACATCATAAAAAGTAATGATCCATTCACCCTAAACTCATGGAAATCTGAAAGTTTTCTACATCCTAATAAGTCAAGATATCACAATAGACCTATGCAGAAGGATAGATGATTAGAACTCATATTACCCTTGTTAAATCTATTCTCTAGAGAATTATCAACTCCACTCTGCTCAATCCATCCATGATGTCCACAAACCAAGCCTATTTCAAGAAATGACACCTACCCTCTATGTAGAATTCCATACCTAAGGGGGTAATATATAAGAACCCAAAATTGCATGGATCAATATTACATGTTTGATGATGATTTGGAGGTCCAAAACACAACCCAAGTGACATGCTTATTTATCCTTGCAACCTTTTCTTCCTTGATGGAATTTTTTCCAGCATCCTAATACCCTTCCTCACTATTTTTCATCCTTGTTTTCCATCATCCTAGTCTTCCTAACCTCTATATCTCTTGAAAATCATGTTTCCTACCTTGAGTTGCTGGGGCACCCTAGAGACCTTAGGGTTATTGCTTCTTACTTTAGTTTAAGTTTATTTGTTGCTTTCTTAGCTAATTCTAGATCTCGATTACTTTTTTTTTTTACTACATAGATTAGAAGTTTATTTTTCTTTCAAGTGCATCTCAAAATAAAAAATGATAAAAAAAACCATAGCATAGATTGCATGAAAAAGACATATAGTTAATTAGCTCACAATTCACTTTAGAAAAGAAAAAAAGAATTAAATTAGCTTTATTTCTTGCATGCATATAGTTTAGCCTTCATAAAAAAATGCAAAAGTTAAATAAAGAGAGAAAAAGTCCTTGATTCCATCATGAGGCATCCAACTAACATTAACAAATTGTCAAACAAAGACAAGACCAAACAACTCTTTCAATCTCTTGAAAACACTAAATGCAAAAGAAGATAAAGAAAATACCTCAACTTCAACAAAGCAAACAATAAACCAAGCAATCTCTACCTTTCAAGTTATTTATCCTCCACTTAGATTTTCACACCAAATGTGTCCTGGGATTAAAGAAAAATTAGATTGAGGTGATTCTTGACAAAATTCAAGATAATGTACCCACACTTAAGAAAATTAGAGAGATTAACAAACAAATATGAATAAGAGAAGAGTCTCACTTAAGAGAACTTGCTTTCTTAGACAAACTCATTGCACACATTGGCATTAGACTCATAGTACTAGTAGTATGAAGAGAATGTTTGAACATCACAACTCAAGCAAAAATCATTTTATATTCCACACCTCAAATCAATACCATAGCCCACCACCAATAAATTATTCCTCATGAAGTGATTGAACTTGTTGATGTGACCCCCATTCCACACAATCATTTTGTTGCCATCTATGAGATCCTCTTACCAAGAGAAGATAATGATCAATCAGATTCTACACTACTTAGCTGGATTTTTCTAAAAGAATAGGAGTGATTTGATCCACATGAATATCATGGGTGTAGCAGGTAATGCACATGTTGTTCTGAGTCCATCTAATTCACTATTTATGGTGAGCATATTTAGAATATCATAATTACTATCTTTTTGCAAGAAAGCAATACACACATCTTGCTGAAATGATCCACATTCACAAAAATATAATCAATGCTTAGTTTTAGGAAGACTTCCAATAAAATATATGGAGATGCTTTCCTAAGTCCTTTTAGGCACAAGAAATGGCTGGTACAACCCCAACTTCCAATTATTGGGTTTATTAACAATACACAATAGACAACTCTAAACAAACTTTGTAACATTAGATGTTAAACATGGCCAGTAAAATTAATGTTGGAGATTACTTATAGTCTTATTCACTTAAAAATGTTTAGTTATACGTGATGTGTGTACCTTCCACATAAACAAAATTCTATTCTCTTTTGACACCTAAAGTTTACCTACTTTATACAAGAGTGCCACTTGTAGGTAGTAGTCTTGATGAGACTCAAATTTTGCATGTTTTTTGTTGTGGATAATTTGATATACCTTGTAAAAACCTACATCTTGCCCATATCCTTCTACATACCCTTCACCAAGGAAAGTCTTTAGCTTGGACAAACTACTACCCTCAAATAAAAGAGGTGGTCCGAACACAGATCAACCACCTTGTTTGTTACACCATGTTTATACTTGATTACAAGATGAAACTACTAAAGGAATCCCATCTTTTTGTAATTCCTTAACTATTGCAACTTTGTTTGTGCTTGTAAATATTATAAGTATTTATGGCCCATGTGCACCACAGTCTCTTTACCCATGAGGTAATGTTTCTACTTCTTCACCACAAAAAACCAGAGCATATAACTCTTTATCACAAGAGTTTTAATTTAACATGGGCCCTTTGAATATTTTTGAATGATAACATAGAGGTCTACTTCCTTATAGTGACACTGTACCGATAACATAATTGTTGACATCCATCTCTATGTTGTTTAGAATCAACCCAGGCAAAATGCGAGTAAGTCAGACTCTGACATAGTACACTTAACTACAGCCTTGTTGAAGGTGCCCACCCAATCACTCCTACTCTTCTGGTAGGAGCCAGTCGAGTAGTGGTGGGACTAAGGGGTTTTTCTATTCATGGGAAAGAAAAACATCATGGATGGTAGTTGTGTTGTTCATGTGATTTATTTTTGTACAAGATTGTTGATCATTGTGGGTGTTGAGGTTTAACTAGCAAAGTTTAGAGGTCAGTACTTGTAATACGTTGAGATTTACATTCTTTGGATCTCTTATGATTTGTAGATCTCACCTTGTTTATTCATATCTAATTGATTGATAATCTATCCTTAAACTTGGAAAATTCTCAGAATTTGAGTTATAATTATGTTACAATCTATTTGTTGTAGGATTTATGTTTGTTCTTGGATGATTTCCTCTATAGGGTTTTCCTGTGTTGGAAGATTTTCCCTTATTTCTTCTAAGATTGTTTTGATCCAATCTTCTCTCACTCTAGAGCACATCTAGTTTGAATACTGAATTAAGGAGATGGATGTTCTATTTTGAAAGTTTTGTTTGTTTTGTTGTTGTGTGCCTCATGATGGAATCAAGGGATTTCCTTTATTTGATTAGTTGTTTCTGAATATTTAAAGTTGTGTGCCTCGTGATGCAATTGATGGCTTTCCTTCTTGTTTTGAATGTTTTTTAAAGTTGTATGAGTTTCTAATTTTAATTACTCTAAATGAATTCAACTTCCTTTTTTATTATTTTCCCAACTTTTAGGTATGATCTAATTACTATTGCATTGAAAATATCAATTCTTATGAATGCAGATCTAAAATGATTTTTCCTAAATGTAGTGCTTCTATATTTTTTTTGTTTGTGCATCTCTGTAAGAGTTGGCTATGAAGGTAGCCACCCAAGATCTAGGACTTCATGAAAGCACAAGAGAGATCAAATGAGAGAATAATTCCATTCTATCAATGAATGCAAAAAGATTGTTGTTACAATGTACATGATATGCCTTGCTTATAAAGGCAAGGATGGGATGTAAGATGTTGTAGTCATGTGACAAGTGTCGTAATCCTATGACATGAGACAACTATAGTATAAGATGTCAACTATAGACAACTATCAACATCTAGAAACAAAGTTAGAATGCTTCCTAAGTCAACTTAACATGTGAACACGTGTGAATAACAATAACTAATGACTAGTTAGATAATGTGCCTAGTTCACACGACAAGGGGTAAACCATATAGGTAATACACCTATTCACACCAACACCCCCTTAAGTGTAACTTAGGGAGAAGTAGACAAATGAAAATGATGCAATGATGGATGAAGATGGGTCCCAGCTACTAGGCCATGTTAGGTACCCATGTACAAACAACTCTCTCACAACCGGAGTAAAGGAGAAAAACTCATAGGAAAAAACCCCTCTCCAAAAGAGAGAAAACATGAAAGTGAAAGAAGTGATAGTAGTAGGACTCAACATGACCCCCCAAGGACTACTTCTATCACATATATATAATCAAATACCCCCATAGGAGAGGAAGAGTGAGACTATAGGCTCCCCTATAATGAAGTAGCTCATGTGCCAATGGTGAACGCCAGAAGATGAATGTTGGAAAGTGTCCTGTACCTGCAAACAACATTTCTCCCCTTAGGAAGAAACCAATCCAAAGAATGATGTAGAAGAAACTCCATATCCAAGAAGAGAGATGAGGGAAGAAGTCTCGTGATGGGTGCCTCTGAAAACTACTTAAATGTCTACATGTCATAATCAAAGAATGGCACTATGCAATGAGGTGTGACCAATCCAAAATCCTGGGTAGACTCATGAAGAACAACCTCCAAAGATGAAGTAGATGGGATAATAGTTGTGATGTAACTATAATCAAAGAGAAGAGATATCTCCTCAAGTCTGTCCTCCAAATTTGCAATATGAGACTCACAAAACAAGTCTGATATACCTGCCAAGAAAGTATCTCGTAAAGCTGTATCTGAAAGACTAGAATGATCCTACTCAACTGAAGTGGATGAAGCCATGTCGACGTTGATCTCTGAAGAAGCAGGAGGTGGAGGAGATGGAATCTCAGCACTAGTCTCAAGAACCAAAGTAGATGAAAGAACACCAAGGTTCAAGTGACCAAACTTCTCCTCAGAAACATGATTCACACTTGATGCATGAGTGTGAATATCAATCAATGGATCTACAATATCATCAGGAGCAAAATGGGAGAATGTATTCAAGTGAGATGCATGATCAGTCATCCCAACATCAATGATATCTCTACTCTCCAAGTCCCTTATGCTCACTGAATCAGGAGTGAACTCAACTATCTTCCCTACACCACAATGAGTAATTTGGTAGATGGAAAGGAGATTGGTTGAAAAGGAAGGTGCACATGATACATTATTGAAAGTACCCTCACAAATGTCAATAGTTCCTTCTCTAGTTGCATGCATGTATGTATTGTTACCCATCAAAGTAGGTGGCAAAGCACATGACACAAGCGAAGAGAACATCCCTTGTGAAGAAGCCATATGATGAGAAGCTCCAGAATCAAGAAGCCATCTATGTGACTAAAGACTTGTAGAAACAAAGAGTGCTTGTCCTTTTCCCTTGTTTGTCCCATTAGCAATGCCTGCTATCCCTGTCTGTGTAGATGATGATGGTGTCGAAGAAGAGGATGTACTAGATGACATGGCTGATGGCAATTTGATATTGTGCTTTTGAATAATGTGAGTCAACTCATCAATTTTCTTGTCATAACACTTATGCTCATCATGCCCTAGTTTCTTTCAATATACACACTTTATTCTCTCATTCTTATTTGATTCCTCTTTGGGAGAAGATGAGGACTTAGGTGAATTGGTTGACTCCTTTGCTTGCTCATTGTTCTTGAAATCCTTATTTTTTTGTTTCTTGCCTTTGCTAGTTGAAGTCTTTTGATCCTTTGTACATTGATTAGCAAGAAGAGCTTGAAGTTTAAGAGACTTCAATGCGCCCATGTATACTAACTTATCTTGCTCCCTAGTGAGTGATGTGGCAAACTCATCAAGTGAAGGCATTGTGAAAGCTTTCCCAAGAGCATCCATAGTAGCATAAAAGGCAGAAACAAAAGCTGAATAGTCAGGACCAAGCTTGGCAAGGATTGAAAGAATCAATTGAGTGTCTTCTTTCTCAATTCCACATTGTTTGAGTTGCAAATCTATGTGATTTTAGCTAAATGTGTAGAAGTCTTTGATGCTTGTAAAGTCAGTTGGATTCAAACCAATTAATTCATTCTCCAATTTGAAACCTCTCATAGTATCTTTCTTACCAAAGATATCCTCTAAGGCAGTACACACTTCATTAGGTGTCTTACAAGATTCAATATGAAAAAGAAGATCTGGAGAATTGATAGACTTGATCACATCTATTGTATCACTTTCTCCTTTTTGCAGCTATTGTTGGTTCAGTTTTTGTACCCATTGTTCTCTATGAATTTTCAAACTTCTTAAATGAATTTCCATTTTTGTTTTCCACTAATGATAGTTATATAGTGTGAGTAGAGGAAGTTTGTTTTGATCCATGATATAAGAGTACAAAAAAGAACAACACAAGTACAACCCCCCTTTTAATCAATCAATGGGATCACTCCCACAACAAAAAATGATTGTGGGACTTTATATTTAGTCCACTTACAATTGCCACAAGCCAAAACAAAAAAGTGGTCTTTGATTTTGGTACAATGCAAAGTCCAAAAATGGGCTATAACTGAAACTACAATTTCTGAGCAAAACTAGATCAAATTAATTGTAGATTTGGAAATTACTCAAAAAATTATGCACTTTCAAAAAAATTCACCAAAAAATGTTACCGTATGAGCCCAAACAAAGCCTTTGAAGTTTTGAAAATGAGAACTGCTCAAGTACAGTGATGAAAAACTACAATTTCTGGCAAATCCAGGCAGCAAAATAAAAAATTGGTTCTACCACTACAAATCTTGTGAAATTCTAGCCCAAATAAAAAAAATTCTCAAAAAAAGGAGCAAAATTGAGGAAGATATGAGCCTTCAAAGATTAGGTGCCAAAAATGAAAAGCTTAATGAGAGGGGGGGCGAAATTGGGCCAAGTCTGCTAACGCAGTGATGATGTCAACAAAATCCTTAGCTAGAATCTTCCAAGATTCACCAAAATATACTTCAGATTCCTTGGAATGTTGACATCACCAACTTGCCGAGAAAAGATGACATCAGCCCTGAAATGATAACATCAACAAGAATATTCACTGGAAAATGCTAGTCGGTCACCATGGAATGATGTCAACTAGTCAGAATATGACGTCATCGTACAAATTTTTTTTACAGTTTTGTTCATAGATGCGTCAGAATATTCCCCAACCTACCTCTGTTTTCCCGAAACCGCCTGATAATACCAAAAACTGTCAATCCTTGCCTAAAACTGCCTGGCTGTGGGAGAAACTGCCTTCCAGTAGGTAGAAATCGCTTGCGGAAGAGGAGGGTTGTTTTAGGGGGTATATTCCTTGGATCTTCAAAGATGCTGCCCACTATTTTTTTTAATTTGCTGCCGATTGTTTTAAAGTTACTGGTAGGTTGTTTAGCGATGGTCAAGCCTTTGAGACCGCTGGCTGCTTGAAAAGATTTTCAATTGCTTGACAAAGTAGTCAATAGTTTAAAGTTTGTTAACACTGATTTGAATCCATCGAGAAAGTTTGTAACCACTGACGGTCAGCATTGAAACTATTGTGGTCGACGTTGAAATTGCTAGGCACTGATTGCCTGTTGCCGATTGCAATATGACCACCGGTCGGTGGGTTCAATAACTGTTGAGTGATTTGAAGCACCGGTTGGTGGATTTTAGACTCCCGCATGGAGTAGTTTAGAAGCTCGTGGGGCCTGCGCCACGTGGATGGCGTAGAAGGTGCCATGTGGCACCCTGGAGGAAGCCTGCGGGTACCATGTACCTTGCTCTGCACGCAGGTGCGTACCCTGCGATATGTAGGTTTGACCTACAATAAAAATCTGTAGAAAATTTTCTTTTAACTAGAGGGAAAAAAAACCAGTGTATATACCTTTTGACCGCCAGATAGTTACTAGCGCCTGATTCTGTTTGCGTAAGGGCTATGCAGTATAAGATTCTGAGAATATTTTGCAAAATATTCCGCTGCAGTCCGTATGACTGAGGGGGCAATTTTTTTTCCTTTTGCCACAACTTTGTCTGATTTCGACAAATTGACAATCAATCTTGGTGTTTTTGGGCCTCCTGAGCGTGATGGCAGGGTCAAATTTAACCCAAAGTGCTTCGAAAGATCAGGTACTTGTTGGATCTGGCATGCACCTCCCAAAATCAAACCTTCATAGATTTGGCCTCTAGTGTTTGATCTAGATGAAACAAAAGGCGATCTTGACTATCTCGAACCTTATGAACATAATGGTGTGCTCATATTTGCAACAACTTGCTCCAAAATGAACATGCAATACAAGGCCACAAAGAGAAAAGCCCTCACAAATCTAGTTTTTCTATCAAGTCTTTCTGATCCTCTAGGTCATCATTCGATGCAAGAGAGGAGCATACTCAACTATCAAGATCCACCATGATTTGCATTCAAGATCTCTCAAAAAATTGATTAACAAGAAGTGATTCTTCCTAGCTTTGATACCATGTCAGAGTTGGTTATGAAGGTAGCCGCCCAAGATCTAGGACTTCATGAAAGCACAAGAGAGATCTAAGGTGCTCTATAATGGCATTTCATTAATGAGTTCTAGGTAGGAGCTAGTTTTGTATGCCAAACAGGTCCAATTAAATACTATGAATACGTATTTATAATATGTACAAAATAGTGTAAAACAAAGGTGTATAAGTGTAGGTATGCACTTTATCCCTTATATTTAGGTACCCATTGCATTATAGTGTAAGGGCAAGAGAAATCCCAATCAAAACACACACTTCCAACCATCTATACAACTGTAATGGTGAAAATTGCATACCATGCCCTTTTCCCTTATGTTTGGGCTCACTTTCATTAGAGTGTCCTATATGCAATAACTAGCTTACAAGTGGCATATTTTTGCATGAATTTGACTTATGGCATCACCATATCTCAACCCTATTATCATTGATCCCTAGTGACTTGATCATGATTCCTAGACCTACCATTCACCACCCTAGATCATATTTGTAGGTGTGGACATGACTCAGGTTACTTTCACACTTGTAGATATGATCCTTGAACTTTTAAAATTGAAAATTCAAATTTAAACATTGCTGACCACTTCGTTAGCAAATGTGAGTCAACCTAGTACATGTTTGTGTTGATTTGTGTGAGCTATGTTGTTGTATTTAAAGACATTCATTCATTCACTTTGAAATCATCTAGGAGGATGCTAAGGTTATCTAAAGGAATTATTATGGAGCATTTACTAGAGAATTCTAATAGCATTACATTAGAGCACATTATCCTAGGCCTATTGTATGTTTGCTTGCTTTCCTCGATCTTAGTTCATCCTCATTAAACGGTCTAAGGAGAACATGACCCTTGCAATTCAACATATTCCTCAAAGGTGTTTGTAAACATTGCAAGTCCTTATGCACATTCAAACATAAAAAATTAAGGAAAGAGAATTCTACTTTTTGTTAGATCATTCCTGTAGGTACATGTTCAATTTCACGACTAGGATTTATTTCCACATTCAAAATTTTGATTATTTCATTTCTAAACACATGGATTTGATCTAGCCAAATGTTAAGAGTGACCTAGTTCATAATTCATTGTTTTGCCTTCAACACATCTAAGAATCCACTATTCTGAATTACAATTCAAAAATTCTGATCAGAACAATAAACAACTATCTATTAACCATCCAAATCAATTAAATATTTTTATTTTTAAATTTCTAAATTCTATTATATAATCTATCACAACTCTAAATTAAATTTAATTAAATCACATTATGTATTATATCCACTAAAACTAATTTTAATAAAGAAATTTATTTTATTTCCTTACAACAACAAACATTGATAATCATTTTAAGAGCTACTCTCTTAGCATGAATAAGGGATGAATAAGTGTGATATTAGCATGAAAGAGTGCCCAAATATGATTGGGGCGATCAAGCAGTACGTGTGGGAAAAAGTCAAAGCAAGCATGTGCGTAAGGCAACTTGGGAGGAAAAGAGAGTACTATATCAAGCATTTCAATCCTTCATATGACTACACACAAAATACCTATATAGGGCGGAAATAAAATGGAAAGCGAAAATGTTAATGGCTCAGCTAAGGACTAGTTCGCACTAGCTCAGGTGTGAAATTGTAATGTCGCAAATTGTCGACTCAAGACAATTTCACACAGAGTTTAGCACCCTCTTGAATGTTGTATCAATTTTAGGACTTGATTAAGGATCTTGGATAGGTTCCCTGGCAATATGCCCTTTCGGGAGCTAATTGGCTAGGACCCTAGCGCCCAATTAGCGCCCGAGCACTAGTGTCCTGCCAGTTAGGCCCTAAAAAGGTTTTTGATTAAAGAATGTCGACCTTATGTGCCTTGTGTATTGCACCTTATCGGCCTCAAATCATTTGGACCTTCGACAAGTAATTGAGATGCATATATATATACAAGTCTCTCTCACTCATTCACTCCTAATGATACTCTAGCTAACAATGCTCTATGACAAGGATCTCTAACAAGGAATTGATCTTTCTATCTACAAGCTCTCTATTTGTGTAGATTATTACTATGTGTACTGACCCTTGTTGCACATCTTGGTGGAAGCTCCTTCCTCCTTCATTCTCTCCTTGTGGCGGTTTGATAGTGACATCATCCCATCCAGGATTTCATGTTCATGGTAACATCTTTCATTTATACTTATTACATTTATCTTCTATTATTTAGATTTGCCTTTGCCCTCCTAGGGCACACACTATTGATCTAATCCTTGCTGTTGTGGAGGTGGGAACAACATTCACGGGGTTTGACTTAGGCAAGCCCCTAAACAACACCAACGTTTTTCCTCTTTTATGTGTGCAGGTTGAAGATGGAAGATTCGACAAAAACAAGCGACAAAAAGACGAAGTTACAGGTGTCGAAAGTGTCTCAAACTTCCGATAGCCCAAAACCCTAGGACACCCATGCCTGGGTGCCATAGTCCTCCAAATCTGGCCCTTGCTTTCGGTAGTGGCCTCGGACAATCCTACTCTACTCAATTCAAGTCTCAGTTTCTAGGTTTTCAACCCTGACAGGTCAGTGACTTCTATTTTGACATATTTCATTATAAAAACTCTAGATCTAGCCTAATTAACTCAATCATTGCAATTACAACAAAAGGGATAGAACCCCTGTAGTTTGGCTCTCCTTAAGGACTGTAGCCAAGCTCGGTTTGTGCTCCAATGTTTGATTAAAAGGATTGACCTAGCTAGTTGAATAATGATTTGGTCTCTCTTTTCTATTAAACATAAACCAGTAGGTGGACAAGGCCTAAAGAAGGGTGGGCAGATATAATATGTTGTTTTTGTACTTTGGGACTTGTGGAGACGGAATGACACTACATCATGGAGTGTCTGACCTACGAGGATATCCAAGCCATTTACATTGATATTTTGAATGTGGGCTGCTTGACTAACCTGTTCGAAGAAGAAAGGATAACAAAAATTGCAGATTATTTGAATAAGATCCACATCAGAAGATCGAGGATCTTGAAGGAAAGAGAGGTCAAGTAGGCACTGGGTGAGTACCTGTCGAGGGCTTTTGTGCTTAGCACTGTGGTTAGTATCTGATAGTCCCATACACTGTTTGGCCTTGTGAACGTTATTAAAAACCTTCATTCATTCATTCTCTAATATTTTAAGATGAATTTGATCATTACAAGAGCTACTATCTAGTATTTTGGGGTGAATTTGAAGTTCAAATAGTCAATCCATTGATCCCTTTAACAATGGCAGTAATGGCGTGAAACTTCAAGAATGCTCCCTAGATTTCCTTATTCATGAAATCCAAGAATTTAGATGTATACCACTTATTTTCGCTCCTCAGAGTTATTAAGTCAAATGTCCGTGAAAGAATGCCCTCTCGTGTGCTAAAATATGGATATATAAACACAGATGACCTGTCAACTAAGCATGGTACCCTTTACATAAAATCAAAAGGGTAAATATTCCTAAAAGTCTGTGGATCGTTGGATGGTTTGAAAATCGGACGGCTAACAGGAGCTCGTATTATGCAACCAAAAAAATTGCTCCACACGAGATCCAAGCAACACTGAAACATTACTGAATGTTCCCAACGATTGATAGCAGAACCGACCACGCTCTTTATTTTTCTTTAAATTTACAATCTGCAAGTATTTCACATCTTGATATTCAAATGATTGTTCGGCCGGCCGTCGTTCTTTCAGAATTTCAAGGTATGTCGAATTTCTTGTCAGGGCTTTATGAAAATCTTGAGCTTGAGAATAGAATTACACTAGGCCAGATTTTTTTTTTTTTTTCAAATTGTTTGTTCTCGTAAATTAGGTTGTCCATATGAATAACCTGACACATCATGTGTGAATTATGCATGTACATTTATTAACTCCCTATAGGAGATTTTTTGGCATATGATTCTCTTAAAAAAGGGAAAACAATGTCTGCAATAAAATGATTTAGTTTAAAATTTAAATTAGACTGAAATGAAATTTCGTAGAAATTTTAGATTTAGTTTAAACTAAACTGAAATTAGATTTCTAGGTATTTTAATATAAAAAATAATATACGATATGTCGAACTTTAGTGTAGGGTACCTATTAGCACAATTTTCTGTCATTGGAATCTTTTGTTGATTCATTCCTACTGAGCAGCAATAGAAAGTACAATAGATCGGGATTCCTTCTGTGTTTGAAAGGGGCAACTCCTTTGTATGATGAGGTTTGTGAGATTTCATGTGCATTTAAGCAGAAGGTATAAAAGACACAAATATGCAAACTGAAAAAAGAGAAAAGGAAAGGGAAGAAAACTCATAATGGACTAAACACAGAGGACCATTTGGGAATCCAAGAAATGAAAGATAGAAGAAGACGGCAACTGCTCCCGAAATGGAAATGGTTGATTGATGCACATGCAATTAAGATCACTGAAATCCCGAAAGAGCCCAAAGTTCGTTGCATCTCCAGCTGCATACAGGTGATGCAAAGTCCACTATTTGAATCTGAAGAGCACAATGTCAATCAAGATCCGAATAAACTGCACATAATTGGAATTGGCACATGAACATAACCAATCTTCATTTATAATCAGCGAAGCAAGTTTTACAAAGGAAGACACATTGCATCCATTGTTGAAAAATTTGTTTCTCATTTGTTTCTTGTTACATTCCATTTACAATAACCATGGTCTCAACGAAAAGAATTGCACACAAACTTGCAGACCACTTCTAGGACAGAGAGAACAGAACAACGTACATTAAAAATCCACCTTTTTTTACCTTTGCTTTGATCAAGTGGTTGAATAACCACCTCCAAATCCTAGTTCAATCGCAAACTCTAATCTAACTCAACACTGACTTAACTTCCCCTTTTGTGGACACCCCACACACATATTCCACATTTATTTGATATTATAAATAATACTTGCACTTTTTCATGACATAAGATAGAAAAAGATGGCAACTGCTCCCGAAATGGAAATGGTTGATTGATGCACATGCAATGAATATCACTGAAATTCCCAAAGAACCCAAAGTTCCTTGCCTCTCCAACTGCATGCAGGTGATACAAAGCCCACTATTTGAATCTGAAGAGTACAATGTCAATCAAGATCCGAATAAACTGCATATAATTGGAATTGGCACATGAACATAACCCATCTTCATTTTTAATCAGCAAAGCAGATTTTGCAAAGGAAGACACATAGCATCCATTGTTGAAAAGTTTTATTCTCATTCGTTTCTTCTTACATTCCATTTACAATAACCATGGTCTCAACGAAAAGAATTGCACACAAACTTGCAGACCTCTTCTAGGACAGAGAGAACAGAACAATGTACATTGAAAATCCACCTTTTTTTAACCTTTCCTTTGATCAAGTGGTTGAATAACCACCCCCATATCCTAGTTCAACCTCAAACTCTGTGATGTCCTGATGTTGCCCAATCTCTGATCTAGGGTTTTGTAAGCTGAGTATATGTTATTTAATTTCCAAACCCTCAAGTACATCTATGAATTATGACAGCTCATCTTAATCATTCAAAATCCATGGCATCCATGAATAAACTTAGATCAAATTAGTTTGTCATCAATTTAGAACTGCATCGGGTTCTACTGTCAAGAAACAAACAATTATAGAGAACAGTTCTGCACACTGAATTAAACAGCTCTAAAATGATTTAGTTTCACGGTGCGACATCAGCATAGGAACATGAAAGTAGACCCAGCAACTATATATATATATATGTTTGGAAATTCAGGCACTCCCACGCCACCTTAGTACAAGGTGATTTAGCATTCATAAACTTGCTACAGAAGTTATTTAAAACTCCAGATTACTTATACATAAAATGATGAACATGCCTTGCCTCAGATCGCCATCAGTCCCTGTGTGGATTTGGTCTTAGCCTCAGAGGGGAATGTAGTTGGCCCAATTTCCTTGTGTCTCCAGTTCTGTAGGCGTGAGATTTGATGTTATATGACCTGTTACGCACTCAGCTTCAGATGCTCTCCTAGGGACGATCTGTATTTGCTTTGCAAATGAAAGATGTAAACTCCAGCAAGGGGCAAATCAAGCAACACAGCTCCATGGAATGAATTTATTGGTAGCCCTGGTGGTGGCTTGTGCACAGTGATTTCCTTGGGATCGAATCACCTCTAACAATGATTTGTTTCTCTATCAATTCTGGATGAGGGTGAACCTGTGTGGGAAGTGGATCTTTGTGCAGGATTAGATGCTTCTATCCCAAACAGTTCTCACAGCTGGTGAGAGTCCTTGGCACCCAAAATAGGACCCATGAGTCCTAAATAAAGCACGTATATTTGCAAGATTCAATTGTCATTTGAAGGCATCTGACTTATCATTTTGCAATTTCTCATTCAAATTTCAGAAGTTTGCTTTCAAGGACGATACCCCTAGTCAGCAAACTTTCGTTTCTCTATCAATTCTGGATGAGGGTAAACCTGCGTAGGAAGTGGATCTTTGTGCATGGTTAGATGCTTCTATCCCAAACGGTGCTCGCAGCTGGTGAGAGTCCTTCAATGTCGCCTCCCTCTACTAGCACTTTGACTCTTGAAAACAAAATTTGAAAACAAAATAAACCTCTGTTTTAGCTCTCTTGCAAGAGTCAAAGTGCTAGTAGAGGGAGGTGACATTGAAGGACTCTCACCAGCTGCGAGCACTGTTTGGGATAGAAGCATCTAACCATGCACAAAGATCCACTTCCTATGCAGGTTTACCCTCATCCAGAATTGAGAAACGAAAGTTTGCTGACTAGGGGTATCGTCCTTGAAAGCAAACTTCTGAAATTTGAATGAGAAATTGCAAAATGATAAGTCAGATGCCTTCAAATGACAATTGAATCTTGCAAATATATGTGCTTTATTTAGGACTCATGGGTCCTATTTTGGGTGCCAACTTTAGATATTGTTTGATTTATTTTATAATAATTGATATATATATATATATATATTCTATTTTATTTTTTATTTATCATATTAATTTAGTGTTTAAAAACACTTTTAATTAATAATAATAATAGTATTTAAAGGCTGCTGGAAAAAGGGCACATGACAAACTCTATTCTAACTCAACACTGACTTAACTCGCCCTTTATGTGGACACCACACACAAACATTCCACATTTATTTGATATTAGAAATAATACTTGCACTTTTTCATGACATAAGACAGTAAATGACCACTTAAATGGACCCACATAATTCAAAAACAGAAAAAGTTACCAATCCCTTTGACACATTGGATTCACATCACCATGAGATACCCTTTGATGACACATGACCACAGATCATGACATGGCACATACAAACTAGCATGCAAGACCATCCAGCCTTCTCCATTCGGCAAGTGAGTCCAAATCTTGTTGACCGAATTATTGATGTGGAAGGGTCCTATTCTTGCATTGCCGTGCACACTATAATGTCCCCAATTGGTGCTTAGCCAAGTCGTGAACAATTAGCCTATTTTCGAGTTTTCCCGTAAGTTAATTGGTGTGCAAGGGAGGACTCCAACCTTCTTGTGAGCATTGGTTGGTCAAATGCGAGTTAGGTTTGTGGCAATAAGCTTAGTTGATCTTGTGGTGTCCTGTGATGCTTTCAAAAATGATTTCTAACTTGTTGGAAGCTCTCCAAACTTCTTGGAGAGGTCGTCTATTTATAGTAAGTCACCTAGTTGGCATCAACCATCATCCCAAACCTTCAGGATCATGTTGGTATGGTTAAATTTGCAATTTGGGGTTTTTGGTAAGTTGGGTGAGTTATTAAGCCACTGAATTAATAAATTCACTTAAGTTATCTAAAGTTGGAGATATCAAAAGATAACTTAAGTGTAATAGCTCATTGGAAAGGTAATTTGATTTATTATTTGATGGGGCACATAAAAGTGAACGCCTAGGCATGGGAAAAAAGGAATAATTTAAGTGAGCAAAAAGGATTATATATCTTCAAAAAAGAAATATTTCCCAAGCGCCCTAAAAGTGTCTATATAAGGAGATTGGGTCTTCATTTGGAGGTTTATGCATTTTGAAATCAAAATTTTCTGTGAGAGCCTCTGTGCTTTGTCTTGTGGGTTTGAAACTCTCATTTCTTCTCTAGTTTCAGTTGTGGAAGATCAACCCTTGCTAGTCCATTTGGTGATTTTGCCGCTGAAATCACATAGAGCTTCAATGGAGTTTGTCTACAACAGTCTGCTGAAGGAATGGTTTGATGTTTTCTTATTTCTGAATATTTTGGAGTGGGTTGACTAAGATTTTAATGCAGTTTTGATGCCTTTCTGTTGTTGGATTTTAGTGCAAAAATTGGCCATACTTCTGCAAGTCGTACACCATGGCTAGGTGCAAGGTTTTGACTGATTGCTCCTGTTTTGACACCTGAAGTTCATTGTTTCTGTGTGTTGGAGTTTTGCAAGCAGATTACAAAGATTTTGGAGTGATTTGCTGAGTGTGTGAAGGATTTTAGAAAAGCTGTTGCAGGCCGTACAGGTTGTACCTGGCCGTACAACAGAAACCCTTGGCATCTTCTCCCTAGGGTGAATCACCCTCATTTTTGCTGGTCCAAACTCATTGATTGGTCGCACCCTGGTATGTAGAAGGGATCTGCAGTAGTTTAAAGGTGGAAAAGTTCCAATTTAGGGCATTTCGAAGGATTTGGGTGGTGCTGGGACAGAGATTTCAGTGCTGCAATTCTGTTATCAGACCTGCAACACTCAACAACATTCACAGATTCATTTCAGACCTCCTGGTACTCAACAGTGGCTATAATTCATGGTATAAATATTGTGCTTTAGTTTGGAGTAGTTTAATGCATGAATTCCTCTGTATATCAGCAGTGTTAGTTCATTAAGAATCAAATTGCAGCTCATTGATATTTATGTCATGCTCAATAATGATAAATCTTTGTGTTTGTAACCCCGGATGGTAGTACCGTCGGTGGATAATAATGCATGCTTCATTTTGTAAGATTCGTTGGTTTACCGCCAATCCCTGTAGCAGATCATAATTGGCTAAGTCTGGTATTATTGACCATTTTGGTCTGAATCGAGACTTACACCATGCCAGTACCTTGCATATTCATTCTGTCTTTCATGCACTCTGCTGAAGAAGCGTAGAAGTGGTCGGCTACGCCACCTAGTGCATGCTTGTGTTGCACATTACACACTCCGCTGAACAAGCGAGGCATGTGGTCATCGTGGACGCCTAGTGTGTACGTAATCATTGCATTGCATTCAATACAGTAGTAGAATGATTTGAAGTGTGATTCGAACACCGTATGCTCTCACCTTGCCCACCTTGGGATCTTGGTGATTAGAAAGCATTTCGAAGACTGCTTGTGCTTTGGATTTCAGTTGAAATATTTTTGAAAAAATTAGGGTGGTCATTACACACACGATGTAGGAGGAAGGGTGTGGAACCCATATTGTTTTGAAAGGTCGCAATTCCAATGCATTATCCCTGTTTGAAAAATGGGAGTGATAACAGTATGTTAAAGCCAAACTCTGCAGTCTGTAGGACACATTGTTAGCTTATTTGACTTCAACCTTGACAGACTCTTTTAACAGAATGCTCTAGGAAGTGAATCCAAATCTAATTATATTTTAAATATAATTTCTTATTACAACACAAACTGACACAATTCTGTAAGTAATTTTTTTGTGTACTGTGTTTGAATGGTGAAAGAACTATGGTTGGTAATTTCATATTTTAGACACATAAAAGGGATTTGCGTTTTGGGAGCTTGCTGAAAAATGTTTCTGGGTTTTTGTTTTGCACTGTTAAATTGCTTCTGTGTGCTTATGCTAGTGACTTGAATTATCCTTTTGGTTCCACCTAGAACAGAGATACTGTTTTGAAAGTCTATATTGGCAATCTGAGTCTTAAATTTTTTTGCTCTAGCTGTCCATAACTAATTAGTACTGGATGCTATGGCCTTCATAGCAATTTGTATGCAGTAGTTTTCAGCATTTCTGATATCCATGTATATGCTTGTTGAGTTGGTGCATCAAGTTGTGAATATTTTATAGTTTAATGCACTCTTTTTGTCATAATAAGTGGGCACAAGATGTATGCCTTTAGGCTTCTAAGTAAAAATACAGAATAATATGCCAAGATTTTGGGATAGAAGAAGTTTGAAATACGATAACATTTCAAAATGGAAGGAATATGGGAATGCTAGTGTATATATGTATTATCCCTAATGAAATATTTTTAATTTTTTGGCAACTGTCATCAATAAACATGCACGCTTTGATACCATTATAATATCCCAAATGGAATATTTTCTAAATTGTTGCAAATGTCATCAATAATCATGCAGTTGTAATGTGCTTATCAAAATATTTCAACAAACTTGCAAATTTTCACAATGTAAGTTCACAGGCATTTCGTCAAACAGTTTGCTTTCATGGAGTAATTCATAGACATTTTAACAAACAGTTGTCAAGAGCTCATCAATTGAATTCAAATTCAGAAATTATAATCAGCTATAAGTGTACATATTGTCAAACACTTAACATGCAAACTAGAATGAAATGAATACCTGACATGACATAATAGCTGATTTATTGGATGGATTTACTCTTCAAACTGCCACTGATAAAATCCGGAAATTATATTCATTTACCTCAAATTCTCATGTAGCTGGAACATATCTGAAAACTGAGTGCTAGTTTTGATGATGTTTGCTATAGCTGATGATGAAATCCTCCAAAACTTTTCCTAACTCCCCCCTTCAAACTCTGAATAAATGAAGATCTCTGGCACTGAATTGTAGTTGTTTATTGATTGAAACACTTAGAAAATTCTGTCTAGCGCCTATAGACAGTCTGAAATCAGTCATCACAGAGAATACAATGTTGAAGTTCCATATGTCAATTATTTCAGACTGATGATCACTGAATTCTAATCAAAGACGGCCCACTCAGATCTGTATGGCACAAGTTTTTAGCTTCACAAAGTGGCAGCACCTAATACCAAGTTCCCAACATACATTAAAAATGTATGATTCATGTTTTAACCTCAATGTGAGGCTACGGTCAACACAAAGGAAGATCTCCAGCTATTTAGGATGATGCAGCCAAGGAATTAGGGCCCCACAAACCACTTAAAGATGGCGCTTCACCTTCAATCTTTCCACAACTCCTTTATGCATATGCACTCCTTATTAATATTTGGTATGGTCACTTTAATCAACAATTTTAAAGGTTGTGGTTGAGTATTAAACTACAACGCTTCCACGACATTTTCTTTGACTTAATAATCTCTTTTTAAATATTCAAATAATCCCTCAAAGTTTGGCGGTAGATGTCAATAAGATATTATAAACTCCCTTGATAATTCTTCATCTTTATTTCACTACATAAGGAGTGGCAGAATGCAATTAAATCTGAATACCTTTATTAAAATAATCTTCAACGTACCTCTTCAAAACAAGCGATTCCATTACAAATATTTATATTTGCTCACTTCAGCTAATTTTGTACGGTAGTTTGGGTACGGCCAACTTCTGCATAGAATATGGTACAATTGCTTTTTGGTTGTGTCTAACACAAATAAAATATCTTTCACTTAAAAAACGAAAATAGATTGCTATGCAAGAATTACCAAGGTCTTCAGTCATACTCAGCAAAATCCTCCTTAAAACTAAAATCTTCCATTATTGTATAAATCCAAACATAGAACTGGAAATAATCTTACTCTTCAGCACAAATTCTGCAAACCCCAAAATACTGAAACCATAATTGAAAACCAAATACATGGAAACTGAAACTTCACGCACATTGGGCACAAATTGTTCGGCTCAATGGTGATCTCTGGGTGAAATCACTCGATCAGGTAGGTGGGTTTTTGTTCACAAAACTGATTGCCAAAAAGGTTTTCGTCCTTCGGCTGAAAAATGAACCAAGTTCAATCTCCCAATAAACAAGGGTTTGATAAAATGTTCAGAATGAACTCTCTCTCCTCAAAACCTCCTTTTATAGCTTTCCAGAGAAATAAAATAATATTATTTCTTTTTAATCTTTATTTTCCACAATGTTATAAAAATGTAACAAAGTGTCCTTTTTGCCATGCTCCTAGTGACTTTATTTAAACAACTTATAACTCCCCTTTTAAACGATTAAATATAAGTTGTCTTTTAATTTTCCACTTTTTTGACAACTTAAGTATTCAACCATTTAATAATTTAATTATTTTCCTCACAACCACCAAAGTTACAGAAAATATTAAAATAACACCAAAATGAATTTTGAACACACCACCAATGCCTTAAGTGCATAAGATATCTGTCTAAGTGAAGATTAGCGTTCAACAAGGATAGTGGAATTCTCCAAGAATCTTGGAACTTGCCAAGAATGTTGGAATGGACCAGAAATGGGACATTACAAGTCCTCCCTCCCCAAAATTGCTTGTCCTCAAGTAATAACAAGTTTGCTCATCGACTTCATTTGACTGAATCATCCTGCCAATATCCGGATCCCAAATCATTCTCATGAACTCTTGGATATGATGACAGATGATGCCTTCTCCTCCTTGTTGTAGGATGTCTTCATGCTCCCACAAGACCAATGGCTGCCACAAGTATTCATCTCCATGTTTTTGCCGCCCTTCTTGGTTCTTCTCATGTAATGGAGGATCTATAACACTTATTTGAGCTTTATGATCCAATTTGTAAGTTCCTATGGCCTCTTCAAATAGATTGCAATGTATACCTTCCCAAGTAGAGTTCAAATCACATTGTGTAAGGGCTGGACATAAGCTAGAACAGTTGCAATTCAACTAAAATTTTACCCAATTAGGTACCATGGTGGCTACAATGACGATACCCTTCGGTTAAAATTTTTCTTCAACTTCTTCCAACAAGGATATTCCCGAAAATTGTGCCAACTTGCAGCTGTTCATGACTGATAACATTTGTTCCAGCAACCTGACAATGATATTACAGCAGCAAAACTGATATTCTCTTGCCAAATGTAGATGTATGAAGGATGTAGAGGCTGAAAATGCTTCATTAGTAATTACAAATTGTAAGTCTCTCCTTCCTATGACTGTAGATTCTTGCAAAAACCCATCGTATAAATGTAATTGTAGTGATGTGAGGGCTGATAATAATTATGACAGCAGTGTTAAGGCTGGAAATTTGATGCATGGCTGTCCTAAGTATGTTCCCTCCATCCGTGGGTGATAGGAGATCATCACCAATTGCTCTCCTCCTACCTTGTGGGTGAATCTTGGCACAACCTTCCAAGTTTGACACTACCTCGCCATGCTTACGCTACACCAATCTAATTTTTATATAAACTTCTCCTTGACGTCTCCATGTGATGTCCATGACTGCTCTACCAAGATACTTGTTTTGACACATAACTTCCTTCACTTTGAATTTCAACTCTATAATGTATTTTCCAAAGAAATGTGACCATTGCAAGCCAACAATTATACTCACCTCTTCTAAACTGGTGTTATAACGTCTACCTTGGACTCCAAGGACTCCTACCATGAGGCTGCAAGCTTTACCACTTGAAAGAGAGTTCGGATCAGATTGTATGTGGATTGGCGGATGGTTGTAATAGTCATAATTTGCTTGGAAGTTCTTCCCAATCAGCAATACATAAGATGGAATAAAGAAAGAAATTTCCCAAACACTTGTAGGTCTATACCTGCTCATGGAAAGTATTATCGGTCCACACATGAAAGTATCAAAATGACCAACAAAAGTATCATACCCTGGCTGCCTAACTGAATTCCGTTGCTCAAAATTTAGGCATGTAAAATTTTAAAAACTGAAAGCCACCCTACACTAACTTCAACAATGGTGATAAGATGGAAACTCTTCCATCATGTGTCTGAAAATCTTCTATGGCTGCAAAGAAAGTGTGGAAGGGGCTGGAAATGTGGAGGACAACAGATTCAAGATCGAGAACCATCCTTATAGTGACCCCTGGTCCATGCATTTTGCAACTAATATTCACTCCTATTCTGTTAAGTTGATAACTCTTAACAAGAAGGTCCTTGCATACCTTGTGAGTTCCACTGAAGCCAAACACATTGCGAACTCCTTGAGAAGATGGAGTGACAAAACCATGGGCTGGAAAAGAACCACCAATGTGTTACATCAGATTAAACTCCATTGCTTGTTCCATTTTAGACTTCATTGATGGGTATCCCAAACACTCACCTGGATCCCATATCCTATTATTGTCATAAATTGGGTTACTAGAATTAGGAAATGTCTCAGCATTCATCATAAAAAGCGGATTATCAAAAGATAATTTTGCATTCATTTCAAAAAGTGGGTTATCAAAAGATTGGAAGTTATTTCTATTCTCTTGTTTAGAACAATTTTCTTGTTGTCCCAAGAATTGTTTTGTAACAACAAGCTAATCTTTTGTTTCTCTGATTGTTTCCTTGCAAACTTCTTGAATAGGTGGCATGATTACACTTTGCTCAAGCAATGAATCATCAAGAAATTCCATACCTTCATATGACTTATCAACTATGTTCCATGATGTTTCGGGGACGGGGATGACAGGGGGCATGTTTCGGGGACGGCAGTCTGAGGGCCATTTTTTGGGGACGGCGGGGGGACAGCAAAATATATATATGTATGTATGTATGTATGTATGTATGTAGATGTAGATGTAGATGTATATGCATAATATATATATATATATATATATATATATATATATATATATATATATATATATATATATATATATATATATATATATATACACACACATATATATAGTATGCATATATGTACATATAAATCATATATATATATATATTTTAAATTTGAATATCTTTCTCTCTGTATATATATTGAAAATTTTATTTTATATATATATATATAGAGAGAGAGAGAGACTCAAATTTCTACAAGTTAATGGATAACAACATAAGACTATAAGCTGAATTACAACAATAAATATTAACGGCAGTATAACAGCAATGAATTTAATCATGACAGTAGTATAACAACAATAAATTTGATCATGACAGCAGTATAACAGCAATATAATTTTATTATGACAGCAGTATAACAGTAGTTTAATCATGACAGCAGTATAACAACAATATTTCATTGCCAGCTGTGAGTTTTCTTTTTAAAAACATTATAAAATGTATATTTGATGTTGGGGACGCCTAGCCGTCCCTGAGACGGTCAAGGGACGTCTGAGATGTCCCCTGCCGCCTTGGGGACGGCTAGGCGTCCCCGATGTGTTCCCTGGTGTTTCCGAAAAAGGGGATGCCTTCGGGGACGTTTCCCTTTTTTTCATTTTTTTGGGGACGGTTAGGGGACGTTCCCTACCGTCCCCTCGTCCTCGAAACACCAAAGGGGACAGGGACGGGGGTTTGAGGGCAGGGGACATGTCCCCGTGTAACACAACTTATCAATAGTTGCTGATTTAGCAAACTCCAAATCAACATACCCTTCAATCTCAACACTATCATGAAGACTCATGTACTCCTCTCTTGCAGATGCATCTCGTGATGATAAGTATGGCATCAACTTCTACTCACATTGTCTGACAACATTGTGATGCAAGACCATCCGGATTCACAAGCGATCTTGTGTCAACCAAAAATATTTCAAGATTTTTGTTACAGTTTTGTTACATTTCTATTCGTTTCTATTTGTTTTCTTCAGGAGGAAATTCAAGTTCAATTTGATCAAGTCAAGAACACCCCCTTGTAGAAGAGCATAAAGGGTACCTGCAATTTCAATTTGGTGAAATTTGGAGTAATTGGACGAAGTTTAGAGCATTTAAGGAAAACCTGAGGTTTGCGATCCTCTCATTCTGCTGAAAGCCTTTGTGTTCCTTCATTTCCGGCAAACTTTTAAGTTTGTGAACTTCATATTTCGCCAAAAGCCTTGTCTTCTTTTCATTTTCAGCAACACCCAAGGTTTGTGAACTTTGCTTTTCGCCGAAAAGGCTTCGCCAAGAAAGAGTTTGAAAGTTTGTGAGTTCGCCGAATTACCAAATCGCCAAAACAGAAGTTTGAAAGTTTCCATTTTTGCCGATTCACCGAAAAGCTTATCATTTTGGTGAAACTTAAGGTTCGTGAACTCTTCATTTTGCCAAAAAGGCAAGTTTGCGAATTCCTCTTTCTGCTGAAAGGCAAGGGCATTGTAAAGGAGAAGTTGGGAAGTTCGAAGATTTGTCGAAATGCCGAAAGGTGTTATTTTCGGCCATTCCTATTTCTTGTAAATGATTAAGATTACCGAAAGTCTTTGGCGTCAGTGATGTGTCAGCTTCCTCAACTGGCAAAACGGTTCAACTTCTATAATTGGAAGTATATAAGGAGATGGATCTAAGGATATAGGGGTTCTCTGTTAAGTGTGTTTTGGAGAATAAGGATTGTAACCAAAGAAGACTGTATTGTCTTGAATTGTATTTGTACTCCTGATCGAATTGATGTTGTGAACATAATAAAATATTTTAAATTTTGTTGTGATTGAGGATATTATCTTTTGGCTGCTAAATTTTGGTCATCTGGTAAGACTCCTAGATTTAGACTGGATTAAGTGGTATCAGAGCGAGGTTGCAGTTGTGTCAAGAAGAAGGAATCTTGAAGAGTTTTGTTGTGGGTGAGTGAGAGGATAAGAAGACTTGCAACTGCAGAGGATTTGTGAGACATGGCACATAGAGGACGGGGACGAAGAGGAGCACCACGGGCTGGTGACGTGGCAATAGTAGAAATGCTGATGTTTTACAACAAGATTGGATGCGATGGAGATGGCGCAACGAAGAGTACATGTGGAAGACATAAGTGAAGATGAAGTAGAGGCATGAGAAGATGATGTGAATGAAGATGGAGAGGAATTAGAGAAGATTTTTACAAGCAATGTCAAGAATCAGTAGTAAACCTAGATTGGATACTCCCAGTTATAATGGGAATCTAAATCCAAAAGAATTGGTTGACCGGATGTTAGAGATGGAGAAATACTTTGATTTTGAATCTATTGAAGATTCGAAAAAGGTGAAATTCGCTTGTACAAAGTTGAAGGGACGTGCATCCTTGTGGTGGGATCATGTGCAGACTGAAAGACAATGAAAAGGTAAAGAGAATAAAATCCTAGGAAAGAATGGTGACAAAATTAAAAGCTAAAATTTTGCCTGTAGATTATCAAATTATGGTTTGAATAACCAGTCTAGAAGAAGCATATCAATATGCCTTGAAGACAGAAGAAAAACTTGCAAGGAAACAACAAAACAATTCTAGAGGTAGAGGTAGATTTTTAGGTGGAAGAGGACAATCTAGTAGTGGTAGAGGTTATCAAAACAAACAAGGAGAAGCCAACACCTCTTAGACTAGCACATAGGATAATACAAGAAGAGGAGATTATTCTAGAGGAAGAGGAGGTTATTCTCGAGGCAAAGGATGTTTTGGAAGAGCCAAAGGAAGATGATTTGCTGGTACATGTTAACAATGTGGAGAGATTGGGCATAGGCTATTTGAATGTCCTTAGATACGTCAGAGCAATGGAAAATGATAGAGGCAAGAATCAATGTGGCACAAGCAGATAATGAAAGTGTGGCTCCACCAAAGCGTGGAGAAGACCCAGAAGATGGAGTCTTTGATGTTGCGAAGGATACTGTTAAATCCAGAGAAGGAAAAATAAGAACCAGTCCAAAGGCGAAATTTGTTTTGAACAAGATGCAAATCGGGTGGAAAATGTTGTAAAGTCATAGTGGACAGCGGCAACACTGACAATATTGTGTCTGAAGAAATGATGGAAAAGTTGAAGCTGAAGAGGGTGAAACATCCCAGCCCATACAAAGTTTCCTGGTTGTAAAAGGAACATCAATTAGTGGCAAGTGAACAATATCTTGTGAATTTTCAGATTGGAAGTTATAAGGATGAAATTTTGTGTGATGTGATGCTAATGGATGCATGCCATATTCTTTTGGGTAGACCGTGGCAATTTGATAGACAAGCTGTTCATAATAGTAGAACGAACACATATAGGATAAAGAAAGATGGAAAAGAATATACTTTGAATCCACTAAAAGATAAGGAACAAGTAGGAAACAATCCCAAGATTTGTTTGGCGTCTGGAAAGAAATTTTTGAAGGCATTGAAGAAAGAGGGAGCATGTTATACTTTTATTCCTAAACCTGTACTAGCTATGACAACAGAGAAGAACGAAGAGTTGCTAATTGAAATTTAGAAAATTGTGGATGAATATGCAGATATACTGATGGAGTTGCTAGATGGATTGCCACCTATAAGGAGTACTGGTCATTGTATGGATTTGATACCTGGTACGAGTTTGCCAAATAAAGCACCGTATAGAATGACGCCTATGGAGAATGAAGAAATAAATAGGCAAGTGCAAGAATTGTTAGATAAGGGGCTAATCAAAGAAAGTCTCATTTCATGTGTTGTTCCAGCAATGTTGACACCCAAAAAGGATGGGGAATGGCGGATGTGTGCAGATTCGAGGGCCATAAACAAGATAACAATAAAGTATAGATTTCCATTGCCACGGATGGATAATATGATGGATTGTTTGAGTGGAGCCAAGTACTTCATGAAGATTGATTTGAAGAGTGGGTGCCATCAAATACGAATAAGAGAAGGAGATGAGTGGAAGACAACGTTCAAGGCAAAAGATGGTTTGTATGAATGGTTGGTAATGTCGTTTGGTTTAACGAATGCCCCCAACACCTTTATGAGGTTAAGAATGAAGTATTGAAGCCTTTTCTTGGTAAGTTCATGATTGTGTATTTTGAGGATATTTTAATTTTTAGTAAAACAAAAGAACATATGCTGCATGTTAGGGCAGTTTTGTAGAGATTGAAGGAAGAAAAGCTGCTAGCGAACTTGAAGAAGTGTAGTTTCATGAAGAATGAGTTGGTATACTTGGGGTTTGTTGTTTCTAGAGATGGACTAAAAATGGATTTGGAAAAGGTCAAAGCAAATGTGGATTGGCCTTCACTGAGGAGTATGTTTGAAGCACAAAGTTTTCATAGATTGGCAAGCTTCTATAGGCAGTTCATAAGAAACTTTAGCGGGATATGTGTGTAGAAGTTGTGAAACCAACTTCACAGGACCCAGTAAACACCTGCAAAACCTAAGAAACCTTCCACAAGAGAAAAAAACAAAGAGAGCAATTTGCACAAAAAATGATGCAATTAATGAAATGGATTAATGAATTACATGAGAGCACTTGGTTTTATAATTGCAAGTTAGAAAACCCTAATGAGAGATTCCTAAGTTTAGCTTAAGTGAAATAAAGTAAAGGTGACTTAATTAATTAATCAATATGATTAAATTAATTAAATAAAGAACCTATTACTCTAACGTCCCCCCTTAAGATGAACTTAGGAAGAAGCTAAAAAACTAAGGACAAATGCATGAAAGCAAAGATGGGTCTTGGCAACTAGGCCATATGAGGTACCCATGTACAAAAGAGTCTCACAAAATAGAGAAAAGGAGAGAACCACGTGGGAAAAACTCCTCCCCAAAAGAGAGAACAAACTTCCCTACAAGAGAGAGAGAAAAAGTGAAGGACTAAGAAGCCTCCACAAAAGATGTCCCAAAAGAATAGGAACATGACGAACTCCACTGAAGCATGAAGAAGCTACAAACACTATCAAAGACTGATTGCTATAGTGCCGAAAGAAGAACCTCCTCTAAAACAAGATGAAGATCAGAATTAGGAAGACAAGAATCTGCATGAGTGCCCCCAACGACACTACTCGAATCAGATGGCAAACAAAGGCAAAACATTTGGAACTCAAAGATACAAATGGCACAAGTACCAAAAGTCTGATGAACTGATCAAGTGAAAATAGGTCGCCTCCACAAAAGGAATGCAAAAGTGTCCATATGGTAAATGCTCCATCTCACCGAAATGCATGGGTAACCAGCCGTTGCATCCGCCTAGTACATAGGAACAAATACTAGATACATAACTCACTCCAACGTGGAACCAAGGAAGCATTAGCACCAACAGTAGAAACCCCCCTATAATGCGGACAAGGGAGAGCCATGACAGGTACACTGAAACTGTGTGAATCCAAGAAGTGCATGTAGAAGAAACAAGAACATTTGAATGTGCAAACATGAAAGTACTAGCAAATAAAAGGGTGTGTAAACCAAGGCACACACGCATGAGGCAATAATCAATGTGATTCACTGCTATCGTGGAAGGGACACTCACTTGACAGAGGTATGATGAAAAACAAAAGGCAAACATCAACCCCCCCATGGCACTTTATATCATAGTGTGAGTACAATAAGGCACAAAATGATGTGTAAGATCTCAAGAATACATGGACACTGCTGAGGCACTTTATTTCAGTGCATTTACATATGAGAAGTGCTTACAATGGAAGCTCACAATGTCCAAAAAAGGACCACATGCTAAAAATACAATTCTCGAATAGAAATAGAGGAAACCAATAGCACCTTGATGAAGTACACATAAAAACATGCACTTTCAAAAAAAACGGGACCCAAAAAGGAGTCCGGATGCAAAAGATATGGCCCATCAAAGTCTCCAAAATGAGAACTGCACATCAACAATACTGAGAAAATTGATTTTTGGAAAAAAACCAGAAGACAAAATGGAAAACCACTTGCACCACTGCGAAGAGCACGAAATTCTGCCCCTTTTCAAAAAAATTGCACTGAAAAATACCACCGTATGACCGAGATATGGCCTCTAGAAGATGGAGTGCAAAAATGAAAAGCCCAACGGAGAGGGGCTGTGAGGGCAGAAAAGCATCACCGCCAAGTTTAGCAAAAACACCTCCAAATTTGGAGATCCGCAACTTTAGAACCCTGCCAAAAAATCCTCTAGGTACAGTAGTTTGCATGTGATTTAAAAAAAAAAAAACACAAAAAAAAATTATTGCATGTGTTTTTTTAATAAAAAAACACAAAAAAAATATGCATGCTTTTTCAATAAAAAAACATTAAAAAAAAGTTGCTGTTTTTTTTAATTAAAAAAACAGTAAAAAAAATTGATGTTTTTTTTTAATATATAAAAAAACATTTAAAAAAAAATACAATTACTTTTTTATTTTAAAAAAAGTTTAAAAAAAATATAAAGGGGGTGTGGGGGGGATTGAACCCCTACCACACACTCCCATGATTTAATGGGGAACAACAGCCTAAAACCTGCAACGTAGGTATAGTACATGCAGTAGGGTACAGGGGCCTGCACAAGCAAGTACCCTGTACCTTACTTTCAATTTTTTTTAAACTTTGTTTTTTTCAATAAAAAAACCTGTGTTTTTCTTTGTTTTTTTGAAATTTTTTTTCAATATAATTTTTGAAGAAAAAAAATATTACATGTAGGAATTTTTTTTTTAAAAAACAGTCACCTCGATTTGCGTGTTGGGGAGGCCGTACAGCTTCCCTGGCAAAAAAAATTTGCCCCAGATGAGCCCGAGGTCGATTTTGACGATTTGATAGTCGATTTTTAGGTTTTTGGGCCTTCTGAGCATGATGGTGAGGTCTGTTTGGGCTCAAAATGCTCCAAAAAATAGCTTTTTTATGGATCCCGAAAAAAACACCCTGTTGAAACCCTTGCAGATCTGGCCTACGGAGCTCAAATCGAGCCAAATAAAAGGCTAATTTGACTATTTCGACTGCTCTGAATCCAATGGAATACTCCGTTTTACACAAAAATGCACCAAGAAAAAGGCTCTTGCTCAAAATTTTCTCCAAATTTGAGAAGGGGCTTGCAGATCTGGAGCTCTGATACTATGTAGAAGTTGTGAAACCAACCTCACAGGACTCAGTGAACACCTGCAAAACCTAAGAAACCTTCCACAAGAGAAAAAAGCAAAGAGAGCAATTTGCACAAAAAAGGGTGCAATTAATGAAATGGATTAATGAATTACATGAGAGCACTTGCTTTTATAATTGCAAGTTAAAAAACCCTAATGAGAGATTCCTAAGTTTAGCTTAAGTAAAATAAAGTAAAGGTGACTTAATTAATCATAATGATTAAATTAATCAAGTAAAGAACCTAGTACTCTAACAATGTGCACATATTACGGAGACCATGAAGGGTCACAGGAGAGAATTGGTTTGAATAGCTGCAGCAAAAAAGAGTTTTCAGTTGTTGAAAGAAAAAATGATTGAACAACCAGTGTTGGCACTACCTGATTTTGGAAAAGTATTCCAAGTAGATTGTGATGCAAGTGGGACATCGATTGGAGAAGTCCTTAGTCAAGAAGGAAGACCAATAGTGTACTTCAATGAGAAGTTGAATGAGGCCAAAAGGAAGTATTTCGTATATGATCAAGTTTTATGCAATTGTACAAGCACTCAAGAAATGGTGACATTATTTGCTACCTAAGGAGTTTGTGTTGTATATAGATCATCATGCATTGCAATTTATAAACAGTCAAGGTAAGTTAAATTAGAAACACATGAAGTGGGTTGAATTTGTGCAGAGTTATTCATTTGTTTTGAAACACAGAAGTGGAAAATCTAACTGGGTAGCTGATGCATTAAGTTAGAGATATTTGTTGTTGAATGAAATGAGAGTGAATGTTGTTGGCTTTGATTCTATGCGGGAGTTATATGAAGAAGATGCTGATTTCAAAGAAGCGTGGGCAACATCCAAGAATCCAATGGAAAAGGATAGAATTCCATGGTTGGAGTATTTTGTTCAAGAAGGTTTGTTGTTCAAAGGGAAGAGATTGTGCATACCTTAGGGATCAATGAGGGAAAATTTGATAAGGGAGAAACATAGTGGAGGTTTGAGCGTACATTTTGGAGTGGACAAAACATTGGCACAACTGAATGAAGGGTATTATTGGCCTGGAATGAATGCAGATGTGAAGAAAATGGTTCAAGGTTGCAGAGTATGCTAGCATGCCAAATGAGTAAGACAAAATATGGGATTGTATCAGCCATTGCGGATACTGGAGAGACCGTGGGAACATATAAGCATGGATTTTGTTTTGGGATTACGATGAACACAGAGGTAATGATTTTGTTTTTGTTGTGGTGGGTAGATTTTCGAAGATGGTTCATTTTATTCCATGCCAAAAGTGTAATGATGCTTCCCATATAGCTACATTGTTTTTCAAAGAGGTAGTTAGGTTGCATGGATTGCCGAAAAGTATTGTTTCAGATCAGGATACAAATTTGTTGGCCATTTTTGGCGCATTTTGTGGAAGAAAATGGGAACACAGTTGGGTTTCAGTTCAGCTTACCATCCTTAGACTAATGGTCAAACTGAAGTTGTGAATTAGAGTTCAGGAAATTTGTTAAGGTGTTTGGTAGGTGATAAACCCAATCAATGGGATTTGATATTGGCTCAGGCAGAATTTGCTTATAATAATTCAATTAATCGGAGTGTAGGGAAAAGTCCCTTTCACATTGTTTATGGGTACAGTCCTTGAGGTGTTGATGAATTGAGGGATAGTGCAAATTTGGGCAGAAAGAGTGCTGTAGTGGAGGATTTTGCTAAATATATTCATGAATTGCATAGAGAAGTGAAAGAAAATTTGGAGAAGAGTGTTGCCAAATAGAAAGAACACTAATATGTGCAGGAGAGAGCAAGAAAATTAGGTGAGTGATTTGGTTTTGGCACATTTGAGGAAAGAAAGGTTCCCTCAGGGAATGTATAATAAATTAAAGTGGAAAAAGATTGGCCCATGCAGAGTGTTGCAAAAGTTTTCATCTAATGTGTATGAAATTGAGCTTCCAACAGGTAGAGATATATCTCCCATATTCAATGTTGCTGATTTGTATAAGTATTATGAAGGGGAAAGGAGTACACAAGGGGATATGCATTCAGATTTGGAGGATAAACAAGAATGTATACATCAATTGCCTGAGAAGAAATCTAAAGAAGTAGACAGAGTGATAGATTCCTGTGTGATCAAAAGAACAAGGGGAAAGGAGCATTGGGAATATCTGGGCCGTTGGAAGAATAAAGTAGCTGATGAAGCCTCTTAGGTGAACGCTTAAGAATTGGTTAAGTATGGAATTCCTATTCTAGACTTTCCTAAATGTTCGTGAGTTTTACACTCATGGAACATTTCATTTACTCGGCGTGTCTGATGTAGGAGCATTCAGGATCACAAGTGATCCTGTGTCAACCAAAAATATTTCAGGATTTTTGTTACAATTTTGTTGCATTTCTATTGGTTTCTGTTTGTTTGCTTTAGGAGGAAATTCAAGTTTAATTTGATCAAGTTAAGAACACCACCTTGTAGAAGAGCATAAAAGGTACCTGTAATTTCAATTTGGTGAAACTTGGAGTAATTGGCCGAAGTTAAGAGTATTTCGGCAAAACCTGAGGTTTGTGAACCTCTCATTTAGCCGAAAGCCTTTGTGTTACTTCATTTTCGGCAAACTTTCAAGTTTGCGAACTTCACATTTCGTCGAAAGCCTTGTCTTCTTTTCATTTTCGACAACACCCAAGGTTTGCGAACTTCACTTTTCGTCGAAAGGGCTTTGCTAAGAAAGCATTTGAAAGTTTGTGAGTTCCCCGAATTACCAAATCGCCAAAACAAAAGTTTGAAAGTTCGCATTTTTGCCAATTCACTGAAAAACTTATCATTTCGGTAAAACTTAAGGTTCACAAACTCTTCATTTTGCCGAAAAGGCAAGTTCGTGAACTCCTCTTTCTGCCGAAAAGCAAGGGCATTCTAAAGGAAAAGTTCGGAAGTTCAAAGATCTATCAAAATGCCGAAAGGTGTTATTTTTGGCCATTCGTGTGGTTTGTAAACGAATAAGATTACTGAAAGTCTTTGGTGCCAGTGATGTTTCAGTTTTCTCAACTGCCAAAACGATTCAACTTCCATAATTGGAAGTATATAAGGAGATGGATATAAGGAGATAGGGGTTTTCTGTTGAGTGTGTTTTGGAGAATAAGGATTGTAACCAAAGAAGATTGTATTGTCTTGAATTGTATTTGTACTCCTAATCGAATTGATGTTGTGCATATAATAAAATATTTTGAATTTTGTTGTGATTGAGGATATTATCTTTTGGTTGGTAAATTTTGGTCGTCTCCTAAGACTCCCAGATTTTGGCTGCATTACATCAATTAACCAACTCGTGCAGCTGAAGAAGTAACCTGTTCTTGCCTCATAACAGCCAATAGAATAGATAAGAGTGGTTGGGAGATATCATCACGCTCATTTATAATCAAAGACATAATTGTTTGCATAGAAGATATAAAACTTTTTGTATGCTTCTCACTAACAGTAGCCAAGAAATGTTGAAACATTTCAAGAATAAGGTCTCTACAACCAAGATCCAACATAATAACACAAGATCTAATTTTTGCAAAAGTTTTTAGGAGTATGATCCTTCTAGACAAAGATGGATTGCTGATATCATCCAAACCTTGGAAATTTTCTACAATCAACTGAAATATATCCTTCATAATACTGCTGTTATAAGGATTATGTGGAGCTGTTATTCTCATAATTTCATTACCACAAAAAGTAACTGCAAGTCTTACCTATTTATTTGGGTGTCTCATTAGCTCTGGCTTCACTAAAGAATTCACTGATGGAGTCATAGCATGTTGCATCCTCTTAGAATCTAACTGATCTATCATGAATAAACAATTCTCTACTTCTCCCAAAATATAAAGTAGATCATTCTTGGACTAAGGCAAGTGTTCAAGTTTCTTACATGCTCTATAAAGCTTCTTTTCCAAATCTTCTTCACTGAATAATGTCATAATTCAAAACCTGGAAAAATCAAACCTTTGATAATCCTTTGAATGATGCAAGTGCAATTGCTGCAAAAAATTGTTGACTTCCCAACAGGCTGGCAAGAAAACCAGCTCTAATAGCACTGTATTATCTCTAACAAAATATTTTTAAATTTTTGACAACTGTCATCAATAAACGTGCATGCTCTGATACCACTGTAATATCCCGAATGGAATATTTTCTAAATTGTTGCAAATGTCATCAATAATCATGTAGCTGTAATGTGCTTATCAAAATATTTCAACAAACTTGCAAATTTTCACAATGTAAGCTCACAGGGATTTTGTCAAACAATTTGTTTTCATGGAGCAATTCATAGACATTCTAACAAACAGTTGTCAAGAGCTCATCAGTTGAATTCAAATTCAGAAATTATAATCAGCTATAAGTGTATTTTGTCAAACACTTAACATGCAAATTGGAATGAAATAAATACCTGACATGACATAGTAACTGATTTATTGGATGGATTTACTCTTCAAACTGCTGCTGATAAAATCTAGAAAATATTCATTTACCTCAAATTCTCATGTAGCTGGAACATATCTGAAAACGGAGTGCTAGTTCTGATGATGTCTGTTGTAGCTGATGATGAAATCCTCCAAAACTGTTCCTAACTCCCCCTTAATAAAACTAAACTCTGCATATATGAAGATCTCTGGCATTGAATTGTAGTTGTTTATTGATTGAAACACTTAGAAAATTCTGTCTAGCGCCTGTAGACAGTCTGAAATCAATCATCACAGAGAATACAATGTTGAAGTTCCATATGCCAATTATTTCAGACTGATAATCACTGAATTCTAATCAAAGATGGCCCACTCAGATCTGTACGGCATAAGTTTTCAGCTTCACAAATTGGCAACGCCTAATACCAAGCCCCCAACATACATTAGAAATGTATGATTCATATTTTAACCTCAATGTGAGGCTGTGGTCAACACAAAGAAAGATCTCTAGCTATTTAGGATGATGCGGCTAACAAGTTAGGGCCCCACAAACCACTCAAAGATGGTGCTTCACCTTTAATCTTTCCACAACTCCTTTATGCATATGCACTCATTAATATTTGGTATGGCCACTTTAAAGAGTGCGGCTGAGTATTAAACTACCAATGCTTCCACAACATTTTCTAAGATTTAATAATCTCCTTTTAAATATTCAAATAATCCCTCAAAGTCTGGCGGCAAATGTCAATAAGATATTATAAACTCCCTTCATAATTCATCATCTTTATTTCACTACATAAGGAGCAGCAAAATGCAATTAAATCTGAATACTTTTATTAAAATAATCTTCAACATACCACTTCAAAACAAGCGATTCCATGTATGGTAGTTTGGGTACGACCAACTTCTGAATATGGTATGATTGCTTTTTGGTTGGGGCTTACACAAATAAAATATCTTTCACTTAAAAAATGAAAATAGATTGCTATGCAAGAATTACCAAGGTCTTCAATCATACTTAGCAAAATCCTCTTCAAAACTAAAATCTTCTGTTACTGTATAAACCCAAACACAGAACTAGAAATGATCTTACTCTTCAACACAAATTCTGCAAACCCAAAAATACTGAAACCATAACTGAAAACCAAATACCTGGAAACTGAAACTTCACACTAACAACATCAGGCGCAAATCGTTCGGCGCAATGGTGATCTCTGGGTGAAATCACTCGATCAACTAGGTGGGTTTTCGTCTACGAAACTGATTGCCAAAAGGGTTTTCGTCCTTCGGTTGAAGATGAACCAAGTTCAATGTCGCAATAAACAAGGGCTTGGTAAAATGTTCAGAATGAACTTTCTCTTCTCAAAACCTCCTTTTATAACCTTCTGGAGAAATAAAATAATATTATTTCTTTTTTATCTTTATTTTCCGCAAAGTTATTAAAATATAACAAAGTGTCCTTTTTGCCATGCTCCTAGTTACACTTTATTTAAACAACATATAACTCCTCTTTCAAACGATTAAATATAAGGTGTTTTTTAATTTTCCACTTTTTCGACAACTTAAATATTTAACCATTTAATAATTTAATTATTTCCCGCACAACCACCAAAGTTACCGAAAATATTAAAATAGCACCAAAATGAATTCTAACCATACCACCAATATCTAAGTACATAAGATATCTGTTTAATTGAAGATTAGTGCTCGGCAAGGATAGTGGAATTCTCCAAGAATCTAGGAACTTTCGAAGAATGTTGGAATGGACCAGAAATGGGACATTATGATATATGGATAAATAATGAGAATCATGAGAAATAGTGTAAAATGACAAGAATTGTATGTTATTCAAAAATATGAAATGCTATGGCAGCTGGCTGGATTTTTGCCTGTGAGGTTGAGAAGTAGAGATGATATAAATATTCAAGCTTTGTGAGATGAAACAAAATCACATACAATAGAAACCAAAGATAAAAACGGGAGGAAATAAATTTGAAAATTTTAATTTTTGAAAAATGTTATGTACACATTTTTTGAAAAGAAGAATTGGAATTGCTACAATTTGGAAAGTTGCTTACTTGTTTCTTTTTCATGTTTAGTTATGACTGAAAAATGGCATAAAGGTACATAAAATTACGTTACCAATATAACCAAGCAAAAACAAGTGAGCAATAAAATATAACAGGTATCTATCTATCTGGTAACAAGGGGTTTTGCTGATGATCTTCCCTGGGACTGGCACATAATGTCTCCTACAGGAACCTGTTTGTATGGCTAATGACTTTTTCTTTGTTGTGAAATGGAAAGCTTTTTATATATAAATGTCAGATAAGCCTAGCATTGCGTCTATTGGTGCCTAGGCAAAGTAACTGACCTGATAGTTGCATATTATTTCAAGTGGGTCCTTCGTAATAGTATTGATGAAATTTCTTCCTTAAAATATGTTATTTATGCAGGTCTTCATACTTCTTAGTTACATTTTGCTAATTGCAATCCTTTTTCAATTAATCACGCCCCTCTTGTAATCGTGAGGTTCAGGAAATATTAAAAGGAGGAATATTTCTAATTTCTTACAAAAAAATCTTGAAAAGGTCAAGCTTTTGAGGCATCAACCCTCAAAGTACTCAGGTGCAAAAGTTTATCCCTATGTTACTATGTGCAGTGAAACATGAAAGGCTTCATTGATGCTAGGAAAAGGAAATAAGGCCTGTACTCAATTGGCATGTGAAGAAGCCCTACATGCAAAATGCTTCTCAAAACATCTATAATCCTGTTTGACATATCAACTTTGTATGTGGTTATGACTTATAATTGTCTATATATGTTCCTTTGTATTAACATCTGATTAGGAACGTGGAACATTTTCGCACATCCACTGAGGAGAATGCAGAAGTAGCCCTAATATATCTCTTAATGAAATACAAAGTTACAAACTGCACAGATAATCTGATTTTTTCTTACAACTGGGCCAGTCATCAGTGGAGAGATTGATGATTCAACTTCTGCTTGAATTTGATATTCAGTTAATCATCATGTTTTTTATCTAAATACTATATCATTGACTTTGAATTAAAAAGTTAAGAGCTGTTTGACTCATTGTTTTGTTGGTTTAGAGACAGAATCTTTTGCATCCCCATGCTGAAGATTCTTTTTGACTCTTGTCTGATTGTGCCTCTTGCAGTTAATTTCAAAACTATTTAGCCAGAAAACATGTCAAGACCTATGGCTCTGGGGCTAGTGTTGATGATATTAATATTAACATCTCAGTCTGAATGGAAGCAGCAGTTAAAGAATGAGATAGAACCAACTGCACCTTTTCCTAAGAAGCAACATCAAATTTCAAACAAGCATGAACTTATCAAAGAGCAGGTAGATACTCTTTTTGATGTACAGTTTCTTTGTAGGCCATGTAAGATTTTACATTTGTGTCTCCTCTGCTGGTTTTATTTAAACCCAGTGAAGCTTTCAGTTAATCTAACTTAGTTTTGATTGTCACTAGTGGCCAAGTATGGCCTTCAGGACTGCAAAAAAGTATATAATAGGAGTATACAATGGGAGTGCTTAATGCATCTTCAAGTTCAACAGACTAAAACCTATTGAAGCAAAGATTAAAATAACCTTAGGATGAAAAAAAAAATGCTGGAAAACTTTATCCTGAGGATGGTATGTGAGAACTTGCATCCTTGTCAAGCATATACTCTCCTATCATTTAAGGCCTCGAGAAAGTTGGTAATAAGGTTTGTGCTGATCTCAGACTGATGATTCTGTGGTCTATTCTGCCTAAACCATCTCACATATTCAGTTTGAACATGTGGTCTCTTGTGGCATGGGTTGTCCAATGTCCTAAAACATGAGATGATTACATTGGAGCGTATCTTGCTTTTAAGTGAGAATAATAATAATACATCGTTTAAAAACTGCTTACTCACTGATTCACGCATATATGTATAAATATTTTGTCAAAGTAAATGTTTTACAGTCTTATATAAGGCTGTCCATGAAGGATTCCGTAGACCTAACATATGGACAGTCTCATATAAGGCTGTTATAAGACTATAAAGTATAATAGTCGTATACAACGCTACTTCTATTAAAGTATCCCCAGTCAGACAAAGTGTAACAGCCATGCATAATGCTTTTCATACATAGTTTTCCAAGTGTACCAAAATGTATAGTCAAATATACTACTGTTCATAACTAATTCTCTGAATGTACTAAGTATATAATCAAGTGTAATGCTGCTCATACATAGATTTACAGGTATTACTCAGTATACAGTCAATTAAACTTTCACATATTTTACCATATACAGTAGACACAAACTTTCTCACATATTACCTTGTACAGTCGACACAACTTTCACATGCATTACCTTATATAGACAACACAAACCTTGTACATACCTTATCATAAATACAATCGGCTTAAATGAATGAAAAAAACCTCTATGCACAACCATTCTCAATAAAGACAAAGGCGATTCAAATAGATGTAAAACTCTGTACACAACTGTCTACTGTGAAGACATACAGACATACAAATCTATCAATATATATATTCATGAATAAAAATAAATCATTTCACCTCTTTATTTAGACTCAGGCTGTTCATGCATTTAAACAAACACTTGGCGTGCAATCTGTTGTTTCAACTTGTTTATGGAAAGAAGTCTATTTGCTCATGTATGATGCTTTTCCAATAGCGGTATCAACATACAAAGTTTATACCAATATACATATTTATATAATTATTTATATATCTATATAAAATTGTTTCACTATCTATTCATAATGTCTCGACTCTCAAGCATATGGTATATGCACACAATCGTGTGAAATATTGCTTTTACAGTCTCAAATGTGCAATATAAATACACAGTCATAGATAACGCTGTTTTGTAAAGTCTCAATCGTGCAATATAATAGATAGATAGATATACACACACACACACATATATATGGCTTTCCCTATTGGTTTAATCTTTCATCAAATAGGTCGAAATAAAAACAAACATGGTTCAAAATCTTAGTGCAACCAAAGTCGATTCACATACCCAGTAGGTAGTGACTCAAAATAGCTCTGTCATAGTCGTTCCAGACTCCCCATTGGTTCAAGCTCCATAGCCTCACCAACAATAGCTCCAAAAGAAATTAGTTCCTTTGCTCTTCATGCTCTGAAAATGTCCAACCGTCCTCCTCATCCATCATTATTCTCCTTGCTCTTAATGAAAAGAGCCCCCACCACTACTTCCCAGGTGGCTGTCAAACCCTTATGGGCTTCATGGCGGACCATTTTTATTAAGTTTTTTACAGAAAACAAACCAATAATTCTTCTAAGATGCTTCTCGTGCTCAAGCGTTAAATGAAAGCATATTATGGCGAATACAATTTCGAGTTTCCAGCCTTTAGATTGGCCTTTCCTTCTACAAAAACCCTAAAATTTAGGGCCAAACCATATGCCCATACCATATTCTCTCACGGTTTTGTTAATCCCCAAAAACTTCCAATGAAATATAAGTTTTCATAGTAGCTCAACAAGTAAACGTAGTCTAGCTAATAGAGTATAAAAACTAAGGTTTTAGTTACCTTATCGAAATAAAACTCAAATATCATAAGTCACACAATACAACCATATAAGACATTAACTCAAACAATCGAATGCAACAACCTTTTAAGATCTAGAATTCATGTAAACACTCAAAGGCAACCATGACTCATACCCAATGTTCACGATGACACTCATAAGTAGATTCCTACCATGCCTATGAAATTTGAATGTATCAACATATGGTCAAATTACAAATTCCTGCAAGTGTGTGGGTTCTTGGAAGGTAAGTACAACTACTCCACTGTCATGATTTGCCTCTCTTTTGGATGATGCTCTCCCTCTATATGTGAGGGTGAAATATCTAACCTGCATCCACTTCATGCCAATAGGCAGTAGTTAGTCCGTGTCAACAACATGTGATTATAATTGCAAACCGGAAATAATAAATAATCAGCTGCATAAAATTTATGATAATGACCAATTACATCATACTATTCACTAGTACTTGCACCCATAGGAGGTTCAAGGAATACACCGATAGAAACAACCCTTAGAAAAATTTCCGGCGTGAATTTTTTTACGGCGTGAGACAATTCTGAGCACTATAATGCTCACATATAAAAGCCTATCGGCTAATTAGTCATTTAAAAATGATAAACATATGCCAAAACATCATGAGCAATCAGATATTAGTTCAAATATTGAAAATTCTGCATGAATATTTCGCATAATCAATGAAATAATGACTGTTATAATAGTATACTGATCATAATGTCATTGCATTTAATACATCATATCAAATCCATAGTTCCACGGAGTTTCGGGGACGGGGATGGCAGGGGACGCGTTTCGGGTTTGGGGATGGGGGGGGCCTAAATTTGGGGACGGCGGGGGATGCGGGGGAGCGGCGTGCTGAAATACATATAATACTTGAAAAATTAGTTATAAAAAGATGTATAATTGTAGAAGCCTAAGGAATAAGTAAAGTTTAGAGTTTAAACACATTGCCATGATTTCATTGAACTAGTGAACATTGAAACAATGTGAATGTACTTAAATTTAATAGACATTGGAATGAGAACTAGATGTTTCATAATTTGAATTTCATAATCATTGTTCATAATTACAATCAAGTTTCAACAATGTTCAAAATATTGAAATAGTAAATACTAAATACTAAATAGTAAATGCCAAAATGGTTAATGGCCTGGTGCCACCAATGATCTAATCATCCCCAAGCTCCATGTCGATCTTGTCATCACTGGAACTGCTGGACCCCAAATGCTCAAGCTCATCTAAACCAATACCAACCAGCCTTGTTTGTGTAGCATCCTCATCTATCTGTGATGGCTCTTCTGGCTCTACATCCCATCTGGCTGCTGGACTCTCCCTGTATGTAGTTGTGGTGCGGTCAATGAGACGCAAGGAACTATGTACAGCCACAAGCTTCTCTGCCCTCCTAGAAGTAAGCCTGTTCCTCTTAACAGAGTGGATGAAGCTATAAGTAGACCAGTTCCTCTCAACAACAGAAGAACTAGAAACTTGGGACAGCAAACACGAACAGCTAGAGTAGTAATCAAAGATCTAGGCCCATGCATAGTCCACCACAACTTGGGGTCCTCCTGTGACATAGTCTCCAAATCTATCTGGGCTGCCTCTGAATATCCCCAAAGAGTGGCAAATTTTGACCACTCGGTACGAAGCAAGCTGGCCTCTGTAGAATCATACATTTTGTCAATGGCCTTCATGAACCCTTCCTTCACCTCAACATCTTGTATAGGTGTGATTCTACCGGGCCTATGTATGTACCACTTTGGGTTCAATGCATAGGCAGCCATGTGTAAGGGAGTGTTGAGCTTCTCCCATCTACGTTGAATGATTGGATGAATATGCTCGATGTAGAATTGCATTGTGGGGTCCTTCTCTCGCACAATAGCCTTCATTTGATCAAGCATGGAATCAATGCACTCATATACCTCTCCAAGGGAAGGTGCATTAGAATCCCTAAATCTAATAACTGTGAAGACTGGCTGAATGATGGAGACAATATATTTGGCATCAGCCCAAAAGACATCATTCGTCACTACCTCCTTAACCATCAATCCCTTCTGTGTCTTTGACTCAGGCCATCGGTTCCATTTTGCTGTCATTACCATTAGTTGCAATGGCTCTTGCAACTCAAGCATCCTCTCCAAGAGAATAAAGTATGATGCATACCGAGTCTCTATAGGCTTCAGGAATTCCTTCTTGGAGAAGGACCTGAAAAGTGCATGTGAAGTATGGTGATTGCAGATAAACATCTGCACATCTCTAGCATCACTGACAATTGATTTGATCCAACTGATTTTACCCATGTCCTTAAGTGCATTATTCATAGCATGCACACAACAAGGAGTCCACCAAATATGTCTATAGGCTGCCTCAATCAACTTCCCTGTAGCTCTGTACACATGGGCCGCATCTGTCACTACCTGCACCACATTTTGTGGCCCAACCTCCTCTATAGCATCCTTGAGGATCTGGAACTGATAATGGGCATCCTTGCTATGCCCAAAACAATCAATAGCCCTAAGGAAATAAGGGCCCGCTGTAGATGTAACGATGATGTTGATGAGTGGACGGTGCCTAATGTCCGTCCACCCATCCATGACTATGCTGCATCCACTTGTGATCCAGGTTCTCTTCATCTTCTCCATCAAAATATTAATCTTGGAATAGTGTTGATCCAAGATTGTTGTCCTCAATTTAGTCTCCCCTGGTGGCACATATGATTGTCCTGCCCTTATTATCCTTGACACAGCTTCCTTATAATAAGGAGAGCGAGCCACATGGAATGGAATGCCATTGGCAAAGAAGAATTTGCCAATGGCATCATCTGCCTCATCCTTTGCTTGCACATTGAATAAATCTGCCAATGGTTGTGAAGATGCCATCTTACGTTTCCCCTTAGGCTGTGCTGCACTTGAACTAGATGGATTTGGTGGCCTTAGAGTCTGCAAAGTAGTACGAGAAATCTTATCACCCCTACTCCTTTGTGGCAATATAACAGAAGGTGGTGTTTTATCTTCTTTACAACCCCATAATTTTAACATTTCAGCCCTGAACTTCAAGTTACCATCCACAACTTTGCATACATCTACACCTTTGCCTCGAACAAGAAGAAAGTGAGCATTAGTTCTTGTAATGCTTCCAAACCATGTAAGCTCACATATGTTGCACTTCCATTTTCTAGTGCCCCCCTTTGCCGCAGGGTTTGCTTCTATATCTTAGATGCAAATTGTTTTAAAGGTGATTTTGGATCAAAGGGGCCCTTGGCCCATTTTTGAAGGAATCGTGAAGGGCACTTATCACGAGCTTTACTCCCAACGGAACTTGTGTTAGTTTGAGAGTAAGATCAAGTATTTGAGGCATGTTCACCCTCCCTTTCTATTTCAAAACCAAGATCTCAATCATCAGATTGAGATGAGTCATTTTTACTGTGAACTTCAACCTCTCTATCCTCATTGTCACTTATGTTGTGTGACTGTGAACTCATTATGATGATGATGCTGCAGCCTGCAAAAGAAAATCAAAATTGAAAAAAGTTAAAACAATGTTCAACTTCATTGTTAAGAAAAAATTTTAAAAAATGAAAATCAGAAAAATCAAAATGTGGTCTCATGGACTGCAATGATTGCAGGATTTGTTAAAGCAAATGCAATTGGCTGGTGTAAAGCCAAATTCCACAACCTTTGCCACCCCAGCATCCTCCCTGCCTGTGTCAAAATGGGAGCTTTAGAATAGGGTATGGAGTTGGACATCCATCTAAAACATAAAGGATAGAGGAATTTTGTCAGATGTTGTAGTTGCAACTGCCCTGTTAGATGTGTATGCAAAGTGGAAGCATAGACAAGGCACGTGAACTGTTTGACAGAATGCCTCAAAGAAATGTGGAAGCACAGACAAGGCATGTGAACTGTTTGACAGAATGCCTCAAAGAAATGTGGTCTCTGCATAGACAAGGCACGTGTACTGTTTGACAGAATGCCTCAAAGAAATGTGGAAGCATAGACAAGGCACGTGAACTGTTTGACAGAATGCAGAATGCCTCAAAGAAATGTGGTCTTTGCATAGACAAGGCACGTGTACTGTTTGACAGAATGCCTCAAAGAAATGTGGAAGCATAGACAAGGCACGTGAACTATTTGACAGAATGAGGCATTCTGCATTCTGTCAAACAGTACACGTGCCTTGTCTATGCAGAGACCACATTTCTTTGAGGCATTCTGTCAAACAGTTCACATGCCTTGTCTGTGCTTGCTGCTTCCACTTTGAGTTTGCAACTTTGCATACATGTCTAACAATGTAGTTGCACTTGCAACCACAACATCTGACAAAATTCCTCTATCCTTTATAAAAAAATTTTAAAAAATAAAAACCAAAGCTCCCATTTTGACGCAGGCAGTATGGACTGCAACGATTGCAGGATATGGACAAAATGGATTTGTCGAGAAGGCTTTAGAACTAGAAGTTTAGATTCTAGAAACGTTTTTTTTTATTTTAAAAATTTAATATTAAAATTTTTGAACTTTTTTTTTTATGGGGCATCGCGTGGGATATCCCACACAATGCCATCTCTTTGAGGCATTTAGCATGTCAATCGTGATTCATCCCACGACCCAAAATGAAACTTTGAAACTAAGTTACTAAAATGAAACCCTCAGTGCTCACCTGTGAATCGGCGGTGCAGGCAGAAAAAGTTAAAACGCAGTTGAAGACTTGAACGCCAACGGTGAAGTGAGAAATGAATCAAATGATTCAATGAACATTGAAAACCTAACGTAGTTTAGTGAGTTTACCTTTTGAATCTTTGATTTAAAAAAAAAACAAATTTTTAATGTATCGAGGGGGGACGCCTGGAAGACTTGGGGACGTCGCGTCCCCGTGGAACTATGATCAAATCATAAAATCCACACATCTAATCATTTATTAAAATATTAAAAATCTACCCACTAAGAGTAAGTGAAAACGGGATGTGACATCCTTCCCCACTACGAAAAGTCATTGTCTCGATGACTTAATTAAGCATAAACATAAAGGTTTTGTTTTTTAAAGTATCATATGACCAAAATATTATGCAAACAAATGTGGAAAAGCTCTATGAAACTCTTCATAGTCCTTCCAAGTGGCACTATCCTTTGAATATTGGTCGCATTGGACCTTGCACAAAATCTATGTTGATAACTTGCCATTTCCACTTAGGAACATTATAGGGATAAAGCAATCTTGTAGAATGTATGTGTTTAGCCTTAACCCACTATCATTCCAAGTATCTAACCACAAAATTGATTGCATCTTGCTTAATTCCCTTCCAAAAATACAATTGTTTTAGGTCAGCCATCAGTTTAGTTACTCTAGAATGTCTAGAATAGGGTGCACAATGAGCTTCTCTCAGAACTATTGTTCTCAAATCTCCTTGATCTGGAACATACATTCTACCTTTGTATCTTAATAGCCCACTTGGCTCAAATTGGTATCCATTGTATCTAAAATCCTATGGATTCTCTAAGAGAGCTTTCTTGACTTGTTCATAGAAATCATCTTCCAAAGAGTACCTTAGAACCTGTTCTTGAAATGTTGATCGAACAGTAGCCATTGTGACAATGTACTATTTGCAGCTAAGGGCATCAACCACACAGTTTTCCTTGCCTTTGATATAACTAATGTTGAAATCATAATATGACAGGAATTTCAGCCATCGCTTTTGGTGTGCATTCAAGCTTGGCTGTGTGAAACTGTACTTGAGTCCCAAGTTAGCCGCCCTTAGTTCAAATGGCTTCCCAAGCAAATAATGCCTCCATATTTGCAATGCATGAACTATCGCTCCAAGTTCCAAGTCATGCGGAGCATAATTCAACTCATATGGTCGAAGTTTTTTGGACTCATAGGCCACAATCTGAGTATCCTGCATAAGTACACCTCCCAAGGCTTCACCTGATGCATCCGTAACAACTACAAAATGACCCTCTGGGTCAGGAACTCTAAGAATTGGTGCCAAAGTCAATCTTTCCTTTAGGATTTGGAAAGCTTCCTCGCACTTGTTTGACTGTACAAATTGTCGGCTCTTTCTTTGAAGTGAAGTGATGGGTTGACTATCTTAGAAAGTTTAGAACAAATTTTCTATAATAAATTGCCAATCCCATAAAGCTACGCACCTCATGGACATTTTTGGTGCTGACCACTCTATAATTGCTTTTATTTTTGATGGATCAACATAAATTCTCTCGACAGAAATGACATGTCCCAAATACTACCCTTCTTTTTGGAAGAATGCACACTTGGATATCTTGTCGTAAAGCTTATGCTCCCTCAACCACTGCATCACTAACCACAAGTGATATAAGTGTTCTTCCTCATTTTTGGAGTATATTAAAATAACATCTAGAAAGACGAGCACAAACTTGTCTAGGTAGTCCCTAAAAACACTATTCATCAAGTTCATGAATGCAACCAGTGCATTTGTCAACCCAAACAGTAACACCATAAACTTAGTGACCATACCTTGATTTGAAAGTTGTTTTAGGGATGTCGCTCTCTTTGATTCTCAACTAGTGATATCCTGCTTTTAGGTCAATCTTAGAGAAAACGGTTGCACCACACATTTGATTGAAAAGGTCATCGATGGGAGGTAGAGGATAGTTATCCTTGATCATCACCTTATTAAGCATTCTCTATTCTATGCATAGACACAAGGTTCTGTCTTTCTTTTTGACAAAAACTAATGGTGCTCCCCATGGAGACACGCTCGGTTAGATTAACCCTTTTGAGAGTAGTTCCTACAGTTGAGCTTTTAGCTCCACAAGCTTTGTTGTTGTCATTTGGTAAGGTGCTTTGGACCAAGGTTCCGATCTTGGGATTATATCTATTGAGAAATCAAATTCTCTCCAAGGAGGTAGTCTAGGCAATTCTTCAGGAAAAACATCTTGATAATCATAAAGAAAAAGGTAGTCTTACAATGTCGGTTTCTTGGAATCTTTCAATTGATCCACTTTGGTTGTAAAGTCCCAAACATGCAATATAATATATAGACATATATACATACAGATATACACATATACACCCATATATACGGTTTTCCCTATTGGTTTAATCTTTCATCGAATAGGTCGAAATAAAACAAACATGGTTCGAAATCTCAATGCAACCAAAGTCCGTTCACATACCCGTTAGGTAGTGACTCAATATAGTTGTCACAGTCATTCCAGACTCCCCACTGGTTCAAGCTCCATGGCCTCACCAACAATAGCTCCAAAAGAAAATAGTTCCCTTGCTCTTTGTGTTGCCAAAATGTCCAACCGTCCTCCTTCATCGTTATTCTCCTTGCTTTTAATTAAAAGAACCTACCCCCTACTTCCCAGGTGGCTGTCACGCCCTTATTTGCTTCATGTCAAACCATTTTCCTTAAAGTTTTCAATAAAAAACAAACCACTACTTTTGCCTAGATGCTTCCGATTCTCAAGTGTTAAATGAAAACATATTATGGCGAATACAAGTTTGAGTTTCCAGCTTTTGGATCGGCCTTTCTTGTTAGAAAAACCTTGAAATTTACGGCCAAACCAAATGCTCATACCATATCCTCTCACGGTTCTCTTAATCCCCAAAAACCTCAAATGAAATATAAGTTTTCATAATAGCTCAACAAGTAAAAAGAGTCAAGCTAATAGTGTATAACAACTAAGGTTTTAGTTCCCTTATCGAAATAAAACTCAAATACCATAAGTCACACAATACAACCATATAAGACATTAACTCAAACAATCGAATGCGGCAACCTTTTAAGATCTAGAGATCATGCAAACACTCAAAGACAACCATGACTCATACCCAATGTTCATGATGACACTCATAAGTAGACTCCTACCATGCCTACAAATGCATCAACATATGGTCAAATTACAAATTCGTGAAAATGTGGGTTCTCAGAAGGTAAGTACAATTGTTCCATTGTCACGATCTGCCTCCCTCTCCTAGATGATGCTCTCCCTCTACACGTGAGGGTGAAATATCTAACTTGCATCCACCTCATGCTAACAAGCAGTAGTTAGTCTGTGTCAACAGTGGGTGATTATAATCACAAACTAGAAATAATAAATTAAGTATCAGCTACATAAAATTTACAATAATGACCAATTACATCATACTCTTCACCAATCATTTAAAAACGATAAACATGTGCCAAACCATCATGGGCAATTAGATATCAGTTCAAATACTGAATAATTTGCATGAATATTTCACATAATCAACAAAATAATGAACTGTCATAATAATATATTGATCATAATGTCATTGCATTTAATATATCATATCAAATCATAAATGCACACACATCTAATCATTTATTTAAATATTAAAAATCTGTCCACTGAGAGTAACTGAAAACAGGATGTGACATACTTCTCCACCAGGAAAAAGTCATCGTACCGATGGTTTAAATAGGCATAGACATAGTTTTTTTTAAAAGTATCATATGACCAAAATATTATGCAAACAAATGTGGAAATGCTCTATGAAACTCTTCATAGTCCTCTCTGGCACTGTCCTCTGAATATTGGTCCCACTGGACCTTGCACAAAATCTATGTTGATAACTTGCCATTTCCACTTAGGCACATCATGGGGATAAAGCAATCCTACAGGATGTATCTATTCAGCCTTAACCTGCTACCACTCCAAGCATCTAGCCACAAAATTGACTGCATCCTGCGTAATTTCCTTAAAAAAATATAGTGGTTTTAGGTCAGCCATCAGCTTAGTTACACCAGGATGTCCAGAATAGGGTACACAATGAGCTTTTCTCTGCACTATTGTTCTCAAATCTCCCTGATCTGGAACATACATTCTACCATTGTACTTTAATAGCCCACTCGGCTCAAACTGGTACCCATTGTATTTGAAATCCTGTGGATTCTCTAAGAGAGCTTTCTTGATTTGTTCATAGAAATCATCCCCCAAAGAGTACCTCAGAACTTGTTCCTGAAATGTTGATTGAATAGTAGTCATTGTGGAAATGCGCTGTCTGTGGCTAAGGGCACCAGCCATGCAGTTTTCCTTGCCTTTGATATAATTGATGTCCAAATCATAATCTGACAGGAATTCCAGCCATCGCCTATGTAATGCATTCAAGGTTGGCTGTGTGAAAATGTACTTGAGTCCCAAGTTATCTGTCCTTAGTTCAAATGGTTTGCCAAGCAAATAATTCCTCCATACTTGCAATGTGTGAACTATCGCTGCAAGTTCCATGTCATATGGAGCATAATTCAACTCATATGGTTGAAGTTTCCTGGACTTATAGGCCACAACTTAAGCAGCCTGCATAAGTACACCTCCCAAGGCTTCACCTAATGCATCTGTAACGACTACAAAATGAAAATGACCCTCTGGGTCAGGAACTCTAAGAATTGATGCCGAAGTTAGTCTTTCCTTTAGGATTTGGAAAGCTTCCTCGCACTTGTCTAACCATACAAATTGTCGGCCCTTTCTCTGAAGTGAAGTGATGGGGTTGGCTATCTTAGAAAAGTTTAGAACAAACTTCTTGTAATAAACTGCCAATCCCATAAAACTACGCACCTCATGGACATTCTTTGGTGCTGGCCACTCTATAATTGCTTTTATTTTTGTCAGGTCAACAGAAATTCCCTTGGCAAAAATGACATGTCCCAAATGCTGCACTTCTTTTTAGAAGAATGCACACTTGGACAACTTGCCATAAAGCTTATGCTTCCTCAACCATTGCATCACTAACCTCAGATGATATAAGTATTTTTCCTCATTTCTGGAGTATATCAAAATTTTATTTGGAAAGATGAGTACAAACTTGTATAGGTAGTCCTGTAAGACATTGTTCATCAAGTTCATGAATGCAGTCGGTGCCTTTGTCAACGCAAACGGTAACACCATAAACCCATAGTGACCATACCTTGTTTTAAAAGTTGTTTTAGGGATGTCTCCTTCTTTGATTCTCAACTGGTGATATCTTGCTCTTAAGCTCGATCTTAGATAAAACGGTTGCATCACGCATTTGATTGAAAAATACCATTGATGTGAGGTAGAGGATAGTTATTCTTAATTGTTGCCTTATTAAGCATTCTATAGTCTATGCATAGACACAAGGTTCTGACTTTCTTTTGACAAAAACCACTGGTGCTCCCCATGGAGACACACTCGGTTGGATTAACCCTTTTGAGAGCAGTTTCTGTAGTTGAGCTTTTAGGTCCACAAACTCTGGTGTCATTCAGTAAGGTGCTTTGGATTGAGGCTCTAATTCTGGGATTATATCTATTGAGAAATCAAATTCCCTTTGAGGAGGTAGTCCAGGCAATTCTTTAGGAAAAACTTCATGATAATCATAAAGAAAAGGATAGTCTTGCAATGTGGGTTCCTAGGAATCTTCCAGCTGATCCACTTTGATTACAGACATGTCACACCCCTTCCTTCTTGCTTTCTTAAGTTGTAAAGCTGAAATTTGTCTTAATTTAATTTCCCGTTTAACCCTCTGAATCTGAACTCAGTTCCCCAAGTCATCTAGGCATTCTACAGTCTTTGGCATTTGCAAAACAATCAACTTTCGCTCTATGGTGCCAAAGCCACTTCATCCCAAGGATTACATCATATGAACCTAAGGGTGCTACATAAAGGTTCACTTCGGTGGAAAAAGTAGATAGTTTTAGTTCAACTTGAAACAAACATTGCTCTACCTTAACTTTTGCTTGATTGCCATATTGCGTAGTCCAAGAGTTAGCCATAAAGCTAGCTCTTCTAGAAATTTTACTAAGCACTCTTGGTGCCTCAAAACATTCTGTAGTTCCAGTATCTATCAAAATAGAAATAGGGCAACTAAAAAGTGTACCTGAAGTCTCAACAGGTGCTATTTGATAGTCAGCTTGGCGATTGTCAACCGCCGCATGGATCCTTTGTTGGAAAGCTGTTTGCTGAGGACGTAACGGGGGATTCCTAAAACTGTTCCCCTGATTCCAGTTTGGTCAATCTGTGGAGGCTTATACAATCTTCACTGAAACATATTGCTTGGGAGAACCAATAAGCCCCATTAACAGGATCATTAGTTCTGTAAATACACATAAAATTAGACTAAGTTTAGTGGCTTCATACTTCTTATCAAAACAGTTGCCAAAGGGAATAGTAACAACTTTGAGCTTTGATGTGAGATTGGGCAGAAGGGAGCAAAAGAGAGAACTACATTATCGGTTAAATAAAGTGGTGAGGGGGTTCACAGACATTTGGAAATCAAAAATATGGAAAGCAAGAAACTTAGCTGCTATAAAATAGTTCACTAAACTAGCATCTCTGGTGAGAGGGAAATAAGTGTAACTGCCAGACTTTGGAAAATGTTCCATATCATTAAGAATTACAAGGTCATGCGATTCTCCAAATTGACGAGGTGCTTCCAATATGCAGTGATTATAGAGTCTACTGAGTGTGTCTGTTAATCCAACTATTGATGGTCACTATCATGTTTCATCAATGAGTCTGAATAGAGATTATAGCTGGAGTATTGGTGCTAACTGATGACTATTTAAGCCACCAAGGGAAACACCTCCCAATTTGGACAATTTTGTGATCACTGGAAGCAAGGCTACAGAAGGAGAATCACTGTCTGCAGAATCATATGGAGAATTAGATGGGGTAAAGTAGTGTGCAACAATAAATAGCTTATGAGTTTTCTCACGCTGAATCCTGGAAACTGTTTCCTGTAGGCAGGAAACTTGTTTCCAGGTTTTGGATATGTTTGTGCTAAAAATTTATGTAAATGTACCCACTAGTTTGTACACATTTTCATTGAGTTTTCAAAAGTTTCCTACATTATTATTCAACTTTCCTAAAGATTCATTTTCTGACACTGTTTTGAGGATTATTTGATGATTTATTGGGAATCAACTATATAGTTTCAAGTAAATCTCAATGAGTCAATTGAGATTGGTCGATTCCCAATGAATCATCATGTAATTTGATACACTTCAAAAAACACAACATATATTAAACTGTTTTGAGGAGTTAACATATGTTTCAGATACCCCAGAACTTTCTACTAATGCCCTATATCTCAGAGTTTTCCTCATTCCATTTCTCCACTTTGACACTTGCATTTATGAAGTTTCCAAGTACCCATTTCTGATTTGTGGTCAACATAGATTTTTCAAAGGAATCTTCTTTTAATTGATATCCATAAGAATCTCACAAAAAATAGAAGCTTCTAGATGGACTTGGGATGCAAGGCATATCTGGAACAGACTCTTCATCTCATGATAGAGCACCAGCCTAATTATTCAGATCCAAGATTATCTTCTGGTTTCTCTCTTAGTTGCAGTTCAGGTTCTGTGGTACACCATTTTTTAAACCCGGTTTTGGGTACAGCATAGATGCCAGAAAACTCCATTATAGGAACATGGAACACGGAACACATACCCATCCCCACACCCACAATTCTTGGTGATTACATTTACATTTAATATAGCTGTCTCCTTATTCATTTACTTACATACCCTAATTTGATTGGCATCCCCATCCTCATACTGGTACCCCTGCACCTCCTGGGAACTATGGGGTATGACTATACAGCATATATAATATTAAAAATGTAAAAATATAGCCATAATTTTCACAAGATATACAAAATTAAATACATAATACAATTACTAATTGATAATTCAATGGCTAATGTTGAAAATATATCATTTATATCAGTGCAATTACATGTGGAAAATCAATATAAATCATCATATTTCTCTTCATTGAGAGCATCAACACCATCAGTTGCTCTTTAGGGAGATTCTCCTTGTTGCAAGCTCCTTGATATTCCTGGCACCTAGCTGACACTCCCGAAGGTGTAGGAATAGCGAGAGCATGATGTTTGAACACAAAAAACTTGCAGCCTTGAGCAATGAGTAGGAATGAAGTTTTGGGTGATTGAGGAATGAGAGGTAGGAATGTAGTTTTACTTTTGTTTTGTGTGTTGTTAGTGACTTAGAAGTCACTCGTTAGGGTTAGTTTAGGTTGGGTTAGATTTCTTTTTTATTTTTCTGTTTTTTCCCAAGTTGTTGGGTTCTTTTCCTGGAGGCACCGGTTCCGTACCAGTCGGAAACGGGTCCCAGAGTGGCGATGGGAGCAGGCAGGGCATGGCCCTGCCACCCTGGGTTCTCTGTGGGTTTAATAAAACTTTGTGTTGGATATTTGTTGTATATTTTGCATGTTTTACACCTATAAATTGTACACTCCACCACAATTAGTGTCTTTTTGGGCCCCTTATAGGTTGTTTCCCTATTGTGTTATGCCCATTGTATTGTAATATAGTTTAGTGGTTTCCTATACTGATGTCCCTATAAATATTTGTGCATGAATTAGGGTTAAGCACAAGTGAAATATTTTATTGTATTGTGAATAGTTGAGTTACTATGGCGAGTTACTATGGTGAGTGCTCTTTTTGCTCTTAAAACAGGGGTTTGATGACTCCTTAGAGTTGGTGCTCTTAAACATTGTAATCAATGGTTTCATTTGTGAGGCTGGGTTAGGACGGTAGATCCTAGAAGTATTTTCTCACCATGGTTTTTCCTACATTGGGTTTTCCATGTATATCTGGTGTTCATGTGTGCATGCTTTCTTGTCATTGATGTTAATGTGCACTGAAAGTTAATTTGATCAGGCTTGAAGTTTTAAGTTCTATTGATCTACTGATTCACCCCCCTCTCAGTAGATTGCTTGTGTTCTAACAGCATCATCCTGTAATCATGGTGTAATTTTAGGGATCCAAGAAATCATGCCTTGTAGAAGCTTTTACAATGTACTTCAAAGTTTTTTTTATATTTTGAATTCTCCCTTATCATCAATTTTAGCCATCAGCGAACTTCCTAGTCAACGAACTGTCAGGTTCGTGAACCATTCCTTTAAATGACTTTCCTTTCGTTTCTTTATCTTCTCTCCTTTTCCTTATCTTCTTTTTTCGGCGAAATCTTCCTTTGGCAAACTTTTGACTTTTGCTTTTGGGCTTCTGTGTTAGTAAATTGCCTTATCGACAAACTTGAGAAATCACGAATCTTCTATCTTCATTAACTTTCCTTTGTCGATGAACCTATCCCTTCGTGAACCACTCTTACCCACCAATGATTTGTCTTTCTTCTTTCTTTCTTCATTCTCCTTAACTTATTTGTTGGGCTCGTTGTTGCCTCCTTTTCTGTCAGCAAATCACCCTATCGATGAACTTGGGAAATCATGAACTGATCAGCGAGTTGTGATTTCACCGATCCACCAATTTCTCCTTGACTTTTTCTATTTTTGAGTTGCTTTTTGCCTTATTAGCAAATTTCTACTTTCGTGAACCATGCCTTAGCTTCCCTTTCTTTCTTTCATTGGCTACTAAGTTAATCGACGAACTTGCTTTTTGTTTCCTTCTCTATTGGCAAGTTTGCTAGTTGGCGAACTACTTGGTTTGCGGATTATTTGCTCAGTCGACTTCTTTCTTTCTTTTTCGGCAGGTCACCCTGTCAGTGAATTGACTAATCAATGAACCTCTCAGTCAATGAACTTCTCAATTCACAAAACATTAAGTTCGGCGACTAGCACTTAGTCTTTCTTCTCTCCCTTTGACTTGGCCACTTTCCTTCTTCATTGGTGATTCTTCTAGGTGAACTCGCTATGATGAACCAACAAGTTTGCGAACCAACATTTCGTCGACAAAACCTTCGTTTCCTTAGAAGAAACTCGTCGCTTTATTGACAATTTCACCAATTGGCAAAGTTGGCGACCGACTAACTTTTGGTTTGCCAACTCTCAATTTTGTCGATAAGGCAAAAAAGACTAAGGCAAAACTTAGAAATTTTGGGATTTTTGAAGGGGAACTTTCTTCCATTAGGCTTTCTCAGATCAAATATTCCTTTTGGAAGGAAGGCAAGATTTTTAAGGGGATCTTTGGGCTATTTTTGTTGATGTTTGGTAGCTTCGGAAGGTATAAAGGCAATGTTGATGAGGTTTTTGTGACTACAACAACATTAGAATAAAATACTGGGTATCCTATCCTCTCTCGAATAAAGCTTCTCAGACGCTGAACAATGTGATCGAATGAGACTGCTCCAAGGTTCCTTTTATGTCAGGTCTTGACGTGCACAGGGATAGACTCAGTAGAATGATGTGATTTGCTGGTAATCACGAAGGGGACTTACGTAAGATTGCTCTTTCAGGGTCATGGAATTCATTTCTGGGATTCGGACTCGGATTTACGGGTGAATGGAATTCTTTCACAGATGGATAATTGGAATTCTAAAGTTCCATTCTTATAGAGGCGGATGATTTGGTGGTGAAACTCTGGAAAACTAATCCTAATGAAGATCTAAAAGAAAGTGAAAAAGATAAAATAAAGGTTCAAGGGTTTAACTAATTGATGGAAGAAGACTGTTGCTGGAGATAGAAACTGGAACCAGTCCTCTGCTTCGTCATGAGACAACAGCTAGGCAGGGGCGGTGCTATCTTCTAAGGGGGAATAAGGATTTTCAGACTGCTTCAGTAAGAGACATGGATTTGGTCATACGGAACAGTCGAAGTTAGGTTCGGATTAAGTTCAGAGTAACTATGCACAATGATTTGCAAGCCACAGATCACCAATGGTATGAACAAACAGATTCAATCATTCAACAGTAATAATCTCCATCTTTCTAACTAATAAAAATATGAAAATACAAGAAAGAACTTCAATATTTTTTCAGATTTGCTCGAAGAAATCAAAAAGACCATGCCAAAAATCCAAAGGAATATATGAACACCATTCTTCAATGCATATATAATTACTTCAGAAGTTTATATCACAACAATCCAACTGATTTTGGAGTTCCAGCTCACAAGAAATTATGCAGAAATGAAAACTAACTACTAAGGAGCTCTAGGAGCTTTAGAATGGTAAATATCAAAAAAGGAGAGAGAGCTACAATGAGGCATCCCTCAGCCTTTATATAGGCTCTCAAAAATATCTTAGGGCAAAAGGAAATCAGATTTCCTTGAAACATGTGCCCAAGGTTAGAAATCCTAGAAAAAGCAGGTGGGGTCGTCAGAATATGCATGCAGGAGATTGCCACCTGTCTAGGTCGTCAGAATGTGCAAGGAAACTTTCCAGCTGTCCTGGTCGCCACCTGTCTAGGACTCCTGGATAGGACTGTCCTGTCTATGCGGAACTTCCTCTTGTTCTTTTGTCTCTGCTTCCAGGAACCTGGTCAGGACGACTTCCAACTCCTCCATAGGAATGCTGGGCAGGTTCTCAATCCGGAATTCCATGACGGATGCAGTGGTGGCGCAGGTGACAAGGACATTTTCCCAATCCGCCCTCAGCTGCTGGATACTATTAATAAGGATCAGAAACGAGGATGCATCCTCAAGATGGGATTCCTCAGTGGGATAAGTAGCTTTGAAGTATATGCTCCGCATCTTGCCTTTCAATTCTTCCAAGTCGATCCCGTCTAGTGCTACATCCAAATCAAACCAGGTCTCTAATGATACAAGGATTTTGTCTTGAATTTCCTTCAACATGGCGTGGGCCTGGGAAGTGTCACCTTCAATCTTCTCCAAGTTATCCCTCTTCATGAGCAAGGCGGAATACCCGCTGAGGAAGTCATAGACTGATCCTGCCTGTATCACCTTGTTCTTGATCAAGTCTGGCTGTGGAGTGTTCATTAGTGCCTTCAGTCTAGGGATAGTTTCCTCCCGGACGACCATGAACTGTTGACATGTATCCAAAATTGCCTGAGTTCTATCCATGAGTGCTGTAACTCTGCCATTCACCTGGACAAGGTCCTCTACAAATCCATGGGCTCTATCCAAGACCTTCTCTATCCAGCCCTTTGTTGTGTGGCCGACTGTCCTTAGAACTTCAACCTCAACTAAGGAATCCTTAGTTATGCTTAGAGGTTGGGATGTTGCTCCTTGGGCGGATTGCAATGGGCCCATGAGTTGCTGGATGTGCTGCCGTAGCTGCTCATTCTCCTGTTTCAACTGGTTCTTCTTTTCTTCTTCCTTCCTTAACCTTTCTCGGATGACGGCGACAGAATCCTCCAGTTCTGCCATTTCCTGATCCTTTGTGGTTGGTCCAAGGTCAACCTTCAAGATGTCAAAGTCATCAGGACTGATATCTTCCTTTGCCTCGGTTATCCTAGGAATTGCCACTTCTACTTGGCGGGATCCGGACTCATCTCTGGTAATCTTGGAAAACTTCTTCACCTTCTTTGGAACTGCAGACTTCCCTATCTTGGCAAGAAAATCACCAAGTGCGGTGGAAGGATTATCCTTCCTGATTGTCTTCTTCCGCAACCTGTCCTGCAACCAGTTGGGCTTCATGGATGGAATGGCTTCTTCCTGTGCTTTCTGAGGTCCTTGACCAACTTGTGGCGTGGAGGCCGGTATTTCTCCGTAATTGAACTCCTCATTGAGGAATTCCAAATCAGGATGACGGAGCATGTCTTCAAGCTGGGCCTCCCCTGGATTCCGAGGTAGAGGGTTAGGCTGATTTCCCACTATGAGGCTGGGAGTCCGTTCCCGGGTGGAATTCATGGACTCATTATCTCCCTGATCATTTGGCTCATTTGGGACCACTTCCTCCTCCATGGGTCTCTTGCCTTTATTTGTTTGCATATCTCCAAAAAGATCGACCTCCCGGATGGAAGAAGTGCTGGCAGAGTGAGGTCTGGATGCATTCCGCTCCTCTTGGTTGGGTCTGCTAATAAATTCCTTCCGAGCCTTCACCCTCTTTGCTGGTGGATCTTCCGCATCTTGGTTCCCTCCTTCTTGTCTTCTCGCCTCTTGTGCTTTCACAGGAGTGTCTTCAGCCATATCTTCTTCGGAAGACTGAGAATCCAAGTCTCCCATCAGGTTGTAAGTTGGACGGATACCCATCTTGTGCATTTTCTCCATCTGCTGACTTATCCATTTCTGTGTCACTGTTAGCACGGGTGCCATTAGGTCATCCAAGTGGGTGACCTCTGGATCAGACCAAACTATGGGTGGAAGAGGCTTATTCTTTTCCTGCTCGAAGAATGGCTGGACTAGCTTACCATCCTCCTTGACCTGGTCAGGGACTGGAAAGATCCCGGTGGCTCTGATCATGTCAACTGAAAGTCGGGAACACATCCTCCGTCGCACCTCGAAGTCATCCTCGGCATTTGCCCAATGGTCCTCCAGGTGTATCTTGTGTCTATGTTTCCTTCCGCATGCTATCCTGGTGGTGTTGAATGGGTCAAAGTTCTTCCGTAAGGAATGAGTTACCAAGTTGTAGAACTGCAGCTCCTCGGACTTTTCGGCGGCTAGGAGAGATGGGCATGACTCGACTTCACCTTCTGTCTGGATTGGATAAGTCACCCCAGCCTTCTTCTTCCTCTTCTGGACTTTGTCATACGCTGAGAGTTGCCTTGTTAACTCCAATAGGACCATTTTGTCCGACGGATACCTTGGTAGTCTGTATGGATAGCCGGAGAATCCCTGCACCCTGATGTATGTGAACTTCGGGAACTGGATGAACCATGAGCCATATGTCCTGACCAACTTCTTGGCCTCAGGTGATAGTCTCTGGTGAATGCCTCCTTGGAGGGTCTTGGTGATATGCATGGCGAATGCATCATTGAATCTCCGGAAATGGTTTATGTTCTGAAGATGAAGCTGAGGATAGCAATTGTAGACCATGACTTGTCCTTCTTGATTGCCGATACGACCTTTCCACGACAGTCCTCGATATTTGTTGTTCCTCGCTAGCATGTAGATCACATAGGAACTCATGTAAAAGGTCTTTGATTCCTCCAGGATTTGGAATTGTGCATCAATGTTGTCGCTAAGGAGTCGAGCCCAATCAATCATCTTTGTTCCAACAAGTACCTCCTCGACGTAGTAGAACATCCATGGCTCGAAGGTAGAGGATTGCTGACTTCCCATAATCCTATTCAGCATGACGACGAGGTCTCCATGCTCCTGCTTGAAGTTAGACTTGAGTGTCCTTGGCAACTTGGAACGGTGAGTCCCTTTCTTTTGCATCCATGCCCTGTTGATGACTCCAAAACAGGTTGCCGAATCAGCTTGGGTCATTTCGGCCGAATCCTCCTTGCTCTTGAACTCGACGGGATTATAGATAGGGATATTGAAAGCCTCCGCAATCTTCTCTTTAGTGAAGTAGGCCACCACTGTGTTGTTACGATCGACGACCATCCTTTGCTCCGAATCATAGTGCATGAAACATTCCATAATTAGCTCGGGACAAGGAATGGCAGGTGGGAAGCATGCAGCGGCGGCAACTCCGTTCCGGACGATCTTGGCTGCGAGCAGGGATGGAGGATGTCTAGCTGTTCCATACATTCGATTTCCAATTTCTTCCATGACTGAAGGATAGATGTTGGTGTCTCCAACGTTTGCCCATTTTGACTTGATTTTGGACTGCGGGATCATTCCTTTGAAGGCGGCCTTCACCTGGGTTTGTCTTGAGGAACCCACCTTGGCACTTGCCATTTACCTGTGAAATCAAGAAGAGAAAAGCAAAGTATGAGTTTTCCAAAGGGGCAAGGATAGAGGTAAGACGGGAGCTTTTATTCCCACACGTGGGAAGTTGGTGTGATATTTTATGCATGTGGGACTAAAAATTAGGAATTTTCAAGTGCACATGGAAGACAAAAATAACAATTTTCTAAGTATGTGAATTTTTTCCATGTAGTGACATACCTCTCCTTGCACGGGGAACTTTTGACCTTGTATGGAATTTCTGATTTTTCTGCAGAAATTTCTGAGTTTTAATGGCTGCTCCAACAAGAAATCTGCCTTAGGAATATTCAGAGATGGAGTTTGAGTGAAGAACTTACCTTGGAATGAAGGAGTTTTGTCTTGAAGAAGGAATTTCTGCTCTTGAAGGATGAACTTCTGCTCTTGGAATGTTCAAACATCTGCCCTAAACCTTCAGAAATTTCTGCCCTAATGACGAATTTGTCCTTTGGAAATGATAAAATCTCCAATTTCCTTGGATGAAGCTGCTCTTCCCTTGGTGAAATCTGCCCTTGGACTGAATTTCTGCTCTTAAAAGGAATATTTCAGATTTGAATTTGAATTGGAATGCTTTAGAAATGCCTTGGACGCCCCCTTTATATAGGCAACTTAGCCTCCTTTAGACTTGACCGACCTAGGTTAGGGAAAAGAAATTCCTTAACCGCCAAACTTTACCCTAGCCGACTTGGTTTTTTGTCTTTTTCTGTTTTGTCGGTGGTCGGGGATTTGTAAATGTCGGGGAATTTGGGATGTCGGGGAATTTGGCATGTCAGGGAATTTGGAATGTCGGGGAATTTGGAATGTCGGGGAATTCCTGAGGTCTAGGATTTTGCGTTCCTGAGGTCTAGGATTTTGCGACGTCGGGGATTTACTGATGTTTTGGATTTTTCTTCCCTAGCATAACTTTTGAACTTTTGCTAAAATCCAGCTAAGTCCTGGAATATTATCCTCTGGAATCTTACTCAAATGGAAGGTTGCACTTTTGCTTTCTGCGGAGGAACATGGCGGGATGTGCCCTTGGACTTCTGTGTTCAAGCTTTTGGATATTTGCTAAGGGTTTCATCACTTTGTTTTGGCAGGGATAGATCTTCTTATGCTGGGATCAGAGACTCCATTATTTTTAAAACCAGAAGTACCCTCCATCATGTTTGGGGATTCCGGACTCCGAGGTACAACAGGCGAGGAATTCCTCCATGCAAGAGCTGGCCAACTGGGTTCCAGAATTTCACCTTGCAAGTCTCCCATTCCAGACTGGATTAGGAATGTTCAAGGGAGCATAATCCAAGGAGTACGGGATTTTGTGCTCAAGGACAAAGTTTGTCCTGGAGCGCACAATCCAGAAGGTACTAAAATTTGTCCTGGAGCGCACAATCCAGGAGGTACTGGAATTTGCGCCACTGGAACTTGGAACTCAGTTTTTTAGGAATTTTAAGTCAATGACCTGCATTTTCTTCAGTTTTGGATTGGGATTTCAGTTTCAGGGAATTTAAGTCAAGGATTTGCATTTTCCTGAGTTTTGAAGTGGGATTCCGGTTTTGCAGTAGGTTCATTCTCCTAGCTACTCCATGGAGGTTCAGATGTTGATACAGGATCAGAAAACGGAGTTTATTTCTTCCATCCTCGTTCCTTCCATCCTTTGTTTGTTCCATCCTCGCGGAATCTGTTACTTCCAAGGTGGGATGCGAAGTTCGTTCGTTCCATCCTTCGTTTCTTCCATCCTCCGGGAATCTGATGGAGAGACACGAGGTTCGTTTCTTCCATCTTTCGTTTCTTCCGTCCTCGTTTGTTCCATCTTCCGAGAGTCTGTTTTCGATGGCGAGACATGAGGTTCATTTGTTCCATCCTTCGTTTCTTCCATCCTCCGGGAATTTGATGGCGCGGCACAAAGTTCGTTTGTTCCATCCTCCGAGAATCTGATGGCGAGGCACGAGGTTCGTTTCTTCCATCCTCGTTTGTTCCATCTTCCGAGAGTTTGTTTTCGATGGCGAGACATGAGGTTCGTTTGTTCCATCCTTCGTTTCTTCCATCCTCCGGGAATCTGATGGTGTGGCACAAAGTTCGTTTGTTCCATCCTCCGGGAATCTGATGGCGAGACACGAGGTTCGTTTCTTCCATCCTTCGTTCCTTCCATCCTTCATTTCTTCCATCCTCGTTTGTTCTACCTTTCGGGAATCTGTTATCTCCACGACTGAAGGATGGATGTTCATTTGTTCCATCCTGACTATGAATTCTAGGAGTCAGGTATCCACAGAGGGGTCAGAGAAAAAAAATCCAAGCCAGGAGTGACTGGACAGAGCAGGGGGGAGAAACTGGACATCCCAGTCCTTGGGCGCAAAATCCAGTAGGTACTGGATTATGCGCCCAGGACAAAAAACTATTATCTCCACGACTGAAGGATGGATGTTCATTTGTTCCATCCTGACTATGAATTCTAGGAGTCAGGTATCCACAGAGGGGTCAGAGAAAAAAAATCCAAGCCAGGAGTGACTGGACAGAGCAGGGGGGAGAAACTGGACATCCCAGTCCTTGGGCGCAAAATCCAGTAGGTACTGGATTATGCGCCCAGGACAATTTTTTGTCCTGGGCGCATAATCCAGTACCTACTGGATTATGCGCTCAGGACAAAAAGTTGTCCTGGGCGCATATTCCTGAAGGTCCTGGAATGTGCGACTAGGGAATTTCTCAGGAGTACTTTCTACTTTCTTCCGGTGTTTGGAATTCTTTGCCCTGAAACTTCATCAGTTCCTGTAGCAGGATTTCATTGTGGTGGAATGTCTTCCGAGAGTTTGTTTTTGATGGCAAGACACGAAGTTCGTCTGTTCCATCCTTTGAGGAACTTCTCATCTTCACGGTGAAATACCAAGTTCTCAAGCCAGACTGCAAATTCCAAGATACAATCATCCTCAGAGGAGTCAGGGAAGGATTTTTAGTCAAATGCATTGACCAGACAGGACTGGAGGCAGAACTGGATAGTCTCAGTCTTGGGGCGCAAAATCTAGTAGGTACTGGATTTTGCGCCCAGGACAAAAAGTTGTCCTGGGCGCAAAATCCAGTAGGTACTGGATTTTGCGCCCAAGACAAAAAATTGTCCTGGGCGCATAATCCAGTACCAGTTGGATTATGCGACCAGGGATAAGTCTCCTGTCGCAATTCCAGCCCACCAGAGGGATTTTCATTAAATGCTGATTGTCTCCTGAAATTGCCCTAAGTCTTCGATTTGCGAGTTTTCCGAGCTATGAAATGAGGTTGAGTGCCTGATCGGAATCAGAAGGACGTCTCCCAGATTGATCTTCTGGGCCGGAGCTGTCAGGCCGGGACTAAGTTCCATGACTGAAGGATGATCATGCCAAGGAGTGACGGTCTTCGTTGAACTCCGCAATCTCAGTTGAAAGAAGAATCCAGATAAACTCTGAAATGGGACCTCAGGCAGGAATCCCCTGAGCGAGACTCCGGGATAGGTACTTTCGGACAGGACTTCGGTTTGGACCTCCAGGCTGGATTCCTGGACTGGAGTCCAGGAATGATTTTCTAAGCGATACATGGGGTCTTGGACCAGGACTGAAATTGGGTTTCATGCCGGGAACGGAGTGGGTTTATTACCCAGATGTGAAAAGACAAAACCCTTCCCTAAGGATGGAAAAACAAAACTCTCGCCTAAGGATAGTCTGGAACAGTCGATTAGGGTTTGGGGCCTATGCAGGAGGAAACCTATGTGTTTTACCTCTCTTTCTTCTCGGTGGGCCAGTCTAAGCTCCTGGCATTATCTGAATTGCGAAGACATCGCCGGATCGAAGTATGGGATTAGCTCCAAGGATCCAGGCAAGTCAAAAGAGGGGGGACCCAATTAGTAATTGGGGTTGATGTTGTAAAGTGGTCACAACAGGCAAGTCGGCAGATTATTTCTCATGACCAGTCGGCCCTAGAAGAAGTTCTCCAGTTTGGTATTTATAAGAGATAGAATCTCTTCATTTGCATTGATTCGATTCAATTCCAATTCAGTTTCTTCAGCAGCAGGTTCGCAGCAGATTCAAGGAGAAGATTCATTATTATTGTGTAATCTAGGAAATAGCATTATCTTCAAGTGCACATTTATCATTTGAGATTCAACCCTTCTAGGGCCTGATTGTGAGTGGCATTTCTGCACTTATTATTCTGATTTATAAGAGAATATCTTGTTGGGTTTTTCTCCCTCGAGTAGGAGGGTTTTCCCAGGGTAAATTACTGTGTTCTTTGTTCTATGTGTTGCATTTTTCTGCTTACGCATTTCTACTCTTTAAAAACTAACATGGTATCAGAGCGGGTTTAAGCAAGATCAAGATCAGATTTGTTTTAAGCAGCGAAATCAAGATCAAATATAGTTGAAGATAAAGACTTTGGTCGAGACTTTGAAGGTTCATAGAGCATTCGAGATATCTTTTCATTGCAGATATGGATTCATTGTTGGAGATTTCATGTTAGATTTGAAGCGCCATTCATAGAAGAACCTTAAGTGCCATTGTGAAGGAGGTCGTGGCTGTTTGGATTGCATATTCCTTGAAGACTTGTTGCAGACTTCTTCATTCCAGCAGCTTTGAACCCTAAGCGCAGCATTGTCACCTCATTATTGCAGCCAGTCTTGCATATCCGCCATTGTTGGAGTGGCCGATCTGCTCAGGGACCAAATTGAAGACCTTAAAGGGCGATTAGCATGAATAGTTGTCTACACATCATCATAAAGGCAGCGCTCAGAACTTGAGAAGGTGCGATTAGTATCTGAGGTCCTATTTCATTACATCTGTCATTATTTTGTCCGTCATCAAAGGAGGTCGGTCTGCTAGCATAACAGTGGACAGCAACTTGGTCATCATTGGAGGCGGTGGTCAGTAATACAACAGCAGTAATCAGCTGTGAGGCCAGCGATCAGACTATAAGAGGTTTACATTAGCATTGAGTATCATTTGAAGACATTCATCATCACAGATCTGAGTAACGGAGTTTCAATACTCTTGATTATTCATTTTGACATCTTTTATTGGTATGTTGTCATTCTTTGTTCATCACTGATTTGTAACAGCGATCTATACATGAGCTGTAACTGTTATCTATTCAAGAACTTGATGTAATAGTGCATAAGTCAAGATTGATTTATGATAGTGAGGTCTGAATTGTTTTCAATCAATCTAATTGCTATTAAATTGGATGATATTCATTTTGAAGTATTCATAAATGTGAATTGTTTGACATCTACATTTGGACATTGATCATACTCCTGAGATTCAGAGGGAGTCTACTGAACCAGAAGAGGCTAGTGATCCAGTTGATCCCTTAGAACCTTTTGATGGTCCAAGGGATATTTCTATAGACCTCTATGGGATAGACAAACTATGCAAGATGCAAAGGCACATTTAGAGAAAGCAAAAGACCACAGAAGTTTCCAGGCTATGTAGCATTGATGAGTCATTGAGTCTGAGACTTCCAGTGTTGAGGAAGCATCAAGTCAGCAGAATATCTCATTGACAAATGCAAGGAGTTAGATTCTGAGTTTGAGATGAAGGATTTAGGTCTTATGCATTACTTTCTAGGATTGGAAGTGTGGCAGAGATCTAATGAGATTATTCCAAGTCAAGGAAAATATACCATCTATATCTTGAAGAAATTTGGATGTGCAAATCTATGTCTACACCGATGGAAACAAATTTGAAGAAATTGAGTGATTCTGCAGCTAGTTCAGATCTAGTAGATCCCACCATGTACAAGCAATTGATTGGATCGTTGATATATCTAGTCAATACTAGACCAGACATTTGCTATGCAGTGAGTGTCCTCTGTCAGTTCATGTGTGAACCAAATTCATCTAGTTGCAGCCAAGCATATCTTGAGATACTTATGTGGCATAGTTGGATATGGCTTGAGATATTCTTCCAGTGTAGATCTAAAGTTACAAGGCTATTCTGATTCTGATTGGGCCGGGAGTGTAGCTAATAGGAAGAGCACCTCTGGATGTTGCCTTAGCTTGGGGTCTGTCATGATATCTTGATGTAGCAGGAAGCAGTCTTTAGTTGCACTAAGCACTATAGAGGCCGAATATATTGCAGCATGTGTAGCAGCTCGACAAGCAGTGTGGCTTCGGAAGCTCCTTGTAGGATTGTTTGGACAATCATTGGAGTCGACTGTTATTCATTATGTCAATCAAAGCTGTGTGAAGCTATCTGTCAATCCAGTGTTCCGTGACAGAACAAAACATGTAGTGATCAAATACCACTACATCAGAGATATGGTACTGAGGAAAGCTATTCAATTGAGGTATATTTGCACTGATGATCAGACGGCTGATATTCTCACCAAGCCCTTCTCCAGAGTGAAGTTTGTGCACTTTCGAGACAAGCTTGGAGTTGTGGAGAATGAAGCCCTTGTTGAGAGGGAGGCTTAGCATCAGTGATCTGCTATCATGTATATTTTTCTGAGACGGAGAAATATGACGTGAAAGCCCTTGTAATGTATATTTCTTTGAGACGGAGAAATATGAGGTGAACGCCCTTGTAGTGTATATTTCTCTGAGACGGAGAAATACGAGGTGAAAGCCCTTGTAATGTATATTTCTCTGAGATGGAGAAATATGAGGTGAAAGCTCTTGTAGCGTATGTTTCTTTGAGACGGAGAAACATGAGGTGAAAGCCCTTGTCCATCTTTGAGATGGAGATGTGGTTCTTTCCACCCTTTAGGAGTAGCCATGGTGGATGTCATGTTGAGAGACTCCATGACAAAATCATGTTGAGAGACTCCGTGATGAATCCTTTATACTTGTGTTTATCCACACATGGGAGTAGCCATGGTGGACGTTATGTTGAGAGACTCCATGACGACATCACGTTGAGTGACTCCGTGATGGGCACTTGTACACATGTTTCTTTCCACCCTCTGGGAGTAGCCATGGTGGACATCATGTTTAGAGACTCCATGACATCACGTTGAGTGACTCCGTGATGGGCACTTGTGCACATGTTCCTTTCCACACATGGGAGTAGCCATGGTGGACGTCATGTTGAGTGACTGCATGACTATATCACGTTGAGTGATTCCATGATGAACTCTTTTCCACGAATGGATGGAGCCATTGAGGGTGTCATGTTGAGAGACTCCATGACATGGATATCTGGAAGGATACCTCCCTAGCTAAGAGGGAGTGTTGATGTTTGGTAGCTTCGAGAGGTATAAAGGCAAGTCGGCAGATTATTTCTCATGACTAGTCGGCCCTAGAAGAAGTTCTCCAGTTTGGTATTTATAAGAGATAGAATCTCTTCATTTGTATTGATTCGATTCAATTCCAATTCAGTTTCTTCAGCAGCAGGTTCGCAGCAGATTCAAGGAGAAGCTTCATTATTATTGTGTAATCTAGGAAATAGCACTATCTTCAAGTGCAGATTTATCATTTGAGATTCAGCCCTTCTAGGGCCTGATTGTGAGTGTCATTTCTGCAATTATTATTCTGATTTATAAGAGAATATCTTGCTGGGTTTTTCTCCCTCGAGTAGGATGGTTTTCCTAGGGTAAATTACTGTGTTCTTTGTTCTATGTGTTGTATTTTTCCGCTTATGCATTTCTGCTCTTTAAAAACTAACAATTTTGGCCTAGGCTAAAATAGGACAATAATACTATTCACACAAGAATAATGGTTTCAAGTTATACAAAAACAATTTCAACTACAATTTACACGAGAGATAAAGAGATAGAGAGGGAGAAAAACAGAGAGATAAAGAGAAATTATTTTTCTTTGCAAGGCATTGCATAGATCATTTGCACTATTGTCAATTGTCAAACTAGTTCCATTTAATATAATATTTATATATTTAATATTTATATATATTTATTACTTAATATGATTAATTTTATATATAAACTATATGATTATATTATATTTATTATATACAATATTTAATGATATAAATTACTATATATTTCTAATAAAATATTATATTATAAAATTATATTTTTAATATTTATGTTTATTTTTTATTTATTTATGTATTTATTTTATATAAAAAACTATATCGTAATTATATATTTTTTATATTATATACTTATATAATATACAATATTAAATATAGACATAATAGTAGATATAGTTAATATATATATTAATATAATATTATTTAAATTAACTTAAAAGAAACCTAACAATTTAATTGACCTTCCACGAAAAGGGGAGAGAGAGAGGAAGAGGAGTGTACTTTAAGTAAATCGTGGCTCGTATACACCTTTGATTCAATTCTTAAAATGACAATAATATATGTAATAATATTTAAATTAAACTACAAAAAAATTAACAACTTGACTGACCTTCCATTAGAGAGAGAGAGAGAGGTCCAAAATAGTGTTTCTAAATGTCAGAAGTGAAGCGAATTGAGTTGTTCTGAGGGAATCTGTGAGGTAACAAACAGTTGAGAGAAGTAGAAACAACACGCCACATTGTGCTCTTTGTAAATACTGAAATTGAGGAAGGAGGGGAAGTAATCAATTGAAGCTTTCAAGCTGATTTTGCCCACAACTGAGTTTCAGGGTTCTTGTGTTTCATGGTATCCTTTTCCTTTGAACTTTATTATTGCTGTTCAGTTTCATTTACCTAATTCTCACACAAACTAAATTCGATTTGCTGCCATTTGAAGTTCCATTCAAATAGGAACTGATTACAATATGCAATAATTTCCAAGAAGTACGAACTTGAGAAATTACAGGTCAGCAGATGTTGAAGTCCATGACCTTTACCATACTAAGGTTGGTCACCAACTGGTGAAGCTGGCAAAAGGAAGGGGTAGAATTTGGGTGTGTAGATGGAAACATCAACAAAGTTCAAGATTGTTGTTTTGAATGTGAATGCTCATTAAAACAGCGGGGATAAGCAGTGAGAGACTCAGATATCAAGAGTAAGCTTGCGAGAAACCTCAGTCTATTTTTATCACTGAAACCCAATATTTCTGCTTGAACTGATTTTGATCCCTTTAAGGTGGAAGTCAAAGTAGAAACTTCTGGATTTGATGGCAGTATTGACACTTAGAAGGAAGACAATTGGTTGAGATCCTTTGTGTTTCAAAGGTTACAGATTTTTTAGCATCTGGTAGATTCAATTTGGCATGCTCAAGATGATTGATCATGCATTGTTGTGGTTGGAAGAATTCTGCAAGTTACAGAACCAACAAGATGGACACCCCTTTGCATCTTGGTAGAGTTTAAAAACATAGTTTGCAATAAATTCTACCCAATTGAATAAGCAGATTTTCTAGAAGGAAGGACAGTCAGGGAAAGAATAAACCATCAAATCCCTTAAACTTATATTTTTAAATGGCTCCAAGAATGGACAAAGACTCGGTGTTGAAATGCATTGGAAGCCTGCATATTGAAATGCCAGGTGTTATAATGTATGTGGAGCAGAAAGAGAAGAAGATTAATATCTTTAACCTCCAAGCCAAGGCAAAAACTAATTCTAACCACCTGTCACATGACTGGAAGAGGGCACAACAAAGGAAAACATTGTGATGATTGCAATAAAGATGGTGAATGGACCTGCTAAAAATTGCATCCTGAGATGATTACTCAGAGTAGAGCAGGTAAGGAAGTTATGTGATGAGGATGAGGACAAGGGCAACGGAATATGGGAAATGAAGAGCATATGATATGTTGGCCATGGTGGTTAAATCAATTGAAAAGTCAAGTCTCAAATTTTCCTAAGATTGGACCTTGTGAAAACCCCTACTTGGGACTACAAACTACTTAGCATTCCGGATCTTTATCCATTCAGTTGGTTGTGATTGATGTACCAACATGAGGTTTGAGTTTGTCAGTTAAGCTCATTTCACCAATGAAGTGGACTGTGATGATTTGTTGCTCAATGTTTGTGAAGTAATCATAGGCAGCCTACACTTGTGGCCCATGGAATAGAGATGCTTGGTTTAAACACATTGGTTAGTATACAATGATTAAGGAGTGCGAAACCCACGTTATGAATGCGTATAAAGGAAAATGAAAAGAGATTCGTCATTACAGGTAGCAGTTTAAAGATGTTGGTATAGGCAATAGATGATGACATCAAATCCTTAAATTAAGGAGCCTGCAGGAGAGGACATACCAATTATAGGGTCTAGAATATTTTAACTGAGAGTATGCCATTTGCTGAAAGATAAATAGCGATGGACTGAAGTAACTGAAAGTGTATGTTGCTGCAATTTGAGCAGTGGATTTATCAGCACAATAAATGTTTCTGAACCAAAGAGAAAGCTTCCTGATAAGAGTCAGGAGAGGCTTCACAACAAAAGAATAGATGTACTCTAGTCCTCTCCTTATGTAATTGCATTAATTGTAAGATTTTTTGAGGGCCAAGAACTTTTAGAGGGGAAAAGGTCTGATATGTAATGGAATGGTTTACAGAAAACTGTTTTGAGTGTTGGTGAGGAGTTGATTTCAATGCTAAAACTTTTCAGGCTCAATTCCAGTTTCAATGATAAAACTGATTGCTGGAGATTAGTGCCAAACCCAATCCCTAACATGGAAAGATAGAAGTTGGGATCATAGTGAAGGAATCCGTTGATGCCAAAGTTTATCTCAGCACTGAAAATAAGTTCCCACTAATATCATATTGATGAAAAGGTGATTGTGCTGAATGATCTGTATTGGATGGAGGAGTAAAAACTCATCCTCAAGGGGAAAAACGCTTCAGCATGTTACGGGGCTAAAACCATATATACATGGTGTCGAGTAGGTCCATAGCATTCAAAAAAGTATATGGTTCAAAAATTAAACTTTGAGAAATACTTGCTGTTTTGACATAGTCAAAACTGATGGTCTTTATCAGAAGGCAATTTTGTATGCGATGGGGCGGTTTTGTCATGAAATGGGCAGTTTTGTAATCAACCCCTGTCAAAAGGGGCTATTTCGTTTGAGTTGGAAAAATATGTAGAATTTGAAATGTTCCGTCTTTCTTGCTTCTTCAGTTCTTGACTTGAAGGCATGGCAAGTGTAGAGGGTGTCTTCCAAGACTTTATAAAGGTCATTGAGGGTCCAGAGCAAGCAATGGAGCAGGACAATTGTATGTTGTACTTTTCCAAATTGAGAGTAGAGGAAGGCAATTGTATGTTGTATCTTCCAGATTAAGAGGCTGAGGCAGCCGTAGGCTTGACAAAGGAATGTAATTTATTTGTCTTTGTCTATTTGAGAGTAATATACTCTGGTAGAGAGCAGTTGCTCCTATGAACTAGGTCTTTAACCCCTCACAGGGGTTTTTCTAGCTCATATTTTGTGTTATGTTGCATTTTACACTTAAATACTTTTATTTCTATGTAGAGCAATACATTAATGCCTCCAATTCTCACTCACTTGAATTCCAAGTAGAAGTAGTGTCTTATGTTGATTCCTTAGTTTCTAACCTAGTTTAAGGGGAAATTATGGATCAATTGATATCAAAGCCGCGAGTTTTTTGGTGCTTGCAGGGACATTTGGGTGACACAGAGGTTTTTGTGCATATAACCCTTGTTTTTCAAACTCTTCTCAAGTTGTGCAGGTTGTGAAGGAGCAGCCATGACAAAGTCTCAAAAGAAAAAACTTGAAGACCTCCAAGAAAGCCTGAGTTAGTTTAGGGAGAAAACAGAGCTCTTCAGAGAGAAGTTCAACAATTGATTGAGAGGATTGAAGAGCTGCAAGTTGAGGAGGACAAATTTGAGTTCTTAGTTGAAATCGTTGAGCAATTGCAACAAGAGCTGATAGAGAAGGATGCACTTATATCAAAGCTCCAAGAAGAGAAAGAGGAGTCTACCAAGAAGAGTGGATCAGCCCCTTCTCAAGAAGAAGAAACTATTGGAAATGTATGCTAGAGTATCCATGAACAAGTTTGCTTCAATGATTTGAAAACTAATGATTCCTCTTGTAAGTTTGAAGAGCACACTAAGGGTGTAGGTTCAAGATTGCTTGTGAGGATGGAATATGATGGAAGAGGACTTGGTAAAGAAGGCCAATAAATACTCCAGCCCATCATATTGAAGGAAAGACCACCATTTGAGGGCCTTGGTCATGGAAGCATGGAGATTGAAGAAAGCTCTTGGGGGTCTTCACTATGCACAAATTAAGGACAGTTCAAGGGAGGTAAAAGTTTCTCTAACATTGTTTTTATAAAGACTCAAGATGATTGTAGGACACCTCCAAAGAACAAGCAACAATCCAAGGAAGAAGAGAAGAGAAAAACTCCACTTAAAGAGGACAAAGAAGAAAGAAGAAACGGGGAGATTGCACTCTTACTACACCACTAGCCAAGCCTAAGGAGGGAATTGAGCATGTGGTTAAGGATTTCATCTTTTGTTTGATTTGCATAGTAAGGATGGCAAAAGGAGGAGCCACTCTCCTAAATCAAGGCAAGAGAAGGGCAAAGGCACACTCAAGGAAGGTTATAAGAAATCTGATTTGAGTATGTGTAAAGCTAACAACTTTGTTCCTATTGCAAGATTGAAGGCCATTGGGCTGATAGGTGTTGGAGCCTCCATCTTGAGCTTCACCCAAAGCATGGTCAAAGCAAGAAAGAGCAGCCACTTGGGCAAGATAAGAATTAAAAATCACCAAGTAACAAGAAGGAGTAGCCTTCTCATGAGTCTACAGCACTAATTAACAGTAAGGGTTTATCTTATGATGCTTGGATAGAGCACTTGCTGAATTTGCATTAGAGATAAGAGAGTGTTATTGTCATGTGTATGGGCATATGGTAGCATCCCAAGCTTCTTTTGTAGATTTGGTTTGTGTTCAAAGCTAACTCCATTTGGTTGTACAAGAAAGGAGTAGAGTTCACTTCCTAAGAGGTGAGTATGAGCAAGCATGTCCGCTTGAGTGTAAGCAAGGACAAGAAAACAAAATCTATGAGGTAATGCATGTTTACAGCCTTCATATTTCTTGGAAAAAATTGCACATGCATTGTTGTTGGTAGCAAGCATGGGTAGTGTAGATGATAGTTGCATGAACGTATCATTCTTTTAGCAATAAAAATCATGAAGGAGCTGATGAGCACACAAATACACTGAGAGGGGGGGAGGGGTGAATCAGCATATTACAATTTTTACCAATTTAAACTTTTTAATTACAATGGCAACTATGCAAGAATATAACAATATGAACAAGTTGACACCAAGATTTTACGTGGAAACCCATACGGGAGAAAACCACGGTACAAATAATGTTCTTTATATTTATATAAGTTTACAATGATTGTAGGCACCAACCCACTAGAGGCACCAACCTCTTAAACTTTTTTGTAGGCACCAACCTACAAGGAGCACCAACTCCCTCTTCCAAGGCACCAACCTTGGCTAACTTGAGGCACCAACCTCTTGTGAATAAATGAACATTTGAATGTAGAATGATATCTTCAAATCTGATCTGCTCTTTGCTTCATACTTTATCCTTCTTTGTGATGTATGCTGTCACTTTAATGCTCACACAAGAAATATAATTTTCTGTTATGATTTTCACATGATTATTCTTTCACTCTTCCCAAACTCTTCTTTATCAGCACATACTCTCTCTATATTTCTGCTATAAAACTCCCTTACAAATCTCTGATGCTGTAACTGATTTTATCAACACTTCACATACATCAAACCAAAACTTCACTCTTGATTACAAAACATCAAAGTTGGTCTCTGCCTTAAAATAATAATGATCAATGACTAATGTCTACTGATGTTCTTGCACAAGGATCACTGTCAAATACATGGATTGCTGTGTACCATATCACTGCTCATATGTTAAGCTTTCCTCATAACATAATCGCTGCTCTTCATCATTGCTTCTCTATTCTGCCTTAACTCAGAAAATAAAACATTGAAATTTCTTTTTTATTTCCACACTCTATTTCTATTCTCCTTCTTGTTCTTCACATTTCTCTTACATATACTTTTTCTTTTAACCTTGCATAAAACCCCCTTCACCAATCTGTTTAATCTTTCAATCTACTGATATACTCAGAAGTCTGCCTTCATTTGGACTGATTTTATTTCTGCTCCTCACAGAAATCTGATGGTGCTTGAATGATATAACTTTATTCCACGCATACTCCACTCCACATATCCACATTATCGTCATATCTAAATAAAGAGATGTATCTCTTTGAAAAGAGATGACTATTTGAAAAGACATAACTTTTGTTAACACATTCGTTTATACTGATCGCTCCTCTTAGACACTCTTATTTATTCTCAATGCTGCCTTCATAAAGATAATCTCTGCACTTGTTAAAACTAATCGCAGCTCCTTATGTATGTAAATCGCACCCTTGCCTTCTGATATTAATCGCTGCCTTGAAGAACTTAACAAGTCACTACTTTTTGTTTATTTTAATTCCTTCTTTCCATAAGGCAGATCGTTCCATATTAAATCACTTCTTTTCTTTTTAATTAGCCGATAGGCTTTATATGTGAGCATTATAGTGCTCGGAATTGTCTCACGCCGTAAACTTTTTTCATGCCGGTAGCGGATTTCAGTGGATGTGAGCATTATAGTGCTCGGAATTGTCTCACGCCATAAAATTTTTCAGGTTGGTAGCGGATTTCAGTCCGCCGTAAAAAAAATTCACGCCGGCAGATTTTCTAAAACGATTATATGAGAGCATTATAGTGCTCGGTAAATTGTCTGACGCCGTTTTTTCCCGCCGATTAAAAAATGATGGCGTTAAATTCTATAAACTTGTTTTCACACCGCAAAAAAATCCTGCTAGAAAAAGTCTCATGTCGTTTAAATGCCCCCGCTGGAAATAGTTGTTCATAAATGCAGATTTAGGTGAAATCTTATTTTAGATTTTCATACAGCAGATTTAGGTCAAATCTTATTTGTAGAGCTGGATAACACTGCGCTTCCACCGCCCAACTTTCCATTGTACATTTTGTCTTTAAATACAAAGCAACACAGCATCCCAAAGAATCGAGGCATCAACAAAGTTTAAAATCTACAGTGCAGTTGTATTTTTGGACGTTTCATTTGATCATTGCAATAGTCAGATCAACAATGTAGTTGTATTTTTAGCATTTTATTTTGATGATTGCAACAGTTGGATCAACTATTCTGATGCTGTGTTACCCTTCCGCGATATGGGATGGGCGTTCGGGCTCTTTTCCCTCTCTACCGCTGCAGTCACTTTCTATAGCTATTTCCTCATGTGCAAAGTATGTGATAACTGTAAGCAAGGCCGTGGACAGATTCACTTCAGAGAGCTCATAAAATTGAGCTGGCCTTTTGTTTTGGTCATTATGGTCATTTTCTGCTAAATTGCTAGCCTTGTAGAAAATGTTGTCTTTCATTTAGAGAATGTAATGGCACTAAAATACTTTACATACATCGATCTGTGTTGTCTGTGCTGAAATTTGGTCACATAATTTGTAATTAAAAAAATAAAAGGACTTACAAAATGGAGATCTTAATTTTCTCTCCTCCAATAGTTCTGTTAGATCCTTGTGTTGCATGACAGAATATAAATTGTATGTAATAATAAAGTACAGAAATTAATACATGAACAGTGTTGGTAAATTTATAGGTAATTAGCCAATATATTTTTTTAATATTGAAAAAAAACATAACGGATTATATACAGATAGAGTACAGGAAACATTCAATGAACAGAGTACAGGAAAACAACCATAACTATCACTCAGGCGAGACCTCAAATTTCAAGATTTGAAGTAAGCCAAAGGGAGAGCGCGAACAGAAAACAAAAGAATCGCATTCCGAGGCTGTGGAAGAAATCTTCTTGTTTTTTTGGAAGGCATTTGCATCATTTCTTTGTTTTTCCAGCACAAAAACTAAAATATGTTTGCTGCAATTTCGTTAAGCACAGAAAAACCGAAACCCATACCGAAAACCCATTACTGCCTTTTTAATGCAAGATATTTATATTGCCTCTTTCCATGAATTGTTTTTAGATTTTTTTACATGCAAAACTATTCCCTTAATTATTAATGGAGATTTTGATGCATATAGATGAAAGAGAGCATGTCAGGCATTTATAATAGTTTAGATGTACATTTGGGACACCTCATATGATAATATTGAAATTTGAAAGACCTTTAGGAGTTTTCTTTTAGATTAAGATAATATAATTTTAAAATAATAATATATAAAATATTTATAATAATTTAAGTTGGATTTTAGAGAATTTTAGTTGATTAAGTTGAATTAATCTTGAAGTTATGTGGTTAATTTATTGTTCAACAAACCACTTTATAAAATAAAGTATTATAGATTTGATGTAACCTCTAATTTTTTAATGGCTATTTAATATTGAAGAACAAGTTTCTTGCCCTTAAAAATGTCGAGAAACAAAAAATAGAAACAATCAACACTTCCTCCTATATCTTAGGATATTTTTCTCCTCATCTTCTCAAGAACAAGTTCCTTGCCCTTAAAAATGTTGAGAAACAAAAAATATAAACAACCAACACTTCCTCCTATACCTTAGGATATTTTTCTCCTCACCTTCCCCTAGCCTCTAGGATATTACACCGGTATTAGTCTATAAGTAAGAGAGTGGACCAACTTTGATCTTCTTTATTCTAATTATTATTTTAAATTAAATTTATTTCAAAATTGTAAAAATTACTTTTTAACACTTTTGTGCTATGAGGTTTGGGAGAGTAAAAAATCAAATAATAATAATATATAATAAGCCTAATCAAATTAATAATCCCTTTAAAAGTAGAGTCTTTGATAATATCATGTGAAACTAATAATATGGGACTACTACTTAAAAAAGGAAAAATATTCTATTGACATTGTAATTTAAACAAGTAGCATGCAATTGTTAATAGTCCATCTTATAAGAGTTTGAGTGGGGAATTTGGGGATCTTAGTTCAACATTTGTTTAGAGTTGGAAAGTATTACATGGCAGTTGGAGTGTTTTTTCAATCAATAAGAAAAACGTGCCAGGCTTAATTTTACGTATCTGGCTGGAAGAGACCATAAGTTACTTTTATAAATTAGATTTTAGGGCAAGGGCCAAAATACTTTTACTCTCTGGTCATATTCAAGGAGAGGAGAATAGCTGGGATACCAAAAATATTGTGGGGATGATGAGAATAACATGCTTTTGAGGAGATTGGTAAAAACAGGTCGTGTTCCAAATAGATTTTTGGGATGAATTTTAGTGTTTAAGCTAATACATGTCTTTCATTCAACATATAAAGAATCTGCACATAGTCATTGTTGTTGGGATAGTTATATGATTGGATAGGAGAATGTTGGATGGTAAATCTGTCTGTTGTAGTTCAATCTAATTGAAATCATAAACATTTAAATTTATATGTCTTAAACCTATGCTTATTATTAGGCATACCCAATTCTAAGCCACTTTTTATTTAAATTAGATGTTAGACCCTTAAGCTATGCAAATTGTAGTCTCAATGAGAAATAAAGTGAAATGGTACATTTGGACTTCTTTGGTTGCCATTTCCATAACATAAGACCATAGCTATTGTTCAAGCCCACTTATTTGCAATGACTCGAACTCTACAACTCTATAAATTAAGTCTTCAGTAAAACTGAGCACATGTTAACAATGGAATTGCCTTGTGAAAATATTTTGGGATTGTCTATGGATGTGGGAAAATGGATCACCTTACTTGACACACAAGTCTTGGGAGGGTTGAGTAAATAGATACCATTACTTATCAAAATACAAATTTGTAGTCAAAACATATATTAATTAATTGCTATATAATTAATTATGTAATATTAAAACATTAATTTTAATATTTATAAACTAACTTAAAAACTATATTTAAATATTGACTTAAAAAATATATTTAAGTACACTGCGTTCAATTTCCTATCGGCGTATCCCTTGAACCTCCAATGGGTGCAAGTGCTAGTATAATCATTTCCTACTTTATGCATTTATCGCTGCCCATATACTTTATAATCATTAATCGTATCTCTTGTATCTAATATAAATAAGACACTTTTGTCTTATTAACACATCAGCATCACTTCATTATAAATTAATTGCACAATATTCTTTTTTATCAATTTGCACCTTTTTATCTCATGCACCTCTTCATTAATAAAACAAGGAATGATCGCTGACTTCTATATCATATTCTTATTATTAAATAGGTGCTCTTTTATTTAATCATTGCTGTTTATAATAATAATCTCTGCTAACTTGGCATGAATGTCAGTTTTTGTCCCCTCAAGAGGGTACGGTAGCTTGTATCTTCCAGATTTTTAATTACTAGTCTTCCCAAAAGATAAGCATCAGCTTTGCTTGGGTGTACGGCAGCTAGAAGTAATTCATATATCTTTTGTCTGATCCAAAATTGCATCTTTTTACTTTGCTGATCGTATGAATTGAAGTTTATTTCAAATAAGACTTTTGTCTTATTCTAAACAACCTTTGTCTTATCTCACATGTCATAGCATATTTTGTTTTATTCTCATATCTTGTCTTATGCATAACATCGTTGGTATTCTCTTTTCTTAAAGCTCATTCAATATGATATTTGCTGTCTTTACAAACAAGTCTCTTTACATCTCCTCACTTTATGCATGATTCGCATACTCCATAACATAAATCAAATTGCTGCATTTTGTTCCCTTACAAATCTGATTTAAATATTGTTTGATCACAAGTCTTCCCTTAACAATACAGATCGCATTCATTCATTGTATGTTTTACCTAAAACGTTCTTGTCTCATGTGGTCGGCCAGCTTAGTCATGTGATCTTAATCTTCAATTATTTGAATTTCATTTTGGTGCCAATAGTATATGTCTTATTTCAATCTTGTTCATGTACCTTCTTGACATCAATGATCACATGTGTAACAATCTCTTTGACATCAATGATCACGTGTAACAATCTCTTTGACATCAATGACAATATTGCCAACAGGGGCAATATGGGCAGCTTGTAGGAATTTAATTTCACATGTTGTAGCCATGTATGTGAATGTCAAAGAGGAAAATACAGTTTTGTTCCATTTGCATGAGCAAGGGATGAAGCATGTATGGGCAACATGGGGCAGCACTATTGCATGTTCTTGGGTGTTTGATCACATGTATACTTCTTGCTTGAGAGCACGTACAACACTAAGAAGTTTATTTGGGTGTTGTAAGTATAGTTGGCAGACTCTGACTCAGCAAAAACTCAACAGACTCAAAATTTGCGACTCGGCAAAAACTTGGCGAAAACTTGGCAACTTTAAATAAAAAAATAACTTAAATTTCTTTAAAAACAATTTTTTACAATATTCAATGACAAAATGCATCCAATGAGTCCATAAATGAGTACAAAAGTGTTTTCTATTAGATTTGGTTAATGTTCCACGAAGTTTCTTGATGGGGAGATAGGGGGGAGGGTTTCAGGACGAGGGGACCAAGGGCCTAAGTTTGGGGATGACAGGGGGATAGTGGTGGGTGGGGGTTTAGGGCAGAGTTTGGGGGCAGCGCCCCCAGCGGGGTCGAGGGGCAGCGCATCATTTTCACAATTTTATCACTGTTTTCTACAATACCAAGTCCTTACTTTTCCTGTCCTAATACTCACTCTTGCAGCCTTTAGCCTTTCTCATTTTTTCACTTTTGTGACTGCTTAGGGTATGGGTTGGGCCCATAGATCATTAGGGTTAGGGTTACTAGCACGAAGATCCAAAAAAAATTCTAATTAAAAAAAAATCGGGGTCAAGGGGCAGTACATCATTTTCACAATTTTATCACTATGTTTTTTGCAATACAAAGTCCTTACTTTTCCTATCATAATACCATAGTTCCACGGAGTTTTGGGGACGGGGACAGGGGGACGGCAGGGGACACGTTTCGGGGACGGGGGGCCTAAATTTGGGGATGGCAGCGGGGGAGTGGTGCGCTGAAATACATATAATACTTGAAAAATTAGTTATAAAAAGATGTATAACTGTAGAAGCCTAAGGAATAAGTAAAGTTGCAACTACCCTGGTAAACATGTATGCAAAATGTGGAAGCATAGACAAGGCACGTGAACTGTTTGATAGAATGCCTCAAAAAAATGTGGTGATGGTTTGAAAATGTGGAACCATAGACAAGGCACGTGAATTGTTTGATAGAATGCCTCAAAGAAATGTGATTCTGAACCACCTTTCTTTGAGGCATTCTGTCAAACAATTCACGTGCCTTGTCTGTGCTTACACATTTTGCACACATATCTAACAGGGCAGTTGCACAATGCAACTACAACAGTTGACAAAATTCTTCTATCCTTTATGTTTTGATGGATGTCCATACCCTATACCAAAGCTCCCATTTTGACACAAGCAAGGAGTCTCATGGACTGCAACGATTGCAGGATATGCACAAAATGGATTTGTCAAAAAGGCTTTAGAAACTTTTTTTTAATTTTAATTTTTAATTTTTTTATCAGTTGACACTGGATAGTCCTGACTCGTTAGAAGAGAGATTGAATACCTCAATGAGATGGCATCGCGTGGGATGCATCCCACGCAATGACATCTCTTTGAAGCATTCGGCTTAAAAAATGAACACTGAAAACAAAATGGAGGCCGCAAAAAATAAATATTGAAAATCAAAAGATTCAAAACCCTCACCTGTAGGTTGTGTGACTTAGACGGATTTGCCCAGCTCAGACTAAAAAATGAAAACAAATTAGAACTTTTAGCCTTTTAGGTTTTATCTTTTGATTTTAAGAATTTTTTTTTTAATGCATTTCGGGTGGGATGCCTAGAAGTCTCCGGGATGTCCAGAAGTCCCACCCAGAGGGAGACGTTTTGGATTCGGCGGGGGGACGGTGGGGGGACGTTTCCCTGACGTCTCCCCGTCTCGGAAACGTGCCCGTCTCCGGGCCGACCCTTTTTCAAGGGGGACGTGTCCCCATGGAACTATGCCTAATACTCACTCTTGCAGCCTTTAGCCTTTCTCAAAATTTCACTTTTGTGATTGCTTAGGGTGTGGGTTGGGCCCATAGACCATTAGGGTTATTAGCACGAAGATCCAAAAAAAATTCTAATAATAAAAAAAAATTACCTTCGTTGCTGCGTCTGGAGTGTCTTCTTGTTGGACTTGGCAAGTTTTTGCATTTATCTCGCCCAAAACTCAACAAGTTTTCGTTGAAGACCCTGTACCAAAACTCGGTGAGTTAAACTTGAAAAAACTCGCCACGAAAAAAAAAACTCACAAGTTTTTGAAAACTTGGCGGGTTTGCCAACTATGGTTGTAAGCATGTATTCTCCATTGTTGCATGAATACAAGAAGCTTCTAGCAAGTTCTGATTATGCATGTGCAGTAGTGCAGCACTATAGCATGTTCTTAGGTGTTGTGAAACATCTATACTTCTTGAGATTGAGCATGGACAACAATATGAAGCAATTGGGTATTGTAGTCATGTAGATTTCGATTAATTGCATAGCATGGGCAGCACTATGACAGTTTTGTGGGCATTGTAAAACATACATGTTTATTTGGGTTGAGCATCAACAACACTATGAAGCATTATTGGGTGTTGTAAGCATATAGACAACTCTATGAGTAATTTCTTAGGTGTTGTAAGCTATGTCACAAGGTTCGTGTTCGTATTCGTGTTTGGTGAAGAAAAAAATTGGAACAAATTTGTTGAGTGATAAAATGTGAGAAAAAAATTTGTGATTAAGTTCAAATATATATTTTTTATTTTTTAATCTTATACTCATAGTTGCTAGGAGACCGGGACTGGTACCGGTACCGGTATGTCTGTTTTTTGAAGATAGAGACGTGGGTACTTGGAGACTCCATTTATTTTTTAATATAATTTAATAATTATATTAAACATATTCGTGTTTGGTGAAGAAAAAATTCGGAACAAATTTGTTGAGTGATTAAATTCGAGAAAAAAAATTGTGATTAAGTTCAAATATTATAAATATATATATTTTAATTTTTTAATAACTTATACTCAGTTGCTAAGAGATCAGTACAGGAAACTGGTACTGGTACCGGTATATTTGTTTTTTGAAGATAGGAGATAGGGGGTACTTGGAGACCACATTTATTTTTTAATATATTAATAATTATATTTTAATATAATTTAATAATATAAGTATATATTTTTGTAATAAGTATATATATATTATTGGCTATATTACTGTCTATAGCTATATATACTATTATACAGTAGTATATATATATATTACTATATATATAGTTATAGATAGTAGTATATACATAATATTACTGTATAATAGTATATTTGTCTATAGCTATATAATACTACTAATATATTTATATTTAAAAATTATATATCTAAAGTACGTCGAGGGATATCTCTTTTCCATAGTTTATTTGAAAAAGAAATTGGAAAAAATAAAAAATAAAAACCAAAAAAGAAATTGGAAAAAATAAAAACTAAAAACTAAAATGGAAATTGGAAAAAATAAAAAACTAAAAATCAAAAAAGAAATTGAAAATAAGAAAATCATAAAAACTATGGAACCAAAAAGGAAATTGGTTAAGATTTTTTTTCCGATGAATCTTATTTACATGAATTTATTTATTTAAATATTTTATGATTTTTGTTTACAGAATCTAAATGTTTACAGGAATTTGAATCTTTCAGCGCTTGCTGTGAGTGTAGAATGCCTCTCAGCATAATTATACAATAACATATATATTACTATATATATAACTATAGACAGTAATATATACAATAATATAGCGGCATAGCCAATATTATATATATATTACTCGTAGCTTACTTGTAACAATTTAATATAGCTTACTATATATATATATATATATATATATATATATATATATATATATATATATATATATTACTGTAGACACTAGTATCGAGGTTTGAAGTCTGTAGGAATAAGAATCTACTGAGCTCATGCGAAAACGACAGAAAAAAATGAAAGGTAGAAAAAGAAAAAAGTGGAGACGCCTTTTTAGTGATGCAGGGTCCCTGGAGACGCGCAAGAGACACAACCAAAAGTCTCATGCGAAGGGAGACATGTATTACTCTTTGAGACACGTTTTAGGGGGTGGGAGATGCGTCCCCTGGTAACTATGCTTATACTAAAATCTAATAAAAACCTAAATGCTATTTAAAATTAAATATTAATAATTTTAAATTTATTATAAAACTAAATTTATTAAATTTTTTTTAAGAAAATTAAATCTATCATAAAACTTAATAATACATTATAAACTATGTTACCGGTTCTTCCCTGGGAACCCTGGGTATTGGTCCGGTTTGGCCTTGGTCCTGATCCTGGTCTGGTCCTCCCAGGGATTCGGCCAGGGACCTGCATTTGGACTGTGGGTCCTTCCGGGACGAAGCCAGGAGAACCCAGACATAATTTGCCAAACTACTGTATTGAATTGTGGATTTTGCCAAACTTAAAAGGTCACATTACATATCAAGACTGTCATGATCAGGATTGTTACATATCAAGACTACTCATATTATTTGATGCATCAGATCTTGACTAGAAATCAAGACTGGAATGATTACTTTTGATTTCCACAAGCTATATTCTTAGACACTGTCAAACGTTGCTGAATAGAAAATTAGCTAATTATTCTGGCCTGCATTAGTGCAGCTTCTTTTGAAGACATCATCAAGCTGAGAGTGCCTAGGTATATTGTTTCTTTTGAATCCAATGTCTAAAGTTTGTAATTAGAGTTTCATAGAGAGTGCTGACAATTAGAAGCTTAGAGTTACAGTAAGCAGTTATCATATTTATGGCTTATGATTATAATAACTGAAGTTTTTAGGGAATTAATATGTTTTAAATGGTATTAGAGATTTTTTGGTAACATCCTGCTGAAACAAATCAAAATCGTGATCAGAAAAAATCAGAAAGAGACCAAAAACTAAAAGTGCGAAAATCATAAAATCAGAAACAAATCAGAACACACAATGAATCCACTGACCAGAAATATGTTCACTTATTTCATTAAAAAATATGTCCACTTATTTCATTAAAAAATATTTTTGACATGGCCATTACATCAACACGTGACAAGGATATACAAGGTAGAGACAACATACACATAGGTATGATATTTGTGTTTGACTAATTGACGTTGTAGTGTTTTTAATTTTTAATACAATGGAGGTTTTGTTTATTATATGATCATATTCACGATGCTATGGTATAGAACAGAAGAAATTGGCATATACAAAGGAAATGATAAGGAGAAACAAAGTCTAAGAAGTTGATGGGGAAGCACATGGATCTTACAATCTCAGATTTGATAGGACTGTACAGGTACATGAATAGAAGTTCAATCTTTCATGTGTGAAATGCAAACAACTGATGGAAGCATTTGAAAGGTATTAAGTTTTGTGGTCTAGTACAAAGTTGACCGAGTGTCTTCTACTCAATAGCCATATTACTGTAATCCCGGAAGTAAATTAAATAACGTTCAATATTTATTCTTATCCTATAAATTCTTTGCCACCATCAATCATAACTAATGTAAGAAAAGAGAAAATGGCTTGTACGAATTGTGATATTACTAGCTTCTTGGATATAATTACTAATCTTATAAAATATAAATGCTTCAGTTTTATTATTTTTGCTAGGTACTTGCGTCCATTACAATCACAACCCATTAACCATATATGTCTTTCAATTTTTTTGAGGCATGCAATGGGAAGTAATATAAATAGTTTGGTAATTTATCCACACTGTTTGGAATTAAGGATAAAAGTCATTCATACCCTTGAAGGGCTAGTACATTTATGGGTCAAACACTGCTTGTTTGGCATTAAGTAAATATAGAATTGACCTGAATAGAGAGACATCTTATTAGGTGACATTATTTTCATTTGGAATTTCATGTTGACCCAATTATCATGTTTGTGGCTAGACGTGATATGTGAAATATACATTAAGAAAGAAACGGAGGCAATAAATTCATGTTATGTTTTTTAACTTTCTAGTACATTTATGGGTCAAACACTGTTTGTTTGGCATCAAGTAAATATAGAATTGTCGTGAATAGAGAGACAGCTTATTAGTTGACATTATTTTCTTTTGGAATTTCATGTTGACTAAATTATCATGTTTGTGGCTAGACGTGATATGTGAAATATACATTAAGAAAGAAACGGAGGCAATAAATTCATGTTATGTTTTTTAACTTTCCTAATTTGTAGCGAGAAACTGAGGCAATAAATTCATGTTATGTTTTTTAACTTTCCTAATTTGTAGCGAATCCTTGTGAAGCCTATAAACTGGAATAATAATTGTTTTTGTGCAGATTATCTTGTCTCAAGAAAAGAAGATACATCTGTTGAATGAGCTTGTCAAAACCCTACAACAACAGGTTACACAATGCAAAAATAGCAATCCAGATAACAGCACTATAGAATCTGTAGGTGTAAGCATGAGGGGTGAACTGCAGATGCAAGAGGGTTCAGAAGACTAATGGTTAGCTAAAATTTTATTTATGTTGATAAGGGAAGGCCATAAATGATAAAACGCATGTAATATGATATAATATTAGAATGTAGGCACAAAAAGTGTCAAGATGAAATCATTATTTTATTGTCCATAAATTGAATTACATCTTATCTTTTTTCCAGTCAGTCGACTCCTTTTTATCAGACTGAAGATGCCTCATGAGCAAAGGCCTGGAATGTAATGTGGTTGCAACTTATAAATTTTTTTGACTGGTTAGATTGTTGGACTCTTTTGTTGTTTTCTTCAAAATGTATCAGGTTTTATTCATCTCTCTCTCTCTCTCACACACACACACACACTCACACACTCACACACACACATTGAATTTGGGTTGTTATGCTCCTAATCTATAGGACTACATTCTCATTTTTAATCCACATATTCCTCACCTCAACTACAAGCTAAGTACACGAGTGATTTAAACAAACCACCCAACAACCTTACAAATGTAGGGTAATTAACTTTGATTACGATAGGTTAAAATAAAATATTGTTTAAACCTATTTACAATGACCCTACCTTAATAATTATTTGTCACCAAGCATATTAAATATACTATGTTGTGATACAACTTTCCTAACATCTTCTGCATATATAAGACAGAATTATGGCTTGGCATTTGTACTATCTATATGAACTATGAAGTAATGCGAGTCCTTTTGACAACTAAAAACTGCTATTGCCATCTAACTTGTGTCTGCTTACATTAATTTATACGACTACATCAATATGTTTCATGTTCCAGTCATTCTAGAGGGATAACTTGTGCAAGGAGGAAATTGAAAATTCATGTAATAATTTATTTGACTTATTAAATTATATTATTGCCTCTCCAGGCAATTAGTGCAAAATTTATGAGTGGATAACAAAGGGACTGAAGTCAAATGCTATTGGTTACAGGTAGAGTGTTATCATGTCTTTGTACTGCCTGAAAGACCTAGATAAATTAATTGACCATGGTCATTTTGTATTCACTGGACTAGGCTGCTTGAGTTCATCTAAGCCATTTGTCTTTAGAATAGTTATGAAGCTCAATACCAGCTAGCAGCTAAGCTTCTTGTGTATCCTGAAATCTAGAATCCTAGGTTGTTATATACTAATAATATAAGCCAACAACCATACATACGAAAAAGATGGGTAGAGAGACACAATCCTTCCTATTAATATAAATATATAAGAATTCTATTTTCTGTCATAAGGATCAACTTATGTGATGATTACATTTTTTTTCTTTCTAATGTATAAGGGAAGAACAAACAACACATTAAACACCACGCAGGCAAGATCTATGCACTTGGGAACTCATAGCTTAGATCACTAAGAGAAGTCAAAGGGCTGACCCTCCTCATGGATCTGCCCTGCTTATGGTTAAATCTACACATAGAAAATGAAAGAACAACTTGAAAAGTACAAGACAACCTAGTGTTGCTAGTAAGTGGACAGAAAAGAAATCTAAGACGCTGAGAGAATCTAGTTTATTTGCTTCAGGTTTTTGGTCTGAGTGAACATTTTTGAGGCTTGGGCCCCTAGTCACTGGTATGGTCATTGGGCACTCTCGAAGACCTTATGTAAGAGAAATGCAAGTGTTGGGGTGTGCTATGCATGCTCAAAATAGAAAAGAAGTTCTATCTACCTTTGGTTCTTTTCCCATTTTATCTTTTTGGTTAACTATGGTAGTCTTAAACGAGAAGTCAAAGTTGACACATTCATGAAATCCCCTGTTCTAACTCAAACATTAGGTAAAGAACAACAACAAAACAAAGTTTGGCTAGGTTTGATGACATAAATCCTACGAGAGTGTTGATCTAAGAAAACAAATAACACAACTCTTAGAAAATTACAATAGTTATATTTAGACCACCTACTTGACTTACATGGCAACTTAAGGTTATATTCCAGCTAAAATAATGAAGAAACCTCTAGATCCCACGTAAATTGTACCCAACAACTTCCCTTGGTGTTTGTGGATGCCTTCTCCAATTACATCGAGTGATTTTTCTTTAAGGGAGCTTTGGACCCTACAGGGTCTTGAACAATCTATCAGTGTTTAGCACTTAATTGAGTAATAGTAGGGGAACCTTTTGGGATTTTGAGAGCCTAAACACCTTGTTTGCTAAAAATCAACATTAGAAGGATATGACAAACATTCAAGATCTCTCTATTATTGTCACAAGAAGAAGATATGGCATGCTATTAGTCATTAAATGTGAATATTAGTGTGTTTAAAACCCTATAGCAACACACTACACAATGCAAAATAGCAATCCAGATAACAACACTATATAATCTATAGGGGTAAGCATGAGGAGTGAAGTGTAGATGCAAGAGGAGGGGTTCAAAAGACTAATGGTTAGCTTAAGTTTTATTTATGTTGATAAAGGAAGGCCACATGCTATATGGTATAAGATTTGAATCTAGGTACAAAAAGTGTGAAGATGAAATTGTTGTTTTATTGTCCATAAAATTGAATAACATCTTGTCTTTTCTCTAGTCAATCGACTCCTTTCTATTAGACTGAAGACGTCTCACGAGCAAAGGCCTGAAATGTAATGTGGTTGCAAATTATAATTTTTTTTGGCTGCTTAGATTGTTGGTCTGTTCTGTTGTTTTCATTCAAATTATATCAGGATATTATATTCATAATATTGACGCACACACCGAATTTGGGTTTGTTATGCTCCTAATCTTTAAGAGTACACACCCATTTTAAAATCCCCGTATTCCTCCTTCACCTCAACTACAAGCTAAGTACATGAGTGGTTTAAACAAGCCACCCACAACCTTAGAAATGTAGTTTTATTCAATATACTATGTTGTAATACAACTTTCCTAACATCTCCTGCAAATATAAGACATAATTATGGGTTGGCATTTGTACTATCTATATCAATGAAGTAATGCTAGTATTTTTGACATCAAAAACTGCTATTGCCATCTAACTTGTGTCTATTTACATTAATTTAGACGTCTGCATCAATATGTTTCATGTTCCAGTTATTATATAGGGAAAGTTTGTGCAAGGAGAAAATTAAAAATTCATGCAATAATTTAAATCAACTTTTTGTAGATGATATAATTGCCTCTCCAAGCATTTAATGCAAAATTTATGAGTGGATGACAAAAGGACTAAAGTCAAACGCTATAGTTACAGGTAGAGTGTCATAGTTACAGGTAGAGTGTCATCATGCCTTTGCACTGCTGGAAAGACCTAAATAATTAATTGACCATGGTTATTTTGTATTCACTGGACTTCATCTAAACCACTTATCTTTAGAATGGTTATGAAACTTGTGATGTCTCAATATTAAGGCATTATTTAAACTAAAAATTTAAACATCATGATAAAAGACCGTAAAATATCAATTCGAATGATAGAAATAATTAAGTATAGACATATATTATTAATATATAGATTATTTAATAAATAATAATAAATAATATTATTATATGAATATTTAAATATAATTAAAATATAATATATTTATAAACAACAAATATAACTATTGATAATATAAAATTAAATGTTATCATTCTAATATAATAAATATAATATATGTTATATAATATATAACATGTAATATATAAATATAAATATTAATACATAAATATAAATATTAATATATAAATGTAATAAATATATATAAGTAATAAGTAATCTCTAATAAGACAAAAGTCTTATGACATACGGAGGAGCATAAGCCATAAAGTAGTTAATAAGAAATGAAAGAAAAACAAGTAGCTATCTATATCTAAGTGCATAAGTAATATTTCTAAATGCTGCGATTACTAAGCAGCGGCCAGTTAAAAGGGGTGGGATCTCTTTTAAGAGATGTTCCTCTTGTTAAAAGACATCTCCCTTGATAAATATAAAAGGGATAAAATATAAGGAATTTGTGGGGAGTTTGGAATGCACATCAGTTTTGAATTTGAAGTCTGCAGAAAACCTAAGCCAGCAATCACAAAAGGCAAAAAAAATATAAAATCAGACCTATAAGAAGTAAGTTTCTAAAGGTATAACAACAGATAACAACAGATATATGAGTGTATGGGAAATGTTATAAGTAGATTTGAGAAGCACAGAGGGATTTAAGAATAAATATAATGACAAAAGGGATATATAGAAAGGAATATAAGGAGATTTAAGAAGAAATATAATGACGGAAGCATATCTAATTCAGATAGTACAAGAAATATCAGCAGTTCTGAGTTCATTTGATTGTGGTAGAATGTTCATATAGGATGTTGTCTAAATCTGATCAATAGGTTATGCATATCATCATCAATAGTCCATGCACGTTATCATGTCACTTTTATAATGCATTGCTGATATGATGGTTTACAACTATGCGTGTGATTAGTTTATTATGCATTAATGTGGATTCTTGTGTGAATGTTATGATGGAGGGAATTAAGGGCCTACGAGGAGGGGAAACAATATTGGGATCATCCTCTAAGTACGCCAACCCATGGTGGATGGCTGAGGTCTACCACATGTGGGCCAAGGGGGCATGAGAGGTTGCCCTTGGGCTTAGAAAGAATGATTTCCAGGACACTCTGTTGTAGCTGCACCCCTAACCTTCCATCATGGAAATTAATTGAATCATAAGAGGAAGCAGAATGGTTCTGATAAGGGGAACAGTGATAGGACGCCTCACTAAGCACGCCACCCCATATGGATGGCAAAAGGCCACATGGGGTCAAGAGGGGTGAAGCACCCACTCTTGGGCCTAGGGTAGAGGGTTTCTTAGGCACCCTATCAAATCATTTTGTTCCAAGAATTAGAAATCCTAACCCTAAACTTGTGGGATTTGAATTTTTAGGGTAAAATTAGTATTGTTCCAATAGGGGACATTACAAGTGGTATCATAGCATCTTTTCTGCCATCCTATGTATACTACATGTGCCTTACATGTATTCAAATATATACTTTGTGATTTATGGGTACTCAAGTGTATTCAAAGGTTTACTTTGTGACTTATGTGTATGCTTTGTAACATATGTTAATGTGAATACTTTGTGTATTACGTGTGTTCGCGTGTATGCTTCATACTCATGTGTATACTTGATGACCTTGGGATGGTGGACGGGTCCACGGTGTAGTATGGGATGCACCGAATCCCCTTCCCAATTGTCCGACAGTATACTTCATGATTATGTATTTGAGTGTATTTGTATCCGAGTGTATACTCCATGACTTTGTAATTGTATTTGAGTGTATACTCTATAATTGTATTTGTATTTGAGTGTATACTCTATGACTTGTAATTGTATTTGACTGTATACTCTATGACCTTGTATTTATATTTGAGTGTATACTCTATTACTTGTAATTATATTTGAGTGTATACTCTATGACCCTGTATTTATATTTGAATGCATACTCTATGACTTGAATTTGTATTTGAGTGTATACTCTATGACTTTGTGTATTCAATTGTATGCTTTATGACTTCGTGTATTCGAGTGTATACGACTTTGTATTTGTATTCAAGTGTATACTCTATGACTTTGTACTCAAGTGTATACTTCATGACTGTGTATTTGAGTATATAATCTATGACTTTGTATTCAAGTGTAGATTCTGTGACTTTGTATTCGAGTGGATACTCTATGACTCTTCATTCAAGTGTATGCCTTCTGTTTTCAAGTGTATACTTTGTGAATGATATGTATTCGAGTGTATTCATGTACCTAGTGGCTTGCATTCATGTGTATACCTTGCGAATTATGCATATTCATTATGACTCATGTGTACACCTGGTGACTTCATGTATTCATATCTTGTGGCTTACATGTATTCATATTTTGTGACTCTGAGTATTCACCAGTGTGCCTCATGACTTATGTGCATGTTTCCTATATTCACATATATGGTTCATGTTTCCTATGTATACTTTATGTATTACTTGTATTCAAATGAATACTTGGTGACTTACGTGTATATTTATAAGTTGTATGTATACCTTGCAACTTGTGTGCATTCGTGTGTATACTTTGCGACGTATGTGGGTATATTGTGTGACCAACATATACTTCATGACTTACTTGTGTTCATTTGTATATTTCATATTTATGTATTACGTGCGGGTTACATGTATGCTTCATGCCTTACGTATTATGTGTGTATACTTTGTGAATTACATGCATGGTTCGTGCTTTATGTGTTACGTGTGTATTGCATGTATGCTTCATGCTTATGTATTCGTGTGTATATTTTGTATGCTTAAAGCTTTGTGTATCAAGTGTATGCTATATGTTTCATGTACTCCGCACGTACACTTGTGTATTATACACTATGTTCATACTTTTGTGTATTATGTGTATGTTCTTTATTCCATGTATTATGTGTATAAGCTTTTTGTATGCTTCATACGATATTTGTGTGTGTATACTTCACATATCCCGTATATCTAGGTCTATGCTTCATACATGTATACTTCACTTCATGAAATTACGTATATCTATGTATGCGCTTCAAGTCTAATAACAAGTTTAAATGAGAGAAACTTGTCTCGAACATCACTAGTTACCAATTCTTCTTGTTGAGAGATATTGGGAAATACAAATACATGAACAAAATGTACCGACAAATTACTTCATACTTTGGAGAATGCTAACTGGTGCAGGAGCACCTACCTGACAGCTGGCCTCCATGAGGCAGTTAGTTTGTTTTGAGTCTTGTTAATGTTTCCAAGAAGGTCTTATAAGACCAATGCATGTAATAAGGTCATGTTGACCATGCTTTGCTATTTTTAGCTAGTTTGTTAGACAGCTGTTATGCTGTAGGTCTGGTTGGATCTCCCAGCCGCCTGGAGAGATTTCCCAGCCGCTTGGAGTTGGGTCAGTAGTACTCGCAGGAAAACCTATTTATGCATGAGGATCGGTTGGTTTTAGATCATCGAGCTAGATTGCAGAGAGTGAGGCAGAGGGAGAGACTGAGTACTATAATTGCATCTTTTGAAATCAATAAAGATCCTGTTTGTGTTCATTTTCTGTTTGACCTCCACTGTGTGATCGAATTGCTGTTTTAGTGGCTGTATGGATTCGCTGATCCATTCCACCGGTTGATTCGTCGAATTGGTGGAATGGCCATGTACAGTAGGGTAGGGTTTAGTCTGCATTTCGTGTTTGTTTGCATGCAGGTGTGCAGGATCGTCGTCAAGAGGTGTTGAGAACCCTAGCATGGGTATGTGCTAGGTCGAGCTGATAGTTAGAGTTTGGAAGATCACCCTGAGAGTAGATCGGGTCATCCCAGGAGGATCGGCGAATTGAAAGTTCGCTAAGGTTGGAAGTTCGTCAAAACGGCATCATCAGGATATTTCTGTGTATATCCTGCAGTTACTTCGGGCGTCATCCGAGTAAGTGGAGATGAGCATGATGCAGTCGGTTGCATAAAGTGAAGGTGCATTGGGGTGATCATCATCAGGTGTTGCCGAGGAGGAGCGTATCGGCATAAGGTAGAAGATCGGGTTGATCGCGGCCGAAAATGTTAAGTTTGGCCGACAGCAGGAGGAGCTGCATATGACGTCATCGTCATCAGGATAAACGTCATCAGGATATCGGAGCAACAGGATATTGAAGGAGCTGCATGTGACGTCATCGTCATCAGGATAATCGTCATCAGGATATCGGGGTGACGTAAGCATCGAGGGGAAGGTGCGTGAAGTTGAGTATCATCATCAGGATATATGGAGGGAACCGGATGTTCTATATCCTGCTGATGAACATGATGTTGAACATCATGATGCTGAAGATAGTGAAGATAAAGGTTGGCGGTAAGGTGAACAATGAACGTCAGGAGGATGTTCGTGCTTGCCGAATATGATGATGCTGCCGATAGTCGGATATGATGATGCTGCTGACATGCGAAAGAGCGAAGATTTGTCTGCAGGAGGATATCGGTCGGCAGAGTAAATATGATGATGCTGACAGTGTTAAGGGAAATATGATGATGATGATGAAGGGTTGCGGACATCCATGCTGTATGTCAAGGTTATAGTGTGGATGCCTCTGCATCATAGTGGTATCAGAGCTCAGCAAAAGGTCTGGGCTATTGTGTGTTGATTCTGTCACCGAAAGGGCAGAGGTAGAGTTGATTCTGTCACCGAAAGGACAGAGGTAGAGAAGTGAGAGGTTGACAAAATGCCTCCGAAAGGTAGTGGTACTGCAAGGGAATTGCAGGAGATGAAGGAAAAACATGCTAGAGAGATGAGGAAGATGAAGGAGCTTGCTGAAGCACTTCAAGCCAGGCTTGTAGCCCTGGAAAAGAACAAAAAGAGGGAAGTGGAAGACAGTGAGTCTGAAGAAGAAGAAGATACTGTTGAAGAGTATGAAGAGGTAGCTGAAGATCTGGATGCTGAAGACCAGAGATTAGCAAAACTGTTAAAGGCAGTGCAGAGTGATAAACCTAAGGTAAAGGTTGATGTTTCCAAGTATAATGGAAGTTTGAATGAAGATGAGTTACTGGATTGGATTGCTGCACTTGATAATCACTTTGAATGTGAAGATGTTGCTGAGGATCAGAAGGTGAAGATTGCAAAGACCAAGTTAGGAGGTCATGCTTTGGTACGGTGGGATTATGTACAATCTGAGAGAAGGAAACAAGGGAAGTCAAAGATCACTTCATGGGATAAGATGGTAGCAAGGATCAAAGGTAAATTCTTGCCTAGGGATTATGAAATTCAGATGTTTAAGAAGCTGCAATTTTTAAGGTAGAAGGAAATGGATGTGAAGGCATATACTAAGGAGTTTTATAAATTGAGTATGAGATCTGGTCATCATGAGAATGAGGTAGAAAAGGTGGCTAGGTACTTGGCTGGTTTGAGATTAAACATACAGGATGAGTTAGTTTTAGCTAACCCTAAGAGTGTGGAGGATTGTTACCAAATGGCAATCAGGATTGAAGAAAAGGTGAATAGAGGACAAGATAAGTCCATGAGAGGAAGAGGCAGCAATATGAGGGGAAGAGAATCAGCCCCTACAACAAGGCAAACCAATGAGGGTCAAGAAGACACTGGTAAAGGACAGGGACAGTCTGATTTCAGAGGTGGATGGAAAGGTAATAGAGGAAGATTTGGAGGTGGTAGAGGTTCTACTACATTTTCAGGAAAATGTTACACCTGTGGTGAGTTTGGTCATCCATTTTTCAAATGCCTAGAAAGCAAAGGTTCATCATCCAGAAATGATAGAACAAATGACAAGAGAGTACAACTTGTACAAGAAGAGAAAGTAGAGCAAAGTGTGCAGAGTTCAAACACTTATCAAAGAGATAGGGAGCCTGACAATTATGCATATCCTGAGGATGGAGAAGCATTGATGCTAAGGAGAATTAGTTTGCAGGCATCAAAGGATATGATACAAAGAAGAGCTCTTTTCAAGACCACATGCAAGAGCAAAGGTAAGGTATGTAAGGTTGTTATTGATACTGGTTCAACAGACAACATGGTATCTCAGGAAATGGTGGATAAACTGAATTTGGAAAGGATTCCACATCAACACCCTTACAAGGCATCTTGGGTGAGTGATAGTCAATCACTTTTTGTCTATGAACATGCATATGTGGATTTTCAGATTAGAGCATATCATGATAGAGTTTTGTGTGACATTTTGCCCATGGAATGTTGTCACCTACTGTTGGGTAGACCATGGCAATTTGATAGGAGGGTACTGTATGATGGGTATGCTAATACCTACACCATCAAGAAAGATGGGAAGACTATTAGGTTGATGCCATTGCAGGCAGATGCTGCAGCACAGGGGGCAGCCAAAATCATTTTAGTGGGAAAGAAGGAATTTGTGCAGATGCCTATAGGAGCAGGCATAAAGGCAGTTGAGGACACTGCAGGGAAAGGAGTTGTTAAGGACAACAGGTTGAAGAAAGTTTTAGTTTTGACTGACAGAGGTCAGCAGCAGGTTCAGAAACAGGTTTGCAAACAGCAACCAGTTGAGAGGAATGACAAGGATGTTGTCATAGTTGGGACTATTGTTTGTCCTATAAAGGTTGAAAGGAAGACAGAGTTGAACATTGCAGAAGTTTAAGAGGCAGTTCAGACAGAGGTTCTGGTCAGACAACCTGACAAACACAAGGTATGTGAGAGAAGGGCCTACATTGACAGGCATGAGGATTTACTTGCAAGAAAGCAAGTTACAGTTCAGAAGTCTTGGAGTAACCAAGAGCCAGCAGAGGACAAAGCTGGAACAGGTCAGAACACTGACATGACATAGTGTAAAGGTGGAGGACTTCCACAATTAAACTCATGGGACATGAGTTCTTTTCTGTTGGGGAGTATGGTGCAGGAGCACCTACCTGACAGCTGGCCTCCATGAGGCAGTTAGTTTGTTTTGAGTCTTGTTAATGTTTCCAAGAAGGTCTTATAAGACCAATGCATGTAATAAGGTCATGTTGACCATGCTTTGCTATTTTTAGCTAGTTTGTTAGACAGCTGTTATGCTGTAGGTCCGGTTGGATCTCCCAGCCGCCTGGAGAGATTTTCCAGCCGCTTGGAGTCGGGTCAGTAGTACTCGCAGGAAAACCTATTTATGCATGAGGATCGGTTGGTTTTAGATCATCGAGCTAGATTGCAGAGAGTGAGGCAGAGGGAGAGACTGAGTACTGTAATTGCATCTTTTGAAATCAATAAAGATCCTGTTTGTGTTCATATTCTGTTTGACCTCCACTGTGTGATCGAATTGCTGTTTTGGTGGCTGTATAGATTCGCTGATCCATTCCACCGGTTGATTCGTCAAATCGGTGGAATGGCCATGTACAATAGGGTAGGGTTTAGTCTGCATTTCGTGTTTGTTTGCATGCAGGTGTGTAGGGTCATCGTCAAGAGGTGTTGAGAACCCTAGCATGGGTATGTGCTAGGTCGAGCTGATAGTTAGAGTTTGGAAGATCACCCTGAGAGTAGATCGGGTCATCCCAGGAGGATCGGCGAATTGAAAGTTCGCTAAGGTTGGAAGTTCGTCAAAACGGCATCATCAGGATATTTCTGTGTATATCCTGCAGTTACTTCGGGCGTCATCCGAGTAAGTGGAGATGAGCATGATGCAGTCGGTTGCATAAAGTGAAGGTGCATTGGGGTGATCATCATCAGGTGTTGCCGAGGAGGAGCGTATCGGCATAAGGTAGAAGATCGGGTTGATCGCGGCCGAAAATGTTAAGTTTGGCCGACAGCAGGAGGAGCTGCATATGACGTCATCGTCATCAGGATAAACGTCATCAGGATATCGGAGCAGCAGGATATTGAAGGAGCTGCATGTGACGTCATCATCATCAGGATAATCGTCATCAGGATATCGGGGTGACGTAAGCATCGAGGGGAAGGTGCGTGAAGTTGAGTATCATCATCAGGATATATGGAGGGAACCGGATGTTCTATATCCTGCTTATGAACATGATGTTGAACATCATGATGCTGAAGATAGTGAAGATAAAGGTTGGCGGTAAGGTGAACAGTGAACGTCAGGAGGATGTTCGCGCTTGCCGAATATGATGATGCTGCCGATAGTCGGATATGATGATGCTGCTGACATGCGAAAGAGCGAAGATTTGTCTGCAGGAGGATATCGGTCGGCAGAGTAAATATGATGATGCTGACAGTGTTAAGGGAAATATGATGATGATGATGAAGGGTTGCGGACATCCATGCTGTATGTCAAGGTTATAGTGTGGATGCCTCTGCATCACTAACATTGACAGTTGGATTGAGACAAGAATACTAACAACAATTCTTCGAGAAGATCGATGGTTTTAGTTATAATAACTTGAGGACAAGCAATTTTGGGTGGGGTGGATTGTGATGTCCTGATATTAAGGCATTATTTAAATTAAAGATTTAAACATCATGATAAAAGACGATGAAGTTACTTTCGTAAAATATCAATTCGAATGATAGAAATAATTAAGTATAGACATATATATTTTTTTGATTCATAATAGAAAATCTATATTAAAAAGTATGCCAAAAAGATACATTTCCTCAGCCCTTTCATGGCTGGCAGTATGTTCAAACCTAGCAACCTTCCCAGACTTAGAACTTGTATAAGAAGACCACGCAGGTTTAGTACTGCTAACAACCAAAAGAGACAAACACACTAGGACTAGCTAACTTTGGCTTCTACTTATACAAAATGAAGCCACTGTGTTACACTGAAACTATTGATTATCATATTCACCTAGCTTCAGGCTGAAATCCTCCACCCACTAGAGACCTTCGACCGCGACCAAGCCCAACACCCTTTTGATGAAATCCACTGCCACCATCGCCTACTCCTTCAGCACCACAAGATCAAACCCTTTGACATCCAAGATAAACAGATATAGCTTAATCATTGCTCCGGGATCATTGAGAAGACTCCAGTCCTTTGGTTGAGGGATTCCAATACCAGTGCTAGCTACCTACAAGGTCATTTCCAATTCACCTAAGTGTTCTGGATTGAAAATGCCTCTCATAATGGATTCTGCCTCTACCTTCACTGTATCTAATTCCAACAGCATTGCTAAGACCCTCAAAGAGATATCTGTGTCCACCCAGTATCTTTCATCGTTCTCCATAAAGTCTGACCAGAATCATTCTAATAGCCCCCACCATTAGATCATCCGACTTGCGAAGCATCCTCTGAAGTCTAAGGTCGGTGATACTACCAATGAAGGCCATTTGCCTCTTTCTACTGACCAGTCTGATTGGGGTATCCATCCCCCCACAACGGATAGACTCTGTCGAGATTATCGCAACAAAGTGAGAAGGCATTTGACAACAACAGAGAAAGAAACTGCGAAATGGAGAAACCACCTTCCCTATTATCCTACTCCCAGTCTTCACACCAAAGTTTCTCGAAGGCATTCCTTGGAATGATTACCAGTTAATGCCAAGGCTTGGCACTTAAGGGAATTAATGTCAACCTCCCTTCTGCCCGTGCCATCTTGACGCCATTGCAAACAATGATTACCTGACTCCTCTGCCTCGACCTTGCCATCCGTGCTGATGTGACAAGGCTCCCTCCCAACCTCCCACAAGCATAGACATATATTATTACTATATAGATTATTTAATAAATAATAATAAATACTATTATTATATGAATATTTAAATATAATTAAAATATAATATATTTATAAACAACAAATATAACTATTGATAATATAAATTAAATGTTATCATTCTAATATAATAAATATAATATATAATCTGTAATATATAAATATAAATATTAATACATAAGTATATAAATATAAATATTAATATATAAATGTATAAATATTTAAATGTAATAAATATATATAAGTATTAAGTAATCTCTAATAAGACAAAAGTCTTATGACATATGGAGGAGCATAAGCCATAAAGTAGTTAATAAGAAATGAAAGAAAAACAAGTAGCGATCTATATCTAAGTGCATAAGTAATATTTCTAAATACTACGATTACTAAGCAGCGACCAGATTAAAGGGGTGTGATCTCTTTTAAGAGATGTTCCCCTTGTTAAAAGACATCTCCCTTGATAAATATAAAAGGGATAAAATACAAGGAGTTCAGGGGGGAGTCTGGAATGCACATCAGTTTTGAATTTAAAGTCTGCAGAAAACCTAAGCCAGCAATAAGAAAAGGCAGAAAATATAAAATTAGTCCTATAAGAAGCAAATTTCTAAGGGTATAACAGCAGATTTATGAGTGTATGGGAAATGTTATAAGTAGATTTGAGAAGCATAGAGGGATTTAAGAATAAATATAATGACAAAAGGGATATATAGAAAGGAATATAAGGAGATTTAAGAAGAAATATAATGAAGGAAGCATATCTAATTCAGATAGTACAAGAAATACATCAGTAGTTCTGAGTTCATATGATTGTGGTAGAATGTTCATATAGGATGTTGTCTAAATATGATCAACAGGTTATGCATATCATCATCAATAGTCCATGCACGTTATCATGTCACTTTCATAATGCATTGCTGATATGATGGTTTGTAACTATGAGTGTGATTAGTTTAATATGCATTAATGTGGATTCTTGTGTGAATGTTATGATGGAGGGAATTAAGGGCCTACAAGGAGGGGAAATAGTGTTGGGATCATCCTCTAAGTATGCCACCCCATGGTGGATGGCTGAGGTCTACCACATGTGGGCTAAGGGGGCATGAGAGGCTGCCCTTGGGCTTAGAAAGAATGATTTCTGGGACACCCTGCTGTAGCTACACCCCTAACCTTCCATCATGGAAATTAATTGAATCATAAGAGGAAGCAGAATGGTTTTGATAAGGGGAATGGTGATAAGACGCCTCACTAGGCACGCCACCCCATATGGATGGCAAGAGGCCACATGGGGTCAAGAGGGGTGAAGCACCCGCTCTTGGGCCTAGGGTAGAGGGTTTCTTGGGCACCCTATCAAACCATTTTGTTCCAAGAATTATAAACCCTAGCCCTAAACTTGTGGGATTTGAATTTTTAGGGTAAAATTAGTATTATTCCAATAGGGGACATTACAAAGCTCCATACCAACTAGCAACTAAGCTTCTTGTGTGTTTAAATCTAGAATCCAAAGTTGTTATGTACCAATAATGTAAGCCAACGACCATAAATATGAAAAAGATGTGTAGATAGACACAATGCTTCTTATTAATATATAAATATATAGGAATTCTATTTTATAGTCATTAGGCTCAACTTATGTGACCATTGTGTAGAAACCTAAATCTTATTGTGTCCTAACATCACACTAATCATCAGATTTATTTCGTGTTTCCTCTTCTAGTGTTATTTATTTAATTAATCAATTCAATTATCCTCCTATTAATTAACCAATTTTAATCATTTTGCTAATATTAATTAAATAATCACATTTATTTAATTAATAAATCTAACCATTCTTCTAACATTAATTAAATAAATTACGACTATTTATTTAATTACTTAACCAATTCAACCCTTCTTCTAAAATCCCAACTTCAATTGAATAAATTCACATTTATTTAATTAAACCAATCATTCTTTCAACATTGCCCCCAAAATTAAATATATACATAATATTTATTTAATTTATTCTAAAATCCTTATTATTCTAAATATATAAACTTAGTTAACCAACTAATCATTTGCACATTCCTAAATCCAAATCAACAAAGTCAACCTTACACAGGGCTCAAAATTTGCACAAAGCTCCACACTTGCACATGGCTCCAAACATCCTCTTTTTCAATCCTATCCCTCCATTCAAATCAAGTAAATGTCCACCCTTCATATTTTCTCAATTTTTGCCCTAATCATGTGCTTCAATCATAACATGCCACTTGTTGGCTATTCATTCTCCCTTAAGAATGGATCAAGCTCATTCCTCCATCACATAAGATCTAATCTCATCCATCCATCCATCCATCCATCGTCTTCATCAAACCTCTATAAATCAACCATTCCTCAAGCTATTTCCAAGAACAAGGCTGGATGCAAAGTAAAGTCACATTGCTAGAATGAGAAACCACATCACAACATCAAATCATCTTGAGCATAACCCTATAGAAACAAGGTTTATGTGGTGAAGTCTCTTGTTCTCTTTCACCTTTCATATGCATTCCTTAGCTCAATTGGTGGTGTTGATTAATGTAGAATAGGATAGGTGTTTATACATTTGTTTATTTATATTTATTCCATGTTTTATCATACACATTTTGGCATGCTTGGTAGGACCCTTGTTCCAAGTTAATTTCCATATTTACGGGTATGTTTGATGTTTTTATTGTAGGTTTTTGAGTGTTCTATATGTGTTTTCTATAGAATGATGCCTTCATTGCTTGTGTTAGCATCTATGTTTACCCCTGTTGTATTTGTTTGATGAATTGGTGCATGTGTTTGTTTAATTTTCTTACAGGTTGACTAACACATGTTGTAGAGCCTATATTTCATGTTTCTATGTCTTTGTTAACCTTTGATGTGTATCTGTTTGTTGTGTGGTGCTTATGTTTAATCTTGAGGCATTTCCACTACTTCCAGGGCTTGTATTTCATGTTTCAGTCTTTGTAAACCCATGAGGTGTATCTATTTGTTGTGTGACATTTCTATTTAATCCTACGGTGTTTCTGCTACATCCAAGGCCTGGGTTTCATGTTTCAGTGTCTCCATTAACCTTTGAGGCATATCTATTTGTTGCAAGGCATTTTTGTTTAGTTGTGAAGCTTTTTTGTTTCTATTTGTAGGCAACTACCTTCTGAAGAACATAAATTATGCATACAACATAATATTCTCATGTTCTTATAGGTGTTGGAAAGCTAGTTCTAAGCACTTTGCAACCATCCACTTGTTTTTCTTTTCTAAAATTTTTATACATTTTTTTTTCTATTTTTCATGCCATCCTAACCCTCATTGTTTAAGTTTTTCATGTATCAAAGACTTTTTCAAAACTACTAACATATGGGTTATAGGTTTGTGTGACAAAGATACCCTTTCCAATCCCCTTGCCATGTTTTGCACCATTTTTCTTAAGGAAAATTAATCTTGTTTGTTTGATTAGCATGTCCAAGGGTGTGTATGCTTTTTTTCCTCACACTGCAAGGTGATATTGGGAATCAAAATCATCCCTTGTGCATGTTAGTCTTCACATCTTACATTTTCTTTTCTTAAGGTCAATGAACATGTTTGTTGTGCTTGTGTGAATAAGATGTGTATGTTCTTCCCTCACATTGTAAGATGATCTTGGGAATCAAAAGCACCCCTTTATTCACTTCTTGTTTGAGCCAAAAGGCTAGGCACATGTATTCTCTTTCCTCGTGCCAGAAGGCGATCTTGGAAATTAAAAGTGACTAGTCCTTTTTTTAGTTTCTTTTGAGTGGGCTTGACTTGGATTTCATGACCAAGTGGCGACCCGAACTCACATGTTCTAGTAGGGTATAGAAATTTGGGAGAGACTTGAAAGACTCTCCCATTGAGATACATTTGTCGTTAAGGCTAAGCTTGCAAGAAATTTTATAGCTTGTAAAGTGACAACAGAGAGTGGGCTACCCTCTTGCATTAAGCCATTGGACATACACCTCATTCATGGACTTTGGCCCCTATACTACAAGGTATATTAAGGACATACCCTAGAAGTCCTTGTTCAACCTAGATAGAGAAATTTCAACCATTCACCACTTATGATGCATCGTTAGGTAGTTAGTTCTAAGAAGTTACTCACCACTTGCCTTTGGAATCGAAATAATAGGCCTTAAACAAACAAAAATCAAGTTTGTGGTTAGCGTTTTGAGATCAGGTCGATACTATCAACAACCAAGCTCAGACATTAATGGTGGGCTCATAAGATGAACACTCCTACTTGAATAATTAGGTTGTTCATGTGTTTGCAAATTGTGTAAAACCCATAAAATATCTAGAAAATTCAAATAAATCCAAAAACCCTTAACAAACCCAAAAAAATCCTCAAAATCCAAAGACTAAAAATCCTCCAAATCCAAAATCTTGAAACAAATTCAACACCTTCACTCCGTGTTGAATCCATCCATCCAAAATTCCAAGCTTTCACAAAACCAACCCCAAATCCCAAGTCCCAAGACAAGCATCATCCTAAAATCCACCAATCACCCATCTCAACTTGACTTTGTTTGAGGACCTAGATCCCTTAAGCATGATCAATCAATCAAGATACCTATGGTCTTGCACCTTTCCCAAATCAAAATCAATTTATCACCCATCAAACTACCGTTGAAATCAAAAGTCAAAATCAACCATCATTCAAGGTCTTGGACCTTAATCAATCATCAAATCAAACCCAAATCAATCCTTATCCAAATCAAGCAAAGTCAAATCAAATATCAAACATCAAACATCAAGGTCCTAAACCTTAACCAACCCCATCATCATGCTACCCTAAGGTCCTAGACCTTGCCCATCAAATCAAATCCAAAATCAAATCAACATCAAGTTACCTAGGGTCATTGACCTAATCCCTCTAATTAAAATGAAACCCATCAATCATCAAGCTATCCCCACATTAAAATAACAAATCAATCAAACACATTAAGTTACACAGGGTCTTCAACCTTAATCAAATCCAACATCAAGCACCTCAAGTTCCTTGGCCTTGATCAATCCCCATCATCAAGTTGTATAAGATCCTAGGCCTTACCTAAATCCAAGCATCAAGAATCAAAATCAAAATCAAATCAATTCAAATCAAGCCATCAAGTATCCGACAATTATCAAGTCATCAAAATCCTCCAAATCTAAAATGAAAATCATGGCAATCACAAACCCATTTTGTTTTGATGAGTCCCCTTGTCACAACCATTCTAAAAATCTCTTTGTTGATGATGATAGTATTGTGGATCAAGACAAGTATAGTAATGACCCCTTTGATGATATCATCTCAAGAAAACTTGCCATAGGATTTCATCGCCCGACCATGGACAATCAAGAGCCTCTAGACCAAGAACCAACTAGCACTAGCTATCCTACAAATCCTAATCGAACATCTCTTGGTCATCCCTATGGTACCTTTGATAAGGGAAACACATCTCTAGCCCAAGGCCTTCATAACCAATCTATATCTAAATTCCCAACCTCACGTGAGTGCCTTGTAGCCTCAACCTCCTATGCAAATCCTCCATCCTCAAAACCTTTGCAATCTAATCCATCCAATCAATCCAACCATCCACAATCCAATCCTATCTCATACAATGCAACCTTGATGGATATACTCCAATGACTACCAGCAAAAAATCGTACCCCAAGTCGCAAGAGCAAAGTTGTAGAGTCATGCAACCTAGCTAATCCAATGCCATCCCTCTTTAGCAAAAACAAGTGTTGTCAACAATGCCATCATTAATCCAAAGCCTATCATGAACATCCAAGGTCCTCCTAAAGCCATCATACCCATGAGCCTACCTATGTGGGAGAATAAATGTTGACCTTTCCAAGGGTCCAAGTCTATCAAATCCATCAAATCCAAAATCCATAAGCGTTAAGACCCCTTACCCACCCATGTGCAAAACTAGAGGAGTGTTGATGCAGGGGCATCTTATTAAAATTCAAAAATTGTCATTGGCATTTGATTTTAATGTTAAGTCAAGTAACAGAAGTCTGAGGAAGGAATCTCCTGTCACCAAAACGATAGGAACAATAATAATTGTTTATTAATTTCTAGAAAGTGGAATAATGGTGATTATATCCAAAATTGGGTATAGGAAGGGTCGATGGCTATTTTGAGGAGGTGCCGGCCATGATGTTGATGGTGTCATAAAGAGATATTCTATATTGAAGCAAAGAGGAACGACTAGTGATTGACAGTAGAAGGTGGAGAATGGCAAAAGATCCAAAAATAGGCAAAAGTGATAGAAGGAAAAATAAAAGTAGGCCACATGCAAGGAAAACACCGATTATGCTAAGAAGGCACACAGCTAAGAATAGATAATGGTAACAACCACACAGGCTAAATAGGTTGAAGGTAGAAACTAGTTAATGAACAATCATGGAGGAGAATAGTGGGCCATCATAGAGTCGATGCTTGAGGGAGAAAAGGTCATATGCAGAAGAGGGAGAATGGAAGAGGGCGGCAATATATGGCTGCACGTATTGAGGAGAGAGGAGATAGAGGGCCGCACGTATGGAAGAGGAGGCCAATATGCAACAGAGGGAGAAACGACAAAAGAAGAGGACACAAGGATGATAGTCAAAACATTCAGATTAGGCCACATGTAAAGAATGAAAGGCCGATAGGCCAAATAGGGAGGCAAAGGACAAGAACTAGTGGCTGATTATTGCAGAAAGATAAGAGGCCAAAAACAAGGAAGAAGAGGAAGTCGATTTGGAAAGGAAGCGCAGTGGTAAAAGAGTAGGCTGAGTGATAATGGAGAAAGGCCAAATATGATAATGGTTCGAGGATAGAGAGGGACCGATTAGCAAAGGATAATAAGTGATAGTATGTGGCAAAACCTGTATGAAGGAAGGTGGCAGATTTGAAGGTGAATCCTGGCGACAACAATATGCAAGAGGCTGATTTGGTTATGGACGTAAAGAATAGAAAAAATATGGGAGGTGCCTCTGTAGAGCCAGAGAGTAGGTAGAAGTCCTTTGGTAGGCCATTGAAGGCCATTTGGAATAATGAGTTGTTATAAATATATGTAATTTACAAAGTTTTTGATATATTGTAATAGAAGCCAAATTAGCTATATGAAATGAATGTTTAAATCTAAGTATTTACCTATCTCTTGTCATCTAATGATATTATGGTGAATTTGAATTGCATATGAATGAATTTGTTAATCTTTATGTTGCTATCCTAGTTCCTGTCATTTTAATGGCAGAAGTTTTGTGAAAGCCTTTGAGCTGCGCAGAGACATGATTCTCATTTGAAGGTAGTATGGAGTATTTCTGCATGCTTTCCTGGAAGCGGGCCATCATATTGGTATCTGAGCTCAGAATGATCTAAGTGTGAATGATTAATGTGTTATTGACCTTTTGAAGGTTGTACATTGTGATGTTGTTGTTGACTAATAGGACAGATTGGAAAGGAAAGAAAGCCCTAGGTGAGGTGCCTGAAAAATGAAAGAAAATAGAATAATGCAGAACCAAATGAAGAAAAAGAGTCTCACAAAAAGAGACAAAAGAAAAGAAGGCAAAAGGATGATAGATGTAGAATTCGAAAGAGAATTGGTAGAGTTGAAGAGGGATCTGATGTTGGTAAAACAATGGTATGAAGAATAAGAAGAAAGCCAAGGATATTATTGGGTTTGGCCAATGAGTAAGAAAGAAAAATGGCCAGTAAAAGAGATTGCTGAGAAAATAAAAAGGCAAAAGATGAATGCCTCAAAAAGAGAAGAGAAGAATGAAAAGAGTGCCCACAGAGATTGGGACAACAGAGAGCTGCCAATGGAGCAACATGGACTGCAAGAGGTCAAAGAAGTTCTCATTGAAGAGAACATGAGAAAAGAGAAAGAGGAAAAGGTGCAACAAATAGCACTTGAGAAAAAAAGGGATGAAGAAGGAAGAATGTCCATGAGGAGAGCATTGATAGAGACATTGTGGTCTCTCATTTTATTTGCTAATGTTATGTTTGTAGATTTGTATGCAGGTATGAAGAATGTGTGGAGGAAGGTTGAGGATGAGACCTTGAAGATAATGAAAGGTGGGGCAAGAATAGCTCCTGAAGAAAGAGTGGAAGATGTGAACAAGGAAAGCTTTGTGGCAGCAGAATGCCAAGAAGAGTTTGCAGCAGATGTGCATTACAGAGTACCTAAGAATGAAGAAGAGATTGATGCTAAAGATGTTCTGTTTGATGATGAAGATGAAGAGGAAACCATAGAGTTTCATGATGCATGTGAAGATGTTGCAGTAGTAGCACAAAATGCTTGTTATGAAGAAAAGTTGAAAAGCCAGGAAGCTGAAGGTGGATGCAATTTGGGACAGCAGATCCTTACACTGAAGGATGAAGGTAAAGTTGTTACTTTTGATCATGAATGTAGAAATGAGAATATGGATAGGCAAGTGGATAAGAAAAAGAAATTGGAAAATGTAAATGTGATCGAGGATCATGGATATGTAGTGCCATATTGGAAAAAGAAAAGGATTGATGTAAGGCAATAGATAAGTTGTAAAGAAGTGAATATTTTTGATTGTGTTTATGCTAACAAGCAAGTGTAGAGAAAGAGAAATGTGCAGATGAATAAGCGACAGTATAGTGTAAGGTTGAGTTGGCCAGCAAAGAGGCCTAGAGAAAATGATTTCAAGATGAAGATAGAGAAAGTGAAGAGAAGCTCGAGTGTAGAAGGAAAGGACATTAGTCCAGTGTTAGAATGTGGATAGTAAAGCAAGTAGCAGTAAACAAATGTGTTGCAGATTAAAGGACAAAGAATTGGAGGCATGAAAAGGAGAACAAACCCCTAGAATCTGGAAACGTGATGAATCTAGTAGAGGATGGCAAGAAGGAGAAGAAGCATACAGTGAAGTTGCAGCATGAGAAGCCAAGTGTAGGCAAGGTAAGAGAAAAGAAATTTGATTTTTATGAAGCTTTGAATGAAATTCATAATGATGAGGAAAATATGAGGAGATTATTAGATGAAAAAGAGATAAAGGAGGAATAGATATCTGAGAAGGTAAGAATGTAGACAAAGGCAAATTGGAAAATACAAGTATGACAAAAAAGAGGAAAAGTGGAATAGAAGAGTTATATGGAAAAGGAAGACAGCAGAGCAGATTTGACCAAGCAAGCAGCTGTAGAGGAAGACGATGATGATGGAGCAGCCATAGTTCCTGAGCAAGAAAGCAAACAAAAGAAGAATGAAAGAAAAGAAGAGATAAGATCAGAAGATGGAGCAACAATAGAAAATGCTGAAGAAGATTTGTGGAAGCAATTGGCAGCCATTGAACAAGAGTAGAATGAGAAGATTAAAGGTGTGAGCATAAGTAGGACAACACAGAAGATTGAAGACAAAGGTGTAGAAATGGTTACATAAATGAAGATTGAAGATGTTGTAGATTTGGAGAGTAAGATGATAAAAGATGAAGCTGAAAATGATGTGGTGTTGCAGCAGATGACCATGAGAGAAGAATGGTTGAAAGATATGATAGAAGAACATATTGTGGATGATATAGTAATGGTAAGTATTGATAATGCATTGGATGTTGTTATAATTTCTCCATTGGATTATGATTTTTTTGATGGAAGAAGAATTGGAGTGTGGAGATGGATTATAAGTAATACAGACAATCATCTGGGAGCAGCTCATAGTGTTGCACAAAAATGTTCAAAGATCAATTGATATGGGATGAAGAAATTATGGAAAAGGCGGAAGAAAAGGTTTGATTAAGTTTGCAGAGGAACACATGTGTCGGAACACATGATTTTTGTCCCCTGAGGAGTTTGATGCAGGGGCATCTTATTAAAATTTGAAAATTGTCATTGGCATTTGATTTTAATGTTGAGTCAAGTAACATAAGTCTAAGGAAGGAAGCTCCTGTTGCTTTAATAATTGTTTATTAATTTCTAGAAAGTGGAATAATGGTGATTATATCCAAAATTAGGTATAGGAAGGTTTGATGGCTATTTTGAGGAGGTGTCGGCGATGATATTGATGGTGTCATAAAGAGAGATTCTATATTGAAGCAAAGAGAAACGACTAGTGATTGACAATGGAAGGTGGAGAAAGGTAGAAAGAACCAAAAATAGGCAAAAGCGACAAAAGGAAAATAAAAGCAAGCCGCATGCAAGGAAAAAGACGATTATGCCAAGAAGGCACACAACTAAGAATAGATAATGGTAACAACCATGTAGGCCAAATAGGCAGAAGGTAGAAAATAGTTAATGAATAATCATGGAGGAGAATAGTGGGCTGTCACAGAGTCGATACTTTAGGAAGAAAAGGTCGTATGCAGAAGAGGGAGAATGGAAGAAGGTGGCATATATATGGTCATACGTATTGAGGAGAGAGGAGATAGAGGGCCACACATATGGAAGAGGAGGCTGATATGCAACAGAGGGAGAAATGGCAGAAGAAGAGGATGCAAGGCTGATAGTCAAAACATTCATACTGGGCCGCATGTAAAGAATGAAAGGTCGATAGGCCAAATAGGGAGGCTGACAACAAGAACTAGTGGTTGATCATTGCAGAAAGATAAGAGGCCGAACATGAGGAAGAAGAGGAAGTCGATTTGGAAAGGGAACATAGTGGTAAAAGAGTAGGCTGGTTGATAATGGAGAAAGGATGAATATGATAATGGTTCAAGGATAGAGAGGGATCGATCAACAAAAGATAAGAAGTGACAATAAGTGGTGAAACTTGTATGAAGGAAGGTGACAGATTTGAAGGTGAACCCTGACGACAACAATATGCAAGAGGTCGACTTGGTTATGGCCATAAAGAATAGAAAAAATGTGGGAGGTGCCTCTGTAGAGCTAGAGAGTAGGTAGAAGTCCTTCGGTAGGCCATTGAAGGCCATTTGGAATAATGAGTTGTTATAAACATATGTAATTTACAGAGTTTTTGATATATTGTAATAGAAGCCGAATTAGCCGTATGAAATGAATGTTTAAATCTGAGTATTTACCTATCTCCTGTCGCCTAATGATATTATGGTTAATCTAAATTGCATATGAATGACTTTGTTAATCTTTATGTTGTCCTAGTTCTTGTCATTTTAATGGCAGAAGTTATGTGAAAGCCTTTTAGCTACGTAGAGACATGATTTTCATTTGAAGGTAGTATGGAGTATTTTTGCATGCTTTTTTGGAAGCGTGCTATCAAGTGTATGTGTGCCTTAATCACTAACAACAATGTCAAAGCAAAATAACACTCCATTGCATTGACCAAGCAAATAAGAATATGTCAAACAGTTGTTCCAAAGCATGCCCAAACATGTACCCGACCAAATCAAGATCTAAGCACTCAAGCTAATCCATTTCGTGTTTCTCTATAATCTCAAGATCAAAACACCCATATCGAAGACATCCCTAAACCACAATCCTATCACCTTGGTTCAACCACCTTTGTCTGATTTGGTTTTCTCACAATAGAGGAAATTAAAACCATCACCAATTCCAACCTATCTAAAGATGGATTCATGTCCTGTTTCCAAAGCAATAAGTATCCTATTGCAAATTGAATGTGTCAACTCATCAGAAATATCAAGGCAAAGGATTAGGCCTTCATGAACAATGAATCTTGGAGCCCATACATGTTAATGCAAATCAAGGATTTTAGGTCATTGACTACAAAACTCAAGATGACTACAAATCTCAAGATGAACAATCTAAAGATGTTGGTAATACCTCTACACATCCTAAGTGAATTTCTAGCATCAAAATAGGTTCCTCTCTTCACTTCTACAAAGAGTTTTCTACCCCCAACCCTTTCATCGACATCACTATCCCTATCACCAACCTTGACCATCCATCACCTCAAATCATTGATAAGGATTAATAGATTTACACATCATTGGACTTATTCCAACATGATGAATCTATCGCAAAAGTCATGGGATTCCAAGATAATATCTCCCCATGGATCATAGTATTTGGAAGCAATTTAGATGCATTATCATATGAAGCAAAGAGCCCACAAGAATCCAAGGATCACCATTTCGCAAAGCATCAACATGCAATTTCAAATCAAAATCGAGTCAAAAATCAAAATGAAAAAAAAATGTGACATGGGCCCACAAATAAAAAAGGAAACACACAAGCAATGTGGGTCCCAAAGCAAAGAGACACAATGAATCCAAGTGGAGCATCCAAATCACATCTCTAAATCTAAAAATCCCTATGCACCATCCAAAATCCAATTCAAAAGTCGTAAATCCAAATATCAACATCTTAATCCTAAGTTCATTTCGGTCCTTAAATGCCAAAATTGTCAATCCAAAAATCCCCCATCCAAATCCCAAAATTTGAATTCAAGCATCCTCACTCATCTCAAATCCCATACACCCCAAATCCCAAATCCAAATATAGACCTTCAAAATCCATCATCCAATCCAACACAAATTGAATCACAAAATGTAACATGGTGTATGCAATTGTTGGTCCTAATCACTCTTGGTCCGATATGATTTACTCATGCCTCCACTATCCCATCCTTCGATCCACTCCTTTTTCATAACCAACTCCATTATCCAACGTACCTCCACAATCACACCCCTTTAATCCAAAATTTTTTAGAATCACTACCCATCCTTTATCCAACTTACCTTCCACTCCATTTTCCTTGGAAACATCCTCTTACATAGGGGCTATGATGGTACCATGTTTACATTTGAGAGAAGCCAACTTAACAATCAACAAGGTTTCTAACAACATCCATAAAACACAACACCAACAACATGGTTAGTGTACAATAGTTATTTAGAATGGGATATTATTAGCTCACCATGGAAACAAATGCTTGAGTCCAAAATCCAAAATCTAAATCCATTCAACTCACTCCGAATCTAAAATTAAAAAAAATTAGAAAAAGCAAAAAAAAAAAATCAAGAGAACAATCATCCAATGGTGAAATCCATTCTTATGGTGCCTTGGACAAGTACCATGATAAAAACCTATTCTTGGGCATCATGCGTAAATGAACTATCTATGAGCACCTTACACTTGGGGGCAAGCTTCTCCATCTTGTCATACCCACCCTATCATTCACATCCATTATATATGTATATCTATCCCATCATACCCAATCCCTCCTCCCTTCTCACTTTCAACCTTGATAAGGATAGGGGCACAATGTTGAAACATGCTTTTGACACCTCTTGGTATATCCAAATATTTCATAGCAAATACCACAATATATTGTTGCAAGCATTGCAATGTAGCATCAAGAGTGACATATCTAGGGTGGGGCATGTTATTCCTATGTGATGCAGTCCTTGGAGATCACATCATGAATCCCTCCAATCCACCCCTCATCCATCCCATCCACTATCTAATCAATCCCTCAATCGTTCCATCTAATCCTCCCTTCATCCTTGTCTCTAGACTTGGTTTTCCCTTGTCACTGGTTACAAGTAAAAGGCTATCTGAATGCAATCCAATGAAACAAACCAATTTGCTCAAAGAAGTTCATCCAAATGCAAGCAATCCTAGTTCACACAATTCTAGCAAATTATCTAAGAGCATCCATTAGTTTTGTTCCCTTATTTTCTGCAAACCTTGCTCAACTCTAATCAACCCATTGTCATTAGGATATATCGTTCCCAATCCTCATGTTGTTCTCGGGATATATTGTTCCTATGTCAATAACACTATCATCATCATTAATCAATCATCAGGTTTTAACTTGACTAGGGGAAAAATCTTGTTTGTCTTTGTATCATTTGTGTATGCATGCTTGCTTGCTTTTTTTTATCATTTTTTTTTGCATTTATCATGGTCCTGTTATGACTAAGAATTGCACCCGTATGCAAGGCTTAAAAGCTCTGCAATTTCGTGTAACATAGGACTAATTTTAGGTTGTGGGTGCCCTATAATGAAATTAGACCTCCAGATTGTGGGCTGGTTCCCTTCAAATGTTCTATTGGATTGTATGTTTTTCTATTTTAGAAAAGGGAAGAAAGAAACTATATGAAATGAAAATTGTAAAATTCAGTGATGCACCTAAGTTGGATAATAATATGCAATTTGACTCACAATATAACTCAGAAATTTGACTTTTACACAATCCAATATTGGCATAAAGTATCACAAAAGTGATTCTAAGGGAGTCTTGAAAACATGCTTTCTATGAAGGAAAATAGTTTTTCACAACACAAAAAGATTATTTCCGGTTAACACAACCTAAGACCTGTGATGACTATATGCTTAATGCCACAAGCAAGAAAGTGAGACAACAATTTTAAAGGTTTAAAGGTTAAACACAACAAAATTTCATCAAATCACTTCAAATAATTAGCACTAAATGGAAAGGTAACTTATTTGATCTTAAAGAAACAAAGGGAACACTGCAAAGAAGACAAAAATAAAACCTGTAACCTGCCGATCTCTCAATAAAAACTGTAAAAATAAGCTACAAAATTCTTCAATCTGTCTGAATCAAAATGAGAATCAAGAACTAACCTCATAATGAATGAAGTTTTACAATATATAGAAAACCTAGGTCAAAAGATTGACCTATAGACAACTAGAATTTGAACCTCAGTTATCTCAAAATAACACATGCATAAAATGATAACTAATTCCAGTGCAAGCCCTGAAATCATGCAAAAAACACCTCCAAACTGATGGAAAAATAGATATAATGTGTCAAAACTGGTGTTGGTCCATGGACCAATGAAATGAAGTGCCTGACTCAAGGTGAATTGCTCATATAGCTCCTTAAACTGCTTCTAATTGAAAGCTCAAATTGATGACTTAATTCCTCTTATCACTCCATGCACAAGTAAAAAATAACTTATATTTAAAATAATTTATTTAAGCTATTATTAGTAACAATTAATGTAATTGTCCTAATAATATCTTGAATAAATTATAATACATTTACTATTTAAATCATAAGTCAAAAACTTTATATCTCCCTTTGACTTTACATCCTTGCCATGCACTAATGCAAAAATACCCTTATTACTCCATGCACAAGTACATTCACCATGCAATGTCTAATAGTCTAAGAAGGCTCCCTACCATCTTACTAAATGCCTTATCATGTAAATCATATCTTCTCTTGTGCAAAGCAATGAATTCTAAATATAGGCCTCTGCCACCTTGCATGCATCTTGTCTTTACATGAGTTCACACCTTTGACCTCTTGATGATTCCATCCAAAAGCATAAGGAATATTATTGTTTAGCCATGCAGTGTCGACTATGTGATTTTGAACATGATCCTTTTAACTTACCTCATAGTCGATCCTAAGGAAAGGGGTTTCATCACTAAAAAACACAAGGCATTAAGGCCTAAGCCTTACCCTTATTATTGTTGACCACCTTTGTCACACAAGACACCCTCTTGTCGGCCACTCTTTGTAATAATCACTAGGGATTATATCATTGAAATTTTTGACCTTGGTTGACAAAAAGATTTAGTAATGATGCTTGGCATTTTATGAGTCAAAAAAGAATGATGAGAAAGAAGGTTCGAACAAAACAGTTAATAACCCTAAACTTTGTCATTCATTTTTACTCTTTCATTTTTCTGGCCGCTGCTTTGCAACTCCTTTGCACTCTAGGGTTTGATCATTCTCCATGTTTTCTCCTTGCAACTTCATGACCTCTTTGCACTTCTTTGAGTGAGAAGATATGATGGCGATTGGTGAGTGATGTATCATTGGTTTTATGCTGGTATTTCTTCATTTTCCTATAGTTTCTTGGCTCTATGGCCGCGACGATACATTTATTTCCTTCTGCAAGCTCCTTTGACACATGCCTTGTTTTTTGTTCTATGTTTATCTTGAAATCCTTGCAAATGTGAGAAAAAGATAAGAAAAACCTCAAAAATGAGGTTGCGGCTATGCCATCCTTCTCTTCTGTAATCTTAAGGTAAACTACTAGCTCTTCTTTCCTTAGGTTCTTTTATCATTGTATCTTGAGAAAGATAATGAGAGTTTTGTAATTTTGGTGCATTATGAGCCCTCCTGGCTACAGACATGCATTTACTTTGCTCTCTGTAGTGCTCATTTCACTAGAAGCCAAAAATGAAATAAGGGTTTCAAGATTTTTGACATAATGGTTTCATTCTTTTTACACAGTAACTCTCTTGTCGTGGCCATGTCAGTATATTTATGTCTGTAGCATTCATTTCACTATATGATAGAAAAATGGGATAAGGGTTTCAAAAATTTTGAGACAAGGGTTTCATTCTTTTATGAGGTTTTCACTTCTTGATAAAAGACTGTAGGAACTTTCATTTTTTTAAATCTGGGTATAGTAAGAAGCTACCCATTAATGTACAACTGAGATGTTCATATTTCACTGTATGATAGAATTCTTTAGACTCCTTTTTGTGATGGCAAAAACGTATACCCTTTTGCATGCACTGAACTTTGAATATTCTATTTTGTACACACTAAATTTCTTGGTATATTATCCTTCTCATAGTGAACATCCTCCTATTGGCTGTTATCCTGTAAGTGCTATGTGTATGATGGGAATCCTTCCTCCCAACTCCATGAGAAATGTTGCATATAGATAGAAGTGACTACTCTCTGGATGCTTCATTGTATCATGATTACCTGTTTATATGGAACTTCTTCAGTCCTTCCTCATTGCAAAGTATGAATGTTTGATCCTCTAGATTTATATAATGTGGCATCAAGTCTGCATATCTTGTAGCATATAGATTTCATTTGTCAACTACTTTCTGACTGTTGAGGCTGTCTTATCTGTATTTGCTTTTTTGACACATGGCATTGTAATAGCATTTGTCCACATTATATCTCTTTAACAATCAGTCATTCATGGTTTTTTGATCGCATCATGCATAGTCATTATGAAAATATTTCTAGATTTCAAAGCATGATATGTTTGGATATCATCAACTTCAATGGTGAACACATCTCATGTTACATTTTATTTACAACAGAGAGGTAAATATTTGTCCTATTTTCATTAGCCTAGACTAGGATTTAAACTGTTGAAGTTGATGATGTTTAGAGTTGAATGATTGTTGCCTCATGTGTGACTGTGGGATCACTATTGTCTTCATTTACATTTGGTTGTGGCATTTAGCATATCATGTGCCTTCTATTATTTCTCCTCCATCATTGATGTGGTATTCACTTTCAAGATTGTTCTACTCCTGTTGATGGGCATGGAAGTTGTGATCTATTTCTAACTGTAATTACTTGTACAAGCCACTTGATGATCACTGTTATGACTATGCATAGTAAATGTGACTATACTTGTTTAACCTTTTGTAAGGTATCTCTCTTTGTGGCATTTGCTGACTATAGATATTTTCCCCATTTTACCAGAGGCCATGATACCTCTAAGATGCTTATCATTTGTCATGTATGACTGATACACCTGTAATTGATAAAATCTTGAATATGTAGCACTCGTTTGATTTTCAACATGATGTAACTTGTATCTTGCAAAAACTAGGTGTCTTGGAAGCATTATTCTATTTCCTTTATCTTCATCAGGTGCAGTAATGTGAATACCTGTAAAATGCCTTTGTTCTTCTGTGACTGTAATCTGATTTCTGTACTTTGTCAATCTTGACTCAGTCATGTTAATCTGATTTGCTCTAATTAGCTGTAATAATGTCATGATGACAACTTTTTTGCAAGATGATTAGATGATGCAAAATGTAGCTTGGAATGATGCATCTTGTCTTTTCTGATACTCTTTTCAAATGAAAAGAAAACATGTTGGGCTCAAACCCTTGTGGGAGCCACATTTAATCCACATGTTTATTTGTCTTCAAATCAGCAACAATACTTGTCCTATACTTGCATAGTGAACAAATAAGTTAGCATAAAAAATATACCTAATGGTATTGATTGATCTCCTTCTTGATTTCTTCTGATTTGTAGCACTTATCTGATCTGATCTCTCATTTGAATGCATGATGTGATAAGTAGATGTATCTGTTTGATAAAAGCACGTGATAACTTTAAACATCCGGAGCGCTAATAGGGCTGTCCCCAAAATTTTGTAGGTTCAACTAATGATGGAGATGAAAGTAAAGACTGAAGACCAAAGACTTGAAGGCTAGCATAGACAAACAACTTTCTTGCTCAGGAAATGATGATGTTTCATTTTATCATGTGTTCATTTCCTTTCTTTTATCAAATAGATACATAGCTTGCATGTCTGCAATTGCTCAGTCTAGTTACTCCCACGGCTTGTGTGGGACACATTTGAACACTGCTTTTAAGCATGATTAGTTAATTTTTCTTATGCATATGATATATATGTATTTCCTTTTCAATCAATGCATGAGATAAAGTAACAGATACTTGAATGTATGTTCAAAACATGACATGAAATAACAGTTTAATACAAATATCTTTCTTTCTTTTATTCAAAACTGATTAACTGAATAATCAATCTAACTTATAACTCCTGAAAGATAACATGATGTAAACAACAACTGTATTTCTTGAATGACTGGCACCTTGGCAATCCTATTCTCTTGTCATGATAACTCATCAGTCTTGATTTGACTGATGGGCTATCCTATCAACTGAATCTCCTTCTTTTCTCTTATCAAGATATCAACCAGTTCAATAAATGCATAACCTTGAAGTTTTCTTTTATTTCTTCTGAACAATTACACTTAGGTCAAACTAATTTTAAGTGTGAACAAAAAATTAGTAACATTTCTGGCAACCTCTCAGGGGTGTTTGCCTGCTAAACAACTTATAACTAGTAGCCTTTGTAATTCCATTGGGCATAGAGTCTTTTCTATCCTGGACTTAGAGAATTTTTGCAACTCACACTAATTGAACACAACAACAGCAACAAACTGAAAACTGAAACTAAACTAATTTTCTTAAAACAAAATCAGCAACATGTACAAAAGCACTTTTTGAAAACAAAACAACAATAACTAAAACTAAATGTGTAGAAGCACTTATTTGCAGCATAAGGCTGCCTTACTAGTAGCATAACTTGAGGTGAATCCCATTGACCGGGATTGCCAACACCTCACCATCTAACTTAGCAAGCTGGAATGCATTGTGTTGCTTGCATTCTGTTATTATATATGGTCCATCACACATTGCATCAAACTTTGTATGCTGTCCTGGTCTGCTCTTCAACTCACTCCATTTGAAAACTAGATCTCCTTTTTTATAAACTCTTGGTACTTCCCTCTTATCAAATGTCCTTTTCATTTGGGCCTGGTGTACTTCCAATGTTTTCAAGGCCTCTTTGCTAATTTCTTCCAGTTTAATCAGCTGTGTAAGCCTGATTTCCATTGGTTGTTCTTCAAGTAACTCTAGCTCTTTTATGTAACTGAGTGTTGGCAGCTCCACTGTTATTGGTAACTTAGCTTCCTTTCCATATGTAAGCACATAGGGTGAATTACTTGTTGATCTTTTAGGTGTAATCCTATCAGCCCATAATGCTAACTTTAGCTTATCATGCCAAGACCTTTGATTTTCATCAACTATTTTCTTTATGATTTTAATCAGATTTTTGTTAGTTGATTTAGCTTGTCCATTACCTTGAGGGTGATAATTTGATGAAGTATTTATAAATATGTTGTTTTTGACAGACTAATAAGATATTCTTAATCCAATAAAAGTTAAAGCATTATTTGAGATAATTGAGTCAGGAGTTCCAAACTTGGACACTAGATCTTGATAAAAAATCAAGACTGATGTCTCATTAGCATCTTTCAGAGCAACTGCTTCAGTCCATTTAGTGAAATAATCAGTAGCAGTCAAAATCCCCTTGTGTCCTTGGCTTGAAGGTGGATTAATAGGACCAATGAAGTCAAATTCCCACTCGCCAAATGGCTGTTCCACTTGAATTGGATGCAAGGGCATTGCTACTAGTCTTTGTTTACCTACAAAAACTGAACACTTTAGACATTTCTTTACCCATTCATGAGCATCCTTGAACATGTTAGGCCAATAGTAACTAGCTCTCATAATTTTCAGAGCTATTGTTCTAGCTACAAAATGACCTCCAGAAGGTCCATCATAAAATTCTTCTAGAGTCTTTTGAGTTTGATCCAGCTGTACACATCTCAGCAAAACATTGTTAAAGTCTCTTTTGTACAGAATCCCATCAATTACAGCATAAGGAATTGCCTGTAATTTGTAATATCTTCTTTTAGATCTATCCAGGCCTTGTGGACAATCACCAGTGTGCAGATAATGGATCATATCATGCACCCAACTTGTAGGGGGTTGGGACAACAACTCTTTCATTGTTTTGAAGCACTGTATCAACTTCTCCTTCAAGTTCTTTGCTGTATTTGTCATTTCTTGCAAGCTGTTCACACAATCCTTTGCCTCGGACCAGCTTGGTGACCTTAATTTGTATGTCATATTCCATGACCTTGGTTATCCACCATGCTCTCTTATCACTTAAATCCTTACTAAGCAAAAATTCTTTCACTGTGGGGTGAAATACCATTAGCTGAATTATATTATTTGACAGCATATGTTTGAACTCCTTTAGGCTCCTGATAACAGCTAATACATGCTTTTGAACAAAAGAATATCTTACCTCATAGTCATGTAGAACTTGGCTGAAAAATGCCACAGGCTATTCCATTCCTTCCTTGTTCTTCTAACAAAGCATAGCTAAAATAGTATCCACACTACCAAATACATATATAATGAAGTCTTTATCAAAACTTAGATTTATCAGAGTGGGAGCAGCAGTAAGTGCCTCCTTTATTTCTTCAAAACTCTACTTTCTTTCTTTGGTCCAACTAAAAGAAATATTCTTCTTCAGCATTGCTGTAAGAGGTTGTAAAAATGCTTCTATGTTAGGAATAAACCTTCTTACAAAGTTAATTCTTCCCAGAAAGCTCTGTAAACCTTTCTTGTGCACAGGAAGAGGTAATGCCAATATTGTAGTGATTCTTTTAGGATCAATTGATATTCCATCTTTAGACACTATGTGTCCCAACAGTTTGCCTTCATGAATAGAGAAAATACTCTTCTTTGGGTTTAGTGATACCCCAAATTCTCTACATCTTTCAAAGATTAGTCTTAAATGATGAAAATGATCTTCAACTTTTTTAGAAAAGATCATTTGTGAGTTGAAAGATATTAAAGTTTTTATTTTCTGAAAAACCCCTAAAAATTTCTGAAATGAGATATGAGGCACTAAAACTTCCCTAAATGTCCCGAAAAGTTATGATACCCCAAATTCTCTACATCTTTCAAAGATTAGTCTTAAATGATGAAAATGATCTTCAATTTTTTTAGAAAAAATAGTCACATCATCTAAGTATACAAACACAAATTTATTAATCAGACCTTGAAAGGCCATATCCATTGCTCTCTGAAATGTTGCACCTACATGTCATAAGCCAAATGGCATCTTTCTATATGCTAGTGTGCCCCATTTTGTAGTAAAAACTGTCTTGTATTGATCTTTTTTTACAAGAATTTGGTTATAACTTGAATAACCATCCAATAAAGAGAATCTTTCTAATCCAGAAACCACCTACAATATTTGCTCCATAGATGGTAAATGATAATGATCCTATAAAGATGCTCTATTTAAATCATGGAAATCAACACATAATCTGATTTCCCCATTCTTTTTTCTAACAGGAACCAAGTTAGAAACCCATGAAGTATGCTTGATAGGAAAAATTATATTACCTTCAATAAGTTTATTAAGTTCTATCTTCATAAGCACTTCTAGCTTAGGATTTAGTGGCCTTGGCTTATGTCTGACAGGTTTTGCTTTGGGTTCAAGCTCTATTGTGTGCCAAGTCAACTCTGGGTTGAAACCTTTTAGATCTCCATATTCCCATGCAAATATATCACTAAACTCTTGACAAAGCTAGATGAATGCTTGTTGGTCCTCTTTTGTACATATCTTTCCCAGCTTGAGTAACTTCCCTTTAGAGATCTCAATCGGTTCAAAGTTTTCTTGCTTTACTGATAAGCTGGCCTTATCTTTTCTTACTTGATCATCAGTATTAAAGATAGATTCCAAGGTCACTAAGCCATTGGGTAGCTTTTTTGATCTTAACTGAAGTATTTGATCATCATATTGCTATACAAATTTCTGCTGATTACCAGTAGAAAATTCAGCTTCTTCCATTAATAAATTTACAATCTGTTCATCACTATCAAACACTTACCAACTGACATTATTATTTGGGACTGATGGTCAAACATCAACTTTGACATATAAAGGAGAGTGAATATTCTTCATTTTAGTAGGAATATCATATTTAGCTCCTATGGTAGCTAATTTGTTAGTTTGCTTGTTATCAGTTCTAGGTACAGATATGAGATTAAATGCATCAAATTATTATATCATGTGCTAAACTCTATGCTTATATAATTTCAGCAAGACATTTTTTGTAGTAGCGATGTTTCTGACTTGTTTAACCACTAACTCACTGTCTCCAAAAACTTTTAAACACTTGATTTTTCTTTTTCTTGCCCATTTTAATCCATGAACTAAAGCCTCATATTTAGATGTGTTGTTAGAACAGCTGAATGCAAATTTGAAAGATGAATAATATTTCTCACCTGTGGGAGAAACTAAAATAGCCCCTCCTCCAGCTCCTACCTTGCTTCTAGAACCATCAAAAGAAAGTTCCCAAACATTATTTTTAGATTCAATAGTTTGCTATTTTTATTCTTTAATCAGATTTGGAATAACTGTATTATTCTCTTGAATCATATACACAAAAAGGCCTATCTCATCCATCTGTTCAAATGGATCTATTTCAATGTTATCTGCTACCCATTGATCTAAAACCATATCTAGAATTCCCTCTAAAGGTGTACTTGGGTCTTGAATAGGAATCAGATTGTCTTGATAAAAAATGGAAAGGTTGGCATTAATGGAACTGTGTGTGTAAGGTTCCAGGTGATCTTTGACTAATGGCTCAGATTTGATTGTAACCTTAGTTCCATATCTAGTTCTAAAGAATAAATGTGTCCAATCAGATGATAAATACCCTCCTAACCTTGCTGTAAAATCTCTGGATAAGCAAATAGAAAAGGTAGGTGGTAGATCAATGACATAAATGTCCTGATATATAACAAAATTTGGATAGGCATGCAAAGTAAGGCCTAAATTTTTGAACATTCCAACTGAACTCACTTCAGTTCCATCCATTTGTACAACACCTCTAACAACAGGCTCATATTTCATACCTAACTTATCAGCTATCTATTTTGGCATAACTGAGCTGTTGGCTCCTAAATATATCATGCAATTATGTACTAGATAGTCACCTACAATCAGGGTGACATAAAATGGTCGAGGTTTGCCTACTGGTTTAGGCCGTTCTACTCTTTTTTATGCCTCATTTGCAATCATAATCTAAGGTTGATATGTTTTTTGTACTTCATTTGACAAAGGTAACTAAGATAATGCATTTTGTAACAAATTCTTGTCCTAGAATGTGCAAAGCATCTAAAATAGACATGCTTACTGTTGTCTTTTTCATATGATCCAAAATATTAAATACAGGACCACTAAACTTTTGCTGTACTTTTAGGACAACAACCTCTGGTTGGTCTTTAGTTCGCTGTTTCTTTTTTGCAGTTGGCTGCCTTGACAAAATATTCAAATCTTTTTGATGCAGGAGCATCTAGTGGTGTAAGGGCAATCTTGCATCACCTAAAAAAGAAGTTAATTCAAAATAATTGTAGTTGTTTTCATTTCTTTCCACAATTAGTGTTTCTAGTTCCATAATATCCAGAATAATGATGTAGGACTTTCAGTTTTTCCAAAAATGCTAAAAATAGCAACCTGCCTATTTTAGAAAGTCTACTTGCTATTTTTGGAAAGTTTGTAGTAGGGCACAGATTGAAACAAAAACTTGCAGAAAGTTACTAAATGAAAAATATAAGACCTTTGGCGAAGGAATCAGGCAAAGATCACTTGTGAGCTGAAAGATATTAAAGTTTTTGTTTTCTGAAAAACTCCTAAAATTTTTTGAAACGATATATGAGGCACTAAAACTTCCCTAAACATCTTGAAAAGTTGATGGAAATCTATTTAAGAGTTTTCAGCATGATAGTTCACATCGCGAGCTTTCCGATGCCTAAAACGATTCGTCAATCGGACACCCGGATCAAAAGTTATGCTTTTCGGAAGTTGACCTACTTTTGGAGGGAGTTGTAAATTTTGAAATTTAGCTGCAGGTTGCCAAAAAGTGTTATTTATGGCTATTTTGGGGACTGTGGGTAGTAGTAGAGTAAAGGGGGCAAGTGTAGAGTCAAGAATAGGAGGGAAAAATAGAAACCCTAGCGGATTTGGGGTTACAGAAGGCTGAAGATTCTAGAGTCTTGAGGTGGGGAAGCTGTAATGTGTAGCAGCTAGTAGGGGATTCATCCTCTAATTGTAATTGGGATTCAGTTATGTAATGAGTTACCTAGATCAATAAAAGAAGGTTCTATTTTCTATGTTCCATTTTTGTTGTTGTGTGTTTTGTGATTTACCCCCTTCATCAAGTGGTATCAGAGCAAGGGTTCCTGAGTGTGTAGATAGATCGCCGACTGTGAGGCAGTTTGCACCAGGACCTGAGGTTGTGGGTTTGCTGCGGAGACCAAGATGCCTCCACGAAGAAATCATGTTGGGAAGAATGCTTTGATAGAAGAGGGTTTTAGAGCCTTGCAAAGGCAAATCGATGCATTACAAGAGGAGCTATGAAGAGGGTTTGAACTGAGGATAAGAGACGAAAGCAAAGATGAAGCTGAAGAAGAGCTATCTGAGGAAGAACAAGAAGTTGCCTGAGATCCTGCAGAAGTTAGGTTGTTGAGGACTATTTCGAAGATCAGAAAGAGGTCCAGGATCGAGGTTTCTACATATTCTGGGGATTTGAACCTAGAACAGCTTTTTGATTGGATCAATGACATGGAGGAGTATTTTGAGTATGAAGATGTGGAGGACCCAGATCGGGTCAAGTTTGCAAAAACAAAGTTGAAGGGCCACGCCAATATCTGGTGGAAGGAGGTCCAACTAGAGAGGAATAGAAGAGGAAAAGGAAAGATCACCAGATAGGATCGGATGGTGGAGAAACTAAAGAAGCAGTTCATTCCTGTGGACTATGAGATGGAATTACTGAAGAAGTTGCAAGGACTGAAGCAAGGTAACAAGTCTGTTAAGGAGTATACAGAAGATTTTTATAAGATCACTATCAGGACAGGCCATGGAGAGGCCAACAAGGAGAAGGTGGACCGTTACATTAATGGGTTGAGGCCAAGTATTCAAGAAGAGTTGAGCTTGGTTAGAATGACCACCATAGAAGATGCGTACCAGTTTTCCCTGAAAGTGGAAGAGAAGCTGAATAAAGGATTCGACAGCAAGCAAAGGGGAAGAGGTCAAGGTGGAAGGACTGGTGGAAAACCCTATGGGGGCCGAAATGAAGATGCAAAGAAAAGTGAAAAGATGGAATCGGTCAAAATCAGAGAGGAGATAATACCTACCTCCCTCGTGACCAGAATAATGGTGACAAAAGAGGAAGAGGAAGAGGTAGACCTGGGCAAGGACCTGGAAGAGGAGGTTTCAGAGGAACATGTTTCCAATGTGGAGAAGAAGGACATCGAGCATACGAGTGTCCGTAACATCAAGGAAGGACAAATAGAAGACCTGAAGGCAATGCATGAGTTGCACATGTAGATGAAGATGCACATTCTGAGCATTCTGAAGATGCTGAAAAGGGAGAAACCCTAGTTGTCAGAAGAACCTTGCTAAATGAGGAAAAAGAACCCAATCAAAGGAAGATTTTATTTCGCACAAGGTGCAAATGTGAAGGTAAGTGTTGTGATATTATTATTGACAGTGGAAGCACTGATAATCTTGTTTCAGAGGAGATGGTTGACAAGAAGAAAGCATCCACATCCATATCGGATTGCATGGTTGCAGAAGGACCACCGAGCTTTGGTCAATGAGTAGTGTTTAGTGAAGTTTGAGATTGGGGACTACCATGATGAGGTGCTATGTGATATCATACCGATGGATGCATGTCATATGCTATTGGGGAGGCCATGGCAGTATGATAGGAGTGTTGTCCATGATGTTCGTGCAAACACATATTCCCTAACAAAGGATGGAGTTCATCATAAGTTGAAGCCCTTGAAGGAGGTGGAATAAAAGGTATGTAGTACTGCCAGAATTTGCTTGGTAGATGGTAGGAAATTTTTGGAGGGTATGAAGCATGAGCGTCATTGCTTTGCATTGATTCCTAAGATTAGTCAAGAGAACTGTGAAGATGTATCAGTAGAAGTTTCAGATATGTTGGAAGAGTTCCAGGACATTATCTCTGATAATGTACCAGAAGGTTTACCACCAGTAAGGAAGATAAGTCATCAAATGGATTTGATACCAGGAGCCAGTTTACTAAACAAGGCAGCCCACAGAATGACCCCTACAGAGAATGAAGAGTTGAATAGACAAGTTCAGGAGTTGTTGAGGAAGGGACTGATAAGGGAGAGCCTAAGTCCATGTGCGGTACCTGCAGTACTAGCACCAAAGAAGGATGGAGAATGAAGGATGTGTATAGACTCTCGAGCCATCAATAAGATAACGATCAAGTATAGATTTCCATTGCCAAGAATGGATGACATCATGGATTGTTTGAGTGGAGCCAAGTCATGAAGATTGACTTGAAGAGTGGGTATCACCAGATCCGTATTAGTGAAGGAGATGAGTGGAAGACAGCCTTCAAGACAAAGGAAGGTTTGTATGAGTGGTTAGTCATGCCATTTGGGCTAACCAATGCACCAAGCACATTCATGCGGCTCATGAACGAGGTATTGAAAGAGTTTTTGGGAAGTTTTGTTATTGTTTATTTAGATGATATTTTGATTTTTAGTAAGACTTGGGATGAGCATCTGATGCATATCAGAAGAGTTCTGGAGAAGCTTAGGGAGGAGAAGTTGCTAATTAATCTGAAGAAATGTAGTTTTGCAAAGAAGGAGTTGGTAAACCTAGGATTTGTAGTCTCAGAGGAAGGTCTTAAGATGGACCCAGAAAAAGTAAGGGCTATCATTGAATGGCCTACGCCAAGGAGTGCAACGGAGGTAAGATCCTTTCATGGTTTGGCAAGTTTTTACAGAAAGTTTATTAGGAATTTTAGTAGCATTTGTGCACCCCTAACTGAGACAATGAGAGGGGATAGAAAAGAGTTTAGATGGACTAAAGGAGTAGACAAGAGCTTTGATTCATTGAAGCAGAAAGTTGTAGAACAACTCGTTTTGGCACTTCCAGATTTCAATAAGGTATTTCAGGTAGATTGTGATGCTAGTGGTAGTGGTATAGGAGCTGTTTTGAGCCAAGAAGGTAAGCCCATTGCCTATTTTAGTGAGAAGCTTAATGATGCCAAGAAAAAGTATTCTGTTTATGATCACTAGTTTTATGCAATAGTTCAGGCTTTGAAGAAATGGAGACATTATTTGTTACCAAAGGAGTTTGTTTTATATGCTGATCATTAGGCTTTGCAGTATCTTAATAGTCAAGGAAAGTTGAACCAAAGGCAATTAAAATGGGTTGAGTTTTTGTAGAGCTATACTTTTGTTTTGAAGCACAGGAGTGGGAAGTCCAACAGAGTTGCAGATGCCTTGAGCAGAAGGTAAAATTTGTTGACAGAAATGAAGATAGAGGTTGTTGGGTTTGATGAGCTCAAAAGTTTGTATCCTGAAGATCTAGATTTTGCAAAGGCCTGGAAAGCTTGTATGGAACCTATTACTTTGGACAGGACAAAATGGTTGGATTTCATAATCCAAGATGGCATGTTATTTAGATGAAGCTGGTTGTGCATTCCAAGGAGTTCCATGAGAGACAACTTGATTAAGGAGAAGCATAGTGGAGGATTGGCTGGACACTTTGGTCGAGATAAGACCATTGCTATTGTTGGTGAAAATTATTATAGGCCACAATTGCAGCAGGATGTGCAGAAATTTGTGCAAAGTTGCAGAGTATGTCAGATGGCAAAAGGAGCAAGTCAGAATACAGGTCTATATCAGCCATTACCTGTACCAGAGAAGCCATGGGATGATATCAGTATAGATTTTGTTCTTGGTTTACCAAGGACACAGAGAGGACATGATTCTATTTTTGTGGTGGTGGATAGATTCTCGAAGATGACACATTTTATTCCTTGCAAGAAGACTAATGATGCTGTTCATATTACTGAATTATTTTTTAGAGAGGTGGTGAGACTACATGGTCTACCAAAGAGCATAGTTTCAGATCAAGATACTAAGTTCGTTGGTTATTTTTGGAGGACATTATGGAAGAAGTTGAAGACAGATTTGAAGTTCAGTTCTGCACACCATCCATAGACTGATGGACAGACTGAAGTGGTGAATAGGAATTTGGGTAACCTGCTACGGTGCTTAGTAGGAGACAAGCCTAAGGGATGGGATTTCATTTTACCACAGGTAGAATTTGCTTACAACAATTCTATCAATAGGAGTACTCGTAAATCACCATTCCAGGTTGTATATGGCAATAGCTTGAGAAATGCTTCTAAGTTAAGGAAGCTAGACAAAGGAGAAAAGACAAGTGTTGAAGCTGAAGACTTTGCAGAACATCTGAAGAATTTGCATGAAGAGGTGAGAAAGCACATTAATAGGATGAATATTCAGTACAAGGCTAAGGCATATTAGAAGAGGAGATATAAGGAGTTCCAGGTAGGAGATGAAGTCATGGTTCACTTGAGAAAAGAAAGGTTTGCAATTGGAACATACAATAAGTTGAAAATGAAGAAATTTAGACCATGCAGAATCTTGAAGAAGCATGATTTAGGAAATGCATATGAGGTAGAGCTACCAAATGGGATCAATATTTCCCCTATTTTCAACATTGTTGATTTATTAGAATATCATGAAGGTGGAGCAGAGGATGGACCAACAAAAGCGCAGTGGAGTATTCCAGCATCTACTTCAATGGACGAGATAGAAGAGATCTTGGATAGCCGTGTGGGAAGAAGTACTAGGAACAAGCAATATGAAGAATATCTGGTAAAATGGAAAGGTGGGCCTATTGAAGATTCCTCTTGGTTATCTAAGGTAGAGGTTGACCATTTGGGTTTCCTCATGCCAACATCTGAGATGTGACAGGGTCACTTCTCAAATTACCCTGGGTGTCTGATGCAGGAGCATCCAGTGGTGTAAGGGCAATCTTGCATCACCCCAAAAAAAGTTAATTCAAAATAATTGTAGTTGTTTTCATTTCTTTCCACAATTAGTGTTTTTGGTTCCATAATATCCAGAATAATGATGTAGGACTTTCAGTTTTTCCAAAAATGCTAAAAATAGCAACCTGCCTATTTTGGAAAGTCTACTTGCTATTTTTGGAAAGTTTGTAGTAGGGCACGGATTGAAACTAAAACTTGCAAAAAGTTACTAAATGGAAATATAAGACCTTTGGCGAAGGAATCAGGTAAAGATCATTTGTGAGCTGAAAGATATTAAAGTTTTTGTTTTATGAAAAACCCCTAAAAATTTCTGAAACGAGATATGAGGCACTAAAACTTCCCTAAACGTTCCAAAAAGTTGACAAAAATCTATTTACAAATTTTTGATGTGATAGTTCACATCGTGATCTTTCTGACGCCTAAAACGGTTCGTCAATCGAACACCCGGATCAAAAGTTATGCTTCCCGGAAGTTGACCTACCTTTGGAGGGAGTTGTAAATTTTGAAATTTAGCTGGAGGCCACCAAAAAGTGTTATTTATGGCTATTTTGGGGATAGTGGGTAGTAGTAGAGTAAAGGGGGCAAGTGTAGAGTCAAGAATAGGCAGGAAAAATAGAAACCCGAGCGAATTTGGGGTTACAGAAGGTTGAAGATTCTAGAGTCTTGAGGTGGGGAAGCTATAATTTGTAGCAGCCAGTAGGGGATTCATCCTCTGATTGTAATTGGGATTCAGTAATGTAATGAGTTATCCAGATCAATAAAAGAAGGTTCTATTTTCTATGTTCCATTTCTATTGTTGTGTGTTTTGTGATTTACCCCCTTCATCACTTTTGATGTAGAAGCTTGATTTTGTTCATTTTGAGTTGTAGAAACTGTACTTTTACCTTTATCAGCTTGCTGTTTACCAGTATTAGCTTGCTAATTTGCAGTTCCAGCCTGTTGTTGCAAGTCAATAACTCTCTTTTTTGATCTTGTGTTTGCTGCAATATTAGTAAAAAATTGCTTTTGACCTGGCAACTGATTTACACCACAAAATTCATTAGCCTGCCAATTCATTAAAGCTACATCAGGATTAACATACTAAGTCTGAATATCCAGCTGGTTGTTTACATCACTTGCTAAATTTTCAATAGCAACATAGTTATTTTGTACCATCAAAGCTTGACTTACTATCCCATTTAGGCAAGTGGTCTGATTATGAGGCTGATTACATGGGTAATACCATGCATAATCCTGGACCATGTTATTCTATATAGGCACTATCTCTTTTGATGTACTAACAACATTTGGATTATATTGCTGATTTGGCCTATTGTTATAATTTCTCCTTTCATCCTGATAATCTACCTGATAACTAGGTCTATTTGCTTGGTAAGGGGCTACTTGGTAAGATCTATTATTCTGGTTTGTTTGAATTTTTAGGCTTACTAGGTCATTGCTCACAGTCTACAATATTTTTGCTATACTTTGCTAGTTTTCTTTCAACTCTTGAAACTCAGAATGGATGGGATCTGTACTATTCTTTGCATTTTCTTGATAACCAAAAGATGGTATTGATGAAATATGTGGGGTTGAAATTGGAATTAAAGGTTGTATATTTGGAAAAATTGGCATTGGAGGCCTAGATGCTATTTTACTATCTTGTATTAAACTGTTTTATGCTCTTATTGCAATACCAAAAGTAGTTGGTAAAGTTACCCCCCCATGGATTGTATCATAACAACAATATCAGAATTTAATGCCCTCAAATAATACAAAAAAGCATGCTCTGGTGATGGTTTCACTGTTTCTGGGATTCTATTTCATGTTTTCTGAAATCTGAAATTAAAATCTGTCATTTGCTCTTGTGGAGCTTGTTAGACTCAGGACAGATAATTGAGAGGGGGGGTGAATCAGTTGTCCAAAACTTTCTTCCAATTAAACACTTAAATCCACTTTGTAATTCAGCAGCATAATAATAAATCAATCATGGAAATACAATGCATTAAATCAAGAGCAGAAACACATTAACACATGAGACACCAAGATTTTGACGTGGAAAACCTGGTTAAGGGAAAATCCACAGGGTGACTAACCCAAGATGGTATTCTCTATTAGAAGAATATAAAGAACAAAAATGGCACATGCCAATTAGGGCTTACTGCCCGTCACTGCCTACAAGAGACACACTGTCTACAGAATAATAAGTATCACATACTTGAACTAAAGAATAACATCTTCACCATGCTTGAGTCAATTCCATTTAAGCCCAAGACTTCTGCTCTACCTTTTGCTCTCCTCCTCGCTACCACACTCTCATCTTCACAAAGTGCCTTTCAAATGACTTTATAATCCCTTATTTATACAAGACATCGAAGTTAGCAAACATTACAGATAAAATACATAGATACATCATGACTAATTACAAAAGACTTCACGAAGATCAACACACTATCAGCCACACAGATCTGAGACTTCAATCTTCTTCTAAGAACACGCCAATCTTCACATAACATCTTCAAGATCATCCGAAAGATGTGTAGCTCATCCAGTAGGCCAGAGTTAGGAAGAACACCGTCATCCAGAAGTTATTCTTCAATTGTGAGCTCAAACTCTAATGCAGACCACCAACATGAACTGGACATGATCCAAAGACCTCCACAAGCTTGTCTAAATCACCAAGAACATCCACACTACATCCTCTTATTGAAATCCTTCTCTGCTTCATCCAGAGCCTCAAGAACATAGTCTGTCATCACTGTCACAATGGAATAGATGCTTACAGACCTCCAGACCACGAACCAATTGAGTTGTCACTTCACATGGACTTCCTATACACTCCACTAAATCTGTAGAACATGATATTTCATTTACAGATCTCATCGGATCTATCTGTGTCAATTTGTCACCTCTGAACATCTGCCAAAACCAATTTTACTTGAGCAGCCACAACTTCTTTAGATCTTCATACGGACCTTTAAAATCTTTATTGGATCATCTTAAGACACATATCTACAAACCCTTTGAACCACATCCTCTGATCTTCATCTTAGCTAGGATCTTTAGCTCACTGACTTCACTGTTCTTCTCTGTTCTTGATATGACTAATTTTCTCAATATCCTCAGCAAACAATTTATCCAATCCTTATGATCAATGCAATAGGAGTATGTTGACATCAATGACAACACCGGTTAGGCCCTTACTTGCAACAATCTCCCCCTTTGTCATTGATGGCAACATATGATGTGAAAAAATATTTTAACCATCAAGACAAGAACTTTTCTTTATTGTCACAACTCCCCCTATTAGTAACAACCATTCACATGTCTTCTCTTCCTTTCCTACTCCCCCTTTGATCAACAACCACTTGTTTTTCATATGTCTTCTCTCCCCCTTTGACATCAATGGCAAAGGGCACATACTTGCAACTCCAACACTTCAGAATCATACCAGCTACTCCCCCTGAGTAGCAGCTCCCCATCATCAATACGGATCACAAGATATGACTGTGATATCCACCGGATTGATGCACATTAGTTCATCTTAGTTCATCACCAGAGGGGTAATAACCCCTAACTTCTCCCTGAGATATTTAAAAGAGTCCTTAGGTAGAGGTATAGTAAAGATATCTGCAATATGATCCTTGGAAGGCACAAACTCCAATATGACTTCATTCTTGTTCACTTGCTCTCTCAAAAAGTGAAACTTGATGGATATATGTTTGGTCTTTGAATGCAACACCAGATTCCTTGAAATATTTATTGCACTTGAATTATCACAGAAGATTGTGATAGGTTCCTCATACTCCACTCTGATGTCTCTTAGCATTTGCTTCATCCACAAAACTTGAGTGCAACTACCTGCTGCTACAATATATTCTACTTTTGCAGTGGACATAGATATTGCCTCTTGTTTCTTGCTTAGCCAAGAAACCAATCTCTTTCCCAAAAAGAATGCTCCACCATTGGTACTTTTCCAGTCATCCACATCTCTTGCCCAATCCGCCTCTATATATGCATGAAGAGAGAAATCATGATCTCTAGGATACCACAGACCATACTCAACTGTCCCTTTTAGATATCTAAAAATTCTCTTGATTGCCATGACATGAGATTCTTTAGGATCAACTTGGAATCTAGCAACAAGACCAACAACATTCATAATGTTAGGTCTAGTTTGAGTGAGATATAAAAGTCCTCCAATCATTGACCTGTACTTTTTCTGATCAGCCTTAGGAGAGTCATCATCTTTGCTCAATTCACATCTAGTTGCCATGGGAGTACTCATTGGTTTTGATTCTTTCATCCCAAATTTCTTCAACAATTCTTTCACATATTTGGTCTAAGAAATGAAGATTCCTTTCTTAGTTTGAATGATTTGCAGATCTAAGAAGAAATTCATTTCCCCAAGCATGGACATCTCAAATTCACTTTTCATCCGATTGTCAAAGGTTTTGCACATACTATCTCTTCCTCCAAAAATAATATCATCAACAAATACTTCAACAATCAAGATATTTTCATGATCAATTTTGAAATACAAATTACTATCAGCTGTACCTTTGTTGAAAGCAATCTTCAAAATATGCTTATCCAATCTTTCATACCAGGCTCTTGGGGCTTGCTTGAGTCCATATAGTGCTTTCTTCAATTTACAGACCATATCACCATGATTAGATCTTCAGAGTGATTCAGTCTTACATACTTGGGAACTTTGGGAGTTTCTAGCACTTCTGATTCTTGAACAGGTTCAATCTCTTCTTCCTGATTTATCAGATTAGTTTAAATTTGGATTTCAGAGGGAGCTCAGACTTCTTTGACAGAAACATCATTTTGATCATCTTCATCAAATTCATAAAACCTTGAGGGTTTTTCAATGCTTTCATCAACCTTCACATTTGTACTTTCTATAATCTTTCTCAATCTTTTGTTGTAACACCGATATGCTTTGCTTTGAGTAGAGTAACCCAAGAATATTCCTTCATCACTTTTAGCATCAAACTTGCCTAGATCTTCATCTCTTTTAATATAAAATTTGCTACCAAAAACTCTGAAATACCTCACAGTGGGAGTGGTGCCAAACCAAAGTTCATAATGAGTCTTACTGGTATTGCTTCTGATTTGTACTCGATTGAGAGTATAGATTGCAGTGCTTACAACTTCTCTCCAATAGATCTAAGGAACATTTACTTCCATCATCATGGTTCTAGATGCTTTCTGGATGGTCCAGTTCTTTCTCTCCACTACTCCATTCTGCTGTGGAGTCCGAGGAGCAGACAACTATCTTTTTATTCCATGTTTCTCACAGAATTCTATGAACTCACTGGATGTGAATTCTACACCTCTATTAGACCTTAGACACTTCAATTTTAATCTAGTTTCATTCTCTACCATAGCCTTGAATATTTTGAGTTTCTCAAGAGGTTCTGATTTCTCTTTCAGAAAAGTCACCCACATCATCCGAGAGTAGTCATCAATTAACAACATAAAGTATCTATCACCGTAAACACTCCTGATTCTTGTCAGACCACATAAATTAGTACGAACTAAGTCCATTAATTTGGTAAAAGACTGTTCCTTACTTTTGAATGTGACTCTGCTTAGCTTACCCAACTGACATTCTTTGCACAAGCTATTAGTAGGTTTCACAAGTCTTGGGAGATCTCTTACAACCTGAGTGTTGCTTATCTTGATGATATTATCAAAATTTACATGACACATTCTTCTATGCCACATCCAACTCTAATCAACTTGAACAAATAAGCAAATTTTACCAGTACCAACCAAGTGGAAGATATTACCTTTAGTTTGAGTACTGGATGCAATCTCTGTTTCAAAATTTTCAAAGATCTTACATTTTCCATTCTTGAATCAGAGATCATAGCCTTTGTCCACCAACTATCCAACACTAAGAAGATTGTGCTTCAAACCTTCAATATATAGTACATTACCATTTTTGTTCTTTCCATCAAAAGAAATAGTTCCTCTACCTCTGATTCTACCAGAAGAATTATCACCAAATTTTACCACTCATCCTTCAAACCTTTCTAAATCTATGAACTTATTTTTGTCACCTGTCATATGGTGGGAGCATCCACTGCCAATGACCCAATCATCCTTTTCTTCAACTTGGGCAGCCAGAGCTCTTTCTACCACTTTATGATTGACAGATTCAGAGGGCATCGGATCTTCTTCCTTGATGGCAATAAACACCCAGTCACTTCCAGATTTGTTTCCTGTTTCTGATTCATCATCTAATAATCCTTCATTATCATCATCTTCATGAACATAGTAATAATTCTTTTGGAAGCTTGATCTATTAGGGTTTGGCCTTGAAAATCATTCCAGACACCTTGAGGCAAAATGACCAATCTTATTATAGTTAAAACACTTAAAAGGCAATTTCCCTTCATACTTACTGGATCCTCTTGGCAGTCTTTTTGCAATAAGTGCTTCAAGTTGAGAATCTTCTGCTTCTTCTTCTTCTAGGTCTTTTCTTATTTTTTCATACCATGATAGTTTCCTTGAAGAGTTTTCCCGTGGATCAAACCTTTGTTTTCCTTTCACAGAGGCACTAGCTTTGAATGTAGATTCAGTCTTGGGAGGGGCATCTCCAAACTCGGTCAATTCAAATGCAGCCAATTTACTAACCAATTGATCTCTTGTGACACTTGAATGGGCTTTGAATTCTTCAATGGCAGCAACCTTGTATTTGTAAGAATCAACAAGAGATCTAAGAACTTTGCCAACAATTTCATCTTCATCCAAGACTCCACCAGCACATCTAATGCCACACATAAGCTCATTTACTTTGGGTATAAATGTAGTGATATTTTCATCTTCTCTCATCTTTAGGTTTTCAAATTTTTCTTTTAGACTCTGTAGCTTGGCACATTTCACATACTTGTCTCCTTCATGTAGAAGTTCCAATTTTTGCAAAATTTCATATGCAATTTTTAGATCAACAACATTTGTCAGTTTTGAATCAGATAAGGCACTTAGAAGAGCTTCTTTAGTCTGTAGATTATCTTTAGCATCTCTGATTTCATCAATGGATCTTAGATCATTCTGTGGAGGAGTATACTGCTTTGAAGCCATGGTCCAATATTGCATTCCCATACATTGTGACATTCCATGCAACTTTTCCAAAGAGTGAAATTGTTTCCATCAAACTTCAGACTATCCTTCTTGTAGGACGACATCCTAGATCTCCTCAAGTGGTTAAGCTCATTTAGAGGAACTTGGCTCTGATACAATTTGTTAGATTCAGGACAGACAACTGAGAGGGGGGTGAATCAGTTGTCCAAAACTTTCTTCCAATTAAACACTTAAATCCACTTTGTAATTTAGCAGCATAATAATAAATCAATCATGGAAATACAATGCATTAAATCAAGACCAGAAATACATTAACACATGAGACACCAAGATTTTGACGTGGAAAACCCAGTTAAGGGAAAAACCATGGGGTGACGAACCCAAAATTGTATTCTCTGTTAGAAGAATATAAAGAGCAAAAATGGCACATGCCAATTAGGGTTCATTGCCCGAGCACACTGCTCACAAGAGGCTCACTGCCTACAAGAGACACTGTCTATAGAATAATAAGTATCACATACTTGAACTGAAGAATAGCATCTGCACCATGCTTGAGTCAGTTCCATTTAAGCCCAATACTTCTACTCTACCTTTTGCTCTCCTCCTCGCTACCACACTCTCATCTTCACAAGATGCCTTTGAAATAACTTTACAATCCCTTATTTATACAAGACATCGACTTAGGAATAATCTTCTAAGTCATCAAACATTACAGAGCAAATACATAGATACATCATGACTAATTACAAAAGACTTCACGCGGATCAACACACTATTGGCCACACAGATCTGATACTTCAATCTTCTTCTAGGAACACACCAATCTTCACATAACATCTTCAAGATCATCTGCAAGATGTGTAACTCATCTGGTTTGCTAGAGTTAGGAAGAACACCATCATCCAAAATTTATTCTTCAATTGCAAGCTCAAACTCCAATGCAGACCACCAACATGAATTGGACATGATCCAAAGATCTCCACAATCTTGCCTGAATCACCAAGAACATCCACACTACATCTTCTTACTAAAATCCTTCTCTCCTTCATCTAGAGCCTTAAGAACACAGTCTATCATCACTATCACAATGGAATAGATGCTTGTGAACCTCCAGACCATGAACCAATTGAGTTGTCACTTCACATGGACTTCCTAAACACTCCACCAAATCCACAGAATAGGATATTTTATTTATGGATCTCACCGGATCTATCTGTGTCACTCTATCACCTCTAAACATCTGCTAGATCTGGTTTTACTTGAGCAGCCACAACTTCTTCAGATCTTCATGTGGACCTTTGAAATCTTTACTGGATCATCTTAAGACACATATCTACAAACCCTTTGAACTATATCCTCTGATCTTCATCTTAGCTAGGATCTTTAGCTCACTAACTTCACTGTTCTTGTCTATTCTTGATATGACTAATTTTCTCAATATCCTCAGCAAACAGTTTATCTAATCCATATCATCAATGCAACAAGAGTATGTTGACATCAATGACAACACCGGTTGGGCCCATACTTGTAACAATCTCCCCCTTTGTCATTGATGGCAACATATGATGTGAAAAACTATTTTAACCATCAAGACAAGGACTTTTCTTAACTGTCACAACTCCCCCTATCAGCAACAACCATTCACATGTCTTCTCTTCCTTTCCTGCTCCCCCTTTGATCATAAACCACTTGTTTTTCACATGTCTTCTCTCCCCCTTTGACATTAATGGCAAAGGGCACATACTTGCAACTCCAACACTTCAGAATCATACCAGCTTCTCCCCTTGAGTAGTAGATCCCCATCATCAATTCAGATCACAAGATATGACTGTGATATCCCCCAGATTGATGCACATCAGTGCATCTTAGTTCATCACCGGAGGGGTAATAACCCCTAACTTCTCCCTAAGATAATCAAAAGAGTCCTTAGGTAGAGGTTTAGTAAAGATATCTACAATCTGATCTTTGGAAGGCACAAACTCCAATCTAACTTCATTCTTGTTCACTTGCTCTCTCAAAAAGTGAAACTTGATGGACACATGTTTGGTCTTTGAATGCAACACCAGATTCTTTGAAATGTTTGTTGCACTTGAATTATCACAGAAGATTGTGATAGGTTCCTCATACTCCACTTTGATGTCTCTTAGCATTTGCTTCATCCACAAAACTTGAGTGCAACTACCTACTACTGCAATATATTCTGCTTCTGCAGTGGACAGAGATATTGCCTCTAGTTTCTTGCTCAACCAAGAAACCAATCTCTTTCCCAAAAAGAATGCTCCACCACTGGTACTTTTTTGGTCATCCACAGCTCTTGCCCAATCTGCATATGTATATGAATGAAGAGAGAAATCATGATCTCTAGGATACCACAGACCATACTCAACTATCCCTTTTAGATATCTAAAAATCCTCTTGATTGCCATGACATTAGATTCTCTAGTATCAGCTTGGAATCTAGCAATAAGACCAACAACATTCATAATGTCAGGTCTAGTTTGAGTGAGATATAAAAGTCCTCCAATCATTGACCTATACTTTTTCTGATCAGCCTTACGAGAGTCATCATCTTTGCTCAATTTACATCTGGTTTCCATGGAAGTACTCATTGGTTTTGATTCTTTCATCCCAAATTTCTTCAACAATTCTTTCACATATTTGGTCTGAGAAATGAAGATTCCTTTCTTAGTTTGAATGATATGCAGACCCAAGAAGAAATTCATTTCCCCAAGCATGGACATCTCAAATTCACTTTTCATCCGATTGTCAAAGGTTTTGCACATACTATCTCTTCCTTCAAAAATGATATCATCAACAAATACTTCAACAATCAAGATATTTTCATGATCAATTTTGAAATACAAATTACTGTCAGCAGTAACTTTGTTGAAACCAATCTTCAAAAGATGCTTATCCAATTTGTCATACTAGGCTCTTGGGGCTTGCTTGAGGCCATATAGTGCTTTCTTCAATTTACAGACCATATCACCATGATAAGATCTTCAGATTGATTTAGTCTTACATATCTGGGAAATTTGGGAGTTTCTAGCACTTCTGATTCTTGAGTAGGTTCAATCTCTTCTTCATGATTTACCAGATCAGTTTGAATCTAAATTTTAGAGGGAACTTGGACTTCTTTGACAGAAACATCGTTTTGATCATCTTCATCAAATTCATAAAACCTTGAGGGCTTTTCAATGCCTTCATCAACCTTCACATTTGTACTCTCTATAATCTTTCTCAATCTTTTGTTGTAACACCGGTATGCTTTGCTTTGAGTAGAGTAACCCAAGAATATTCGTTCGTCACTTCTAGCATCAAACTTGCCTAGATATTCATCTCTTTTAATATAACATTTGCTACCAAAAACTCTGAAATACCTCACAGTGGGAGTGCTGCCAAACCAAAATTCATAAGGAGTCTTACCAGTATTGCTTCTGATTTGTACTCGATTGAGAGTATAGACTGCAGTGCTTACAACTTCTCTCCAATAGATCTAAGGAACATTTTCTTCCATCATCATGGTTCTAGATGCTTGTTGGATGGTCTGGTTCTTTCTCTCCACTACTCCATTCTGCTGTGGAGTCCTAGGAGTAGACAACTATCTTTTTATTCCATGTTTCTCACAGAATTCTATGAACTTACTAGATGTGAATTCTCCACCTCTATCAGACCTTAGACACTTCAATTTTAATCCAGTTTCATTCTCTACCATAGCCTTGAATATTTTGAATTTCTCAAGAGCTTCTGATTTCTCTTTCAGAAAAGTCACCCACATCATTCGGGAGTAGTCATCAATTAACAACATAAAGTATCTATCACCTTGAACACTCCTGATTCTTGCTGGACCACATAAATCAGTATGAACTAAATCCAGTAATCCAGTAGAAGACTATTCCTTACTTTTGAATGTGACTTTGTTCAGCTTACCCAACTGACATTTTTTGCACAAGCTATTAGTAGGTTTCACAAGTCTTGGAAGATCTCTTATATCCTGAGTGTTGCTTATCTTGATGATATTATCAAAATTTACATGACACATTCTTCTATGCCACAACCAACTGTAATCAACTTAAACAAATAAGCAACTTTTACTAGTACCAACCAAGTGAAAGATATTACCTTTAGTTTGAGTACGGGATGCAATCTCTGTTCCAGAATTTTCAAAGATCTTGCATTTTCCATTCTTGAATTAGAGATCATAGCCTTTGTCCACCAACTGTCCAACACTGAGAAGATTGTGCTTCAAACCTTCAACATATAGTACATTACCGGTTTTGTTCTTTCCATCAAAAGAAATAGTTCCTCTACCTCTGATTCTACCAGAAGAATTATCACCAAATTTTACCACTCCTTCATACCTTTCCAAATCTATGAACTTATTTTTGTCACCTGTCATATGGTGGGAGCATTCACTATCAATGACCCAATCATCCTTTTCTTCAACTTGGGTAGCTAGAGCTCTTTCTACCACTTTATGATTGATAGCTTTAGAGGGCATCATATCTTCTTCCTTGATGGCAATAAACACCCAGTCACTTCCAGATTTGTTTTCTGTTTCTGATTCATCATCTGTTACTCCTTCATTATCATCATCTTCATGAACACAGTAACAATTCTTCTCGAACCTTGATCTGTTAGGGTTTGGCCTTGAAAATCTTTCTAGACACCTTGAGGCAAAATGACCAATCTTATTGCAGTTAAAACACTTAAAATGCAATTTCTCTTCATACTTACCGGATCCTCTTGGCAGTTTTTTTGCAATAAGTGCTTCAAGTTGAGCAGCTTCTACTTCTTCTTCTTCCAGGTCTTTTCTTACTTTTTCATACCATGATAGTTTCCTTGAAGAGTTTTCCCCTAGATCAAACCTTTGTTTTCCTTTCATAGAGGCACTAGCTTTGAATGCAAATTCAGTCTTGGGAGGGGCATCTCCAAACTCGGTCAATTGAAATGCAACCTATTTACCAACCAATTGATCTCTTGTGACACTTGAATGGGCTCTGAATTCTTCAATGGCAGCAACCTTGTATTTGTAAGAATCAGGAAGAGATCTGAGAACTTTGCCAACAATTTCATCTTCATCCAAGACTCCACCAACACATCTAATGCCACACACAAGCTCATTTACTCTAGGCATAAATGTAGTGATATTTTCATCTTCTCTCATCTTCAGGTTTTCAAATTTTCCTTTTAGACTCTGTAGCTTGGCACATTTGACATACTTGTGTTCTTCATGTAGAAGTTTTGATTTTTACCAAATCTCATATGCAATTTTTAGATCAACAACATTTGTCAGTTCTAAATCAGATAAGGCACTTAGAAGAGCTTCTTTAGTCTACAGATTGTCTTTAGCATCTTTGATTTCATCAACGGATCTCGGACCATTCTGTCGAGGAGTATACAACTTTGAAGCCATGGTCCAATACTACATTCCCGTACATTGTAAGTGACATTCCATGTGACTTTTCCAAAGAGTGAAATTGGTTCCATCAAACTTTAGACTATCCTTCTTGTAGGACAACATCATGGATCTCCTCAAGCGGTTAAGCTCTTTTAGAGGAACTTGGCTCTTATAACAATTGTTAGATTTAGGATAGACAACTGAGAGGGGGGGTGAACTAGCTGTCCAAAACTTTCTTCCAATTAAACACTTAAATCCAGTTTGTAATTCAGCAGCATAATAATAAATCAATCATGGAAATACAATGCATTAAATCAAGAGAAGAAACACATTAACACATGAGACACCAAGATTTTGACGTGGAAAACCCAGTTAAGGAAAAAACCATGGGGTGACTAACCCAAGATTGTATTCTCTATTAGAAGAATATAAAGAACAAAAATGGCACATGCCAATTAGGCTTCATTGCCCAAGCACACTACTCACAAGAGGCTCACTGTCTACAAGAGACACACTGTCTACAGAATAATAAGTATCACATACTTGAACTAAAGAATAGCATCTTCACCATGCTTGAGTCAATTCTATTTAAGCCCAATACTTCTACTTTGCCTTTTGCTTTCCTCCTCACTACCACACTCTCATCTTCACAAGATGCCTTTGAAATGACTTTACAATCCCTTATTTATACAAGACATCGACTTAGGAATAATCATCTAAGTCAGCAAACATTACAGAGAAAATACATAGATACATCATGACTAATTACAAAAGACTTCACACAGATCAACACACTATTGGCCACACAGATCTGAGGCTTCAATCTTCTTCTAGGAACATGCCAATCTTCACATAACATCTTCAAGATCATCCGCAACATGTGTAACTCATCCAGTTGGCCAGAGTTAGGAAGAACACCATCATCTGGAAGTTATTCTTCAATTACAAGCTCAAACTCCAATGCAGACCACCAACATGAATTGGACATGATCCAAAGACCTCCATAAGCTTGCCTGAATCACCAAGAACATCCACACTACATCTTCTTACTGAAATCCTTCTCTCCTTCATTCGGAGCCTCAAGAACACAGTCTGTCATCACTGTCACAATGGAATAGATGCTTACGAACCTCCAGACCATGAACCAATTGAGTTGTCACTTCACATGGACTTCCTAAACACTCCACCAAATCCACAGAACATGATATTTCATTTTCGGATCTCACTGAATCTATTTGTGTCACTCTGTTACCTCTGAACATCTGCCAGAACAGTTTTACTTGAGCGGCCACAACTTCTTTAGATCTTCATGCGGACCTCTGAAATATTTACTAGATCATCTTAAGACACATATCTACAAACCCTTTGAACCACATCCTCTAATCTTCATCTTAGCTAGGATCTTTAGCTCACTGACTTCACTATTCTTCTCTGTTCCTGATATGACTAATTTTCTCAATATTCTTAGCAAACAATTCATCCAATCCTTATCATCAATGCAACAGGAGTATGTTTGCATCAATGACAACACTAGTTAGGCCCATACTTGCAACAGAGCCCTCTTAATAGTAGTCATTTGTTCAACTAATGATAAATGATTAGATTTATCCTGAAATCGCCTATTCAAAGAAGCACCTAACTCATCCCAAGATCTAATTTAATTAACTCTTAAGCCTCTAAACCATTGAAGGACTTTACCTTTTAGTGATGCTTCCAATAGCCTAATTGTAATGTTCTCCTCGGTAATGTGATGAACAGAACACAAGGAAGCCATATCTCTGATATGTTCAATGGGTGTAGTCCCATCTTCTCCTGTGAAACTTGGTAAACTCTTTAATGCACCCATTGGTATGTCATCATGCTGATTCAGATTCAAAGGGCTGCCTTCATTAAATGAAACAAAAGGTTGATTTTGAGGTAGTGGCAGATTTCTTCCACCTCCTCCACCTCCCGCTTCTGTAGGAGTTGATAATGCTCCTCCATCTCCTCCACTAGGTGGAATAGGTCCTCCTCCTCCTCCTCCTCCTAGTAAAGACATTGGAGTAGGTAGAATTTGAGCTGGTGTTTGGACTGAAGCTACTTGAAATATTTCTTGTAACACAGGTTCTTCTTCCGTAAACTCAAGAAGAAGAGGTTCCTCTTGGAAAATAGGAATCTGCTCTCTTGGACTTGCTGGTGGAGAACTATGTAATTCTGACAATAAACTTGCAAATAATAGATTCTGGTGTGAAGCAAACTCTAGATGTGTACTTGGTAGATCTGAAACAATTGATAAATCTGATGTGTTGAATTCTTTATCTTCTTTTATCCTCCTCTTTGGTGGAGATAAGTGCTTATGCCTCCTCTCAGAATATTTACTTGACCTTGTTTGATATTTTTTCATAAGCTGCAAGATCTGATCTATAAAACCAAAGTATTAGAGTCGCCAGGTACTTGATAATGAACCTCTAAAAGGTTGGAATTCTACTGTTCATACCAAAAACAACAAAAGAAAATAAGTTCTTTTGAACTGAGAATCAGTTCATTGTCCTATCGAGCATGACAAAAACTATTATCACTGGGAATTGCACCAATATGCAAGGCTTAAAATCTCTACAATTCCATGTAACATGGGACTAATTTTAGGTTGTGGGTGCCCTATAATGAAATTAGACCTCTAGATTGTGGGTTGGTTCCCTTCAAATGTTCTATTGGAATGTATGTTTTTCTGTTTTGGAAAAGGGAAAAAAGAAACTATATGAAATGAAAATTGTAAAATTCGGTGATGCACCTAAGTTGGATAATAATATTCAATTTGGCTCACAATATAACTCAGAAATCTAACTTTTACACAATCCAATATTGGAATAAAATATCACAAAAGTGATTCTAAGGGAGGCTTGAAAACAAGCTTTCTATGAAGGAAAATGGTTTTTCACAACACAAAAAGATTATTTCCGGTTAACACAACCTAAGACCTGTGATGACTATATGCTTAATGCCACAAGCAAGAAAGTGAGACAATAATTTTAAAGGTTTAAAGGTTAAACACAACAAAATTTCATCAAATCACTTCAAATAATTAGCACTAAATGGAAAGGTAACTTATTTGATCTCAAAGAAACAAAGGAAACACTGCAAAGAAGACAAAAATAGAACCTGTAACCTGCTGATCTCTCAATAAAAATTGTAAAAATGAGCTACAAAATTCTCCCATCTATCTGAATCAGAATGAGAATCAAGAACTAACTTCATAATGAATGAAGTTTTACAATATATAGAAAAGATAGGTTAAAAGATTTACCTATAGACAATTGGAATTTGAACCTCAGTTATCTCAAAATAGCACATGCATAAAATGATAATTGATTCCCATGCAAGCCCTGAAATCATACAAAAAACACCTCCAAACTGATGGAAAATAGATATAATGTGTCAAAAATGGTGTTGGTCCATGCACCAATGAAATGAAGTGCCTGACTCAAGGTGAACCGCTCATATAGCTCCTCAAACTACTTCTAATTGAAAGCTCAAACTGATGACTTAATTCCTCTTATCACTCCATGCACAAGTAAAAAATAACTTATATTTAAAATAATTTATTTAAGCTATTATTAGAAACAATTAATGTAATTTTCCTAATAATATCTTGAATAAATTATAATACATTTACTATTTAAATCATAAGTCAAAAACCTTATATCTCCCCTTGACTTTACATCCTTGCCATGCACTAAGGCAAAAATACCCTTATTACTCCATGCACAAGTACATGCACCATGCAATGTCTAATAGTCTAAGAAGGCTCCCTACCATCTTACTAAATGCCTTATCATGCAAATCATATCTTCTCTTATGCAAAGCAATGAATTCTAAATATAGGCCTCTGCCACCTTGCATGCATCTTGTCTTTACATGAGTTCAGACCTTTGACCTCTTTTGATGATTCCTTCCAAAAGCATAAGGAATATTCTTGTTTAGCCATGCAATGTCGACTATGTGATTTTGAACACGATCCTTTTAACTTACCTCATAGTCGATCCTACGGAAAAGGGTTTGCATCATTAAAAAACACAAGGCATTAAGGCCTAAGATTTACCCTTATTACTACCGACCACCTTTGTTACACAAGACTCCCTCCTGTTGGCCACTCTTTGTAATAATCACTAGGGATTATATCATTTAAATTTTCGACCTCGGTCGACAGAAAGATTTAGTAATGATGCTTGGCATTTTATGAATCAAAAAAGAATGATAAGAAAGAAGGTTCGAACAAAACAATGAATAAACCTAAACTTTGCAATTCATTTTTACTCTTTCATTTTTCTGGATGTTGCTCTGCAACTCCTTTGCACTCTAGGGTTTGATAATTCTCCATGGTTTCTTCTTACAACTTCATGACCTCTTTGCACTTCTCTGAGTGAGAAGATATGATGGCTACTGATGAATGCTGTATCATTGGTTTTATGCTGGTATTTCTTCATTTTCCTATAGTTTCTTGGCTCTATGGCCGCAACCATACATTTATTTCCTTCCACAAGCTCCTTTGACACATGCCTTGTTTCTTGTTCTGTGTTTATCTTGAAACCCTTGCAAATGTGAGAAAAAGATAAGAAAAACCTCAAAAAGGAGGCTGCATCTATGCCATCCTTCTCTTTTGCAATCTTGAGGTAAACTGTTGGTTCTTCTTTCCTCAGGTTCTTTTATCACTGTATCTTGAGAAAGATAATGAGAGTTTTATAATTTTGGTGCATTATGAGCCCTCCTGGCTACGGCCATGAATTTACTTTTCTCTCTATAGTGCTCATTTCACTAGAAGCCAAAAATGAAATAAGGGTTTCAAGATTTTTGTCATAATGGTTTCATTCTTTTTACACAGTAACTCTCCTGTTGCGGCCATGATAGTATATCTATGTCTGTAGCATTCATTTCACTATATGATAGAAAAATGGGATAATGGTTTTAGAAATTTTGAGACAAGGGTTTCATTCTTTTATGAGGTTTTCACTTCTTGATAAAATATTGTAGGAACTTTCATTTTTTTAAATTTGGGTATAGCAAGAAGCTACCCATTACTGCAGAACTGAGATATTCATATTTCACTATATGATAGAATTCTTTAGACTCCTTTTTTTGATGGCAAAAATGTATACCCTTTTGCATGCACTGAACTTCGAATATTCTATTTTGTACACACTAAATTTCTTGGTATATTATCCTTCTCATAGTGAACATCCTCTCGTTGGCTATTATCCAATAATTGCTATGTGTATGATGGGAATCCTTCCTCCCAGTTCCATGAGAAATGTTACATATAGATAGAAGTGACTACTCTCTGGATGCTTGATTGTATCATGATTACCTATTTATATGGAACTGCTTTAGTCCTTTCTCATTACAAAGTATGAATGTTTGATCCTCTAGATTTATATAATGTGGCATCAAGTTTGAATATCCTATAGCATATGGATTTCATTTGTCAACTACTTTCTGAATGTTGAGGCTGCCTTATCTGTATCTAGTTTTTTGACACATGGCATTGTAATAGCATTTGTCCACACTATATCTCTTTAACAATCAGTCATTCATTGCTTTTTGATTGCATCATGCACAGTTATTATGAAAATGTTTCTTGATTTCAAAGCATGATATGTTTGGATATCATGCACTTCAATGGTTAAAACACCTCATGAGCAGTTTTACATTTTATTTACAACAGAGAGTGGTAAATATTTGTCCTATTTTCATTGGCCTAGACTAGGCTTTAAACTGTTGAAGTTGATGATGTTTAGAGTTGAATGATTGCTGCCTCATGTGTGACTGTGGGATCACTGTTGTCTTCATTTACATCTAGCTGTGGCATTTAGCATATCATGTGCCTTCTATTGTTTCTCCTCCATCACTGATGTGGTATTCACTTTCAAGATTTTTCTACTATTGATGGGCATGGAAGATGTGATCTATTTCTGACTGTAATTACTTGCACATGCCACTTGATGATCACTGTCATGACTATGCATAGTAAATGTGACTGTACTTGTTTGACCTTTTGCAAGGTATCTCTCTTTGTGGTATTTGCTAACTGTAGATATTTTCTCCATTTTGCCAGAGGCCATGATACCTGGAAGATGCTTATCATTTGTCATGTATGACTGATACACCTGTAATTGATAAAATCTTGAATTTGTAGCACTCGTTTGATTTTCAACATTATGTAACTTGTATCTTGCAAAAACTAGGTGTCTTGGAAGCATTATTCTGTTTCTTTTATCTTCATGAAGCACAATAATGTGAATACCTATAAAATGCCTTTGTGCTTCTATGACTATAATATGATTTCTGTACTTTGTCAATCTTGACTCAGTCATGTTAATTTGATTTGCTCCAATCAACTGTAATAATGTCATGATGACATAACTTTTCTACAAGATGATTAGATGATGCAAAATGTAGCTTAGAATGATGCATCCTGTCTTTTCTGATACTCTTTTCAAATGAAAAGAAAACATGCTAGGCTCAAACCCTTGTGGAAGCCACATTTAATCCACATGTTTATTTGTCTTCAAATTAGCAGCAATACTTGTCCTATACCTGCACAATGAACAAACAATTTAGCATGAAAAATATACCTAATTGTATTGATTGATCTCCTTCTTGATTTCTTCTGATTGGTAGCACTTATCTGATCTGATCTCTCATCTGAATGCATGATGTGATAAGTAGATGTATCTGTTTGATAAAGCATGTGATAACTTTAAACATCTGGAGCGCTAATAAGGCTGTCTCAAAAATTTTGCAGGTTCAACTAATGATGGAGCTGAAAGTAAAGACTGAAGACCGAAGACTTGAAGGCCGGCATCGACAAATAACTTTGTTGCTCAGGCAATGATGGATGTTTCATTTTATCATGTGTTCATTTCCTTTCTTTTATCAAACATATATATAGCTTGCATGTCTGCAATTGCTCAGTCTAGTTACTCCCACAGCTTGTGTGGGACACATTTGAACACTTCTTTTAAGCATGATTAGTTAATTTCTCTTATGCATATGATGTATATGTATTTCCTTTTCAATCAATGCATGAGATAAAGTAACAGATACTTGAATGTATGTTCAAAACATGACATGAAATAACAATTTAATACAAATATCTTTCTTTCTTTTATTCAAAACTGATTAACTGAATAATCAATCTAACTTATAACTCCTGAAAGATAACATGATGTAAAAAACAACTGTATTTCTTGAATGACTGGTACCTTGGCAATCCTATTCTCTTGTCATGATAGCTCATCAGTCTTGATTAGACTGATGGGCTATCCTGTCAACCGAATCTCTTTCTTTGCTCTTGTCAAGATATCAACCAGTTTAATAAATGCATAACCTTGAAGTTTTCTTTTATTCCTTCTGAACAATTACACTTAGGTCAAACTAATTTTAAGTGTGAACACAAAATTAGTAACAGGTCCTTTCCGTATATTGCCACAATGATATCATGGTCTTCCATATCATGGTGTCGCACGATGTATGCTCACTTGTGACCTTTTTATTTTGGGTCAGTACACACATACGACACAACACCATCATGGTTCCTCATACCATGGTGCATCATGTCATCTACTACATCAAATACCAGGTTTCTCAACCTATTGGCATGACCTAGTACCCACCCCATCCATTTGCATATCCCCCCCCTCCATTCCTCAACTAATCTTTTCATCCTTATCATTCATCCTTTAACTCCTTCTATCTATTATCCCCCATCTCTTCATCTAAAATCAACATCGACTTCTACCTACATCTTTCTTTTCCATTCACCCCTAAGCATTTTTCCTAATATCTTTTGCATTAGTTTCGAGAGTACACTTGTGTTCTTCAAACCTACCTATCTGCTTGAGGGGGCATCCCTCACCATTCATTTACATCCAAAATCAAATCCCTAATGTCCATACTACTTTCTTTGAAATGATGTTACTTCTCTTAGTCACAACACCATCTCAAAAAAGGGCAAAATGTAGACACCTAAATCTTACAATGTCCTAACATCACATTAATTACCAAATTTATCCCGCGTCTCCCCTTCTAGCGTTAATTAAATAAATCATATTTATTTAATCAACCAATTCAATTACCCTCCTATTAATTAATTAATTTCAATCATTCTTCTAATATTAATTAAATATTCTCAGTTATTTAATTAATAAAGCTAACCATTCTTCTAACATTTAAATAAATTACAACTATTTATTTAATTAATTAATGAGTTCATCCCTTCTTCTAAAGTCCCAACTTAGATTTAAAATTTACATTTATTTAACTAAATCAATCATTCTCTCAACTTTCCATAAATAAATAAATAAATACATAACATTTATTTAATTTGTTCCAAAATCCTCCTTATCATTATTTGGTTAAATAAACCTAGTTAACCAACTAACTAATCATTTACACATTCCCAAATCCAAATCAACAAAGTCAACCTTGCACAAGGTTCAAAACTTGCACATGGCTCCAAAAATCCCCTTTTTAATTCCACCACTCCATTCAAATCAAGTAAACCTTTACCTCCATATCTTCTCAAACCTTGCCCTAATCGTGTGCATCAATCATAGCATGCTACTTGTTGGCCTCTCATTCTCCCTTGAGAATGGATCAAACCCAACCCTCCATCACACATGATCTAATCTCAGCCATTCCTTATCCTAATCAAACATTCACAAATCAACCATTCCTTAAGCCATTTCGAAGAACATGGTTGGATGCAAAGCAAAGTCATACTGCTAGAATGAGCAACCACATCCCAACACAACATTAAATCATCCTGAGCATATCCCTATGACAACAAGGTTCGTTTGGTGAGCTTTATTATTCTTTTTCATTTTTCATATGTATTCCTTTGCTCAAATAGAGATGTTAATGAATGTAGAATATGATGCTCAAACCCTAGAGTTGAGGAAGTAGGGGAAAGAGATACAAACCTGTTATGAAGTAAAATGTGTACCCTAACATTTTACACCTAGTTTAGCACTTGGTTGGACCTAAAATGTTGCCTTTGTTAAGAAGAACCTATTTTAACACCTTTTTGAACATCAAACGATAAAATCTCGATCCCAATGAATAAACCTGATAGAATAAACTTAGGACTGACCTAAGCCCATGACATTAGACACTCCCCAGAGTTTGTGGGGCTAAAGAACTAGGGCGCCTGAGTGCCCTAGTCCCAAATGGGTCCTTTAGCCCCTCTCTTGTGGTGTCATCTTAAAACACCTCCTTAGCTTGTACATGTTAGCCCCATTTGGTTTTATTCATCTTTTGTGAGCAGGAATGCATATATAAAAGAGTTTCACAATTCATTTTACACTAAGATGCCTAATGTAAATTTAGAGTTTGCTCACATGTTTTGATCTTCTATGCTAAATTGCTCTTCATGCTTGGAATTGCTATCTACTTGTGGATGTTATGAAGTTTGTTTGCAAGTCTTGAAGAAAGTTTCAAGCCTTCTCCATCTCTCTCCTTGTTGGTGCATGATCTTGAGTTTCTACTCCAACTAGGGTTTCACATCTTGTGGTAATCTTCATCAATTTCATTTATACTTTCATCATTTATTACCGATCTAGCCTCTACCCTCCTAGGGCATGCACTCTTGGATCTAATCATCACTATAGTGGAGGTGGAAACACCAAAAAGGGGTTTGACTAAGGCAGACCACTATACATAGCACAACCTTTTCCTCTTTGTTTGTGTGCAGGTTAGAGATGTAGGTTTCTGAAGACAAGATCTAGGAAGAAGAAAGGGTTTGTAGGTATAGGTCTGGTGAAACTTAGAGATTCTGCTAACTCTAATTAGGGTCTAGGGCACCCGAGTGCCCTGGTCTTTGGTGCCTCTGAATTTGGATCTAGGTTTTGCTTCGCTTCCTAATCTTTGCTATACTTTTAGTTTTTTGATATATGTTTCTGATAGTTAGTTATTAGTAGATCTTTGTCAAATAGGGTTTAGTCATTTGCCCTAGTTTACTTGAGAAAACTTGATGGAATTTGGTTGATTCTCCTCTATACAATAAAAGAATAGAACCCTTGTAGTTTGGCTCTCCTCCATGGGTAGTAGCCAAGCTCGGTTTGTGTTCTAATGTTTCGTAGAAGAGAGTTTTGACCTAGTTTAATGCCTTAGGAAAAGTCACTCTTTTCCCCCCTAAACAAAACCCTAGAGAGAAACTAGTGAATCTAGTGAATTTAACCTAGAGAATTTATTTAGAATATATGTAGAATTTTTAAAATTTAGATGAATGTAGAACATGTAGGAATTTAATTCAAGTATTAAAATTAAATATAAAATTAGAAACTATATTCAAAAGAGTTGAGGAAGTAGGGGAAAGAGATACAACCCCTAGAGAGGAACTAGTGAATTTAACCTAGAGACTTTATTTGGAATCTATTCAAAATTTGAAGTTTAGATGAATGTAGAACATGTAGGAATCTAATTTGAATTAAAATTAAATCTAAAACTAGAAACTATATTCAAACCCTAGAGTCGAGGAAGTAGGGATAAATACAATTCTAATATTTTTGAAATATTTTTATACAAATTTTAAAATATACATATGTAATGCCTCGACTTTTACACCAAGACATTATCTGACAAACACATACAGACAAATTTTTCATGATGCAAGTGTAACACCCACATGTCACAATTGCACACTAAGCATGAAAAACCACCCAAGTGCTACACAAAGGCACTACAAAGAAGGTGGAACAAGGTACACACTTCTCCAAAAAGATGAAAACAACCAACATCGATAAATGGCCTACAAGCCAAGCAATGTCGACAAATGGCTAAAAAGCCAAAGGGAGGTTTGGTCATGAAACCTCTCAAGGATGAAACATCCAACATGGATCCACAACACAATCCATCCACTCACTAAGAATTAATAAAACATGCTAACCAACTCAAGAGCATGCGAGCAACTCAAATATAGAAAATAAGCATTTTCCAACATATACACATACATGCCAAAAATGAGAAATGCCAAATGGAATGCCACACTCATTCAACACCAACATCAAAATAGGCCAAAAATAAACATGGATATGTCAACCATAATGTGGACACAATACAACCCAACTCATAACCATATCATAAAGCAATAACATCATATATAAAAGATAACACCAACATGCGAATTTAACCATTTTAACAACTAAAACAACTTTCTCAAAAAGCTAAATTACATCCAAAACAAGGATTGTTTTCCAACCAAATGATCAAATAAAATAGTACCATGGCAGAGGATACTTCCTAAACATGGAAGGATCACACTCCAATAATAAAATGATATAAAGATCAAATATACATCAATGCTAAGCCACCTCCAAGGTGCTCCACTAACCATGAAATACAACATGAACATAATATGAAATAATACACCAGGAACTCTTGTAGCTCCCAAGAGATCATCCTATAGGATAGATGGCAAGATGTTTTACCCACCACCCTACTGTATTACCATCTTTGAGTGCAATAGATGCCTATGCCTCTCTAGGCAACCCTTGATGTACGAAGAAGAAGATCCTAGAAAAATCGCTATCCAAGCCAACACTCTCACACATCCAAGGATTAGATGACAACACTCACGCCAATCAACATACACCAATAGATGAATCATATGGCACAATTTCCCATCAAATACATACAAGGTATGAATGGATCACACAAGCCAACAAGCAGCACATAATGCCATCACAATAACCAAGCATAAGGGATTCTCATACCTTCAATGCATGCTGAACAAGGCATACAGCAACACCATCACACATACATATATGAGAGAATAATAATCATCAACATACATGCAGGTGGTCACAACACATTCTGAATACCAACATTAAAAAAGAATAGAGCAAGAACACTAGAGATAGAGGAACCAAAATTAGATCTAGGATAACATCCCCATTTTGTGTAGACATCTATTTCACATGTTCCAACCCAACACAAGGTTTGATACTCATGATCCAACCAAATAAGGACTAGAGGAGGGTAGCTAAGATACTGGGATGGGCTTCCCCTTGGTTCTCCATAACCAAGGTAGAAAGCAAAAAGGCCACAAAGGTCTCAAGTAAGCACTCACCCAGTGACTGCTTCTTAATGGTAATAGGTAATCAACTGCAAGGCCCATGCACGCTTGCCCTAGGTAGCAGGGATCCTCTTGAAATTGATTGCACAACCCATGCACACATGCCTCAGGTAAAGGGGATCCTCTTGTAGGACACCATTACAAGGCTTATGCACACATGCCCCAGGCAGTAGGGATCCTCCTGCAAGGTACTCTGACTTCCCAAATGAACAAATCTCACCCATATGTATAGGGATCCATTACAAGGCCCATGCACACATTCCCTAGGTAGCGAAGATCCTCCTACAAGACACACCATATCTAGGAGTTGGCCACCCCAAGCCTCCTACGGATATCTCCTATCCTATACAATTATGGGGTCAACTTTTTAGAAGCCTAAGAATAATCAAAGAATAGTTTTCCTAGAAAACATGCTTCCCAATGCACTTGTAAAATTAAAACTATGGGATAAAACATGATTCCACATTACATGCAACTTTCACAAATTCCAAATTCCAATAAAATAAAATCAAATATTTTCTAAAAATAATCCAAGTCCACCATTGAGGGATCTTGAAGCATTCATCCCCAATTTTACCCCCAAATTTCACTTTTTTGTAAATCAACAAATTTAAAAAATCTAAAAATACCCTCTTACTCTAACTTCATCCAACATCACACTTTTCAAAAAACTTAAATTTTTCCATGGCATCTGATAGGGTAAATCAAACAAATTCACTTATTTTTCACACTTTTCTAGGAATGCAAAATCTAAAAATTTAAGCATACTCTCTGATGCCTAATCTACCCAACAACACACTTTTCAAATAAAATTTGCATTTCTAAAAAAATTGATAGGGTTTGGGTAGGAAATTCAATTTTCAAATTAAAATGATTTTCCTACAAATTTGAAATATACAAATAAAATTAAATACTGAATGAAATGGAGAAATACCTCAATCAAACTGAAGGAATTGATGAGGGGAGTATTTTTTGTTCTTCACATGATTCGATTCGACCAAGTGATCTCCCGATATGAGCAAACTAAGTTTTTTTCCAAGAAGGGGTTTGATAATCTCTATTTTGCTCTCCATTTCCAAAATAATTCATAATGAAAATAATACAACCCCTTTTTCAAATATCCACTAATTGAAAAAGAAATAAAAATATTTTTCATTCCTTTAACAAAATAAAATCACTCACTAATATATTTTCACAAAAATAGAAATTAATCTTTTTCTAGGCATAAGGCAACCAATTTAAAATGCCTTTAAAATTTAAATATTTTGACAACAAAAATAAATAAATAATCCCTTTCTTATGAAAATAATTCTAACTTCGCAAACAGAATGCATTTCATCCCAACATATTATTTCCAAAACATATTTAAATAAAATACACCTTTCCAAAATTAAAATGATTCCCAATGCAACAAATTAATTTAAACATTTTCCCTCTATGCTAGGAAATAAATAACACTAATGATTTCCAAACTACCACAAACCATTTCATGCATACCAAGTGTTGACACTCAAATTTGCATCTGATTGCGCACTCGCATGCAAACCTGCACCAACATGGGAAACCTTGCAAGCGTGGGACGTGGCTTGTGTGATACCTCCAGGATTTTAAAAGCTAGCTCTTCATAGGATATTCGATGAATTCTACCTCAAAATTGAGAGAAAGGGTAGAGAAACAAGTAAAAATAAATCCTAATTAAAATGGTGAAACACCAAAGGCAGAACATTCCCACTAGCATATGTTTGATCTTGCACAATATTTGTAAACATGAGAGAAGAGAGACATAGATGCAACAACGAAAAGTGGAGAATACATACTCATTAAACTGTACAAAATCTTATAGCTTCAAATTTACAAATAGAGGCCGCATATGCTAGATAAGAAAAGAGAAATAGAGAATGATTCAATACAGGCAAAATTAGAGCCCAAAGTGGCAATCTTCCATTTATGGTTGAATCAAAACAAAGATACGAGAGGCCAAAATGGTACAGTCCATCAATATTCATTTGACTCTTGGAAATGCTCACAAAGCCATGAGAGCTTTTGATAGATAAAGAATCCCCTCTTCTAGAATTTGGGAACCCTTGAAACATCTCCTGATTAGGTATATATAGCAATTCATTTAGGGATGTGCCTAGGCTGAAATCATTTACCTCAACCACCTCAGTAAATTCAACATTGAATTACACTAACTTTGCCACTTCATGATTTGATTCACATTAATGATGATTTGATGTTTCCCTATGGCATTAAAGGCTAACCAAGATCCCATGCTGGAGGCTAAACAACTTCATAATGCACTGCTACTTCATTGTTGTACTGTCACGTGTCCCTCGTTGGATGCCTATGTCCTCTTCATAAGGCTCAAAGGCTTGTTGATTCATCTGCCTTGGCTCTTGACACTTCACCTTCCTTTATTGGTTTTGAATGGACCATCATGATGCATAAGCCATTAGAACACTTTAGGCTCAAGATCAATGAATAGGGATCCTTTCAATGCCTCATAAATGGAATGGGACCCATCATTGGTGATGTGGTCTACAACAACCAATGACACAACATCCTAAGTGTCAGGATTACTTCATTGAGGAGTCATGTAGATGTGCCACATGACTCCTACCTCATGTTCCTTTTGGCTTTCTCTTCATCCTCTCCCTTTGAAAGAAACTAGGCCCACCATTGGGTTGAATCACCATCAACAACCAATGGTACACTATCTAAAAGTTGTTAGAAATGACAACTTTTAGATGTACACGGTATCACCATGTGTTTCCAACAATCACTTTCAGATCAACAACTTCCTTCCTTTGAGTCTCACTTGAATTGGCTTTGCTAGATGAGTCATCAATGCTGTCTAATGGTGTAATGGGAAACTTTGTCAGATTTGCCGTTGAAACAATGTGCACCTTTGAGACACATGGAAACCCCAAAATGAACTCCATAGTATTCTTTATTTCTATTGGTCTCAAAACAAATAGGCCCCATCAACTAACCTAGGAAGAGTCCACCAATGGCGCACCATCAAACTGTGTCAGTGCTACCATCTAAAACGATGAGCATGGTTTTGCTATGTGGCACCCTCGTGTTAGTGCCTAGATTTTCCAACCCTAAAATTGCCTAAATCCATCAAAAAATCCCATGATTGCACACCTTTGATTTGCATTGGCCTACTTTGACCCATTGATGATAACCAATTTGAGACATCCTAAGTGGGTCTCATGTGTATAAAGATGCAATAAATCAATGATTCTCTCAATTTGGCATGTTTCAGGTCTTTTCCTTGGTTTTATGTTCTTGTCAGCTTGTTGGTGTTTCAGGGTCATCTATACCCATATATCCATTCATGTCAACCCCGAAACTCCACTTTAAATCCTTGTTTAATTCTCTTGTATTTGTGGCAGGATTTTATGTTGTTTTTTATCCTCATCTTGAGTTCTTTTCATGCTATGTCCTATGTTGGTGTGTTGGCATGTTAGAATTGTGTGTTATTGTCTTCTAAGTTGTCAAGGAGTTGCCGAGTTTGATATGCTAAGGTGGTGTCCTCGGGGCCTAAGTGATTGCTTGTATGGTATTTTTAGAGTTTCAAGGATTATCTTATCCCTTCTAATGAGGAAGAAGGTATGGTGGAATCTTGATTCATTGAGGGCTGATGAACCAGCCTTCCCATTGGGGCTCCCCATATAGGCATGATTTCATTGTCGGGGCATGAAGGTCTTCAAGGTCTGACGTTTGTGGTGTATGATTCATATTCATCGGGGGTATTAACATTGTTTTAGGGCTGCTCCACAAGCCCGATGGTCTTCATGGTAGCATGTGCGTATGCCATGATTATTGAAATTGTGATTTGCTTACTCTATATGGCCCATGAAGTCTCTGAATCACCGATGCCGATATGTGGTGGCATTTACTTTGCATGTTTTTAGGGTTGCATGTTGAAATATTAATTTCTCCCAACCATAATGCATCAATATGTTAGCTTTTAAAGTTGGGTCTAAATATAGGTTATTGCATGCATTCCATATGCATGCTTATTTTTAGGCTAGAAGATTTTTGTTTATTGCTGTGCTATTTTGGGGGCTGCAATGTTTTTAAAAAGGACAGCCCTATGCTTTTGTAATAAGCTAGAAAAATTAAGAGAAAACTGTGTGTTGGTTGCTCAATTTGAGTAGAGATGTAAGGTGGAGAATAATATATAGAGTTTTTGAATAATATATAGAGTTTTTTTTTATGTTTATGCTACTGTGTATTTTTATTCATGGCTATAAGTTATTATTTGTAAATGAATATTTATTGTAAGTGTTGTTTTCGGTGTCATGATTTTCTTGTTTAATGAATTGTAAGTTGGGTTTCAAAACCAACAAGTGGTATCAGAGCAGAAAGATCATGAGCTAGTGAAGGAATTGCAGGTTGTGATCTCATAGTAGAAAGATAGCCAGCAGATATTTACAAAGTTTGAAGAAATTGCAGTAAACAAAAAGAGAAGTTTGAAGACAACTAAAGGAAGGAGTACATAAAGGAAGGAGTGCAAGAGGTAAGTAAATCATTTATTTTCAATGGGAAAGGTTGGTAAAAGAGTTAAGAAAGAAAATGAAGGTTTATGGGGTGAAAAGAAATGTTTGAAAGAAGAATTGGAAAAAGTTAATAAAGAATTGATGAATGTTAAAAAGATTAATATAAAATATATGGAAAGGATAAAGGAGTTAGGAAAGGAAAAGTATGAAAATTTATGTGAAAATGATATTTTAGAAAAAGAATTGGTGAAAGTTAAAAGGAAAAATGAAGAGTTAGAAGAAAACTTGAAACTGTTTGATGAGGTTAAAAAGAGGAATGAAAAGTTAGAAGAAATATTGAAGCTATTTGATGAAATGAAAGAAAAGATAGAGAGATTAGAAGAAGAAAATAGTTTACAGAAAGAAGAAATATCAAAATTGAATGAAGAGAATGATCAATTAGTAGCTTGCATTGAAAATCTAAGATTAAAACCATTGGTTTGTGATGTTTCATGTAATACAAATGACTTGTGTCAGAGAGTTGAAGGTTCATTGGATAAAGAATGCAAGGTTGAAGATACTAAAGATATTGGATCAGAAAAATTTTCTATTTATGATGATATTACTGAAGAATGTAAGGATGAAAATGATGCTAAATTTGTTAACATAGCTAGTTGTTTTGATGATAATGTTGGTTTGAAAATTATGAAGAAAATTGGTTATAAAGGTGAAGGTTTGGGTAAGCATGGGCAAGGAGTCAAAGAACCCATTGAGTCAGTTATGAGGACTAAGTATCTAGGTCTCGGGTATAGACGTAAAGGTAAAGAAAAGATAAATGTTTTTGCAAGTACTAAGAAGTCATTTCAAGAAAAGGAGATTTTACATTGTTCCCATTGTGATAGAGAAGGACATAGAAAAGAAAATTGTTGGGATTTACTGTTGCAAGTATGGGCCTAACCGGTGTTGTAATTGATGTCAACATACTCCTGTTACATTAATGATAAGGTTGGATGAGTTGTGTGCTGAGGATATTGAGAAAATTAGTCTCAATTAGGAACAGTGAAGAATAGTGATGACATAAGGTAAAAGTCCAAGACAGGATGAGGATTAGAGGATACGGTTTGAAGGGTTTGTAGATATGTGTCTTAAGATGTTCCAGTAGAGATTTCAGAGGTCCACATTAAGATATGAAGAAGTTATGGTAGTTCAAGTGAAACTGGTTACGGTAGATGTTCAATGATGACAGAGTGATACAGATAGGTCTGGTGAGATATGGAAATGCATTCTCTTGTTCTGCAGATTTGAGGAAGTGTTGGGAAAGTTTGTGCGGTGTGTTAACTCAATTGGTTTGTGGTTTGAAGGTCCGCAAGTATCTATTCCTTTGTGACAGTAATGGCAGACTATGTTCTTGAGGTTCTGGATGAAGGAGAGAAGGATTTCTGTTACATCCCTCTTTTTGGAATTGATTATGCTATTTACTTTTATTGCAAGTTTCAGTAATATAATATGTTGTGGATGACATGGAAACTAATGATTTATTAGACAAAGTTAGTTCTATGAAATTTTAGAATATATTGATTATGATCAATGTGATATTGTAGACTAAATGTCCCTTTTGTTAAGAGAAATGATGTTTGGATATATTATGCTTTGATTTGGAATATAGGTGCTTTGACCACAAAATTGTATGTAAGACTGTCGTTGTAGGAACAGGTGGACCATGTTCGACAGGAAGAGAAAGTATCTTTGAGAGAGAGTATAGACTCTGGAAATTAACCATGGGTGTTTGTTACTGAAAATGCCAAATAGGTAGATAAACCTTGAAGCCATCAATTTAGTCTTGTTTTTTGACTGGGATAGTTTAAGACTAGATGTCGACGTCTGAAGATAAGGTGTAGCACCCTTTTCGTAAGTCGTCATATAGAATTTTGGAATTGACTTGGTTGTCGCAAGTCCACTAAAATGAGTCATCTTATATAGATGATTATTATTTTGTTTGTAGGTAAATAGATGAACCTATTTGTGGTGAATTGGTGGATCATGTCTCGTAGTCGAAAGATGCGAGAAGTCGTTTTGTGCGTCAAACAATTTAGAAACCTTGTGATGCGTTACGACCAATCTGTTGTGATTGCCGTCAAAACGCGTTAATCATGTGTTGTCAAAAGTATTCCCTTTTTGTAAATCGACGGAAGTTGAATGTGAAGTTAATTTATGCTATAACTATTCTGGTCGTCATTTGGAAGGATATTCTAAAATCGTTTTAGTCATAACTTGGCTAACGGGAGGTATTTTCATTAGTTTGCTTGATGTCAGTTTTCTTGTCAAGTCAAGTTGGTTTACGCCCAAGCTCTGTCGGTTGGGATGTCATCCTTTGCGAATACGTCTTTTTCTTTTCGAGTTTACGACTTGAGTTGTCTTGGATCAAACCCATACTCTATTATTTTAGTCAGTTTTGATTCTTTACCTCTTTTCGACCTTGGAGTCACCTTTTGCATTTATTAGTTATCACCTTGTGAGAGTTTCACTCCGCTAGCGATGATAGGTTGCATTTGTCGAAGGTTAGAAGTCTCCTTGTGGAAGAATGACGAAGTTGTTATGCCACGTTGTCATTTAGAACCTCCATCTTGATTGTGGCTGCTGCAAATGAGGAGTCGGGTAGCTGCAGTTATGTCGACCCCTTGTGAATAAGCATGTGACAGTTTTGGTCTAATTGCTCTATCTTCCTTCATCGTGGGCATGAGAGGACAGTGGTAGTCGGTGGTTAGAATTTAAAAACTGCAGATATGACGATGGGATCCTCTTTGTGGTAGATAGTAGGAGGTTATGCGGTTGTGACAAAAGTGTAACCGTTAAAATAAATGTGGATGCTCCATCTTCATTGGGGGGGGTGTTGTTGTTAAGAAACCAAAGAAACCACAGTTAGAGAGGAATCTCCTTCTTCGCTGAGCTGTGTAGGAGTTATGCCATGGAGGATAAAGTGGAATTGGGGAGTTAAGGGTCAGTTATTCCATCGTCGTGGGGAAAAAGAAAGGAATGCGGTGGTTGTTTAGAAACCAAAAACCGTAGATATTGAGGGGTGATCTTCTTCGTTGAGCTCGACCGGAGGTTATTCGGTTGAGAGTTAAGTGCAATGGTAGATAGATGCGACTTAGGGGATCATAGTCGAAGTGGGAGAGAGGATAGTGAGTAGTGGAGGCTGTTGTTGTTTAGAAATAGGAAAAATGGCAGAGAGGACCATTGATTGGAGTCTTTGGCATTCATTGTGTTCAACTAGCAAACCAGATAGTGTTTTGAAAACCTAAGGAGGCACGTCTTGTCAGAGGAGAACATGGTTGGGTGTGCAGAGAGTTGAGAGTCTGCAAAGATCACCAGGAGCTTGTAATTGTAGTCAATAAACCTCATCGACAGGTTCTTCTATTCTCTTTCTTCGCAGTCTAAGTTGGTTTTGTGCCTCATCTATGCAAAGATAATGTAATACATTTACAACAAAAAAATATGATGACCAAGTCTTCTTACTGCGATTTCTATGTGAGGTTAATCAATATATTAGTATCATCGCTATCTTTGGTATTCGAAAACCTCAGAAATAGTTTCATTACTATCTTTTAGTAATCGAGAACTCAGAAACTATATCATTGCCTGTTATGAACGACACCATATGATGATAGAACACAGTTCTCTAATGTACACACATCTAGGAATGATCATTGCGTGATGCAAAATGTAAACTACATTCTCCAAATGGTTGGCAATGACATATGTTTAAAGAGTTTCCATTATGACTGTATTATCAACGTAAAACTATCTTTTGTGCACTTGAAACGATAGCTTCATAGCGAGAAACCAGATTGCTCCACGTGCATGTTGTTTAGGAGTTTAAAACCTCAGATTTAAAGCATGTTTTGATGTAGACTTTAGTTTGTTTGACAGCGGGAGATGTAGTTGTAACTAGCTAGTGCCTTATTCATTTTATATCTTTAGTTAGAGGTCGACCATGTGTTTGGTCATCTCTAATGTCGTAAGATAGATTCCAAATCCTTTATTATCATATTTTACGACTCTTACCTCAATTAACCATGTGAAACTATTTGACTTGGAAAGGGGAGTAGAGAGTTAAAGTATTAGTATTGGTCGAAAACCGTCATGGTTTTGTAATGAACAGGTAAGGGTGGGAAAACCCGCATTTTGAGTCTAGATTACGTTGCATGCGATGGTTCTAGTGTCGTTTTTATTTTGTAGACCTTTATGAGTCTAAAACCCTTAAATTCTGGGATAACGGGAAATTGTTTTGTATACTTGAGTATGTTGTGTAAACATGGGAACCGAATAGCCAAGTTTGAAACCACTTAGGAGTGGGTGTTATTAAACAGTGTTTTATATGAATATGGGATTATGAAACTATAAACTTAGGATTAGAGTAAACATTGCGCCATGCACTATTGCAGGAAAAAATCCTAATACCTTGAGGTCATCGAGGTCAACATTTGTTTAAACCTTACAAATAGGAAACTGTAGGATTTTGATCAGTTCAAGTCGAGTAGGGTGGGTGAACTAAGTTCATGAATTCTTAGAATGCTATTTAAAAACAAATCCTTTGACCAAGGTGGTGCATGATCCTCAAGTGCATCGAATGTTCATTGTGACTGGATGGCATTTCTTGTGGAGAGTCGTGCATGACTAGAGGGTATCTAGGGATCTGCACGATAATAAGACATGTAAGTTACAACACCAGAGCTCAGATGGCAAACACTGATGGTTATCCTAAGTCTATCCTCTTGAGTAGGGTAGAGCCACTTCCGGTTAGGAAGGAGTGCGGGAGACCGACGGTCTATGGTTGGAGGTTAAGCTCCTTGAAGATACTTTCTCTTCCAAATACTGAGGATTGCCAAGTCTTGAGTGTGATGGGTCGACAATCGAGATGCATGTTAATGGTATGTTTCCAATATTTTATTTGTTTCAAGAAAATTTCAAATTGTTAGAAGACAAAATGTTTATTGTATATCATTTCTTTCAGTTTTATGAAAATGAAATCATGTTTATATTAAAGTGAAAAATGTTATACTTGGTAGTAGATAAGTTCTTTTTGTATTTGATTACCAAATTTTTTTTTTTTTTTACCTGTGTTAAAACCTAGTTTTTCTAGTTAAATCAGATATGGATGTTACATATGGTATCAGAGCTAACCAGGTTCAGCACTAGGGCTGATAAGTCCACTAACCTAATTAGGAAATCAACATTATGTGGGTAGCTAATGATTTGATTTGCTGTGCCAGGATGGTACACATCAAGCAAACTGTAAGAAAATCCTTCGCAGGTAAGAAGCGTTATCTGCAAGCTAAGCAGAAATGGCTTGCGATGATCAAGACCATTGAGAAAACTAATGACGAAAATGACATTTGGCTTGATGATGTGGAAACCTTAGCCAATGCAATGTCACGACTTAAACAAATGAGGAGAGAACTCTTAGAGGGAGCAGTGATGGCAGCTTGAATTATGATCAACTGCTGCCCCACTATTGTACCTAATAGTGTACCTATTAGTGTGCCTAAGAGTTGAACTATTAGTATACCCATGATCATTAGGGATCCTCGTGTAGTACCTAGAGCTGAGATCGTTGAGCTATCTTTTGATAGTGAGTCTGAGGGGTATACACCTCATGATTATGTGTTGGACAATGAATCCGAAGGTTACACTCCACTAGATAATACTAAGTAAAAACATGAGATATGTCTATCTCTAATGTTGTTGAAACAATTTTGCAAATTGAATAAAGACAAAATTTTGGTTTGAGAACAATTATGATTATGATCAATTGTTGTTTTCTTTTGATGATATATAATATGATATGCATAAAACTGATTAGTATATGTTTAAATAGGTGAGAAACTAAACTATCATGGACCAATCAGAGTTTAACGAGGGGGAGGATTGGGAAGGTCATAACTCTTAGGAAAACTCCACTGACAAGTTGGATAGGATTCTAAACATGCTTACTGAAACCAAGGAAAGGTTGAACAAACTGGAAAAGAAAATGGATGAAACTGAAAACACTGAGGGTGAAAATGAGAACTCACATAATGCAAGCAAAAGTAAACATTGGGAAAATGGCACGTCCAGTGAAAATCCTGACGATAGTGAAGTCCAAAGAAAAACCAAAGATAAACTTGCATTAGAGTTATCTAAGGATATGAAGAAGGTTAATCCTCCTAAGTTCGATGGAATGAAAACCAGAGATGCAACAGAAGCATGGTTAACGGAGATGGAGAAATATTTTGAGATCAGAAGTTACTCTGAGGTTACTAAAGCCGTGTGGGGAGCATATCAGCTATCTGGGGAAGCATCCACTTGGTGGATGAATAAGAAAATGGAGCTGGAATTAAGTCCCTTGAAGGTGACATGGAATGAGTTCATGGAACTATTCTGAAAATGGTGGTTACCTCAGTTATATTTTGATCAGAAGTTAACAAATTTCCAAAACCTCAGGCAAGGTGAACTATCTGTGGTCGAGTATGCAGAAAAATTCACTAGACTACTGAAGTATGTTCCTCAATACCAAAAGGATGAAAGATTTTGAATTAGAAAATTCATCATGGGACTCAATCCTCAGATTGGCGGTGAGGTGGAGGTGCATGGTCCAAGCACAATGGATCAAGTATATGAGAAAGCAATTAAGCAGGAGCAGAAGATCAAATCTATCTCTGCTTACCGTGATAAGAAATGCAAGAAGTTTGATAAGAACTATGACGATCAATCTTATAAAAGGAAGAATGAGAAAGGCTATGGAAACAAGAGGTTTGATAAGGGAAATCAAAAGAATCAAGGGAGATTTGGTAATGAGCGAAGAGGTGAAGATTATAAGAGAAATGTTAATTTTAAGAAGAATGATGATTCTGCAAGTAGGCTATCTGAGAAGCGAGGACCTATAGGAGGATGCTTTTCTTGTGGAGGAGATCATTATGCCAACCATTGCCCTAACAAGAAGCAGAATGGGAAGCCTAGGAACATGGAACTTCCTTCGCAACAGGAAACATTTCAGCAAAGGATTCATGCCGCTCTTGACAATCGACAAGCGGAGTATCAGATCACCCCTATTGAGATGACAAGTATCTTATTTGGAGTTCCTGTTTCTATTCTATTTGATACTGGTGCAACAGAAAATTTTGTGTCACCTAGAGTCTTAAGTAAAGTTTCTAGAAAAGCTGGTTTTATGTCAAAACCATGGACAGTTGAGTATGCAAATAACTCAAAGGCTCAGGTAGAGCAATGTTTGTTCAAAGCTAAGATTGATGTTTCTAACTTCACCACTGAGGCAAATTTATACGTAGCGCCTTTAGGGTCCTACGATGTCATCTTAGGAATGAATTGGTTGTGGAAACATCGAGCCAAGGTAGATTTTTTTCATAAAACCATTGAGTGTCTGGATGAGATAGGCAAAATAGTAAATCTTCAAGGAATTCAAAGAGAAATAAGGATTAGATCCATTTCTTCAAAACAACTAAAATGGGCTAGGCAAAAGGGATGTCAACTTTTTGCAGTCAAAATGGACCTAGTAGAGGAAACCTTGGAGAAACAAACATTTGAGGAAAGATATCCATATCTATGCAATTTCAGGGATGTATTTCCCAAGGAGCTACCAGGCTTGCCTCCGAAAAGAACTTTTGACTTTGGCATAGATATTAAACCAGGGTTGGAGCCAATCTCTAAAGCTCCGTATCGTATGACTACCATTGAACTTATGGAATTAAAAGCTCAGCTGTAGGAGCTACTGTCTAAGAATCTAATTAGGCCAAGTGTATCACCATGGGGAGCCCCAGTTATATTTGTCAAAAAGAAAGATGGAACTCTAAGGTTGTGTATAGATTATAGGATGCTTAACAAGGCGACAATAAAGAACAAGTATCCCTTGCCATGTATTGATGATCTATTTGACCAAATGAATGGTGCATCAGTCTTTTCTAAGATAGATCTGAGATCTGGATACCATCAGTTAAGGTTGAAAGATGAAGATATTCCCAAGACAACATTTAGAACGAGGTATGGTCATTATGAGTTCACGGTGTTTCCGTTTGGATTGACCAATGCACCTACTGCTTTCATGAATCTCATGAATAGTGTTTTCAGAGATTGTCTTGATAAGTTTGTGCTAGTTTTCATTGATGATATTCTGATTTATTCCAAAAATGAAGAGGAGCATAGACAACATCTTCAAATAGTCTTGCAATGATTAAGAGAACACAAATTGTATGCGAAACTCTCAAAGTGCACCTTCTTTCAGAAAGAAGTGTAGTATTTGGGGCACATAATATCAGCCGATGGGATATCAGTTGATCCGGCCAAAATAAAAGCTATTATGGAATGGCCTGAACCTTCCAATGTGTCAGAGGTATGAAGTTTCATGGGATTGGTAGGATATTATAGGAAATTTGTGTTGAATTTCTCAAGCATTGCTAGCCCAATTACTTCCTTGTAGAGAAAAGGAAAAAGGTTTGTTTGGACGGATGAATGTCAAAAGGCTTTTGACTTGTTAAAAGAAAAATTAACAACTGCTCCAATTCTGAAAGTTCCTGATCCTGAGGGAGAGTTTGAGGTTATCACTGATGCCTTAGGAGAAGGATTAGGAGGTGTGCTTATGCAAGATGGTAGGGTAGTAGCCTATGAGTCAAGGAAGTTGAAAAACTATGAGCAGAACTACGCTCCTCATGACCTAGAAATGGCAGCAGTGATTCACGCCCTTCAAATGTGGCAGCATTACTTGTTGGGAAAGACTCTTATACTAAAATCTGATCATCAAAGTCTTCGCTACATATTTACACAACCTAATCTCAATGCAAGGCAAAGGAGATGGTTGGACTTAATATCAGATTATGACTTTGAGATTTCTTATATCAAAGGCAAGGAAAATCGAGTAGCTGATGCCTTAAGCAGAAGAAGGCACATAGCCTCTATAATCTCCATACATGCTAACTTTAAAGACTTAGTAATGCAAAACTTATCTGGAGATGAGTATTATGAGCAAGTGAAACAAGCTCTGCACTTAAACCCTAAGGACCCAAGATATGACAGATTCAGTTTTGAATCCAATGGATTGATGAGATTCAAGGGAAGAATCTACATTCCTGATTCAGTAGAACTTAGAAACCTTGTGTGGAAGGAAGTTCACTGTGCTCCTTACTCTGGACACCCTGGTGTAACAAAACTGTTAGCGGATGTCAAGCCACTATATTTCTGGAAGGGAATGAAAAGTGATGCTACAAAATTTGTAGCTAGCTGTTTGGAGTGTCAGAGAGTTAAGGCAAAACACCAACATCCTGTTGGATTGTTATACCCGCATGATATTCTAGAATGGAAATGGCAAGTTGTTAGTATGGATTTTGTCCAGGGGTTACCAATGTCTAAGAATAGGCATGATGCAATATTGGTTGTTGTGGATAAACTAACCAAGGTCACACATTTCATACCAGAAAATTTGATGGATGGAGCTCATCTTTTGGCTCAAAAATTTGTGCAAGAAACTTTTAGATTGCATGGTGTACCTGAAAAGATTATATCTGATAGAGATGCTCGGATAACTTCATGGTTTTGGCAAACCTTATTTTTTGCATTAGGGACTAAACTTAATGTGAGTACTACTTATCACCCTAAAACTGATGGACAAACAGAAAGAGTGAATTAGGTATTAGAAGACTTCTTGAGAATGTATTGCATGGATCAACAATACAGATGGGAGGAATATTTACCTCTTGTCGAATTTGCCTATAACAACTCCTATCATTCTGCCATTAAGATGGCGCCATTTGAAGCATTATATGGAAGGAAATGCAGAACTCCTATAAGCTAGGATAAGCTGGAAGATAGGATAAGCATTGGACCTAAAATGCTTGCTGATATGGAAGAAAAAGTAAAAATGATTAGGAAGAGGTTGGTAGAAGCCAATGACAGGCAAAAGAGTTATGCAGATCGCAAATGAGTGCCTAGACACTTCTCTGTTGGTGAGAAAATGCTTTTACGAGTGAAACCCCAAAAGAGTTCAATAAAATTTGGTAAATCTTCAAAATTGGCTCCTCGTTATGTCAAACCTTTCGAAGTTCTTGAGATTATCAATCCAGTTGCCTACAAAGTTGCTCTACCTCCAGCCTTGTCCAAGATGCATAATGTTTTTCATGTTTCATATTTAAAGAAGTATTTTGTCAGAAATAACCACATCCTTAACTAGAATTCTTTACAGATGTAAGAACCCGGGGTGGTTGTGATCGAGCCACTCAAGGTGCTTGAAATGCATAAACTTCGTTTACATAATCGAGAAGTTTTGCAATGCAAAATTCAGTGGGACCAATATGGCAAGGATAACACCACTTGGGAAGAGTATAAAGACATTTACCAAAGATTTCCTAAACTTTTCAAAGACATTCATGTTGAACTATAAAAAGTTTGTTTTAAGTTTAATTTTGCTTGATAAACTTAAACATCAGGGACGATGATTTTTAAAGGGGAAGGATATGTTACATCCCTCTTTTTGGAATTGATTATGCTATTTACTTTTATTGCAAGTTTCAGTAATATAATATGTTGTGGACGACATGGAAACTGATGATTTATTAGACAAAGTTAGTTCTATGAAATTTTAGAATCTATTGATTATGATCAATGTGATATTGTAGACTAAATATCCCTTTTGTTAAGAGAATTGATTGTTTGGATATATTATGCTTTGATTTGGAATATAGGTGCTTTGACCACAAAATTGTATGTAAGACTGTCGTTGCAGGAACAAGTGGACCATGTTTGACAGGAAGAGAAAGTATCTTTGAGAGAGAGTATAGACTCTGGAAATTAACCATGGGTGTTTGTTACTGAAAATGCCAAACAGGTAGATAAACCTAGAAACCATCAATTTAGTCTTGTTTTTTGACTGGGATAGTTTAAGACTAGATGTCGACGTCTGAAGATAAGGTGTAGCACCCTTTTCGTAAGTTGTCATATAGAATTTTGGAATTGACTTGGTTGTCGTAAGTCCACCAAAACGAGTCATCTTATATAGATGATTATTATTTCGTTTGTAGGTAAATAGATGAACCTATTTGTGGTGAATTGGTGGATCACATCTCGTAGTCGAAAGATGCGAGAAATCGTTTTGTGCGTCAAACGATTTAGAAACCTTGTGATGCATTACGACCAATCCGTCGTGATTGCCGTCAAAACGCGTTAATCATGTGTTGTGAAAAGTATTCCCTTTTTGTAAATCGACGGAAGTTGAATGTGAAGTTGATTTATGCTATAACTGTTTTGGTCGTCATTTGGAAGGATATTCTGAAATCATTTTAGTCATAACTTGGCTAACGGGAGATATTTTCGTCAGTTTGCTTGATGTCGGTTTTCTTGTCGAGTCAAGTTGGTTTATGCCCAAGCTCTGTTGGTTGGGACGTCATCCTTTGTGAATATGTCTTTTTCTTTTCGAGTTTACGACTTGAGTTGTCTTGGATCAAACCCATACTCTATTATTTTAGTCGGTTTTGATTCTTTACCTCTTTTCGACCTTGGAGTCACCTTTTGCATTTATTAGTTATCACCTTGTGAGAGTTTCACTCCGCCAGCGATGATAGGTTGCATTTGTCAAAGGTTAGAAGTCTCCTTGTGGAAGAATGACGAAGTTGTTATGCCACGTTGTCATTTAGAACCTCCATCTTGATTGTGGCCGCTGCAAATGAGGAGTCGGGTAGCTGCAGTTATGTCGACCCCTTGTGAATAGGCATGTGATGGTTTGGTCTAATTGCTCTATCTTCCTTCATCGTGGGTGCGAGAGGACAGTGGTAGTCGGTGGTTAGAATTTAAAAACCATAGATATGATGATGGGATCCTCTTCGTGGTAGATAGTAGGAGGTTATGCGGTTGTGACAAAAGTGTAACCATTAAAATAAATGTGGATGCTCCATCTTCATTGGGGGGGGCTGTTGTTGTTAAGAAACCAAAGAAACCACAGTTAGAGAGGAATCTCCTTCTTCGCTGAGCTATGTAGGAGTTATGCCATGGAGGATAAAGTGGAACTGGGGAGTTAAGGGTCAGTTATTCCATCGTCGTGGGGAGAAATAAAGGAGTGCGGTGGTTGTTTAGAAACCAAAAACCGTAGATATTGAGGGGTGATCTTCTTCACTGAGCTTGACCGGAGGTTATTCGGTTGAGAGTTAAGTGCGACGGTAGATAGATGCGACTTAGGGGATCATAGTCGAAGTGGGAGAGAGGATAGTGAGTAGTGGAGGCTGTTGTTGTTTAGAAACAGGAAAAATGGTAGAGGACCATTGATTGGAGTCTTTGGCATTTGCTGTGTTCAACTAGTAGACCAAATAGTGTTTTCAAAACCTGAGGAGGCACGTCTTGTCGAAGGAGAACGTGGATAGGTGTGCAGAGAGTCGAGAGTCTACAAAGATCGCCGGGAGCTTGTAACTGCAGTTAATAAACCCCGTTAACAGGTTCTTCTATTCTCTTTCTTCGCAGTCTAAGTTGGTTTTGTGCCTCATCTATGCAAAGATAATGTAATATGTTTACAACGAAAAGAATATGATGACCAAGTCTTCTTACTGCGATTTCTGTGTGAGGTTAATCAATATATTAGTATCATTGCTGTCTTTGGTATTCGAAAACCTCAGAAATAGTTTCATTACTATCTTTTAGTAATCGAGAACTCAGAAACTATATCATTACCTGTTATGAACGACACCATATGATGATACAACATAGTTCTCTAATGTACACACATCTAGGAATGATCATTGCATGATGCAAAATGTAAACTACATTTGACAAATGGTTGGCAATGACGTATGTTTAAAGAGTTTTCATTATGACTGTATTATCAACTTAAAACTATCTTTTGTGCACTTGAAATGATAGCTCCATAGTGAGAAACCACATTGCTCCATGTGCATGTTGTGTAGAGTTTAAAACCTCAGATTTAAAGAATGTTTTGACATAGACTTTAGTTTGTTTGATAGCCAGAGATGTAGTTGTAACTAGCTAGTGCCTTATTCATTTTATATCTTTAGTTAGAGGTCGACCATGTGTTTGGTCATCTCTAATGTCATAAGATAGATTCCAAATCCTTTATTATCATATTTTATGACTCTTACCTCAATTAACCATGTGAAACTATTTGACTTGGAAAGGGGAGTAGAGAGTTAAAGTATTAGTATTGGTTGAAAACTGTCATGGTTTTGTAATGAATAGGTAAGGGTGGGAAAACCTGCATTTTGAGTCTAGATTACATTGCATGTGATGGTTCTAGTGTCATTTTTATTTTGTAGACCTTTATGAGTCTAAAACCCTTAAATTTTGGGATAACAGGAAATTGTTTTGTATACTTGAGTATGTTGTTTAAACATGGGAATCGAATAGCCAAGTTTGAAACCACTTAGGAGTGGGTGTTATTAAATGATGTTTTATATGAATATGGGATTATGAAAATATAAACTCAGGATTAGAGTAAATGTTGTGCCATGCGCTATTGCAGGAGAAAATCCTAATACCTTGAGGTCATCGAGGTCAACATATGTTTAAACCTTACAAATAGGAAACTGTAGGATTTCGATTAGTTCAAGTTGAGTAGGGTGGGTGAACTAAGTTCATGCATTTTTAGAATGCTATTTAAAAATAAATCCTTTGGCCAAGGTGGTGCACGATCCTCAAGTTCATCAAATGTTCACTGTGACTGGATGGAGTTTCTTGTGGAGAGTCGTGCATGAGGGTATCTAGGGATCTGCATGATAACAAGACACGTAAGTTACAACACCAGAGCTCAGATGGCAAACACCAATGGTTATCCTAAGTCTATCCTCTTGAGTAGGGTAGGGCCACTTCCGGTTAGGAAGGAGTGCGGGAGACCGACAGTCTGTGGTTGGAGGTTAAGCTCCTTGAAGATACTTTCTCTTCCAAATACTAAGGATTTTTGAGTCTTGAGTGTGATGGGTCGATAATCGAGATGCATGTTAATGGTATGTTTCCAATATTTTATTTGTTTCAAGAAAATTTCAAATTGTTAGAAGACAAAATGTTTATTGTATATCATTTCTTTCAGTTTTATGAAAATGAAATCATGTTTATATTAAAGTGAAAAATGTTATACTTGGTAGTAGATAAGTTCTTTTTGTATTTGATTACCAAAAAAAAAAAAAAAAAATTACCTTTGTTAAAATCTAGTTTTTCTAGTTAAATCGGATATGGATGTTACAATTTCAGTAAGTAGAGGAAGTGTGGATGTTCTTGGTGTTTCAGGCAAGTTTGTGGAGGTCATTGGATCATGTTTAATTCATGTTGATGGTCCGCATTAGAGATGGAGTCCGGAATTGAAGAAATACTTCCGGATGAAGGTGTTCTTTCTTAGGCTGGCCGACTTGATGATTTACTCAACTTGCGAATGTTCTTGTGGATGATTGCCGACTTAGCTATTTGTTCCTAAGTTGATGTCGTGTATAAATAATAGACTGCAAAGTCAATTCAGGTTGTGTCTGTGGAGATGAGGATGTGGTAGCGAGGAAGAAGCGAAAGGCAGAGCAGAAGGTTTGAGCTTAAACGGAACTGACTCAAGCATGGTGAAGATGCTATTTACCAGTTCAAGTATGTGATACTTATTCCTTTTGTAGATAGTGTGTCTCTTGTAGGCAGTGAGCCTCTTGTGCGCAGTGTGCTCAGGCAATGAGCCCTAATTGGCACGTGCCATTTGTTCTTTCTATTCTTCTAACAGAGAATATTATCTTGGGTTAATCACCTCGTGGTTTTTCCCTTAACCGGGTTTTCCACGTCAAAAATCTTGGTGTTATGTGTGTTAATGTGTATCTACTCTTAACTTGTTGCATTATGCTTTCATGATTGATTTACTATTATGCTTGTGTGGAGTTAAGTATTTGATTTGGAAGAAAGTTTTGGACAACTGATTCACCCCCCCTCTCAGTTGTCTACCCTAAGTCTAACAATTGGTATCAGAGCCAAGTTCCTCTAAAAGGAGCTTAACCACTTGAGGAGATCTAGGATGTCATCCTACAAGAAGGATAGTCTGAAGTTTGATGGAACTAACTTTGCTCTTTGGAAAGGTCACATGAAATGTCACTTGCAGTGTATGGGAATGGCGTACTGGTCCATGGTTACAAAATAGTATATACCTCCACAGGGTGGTTCGACAACCCTAAATGAAATCACAGATGCTAAAAACAATCTGCGGACCAAAGAGGCTCTTCTAAGTGAATTATCTGACTCAAAGATCTCAAATTTTATTGATCTACCAACTACCTTTGAGATTTGGAATAAACTGGAACTTTTGCATGAAGGAGACTAGTATGTTAAATGTGCAAGGCTACAGAGTCTAAAAGGGAAATTTGAAAAACTGAAGATGAGAGATGATGAAAATATTTTCTCTTTTATGCCAAGAGTGAATAAGCTGGTTTATGGAATTAGAAATCGAGGTGAAACCCTGAGTGAAGAAGAGATCGTTGGCAAAGTTCTCAGATCCCTTCCTGCTTCTTATAAAATCAAGGCTTTTGCAATCGAAGAATTCAGAGCTCACACAACAGTCACAAGAGATCAATTGGTTGGTAAGTTGGCTACTTTTGAAATGGCCGAGTTTGGAGATGATCCTCTAAAGACTGAATCTGCATTCAAAGCCAGTGCCTCTGTAAAAGGGAAACAAAGGTTTGATCCAGGAGAAAACTCTTCAAAGAACCTATCATGGTATGAAAAAGCAAGAAAAGACTTGGAAGAAGAAGAAGCTTAAACTGCTCATCTTGAAGCTCTTATTGCAAAAAGACTACCAAGAGGATCCAGTAAGTATGAAGGGAAATTACCTTTCAAGTGTTTTAATTGCAATAAAATTGGTCATTTTGCCTCAAGATGTCCGGAAAGATTTTCAAGACCAAATCCTAACAGACTAAGGTTTCAAAAGAATTGTTACTATGTTCATGAAGAAGATGAGAATGAAGGAGTGACAGATGATGAATCAGAGACAGGAACTAAATCCGGTAATGAATGGGTGTTTATTGCCATCAAAGAAGAGGAACTAATATCCTCTGTATTTGTCAATCATAAAGTTGAAGAAAGAGCTCTAGCTGCCCAAGTTGAAGCAAAGGATGATTGGGTCATTGATAGTGGATGCTCTCACCATATGACAGGTGACAAGAATAAGTTCTTAAATTTGGAAAAGTATGAAGGAGGAATTGTAAAGTTTGGAGATAATTTTGCTGGCAGAATTAGAGGTAGAGGAACTATTTCTCTTGATGGAAAAAACAAAACCGATAATGTACTGTATGTTGAAGGATTAAAGCACAATCTTCTTAGTGTTGGACAATTGGTGGACAAAGGCTATGATCTCAGATTTAGGAATAGAAAATGCAAGATCTTTGAAAGTTTTGGAATAGAGATTGCATCCAGTACTCAAACTAAAGGTAATATCTTCCACTTGGTTGGTATTGGTAAAAGTTGCTTATTTGCTCAAATTGATTAGAGTTGGTTATGGCGTAGGAGGATGTGTCATGTGAATTTTGATAATATCATCAAGATAAGCAATACTCAAGCTGTAAGAGATCTTCCAAAATTAGTAAAACCTACTAATAGCTTGTGCAAAGAATGTCAGTTGGGCAAACTGAGCAGAGTCACATTCAAAAGTAAGGAATTGTCCTCTATCAGACTGTTGGACTTAGTTCATACTAATCTTTGTGGTTCAGCAAGAGTTAGGAGTATCCAAGGTGATAAATACTTCATGTTGCTAATTGATGACTATTCTCAGATGATGTGGGTAACCTTTCTGAAAGAAAAATCAGAAGCACTTGAGAAATTCAAAATATTCAAGGCCATGGTGGAGAATGAAACCAGATTAAAATTGAAATGTCTAAGGTCTGATAGAGGTGTAGAATTCACATCCGGTGAGTTCATAGACTTCTGTAAGAAACATGGAATAAAGAGACAGTTGTTTGCCCCTAGAACTCCACAGCAGAATGGAGTAGTTGAGAGAAAGAACCGGACCATCCAGGACCATGATGATTGAAGCAAATGTTCCTCAGATCTATTGGAGAGATGCTGTCAGCACTGTAGTCTACACTCTCAATCGAGTTCAAATTAGAAACAATACCGGTAAGACTCCTTATGAACTTTGGTTTGGCATTACTCCCACTGTGAGATATTTTAGAGTTTTTGGTAGCAGATGTTACATTAAAAGGGATGAAGATCTAAGAAAGTTTGATGCTAGAAGTGATGAAGGAATATTCTTGGGTTACTCTACTCAAAGAAAAGCATATCAATGTTACAACAAGAGACTGAGAAAGATTGTAGAAAGTGTAAATGTGAAGGTTGATGAAGAAATTGAAAGACCCTCAAGAATTCATGAGTATGATGAAGATGATCAGAATGGTGTTCAGATTCAAAGTATCCAAGCCTCTTCTGAGAAACAAAGTCAAGTTGATCTGGTAAGTTAGGAAGAAGAGATAAGTCTCAATGAGACTGATCAAGAGTTAGAGGTACAAGAAACTCCCAAAGTTCCAAGGTATGTAACTCTAAACCACTTTGAAGATCAGATCATAGGTGACAAAAGCAAAGGAGTGCAAACAAGGAGGAGAATTGCTGAAAATTCAGATGAGTATTGTCTAATTTCAAAGATTGAACCTAAGACAGTGAATGAAGCTTGCAATGATGAAAATTGGTCAAAAGCAATGGAGGAAGAACTAATGCAAATTGAGAAAAATCACACTTGGGATCTTGTTCCCAGACCTAGAAACAAGAATGTGATTAGAACCAAATGGGTTCTTTCGGAACAAACTGAATGAAGCTAGTGAAGTAATTAGAAACAAAGCTAGATTGGTCTGCAAGGGTTACTCTTAGATTGAAGGAGTTGATTTTGAAGAGACTTTTTCTCCAGTGGCAAGAATTGAAGCAGTCAGATTATTTCTTGCATTTGCTACCTTTAAGGATTTCAAGGTGTATCAGATGGATGTCAAATCTGCCTTCCTAAATGGTAATTTGGAAGAAGTGTACATTGAGCAACCAGATGGATTTCAATTATCTGATCATGGTGACATGGTCTGCAAATTGAAAAAGGCATTGTATGGACTGAAGCAAGCCCCAAGAGCCTGTTATGAAAGATTGGATAAGCATCTCTTGAAGAATGGTTTCAACAAAGGTACTGCTGTCAGTAATTTGTATTTCAAAATTGATCATGAAAATATCTTAATTGTTGAAGTATTTGTTGATGATATCATTTTTGGAGGAAGAGATAGTATGTGTAAAACTTTTGCAAGTCAAATAAAAAGTGAGTTTGAGATGTCCATGCTTGGAGAAATGAATTTCTTTTTGGGTCTACAAATTACTCAAACAAAGAAAGGAATCTTCATTTCTTAGTCAAAATATGTGAAAGAACTGTTGAGGAAATTTGGGATGGAAGACTCAAAGCCAATGAACACTCCAATGGCAACCGGATGCAAGTTGAGCAAAGATGATGACTCTCCCAAGGTTGATCAGACAAAATATAGGTCAATGATTGGAGGACTGTTGTATCTCACTCAAACTAGACCAGATATTATGGAGGCTATTGGTCTTGTTGCTAGATTCCAAGCTGATCCTAGAGAATCTCATGTTATGGCAATCAAGAGGATTTTTAGATATCTAAAGGGGACCATTGAGTATGGGTTGTGGTATCCTAGAGATCATGATTTCTCTCTTCATGCATATATAGATATTGATTGGGCAGGAGATGTGGATGACAAGAAGAGTACTAGTGGTGGAGCATTCTTTTTGGGGAAGAGATTGGTTTCTTGGTTAAGCAAGAAACAAGAAGCAATATCTCTGTCCACTGTAGAAGCAAAATATATTGCTGCAATAGGTAGTTGTACTCAAGTTTTGTGGATGAAACAGATGTTAAGAGACATCAGAGTAGAGTATGAGGAGCCCATCACAATTTTCTGTGATAATTCAAGTGCAATAAATATATCCAAGAATCCAGTGTTGCATTCAAAGACTAAACATATATCCATCAAATTTCACTTTTTGAGAGAGCAAGTGAACAAGAATGAAGTCAGATTGGAATTTGTGCCTTCAAAGGATCAGATTATAGACATCTTTACTAAACCTCTACCTAAGGACTCTTTTGAGTATCTCAAGGAGAAGTTAGGGGTTATTACCCCTCTGATGGTGAACTAAGGTGCACTGATGTGTATCAGTTTGGTGGATATCACAGTCACATCTTGTGGTCCAGACTGATGATGGGGAGCTGCTACTCAGGGGGAGCAACAGGCATAGTTCTGAAGTGGTGGAACTACAAGTATGTGCCCTTTGATATTGATGTCAAAGGGGGAGAGAAGACATGTGAAAAACAAGTGGTTGCTAATCAAAGGGGAAGTAGTAAAAGGGAGAGAAGACATGTGAATGGTTGTTGTTGATAGGGGAAGTTGTGACAGTAAGGTGATTTTCTTGTCTTGATGGTTAAAATAGTTTTTCACATCATATGTTGCCATCAATGACAAAGGGGGAGATTGTTGCAAGTATGGGCCTAACTAGTGTTGTCATTGATGTCAACATACTCCTGTTACATTAATGATAAGGTTGGATGAGTTGTGTGTTGAGGATATTGAGAAAATTAGTCTCAATCAGGAACAGTGAAGAATAGTGATGACATAAGTTAAAAGTCCAAGACAGGATGAGGATTAGAGGATGCGGTTTAAAGGGTTTATAGATATGTGTCTTAAGATGTTCCAGTAGAGATTTTAGAGGTCGGCATGAAGATATGAAGAAGTTATGGCAGTTCAAGTGACACCGGTTCTAGTAGATGTTCAATGATGACAGAGTGATACAGATAGGTCCTGTGAGATCTAGAAATGCATTCTCTGGTTCTGCGGATTTGAGGAAGTGTTGGGGAAGTCTATGTGGTGTGTTAACTTGATTGGTTCATGGTTTGAAGGTCCGCAAGTATCTATTCCTTTGTGACAGTAATGGCAGACTGTGTTCTTGAGGTTCCAGATGGAGAGAAGGATTTCAGTAAGTAGAGGAAGTGCGGATGTTCTTGATGTTTCAGGAAAGTTTGTGGAGGTCCTTGGATCATGTTCAGTTTGTGTTGATGGTCCGCATTAGAGATGGAGTCTAGAATTGAAGAAATACTTCCGGATGAAGGTGTTCTTTCTTAGGCTGGCCGACCGGATGATTTACTCAACTTGCGGATGTTCTTGTGGATGATTGCTGACTTAGATGTTTGTTCCTAAGTTGATGTCGTGTATAAATAAGGGACTGCGAAGTCAATTCAGGGTGTGTCTATGGAGATGAGGATGTGGTAGTGAGGAAGAAGCGAAAGGTAGAGCAGAAGGTTTGAGCTTAAACGAAACTGACTCAAGCATGGTGAAGATGCTATTTACCAGTTCAAGTATGTGATACTTATTCCTTTTGTAGATAGTGTGTCTCTTGTAGGCAGTGAGCCTCTTGTGAGCAGTGTGCTTGGGCAATGAGCCCTAATTGGCGTGTGCCATTTGTTCTTTCTATTCTTCTAATAGAGAATATTATCTTGGGTTAATCACCCTATGGTTTTTCCCTTAACCAGGTTTTCCACGTCAAAAATCTTGGTGTTATGTGTGTTAATGTGTATCTGCTCTTAACTTGTTGCATTATGCTTTCATGATTGATTTACTATTATGCTTGTGTGGAGTTAAGTATTTGATTTGGAAGAAAGTTTTGAACAACTGATTCACCCCCCCTCTCAGTTGTCTACCCTAAGTCTAACATTTACATCCTTGCAAAATTTGTGGTTTGAAAAATCACTGTGAAAAGACATGCTGGAATAGAGAATTAAAAAATGAATCTATGACAGGTTGTTTGAAAATGAATTGTGGTTGGATAAATGTATTTGATTGGTAAAAGGTCACATGTATGTTTAGAATGTTTTATAGACATAAGTATTCTCATGTTGAGAAAAAGGAAAAAGAATTGAACAACAAAAAAAAAATAGCCAAATACAAACAACGAAGTGCAGAGGATAGTAAAGAAATTGAAAAAATTGAATTGTTTTAGCATAGTGCAGAAGCATGAGGAAAACAAGAAAGAGTTTTTTCTAGAAATTTTGAATTGTAGATTTGAAGATCAGATTGATGACAAAGGTGAAAAGGAAGTGGTCAAAATTAAGGGGGAGTGTTGAAATATTAATTTCTCCCAACCATAATGCATTAATATGTCAGTTTTTAAAGCTGGGTCTAAATATAGGTTATTGCATGCATTCAATATGCATGCTTATTTTTAGACTAGAAGATTTTTATTTATTATTGTGCTATTTTGGGGGCTGCAATGTCTTTAAAAACGATAGCCCCATGCTTTTGTAATAAGCCATAAAAATTGAGAGAAAACTATGTGTTGGTTACTCAATTTGAGCAGAGATGTAAGGTGGAGAATAATATATAGAGTTTTTTTTTGTGTTTATGCTACTGTGTATGGAGTATTTTTCTTCATGGCTATAAGTTATTATTTGTAAATGAATATTTATTGCAAGTGTTGTTTCCGGTGTCATGATTTTCTTGTTTAATGAACTATAAGTTGGGTTTCAAAACCAACATTGTAGGGAGTCTTTTATGCCTGCCCCTGGTGCCAATGGCTTGATGGAGGGTCAAAAGTGCAAGGCCAGTAAAGTGAAGTTGAATGGTGTGTTGAGACTTTTGGGGGTATGGATTTCTCCCCAACCCTGATGTATTATGGACAATCATTGCTTTGTTAGGGCTTGATAGATAGTTTTTCCTTGTTGTCTTTGAACCTATATGCTCCTTGTAATAACCCCATCTGAAATTAGGAACAAATTAAATCATAAGCCAATTATTACTGATCGCATCAAATTGTAACTACCAAATGCAATCCCTAAATATTCTAAACGCCACCCAAAGAAATCACATGACATCCATAGAAAATGACAATAAAAAGGAAATAGAAAATAGCTCTAGCAAGTGGGAATAAATATTTGTTGAATTAAAAATAAATTATTAATCAAAAGACAATGATGGTTGATAAAAGGATGCGACTCTTTTAAAAAGGGCATAAATCATGAAAGTTTGTGACTCCCTCAAAATTAAGATATATAAAGGGGAGATCATTTCTCAATCAAGAGGCTAACCATTTAAGCATAATTCATTCAAGCCTTATTTAAGCATTAACTTGTCAATTCGTTAAGAGATACATTCAATCAACAATAATCTAGCAAATCCTTTAAGCAATCAATTTTGAATTTGAGGAAGTGTCTTCTAAATAGGAAGGACAAAATCCCTTCCAAGTTCATGAGTTGGAAGGATGACCCCCCTTTCATGCTCTTATCAAGTTTAGAAAGGAGTTGGAAGGACAAGGGTAAAAGTAAAAAGTTGGGTCCACATGTAGGGGAAGTCGCACAGGTAAAAAAAAATTCCTAACAGGAACAGGTGTACCCATTTAGGAATGCACACCTGAACCTAAACAGGTGCCCGAGCCTAAATGGGTACCTGTTAGTAAGTAGGCACATATTATAGAATGGGTACCCATTTCAAAAATGTATATAATTTTTTTAAAAACCCTTGCGGGCTCATTTTCTTCCACAAGCCGATAGGGACATTGACATATGAGAACAGGTATGCGTTGTTGAAGCCTATACTATCAAAAATTTACTGTGTTTTCTACCTGTTCACCTCCTCCTACCACCTCATCAGTTCTGAAGACCTCTAGGTTGGTTTCTTTCTTGTTTTTTATACATTTTTTTTTATGATTGTAGGTTTAAATTGAAAAATTAGGGTTTAAGTAAAATTATGTTATGTATGTTTTGATAAACCCTAAAAATATGTTACTATAAACCCTAAAATTCTAAGCATAACTATAAACCCTAAAACTATGATCAATAAACAATTATAAACCCTAAAACTGTGACCAATAAACAATTATAAACCTTAAAACTGTGATCAATAAACACTAGAAAACTAAACTATAAACCCTAAAAATATGAACTTGATAAACCCTAAAACTAAACTATAAACCTTAAAACTTGAGACACACTACCTATTACATCCCAACCATGACTTGTTATAGAAACAATAAGTAGCATTTCTCATAAGGATGAAAATAACATGATCTATGCACATATAATCTATCATTAGTAACTTATCTATTTCTTCATTAAACTTTTTCCATTCCCTACTACCATTAGCATTTGTCTAGTAATTAGCCACCAAACTACCATACCTCTTTGTCATAACTTCTTCCAACCTTGCACAAGGATGACCAACATTCAAAGGAGAACTTAGGATCTAACCTGGTCTTCCAAAAACTTTGAAATGGTACAAGGAGAGGGGTTCATTTGTTTTGGATTCATTATTCACTTGCATGTTTGGAGTTAGAGAGCTAGAATAGAAGATGAAAAGTTGAAGATAGTATTGTTTTTGAGTTAAAGATTTTTTTTTTAGAAATAATATTATAAGATTTGGAATGCTTTTTAGAGATTGTATAAGGGGAATGTTGTGTTTGGAGAAAGAATAAAAACTTTGTTCAAATCTTCTTTTAGATTTAGATCTTAAAGTGTTGAGGTAATTATCTTTGTTTTAGGTGATACAAATAAATCACCATAAAATAAGCTCCCTTATTGAAATTTACCATAACTTTTAAATACTTTCAATGTTTACAACATCTAGGCCTAATAGATATAGGAGTGCTTAAACAACTCAACTCTTGATAGGGTGGGATGATAACCATGCATAGTTATTTTGGTGGAAATGCTCTCTATGTGGTTTATGGATGCCATATTATCCTCTTGAAGTACCTCGATCCTTAAAGCCATCACCAAACATTCTTAGAACCTTATTCATACATGAAAGCACTCATACTAAAACAACACTTAAGGCTTGAGCACTATGAGACATTAGTAACAACACTCCTTAGTCCTCCTTTAAATTGAATATTCCAAGGTCATGATGTTCACAAAAATGCTATGTTTTCCCACATGGATCTCATGGAACCCTTTCCTTTCAACAATGACCCTTGTCTTGCATATGACAATCCCGTCTCAATGGAACTAACTTCACCAATTATGGTAGTCATCTAAAGGAGAATGTTTATATATGACAACATTATGGGTAAGATAGTCCATTGGCACATAATAAAAAAAGATCACGACCACACTCCCTCATGTCTACAAATGGTGTTGAGGCATGATATAATTATAGAAAATCTCCTAACTCAGTTCACAATCCTTAAACCTTCCAAATAGCTACCTTGGTATGACTTGTATAGGATTCCATGGATACTCAATCACCAAAATTTCATGGATTTCCTAAAGGCAATCAAATTTCAAGCTATCCAAATCACCTTATCAAAACCTTATCCTCTAGAAACCATGACCATCTCTAGCCTAACCTTTTGAATGTTCTCATGATAACCTTTCCTTTCATGCACTACTAGGGTTTTTTCTTTAAATATACAGTATTATAGTGACCTTTGTTGGTATGGTAGTGAGTGATACTTCTATGATGCATAATAACATCACTGATCCAACAATAATACCCTACTAGAATGGTTGATAGATGCATGAAAAAAATTTACTCATCTACAACAGACCCTAATAATTTTCCACTCCTATACTTATTTTTTGCTCATAAGCTTCATCAATTTAGGTACATGTCAAATTCATATAGGCATCCACCTTCTCAATCATAACCCTTCTATCCTCCACTATACATCACACAAAATAACTTATCATAGTATCAATGTGCTTAGTTTGCATGCTAAACATGTAGGGTTCTTTACAAATGATCTAATTTAGCTTTGATAAGTCCTAGGTAAGTTGTGTATAACATATGAATTAAATTTTAATAATGTACATCTTGGGGTACTTATTTGATGTTTCAACTCAAATCTTTAATGTGTCTATTAAAACTATTTTAATTTCATTTTTTTTTTAAAGTAAATGTTTCTTGAGTCAAATGTAGTAAAAATATAGTACTCTCAACAATCAGGTCCATATTTTTCTTGACTAATTGAACTTGTGCATAATTTTCAAGTATTAAGCTTTCTATTCATGGATATTTTAAACTTACATTTCTAGATACTAGATTAAGTTTATTTCTAGATATTTGTTTGTAAGTTTTCACTATGGATATATTTGTGAGTAAATTTGTAAGTTTTTGATATGGATATATTTGGAAATGTAGGTGACATGGATCCAATGGAAGACCAAGGGGTGGATGAATTTTTAATAGATGAAATTATTTTACAAACCCCCCACCCCCTCCACCTAATGAGGCTGAATTGCGACAAAGTAGTAATGAAAATATTAATGCAATTGAGGAAAACATTAATATGATTAATACCACATGTAGTATGGTTTGCATCTTCAATGCAAACCATTATTGATTCTGTTAGGTCTATTGATGCAGACCTAGATAGATTCCACCATTGGCGAGAGGAGAGGAGGCAATTTTATGTGGATGGTCTTTCATATAAAGACATCCTTGATCTTCACATTACCAAACAAACATTAGCCCCATTTTTTGTTCACCCCACAACTAATCAACCTATACCTGCAACAAAAAAAAGAATATCAATTAAGCGGTGATCTAGAGACATTTTTGGGAGCAGTGGTGGATGGTGTTTGATCACCCACCACATGCTAATTTTGAGGTACCACTATACTTTTTGAGAACATTATGGGTGGAGTTTCAATAGGGTCAAAAACCCAATTATTTTGATATTAGACCATTCTAGGGTGTTAGTGGTGGCATGCCACAACACAGGCTAGGGGCACGAATTGATCCCAATTGACCCGTTCCTGCTGCTCCTACGATTGCTCCTATTTTGCCTATGATTCCTGCACCCATTCAACACCAGGCAATGTTGTCCACATTAGGGGCATTGAGTAGACTCTCGGGTAATCTCATTGAACATGCTGCCCACATGGAAACTAAATTCAGTGGTGGAGAGCATCATGGAGGAGTTGATGCATCTCATCATAGAGCCTCACACATGTCAGGGGCACATTTGTGTCAAAATTGCAATCAACCATGTTATGGTCCTGCTCCTACATCCACATCAGATGCAGCTATAGGAGATGTGAAGTCATACTTGGATCTACTATATTCGGATGATCATCCTACATAGGTACATGGAGGTCACATTTTATTTTGTTTCAAGTGCTTAATTTGAATGTATCTGTAATGCCCCACCATGAAACCCTAGAGATAAGTCAACTAAAGAAATAAAAAGGTAGAATTTTTTTTTGGTACTAGAATTAACAAATTATAACTTAGTTTGATACAACAAGTTAACTACATCTCTAGGGATAACATGATTGCATTATTGAAATTAAGAAGTAACCAACAACATACATAACTGATTCAAAACATGATCTAACAAGTAGTTGTTGTTTGTTCTAAATCTGAATGTACAATGTGGATACACTCACGCACAAGTTGTGATGTCTACCCCAGAAAATCTTAGTGATTAACAAGAATGAAAACAATGAAATAATAGAAACAATTTACAAGATTCAACTTAATAAATTTCATGTTACATAATGGTGTATATCAATATTCATCGAATATGAAATGTAAGGTACAACCTTTCAATTAAATTGATATACATTTATACACAGTTACCAATAGTACCAGGTAGTCATCTATTCACCAAATGGGAAGGTACCTCCTTATCTCCAGAATCCTGCATGACTATAAATCTCAACTGCACATCTAATAAAACATCAGTCCTTATTAATTACATAATTCAAATATCAATTACATCAATAACAATCCTAAGGCCCTAAGGGCTGACCTAATGTCTCGGGGGCTCATCTCTGATGGCCTTGCCTACGTACGTGTAGCATAGAGACTTCGTAGTTCGAGACTTAAACCCAAGACATAGCTATCACCTGGTGTCAATATCTTTTCGTACCATATATTTAAATTCATAAATTGACTTCATATTAGAAAGAGATAGAAAGCTAAGGTCTATTTATCTCATATCATCAACACAGAAATTTCCACAAGATCAGGAGTTATCCACATTACCATATTCAACACCATGATCTGGAAAATTTGCAAGTATATTACCAGTATTCCAACAATTCTTAACAAAAGAAAGCTATTTCCTTATTATGTAATATCCTCAACCATTCCAATAGTGAATTATAACAATAAACATATAAGACATAATGCTTTTATTACTAAATCAACTAACAATGATCTAAACCACTCATTTATATGTAACTGACACTCATTGTCTTGTTATAAAAGTGAGAAAGGAAATATCTTGTCTAGTGATGGCTCTATCCATGCGCAAATGATGATTTAAACTATAACGAAGTACCATGACAAAAGGCATGAAGTGACGCTAACAATCCTCTTCCTAATTCTACCATAATTCCTACAACACAATTTGTTTAATCATTAACAATATGGGTTTACAATGATACTTAAAACATAGTTGATCATTTCTAATTACTAAAATTCACAACCTAAAAGATCTTTTCAAACTAATAAATACTATGCTTAATAAACAACATATCTTCTTAAGACTTATTAATGCCACAATGGTCGTAAAAAAAAATTCATTTAGGAACCTCTTATATTATTCATTGTCATTCTAAGTGAGATGCTATGATATCCAACTTCCTAAAATCAGCTATGCCCACCATACAGATGTAGTATTATAACTCCTTGATATAGATATATATGTCATATGTAATAAAACTAAGTATGATACATTATTACACATGCAATTAAAATCAAACACAAGCTATTTAATGATTAATCCATGCCTAGGGAATAAATGTTATGGAATCAATAAAATCATCTAAGCATAATTCAATGCCTATGATATTGCAAATATAAATACAATTATATCAATTTGATTAAAATAGGTTTTAGGGAAGGTTGATTTGCTTCTAGTTTAATAATTCTACAATTCTATCTTCATAAATCAATTAATCATTTATCAAGGTGAAACATGGTTTATAAATCCTTACAATGTTAAACTCATGATATTTAATTAGAAAAAAAACAAAAATGAATAAATCATTTTACATCAAGAATTAATAACCATAATCTCCTTAAACAAATTATCATTTAAAGCTCACTAATTATAATTCTTGTCTAACATACTAAATAACAATTAAAATTATTCTATATTTATGTCGGGTTGAAAGTTCGTTCAAGTTTTAATTTAGGCAATACACCTTCTTTCTATATTTACTACCAAGCTCGATTAGAAGGAAAACACTTCTTCTAAAAACAACTTCAATGCCCTTTGGAGAAGATCTATAATGAGATTTCCTCATGCACTGACTTAAATGAACTTATTTGATGCCTCTACTAATATTAGCCCACCGTTTGCAGAATACTAAGGGTATTCGGTGCCATTTTCGAATTTAACACCTATAGCCTACTAATTTTGCGCTGATGCCACGAAGGGACACAAGGGATCATTTTGTATCTTAAGAAATAGGTTGACACCTAAAAAGAGGCAGATTTAAACATTGAAACTTTTAATTGTTTATAACGAAATAAGTGCAGCGTGATTGAGTAAGCACCTCATAGTTTGATGTTGGTCTCTTAATCGAATGGTGTTACTTCTTTAAAATTCAACGGATCTACTTTAAATGATTGCCCTAATGTGAGGGTAGAGTGTAGTTTTCTAAATGTAGGTGTAACCAAGGAAAAGAGATGTCTGTCTAAATCTAGCACAAATAATATAACCCTGATGTAATGTGTAAGAATCACCGCTCACAATATAATGCACAAAGTTGAAAATAGAGTGCTACCTCACCAAAATAACATGATCAATTATCCAAACATACATACATGTAAACAGAATGTAAGCAAATCATTGAAACAGAACCAAGACACTTGCATTTTTAAAACAGAATGTTTCTTAAGGTAATCGATAAGCTATTTGATAGAATGTCTCAAAGAGATGTTCTCTCTCAAACATGATGATTTTAGGGCAAGTACGGAATGGAAATATGAAAAAGACTTTTAAAACCATTGAGAAAATGTGATTGGAAGGTATTTAGATCCTACGAGGGCTCATCATGCAAATCTTTGACTAAGGAGAGAGACAACGGTACACAATCTTAACGTTTAAGAGCATAGATAGATTGTTCGAGGGTTTACGCCTATGGGAAAAAAATTGGGAGAGAGAAAGTGTGCCAATCAAGTCTGTAAGACAAAACAAGGATCTTAGAGATGGTACACATGAGAGGATTTGATATAGAGATGGAGTTCCACATGTAGACAAGGTGCATAGACAACCTCAGAATAAAATCTGAGGAGACAAAAACTTTCAAACTAATACCTATCGGAGGTGTAAAATATACATGCAAAAGTGGAAACATAGAAAATGCTCTTGACCCATTGGCAGAGTATCTCAAGGAGATGTCATCTCATGAAATGGAAATGATTGCAGGTTATGCACACACACATGCACCACATAGGTTTAGGAGAGGAGGAAAAAAATGTACATAACTTCCAACAACAAGAACCCTCAAAAGCATAAGAAGAAAAATGTAAGGATAGGCAGATTTATGTGAACGCTATGCCATAATTCTACAAGGAATACCATTTCAATGATCACCAGATACACTAAAAAATAAACCGTTTACTAACTATCAAACAAATGTATCGATAGACACATTGTAATAAGAGAAATGTATATTTGAAATCAAAATGTCTTTGAAAACCCTTGTCCTATGAAATGTGTAATCACTAATATTTAGAAAACTTCCCTGAGATGCACCACTAGTAATGAATGAAATTTGAATAAACCCCATCCTTATCATGATAAAATTGATTGGCATCCCTCATGTTGATTTCTCGCTCAGCTATCTTTGAAATAAAACTTGGTAGCACTTCTTAACATTGAGAGAATGTTCATGTAGATGGAACCTACCCTCTGTTTTAATGAAGCACTCTCCTCTCTCCTCCCCTATCCTCTCATGCCAAAGCCCTCCAAGTAACATACAATCATTCGTCTGTCTTCTTTTTCATTCTCACATGGTGGAGGTGATATATTGGAGGCAAGAGGCACCATTTGCAGTGCCTTAGGAGAAAATTGAAAGCACCCTCCTTGTGTTAAGCCATGATGATGCTTCACCCTCCATAGCCCAACTGTGCTCTCTCTTCCCGATATGGCGAATGACCCCCCCTCCCCCCATAAAAGAATGGCCATCGATGCTCCATAAAAATATATCCACCGATTGAGATTCCCCCTCTTTTCTACTGTTGGGTAAAATTACCACCCCTCTCACCATAACACCCAAAAATTTATTTACTAACTCAATATAACCGTGTTTCAGAAATTAACGTTAGCCGTTTCAAAATAAACTGCTTGATAGTTGGAAAAATAGCTTGGCCATTAAGTACAACTAACAAATTTAGAAAATCTTCTGAGGCATGTTTAAAAGCAATGAATGGACACTTCAGTTTCTCTATTGTTTCGATCCACAAAGGCATAATGTTTGTAAGATGAAAACCTGCAATATTGTTAGTAGTAACTGAAACAAAAATGAAGCCCCCCCAGATAGTATAAAGGCACAACTCTGACAGATATTTCCCAACAATTTGAGACAAAAACTATCAACATACAAATTTGTCCTAGTCACATTAAATTATCCTATGAAACTATATATATATATATATTAGTTTTGATGATTTAAGTGCATCATAACAAAGCCACACCACTACACTCTTTTGGTAAAAAAAATCAAATAAAGAAAGAGGTTGCAATCAAGAATAAATTTCATTTCCATAACTATGAATTACTAGATTGGTGAGTAGAGAAGAAAACACTAAAAAGATTGAGAACAGTAATTAGGCTTGAGAGAACTAACAAGTTACAACCTTCCCTCCCACCATCAAAATTTTTTCAAATTCTATTTGCGGTTTGGCATCTCCTTAATCAGTAATATTTCCTTCAACCTTAGGTTTAAAGAAACAATCAAAGACTAGACATTGTCAATACCATAAAGTTCCTTAGCAACTTATACAACTATGAGCTAATTGTAGTTCATTTTAGCCTTGATGAATACAAAAGAAATACCACTATGAGACAAATTCCTGACTATGATGAGCATTCAATGTTTTAAATTGTTATCTATTGACACAATTAAATTGTATAATTCACTTTGAACTTTTTAACAAAAAGAAAGAAAACCTACCAATGCCATTAGAAGCATTAACTTACTTCCATTGAAGTGATGTACCCTGATCTTTGCAAGCATGGCATAGTACTTTATTTCTTGTCTACAAAGAGGAGGGCAGGTGTTTGCAATGATGATAAGCTTTCCTCTTGAATGAAAACCTCTGCCACTTTGGTCTTGTTCTTCCGGTGTTTTATATGACAACATAGACCTGACACGACCAAGGTGGAAATAGAGGGGCACTACATTCTTCCCCCCTAAAACTTGACTTACTCTTGGAAGTCACAACATAGGGTGGAAGCATAACATGTCAGTACCAACATTAAAGCTGATTCATTTCATAATATGTGATAGTTTTTCCTAAGGAAAGGATTTATCTTATTAAAATATAACTTATATACTCCTTTTCAACATGATCTACCCTTCTAATTTTCAATGTCTCCATAGTAACACAATCACAATCTATATTTCATAAATGATTCCATAATACATAAACCCTCAAAAATCCTTACCTATTAGCATTGGCTCCTATCAGTTTCTTCAGGACAAAAAGAACATTGTATCCTAACCAGTAGAAATTCTCGTATCAAAAACATGTAAAGTATTTAGTTTTGAATGTACCTTCATTACAATCCCTTTTTCCCATTTGTTGTTAAGTGATCAATACATCAGAATGCAACATATCAACATATTCTACACATAAACACACATTTTTCCACAAGACCTTTCACTTTAACTTCCTTACAACACTAAATCTCATAACAAAATTCATCATTTCATAAATACAATTTTCATCATTTACCATACACTCTTCACATTCACACCAATATACTTCACCGGGATTCACATCACAAGGCTACACAAGGGTCCATCTGGATACTGAAAAGTAGCATACTAATACATAATCCATGAGCCAAGAGCCAAAATTCATCTCACATAATCCATACCTCACACTCAGTAACTTGTTGGTGTTAGGCCACACTCACAGGGTGAGACCATCTAAACAAGCCATAATAACCTCTCTCTTATTGTATAAGGTGGTTAGCCTCCAAGAGATAGTCATCACACATAGGTGGGTAGTGGGTCCTAGCTGTATAACAGCCTCACATATCCCCATCCTCAAGGTTCCCTGCATTTGCTTCCTCATATACACTCACCAAGTCTGCCTCATACGTCCTTGGAGAGGAATCACAATACGACACTTGGCTGACATCGAAAACAATAAGGCAAAACTAGTTTAACCACCAAAGTCATAAAGAAAGATTAAATAGAAATTCAATTTCAATAATAAAGCAAGAAATGCGCGCAATTTCAACACTAAATCAAATGTAACCACGAGGGCTACAAGAAAATAAGATCACAAGGTGTGGCTAAACCATCGCAATCAAATATAAGCAAGGTGTCAGCCTTCACAATCAGTATTAAATCATCAATAAGCATAGAGAAAGTCCACAATCTTTGAAATTACAGTGTACAACACTATGTGACTAGATACTAGCCACCCAACGAGGAAGGAGGGAACAATGTTAGGCTATAATAGTAGCCCTCATGTGGTGCGGAATGAGCATGCCATCCACATGGCTCATTGTGTACTCCTCACCTACACCCTACATCACGTCGTCACACGACATGGACTAACCAAGTGGCTCGCACACTCCTTGGCTGCCCACATGGAACGTGCACCTTGGCCACATCCCGCATCGCATCTCAGTGCAACATGGTCATACGCTAGCTGAAGAAGGCATGTACTGGCCATATGCCACATGGCAGTGTGTCTATGCCTCCACAGAAGTAGACATGCGCAGAACACACCCCGCATAGCGACACCTTATGGAAAAGGCACACACAGGTACTCACTGTAGCCAGAGGTATACATGGCTAGGACCTACCCATATGCTAACCAACCCAACACTGTCGAAAGAAAACATGAGTATCCCTCTACAAGTGTACAAGGCCCCATTACGCTCATCACACAAGTAGGCTATAACATAGTCTCATAGTGCACCTTCATGTGTCTAAGCACGTGGTATCATGTCCTCAAGCCTAGCTCGCTACCATCAGCAACACGATATAATCACCAACACTATGTTAGAACATTAGTGGGATGTGGCATCGTACCTATTGCATCATGTCAAAACATGTGCAGATACAGGATCTATCTCAACATGGGTAACAAATCTCCCTCCACATGCTAGACCTCAAAATATACATGGGGCACATGGTCTCACTTGGGTTATCCATGCAGGTCCTAGACCCCGGCCCCCAAGTGACGACTCATGTCTTCACATAATTCCAGTTGGGTTGTCCATGCAGGTCCTAGACCCCGGCCCCCAACTGACAACTCATGTGGCATATCATACCTTTCATGAAGACGAGGTAAATGCTCATCCAAGAATTACCATCTAGATGCTCAGAAAATGTGGGGATTAGGCTAACACATATGGATCAAATACCCTGATCCATCATAAGGGAAAGTAGTGAGTAGGTTTCCTGAGGTTCGGTTGAGCGAGGAACTGCTCTGCGCCGTCATAAGCGTACGTTGCACACTCCACCCAAGGAACTTTGTGGTGGCTACTACCCCTTCACAGACTGAGGGACTAGAGAACCAAGAGAAGAGAATCTTTGATTCTAACTCTTAGCTACTCTTTATATATATATTTTTCAAGCACACAAGGGTTGGCCCTCAATTGGGTAACAAACATACAAACACATGTAATGGTATGACCAATCCCACCCAAAAGACACACATTCCCAATGGATGGGTACCCAGTATCACCATCCTATGGGCACAAAAAGCATGTACGGGTATTCACAACACTCAACCAATGCACAGTTACTGGTTTTCCACGTTATAGGGGGAAATTATACTTTCATACACAATTTCATTACTATCATAAGTACATTTATTTCCATAACCAATGTGATTCCCTTTGAAAAATCATAACATTACTTGCTATCTCCTTCTCTTATCCAATTTTCTTCCACTCTACTTTTCTACATATCACACAATACTGAAACTCAATATCATGATCATCTATCTAATACAAGCTAGGTGTTCAGATTAGGACATGTATCCAACACAAGAATCCCTATCACATGCATAAGAAGAATTACTTATAACTAGACATGGCGACAACATTAACCAGAGATCTTAGTGCTGAAACCTGGCTCTGATACCAAAGGTAATGCCCCGCCATGCAACACTAGAGATAAGTCAACTAAAGCAATAAAAAGGCAGAATTTTTTTTTTGGTACTAGAATTAACAAATTATAACTTAGTTTGATACAACAAGTTGACTACAACTCTAGGGATAACATGACTGTATTATTGAAATTAAGTAGTAACCAACAACATACATAACTCATTCAAAACATGATCTAACCAATAGTCGTTGTTTGTTCTAAATCCGAATGCACAAGGTGGATACACTCACGCACAAGTTGTAATGTCTACCCCAGAAAATCTTAGTGATTAACAAGAATGAAAACAACGAAATAATAGAAACAATTTACAAGATTAAACTTAATAAATTTCATGTTACATAATGGTGTATATCAATAGTCATCGAATATGAAATGTAATGTACAACCTTTCAATTACATTGATATACATTTATACATAGTTACCAATACTACCAAGTAGTCATCTATTCACCAAATGGGAAGGTGCCTCCTTAGCTCTAGAATCCTGCATGACTATAAATCTCAACTGCACATCTAATAAAACATTAGTCCTTATTAATTAAATAATTTAAATATCAATTACATCAATAACAAGCCTAAGGCCCTAAGGGACCGACCTAATGTCTCGGGGGCTCATCCTTGATGGCCTTGCCTATGTACGTGTAGCGCAGAGACTTCATAGTTCAGGACTTAAACCTAAGACATAACTATCACCTGATGTCAATATCTTTTCATACCATAGATTTAAATTCATAAATTCACTTTGTATTAGAAAGATATAGAAAGCTAAGGTCTATTTATCTCATATCATCAACACAGAAATTTCCACAAGATCAGGAGTTATCCACGTTACCATATTCAACACCATGATCTGGCAAATTTACAAGTATATTACCAGTATTCCAACAATTTTTAACAAAAGAAAGCTATTTCCTTATTATGTAACTTCCTCAACTATTCCAATAGTGAATTATAACAATAAACATATAAGACATAATGCTTTTATTACTAAATCAACTAACAATGATCTAAACCACTCATTTATATGTAACCTACATTCACTATCTTGTTATAAAAGTGAGAAAGGAAATATCTTGTCTAGTGATGGCTCTATCCATGTGCAAATAATGATTTAAACTATAACGAAGTACCGTGAAAAAAGGCATGAAGTGACGCTAACAATCCTCTTCCTAATTCCACCATAATTCCTGCAACACAATTTGTTTAATCATTAACAATATGGGTTTACAATGATACTTAAAACATAGTCGATCATTTCTAATTACTAAAATTCACATCCTAAAAGATCTTTTCAAACTAATAAATACTATGCTTAATAAACAACATATCTTCTTAAGATTTATTAATGCCACAATGGTTGTAAAAAAATTCATTTAGGAACCTCTTATATTATTCATCGTCATTCTAAGTGAGATGCTATGATATCCAACTTCCTAAAATCAGCTACGCCCACCATACAGATGTAGTATTATAACTCCTTGATATAGTTATATATGTTGTATGTAATAAAATTAAGTATGATACATTATTACACATGCAATTAAAATCAAACGCAAGCTATTTAATGATTAATCCATGCCTAGGGAATAAATGTCATGGAATCAATAAAATCATCTAAGCAAAATTCAAAGCCTATGATATTGCAAATATAAAGACAATTATATCAATTTGATTAAAATAAGTTTTAGGGAAGGTTGATTTGCTTCTAGTTTAACAGTTTTGCAATTCTATCTTCATAAATCAATTAATCATTTATCAAGGTGAAACATGGTTTATAAATCCTTACAATGTTAAACTCATGATATTTAATTCAAAAAAAATAAAAATGAATAAATCATTTTACATCAAGAATTAATAACCACAATCTCCTTAAACAAATTATCATTTAAATCTTGCTACTTATAATTCTTCTCTAACATACTAAATAACAATTAAAATCATTCTATATTTATGTCAGGTTGAAAGTAAGTTCATGTTTTAATTTAGGCAATACACCTTCTTTCTATATTTACTACCAAGCCCGATTAGAAGGAAAACACTTCTAAAAACAACTTCAATCCTAATTAGAGAAGATCTATAATGAGATTTCCTCATGCACCAACTTAAATGAACTTATTTGATGCCTCTACTAATGTTAGCCCACCGTTTGCAGACTACTAAGGGTATTCGGTGCCATTTTCAAATTTAACACCTATAGCCCAGTAATTTTGTGTCGATGCCATGAAGGGACACAAGGGATCATTTTGTATCTTAAGAAATAGGTTGACACCTAAAAAGATGCAGATTTAAACATTGAAACTTTTAATTGTTTATAACGAAATAAGTGCAGCGTGATTGAGTAAGCACCTCATAGTTTGACACTGGTCTCTTAATCGAATGGTGTTATTTCTTTAAAATTCAATGGATCTACTTTAAATGATTGCCCTAATGTGAGGGTAGAGTGTAGTTTTCTAAATGTAGGTGCAACCAAGGAATAGAGATGTTTTTCTAAATCCAACACAAATAATATAACCCTGATGTAATGTGTAAGAATCACTGCTCACAATATAATGCACAGAGCTAAAAATACAGTGCTACCTCACCAAAATAACATGATCAATTATCCAAACATACAGACATGTAAGGAAATCATTGAAATAGAACCAAGACACTTGCATTTTTAAAACATAATGTTTCTTAAGGTAATCGATAAGCTATTTGATAGAATGTCTCAAAGAGATGTTATCTCTCAAAACATGATGATTTTAGGGCAGGTACGGAATGGAAATATGAAAAAGAATTTTAAAACCATTGAGCAAATGTGATTGGAAGGCATTTAGATCCTACGAGGGCTCATAATGCAAATCTTTAACTAAGGAAAGAGACAACGGTACACAATCTTAACGTTTAAAAGCATAGATAGATTGTTCGAGGGTTTATGCCTATGGGAAAAAAAATTGGGAGAGAGAAAGTATGAATCAAGTCTGTATGACAAAACAAGGATCTCAGAGATGGTACACATGAGAGGATTTGATATAGAGATGGAGTTCCACATGCAGACAAGGTGCATAGACAACCTCAGAATAAAATCTGAAGAGACAAAAAATTTTAAACTAATACCTATCGAAGGTGTAAAATATACATGCAAAAGTGGAAACACAGAAAATGCTCCTGACCCATTGGCAGAATTTCTCAAGGAGATGTCATCTCATGAAATGCAAATGATTGTAGGTTATGCACACACACAGGCACCACATAGGTTTAGGCGAGGAGAAAAAACATGTACATAACTTCCAACAATGAGAACCCTCAAAATCATAAGAAGAAAAATGTAAGCATAGGCAGATTTATATGAACACTATGCCAGAATTCTACAAGGAATACCATTTCAATGATCACCAGATATACTAAAAAATAAATCGTTTACTAACTATCAAACAAATGTATCAATAGACACATTGTAATAAGAGAAATGTAGATTTGAAATCAAAATGTCTCTGAAAACCCTTATCCTATGAAATGTGTAATCACTAATATTTAGAAAACTTACCTGAGATGCACCACTAGTAATGAACAAAATTTGAATAAACCCCATCCTTATCATGATAAAATTGACTGGCATCCCTTATGCTGATTTCTCGCTTAGCCATCTTTGAAATAAAACTTGGTAGCACTTCTTAACATTGAGAGAATGTTCATGTAGATGGAACCTACCCTCTATTTTAATGAAGCACTCTCCTCTCTCCTCCCCTATTCTCTCATGCTGAAGCCCTCCAAGTAACATACAGTCGTTCGTCTGTCTTTTTTTTCATTCTCACGCGGTGAAGGTGATATATTGGAGGCAAGAGGCACCATTTGTAGTGCCTTAGGAGGAAATTGAAAGCACCCTCCTTGTGTTAAGCCATGATGATGCTTCACCCTCCATAGTCCAACCGTGCTCTCTCTTCCCGATATGGCGAATGACCCCCCCTTAAAAGAATGGCCATCGGTGCTCCATAAAAATATATCCACCGATTGAGATTCCCCCTCTTTTCTACCGTTGGGTAAACTTACCACCCCTCTCACCATAACACCCAGAAATTTATTTATTGACTCAATATAACCATGTTTTAGAAATTAATGTTGGCCATTTCAAAATAAACTGAATGATAGTTGGAAAAATAGCTTGGCCATTAAGTACAACTGACAAATTTAGAAAATCTTCTGACGTGAATTTGTTATGGTGTGAGAAATCTTCTGAAGCATGTTTAAAAGCAATGAATGAACACTTTAGTTTCTCTACTGTCTTGATCCACAAAGGCATAATGTTTGCAAGGTGAAAACCTGTAATACTGTTAGTAGTAACTAAAACAAAAATGAAGCCCCCCCCGGATAATATAAAGGCACAACTCTGACAGATATTTCCCAACTATTTGAGACAAAAACTATCAACATACAAATTTGTCCTGGTCACATTAAATTATCCTATGAAACAAAATAACTATAACTATAACTATATATATATATATATAAGTTTTGATGAATTAAGTGCATCATAACAAAGACACACCACTACACTCTTTTGGTAAAAATATATCAGTTAAAGAATGTTGCTGCAATCAAGAACATATTTCATTTCCATAACTACGAATTACTAGATTGGTGAGTAGAGAAGAAAACACTGAAAAGATTGATAACAGTAATTAGGCTTGAGAGAAATGACAAGTTACAACCTTCGCTCCCACCATCAAAATTTGTTCAAATTCTATTTGCGGTTTGGCATCTCCTTAATCAATAATATTTCCTTCAACCTTAGGTTTAAAGAAACAATCAAAGATTAGACATTGTCAATACCATAAAGTTCCTCAGCAACTTATACAACTATGAGCTAATTGTAGTTCATTTTAGCCTTGATGAATACAAAAGAAATACCAGTATGAGACAAATTCCTGACTATGATGAGCATTCAATGTTTTAAATTGTTATCTATTGACACAATTAAATTGTATAATTCACTTTGAACTTTCTAACAAAAAGAAAGAAAACCTACCAATGCCATTAGAAGCATTAACTTACTTCCATTGAAGTGATGCACCCTGATCTTTGTAAGCATGGCATAGTACTTTATTTCTGGTCTACGAAGAGGAGGGCAGTTGTTTGCAATGATGATAAGCTTTCCTCTTGAACGCAAATCTTTGCCACTTTGGTCTTGTTCTTCCAGTGTTTTATATGACAACATAGACTAACACGACCAAGGTGGAAACAGAGGGGCACTACAGTATCAAAATTTATATTTAATCATGAATTAAATTTATATATTGTGAACTATTTGGTGTAGATCTCAAATCGCTCTAGGGCCTCAGTACGATTTGATACATTGAGTTTTGCATCAGCAACTATAGAGACTGGCATACCTTATGGGGTAAACCAATATATATTAACATATCTATTTCTAGTTTAATTTTTCTTCAAAACTTAGATATTATATTTAAATTAACAAGTGTATAATTAAATTTAACTCTAATATACATGTATGTGAAACATTTTTGTTGCAGCGAGGAGGTCATGTGGCAGTTTCCATGTCTGACTGACCACCTAAAGGTGTTGTTTGCAGTGCTCCTCCATCATCGTCTATTATTCTTGAGTATTCCCTAGTGTGTGTTTTCAAAAATTGCACTAAGTTTGTACTTTGCTTTTTTGAGTTTATATAAATTTATATATGCCCATATATGTAAGTGTAAGATGATAGTAGTGCCATTAGGATAGCGACTGGTCAGGATACTGATCAGGGACAATTTCATCAGTCATCCACGTATTTTTAGGTCCTAAACTTTGCTAAATTTTCTATGTCTATATATGCTATATAATATGGTTACATGTTTCGGTAAATATTCTAACCTAGATTTCAAACTTGCTTTATTTGAATTTCTAGTAATTAGCAGCTTAGACTTTTGGTCTAGAATCTGAAATAACTATACCACCTGAACAACAAAATGTGGGAGTAGATGAACATGATCACACAATAATTTATGCACACTTTAAAGCCTAGATTTAAATATTTAATTTCATATTTTTATGAATTAAATCAAGTTTGGATGGTAACCCAGTTCTTCAGTGCTAAATATTTGAATATCCAGGAATTAATAGCTGAGACTTTTAGTTCAGGACCAACAGCTATACAATCACCTAGGTAACAAAATGTGGGAGGAGATGTCCAACATCATATGGTAATTTATGTATACATTAGTCTATATTTAAATATTTAATATGAGTATTTTATAAATTAAATTAAGTTAAATGAAATTATGAAATTTAAATTTAATATGCACATGTATGTGTCATGTCTTTAAAATTTTTATTTGATTTCAAGTTTCTTTCTTGTATGTACAACATGAGGTAGATCCATCTATTTCATGAGGAAGAAAAAGGCCTCTTTTAGATTTGAACTTGAGTGATGATCATAGGACATAGATATATTTATTTCATGGACTGCATGATGCATTGTTTTATATATATGCCACCAGGACTATGACTATCTATGTTGAACTTGATATTTCATGGACTTAGAGATATTTCAGTATTTCATGAACTATGATTTCTATTTAATATTTATATGCTGACAATGAGTAGATGTTTTATCATTTCATGGGTCCTACCTATATTTTAGTATTTCAAGGACTTATCTATAGATCTACATGTGTATATATATTATTGAATATATGCTTGTACATTTTAGCATGTTAGATCTAGTATGTTTAATGCTTTATTGTTCACTTCTAGATTATATTATCTAGACATGTTAGAATCTCTAGTACATTTTTGAATTTAAAATAAAAAAATATAGTCTAATGTGTTTAAAATAGTTCTAGTATGCACGAATATCCATGTATTTTTCTATGTATGGATGTACCATGAATTTTTCTATGTACAATGCTAACATAAGACTTTTTGATGTAGACCCTCCTTTGGATCCTTTCAATATTTCTTATGATGTATCCTTAAGTGATTGCACATAATACATTCATATACATATAAATATTAAGAAAATATATGGTTTAGACATACTCGAGGATGTACCTAATGATATATTCTTGATGATTTAATAATACACTTCTCAAACCAATCAAATTTAAAATTCAATACATAAGATAAGCCTAAGTACTCTAATCTTATACCACACAAGGCTAAGTACCATTTTTAGGTATCATCACATACATAGACAATATATAGATAGATGTATTGTATTCAAACATAAAGTTCAAGATCTTACAGATAAAAGGAAGATAAACTTTGGGCATAAGTTCATGAGCATGCAACTCCCTCACTTGATGAGGCTAACTATATGAAAGTAAATGATGAAGGTTTTCATAATGCTCACCAATAAATTGGTCTTCTTCACTATAACACATCCTACATGTTGAAGTTACACAAAAATAAATGAGAAACGAAGTGGGTAAAAGCACAAAGCCGTGTCACACTTTGGGCCAACACAATAGTTCATAGCGCGTCATTTTCGTGCAAATCAATCTGGGGGCAAGATGGTTTCTCCCAAAAAAATGTAGCCGTTGTGTGGTGCATATGTGGCAAGCTATTTTCAGGCGAGTCAATATGGGGGCAAGATGGTTTCACCTGCAATCATCCAGTTAAAAACAAAAAAAAAGAAATGAAATCATGCAATTAAAAACAAAAAAAAGAAATGAAATCATGCAATTAAAAACAAAAAAAATGATTTCGCCCCCAAATGATTTCACCCGAAATTGTCTGTGGCATCTTACTTGGCAGCCACCTCCTCATTTTCTAGGGTTTTCTGAAATTCTCAACTTAAACTGAATATTTCTTCAATCAGAATGGATGATTTCAAAAATAAAAAAATACCCTTTTGTAGAGCTCCGAGTCTAGAATCCAAATATGGTTTTTTTAATATTTTGATTAGTTTTAATATATATATATTTTAAATTATTGCAAGTAGGTTGTTAAAATTAGAGACGACACTAATTAGAAATTAAAAAAAATATCAAAACACATTCAAATTTTTTCAAAATTATATGGTGCACTAGAGGAAAGAGTCCTCTCCAAAAGGGTATAAATGGTTTTGTGAAAATGATAAAAAAATTATACAAAAGTTGATGTGGAATGGAAACTATCAGATTTTGTAAAGTTTGACTTTAAAACAATATTACGAAGAAAATATGCATTAAAAACAGATTTTTTTTTCTCCATGCACTAGATATTGAACTCTATTTGGGAAAAAAAAATTAGGGAAAAATAAGATTGTTTGCTCTTTTTTTTGTGACGTGGACTCAAAGTCACTTTTTCCTGAAATTTTTAGCAATTCAAAATTTGCTCTTAAATTTATAAAAAAATGTCAAAATATTTAAAAAAAAAAAAAAAAATTACAAGCATAAAATTCATCAAGAGATCTACATTTCATTAGTTTACATCATTTTGAAATTCAAAACATAAATGCCACTTTTATGAGGTCAAAGTTTAAAATTTTTTTTGCTATTGGCTGATTCCTTTATAAAGTGTGACACAAGTTTGCACTTTTACCCAAGTGATACAACATCTAAAGTAGTACTTTTAGATAATAACATTTGGTATCCCTACATCCCACTCTTGTTCATGTGAGTACACTTCATCATAACATGGATAAAACCCATTGAGAGAATTGGTTTTAATAGTGACATATATTTTGAGTATATTATAGACACACCTGATGGGGGATGAATTCATTGCTTCCATATCCTCATCTATATTTCTTATCACTTGCCATTTGATTCTTTCACTTTTCCTTAGTGGTGCATGCTAGAACACAAATAACTTGAACATGTGTTGTGTTGTTCATGTCACTTCTTCTTTGTGTTTTATATCATTTCTAATTTATTCTTTTATTATGCATATGTGTTTTGATCCTCCTTCCTTATTCATCCATTTACCTTGTGTGTCCTTACACTATGGCTTCTTATTTATCCCATGTTTGTTGTGTTTATCGATTCTCATTTTCACCTTCTAGATTTGGACTCATGCTTTGTTTTCCCACTTCAGTGGTATCTTTTTTAAATTTCTCTTATGATTAGTAACTATGCTTTCTTGTGTGTCATGTTTAGATCCTACATACCCAAATATTAATATAAAAGCATAGACATTGAGGCCCATTTTTCCTATGTGCTAATGTGCATGAAAATCCAATGGTACAATAACAATAAATAAGGATCAATAATGTGGACCCAAAGAGGCCAAAGGAAAGATGCATGTTGCCTCAATTTGCCCCTAATCATAATCATCTTAAAATAAAAATAAAAATGCAGGAGTTCACAATACAATACAAAGACTTAGGCATGAAGCAAATATTTAAAAGGTTTCACATGTGCTAATCTAACTAAGATAGACTACCAAAGATGTTGAATATGATAACATAGGGGTTTGATATGAACATTACAACTAGGGGAAATCATATGAGAAGCCTATATATACAAATGAATATTTTAAAGTGATAATAAACAAGGCCATTAAGCAACTACTGTGGGCAACAAATCAATTTTAGAACCAAAATTAAAGAAGCGAACCTTTTGAATTTTCAAGAGTGGATCACAAATTCAAAAAGAATTAGGGCATGCTGTGCAAGCCATAACAAGTTAGGATGATACACCATTAGAAGAAACCATCATTTAGAGTAAATGTCATAAATGATATCCATGCAAAATGGGGCATCCACTCATTTATGATGTAAGATGGGATATTACATTTATTCATAGTTACATCTACAAGTAATTATCTAGTAAGTGTAAGATCTTTCCTAGCTATATGTGCATCAAGTGATAAAAATCTTGTTGGTATTTTGTGATCCTCAATATGAGAATCATAAAATATTTCATTTTCATTAGTATCCATGTTACAGTTTAGATGAGAATGCCTTTGCAAAGGAAGATTAGGGTTTCAAGTAGATTGTGGCATAATCAACACAATATGGCTACTATAGAGAGAAAGATGAAGCAATATAAAACACTCACAAATGTAAAAATTAGAAAATCAATAAGAGATCAAATCTAAAAATTAAACCCTAGGGGAAATTTGAGGGTGTGTAGCATGAAAACCTAAAGTTATACAAAGAAACTATAAAGATCTAAAACCTAAAGTTATAAAGAAGGATATAGATTAATCTCAAAACCTAGGGGGCATAGGAAAATGTTAGGTTGACCAATAAGTGTGAAGGAGTAAAATCCATTTTACATAGAAATATCATAAAAAGAGTCAATTTTAAAAATATAGATTATGAGAAAAATAATAATGAACCAATAGCAACAATATACATAGAGATAAAAAAATTATGCAATTTGAATTTGAAAGAATATATAAAGACACAAAATATCAAGATACAATGCAACTATAGTGCTCATGATGAAACACATGAGTATCTATACAATTAGCTCATTGGTCCATTATTAGTTTGACAAGACTACAAAATTGATCTAGCGTTTACATTATGATGAAATCTTGTAGTGGTAGTCATGAAAAAATCTACTTGTAGGGTACACTTGCAAAAAATAATAAATGTACAAATAAATGAGAATGAAAGAATATATATACCAAAAACACAAAACATTGATGCAATATGTACTAGATAACACAAAGGATGGCTTAAGGGGATGTAAGAGGATGGCTTAAGGGGAGATGTACATGAGTCAATTTACAATCTAAATAAGATAAAACCTAATGGCTTAAGGGGATGTAAGAGGATGGCTAAAGGGGAGCTAAGAGGATGTCTTAAGGGGATACATAAGAGGATGGCTTTAGGGGATGTAAGAGGATGGCTTAAGGGGAGATGTACATGAGTCAATTTACAAATTAAATAAGATAAAACCTGATGTCTTAAGGGGATGTAAGAGGATGGCTTAAGGGGAGCTAAGAGGATGTCTTAAGGGGATACATAAGAGAATGGCTTTAGGGGATGTAAGAGGATGGCTTAAGGGGAGATGTACATGAGTCAATTTACAAATTAAATAAGATAAAACCTAATGACTTAAAGGGATGTAAGAGGATGGCTTAAGGGGAGCTAAGAGGATGTCTTAAGGGGATACATAAGAGGATGGCTTTAGGGGATGTAAGAGGATGACTTAAGGGGAGATGTACATGAGTCAATTTACAAATTAAATAAGATGAAACCTGATGGCTTAAGGGGATGTAAGAGGATGGCTTAAGGGGAACTAAGAGGATGTCTTAAGGGGATACATAAGAGAATGGATTTAGGGGATGTAAGAGGATGACTTAAGGGGAGATGTATACGAGTCAATTTATAAATTAAATAAGATAAAACTTGATGGCTTAAGGTGATGTAAGAGGATGGATTAAGGGGAGCTAAGATGATGTCTTAAGGGGATACATAAGAGGATGGATTTAGGGGGTGTAAGAGGATGGCTTAAGGGGAGATGTACATGAGTCAATTTACAAATTAACTAAGATGAAACCCAATGGCTTAAGGGGATGTAAGAGGATGGAAAAATTACCTAATGCGTTCAAATTTTAGTTGAAGAATACAAAATTGACCTCACATATTTGTATGGTGAAAACTTCTATTGACAATCATTCAAATATCTACTTGTATGGTACACCTACAAAAATAATGTTCAAATGTACAAGTAAGTTAACTATATATTTACATGAGTCAATACAAATTTTAAGATAAATGGAATAATATAGAAGGTGAAGTGAGAATGAAAGAATATATACTAAAAACACAAAACATTGATGTAATATGTAACTAGATAACATGTTGATATGAAATATACAAGTATATATATAATTATCTAATGCATTTACTTTTAGTTGAACAGTACAAAATTGACCTCACATATTCGTATGGTAAAAACTTCTATTGACAATCATCCAAATATCTACTTGTAGAGTACACTTACAAAAATAATGTTCAAATGTACAAATAAATTAACTATATGTTTACATTTGTCGATACAAATTTTAAGATAAAGGGAATAATATAGAAGGTGAAATGAGAACGAAAGAATATATACCAAAAACACAAAACATTGATGCAATATGTAACTAGATAACATGTTGAATATGAAATATACAAGTATATATACAATTACCTAATGCATTTACTTTTAGTTGAAGACTACAAAATTGACCTCACATATTTGTATGGTGAAAACTTCTATTGACAATCATCCAAATATCTACTTGTAGGTTACACCAGCAAAAATAATGTTCAAATGTACAAGTAAATTAACTATATGTTTACATGAGTTGATACAAATTTTAAGATAAAGGGAATAATATAGAAGGTGAAATGAGAATGAAAGAATATATACCAAAAACACAAAATATTGATGCAATATGTAACTAGATAACATGTTGAATATGAAATATACGAGTATATATACAATTACCTAATGCATTTACTTTTAGTTGAAGACTACAAAATTGACCTCACATATTTGTATGGTGAAAACTTCTATTGACAATCATCTAAATATCTACTTGTAGGGTACACCTACAAAAATAATGTTCAAATGTACAAGTAAATTAACTATATGTTTACATGAGTCGATACAAATTTTAAGATAAAGGGAATAATATAGAAGGTGAAATGAGAATATATACCAAAAGCACAAAACATTGATGTAATACATGTAACTAGAAAACATGTTGAATATAAAATATACAAGTATATATAGAATTACCTAATGTGTTTACTTTTAGTTGAAGACTACAAAATTGACCTCACATATTTGTATGGTGAAAACTTCTATTGACAATCATCCAAATATCTACCTGTAGGGTACACCTACAAAAATAATGTTCAAATGTACAAGTAAATTAACTATATATTTACATGAGTCGATACAAATTTTAAGATAAAGGGAATACTATAGAATGTGAAGTGAGAACGAAAGAATATATACCAAAAGCATAAAACATACCTAGAAATTTATTCTATTGTACCATCTGCATCCTCTTTTTTTGTAATGCATCTATAATTGACTCATATTCTTCCATAGAAAGTGTCCATAACTGTTTGTTAGCAGGTTTCCCTTGATATCTGACTAGTTTTATATTTGTTGCCACAACCAAATGTGAGTCATGTATGATCTTCTTATGTGTTTCATAATCTTTAAATGCAGGCAAACCATTCTTTCTTATTAGATATTTTCATAGCTAGGTGCCAACAACAACCACAAAACCTGTTGGATAATCATAGTTATCATCATCTTCTCTAAGATGTAACAACTTTTGTTTTGTCTCAACACATTGAGCCAACCAATACTCGGTTTCCTCTTCATTTCCATCAGGTGCAACAACAACATACACATTTTCTGCAAAAAAATATTATTTAATTCAATAAAGTGTGTCATGTATCTAAATCACATAAATATGTACATGCATACATATATAATTAATTATATAGATTACCAAAAAATGTAATAAAAAAATATTGAAAATTAAAGTACCTTCTTGTACAAGGTCTGAAACACGATCATAGTCATATGATGCAAACACTTGATTATCATCTTCAATTGTTGTTTCAAGTTGATCATGTGTTTCTGTAGGTGTCAAAGCTCTTTGTTTCCATTCTTCAACCCATTATGTATTTTCACATGCTCCCCAATCACCTGTAACATAAAATTGACAAAAATATGCAAGCTCCCTAGTCCATATAGTCCATGTGCTTGCATTTGAACTCTTAAATGAATGCCATTTTGTTGATCCAGTTATTGTCTCATAATCAAGTCGAGTAGGAATATTCTCTTCTTTAACTAACCAAAAGAATCATCAAATTGAAGAGTTCTCACTTGATCCCATAAATAATTTTTCATTACACCAATCCACAATTACATGTGCATCTCTAAATTTTGTTGCATCCTCAAACTTTAGTTGCTCTCTAGCAAGAGCTCTTTTCACACACAATCTAGCTCCATCATGTTCTCCTTTACCATGTTCAACTTAAAAAAAACTCCACATATGTTGGATATTGATTTCTTTGTGCTCCCTACATAGCCAATAAAATATTTTTGCATTTTTGAATTGCCCTATATAATTATCTGACCATATGAAATGTTGTGTCATCTAGATTTCTCTTTCTTTTAAACTTTCATAAATTTTTTTGAAACAATATTGCACAAACTCTGAAGAGTGTAACCAGTTATCACTCAAATAGAAATGATACTCCCTCAAAATTTTTCTATTATCTTCTGTATTATCATTTGCATGTCTGTATATAATATGAACAAAGATGGCCACCTACACTGAATTATAATACTGAGATTAAATTTTCTCTTGTGGAGTAAGAGAATAATTTTATGCAAAGTCAACCACTAATAGGATAGTTCCAATTGGAAATGTGTTTTTACAATATGAAATTGTCCATCTAACCACTAAGCATATTGGGAGTGTTTGACATATTTGGATACAATATTATCCTTAAAATCTTTAATGAATGCATGCACGTAAATTTTTTCTATGACTAACTCGCAATGCTTTCCAATTTTTCCATCATTTAAAGAATATTCAACATTCTTGAATCTTTTCACATCCACTAATTGTTGTCCAAATTCATGTGAAATATTTTCATGCGAAATATTTTCATGCGAAATATTTTCATGCATACATTCTCCTAACAATGAAAAGTTGCCACATCTATTGCATTGTCTAGAAATACATGCTTTTGAATAAAATAAGTTTCTATTAGATGTCTCACAAAACAAACTTGATACAAACTCCTTAATTGTTTAAGGTGGCATATTAATACCGCATTCCTGAATAATTTCGTTAGTATGCAAATTATAACGTATATTTCAAAAAACATCATAATAATAACAAAATTGTACGAGTTTTACAACAACAAGAGATTCATTGTTTATTAATTTTCACATACCGATGTTTACATTTCTCGAAAGATCTTTGACTTATGGTAATATTAAATGGTACTAACACTAAATCATCTAAGAATTTTTTATACAATTCAGTTTGAGTCATGTCTAATGGATGTTTTGGATGAGGATCACAAATTTTGGACCCCACTCTTAATTTTAAAACATCTCTAACATTAGATGATACCCTTGTATTATCATGCCAATATTTTTCAATTAAAGATTTGATTTCACTATTTAATTTCATGTTATACCTTGGGATTTTACCACTAAAACTCTAATATTGGGTAATTGGATCATTTTCAATAGATTCTCTTCTCTTTGCTGCTCTTCTCAAAGTTTTAGGATTTATATTTAGAAATTCACTAGTCTTATTTATCATTCTTTTATTTGAAAATGATTTATTGACTAAAGCAGTTGTAATAGCTCTTCGTGCTGCATTGCTATCTTTAGTTTGACTCTTTTACCAATAGAATCAATAGCATTAGCAACACTAGATAAAACTTGTTTCATTGATTCATCTTTCTTTTTAGGTTTTTTACAAAAATGCCTAACTTTTTTATTACTTTTCCCAATTTCCACATTTTCATCAATTGCATCATGAGTTGACATTGAAATCCAAGATTTTTTCTATAAAAAATATTCTATGTAATCTATTTGCATGGGTTCTCATTTGTCTCCAAGAAATCTTACCAGGAAGATTATCCAAGACATTTCTTTCAATCTTAAAAAAAAAAAAAAACATTTTTATTTTCACTCATATAAGGGATTTCATTCTCATTTCCTCTTTCCATATTTTTAGTAGTATAATTGAGCTCATCATTGGTATATCCAACTTCATTTAATAAACTAATTAGATCAATATCATCGATAGGTCGGTTTGAAGACATACCTAGAGTTGTTTATATAGTGACGTTTTCCATATCATTGAAACTTGGCTTTAAAGACATACCTAGATTTGTTTGTATAGTCACATTTTCCATATCATTGAAAGTTGGGTTTGAAGACATGCATGCATTTGTTTCTATAGTTACATCTTCTTCTAAATTCACCATTTCTATATTTGCATCATCTAGACTCATACCATCTTTTATAGTCTCTTGAATGTCTTTCTCTTCAATAGGACCATGGAACTAGATGCTTCAATATTCTTCATCTCTTGAATCCTTCTTCTTCTATCTCTTTGCCTTTTTGCTTCCTTCTCTTTATTTGCTTCAATTTCTAGAGGTGTCATGACCCTCTTTTTTTATGTTGATTTAATCCCATGATTACCAAACCCTCTTGATAAAATAAAAAATGATATTTAATCCAATTTCTGATTGATGTATTTCTTTGAAATTTTGAAGTACAACTAGATGTAGATCCTTTGTTGCATATATTTTGAAGTAAAAGTAGATGTAAAAAACCAAAACCCTCTTTTTTTATTCCTATTGAAAATAGCTGCTGCACTTAATTCCATATGAAAATTGTTCATATGATTGATTCCTTTCAAAATCTGAATAGAGTATGATATGCCAAGAGATTCCACAAAACACTTGTACGTAAAAAAATGTAGAAAATGTTGTTGTCGGCTCGTACATCAGACTTGCAAGTTGCAGAGATACAGTTATAGTATTTTTTTCCTGATGATGGGAAATAATGGATATAAAACAAATGGGTACCTGTTAATAGAAATAACGGTTACCCATTATAAAATGGGTACCCCTTTGTAAAAATAATGGATACCCATTTTATAACGGGTACCCGTTATATAACGCATACCCATTTTAGAATGGTTACCCGTTCTAAGAAATTTGAAATGGCCACTTGCCTTTTCCCTTGTCTTAGTTTGGTTTTAGGCTTGGGAAAGGCATGGGTACAATTGACCTTGAGCCTTGGACCTGCAACTTTTTTTTGAAGTACAGAACAAGAGAAAAGACTGAGTTTACCTATATGGCTGATGATATTTTTTTTTGAATTTCTTTACAAAATTAAAACCCATTACAGATGACAGTGTCTAGTTTTCAAATATGTAATTTTTTTTATGGGACTTCTTTTTCTATTTATTATTTAATTTATGAGCAAACTGGTCCAAAAACTTGAAACGATAAGTGTTTGTATTTTTTAATAACTTTTAAATTTTAAAGTTTTTTAAAAAAAATTATATCTCATCAATCTACACATCATTATTTACACAATGAAAAAAAAATTATTTTATGATTATTTTTTCTCAAATTATGTTATCCATACACGAGGGGTTTTCAAAAACAACAATTACGACCAATAAAAAAAAATATTTGGAAAAAAATTATAAAAAAATATCCTCATCAAACTTCACTATACTACACCTTTCCCCAAAAGAATTTATAAAAATACTTTTATTTAGGTCAAATTATGTTGGCATTACACGTGCATGATATGGTTAAAAAAAAGTGACTTTTAAACAGTGGTTTTTAGAAATGTCTATTCAAAATCAATTTGTATCATTTGGGTATTAAAATTAATTACATATTTAGAAACTAGACTCTGAGTACTACATTTCATATTACTAAATTTTTAAAGATTCAATCTTTAAGTGCCTCAAATGTTTAGGTCAAATGTGACAAATTCTGAAAATTAGGGAAAACACTTCCACTTTTTGGCCAAAAAGTGAACCCAACTTCTTGCATTGACCCACAAACAACCTTTCATGATCTTGGGATTGATCTAGGAGGATGGAAACCCTCCAAGGTGGAATGAGAGTCGGAAGGACAACCCACCTTCCATGCTCTCGGTAAGTTAAGGACAAAAAGCCTTGATATTTCCACTACTGAGTTAGGGACAAAAACCTCTAATTCAACAATTTTGCAAGTATTTCCAAGGAATTCATAATGTGATTGGCTATGAGAATTATTTTATGATGTATTGATCTAAATATTAATGATGCTATGATGTATTGATAAGAATATTATCATAATTTCTTGATCTTTAATATTTCTAATATCATTCTTAGTGATTATTATTGTTTGCAGGCAAAGAAATCAAGAATATCCCCAAAAGGGACATTACAATTGGTATCAGATTGTTGATCTTGCCATCATACAGATCTAAAAGTAGTTTATGCAATTGAGTCAAAGAGCTCAATGAGCATTGGAAATAGAAAGGAAAAGCTAGAGGCAAGCCTAAAATAAAAATAAAAAATAGAAGTTGTTGTGTACAATGTGTATATGTAATGTTATGTGCAAATGAATGTTGTAAGCAGATAAATTCTTGGTCATCTAGTTAGTCAGTGGAGATCACTTCTTTAAATACAAAGAAATCCTTATAGTCTCAAAACCTACAATATGATCCTCGTCAAGGTTGGTGATGCCACCAAGACTGCTCAACACTCCTGTGATATGGAGTGTTCCATGGGTTAAGGATCTCATGCGATAAATTAAATCATGAGCATATCATAATGTTTGGTTGTAAATTAAATCATGAGCTGTAAAGGGATAAATTTAATAAATAGTTGTTATAGTTGGCATTGTTGGATCATGTGTCAAGCTCCTAAATAGGTGGAAGGTTCAACATTGCCGAGATAACAATCCAAACATTGTGCTTCTTTGGGGGGGATCTACCCGATTCATTATCTCCAACAATGACGGAGGGGAGGCTTTGGGGAGGAGGTTGGAGCCGCAAGATAGGATTGGGGGAGGAGTATCAAATCTTTAACCCTGTTCAGGTTTCTTTGTTTCTGTATTCTATCTTAGTTATCTTTGAAGCAAATGTAGTTTTTTTTAATTTGATTTATTTCTTGTTTGCCAATGGAATCTGCCTGAGAGTTTCAAAAGCCTTGTTCATTAGATCCAATTTGTACATGTTTTCTATTAGTTTATTTAGCATCATTAATATCCTCCTGAAATCCATTTGTGTTTATCTTGCAATCATTGCACCCCAAGAGATTTCTTCTCTTAGACATAAATCAAACAGTTCACATACTTAACTTAGGCACCCAGATTTTGCATCAGCCATCAGTCTGGGTGCTGTGTCTTTTCATTCAAATTCACATTCTTAATTACAGGGATTTTATCCTTTGATTTAGTTTGCTTGAAAGCTTCTATAGTCTTTCAATAATTAAAAGGAGCCTAAATTCATATATCATCTGCCAGCATCAGGACATCATAACCTCACATTCATCGTAGGTTTAATTGCCATCCATTCTGCCTTGATGGATGTCCCTTCATTTTGCTGCTACAACGTTTCCTTTAAATACATTATTTCTAGACTCCAATCTTAATGTCTTTCTAAGAATGAATATATGTTGTAAGGTTTCCATTAGCATGTTATTGCGTCAGATCTTCTGGGTTTGGATTGTGGAACTCTTCTTTTTAAACTGGTTGAATGTTTTTCTTTGATCTTTAACTATTAAATATTCTCATCAATTACCTTATAATCATTGCACCAAATGAGATGATGTCGCATTTCCTCAAATAGTTGGAGTACCTCTTCCATTCTTCCACTTTGAGTGTAATATACCCCGTAATTATTGCAGTCCATGAGACCTCTTTTCGCTTAGGCATTTTATCAAACAATTCCTTATCAGCATCGATCTTTCTATTGTGTGTATATCCTGAAATCATGGCCATCCATGGGACCACTTTCTGCATAGGTAGACCTTCTGATAACAGTGTTGCTTTGGGTTTTGCTTAAACATCTTCCTAATTCTTACTCTTTCTAGGAATATGCTAGATAGGGTTTCGAAATATGCAATTCCATTTGCCATTATGTTATTTAATTGTATTCCAAAATATTTGGTCATAAAATGGAACTTGCACCTCTCTCACCACACCCACTTACTATTGCATAAAGGAAGAGTAAATCTTTGTAGAAGCTTTAGGATACAAAACAAAATTGTAGCTGAGATCTATAAGCACTGTGAAATCAACCATTACGGATTTATTGGCGCCTTAGTGTTTAAGTTTAGGGTGTCTTCAAGATCACCCAGCATGGGCGCATTGGTAAACCAGGAACACATAATGATTAGTTGTAGGTATTATGCAACAAGAGTTACAAATGTGATTATGTCTGTACAACTTCCCACTCAAATTGCAGGGTTCCATGTGCGCCCCGAACACATGCATGATAGCGACAATAGTGTACCTTTCTCTCTTGCTCATCTGGGTCACCATGGCCATCAACAAATAGAGAACTTAAGTTTAACCAATCTGTTGTAGAAGTTGTCAAGTTGCTCTCACCATAGTTCATATCTATCATTACATGTCAGGCTCAATATGCGCCACACAGGAAGTTTGTACTGTTGGAAGAGGATAGGTAATTTCAAAGTCATTTATGTTTTATGTCAATAGTCACATCTAGATTCATTTTTCTGTTTGGAAAATTTGTAAATAATTGCTCCAATTTTTGTTAGACTGGTAAACACACTCACTGGGAACTGCATTTACCAAGCTTTATATCATTTGGCTAAAAAGCCCTATCATGAACTGGTCATTCTAACTGGTGTAGGTTGATAGGGAATTGTCCATAGGTCCCCTGGCCTTGAAAACATTATAAGGATAAAAAGTATGAGATTTCACATATCATTTAAACTCACAAACACCATAAACAAAAAGTGTATTTTTAGTTATTTCAATGGATCACATATGCTTTGCCAAAGCTACACAATGGGAGTTTGTTTCCCACTTGCTGCTCAAAATGATCATGGAAGCACTACCATTGCTTTGTAAGTAGCTACCATTGTAAAGCCTGAGTCAGTTCAGCAACAAAATGCTATGAAGTTGAAGTATGACACAAGCTAGGAGGATGCTAGCAAAGTTTGGCTAACAATAAATTACAAAAAAATGAGTCACCAAGGTTCAACTTGTGCACATTAAGAAACCACATTTGTTGAGAACATTTGTAAAACAATTTTGTGCTGTTGTTGTATCCACATTTGCATTCATATCTGATAGGATAGTCAACACTATAGTATTTGACAGAATACGCTTCCAGTTATATTTGATGAAGTATGCAAGCAATGCAAACAAAAGTTGTTGAGTTTGGCTTAACGGATGCCAATTACATTTGCTTAAAAATCTCTTAGGCTCATTCAACAAGCCCATATTGTCCATATCTACCAATGATCACATTCCATCAGACAAAATATTATTGAGGCATTTTGTGAGCCTTCTATGTGCTTCTACATATTGCATTCATGTCTATCATGGAACATTCTCGAGAGATAGTGGAATTCTTTTGTAACCGTCATACTCTTAAGAGATAGAAAATTTATTTCAATTCATTTGATTGTTGTATGATTGATCAACTTTGAGGTCAACTTGGTAGGACCTTGTAGTTATTTATGGTGTGTTTAACGAGACAAAGGTATAAAAGAAAGTAGTTCAACTGAGTGAAGTGTTAACATTGAGTGATATGAAATTATGTTGTGTCTGTGAGTTACATTGATAGGAATTATGTATCTCAGAACTGTATTGTTTTTCTACATGTTTTAGAAACCAATTTAATTGTTTGTTTAACTCCATTATATGATCTTGAAACTCTTGTAGGTATGGATGTAAATTATATTGTAGGCATTGGTATATTATTATTATTATCAAATCAAAATGTAACAGATGAATAGTTAAATGTCCCAACAAATTAAAAAATTTATAAAAGTGTTAATAGTTATTCTCAATGTTAATTGTAATGCTTTGGGTTAGAATGGTAAGTTAAATTATTAGGGTAAAGAGTTATAAAAGTATACTTATATCTTTTATTTGATTCTCGTTAAAAGACAACTTTAAATTAAGTTTTAAAGATAATTTATTAGATTATTTAGATTGAATTAACAAAATTGACTTAAAAGATCAAACGATTTATTGATCTTTGTATATATATAAAAAAAGATATAGGATTAAGAAATGAATCGATATAGATAGTATCGATTTATTTGTTAATGTGAATAAATGAAAGACGATATGGTGATATATTTAATGATGACATTTTTAATTTAGTTGGAATTGATTTAATTACGATTTGTTATAATGGTTTTGTTAAGTTAAAATTTGATAAGAAGGATTGAGATTAGGGTAAAAACATTGTATTTGGTTATGCTTTAAATAATTACTGTAGATGAAATTTAATCTAGTTTGATTGATTTTGTAAAGATCTTTTCATAATGATTTTGTTAAGTTGAAATTGGATTGAAAGGTTGGAATTAGGTTAAATAACAATGTATTTGAAAAATTTGGACTTATAAGTAAAACTTATAGGTAACTGGATAACTAAGGGATTGAATTTCTCTAGTAAGAAGAATTTATGTGGTCAATGAGTTGATTAGTTGAAATCACATATTGCAAGTAAAATTTTCATGTGAGTTGGTCTATGTGAAAATTGTCAAGTTTAGGTTCCAGAGGCTTAAGATAATATGATTTGATTGCATGTATTCTATTGATAGGTGTCTTGAAATGAAGATGTTGTAAGAACATGATGTCTATTATCTATGTATGTGGGTCTTGGTCAATGATAATGTGAGATGATGTACATACTTTGTTGTGAATATATTATGATGGGGTTAAATCTCCTTCACGTATGTGTTGATATCGAGCTTGTGTTTAGTATGGTAATGGGGATATCTTGTAATTGTAATGAGAAACTATTTTGGTTCATGGTTGAGATTTGAGAGCGAGATGATCAATACCTTGCTTTGGATATGTGTTGTTATTGGTATTATGATTGATCAACTGAAAGTTTTGGTATAATGATGTAAGAATTGGTCCCTATGATTATGTTTTGTATGCAAGAAGATAAATGCCTTGCATTATTTATGTATACTTATCATTATAATGGTAATTGTCTTGCTTGATGGTGAGGGTTTCTAGATGCAGGTAGGGGAGTGGCTTTCAATGTGGGGCCGGCGCCCAAAGTGGCTAGTTAGGGTAACCCATTGAAAGTTAGTAATCAAGTGATAACTTAATTAATGAATTAGAGGGTTGGGTAGTAATTCACATTAAACAAGATAATTGGATTCCTCACCCATGCCTGTAGTGCTTGTTTAGACTAAGGATGGGATTGAGAAGGCCTGGTTGGCAAGATCGACCTCCTTGTCTCCATGAAAGGATGTGTCGGATCCGCATGTGTTACCCTATGGGGCCAGTGCCTAGAGAGAGGCTGCCAGGGTAACCATAGATGGGGGCCAGTTTCTAGTGAGAGATGGCTTGGGTAACCCATGCTAGGACCATGCGATGACACTCTCCCTACTATAGCCTAGCATTCCCTAGTTGTACTCTCCCCATTTATCATGTGTTGTGATGGAGTCATGATTAGTCCTTGTTCCTGTTAGCCAATTATCTACCTGTCTGTTGATGTTTTGGGACCTTATGTTATCTCCTAGCACAGGGGGTGGACCTCAGGGTTCCACATGGTCAGGTGGATGTGCTTAATCTCCATTGGTTTTTCCTTGCCTTTGTTCATGTGCAAGAAGGTTGTAACTCCTATAGCAAATTTAGATCTTGTACTAGTCTATAAAGATAGTTATTTATGCTCATGTACTATCCTGTGTATCAGATTATTCATAATGTATGTAATCCAATGCAATCAAAATGAGATGGTGTAAGGGTAAAAGCACAAAACTGTGTCACACTTTCAGCCGACTTATCAGCACAAGTGAATTTAAGTATTTCTAACTAAAAATTAATATTGGTCAAACATACAATCTTGTAAGATTCATTCTAGCTAAGTTAGATATGTGCACAACTTTTCCAACTAAAATTGTTGGCTAAATACATATGTAGCACCATGATGAGGCCAATTTACCAAAAAAATAAAATTATTTGAAAAACTTGATATTTCAACAACTTCTACTCGTGTAAATAATATTTTTTTAAAAATATAAAAATACCCTTTTGTAGATCTATAAGTTTAGTTTTCAAAAAAATATATATTTTAATAGTTTAATTATTATTTATATTTTACTTTTTATTTTTACTAAAAGTAGGTTATCAGCACAAAACATTAAGTCAATTACCATGTCAAGGAAAAATAGTAAAACTTATTTTAAAAAATTGAAAAAAATATGATGCCCTAGATAAAAGAATCTATATCAAGATGGTATAATTTTTTTTCTATTTTAGATAAATAGTTAATATGAAAGTTGACGTCGACTGGAAACAATTATGTTTTAATACACGCACATTTTAATATTTGTTTAAAAATATATGTTTATCAAAATTGAAAAAACATATATCGCCCTAAAGTTTCAAGTTATAAATAAAGACAAAAAAATTGAAGAAAAACAAATAAAATTTACTATATAAAGATTGACGTTTCATGTAACTTCATTTTTCAGCATTTTATCAGCAACTAAATTATAGTGTCAATTTATTAAAAACTATATTCAAATAATTTTTTAATTTTTTCAAAAAAATAGAAGCATAAAATATACTAAAAAATAAATATTTTATTAATTTACATCATTTCAAAATTTAAAACATATATGTCACTTTTTAGCGATTCAAATTTAAAAGTTGGATCAGCGTTGGCCGTTTCCTTTATAAAAGTGTGACACAAGATTGTACTTTTACCCGTAAACAATGTTGTGTTGTATCCTCATGTGTATGGAAAAACTATAGTTGTACTTGTTCTGGATGATTATTTATCTGATGTCATGGAAATGTATATGGTTATTCATTTAATGCAATAGATATAGAATAAATTATTGTTGATACATGATGTATGAGAAAACATGATAGTAGTTTTGTCAGTAATGCAACCATGGAACCCTGGGAGAACATTACTTAGTATAGATATGTTAAATGTTACTTTATTATCTCTTTCAATTAAAAAAAATTGTCCTATTGGTATAGTGTAATTGTGTTGTTCTCTAGAGTTTCATGGCGGGGCGTTACATATTACAAAATACATTCTTTCTTTTTGAAATATCTTTGCACCCTTTCTTCACTTAATTTATGTTCATTTTTTGTTGAATATGAACATATAGCCTTATTTTTCCTTGTTCTTTTATTTCCCATCACCTCCTTCACAAAATACATGCCCAAAATTTCTTTATCAAATATATATAGTCCTACAAAAAATCCTAAAACTACAAACACAATTTCTACAACTTTTTACCAAATATTATGCCTCCAAAAAATCCCAAAAATGTGAATATTTCATTTTTTAACTCTAATCTTTCATTATATCTAATATTTAAAAATAATTCACAAATTTTGTAAATTTTTGTAAATGTCAACTTAAGAACCTTCGTTCGAAGGTTCTTTGAATGAAGGCCCTTGGATGGCCTTTTCTCCTTTGCTCCTTAGATTTCCCTAATTTTTTTTGTTTCAAACCTTAGGTTGGACCAAAAAATTAAATCAACATGACAAGATAATTTGTAGGATCATAGCCCTTGAAACGAGCTTTCCAACAAGTATAAATTTGAATATATTTAATTTGATTATTATGTTTATAATTTTCTATTTTCTAGTGAATATAGGTTTTTCACCGAACATCAAGGTCTGTGTTCTATTTTTTTTTTTGAAAAATATCGACACACTAGGTATTAATGTCCTTGATTCAACAAAAATAAAAAAAAGGTTAATTTGGATATATATAGAAAAAAAAATGCTATATGGTATAAATATTACGACCATTACATATTAACTAAAGTACATCATATGGACCATTAAAATTAAAACAATATTTAATTAAATTAAATCAATTTATTTGCATATGAAAATAAGCCTAAATATGCCATTTAAATAATTATAAAAAATAATGCTTTTTGAAACAAGGAAATGCATAATCTATTTTGATTCTTAAGAAATTATAAATCAATACAATCTAAAAAATAATCAAATTCAATTAAAGCCTTCGACAATTAATCAATCTAACCCTTATATTAATCAAATATATATCTAAATCCATATAATTCTCAAAGTAGCAAACAAAAATAAAACTATTAACAAATTAAAACAGAAATATAGAACAATCTAGAAAGGGGTTAATATTTCTTAAGTGAAATTAGTTACCCTTAACCATGATTATGGCTTTAACCCTTTAGGACAACACAGAAAGCCTAAAATCAAGTTATAAAGTGTTACTAATCATCACTTCACTCATTTTGGTTTTGTAGGTCGGAGGAAAGCAAGGGAAGGAAATCTCTTTTCAATGAGAAGATAAGCTAGCTATTTATCTAAGTTTTCTTTTTGTCCAAGGTTTTGTTTTAATTCAAAATGTTTACTAATAGTTTCCTTGTATTTATTTCTAAGTTATTTTATTTTCTCATTTTTCTGTTTGTTTTAATAGAAAACTTCAAATCTTCCTACTATCCTTTTTTTAAAGATATGCATTTGGAATAGTTAAAATACTTTCTTTTAATCGTATATATAAAACCATTAAATATATAATTTAGGAAACAAGCTCTTTGTTCTTTCTTTTAAAAAATCAGACACAAAAACATTATATATATAATAAAAATTATAAACAATAGTTATAAATATCAAAACATAGGGCCAAAATAATATTAAATTGCAAGGGGTTTAACAAACAATTTATTTTTTTATTTTAAATAGAACATTTGAAACATAGGGGGTTGGCCCCTATGTGCAGGGCATAGGCCCCTTTGGGGGTCTAGGCCTCCTGTGGGGAGGATTGAGCCCCATAGCATCACACTTGGGTAGTGCTGTATGGAGGCTTTCCCTCCACTGCCATTGCCAAGGCAGGTCATAAGAGGGGGGAAACCCTCCTATCCCATCTATAAAACAACACCCAATATTTTAAAATGAACTTCAAACTTTTACATTTATTTTCTAAATTTTATTTGCCTTCTTTCTATTGCAATACATTATCAACTATGATATATATATGCTAAAAAAATGATATAGCATTTACTAATATGTTTGAAAAGCATGCAACCATATTTCCTTTTTTTTTATATTATTTTAAATGCTCAAATGTAATATGAACCCATTTTTATAAATAACAATGACATATTTCTCTTTTTATTCAAGTGAATGTGTGAGAGAGAGAGAGTCTCTAAAAACACTAATCATTTTCTCTTATTTCCAACATTAAGTACAATAACTCATGAAACAATAAGAATAGAGAAAAGCTATTCTTTCATTTCCACAAAAATACTTGTTCAAATATTTTTACAAGGTGTAAATATACATATAAACTTGAACAAATGAGTTTATACACAGCTCTCCTTCACATCCCTTCCTACATAGAAGAACTACAAGTGTTAGACTTATACATAGTCTCAACAAAATAATAGTGCTCTTAAACAAGAAACTAAACTTCTCAAAGGGAGACTCTTCTCCTTCCCATTTTCACCTTGACAAAAGCCTGCAAAACACATAAACAAGTCCAAACTAGGCCAATGGAGGGCTCTCCACCCAATCATAGACTTTCTCACAAGCCACCCTTGAGCTAGTAGGCCTTCAAGGTAATCCTGAGATCAAACACACAAGGCAACAACTCACACACACAAAATACATATATTACACTCCCAACCCAAGGAGACTCACAAACACAAGAGCCCATCAGCAAGGATTCAAGAGGGGGAGTCGAGTGAACTCTCTCTTACAAGGGGAAATTAATTATACCAAAACTTGCACCAAATCCTCTTTCCACTTATTGTATCAAAACTCCATAGCCTCTTGCTATAAACTTCACAATACTCAAAATATCCAAGAATCAAGACACTCTTTCCCACAAACTCCTCTCAAGGTGCTGACTTTCTTGGAGGAGGTTCTCACATCTCTCAACCCCAAACAATGTATTCTCTCACACATGGAAAGATCAATACTGTTCACAACCCTTACCCACAATACATTTAAACATGAAAAGAAAGAGATAAAACTTATACAAAGCATTCACAAGCATTTTTAAAGAAATGAAGAGCATTGCAATACATACAAAATCTTTAAAATCTTGAGATCCTACCTCTTAAGCTTCCAAGATATTGTTGAAGAGTTGTTGGAGCCCTTCCAAGAGTTCCAAATCCAAGTTCTTGCAACAACTCCTCCAAAATTCAAAGCCCAAATCTAAAATGACAAAAAGGCCCTTTCTTCACCCTTAATAGGGTGATATATATGTTAGACTTAGGGTAGACAACTAAGAGGGGGGGTGAATCAGTTGTCCAAAACTTTCTTCCAAATCAAATACTTAACTCCACACAAGCATAATAGTAAATCAATCATGAAAGCATAATGAAACAAGTTAAGAGTAGATACACATTAACACACATAACACCAAGATTTTTGATGTGGAAAACCTGGTTAAGGGAAAAACCACGGGGTGATTAACCCAAGATAATATTCTCTGTTAGAAGAATAGAAAGAACAAATGGCACATGCCAATTAGGGCTCACTGCCTGAGCACACTACTCACAAGAGGCTCACTACCTACAAGAGACACACTGTCTATAAAAGAAATAAGTATCACATACTTGAACTAGTAAATAGCATCTTCACCATGCTTGAGTTAGTTCCGTTTAAGCTCAAACTTTCTGCTATGCCTTTCTCTTCTTCCTTGCTACCACATCCTCATCTCCACAGACACACCCTGAATTGACTTCACAGTCCCTTATTTATACACAACATCAACTTAGGAACAAGCATCTAAGTCGGCAGTCATCCACAAGAACATCCACAAGTTGAGTAAATCATCCGGTTGGCCAGCCTAAGAAAGAACACCTTCATCTGGAAGTATTTCTTCAATTTCAAACTCAATCTATAATGCAGACTATCAACACAAACTAAACATGATCCAAGGACCTCCACAAACTTTCTTGAAACACCAAGAACATCCACACTTCCTCTACTTACTAAAATCCTTCTCTCCTTTATCCAGAACCTCAAGAACACAGTCTGCCATTACTGTCACAAAGGAATAGATACTTGCGGACTTTCAAACCATGAACCAATCAAGTTAACACACCACACAAGATTCCCCAACACTTCCTCAAATCCGCAGAACCAGAGAATGCATTTCCGGATCTCACCGGACCTATCTGTATCACTTTGTCATCACTAAACATCTGCCGGAACCAGTTTCACTTGAACTGCCATAACTTCTTCATATCTTCATGCGGACCTCTAAAATCTCTACTGGAACATCTTAAGACACATATCTACAAACCCTTTAAACTACATCCTTTGATCCTCATCCTGTCTTAGACTTTTACCTTATTTCATCACTGTTCTTCACTGTTCCTGATTGAGACTAATTTTCTCAATATCCTCAGCACACAACTCATCCAACCTTATCATTAATGTAACATGAGTATGTTGACATCAATGACAACACCAGTTAGGCCCATACTTGCAACAATCTCTCCCTTTGTCATTGATGGCAACATATGGTGTGAAAAACTATTTTAACCATCAAGACAAGAAAATCACCTTACTGTCACAACTTCGCCTATCAACACTATTCACATGTCTTCTCTCCCTTTATTGCTCCCCCTTTGATTAACAACCACTTGTTTTTCACATGTCTTCTCTCCCCCTTTGACATCAATGGCAAAGGGCATAGACTTGTAGTTCCACCACTTCAAAACCATGCCTACTGCTCCCCCTGAGTAGCAGCTCCCCATCATCAGTTTGGACCACAAGATGTGACTGTGATATCCACCAGACTAATACACATCATTGTACCTTAGTTCACCACCGAAGGGGTAATAACCCCTAACTTCTCCCCGAGATACTCAAAAGAGTCCTTAGGTAGAGGTTTAGTAAAGATGTCTGCAATTTGATCCTTTGAAGGCACAAACTCCAATCTGAATTCATTCTTGTTCACTTGCTCTCTCAAAAAGTGAAATTTGATGGATATATGTTTAGTCTTTGAATGCGACACTAGATTCTTAGATATGTTTATTGCACTTGAATTATCACAGAAAATTGTGATGGGCTCCTCATACTCTACTCTGATGTCTCTTAACATCTGTTTCATCCACAAAACTTTAGTACAACTACCTGCTGTAGCAATATATTCTACTTCTACAGTGGACAGAGATATTGCTTCTTGTTTCTTGCTTAACCAAGAAACCAATCTCTTCCCCAAAAAGAATGATCCACCACTGGTACTCTTCCGGTCATCCACATCTCCTGCCCAATCAACATCTGTATATGCATGAAGAGAGAAATCATGATTTCTAGGATACCACAACCCATACTCAATTGTCCCCTTTAGATATCTAAAAATCCTCTTGATTGCCATAACATGAGATTCTCTAGGATCAGCTTGGAATCTGGAAACAAGACCAACAGCCTGCATAATATCTGGTCTAGTTTGAGTGAGATACAACAGTCCTCCAATCATTGACCTATATTTTGTCTGATCAACCTTGGGAGAGTCATCATCTTTGCTTAACTTGCATTTGGTTGCCATTGGAGTGTTCATTGGCTTTGAGTCTTCCATCCCAAATTTCCTCAACAATTTTTTCACATATTTTGACTGAGAAATGAAGATTCCTTTCTTTGTTTGAGTAATTTGTAGACCCAAAAAGAAATTCATTTCTCTAAGCATGGACATCTCAAACTCACTTTTCATTTGACTTGCAAAAGTTTTACACATAGTATCTCTTCCTCCAAAAATGATATCATCAACAAATACTTCAACAATTAAGATATTTTCGTGATCAATTTTGAAATACAAATTACTGACAGCGGTACCTTTGTTGAAACCAATCTTCAAGAGATGCTTATCCAATCTTTCATACTAGGCTCTTGGGGCTTGCTTCAGTCCATAGAGTGCCTTTTTCAATTTGCTAACCATGTCACCATGATCAGACAATTGAAATCCATCCGGTTGCTCAATGTACACTTCTTCTTCCAAATTACCATTTAGGAAGGCAGATTTGACATCCATCTGATACACCTTGAAATCCTTAAAGGCAGCAAATGTAAGAAATAATCTGACTGCTTCAATTCTTGCCACCAGAGCAAAAGTCTCTTCAAAATCAACTCCTTCAATCTGAGAGTAACCCTTGTAGACCAATCTAGCTTTGTTTCTGATTACTTCACCAGCTTCATTCAGTTTGTTCCGGAAGACCCATTTGGTTCCAATCACATTCTTGTTTCTAGGTCTGGGAACAAGATCCCAAGTGTGATTTTTCTCAATTTGCATTAGCTCTTCCTCCATTGCTTTTGACCAATTTTCATCATTGTAAGCTTCATTCACTGTCTTAGGTTTAATCTTTGAAATTAGACAATACTCATCTGAATATTGAGCAATTCTCCTCCTTGTTTGCCTTCCTTTACTTTTGTCACCTATGATCTGATCTTCAGAGTGGTTTAGAGTTACATACTTTGGAACTTTGGGAGTTTCTTGCACCTCTAACTCTTGATCAGTCTTATTGAGACTTATCTCTTCTTCCTGACTTACCAGATCAACTTGACTTGGTTTCTCAGAAGACGCTTGGATACTTTGAATCTGAACACCATTCTGATCATCTTCATCATACTCATGAATTCTTGAGGGTCTTTCAATTTCTTCATCATCCTTCACATTTACACTTTCTACAATCTTTCTCAGTCTCTTGTTGTAACACCGATATGCTTTGCTTTGAGTAGAGTAACCCAAGAATATTCCTTCATCACTTCTAGCATCAAACTTTCCTAGATCTTCATCCCTTTTAATGTAACATCTGCTACCAAAAACTCTAAAATATCTCACAGTTGGAGTAATGCCAAACCAAAGTTCATAAGGAGTCTTACCGGTATTGTTTCTAATTTGAACTCAATTGAGAGTGTAGACTGCAGTGCTGATAACTTCTCTCCAATAGATCTGAGGAACATTTTCTTCCATCATCATGGTCTTGGATGCTTCCTGAATGGTCTGGTTCTTCCTCTCGACTACTCCATTCTGCTGTGGAGTTCTAGGGGTAGACAACTGTCTCTTTATTCCATGTTTCTCACAGAAGTCTATGAACTCACCGGATGTAAATTCTCCACCTCTATCAGACCTCACACATTTCAATTTTAATCCGGTTTCATTCTCCACCATGGCCTTGAATATTTTGAATTTCTCAAGTGCTTCTAATTTTTCTTTCAAAAAGGTTACCCACATCATCCGGGAATAGTCATCAATTAGCAACATGAAGTATTTATCACCTTGGATACTTCTAACTCTTTCCAGACCACAAAGATCAGTATGAACTAAGTCCACCAATCTGGTAGAAGATAATTCCTTACTTTTGAATGTGACTCTGCTCATTTTTCCCAACTGACATTTTTTGCACAAGCTATTAGTAGGTTTCACTAATTTTGGAAGATCTCTTACAGCCTGAGTATTGCTTATCTTGATGATATTATCAAAATTCACATGACACATCCTCCTATGCCATAACCAACTCTAATCAATTTGAGCAAATAAGCAACTTTTACTAGTACCAACCAAGTGGAAGATATTACCTTTAGTTTGAGTATCGGATGCAATCTCTGTTCTAGAACTTTCAAAGATCTTGCATTTTCTATTCTTGAATCTAAGATCATAGCCTTTGTCCACTAGCTGTCCAACACGAAGAAGATTGTGCTTTAATCCTTCAACATACAGCACATTACCGGTTTTGTTCTTTCCATCAAGAGAAATAGTTCCTCTACCTCTGATTCTGCCAGCAAAATTATCTCCAAACTTTAGAATTCCTCCTTCATACTTTTCTAAATTTTAGAACTTATTCTTGTCACCTGTCATATGGTGAGAGCATCCACTGTTAATGACCTAATCATCCTTTGCTTCAACTTGGGCAGCCGGAGCTCTTTCTTCAACTTTATGATTGATAGATATAGAGGATATTGGATCCTCATCTTTGATGGCAATAAACACCCATTCATTACCGGATTTGTTTCCTGTCTCTAATTCATCATCTGTTACTCCTTCATTATCATCTTCTTCATGAACATAGTAACAATTCTTTTGAAACCTTGGTATGTTAGGATTTGGTCTTGAAAATCTTTCCGGACATCTTGAGGCAAAATGACCAATTTTATTGCAGTTAAAACACTTAAAAGGTAATTTCTCTTCATACTTACCAGATTCTTGGTAGTCTTTTTGTAATAAGAGCTTCAAGATGAGCAGTTTCAGCTTCTTCTTCTTCCAAGTCTTTTCTTGCTTTTTCATACCATGATAGGTTCCTTGAAGAGTTTTCTCTTGGATCAAACCTTTGTTTACCTTTTACAGAGGCACTGGCTTTGAATGCAGATTCAGTCTTTGGAGGATCATCTCCAAACTTGGCCATTTCAAAAGAAGCCAACTTATCAACCAATTGATCTCTTGTGACTGTTGTGTGAGCTTTGAATTTTTTGATTGCAAAAGCCTTGAATTTATAAGAAGCAGGAATGAATCTGAGAACTTCGCCAACGATCTCTTCTTCACTCAGGGTTCCACCTGCATTTCTAATTCCACAAACCAGCTCATTCACTCTTGGCATAAAAGAGGCAATATTTTCATCATCTCTCATCTTCAATTTTTCAAATTTCCCTTTTAGACTCTGTAACCTTGCACATTTGACATACTGGTCTCCTTCATGCAAAAGTTCCAGTTTATTCCAAATCTCAAAGGCAGTTGGTAGATCAATAACATTTGAGAGCTCTGAGTTAGATAATGCACTTAGAAGAGCCTCTTTGGTCTGCAGATTATTTTCAGCATCTATGATTTCATTTAGGGTTGTCAGACCACCCTGTGGAGGTACATACTATTTTGTAACCATGGACCAGTATGTCATTCCTATACACTGCAAGTGACATTTCATGCGACCTTTCCAAAGAGCAAAGTTAGTTCCATCAAACTTTGGACTATCCTTCTTGTAGGATGACATCCTGGATCTCCTCAAGCGGTTAAGCTCCTTTTAGAGGAACTTAGCTCTGATACCAATTGTTAGACTTAGGGTAGACAACTAAGAGGGGGATGAATTAGTTGTCCAAAACTTTCTTCCAAATCAAATGCTTAACTCCACACAAGCATAATAGTAAATCAATCATGAAAGCATAATGCAACAAGTTAAGAGCAGATACACATTAACACACATAACACCAAGATTTTTGACGTGGAAAACCCAGTTAAAGGAAAAACCATGGGGTGATTAACCCAAGATAATATTCTCTGTTAGAAGAATAGAAAGAACAAATGGCACATGCCAATTAGGGCTCACTGCCTGAGCACATTGCTCACAAGAGGCTCACTGCCTACAAGAGACACACTGTCTACAAAAGGAATAAGTATCACATACTTGAACTGATAAATAGCATCTTCACCATGCTTGAGTCAGTTTCATTTAAGCTCAAACTTTTTGCTCTGCCTTTCACTTCTTCCTCGCTTCCACATCCTCATCTCCATAGACACACCTTGAATTGACTTTGCAGTCCCTTATTTATACATGACATCAACTTAGGAACAAACATCTAAGTTGGCAGTCATCCACAAGAACATCCGCAAGTTGAGTAAATCATCCGGTTGGCTAGCCTAAGAAAGAACACCTTCATCCGGAAGTATTTCTTCAATTTCAGACTCCATCTCTAATGTGGACCTTCAACATGAACTAAACATGATCCAAGGACCTCCACAAACTTGCCTGAAACACCAAGAACATCCGCACTTCCTCTACTTACTGAAATCTTTCTCTCCTTCATCCGGAACCTCAAGAACATAGTCTACCATTACTGTCACAAAGGAATAGATACTTGCAAACCTTGAAACCATGAACCAATTGAGTTAACACACCACACAGACTTCCCCAACACTTCCTCAAATTCGTAGAACCGGAGAATGCATTTCTGGATCTCACCGGACCTATCTGTATCACTCTGTCATCACTGAACATTTGCCGAAACTGGTTTCACTTGAACTATCATAACTTCTTCATATCTTCATGCGGACCTCTAAAATCTCTACTGGAACATCTTAAGACATATATCTACAAACCCTTTAAACTGCATCCTTTGATCCTCATCCTGTCTTGGACTTTTACTTTATGTCATCACTGTTCTTCACTATTCCTGATTGAGACTAATTTTCTCAATATCCTTAGCACACAACTCATCCAACCTTATCATTAATGTAACAGGAGTATGTTGACATCAAATACAACATTGGTTAGGCCCATACTTGCAACAATATATGGATTAAAATTTTAAATCCCTTCAATGGGGAGGTGACGCTTGTCACCTTCCCATTCACTCCTAAGAGTACATCTCCCCACAAATTCTCTCACATGTGTGAGACATTGGGGAGTGGGAAGTGCTTAGGCTTGATTCCCATGAAAAGCTTCCATTGTGGCACCTATGTAGTACAAAGGGTTTTGGTTGCAACTCTTTCACCCAAAAACTTTAAATTGAAATCAATTTGTATAACATGTATTTCAGCCGAAACCTTTTCAAGAAAAAATGTTTTGGCAAAAGCTCTTTCATCTGAAATGGCCAAGCTAGTAGACCATGTGGCACTTTAGTCCCTCTATGGTGGAAAATTCAACAAAATTAGATTTTCAACTCCACATTTCTCCAACTCTAGGTATATTTTCATGAAAATCTCTAAAAATATCCTTTTGTAGGGCTTAAAGCCTAGAATCCAAGAATATAAATTTCTAATATTTTAATTAGTTTTATTATTAATTATTTTAATTTACTACAAGTAGCTCATTATAATCAAACATAAAGTTGATTAGAAATTTAAAAAAGTAGGTAAATTTTATTTTAAAATTTTAAGAAAACTATGCACTGCACTTGTGGAGAATTTTAAAAGATTTTTTGAGTACTTCAAACTCCTTGGTAGCATATGCATAATGGGATAATAATACAATCATTGTTTTATATTTTTTTGACTTATTGAATTCTTGTATCATCGTTGTGTATTTCTTAGTTGTATCAAACATTGCACTTTGTCATTTATTTCTCTTGCATTTTTGGTTAATGTGCACCCAATGGTGTTTTTTATAGCAGGTCTAAGTGAGTTGGTGAATTTCATGTACCTTGAAACTTCTTGAAATTGCTAGGTAGCATATACCTATGTATATAGGCATGTGGCTAACTTGAACTTGGCCAAATTGATTCCTTAGTTCATCATTTTTGGATTCCCCATGGTTACTAAACCCTGCACGACACCTTTCCCTTATCTTGCATTTCTATTTGGGGGTATATGTTTCTACTAGGAGTGTTTTCTTTATCTCACATTTTCTAGCTGGGAGCACACACTAGTGTTTTCTATGGCATATGCATATACATATTAATAATATAGGCATGGTTGTCTTGTATTTTGATAACATGTGTATGTGATAGATAGCAATGACATGGCTATCATGGAGTTATTCCATACATGTACATTAGGTAATACTACATCAAGAATGGTTAGGTGGACTGAGAGTTATGAGTGATTAACTTTTGAAGAGAAATTCCCAAATGTGTAACCAAACATTGTTGGCCACAAGTGAACACAAAAATTGGATGTTTATTCCTTTGGAGTCGTTCTTTTAGAGGTGCTTATAGGGCAGTCACCAACTTCCCAAATTACATTCTTTATCATGGATTTGGTTACTTGGGTTAGAAAGGCATTCAAAGAGGAGCACCCACTATTAGAAATGATAGATCCAACTCTCCTGTAAGAAGTGTATGCCAAGAAATAAGTGCTTTCTATTGTCCATACTGCTCTTGTCTATGTAGAAATTGACCTTGATTTATGACCTAAGATGAAGAACATATCTAAATCCCTTGACAAATTGGATCTACGTTATAAAATTGAAAATACTACCAAATTAGTCAATCGGATCTCCTCTCTCTGATGTTTCATGAGAATTATTGGTCCCAACTTTTGAATTTCTATTCTTCTAAGAGTTGTTGCATTCAAGTGCAAAATCTATTATGCATTGCATTTTCTCTCAATTTAATTTTTTGGGATGGAATGGAAACAATTTTATTTTCTTGCCAAGATGTTTTACTATTAGATACAATTTACTTGAAAATTTGAATTCTATTCAAGTATCTTATCAAAGAGTGTATATTTGTTCATGTTGCATAAATCTCAAGTTTTGTAAGGTATCAATGCCTAGTTTTCACAATCCATGTGTTGCACTCTTTATTCTACTTTAAACATCAAATCAATTATTTGTTCTAGTAAAATGCATGGAACCTATTATATATTAAATAAATAATTGTATAATTTGGTCTAAGTAAACTACTTGAAGTCTTGATCTCAAATGCAATGAACCAGGGAGAATGTTTTATATGATAAACATAGCAGAAATTTTAGTTTCTTTTTTTAAAATTTTGCACACTCTGGAAATTAACAAGGAAATATCCAAAATTTGTAGTTTTCTTTTTTTTTTTTGATTTTTTACACATCAAGTAGTATCAAGGAATATGAATTTAGATGATTGATGGTCAAATCTTGCTTCATAAACATTTGCTATAAGATTTGTTTGTGTATCTAGATTTTGACATTGTCACTCTCTCTCTCTCTCATGCATGTATAAGGATTACTTGCAAGGATGTAGGTGGATTAATAATATCTTGGTGTGCACCTTAACTCTATGACAATGTCAAAATCCAAGTACAAAATTTAATATACGAGTTAAAAGTGAAAAATCCCTACCTTCCCACAAGGAGGGTCTCAAATGCCAAATTGGCTTGATGGCAAGGCGTGGGACCTAATAGAACACCATACTCTCAACTTTAAACTAAGAAAAATTAGGTTTGGATGAAAAACAAGGCGAGGATTCAAATTTTTCAAATAACTTGTGAGATGCGTAAAGCTAATAAAGGCTCCAAAAAACATGGTTAAACTTAGCCAAAATCTTGACATATATAAATTACAAAAAAAAACCTAAATGTTTGAAGTATTTAGGATTTCTTAATTTCTATTGCATAATAGGAGTCATTCAAAGTGAAATGTTGATAGGAATATGGAGATCATTTAAAATTTTATGCAAGTGCCTTTGCATTCGTATGAACATTTGAAAGAAAATCATAGAAAATCATTCCATACACATGTATCAAATCTTGATAGTATTGAAAATTTTCAAAGGTTTCAAAGATGTACATGTAGTTGTCAATAAATTGAAACAATGTTTAAGTCTATTTTGAAACTTGGGTGTTAATAATTAAATTTCATATTTGAAATCTATAGTAAATGTATTTTATACACAGAATGGTGAACCTTATGGTACTTCAATATTTGGTGGTTAAGGTTGTCAAAATGATCATTAATTGCACATTACTCGAAAGAGATGGAATGACACTTATGCGTATTTGGAATGACACTTATGATTCTATTTGGTTTAGGATTAGAAGTTGTACACTTATTTGTATTCAAAATTATCAAGTATGTATTTAATTTAGCATTCATGTATTATGTGTTTGGACAAAAGAGCAAGATTGCATAAAGTGAAACTACTAAATGTCATGACAAATAATTATTATTTTATTTTAATGACATAATATTTTTTATGTAATCTTTATTTGCAATAAATTAGATCGGCTTATGCCCTATGTAGATCTAGATTTTGACTACCAGTGTTTATATTTTTTATGAGATTGTGAGTTGTTGTATACATTTTTGTGTATTAATGACATATGTGTATTAAAAATTATCAAGTATGCATTTAATTTAGCACTCACTTATTATGTGTTTGGGCAAAAGTGCAAGATTACATAAAGTCAAAGTATTAAATGCAATGACAAATACATATTATTTTCATATTTTATCATGTAATGTTTATTTACAATAAATTAGATCAACCTATGTCCCATGTGGAGTTAGATTTTGACTAATATTACTTTTATTTTTTACAAGATGATAGTTGTACACATTTTTGTGTATTAATGACATGTTAACCTATGATTAACACTTTATTATATATTTTTATATTTGAACATTGATAACAATAAACTATGATTAACACTTGTGTTACATATTTTTATATTTGAACATTAATAACACCGATTAGCCTCACAAATGTGTCAGTAGCTATAAAACTATAAAACGAAAAGTCAGTGTTCTAGTTTTTTTTTGGATCAGATGAAGAGTCAGTGTTCTAGTTTTTTTTGGATCAGATGAAAAGTCAGTGTTCTAGTTTTTTTGGGACCAGTTGAAAAGTCAGTGTTCTGGTTTTTTTTTGGATCAGTTGAAAAGTCAGTGTTCTGGTTTTTTTTGGGATCAATTGAAAAGTCAGTGTTCTTGTTTATATAATTCAGAACTTGGCAACTTGAGAGAGGAGACGAATACATGTTGAATATCCCACAGTCTATATAATCCTTGTTGTATTACCTATATAATCCCACAGTCTATACAGTCCTTGAACATCAATAACACAATGTTGCATTACATCTGCTTTATCACATCGACAATCTTCAAATTCATTTTAGGCATTCTCGCTTCCCTTTTGCTAAAGATTGGAGAGGAGAGTATAAAAGGTGTTGTGGTAGTCCACAAGAACGATTTCCCTGCCGGTAATAACCACAGCGAGCTGCCTGGAAATGAAGTCTCTCGTAAACTTGTTTGCACAGACTCTGGTTAGTGTTCATTTTTTCCCCATCTTTCTATATTTGATTATGTAGATTTATTTTTATTTCTATGATGGAACATCAACAGCCAATGCAAGTGCGGAGTTGAGGGAGAGCGAGGCTGCCTACTTGCAGAACTGGAGTAGTCAAGTAGGAGGCATCGCTGGGAATGGGATGAGCACACATCCAGTGGAGTTCAAATGGCACTCCGGCATGGGAACCCTTGCAGCTTTCTTTATACACAATTCCCATGGACAGGACTTCTTTCTAAAATCACTCACTCTTCAACTTCCCAGTCAGAAATGGAGAAAAGAGTGGGACAGAGTGTACAATGATCTGGGAATCCCAGACAAAGATGACCAAGACTTTCCCTACCCTCGGAGAGGCAAAACAGGCCGCTCCCCTACAAAGACAGGTTGGTTATAAGTTGGTTTTATTACTGCAACTTAAAACTTGTATCGTGTTGTCGGTTCCATAAAATCATTCAATTTTGTGGGTGTTATGATAGATCCAGCATCTGAAAGCAGACTGTCAATACTGTCTAGCCTTGACATCTTCGTGCCAAGAGATGAACGTTTCAGGCATTTGAAACTGTCTGATTTTCTAGCCAACGCCATTCAGTCCGTGGGAAAATTTCTAGTGCATGAACTCAAAGCCGGTTTCGAATCCACCCCCATCGAGTTCGATTCCTTTGAAGACGCTATGAAACTCTACTCGGATGGGATAAGGAATCTCATTCCTTTGGAGCTCATAAAGGGGCTCCTTACAACGGCTGGCCAAGGCCGAAAGCTCCTCGAGTTTTCTACTCCTCAAGTCATCGCCAGTATGTTTTCTTCATCCCTGCTCCTTCACAAATTACATCATATCTTATTAGAGTAGATCCCAAATTAACTGGACATGGTTACAGGGGACAAATTCGCATGGAGGAAAGATGAGGAGTTTGCACGCCAGATGCTCTCTGGTGTGAATCCGGTTATCATACAGCGACTTCAGGTGACACTACCTTTACACAAGTTACTGTTTACAGCATTTTAGATTGGTGTAAACTGATATCATTATACATGATTGAAATTCAGAGTTTTCCCCCGAGAAGTGAATTAGATCCGGATATTTATGAGCTCCAGATGAGCCCTATTACAGTTTCAAATGTAGAAAAGAGCCTCGATGGCCTCACAGTGGAGCAGGTGATGTTTCTGACCCAAATTTATTTTAGCCTCACATGACACTGCCTTTACAGAAGTTACCGTTTACTCCATTTTATATTGGTACAAATTCTGAATATTGTTATAAATGATTGAAATTCAGAGTTTTCCTCCAACAAGGGAATTAGATCCAGAGATATATGGGCCCCAGATGATCTCTATTACAGTTTTAGAGATATGGTTCGCCATAGAATCATGGGTGAAGGACTATATATCATTCTACTACAAGAATGACGAGGCTGTGGCATCTGATACAGAGCTTCAAGCTTGGTAGAGGCCTTTGAGCGTTATGGATCCCGCTTGAAACAGATCAAGACAGGGAAATCAATACAGCGTCTCCATTTAATATGCATTTGTTAGCTCGTACGGTGAAGCCTCTCAAGGTGGAACTTTAAATAAAGGATTCTCAATCCCAACATTTGCTGCATACTAGGTCAGACGGATCAATGTTTGGTACTCAATCAGACTTTAGTTTTTATTTATCTGCAATTTGCATTTGGTAGTGCTTATGTCACGCTCGCATTGGCATTTGTTGTTGCTTTAAGAATTAGAAACCTGTGTTATTGTATGTCTGACAGGCATAAGTAATGTAATTTTCTCTTGGTATAAGATATTTTTTTGCAGTTTAGTTATGAAAATTGTTAAGTGTTTTTTTTAGGGTACACATTTAGTTTGGATAGACTATAAATTAGAAATTAATTAATTTTTCTCCACAATCATTTCCTTATAATATTTATCATACACATATAAGTATATGTTGAATAATTGTAGTTGTCCACTGTCTCAAGATTACAACCTGCGGTATGTTTTTTCTTCTCACTGTTATAAAGCTATTATAATTCCCTTGTGATTGTTAGCTATTTTTATATTTAGTCCCCTAATGCATGCAAACTGTATTTGCACACAACCACGATACTATTGTTCTCATTTTTCTTACAATTACTTAATTAGATTGCACAATCAATATGTATTAGTTTCTAAACAACATACATGCCATATGTAATACATATCCCATAACTTAGGTCATGTAATATGTTTGGATGACCATCAAGTTATACATAAATGAATTTTATCAATCTATATTGAAATTTTCTATAATATTACCTATGTTATAATAAAACATAACTACATTCAACACAAGCTCTCCAACACTACAATTTCATGTTCTAGTATGTAAAGGCTCACATTTCCCCCCCGATTTTGAATATCATGATTATGCTCCCTTGCCCCTCATACACTTGACTTGTCAGGAACAATATAAATAACTTTAATCAACCAACATTATTCCCTTTTTCGTAAAGGTATACCATCTTTCTCTACCCAATAAACTACACGTATTTGTTAGGACTAGGTGTTTTACACCTTGCAAGCTTAAATATTTGCATTTTTTGTCATTTTTGTAAAATATGTGACCACATGGGAAAGAATGCCCCATTTAGAGAGAGGAGTGACCCTCTTTGATACTTGCCATTTCTTGTATGATGTGTGCTAAGAGCATCTGTGTCATATAAGATGTGTACTTGAGCATTTGTGATGTGTAGAAACATACAAGAGGGAGTTACATAGTGGAATTGTAAGAGCATTATGACATATAAGAGCATGTAAGAGGAGTTATATATTGGACTTATAAGGGCAACTTTTGACTAACTAATAACAACTATATGTAATCTAGCATCCATGTTATATGTGAGATGTGTAAGAGCATATATATGGCAAATGTTATAATATGCATAAGAGGAATTCTATTCTATTCTTGTGGGGTTTCACACATGTGAGGGGCATTAGAATTTTGACTTGGATTTGGGCACCCATTTTGGGCCTCATGGCTTTGGTAAACCACAAATGGTTTTCAAGGCCTCCTTAACCTATAAATTGAGGGCTTGGGATGGAGGTTTAATATTCAATTTTTTAGCCTAGTTATGTTGCTAGATTATCTTTTGGTGTGAGGCCTTGATATTATATTGTAAAGTTATATTGTTGCTAAATAGTACATTAGGTGTGTGTGCTTTAGAACCTTGGTTTTCTTTCTTAAAATGGGTTTCCTATGATGTATTGATGTTATCTTTTTTGTGGTTGTCTCATTCTTCATCTCCTTCTATTCTATATTATGAGTGTATTTCTAAGTGTTGTTTTTTATGTTGTTACTCTGCTAAAATTTGTTTATATTAGAAATTACAACTCTCTTCTTGTAAGATTGAGTAGAAAGTTTTTTCATTAAAATTTCCTTTCATTGGTATCAAAGCCTAGCCAACTTGTTGGATTTGTGAGAGTAGGGTTCCTTGCATTAATCTTTGTTCGAATGAGAGTTTTGTTACATAGTTATCTTATTTTCAAGAGATAGAGATGGAAAGTGCTTCTATAATAGAGGTGGAGAGGTTTAATGGAACAAATTTGAGCTCTAAAAGTCTAGGATGGAGAATCTACTTGTGGATAGAGATTTGTGGGTTGTGGTTGTACAGATCAAAAACCTTTTGGCATGAAAGCTCTACAAAGTTGTTGACAGAAAGGCAAGGACCCTCATTCAACTTTGCCTTATAGATTTAGTGCTCCTAAATATTTTGGGAGATATCTCCACCAATAAGATTTGGGATAAGTCGGGGGATTTGTATTAGACTTGAAGAATACACATGAGGGTGCACAAGATTGATTTCAATACCTATTTTCATATGACTCCCTATAGGGAGTGGTTTTTAATTTATGAGAGGGTTGATGGTGGAAGTGTATTATTGGGAGAAAACTCATCTCTCAAAATCATTAGATGAGGTTGTAAGCACTAAAAAATGCATGAGCCAACATGGTAGTCTGATGATAATTTGGTGGTCTAGCTCATGACTCTTGAAGGTGTGAATTACACTTCTTTCATCATTTTCACACTTGATGACACATCCTCTAGTCTATTTATCCCATTAACCATATTTTCCAATGTTTGAATTGATTTCCAAGACCTTGCACTTGTTAGAGAACCTTTTATAGATCCTTAACTAGAGGGTCATCGAAGAGACTTTAGGGTCACTTGGGTGACCTATCCTTAAGTTGCAAGGTCAATCATATGACATACCTTAGAAAAAGGGGCAACCTTGTCATCTTTAGGCATGCATGATTTCTTTTAGTTCTACCCAATTTACTTCTATTTTTAGTTTTGATTGAGAGTACTCTCTTGTCTAACTAAAAAACCACTTTCCCTAACTATTTTACTTCTCCTAATTAGTCTGTTATTCACTCCAATACAATGATCTCTTAATCATTCTCTTGTCTTCTCCCCATTAGCCTCTATGATCTCCCAATTAGCTCTATAGTTAGCTCCCAATCAACCGCACCTTTGGTGTTGCTTTCCAAGCTATAAATACCCCTCCCTTCTCTTGTTTTAGAGGATGTTAATTATCTTATTTTAATGCAGACCACATAGCATTTTTTTCTTATACATGACATTGAGAGGATTTTAATTTTTTTTAATCCTAATCTTCAAAGCTTCAATCAATCTTGATTTCCCTCATATTACAGTCTTCTTTCATGTCATCAAGTGGATGACCCTATTTTTGTAGAGGAAGAGATAGATGATATTGGATCTCTAAGGACACAAGCTTGGCACTAGCATTGATAATTCATTTATAGGTTATTATTTTCTTTCAAAATATTTTATTTTCAGTAAAGTACCAATTAGATCATATTAAAAAATTAGAAAAAAAATTAAAAGAAATTTCCATTAAGAACATACAACTCACACCATTCAACAAAGAAAAATCCCTTAATTTCGTCACAAGGCACATAATGTTCAAAACTCAAGAAAATAGAGACAAGTCTTCCATATTCTTATATTCAACATTTGTAATCGATATACCCTAGAGTGTGTGAAGATTGGATTCAAACTCTCAAGTAGATGAGATAAAATAGACCCTGCCATCATAGGAAAACCCTACAAAAAACAAGAAAAGAACAAACAAAAATCTTGAGGCTAATTGAACAACAAAACAAACAAAGATGACAAAGAGAAGAACTTCATAATAGACAATTTAGACTCAAAGGATCCATCAAGTGAGAAGAACAAATATTGAATATGTTTCACCCCTTTATGGAAAACAAATTAAACAGAATAAGAGCAAGTGACCCTTTGGGTCATATAAGAATAACAATGACACCAATTCAACCCATTCACCAACAAGATCCCATAATTTCTCGAGTAAGCTACACTAGAAAAAGAGAAGACCCTATTCCCAAGAGGGGCAACCTTGTCATCTTTTGGTCTATATGATTTCTTTCAATTTTATCTAGTTTACTTCTATTTTTATTTTTGATTGATATTTCTCTCTTATCTAATTGAACCACCACTTACCCTAACTATTTCCCTTCAAGCCCATTTAGTATTTTGTTCACTTCCAATAAATCCCAATTGATCTATCAATCATTCTCTTATCTTCTCCCCATCAACCTCTGTGATCTCCCAATTAGATCTATAGTTAGCTCCCAATCAGCCTAACCTTTGGTGTTTCTTTCCAAGCTATAAATACTCCCCTCCTCTCTTGTTTCAGAGGAGGCTAGTTATCTTATTTTCATTGTAGACTTGCTAGCATTTTTATTCTTGTACAAGACTTTTAGATCCTTTTCCTTTTTTGTTATCCTAAGGTTTAAAGCCTCAATCAATCCCTATTTCCCTCGTATCTTAGTTTCTTTCTTGTCATCAAGTGGAGGACCCTATTGTTGTATATGAGGAGATAAATGACATTAGATCTTTGAGGACACAAGCTTGGCACTAGCATTGATCATTCATTTATAGGTTATTATTTTCCTTGAAAATATAGTTTAGATTAGTAATTAGCAAACTCTCTTTCCCTTGGGAAAGTAAAATTAGTATTCTATCTTGGTTAGATTAAAATGTATTGCTTTACTAGATCTAGATTCCATTTCTTTTTATGGTAGAATAGATGATTTTTTTAATTAAAATAATTTACATTCAAAACCAAAACACAAAAAGATTAAAATAGTAAAAAAACTACAATTAGGAAAAATCCATTCTAAATTTGAATTCTTGAAAGACTTCATTTGCAACAAAGTAGCAATTAGATCATATTCAAAAATTAGAAAAAAAAGAAGGAAAGTTGTATTCATTGAGGATAGTTGCATTTAGAAAGTCATCAATCTATGAAAATACAAATAAAGAAGAAATCCCTTAGTTCCATCATGAGGCACACAACATATAACTCACAACATTCAACAAAGAATAAATTCCTCAATTTGATTGCAAGGCACACAATGTTTAAAACTCAACAAAATAAAGACAAGTCTTCTATCTTCCTAAATTCATCATTTGCAATTGATGTGACATGGAGTGAGGGAAGATTGGACTAAAACAATCTTAGATGAGATCAGAGAGAACCTACCAACATAGGAAAAGCCTACGAAAAAATAAGCCAAATAACAACTATAAATCTTGAGGCTAATTGAACAATGAAATAAACAAAGATGACAAAGATATGAGCTTCATAATAAATGACTTAGACTCCTCGAAGAACTCATGAATTGAGAAGAATAATGATTGAACATGTTTCACCTCTTTGCAGCAAACAAATTAAGTAGAATAAGAGAAAGTGACCCTTCAGGTTATATAAGAATAACAACAATGACACCAACTCACACCTTCATCGCAACATCTAAGACATGCAAATCACAATAACCATCAATTTTACACAAAAATCTGACACAAACAACACAACTACCATCCACCACATTCTACTTGCCCATAAATAAAACAACCCCATAGTCCCACCACCACTTCACTAGCTCATGCCACAAGAGTAGGAGTGATAGGTGGGCACCTCTAGCAAGGGTATGATTAAATGTGATGCGTTAGAGTATGACTCACTCATGTTATGCTTAGATTGATTCTAAACAACATATATTTTATTGAACCCAATATGAAGAGCCACTAGAAAATATTCTTGAAGAATGAACAAATGGGCCTACTCAAATGCAAGGCAACCCACAAAAAAATGGTGAAGTTAAAAGGATAGAAGTTTTTACGCCTTCCAACCTTTTAGCTGCTTTGGTTTAGTAGATCAAGATGCTTAAGGCTAGAGGTTTCGAACAACCTCAACAAGATAAAACTAAAGAAAAAACTAGACATAAAATTTTTTGCCCATGTTTTTTATCATTGATGTCAAAGGAGTTGTAGTAATGATGGATGAGCACTACTAATGGCATTGGCATTAAGGAGATTTGATAGGTAATGCAGAAAGTGTGAATGATGTGCAGTTATGTTTGAGGTCATACTTCATGGTGGCAGGTTATGCATAAATTCTAAGTGATGTGTTTGGTTGTAGAAGAGAGGGATATCTGACTTTATATCCTTATGTTGTTTTTATCTCTTTTCTAGTTATCTTGAAGTTCTTCTATGTAAAATATTTGTCTTTGCAACACATGGACTTGATTGAGCAGAATGTCATGTATTTACTTCATGTGTCCTGTGTTGATTGTTTCAAGCTTCCTATATCTTAGCAACACAATGATGTCATCTAGATTACTCTCTGCAACAAGAGATTGCTTTCAATGGTTAAAGTTAAAAACACAAGTCAAGGATCTATGGTGGTACACTAGGGTTGCTTGTACAAGCATAAGGGTTATCTTGAAGTTATTATTTGCTTGAGTATGGTTGCTTGTTTCAAGAGCAAAGTTTTTGATTGCTTTACGACCAAAGGAGTTTCTATGTTATATTTCACTGGTTTATCCTCTGTGACAGAGGTTGTTCGTAGATGAGAAGAATCATTTTTTATGGCATATTAGGGGTTGCTGTTGAATACCTAAACCTAAAGCACTAAAACCCTAAGGGTCTCCTAAACCCTAAGGACTTAAAAGCAAAGGCTTTTATTATGACGTGTTTCTTTTTGTTATGTTTTAAAGGTGACTTATAGTCACCGGTTGCCTATGACTTAATTAACAACTTAAGTCATCATTCCTGTGGAATGACTAACCCCTCACCCTAGTGGAGACTAGTGCCTCCCATCCTGACTGAGGTTCATTTGAAGACAAGGCAGGAAGACTACTATCAGTGGTGTACATTTAATATTTTAGTAGCACTAAGGTTCATAGCAACGATGTGCATTCAAACTACATTCAAACTCTAATGACCATCTGCAAGTACATGAATTTTGATGGGCAGCTACCCGTATCCTTCTTTGTGACAATTTTAATAGTTTTGGTAGCTATCTATTATTTGAGGGTTTTGGAAGTTTTTCATGTGTGGTTTTAATCTTGTGTCCCCATGGATATGAGGTTGGGATGATAGGGTAAATCAAGCATTTTCTTTGTGTATAGTATATTTGATGAATTTGAAAAGGTGTCATTCTTTTATAGATGATTAAAGAAGGGAATTATATAGATGTATGCATTTAAAACTGAAGAGAGCATAGTGAAGTGATACTGTAAATCATGTACCAATTTTCTATGTGGTGATAGAGAAAATAACGTTGAATTGTTTTGTGCAAATGATGATAGAATTATGAAGAAATATTCTTTGAGTGGTTGAAGAAAGGAGTCTTGTTAAGTATGCAGAAAGAGTAAAGAAAGTAGATTGTTGTGTAAGTAACTGAGTTTGTAGAGGTTGTATCTGAGTGTGTAATGACTTTGTACATAGAGTAATGCATTTTTGTGTTGGGTGGGTGATGGATTTTTGAAGAATCATTCTTTGAATAATTGAAAAGGAAGAGTTTGTTACTAATTTTGAATATCTTCACATAGAGGTGATTGAGTGATAGAGTTACAAAATCCATTTGTAACCTATGATGTCAATATAAATAGAGTAGTACTCTTTATTTTTAGTCTATTTGAATTGGAGTTGGTGCTCCTAAACTTGCAAGGGGTTGGTGCTCCTAGGGTTGGTGTCCTGAATTGTAATAAGTGAGATTGGTTAGTGAGACCTTTGGTGATGTTTTTGTGAGGTTGAATTGGTCAAATAAACCCAATCAACTCTTCACACAATAGTTTTTCCCTTTTTAGGGTTTTCCACGTACATACTTGTGTTATGGTGTGTTTGGTGTGGTTCTTTAGTTTTCTAAGCAATTTGATGTTCTAACATAATAGTATTTACAAGGATTCAAAGAATTAGTAAAGTTAATTTTATTAAACCATTGATTCACCCCCCCTCTTAGTAGTCCATTGTATTCCAACAATTGGTATTAGAGCCACGTTCCTTGCAGAAGTTTAATAAACTTTGGTCGATCTTGGCAGTGGAATACTATGGAAAAAAGAAAAGGAAATAAGAGAAGAAGAATTGCTAAGAAAAATGCTGATCAACAAGCACCAATCAAATTAAAAGATGAGTTGGGGCATGAAACACACATATCAATTAACATAAGAAGTGATGTATCTAAAAGAGAGGATAACCTTGTCTTTGAGAATAATGAAAAAGAAAGTAGACATTCATATGAAGAAGAAGAGGTCAAATCTGATCAAGATGAAGAAAATGAAGTGATAAAAAGATTGAAAAATGATGCCTCTATACAAAAAGACCAGGCCTTGAAAGATTGTGAAAAATTGATCAACACAATCAAAGCATCAGATCGATAGATTATGAATTTGAAAACACAACTTGAGGAAACTAAAAGAATTGAAGAAGTCACTAGTTTGAATTTGCAAACCAAAATAGAAGATTGTCAAAAGCTAGAGGCTGAAATGGTGTCCCTAAGAAAGCAAATAGAAAAGGTAAATTAGGAGTTGAATAGAAGTCTTCAAAATGAGCAGAGCACTGAATTATTTGAGGAAATGATTTTAAGTCAAAGATCACTGTCAAATAAATCTGGGATAGGATATGAAGGAGAAAAGAGTTATAAATATGTTGCAGTGTCCAAGAAGGATGATGGAAAAACACTAATGAAGTTAGAAAACTCATCAAAAGGGGCAATATATGAACAAGGAGAATCAAGCACTGCTTCTAAAAGGCTTGCAGATAAAAATATAAATAAAGAAGGATAAAAAAGAGTTTATAATCCCAAGCAAGGACTTAGGAGAAGGCCATCAACAAAATAAACCAGGTTCACTTCCTATTTTCATGGTTATTGTTATTTTGTCATAATTTTGGTCATAAAGCTAGAGAGTGTAGAACTCATGCAAGAAATGATTTTGAATGGAACAAGAATAAAAGTTCTTGTAGATTGTTAAATAAGAAATATAATGTTCTATGTTATAAATGCAACCATCTTGGTCACATTGCAAGAGATTGTAGTATTCAAGTAAGAAAAGATGTTTTTGGATTTTAAAGAAACTATGATTCTTTGGTCATATGTTATAAATGTAATAACCTTGGACATAGAGCACAGTCTTGTAGAAGTAGTTTGATGAAATCATCTAGACATTTAACAAAAAGACAAATACTCTGACCAAGAAGAAAGATACTATGAAAGCAAGAGAAGGAAGAACCTAAGCTTGTGCATACTACACAAGAGGCATCACTAAGTGTATAAGGAGTAGCATGAGTTTAGGGGGAGCTAATCATTGCCTTATCATTCAACCCCATGGAGAAGACAAAGAGGTTGTGTCTCAGTAGTGATAGTGAGAGACAACAAATAGTTCTCTAACTAATAGAGTAATAAAGACATTGTCAAAGCAAATAGTGTGGAGACCTTGACTAAACAATGAGCAAGAGTAAATCACTTCAAGTGCATCTAGTTTAGAAAGTATAAGCGTGTTGTTTGAATGACAAGGATGAGCACGAAACAATCACCTAATAAGAGACTAAGTGGTGGTGTTTCAACTAGAGCAGCCTGTAAGCAGTGGAATCTTGAAGAGGTCTTAACACTCAAGCAACTAATAAACCCTATGGGTCTAAGATAGTGATGACCAAGGCATTGGAAGAACCATTCTACAGTAGGATCCAAGAAATACAAGGAAAAATCACATATCAAAGATTGTCATAGAAACAAAGAAGTGATATCGATGCTATCTAAGAATAGTATAAACAAGGTTATGAAGACTTTGAGCACTTTACATTAAGAGGTGTTGAAGGATCATAGAACAGGTTGACAATAGGCAGTAGGGTATATAGGGGATTGAAGGTTAACAATGGTGATGAATCTTGACACTAGACTGTGACACATGAGGTGAGAAGTGCTAATAGTGAAAGGACTAGAGTGCCAAAACATAAGAAAGATTGATACAAAAGATAGTAGATAGTGCCAGAGACCTTGAATAAGTCTTGACAGTAGCATTAGAATACAAAATGAGTCCATACAGTGATGTCATAATAGTGTTTGTGATGTTGTATCAGTCATCACAATGAACAATGTTATCTCTAGTTAGATATCTGTCTGGAATAGTGCATTAGAACAGTGCATTAGATGTTATAGTGTTTGTTATGATAGTGTATTGGATGCCCATGATCAATACCCATAATGCATGGCCGTTAACAATGATACTCAAAGTATATCAATGATTGTTTATGTCAGTAGTGATACTAATTTTGAGATTTTAGTGATACATCTTGGAATTTGAGTAGATACTCTATTAATAGGGAAGAGGATCTGAAAAGGGTAGGAAAAAGGTTACAGAGGTGTATAATGCAATGATTTCAAGAAAGAGTTTGAGAAAGAGGTCTGTATGATAAGGGTAGACAAAGATACATAAGACAAGGACATTTCAAACAAGAAGAAAGCCTACAAAAAGAGATATCTCATCATCACAAAAAGGGAAAATGAAGATAGTGAATGTAGTGAAAAGAAGATTGTGGGAGTGAGCAGATAAAATGCAATGAATAATGCATGTAGTTGTTGTACATGTTTTTAAAGGACACATGGATATTGAGACAATGTGGAAACATATAGAGTTATTTGGCAATAGGGAATCTGCTAAAGGTTGTTGTGTAGGGTTTGAAAACTTGTCAAGGGTTTACAAAAGACAAACAAGGTTTGGAACTATTTAGGGTGAAATTTAGTTTGTTTAATGTTTGATGACTTAGATGTTTGAATCCTCCTTTCACCCTATACATTCAAGGATCTAGGGTCGAGTGGCAATGCACTATCATACCCTAGGTCACTGTGAGATGTAGGGAAACTTGGATTAGGGAATTTAATTATCAATTTTCCATCTTTTATGCTTAATTGACCATTAAAACCTTAATTTCACAAATACAATTGTAAACAGAAGAATAACAGAAAAAGCTCTTGCAGAGGGAAGCAAAATATCAAATCACATAATACCTATTTTTAGGGTTTCGAGGTGGAAAAGTTAGGGATAAAAGAGCGGGTGCCCAAGTCCAATGCCCTGCTTTTTGTCTAGATCTAGAAACTCAGTTTGCAACTCTTCCTTGTTGTTCGAGAGATTTTCCCATCACAGAAATTGGAGGACTAATGAGTGGGCGCCAAGTCTAGGGTGCTATTTTTCCTTCTGTTCTACAATTCCAACACTTCAAGATGCCTTCCTGTAACTTCACTTTGTCCAGCTCTACAACCTATAACTTGCAACCATGAAAACTTTGGGAGTGGGTTGTGGTGTTTAGAGGCTTGCCTCAATCAAGCCTTGGAGGACACTTAAGTCTCCGAACACCATTGTAAGATAAAGAGTGCATGCCCTTGTGAGGAAGAGGCAAAAACCAAAGGAAATGATGATAAAAGCACAATATAATGTCATCTTATAGTGAAGCTCTCATGGGAGGAAGATGCTCTTCATTCCATGAGGAAATGGATGCTCAAATATGCAAATACAAACACATAAACCACACAAGTCTACTCTTGCAACATAATGAAAGCCTTGAATCACATTGAGAATGCCTAAAGTTCACAATGATCATCTAGTTTACAAATATGCTTTTATATGCAACTACAAACACTCTCACCAAGATTTCATAAATTTAAACTTACCGTGTCGGCATAGGACCCAAATAACGGTCATAAACTGACACTTCAAATTTGGGACTGACCCAAAATAGGGTAGGACTAGGGCACAGGTGCCCAAGTCCTCCCCCTTATTTTAGGTAGGGTTAAGCTCAAGGGGTCCCCCTAGGTCCCATTTGTCATGTTACTTATGGCTCATTCCATCGGGATGCCAAATTATGAAGTAAGATGTCCTAAATGCATGCAAAAGACCTAGGAGCTAAACCTAAAGAAGGAAAAACCCCCAAGGGGACATTTTTTGATGTTACATTTAGCCCCCACTTTAATGTATGTATAAACACAAGGCCAATACATGCATTAAAGTAAGGTCACAAACACAACAAACACATCAAGCACAGAGAAGACACATTAATGCATGGAAGACAAACATGATTTTTTTTCTTTTCTTTTTCTCATATATATGAAATGCAGATGCAAGTAATAGAAAGTAAACAAACCTCCCATAATACATGATGCACTCATCATGCAGGTCTTTGTATATGTGGGGAGCACACACACAAGACATGGAAAACCTCCCAAAATTCAGGAAGCACTCATCACATTGGTATTTATACTACATATGGGGCAACAAACACGCCAAACAAAACAAGCACACCAAAACACACACTTGAAGACACGGAGAAAACACAGAAGACAATTGATGGTGTGTTCCCTATTTTTAGGCTCATCACCATCTCAGGCACATTATAGGCACACACCAACAATTGGGCTTCACCACAACAATCGCTGAAAACATGCTTAAGGGTTTAGTTAGTCATAGAATAGCTCTCTGCCTCCGCAGAGGACTTTTGAAAATGACAGGATGATGCAATATGCTCCGAGAAGTACACCATCCTCGCCTCCACAGTGTTGGGAATTAAGGTGTCTCAACCTTGGTAATTCCTTGCATTATTTATGATTATATTTATTTATTCATTGCCTATGTTGTAAATTAATTGTAAATTCCATATTGTCATTTTGTGGGATGTGGCACGGTGATGTGTCATCCTACATGGAAGATGACAACTTGTAATTTTGTCCTCACATGAGGAGATAGGTGTCCCACATTGTGGTAGGAGTATTTTTCCATGTGTCAGTATCTTGGATGTTGTGTAAGGGAATGTTGACTGAAACGGTTATGACAGATTCCTATGATGAAGTTATGACATGTAAGAGTTTGAAATAGAAGCTTTAAGATAGGTGAAGACATGTGTCATGAAGCATCTTTGAAAAATGCATCTTTGGGTGCCCCAAGGTGGACTATGACATATTGTAAGAGAATATGCTATTTATAGCCTGTGTATGACAGATTTTCTTACAATTGTAAGTTGTAACTACTATGACAGATTCTATGAAGGTTGTTAGAGTCGTAAGAGCATCTGTCATAGCCCATTTTGGAATTAGGTGACCTCTTTGGGATGGGAGCTATAGACAAGTGTTAGGAACATTCTACAATGTTGACCAAGTGTCCATAGGTGTGGGTTTAGGGACATGAGGTCAAATTGGATGCCCATTCCAAGATAGAGACAATTTTACCTTGTATATTCTATATAAACAGGTGCTTGGAGGAGGAGATGTAGTATGTGATTGACAGGTATTGTAATGCTGTCGGATTGACTCCAGACATGAGTCTCGAAGACTATTGAAGCTTGCATTGCAAGTGTATTGTAAATAATATTCAGTTTTGATAATACATTGTGCAGGTTTCTGAGTGTGGGGTTTTTCACCGGATAAGGGTTTTCCCCACGATATATCTTGTCTCTCTTCTTCTGTCTTCTTTCTGGTTCTATTTGTATTGTTGCAATATCTTTGTTATATGTTTCATATTACTGTAATTGTAAGGATTAAATTGAATCTACATAGCTCTCCCCTCATTAGATTAGTGTAGGAAGAGATTTCTGCACACCTAGCTTCCTTTCATGCAGAGGGCTTAAGAAAAAAGATATGCTTGATATCCCACCTCTGCAAAGGGCTTACATGATTGATTGATTGCAAACAAACTCAGGATACAAGAAACAATCATCATGCTGGTCTTTAAACTGCATATGAGGACAAACACATTGCTAACATCTATAACAGATAGCTTACCTTATATATGCCCCCACCTTAAGGTGGTTGATATCAGGGATCGATATCAAGCACGTTAAGGTAGGAAGAAAACATACAAGGGAACATAGACTTTCGCAAAGCCCATGCCCCCCAAAGGTGACATGTATTGCACAATCATCAAATGTTCCCACAAACACATCCCTGCAAGAAACATGTTAGTGTCTACATAATCATGATCAATAACAACATCAATGCATATGATTAACCACACAAAGAGCCAAGGTTATACAACGAATTCAAAGTTTGAGGATAACCGTGGGGCTATATCACGAAGATCTCTGAATTGAGTACCACCAAGGCCAGATTCAAAGACAAATAAAGGTGCACAGAGAAAAAGTATTGTTAAGGTTTGTAAATGAGATAAAATAGCATCAAATTCACTACATAGAAAGCACGAGTGCTTCCACTAGCCAAGCATCAGATAAAATATATAACCCCATCATCATATTAGGAACTAAGTCCATTTTTTGATTGCTCTTGAAAGGGACACTAGGTCTGCATCAGTGTAAATGTTTGTTGTCATCCACCCACTAGATGGAAACACTAGAGGAAGGGAAACAATAAATAAGAGAGGAGAAACAAGTGCCTTAGGGACAGCCATGTAGGAGGGTGCTCCCAAGTCACCAACCGTGATGCTATGTCTATAAGACACAACACACAACAATGAAATCAGAGAGAGAGAGGCAATATAGAAGAATGATGATACAAATAGGTCACAACAAAGGTGGTCTCCTGGTATCCTGGACCTTACAAGAGAGTCAAGGGTCATCTCAGGAGGCCTAAACAACACATAACACATCACAGGGGAAGCACATCATGAGAGAGATAAAGGGTTCAAGATACTTACCTATAGGGTCTTTGTGCTAAGTCTCATCATCAAGTAAATCATCATCATCCTCCCACTCCCTAATGGTAGAGGAAAGTGGGACATAGGGTACCATAGCCAAATTCATGTCTTGTTCATCATGTTGTTCATCATTAGGATCATTATTGTTTGGTTGAATGTTGGGATCAATGTTTTCTTGTTGAGAGGAAAGGTTTATAGCATAAGCTTGTCTTCTTTTTCTTCTTTCTTTTGCTTTTCTATTTTGTTTTCTTTTACAACTTATCTCTTGTAAGATAGGGCTATCCTCTTTCATAGGCTTGTGCAATTTAGAAGATGAAGTACTAGGGTCAAACCTCATTTGTTGCGGTAGAATATTTTTGATGCAGAGGTGTCAGGTCTCTAGAGGTAATTTAACAATATCAAAAGGTTTAAACCAATTGTGGACTTCAACCAATAAGACTCACTAGTCTTCTCCTTGCCCTAAACTCCTCCAAAGGGCTCAAATTTGGTTCCAATTTCTAAGATGCAATCTTACACCTTCTAGGTTCTTAACATACCCTAATCAACTAGATTCAAAGGGTCTCACACACCAATTTGACTAGTTCTTGACAACTCCTCTTAACTAGGCCTAATCCTAGTAGCCTTGTTTAGCGAGTAATCTGCACTTTTCTCCAATATTTCCCAAAGCACTTTTAAAATAAATGACTGTTCCGAATACCCATTATAGAGTTCTATATCATATCCTAGATTCATGTACTATTGTTTTGGACCAAACTGACTGTCCTAACCCCTGCACCCTTCTTACAAGGCTTAATTAGCCCACTTTTTCAAAGGAACCTTATAACAAACTTGAGATCCACACTCCAAACCCTTAAAAAGTCCTAGGGAAGGATCTAAAATAGAGGATTTTCAAGGTTTCAGGAAGTGATATACTCATTCAAATGTTTAAACACCAAACCCCCATCTCTAGGACCCAAAACCTAGGGTTTACTAGATCTCCCACTTCCAATCACTTCCAGACCTCATTCAAAGGTATAACACCATCCTCTTGACCATACTAGACAACATCAATCATAAAAACATTACCTTGTTATGGTAGATCTTTTGTTGCTACACCTGTGCCATCATTCCCATGCTCTTTCCACATGCAAACTTGCATCCTAATGGTGATCACCAACCAATCTGCACTCCTCCTACCTTGTTCAGGTTAGAAATCATATTATACATGTCATCTAGGACCTATTCCATGAGAATTAGGATCTTACATTCATGGAAAGGTCCAAAATTGCATTGTCACCTCTCAAAACACACAGGGCAGTCTGCTGTTCTTGGTAGCAGTCATATGAACAGAAGTGAAACCACCTTCAAAACCTTCTCAGAGCATAAAATAGGATCCACTATGGTTAAGTAAGGACTTAAGACATTTACCAAATACCCAACAATCAAAATGTCAACAGAATTGAGGAGATGCAAGCAAAAGATAAACTTTACTGTTATTTGCAGTCAGCTATACAACCCAGGCCTCCACATGGATCCACTATACCATCAAATGCCTTGGACATGTTTACATAACCTCTGCCCCAACTTCCACAACTAATTCCCATTGGTTGGAGCTGGTTCAACATCAAAAACTACTCAAAACTAACTTTCCAGCCTAAATGCTTGATTAAAAAATTTGATTTTTAAACTTTGTTTTAATAGATTTCTACCCTACCAAACCATCATGTTTGATCTCCTTAGAATCATTACACTTTATTCTTAACCTAGACACCTATATTTGACTCTAGAGGCACTATTGACCCAACTTACATCATTTTTGGTCCTAGGGTCCTTGCCAGGACCCTTAGGACATTTGATCCTTACTTCATGTTGACCATTACAACATGCCATAACTAGTTTTAGGATGTTCCAATTGGCTTGAATTGCTCCATGGACTCCTCTCTTGGTCATTGGTGTCTCCTTGTTCCAAGATGTTCCCTTAGGTGCTCCTGCACCATACTCCCCAGCATGAAGAAAACTCTTGTCCCAAGAGTTATGTGATCTGCTCCAAACCTCTTGTAATCTTTTTGAAGGGTTCCTCTAATTTTGAACGAGGAACATGAACTCTCCAAGGGTTATCCTCCTCCTTCTCCAATCTGCATGACTCTTACCAAAAGTGTTAGTATCACAAAACATATTTTGATGTCCTTGCCTAGGACCCTGCTGCTGTAATGTTTCTGCTCTTCCCACCTTAAGGTTTTGATCTTTTTTTCCCTGTTGTGTGCCTTCCTTTTCCTACCTCCCTATAGGGAAATCAATGTCCCCAATCTTGATGCAACTTAAGTCCCAAACCTACTATTCTTTAGGACTATCATCCACCTTCCTCTGTTGCAACTGTTCCTGTTGTTTCCAATCATCCTTAACCTGCACATTCAACTGCAAATTTTCTCCAAAACAGAAAGTAGCATGTTCCTTCTTGTCTCCACAAGGTAAAGGTATTAGTTTAAACTTTTTACCATCTTTGTGCACCAAATAGTTATTAGTATAGCCATCATGAACTGTCCTTCTTACATGTTGCCATGGTCTACCCAAAATCATATTCCCACATGTCATTGAAATAACATCACACAGAACAGAATCATGATACAGACCAACTGAAAAATCAACATATGCCCATTGAATAACCCTTACTTGCTGCTCTTGGCTTACCCAAGTGACATTGTAAGGACTAGGATGATCAAATGTCTTCAATCCCAATTTGTGTACCATATCCCAAGAAACTAAATTATCATGTGAACCTGAATCTATAATCAATTTACACATTTTTCCATGGCTTAAACAATTAGTTTTGAAAATGGATACATGTGGTGCTTGCTGCACTTTGCCTTTTTCCACCATGAGAAATTCTCCATCTATTTCTGGATAGGCTACTACTGGTTCTTGGTCTTCTCTCTTTTCCTCTTCTTGTGCCAAGTGAACTCTTCTCTCCTTGCTCTTATCAACATCATCCCTCTTAGGACATTTGAAATATATGTGTCCCACTTCATTGCAATGATAACATCTTCCTGTGAATACACCTCTACCTGATCCAAACCTACCTCCACCTCTATATCCACCTCTCTGATATGTAGAAAACTCCTTGCCTTTCTCATTGTTGCTCTGTCCTTCAATAGTAGGTTTGCCCCTACCTCTATATCCTCTACGACTACCTCCTTATCTTTCTTGTTTCCTCTTCACCTTCTCTTCAGCCCTTATGGCCAACTGAAAACATTCGCCAAGTGATTTTGGTATGGTCAAACTAATTTCATCTTGCAAGTTGTACCTAAGCCCATTAAGGTATCTTGCCACTTTCTCTCCTTCATCTTCCAATCCTCCTCTAATACTAAGATTGTGAAATTGCTCAGTATAGGACATAACATCCATGTCCTTTTGCTTCAAATTCTACCTCATCCTCTTTGTTTGAATAGAATAATCAGATGGAAGAAACTGATTCTTCATCATATCTTTCATCCTACCCCAAGAAGTGATTTTTGTTCCAGCTCTAGCCACTCTTTCTGCTTGTACACTACTCCACAAAGTAAGTGCTGTCCCTCTCAACTTTGTCTTTGCAAATTTAACCTTCTTCTCATCACTTATTTCCTCATACTCAAAGAAATTTTTAAGGGCATCCATCCACCCTAATACCTCTGCACTATCCATCTTCCCCTGATAGATAGGCAACTCTATCTTTGTTCCACTACCTTAAACTGCCTTAAGCAATCTCAAAAATCTCTTTTCTTTAGGATCCAACTCATCCTCAGGAGGGTTCTCATCTACCTTCTCATGTCCCTCATCCTCTCCTTCTTGATCATCTTGTTCATCCCTTCTAGGATTCTTCTCCAATGCTTCCAACCTTGCTAAGATTGATGCATTCTCTCTTCTCACTTGTCTTAAATCTCTTTCTCTTTCAGCATCCCATTCTCTTCTCTCCCTCAAATCTCTTTCTCTAGCCTCTAAGGCTTCTCTCAATTCATTATTCTCCCTAGCCATCTGATTTTTAGGGGGCATCTTCACAACTTTCACCAACCCTTAACTCTTTCACAAGATCCTACTACTCCCTCAAGGACCTTCTTGCTACTTTGATACCACTTTGATGCAGAAGTGTCTAGTCTCTAGAGGTAATTTAACAAGATCAAAAGGTTTAAACCAATTGTGGACTTCAACCAATAAGACTCACTAGTCTTCTCCTTGCCCTAAACTCCTCCAAAGGGCTCAAATTTGGTTCCAACTTCTAAGATGCAATCTTACACCTTCTAGGTTCTTAATATACCCTAATCAACTAGATTCAAAGGGTATCACACACCAATTTGACTGGTTCTTGACAACTCCTCTTAACTAGGCCTAATCCTATTAGCCTTGTTCAACGAGTAATCTGCACTTTTCTCCAATCTTTCCCAAAGCACTTCTAAATCAAATGACTATTCCAAATACCCATTACAAAGTTCTATATCATATCCCAGATTCATGTACTATTGTTTTGGACCAAACTGACTATCCTAACCCCTGCACCCTTCTTACAAGGCCCAATTAGCCCACTTTTTCAAAGGAACCTTATAACAAACTTGAGATCCACACTCCAAACCCTCAAATAGTCTTAGGGAAGGATTTGAAATAGAGGATTTTCAAGGTTTCAGGAAGTGATATACTCATTCAAATGTTTAAACACCAAACCCCCATCTCTAAGACCCAAAACCTAGGGTTTACTAGATCTCCCACTTCCAATCACTTCCAGACCTCATTCAAAGGTATAACACCATACTCTTGACCATACTAGACAACATCAATCATAAAAACATTACCTTGTTAAGGTAGATCTTCTGCTGCTACACCTGTGCCATCATTTCCATGCTCTTTCCACATGCAAACTTGCATCCTAATGGCGATCACCAACTAATCTGCACTCCTCCTACCTTGTTCAGGTTAGAAATCATATTAGACATGTCATCTAGGACCTATTCCATGAGAATCAGGATCTTACATTCATGGAAAGGTCCAAAATTGCATTGTCACCTCTTAAAACACACAGGGCAGTCTGTTGTTCTTGGTAGCAGTCAAATGAACATAAGTGAAACCACCTTCAAAACCTTCTCAGAGCATAAAATAGGATCTACTATGGTTAAGTAAGGACTTAAGACATTTACCAAATACCCAACAATCAAAAGATCAACAGAATTGAGGAGATGCAAGCAAAAGATAAACTTTATTGTTATTTGCAGTCAGCCGTATAACCCAGGCCTCCACATGACTCCACTGTACCATCAAATGCCTTGGACAGGTTTACATAACCTCTACCCCATCTTCCACAACTGATTCCCATCAGTTGGAGTTGGTTCAACATCAAAAACTACTCAAAACTAACTTTCTCGCCTAAATGCTTGATTCAAAAATTTGAATTTTAAACTTTGTTTTAATGGATTTCTACCTTACCAAACCATCATGTTTGATCTCCTTAGGATCATTACACTTTATTCTTAACCTTAGACACCTATATTTGACTCTAGAGGCACTATTGGCCCAACTTACATCATTTTTGGTCATAGGGTCCTTGCCAGGACCCTCGGGACATTTGACCCTTACTTCATGTTGACCATTACAACATGCCATAACTAGTTTTAGGATGTTCCAATTGACTTGACTTGCTCCATGGACTCCTCTCTTGGTCATCATGTCTTGTTCATCATGTTTTTCATCATTAGGATCATTATTGTTTGGTTGAATGTTGGGATTAATGTTTTCTTGTTGAGAGGCAAGGTTTATAGCATAAGCTTGTCTTCTTTTTCTTCTTTCTCTTGCTTTACTATTTTTTTTTTTACCACTTATCTCTTGTAAGATAGGGCTATCCTATTTCATAGGCTTGTGCAATTTAGAAGATGAAGTACCAGGGTCAAACCTCATTTGTTGTGGTAGAATGTTTTGTTGTCGATAATGACCTCTCAATCCTTGTAAGGATTTCAGGGGAGGAACCTCACCATAGGGACCTTGTCCTTTCGGTCTAAGATTATCTTCACATGCGGGTTGTTTATCTTTTATCATTTCTTATATAGAAGGACTAGGTATTTTAGTTTATCCCAAAAATAATTCAATATGTAATGCTTTTTCTCAACCAAAGGTTTATATTTGTTGCGAGGGATAGTAATCGTGCATCCATCAAAAGGGAATTTTAGACAATGGTGTATTGTTGAAGGGATAGCTTTCATTTATTTCATCCAAGGATGTCCCAATTTAATACTAAAGAGGTTAGAATTAGGGACAACATCAAACCGTTGTTTGACATGTTTTCTAGATAGTGTTACCAACAATGATATCTTTGCCAGAGGCTTGATAAAGGTTCCCTTATGTGTCTTAATCATCATGTTTGAAGGGTCATAAGAACCTTGCATTAGTTGATGTGAATAGAGGAACTCCTTAGTGGAAGCATTAGTCATGCAATTAGGATCAATAAGAGTTCCATCCATAGGGTTTCCCATTATTTTCACAGTGATGTAAAGAGGTCCATTAGAGTCTCCAATTGCTCTATCATGAGGTGTAAACATAATTTTAGGTTCAGGAGCCTTTCTTTTCATGTAATGTATAGGAAGGAACCTACTATTGATGTTGTGTTTAGAGTCCATGTTTTTATGCTCAAGTCAGATTTTAAATTTTCTCCAAAAGTTCACCAAAGGCAAGTACAAAACAATATGCCTGAAATAGCCTAAAATGCTTGGTTTTTGTACTTTTCAATGCCAATGAATGGAATAAAAGGTGTTGTAAGGCTTTTGATCAAGGGAAGAAAATTATATGTCTGATATTAGTCCAAAACAGAAATAATATCCTTCTCAACACACTCTTGATGCAAATCCAAGATAATGCCAAGTCAAACTATAGTGAAAATATGTCGAAATAGGCACTTTTTCACCAAAACTCAATGCAAAAGAGCATAAAAAAGGGTGTTGTGAGGAAAATTATGATGGAAAGCAAGTTATATCAGTAATAATGGCTACTTAATGTCAAAATACCCAACACAATATGCTTTTAGTGCCACATAAGGTCAAATCCTAGTGAAAATATAGCAAAAATAGGCTATTTTTCACGGTTTTTCAATTCCAATACCTAGCAAAAGGGATGTTGTAATGAATTTTAGGAGGTGAAGAAAATAAATTCAATGATATAAGTAACCTCAATCCATAAAATTGATCACAACATGCTTGGAGTGCAAACTAGGTCAAACCCTAGGGCAAACATAGTCAAAATATGTAGTTTTTCACCAAAATTTCAATATACGAGCTCGTTAAAAGGGTGTTGTGAAGATTTTTAGGAGGAGAATAAAATGATTACCCTGATAAAAAAAAATTAATGCAAAAATACCTTTCACAACATTCCTATGGTGCAAGTTTAGAGAGTCGTTAAGGCCAAATTTAGTGAAAATCGGTGTTTTTGAAGCCCTAGGTTTGAGATGTTGATGCAAAATTCTATGTGAATGTTTTGAAGTATGATTTATGATGAAAGTGAATTAATCTTAGATCTGAAAATTATTTCCAAGCCCTAATATGCAAAATGCCAATGCAAATCTAATGAAAATGCATGAAAATTGCTAGTTTTTTGTTGAAATTTTCTATGCAAAAATGCAAATATTTTAAATCTAAATGCAAATTTAAACCAAAATGTAAGACTATAGATAAATTATAATTTTAATGAGCCTCTAAAATCAATATAAAAATCTTAAAGAAGATTTTTCCTACTAACCCTAGATTTCAGAATTATTGGGTTATATGAAAATTGTCAAAATTTCTACAAAAACCTAGCAAATTAATGATGAAAATATAGTGCAAATTATTGAATTTTTGTGTTTTTCTATAGTTTATATCAGATCTGATGCAAAAATCATGAATTAGGAAAATTTAGAAAGAATTGATGTAATTTAGTAAGCCTAACAGTGCATTTTTTTTTAATTTTTCAAAATTTTCATTTTTTTTGAATTTTTCCCAATGCAATAAGATGAATAACTATATGAATGAATGAAATCAATCCAAATCTGAAGAAACACACTTAGAAAGTTGAAATTTAAATCCAAAAACACGGGTTCACCAAAATTTTTAGGGTAAAATTTGGTTTGTTTAATGTTTGATGTGTTAGATGTTTGAATCCTCCTTTCACTCTATGCATTCAAGGATCTGGTGTCAAGTGGCAATGCACTATCATACCCTAGGTTGCTGTGAGATGTAGGAAAACTTGGATTAGGGAATTTATTTATCAATTTTCCTTCTTGTATGCTTAATTGACCATTAAAACCCTAATTTTGTAAATACGATTGTAAACAGAAGAATAACAAAAAAAGCTCTTGTAGAGGGAAGTAAAATATCAAATCACAAAATACCTATTTTTGGGGTTCTAAGGTGGAAAATTTAGGGACAAAAGAGTGGGCGCCCAAGTCCAATGCCCTATTTTTTGTCTGGATCTAGAAACTCAGTCTACAACTCTTCCCTGTTGTTTTGAAGATTTTCCCGTCACGAAAATTGGAGGACTAATGAGCGGGAGCCTAAGTCCAGGGTGCTATTTTTCCTTCTGTTCTACAATTCTGACACTTCAAGATGCCTTCCTACAACTTCACTTTGTCCAGCTCCGCAACCTGTAGCTTGTAACCATGAAAACTTTGGGAGGGGGTTGTGGTGTTTAGAGGCTTGCCTCAGTCAAGCCTCAGAGGACACTTAAGTCTCCAAACACCATTGTTAGATAAAGAGTGCATGCCCTTGTAAGGCAGAGGCAAAAAATAAAGGAAATGATGATAAAAACACAATATAATGTCACCTTGTTGTGAATCTCTCATGGGAGGAAGATGCTCTTCATTCCATGAGGAAATGGATACTCAAATCTGCAAATATAGACACATAAACCACACAAGTCTACTCTTGCAACACAATGAAAGCCTTGAATCACCTTGAGAATGCCTAAAGTTCACAATGATCATCTAGTTTACAAATGAATGCTTAAACATGCTTTTATATGCAACTACAAACACTCCTACCAAGATTTTGTAAATTCAAACTTACCGTGTTGGCATAGGACCCAAATAATGGTCATAAACCAACACTTCAAATTTGGGACTGACCCAAAATAGGGCAGGACTAAGGCGCGGGCGCCTAAGTCCTCCCCCCTTATTTTGGGCAAGGTTAAGCTCAAGGGGTCCCCCTAGGTCCCATTTGTCATGTTACCTAGGGCTCATTCCATCGGGATGCCAAATTATGAAGTAAGATGTCCTAAATGCATGCAAAAGATCCGGGAGCTAAACCTAAAGAGGAAAAATCCCCCAAGGGGACATTTTACGACATTATAGGAACAACATCAATATTTAAATCAACATGACAAGAGATCAAAGAGTGTTAAAATGGAGTTCATGAAGCCATGAAGTTGGAGTAAAGAAAATGACATTCTTTATTGTTAGTGCATTGTTTCTTTATTGAGTATCAGTCATCAGATCAGGTGCATTCTTGATTGACAGTATTGTGTTTTTGTATCAGTCTGGTTGCATCAGATTGCTATGATAGTGAATACTTGCTTTAATCAGTCTTCACTTGTGGATACTTGTTTGGATCAGTCAATGAGTTCTTTGAATGTAGTTTGATTGTAACAGTGTTGTTTGTAGTGTAGCAGTGTTTTCCATGGATGATAATATGGTGGAAATGTATGCATCAGATGTCTCCAAGTATATGTGTCATCTATATCAGTTAGTTTATAGTGACAAGGTAATCAAGATGATAGGGAAAAAAGGTACAACATGACATAATCATCAGTGTCTAATGACTAACCAGTATGTCAAAAAGGACAATGTCAGATAGGGGGAGTAGCTCAAGACATATTCATAATCCTTAGTTTGACAATGGCTACCTCTCAGGGGGAGCAAGTAGATAGACTACTCATCCTTTGATCTTGATGTTAAAAGGGGAGAGATTCAAGTTCTTTTGAGATGGATTGCCATCAATGACAAAGGGGGAGATTGTTGCCCATGTTGTTTGTCATTGATGTCAAAGGAGTTTTAGTAATGATGGATGGATACTGCTAATGGCATTGGAATTAAGGAGATTTGGTAGGTACTACAGAAAGTTTGAGTGATGGGCAGTTATGTTTGAGGTCATACTTCATGGTGGTAAGTAATGCAAAAATTCTGAGTGGTTAGAAGAGATGAATATTTGACTTTATAGGACTTAGGTTGTTTTTATCTCTTTTCTACTTATCTTGAAGTCCTCTGTACAAGAGTTGTCTCTGCAACACATGGACTTCCAGTTGAGTGGAATGTTATGTGTTTACTTCATGTTTCTTGTGTTTCTTATTTCAAGATTCCTATATCTTAGCAACACAATGATGTCATCTAGATTACTCTCTACAACAAGAGATTGCTTGTAATGGTTAAAGTTAACAACACTAGTCAAGGCTATGTGGTGGTACACTAGGGTTGCTTCTACAAACATAAGGGTTATCTTGAAGTCATTCTTTGCATGAGTATGGTTTCTTGTTTCAAGAGCAAATTTTTTGATTTATTTAAGACCAAAGGAGTTTCTATGTTATATCTCACTAGTTTATCCTTTGTGACAGAGGTTGTTTGTAGATGAGAAGGATCATTTTTTTATGGCATATTAGGGGTTTCTGTTGAAGACCTAAAACGTAAAACACTAAAACTCTAAGGGTCTCCTAAACCTTAAAGACTTAAAATCAAAGGCTTATTTTATGATGGGTTTCTTTTTGTTATGTTTTAAATGTGACTAATAGTCACTGGTTGCCTATGACTTAAGTAATAACTTAAGTCATCATTCCTGTGGAATGAATGACCCCTCACCCTAGTGGAGACCGATGCCTCCCATCCCGATGGAGGTTCATATAAAGACAAGGCTAGAAGGATATTATCAATGGTGTACAGTTAATATTTCAGTAGCACAAAGGTTCAAATCAATGGTGTGAGTTCAAAGTGCCTTCAAACTCTAATGACTGGATCTACAAGTATATGAATTTTGACGAGCAGCTACCCATATCATTCTTTGTGGCAGTTTTAATCGTTTTGATAACTGTTTGTTGTTCGAGGGTTTTGGAAGCTTTTCAAGAGTGGTTTTAATCTTGTGTCCCTGTGGATTTGAGGTTGGGATGACAGGGTAAATCAAATATTTTCTCTGTGTGCAGTATAGTTGATGAATTTGAAATGGAATCATTCTTTTATAGATGATTAAAGAAGGGAATTATATGGATGTATGCATTTAAAACTAAAGGGAGCATAGTGAAGTGATACTATAAATCATGTATCAATTTTCTGTTTGGTGATAGAGAAAATAATGTTGAATTGTCTTGTGTAGATGATGTTAGATTAATGAAGAAATATTCTTTGAGTGGTTGAAGAAAGGAGTCTTGTTAAGTATGTAGAAAGAGTAAATAAAGTAGATTGTTGTGTAAGTATCTAAGTTTGTAGATGTTGGATTAGAGTGTCTAATGACTTTGTAAACAGAGTAATGCATTTTTGTGTTGGGTGGATGATGGATTTTTGAAGAATCATTCTTTGAATAATTGAAAAGGAAGAGTTTGTTACTGATTTTGAATATCTTCACATAGAGGTGATTGAGTGAGAGAGTTACAGAATCCATCTGTAACCTATGATGTCAATGTAAATAGAGTAGTAATCTATATTTTCAGTCTATTTGCATTAGAGGTAGTGTTCCTAAGCTTGCAAGGGGTTGGTTCTCCTAGGGTTGGTGCCCTAAATTGTAATCAGTGAGATTTGGTCAGTCAGACCTAATGGTGATCTTTTTGTAAGGTTGAATTGGTCAAATAAACCCAATCAACTGTTCACATAGTGGTTTTTCCCTTTTTAGGGTTTTCCACTTACATACTTGTGTTATGGTGTGTTTGGCATGGTTATTTGGTTTTCTAAGTGCTTTGATGTTCTAACATAATAGTATTTACAATAATTCAAATAATTATTAAAGTTAATTTTTTTAGACCACTGATTCACCCCCCTCTGAGTGGTCCATTGTATTCCAATAACTAATCCCTTCACAACCATAGTTTAACAAAACAAAGGGGAAACCTAAATCCCCCTATCTAAACTTCTACTCTCAAATCACTAGTAATGAGGTAATTTTACCTTCACATATTTATAACACAAAACATAGTGGAGTTTACACAACACAAAATTATACGAATCCTCTAACATACCAATTAATGAATGTACAACCAACTTACCTAGTCATACTTTGATGTCAAGTAAACATTGTAATGCAAAATCAACCTAGCTCTGAGGTCCCACTCATGGGGCTTATGTTAATAGGAGTAGTGTTTGATTCTTAGAACCCATTCTCGTGGACTTATTTAGAGTACTTAATTTAACCTCTTGATTTCAATAGTTTCAACATCTTATTACCATGTCCCCTCTAAGATATGCCAAAATTCAAGGGAGAGGGAGAACTAAACTCTCACATTAAAGAATATATGATAATTGTAAGGGAACTCTTCCATTGGGATAGATTTGTGTCTAGAATATTTCCAAACACTCTTGAAGGGATTTCCCTAGATTGGTATTATCACCTTCTTGAGGCCTCCATACATTCTTTTAGGTAGCTTATTGGTGAGTTTTTCATGGCCTCTGATATGAATAAAATTTTAAGGACAAGAATCCTAGAATTCCTAAGTATGAAGTAGGACACCACCAAATCTATGGCATACTTCATTACACATTGGATGAAAGTACTCTATTCATTGATTAGTAGCCAAAACATGGATCATCAAGAAATTTGTGACCTTTTCTTTCACACCCTAAATAGGGACACAATGAAGGAGGTTAAAAAATTACCTTATAAGTCCTACAAAGAAGGTTTAGAGAGTGCATTAAGAATCAATCAGGTCACTATCAATAGTGGGTGAAGAATTTATTATATGAATGGAAGATTCATGACTACCCAAAATTAGTGACAACAATGAAAATAACCCTTCTATTAAATTCTAAAAAAACAATCACATTGTAACAACAAATGTGGTAACTAATACACCTCCTACAAAATATAATGATCAATATGGGAATGGTTGTCTTGAATCAATAGTTAAGAAAGTCAACATTATCAAATGTCTATAGAAAAACATAAAATTTTACCAAAAATTGAGAGAAACTTTCAGTCAAGTAACAATATGTAGGGATCATACCATTAACCCTATGACCCTAACACATACTGGTTGTTTCACAATGTAAAGGGGCATGATATAATGGCATGATATATTTATAATAAAACCATATCAAAACTCTCTGATGAGAAGTAATAAAAATCATGGTGTGCTTTTGTGTTAACAAGATAAAGAACATAAACTAAACAATCAACAACAAAATCACTAACTCATTTTCGATCAAAACATGCTAAGTCATGTAGAGTTGGACAAATATTAAGAAATTTGTTTTACCCATGAACTAAAACAACCAATTCTCACCACTCTTAATGATTCAAATTTTTCTCACATGTTGAACCTCCTAAAAAGTTCTAATCATAAGAATGGTCTCCTCAATGCCTTAGATTTAGGTTATCTTGTTTGATCTTCTCCAAACAAAAAAAAAATTCCACATTCAATTTTAAAAAGTTACTCATAGATGATCTGACATAGCTAAATAAGGTGATTTTGTTCTTTACCTAATGGTCTAAGTTTATGAATATCACATTAAATATACCATGATTGATGATGGGGCTAAAATTAATATAGTCTAGTTTTTCTCTTTTCCAAAGGATGGGTTATGACAAATCTCATATTACTTGGGACACTAGTACCCTTAGGGCTAATGACAATCTCAATATTCATGCCATTGGTAAAACTAGTCTTCCTATTACCATAGGTCCCAAAACCTTACCTATTGAATTATTTATTATAATTGAGGAAACAAGTTACACCATGATTCTAGGAAGACTTTAGATTCATAGGATGAGGGCCATATCCTCCTCACTATTTCAAGAGGTACATTTCCTCCACATGGATCAAATAGACATTATCCAAGGGGACCTTTATCCTTTTAGCATTTATATAATTGAACAAACCAAAAAGAAATAGGATTAGCCAAAAATACCAATGACCTAGAAATTAGAATCTTTGAAAAGGGAGAGACATGCAATCAAGTCATGAACATTTCTAGGACTTTAAAATATATAAGGGAATGGATGATAGGAGAATTCCCAATTGATCCCCACTCAAAAAAATCTTATAGTTCATTCAACCAAGTATCCATTCATATCGAGCCAAATATGAGTATCCATATGGTTGAGATCACTACTAAAGAAGAAAAAGAAGAAAAACTAAAACCCACATAGGAATTAGGAGATTCACTGAAAACTAGTGAAAACTAATACTTGTTATGCAGTAAAATGTTTACCCTTATTAATAAGGACCTATTTTAACACCTTTTGAAAAATAAATGATTAAATCTTGATCTCAATGAATAAAATCAACAAAGTAAACTTAAGGACTGGCCTAAGCCCACCATATTTAACACTCCCCAGAGTTTGTGGGGCTAAAGGACTAGGGCGCCTAGTGCCCTGGGCCTTGATGATTGCTTTAGCCCTATTTTCACGGTGTTGGCTTAGAACACCTCCTTAGCTTATACATTTCAGCCCCATTATTTGTAAGTGAGAATGCATATAAGGAGTTTTATAATTCATTTTACACCTAGATGGATAATGAAAGATTAGAATTGCCTACATGATTGATCTCTTATGCTCAAGTGTTCTTCATGCTTGGAATTGCGATTTGCTTGTGGATGTTATGATGCTCATTTGTATGTATTGTTCAGGAAGTTCAAGCCATCTTTATCTATCTCCTTGGTGCATGATCTGGAGTTATCTACTCCAACTAGGGTTTCACATCTTGTGGTAATCTTTATCATTTTCGTTCATACTTTCATCATATATTGGATATCTTGCCTTTGCAATCCTAGGGGATGCACTCTTGGATCACTAATCATTGTTGTAGTAGAGGTGGAAACACCAAAATGGGGTTTAAACATAGCACAACCTTTCCCTCTTTGCTTGTGTGTAGGTCACATCTAGAAGAATCAGACTACAAGAAGTTAGAGGACTGAAGAAGACTAATAGGTGAAGACATCTAGATCTTGACATTTTGTAAAACTCTAATTAGGGTCTAGGGTACCTAGCGCCTTGGTTCTTCTATACTCCTGAACTCAGATGTAGTTTCTTCTTTGTTCACTAATCCCTTCTAGCATTTCAGAATCTCTTTATCAGTTTCTAACAATCATATATTTGTAGATCTTGCTCAATTAGGGTTTCATCTTTTGCCCTAGTTTGTTTGGTTAGTTTTGGTTGAATTTGGCTGACACTCCTCTTTACAATAAAGGGAAAAAACCCATGTAGTTTTTCTCTCCTTCATGGGTAGAATCCAAGCTTGGTTTTTGTTCCAATGTTAATGGAAGAGGGTTTGACCTAGTTTAATCTTTTAGGCTAAGTCTCTCTTTTCCACCTAACATTTTGGTGAAGTTGACGTGTCTTGCATCCTTGCATCCTTCTTCATATAAATATAATGTGTTTTCTGTCCTATATCTAATTAGGATTTAGTTTATTCATCATTTGTATATGTTGGTAGGTGGTGACTGATCAGGAAAGTACTGTACACTAGCCATGTATCCTCACCGGGGTTCGGGCCGACATAAAAATCCCATTTTTTATGACCGACATAAGAAAACCCTAATTTTTGTAACCGACAAAAAGGCTTGATAAAAGCGGCTAAGGGTTAGGGTTTTAATATATTGTATTGTAGCATTTTGCAACGATAGTGAGTTGCACGGATTGCTGATTGTAATTGATTTTGATTTACTGGATAATAATATTGGACTCTCTATTTGGTGGATGTAGCTTGAGTTTGGGTGAACCACGTTAAAACTTGTCTCTCGTTATTATTTCTGTGTATGTTCATTCCTCTATTTAATCTTTATTTGCATTTAATTGATAACTTCTGCCAGCAAACCCTAACAAGTGGTATCAGAGCGGGTTGTGTTCGATTATCGTCTACAGGAAGGTCTCACGGTTGAGTGGGAGCAATGGCGGACAAGGGTAAATTGAAGGTCGATAAATTCAATGGGTAGAACTATCAGTTATGGAAGATGTAGATGGAGGATTACCTCTATCAAAAGGATTTATGGATGTCGTTGGAAGGAGTAGCCAAGAAACTGGCAACAATGTCTGATGAGGATTGGAATCTTCTTGACAGAAAGGCACTGGGAACCATTCGGTTGTGCCTGGCACCATCGGTGGCATTCAATATAAATGGGTTTACCAAATAAATGGGTTTACAGCTGAAAGAGGAAGATGGAAATCAGAAAAGATTTAAGGCCAGGTTAGTTGTAAAAGGATTTGCATAGAAAAAGGGCATTGATTTTGATGAGATATTTTTTCCGGTTGTCAAGATGACTTCTATTCGTACTATTTTAAGTATTGTGGTTGCTGAAGATTTGCATTTGGAACAGCTAGATGTGAAAACTACCTTTCTCCATGGTGATTTGAAGGAGGAGATATATATGGAACAACCCCAAGGATTTGAGGTCAAAGGTAAGGAGAAACAAGTGTGCAGATTGAAGAAGAGTTTGTATGGCCTGAAACAAGCACCTCGGCAATGGTATTTGAAATTTGATAGTTTTATGGCTGAGCAAGGCTACAGCAGGTGTAATTCTGACCATTGTGTTTATTTTAAGAGGTTGGATAATGACAGCTACATTATTTTATGTTTATATGTTGATGACATGCTTGTAGCTGGGTCTAACATGGATCACAAAAGAGACCTAAAACAACAGTTAGCATAGTCATTTGATATGAAGGATTTGGGGGCAGCAAAATAAATCCTTGGTATGAAAATTTGCAGAGATAGGAAGAACAAAAAATTGACTCTATCTCAGGCTGCTTATGTTGAAAAGGTGTTGCAGAGATTCCATATGGAGAATGCAAAAGTTGTCAGCACACCTTTGCCTAGTCATTTGAAATTGACTAAGGAGATGTGTCCTAAGACACAAGAGGAGGAAGAGAAAATGTCCAAGGTACCATATGCTTCAGCTGTAGGAAGTTTAATGTATGCCATGGTACGCATGAGACCAGATATTGCACATGCTGTAGGAGTCTTTAGCAGGTATATGAGTCATCCTGGATTAGAGCATTGGAATGCGGTAAAATAGATTCTTAGATATTTGAGAGGTACATCTAATAAACACTTATGTTTTGGGGGCTCTAATATTGATTTAGCAGGTTATGTAGACTCAGATTTGGTAGGGGATATTGATACCAGGCAGAGTATTATAGGTTATGTCTTTACTGTAGGTGGAACAACGGTGAGTTGGATTTCCAGGTTACAAAAGGTGGTTGCTTTATCCACCACAAAGGCAGAATATGTAGCTGCAACAGAGGCAAGCAAGGAGATGATATGGCTGCAATCTTTCATGAATGAATTGGGCACACAACAGGTTAACAATTATTTGTATACGAACAACCAGAGTACCATACATCTTGCAAAGAATTTTGCCTTGCATTCAAAGACCAAACACATACAGTTGAGGTATCACTTCATTCGGTCAGTGTTGGATGATGGATAGTTACAGCTGGCCAAGATACATACAGATGACAATCTAGCAGATATGTTTACAAAGGCAGTGACAAGGGAGAAGCTGAGCTCCTCTTCAGCTTCGGTTGGTCTTCTAGACTAAAAATAATAAAAATAGAATAGTAGAGTCCAGGGTCCTTATTTCCAGTGGGAGCTGCATGTGTAACGGTGTCGTCCAGGCTCAGTCTCCAAGTGGGAGATTGTTTGGTGTGGAGCCTGATCAGTCTCCAAGTGGGAGATTGCTGGTAGGTGGTGACTGATTAGGAAAGTACTGTACACTAGCCATGTATCCTCGCTGGGGTTCGGGCCGACATAAAAAATCCTATTTTTTATGACCGACATAAGAAAACCCTAATTTTTGTAACCGACAAAAAGGCTTGATAAAAGCGGCTAAGGGTTAGGGTTTTGATATATTGTATTGTAGCATTTTGCAGCGGTATTGAGTTGCAGGGATTGCTGATTGTAATCAATTTTGATTTACTGGATAATAATATTGGACTCTCTGTTTGGTGGATGTAGCCCGAGTTTGGGTGAACCACGTTAAAACTTGTCTCTCGTTGTTATTATTTCTATGTATTTCCATTCCTTTGTTTAATCTTTATTTGCATTTAATTGATATCTTCTACCGGCTAAACCTAATAGTATACTTACATACCTTGCTTTTTGCATTTGATCCATTATTAGGGTAACAAAAAACCTTGCATTCCTCGAAAATCTAGCTAGTCTTGAACCTAGGGTTTGTAGATTAGTGAGTTGTTTTAGATTATTGTAGCATTATTAAGCTGATTAAAGTGATTTCATTTTCTATGGCATGCCACCTTTGTGTTTAAGAAAAATACATGCTTTCATATTTTCATTAAAAAGTAAAAAATCAACCATTTTAGGCTTAGGAAAAAACATATTTATTACCTTGTCTACATTTGATAGGTATAGATCATTATAGCAAGATATAAATTTATGATTTTTGCATCAGATATGATTGGTATTGCAATAATTAATCAATTCATAGTGCTATAGTTTTCATTTGAACCTCTTCATTGTTAGGGTTTCTAAAAAAAAGTTGTTGCAAAACCTAGTTAATTTTGAAACCTAGGGTTTTGTGATTGATATCTTGTTTTAGATTTTGCTAATGACATTTGCATTTCAAATCTGATTTTACTTTGGTATAATACATTATAAATGTCATCTTGTATTGGAATCCATCAAAACTATCATACACAAATCCATCAAGGACTCTCAACATAGGATCACTATACTTAGGTGTATGGGTAGCATAAGGAACAAGTTCCAACTCATGTTCACACCCTCATTACTAGTATTTGATATGAGTCCAATAAATTTTCTCTGGCTCCATGTGTTGGCATTACTTCAAGCATCAAATCTATAAGTCCTTTGCTAGGGTTTAGTATTCCAAATATTGAAAAATCTTGTCCTTAAGTATAAAATTGTAAACCCTAGGTGGGTTGTACAAGCATCAAGTTACCTTTTGTTATAATTTGTAGCTGACTGCTTGTCACCGACTGCCAGTTTTTTAAGTCATTTCCCTATGTCTAGGGCATCATCCTTTTTACCGGCTCCCTCCTCTTTGGTTCACCACTTACTTCCTATGTAATTTTTAATCTATTTGCCTAAGTCTTATTTCAGAGCCCCTTAGTGATGATTTTGGCCCCTCTTTACCTAGTAGAGCAATGTTGTTTTTAAAGCACATGTGATCGGGTCCCTTTTAAATATTTTCTTGGGGAATTATTTGATAGATGGCATGTCATAACTGGTTTTCACTGTTTCACAGTGATTAAAATATCATGAAAAGGAACAACAATGAAATGACAGAAGGATGACACGTGGTGGATTCTTTTAGTAGGTTTCACTAGAGGATAAAGGGTGTACCCCTGATATGCTTACATGGTAGTTACCTATGCTTTTTATCATTCCACAGAACCTAAATTATGGGCCCATAGGGCGCTTGCAAAATCATAGAAGAGTGCCATGTGTACTTCTTGGCCCCCTAGGGAAGGGGTATGCGTCACTACTTTGATATGTGGTAGGCTTTTAGTGGTGCGTGGGGTGTTTTGAAGGAAAGTTTATCCTATGACACTATTGTCACAGAGGATTGCACCCTGAATACTAAGCTTTAAAACTTAGAAATCCTATGCAACATGGGAACATTCTCAGATTTTGGGTTGTCTATGGTTAGAATGAACCTCCAAAAGAGCTAGCTCCCCTTAAATTCCCCTTGGATTTGATGTACTTTCAAGGGAAAAGAGATAGAAGAATGATTAAATAAATTAAAACTTATCCTAAGGGGGTGATGCACCAATAATTATGTTCTATCTTGCAATTGATTCACAAACTAATTTTCAATGTATCTGCTCTTACAACTCAAACTGAACAATCTTATCACAAAAATGTTTCACAGAAAGGCATGAAAACCATCCACTTTTGCTAAAGGAAAACCAAAGTTTTTCACAACTTTAAAAATAAAGAAACCACTTGCACAATCTGTAACTTGTGGTAAAACATGCACTATTGTACGCTTGTTTTAATAGATTGAGACATAAAACTTAGAGGTTTTATTTTAAAACATAGTAAATTTTTATCAAATCATTCATCAAGACACCTAAATCTGAATAGAAGAACACCTAATTTTATTGAAAATATGAAGGAATGCCCTGCAATAACTATGAAACTGTGAAAATAAGCTATTGCTACTATATGAAACCCATAAAAATCTTAGTTACAATACTCAATATCTCTCTATCTACAATGTGCAAAGGCAAGAAGAAAGTATGAACTGAGAAAAAAACATAATCTTTTTCACCTATAATACAAAAATCTATCTCCAAAGCCAAGGGGAACTCAACTCCTGTCAAACTGCACTCCAACTAATGCATGAAAAGTTTGAAAATGCAACTCCTAGTTGTTGGGTGAGCAAGAGAAAAAGCCTGAAAAATAGGGTCCACAACTACTCCAAATTGAGCTATTTTAGCTCATGACTCCTTCTACCAAGTTGTTTGACCAAAAAATTACCAAAAATAGGCCTTTTTGACTACAAGTCAAAAATAGAACCAAAATCTCCTCCTGCATGAGTCTACTTTCAGTTCAACTCCATCTCTCTCTTTGCATGATGTAAGGAAATTTATAAGTCTAATTTAACAAATATTAAAGGTAATATGATTTATTAATTACCTTTATAAGTGTTATCATAAAATATAAATTACTTAGATTTATTTTAACAAGTATCAAGGTATTTTGGTCATTATTACCTTAATAAGTGTTAATTTACATTTATAATTGTTTTAGGTCATGCAAAGAGAGGTAAGGGTGTTACATAATAGGTTGACTTATTCTCCATCCCTTGACAAAAGTTCATAAGGCTATAATGATACTCCTTTCTCCTCTTGGCTTATGAAAAAGCCTCCATACATGCTCAATCTGAACTATTATTCCTTTGTTTGATTTAAGGTTTCAAAAAGAACAATAAAAGTCACAAAAACATTATCACTACCTTATGGCTCCCATAGACTTCTCATACCTCACTAGGCATCATGACTTAAAAGTCATTGCCCACGTCCCTATTTGATCTTTTAATGATGATTTCTTAAAAAATAAAAGTCAAAAAGGCTCCAAAATAAATTCGGATCAGGGCAACCTTGATCAAAAGAAAAAAAAACCCTAAAAGGCATTCATTCTTTCATGTTGATTTATAGGCTTTTGTTGCTTTTCCCTGCACCACCACCATGAGGGTTTGAAGGATTGTTTGAAGCTTCTGTCGACTGGAACTTGAGGATTTTTCTACAACTTTCACTGGCTTTACTAGCTCATTTCTTGCAACAAGTAAGATTTCCCTTATGTGCACCCTCCATGAACAAAAAAAAAGAACTCTAGTTTTTTGCTCCTATTGATAATGAAACAAAAAAAAGTTTATTTCCTTGTGAAATCTATGCTTCCATACTCTCTGATGAAGAAAGAAAATAGTGAAAAGTGGTTTTGCTATGTATGTTTTTCTTAGAAACCCTCGGGAAAAATCCTCTATTTTGAGAAAAAGTGTCAAAACTTTGTTTTATATCTATTATAACAGCCATGATAACTTGTTTCTCCTTGCTCTTGATTTGAAGAATAGCGAAATGGTTTAGTTGTTTTACTATGTAAATATGAGAAAAAGTGATAGAACTATGTATTTGCTAGGGCTCTTATGCTACTTTTTTGATAAAGAGTGTCTTGAATATTGTGGAAAAAAAAACTCTATGATTTTGTTGCTTTTAAGACTCTCTTGTTTGATACTAGCATTACATGATCTTCCTTTGTCCTAGAAACTACAAGGGTTTGCTTTATTTCTGACAAAAACCTTACCTGGATTGTATGGAAACTAGGTGTGATTTTCTCTTGATGATGCTATTTTTATGGCTATTGCTCAGGAAGATGAAATGATTTGAAAACAATCCCTATTCATTATCTTTGTTCATTTTGTTCCTTCTGATAGTTCTTCTTCATGGGTTTTTTGGGAACCCCTCCTTGCTTTTACTATTGTATCTTTAAAGTACTGTTATCATTTTGACTACTCATAGAACTCTTACTATTACTACATAGGTCTTCATAGTATTCATGACTATTGGAACTCCTGAGTTTGCCTTTGTTTTTATAATTGTACCTCTTGAAGCTACAAGAAAGGGTTTCAAACCCTAAAGATATGTGGCTCTTGATACTCTGATGTCCTTACTACAACCTATTATTTTCATGGCAGACATGTTTAACACTGTAAAGGCATGCATTATGACTTCTATCTATAGATATAGGCTTCTGCCAGGTGTTGGGAAACTCTAGGAGTATATTGTGAAAAGATTAAGGCAAAAGTTCTTTTCATGTTTTTCCTTTGATTTGTTCCCCTGAAAAGGATGCTCTTCTATCAAGTGGTTTCCAAGATCCTCTCAACAAAATGTATTCTCTTTTATTATCTGTGCACTGTTCATAAGATTTCATGATTCATATGTTGAAGGAAAAATTGTATTAGGCTTGTGTATGCTTGTAGACTACCTCTTTTGTTGAATGGATCCTCATGTTTGTTGTTGCTTCAAGGACTGACTACTCCCTACTTGATAGTTAAGAATGCATTGCTATGACCTTCTAATGTTTATCTATTGTTCCTCTTTCAAAGCAAGCTAGGTCAAGCTATTGTGAAACCCATTGGCACTGCCCCTATAAGTAGACACACCATATATTACTGGCCTACTATAGACCCTATGGTTTGATTGATGCCTTTGCTTCTAGCATGATGGTGACTATGGTTATGGATCTCATCTGCATTGTGAAAGTTTTGTGCTTTCAAAAAGACTGGTTCTTTTCCTTATAACTGTTCATCACCCTTCATGTAGAAAAAGACTATTCACTATTTTGTGCACTATTTCATGCAAACATGTATCCTCTCTTCTCAAAAATGGGGAATATGACTATTATTGAAGTCATTTATGGGACTGCTCTCTGGTTGTCCTTTGCTTTGATGAGCCATATAAAACTACTCTTTGTCCACTTTTCTCTCATGATAGATTTGGTATTTGTTATGCAAGGTCTATATGTCATATTGTTGCTCTTTTAGCATACATACTATTGACTGATTTCCTTTGTTTCATTCATTGATTGTCTTTCTTTGTATCTATATCTCTATACAATGTTTTGACTATTTTAATTCTGCTATCATAGTCATGAAGGCCTCTACATCTATAAGACCCCCTAGAAGTTGTAGACCTCATCCTTTAAAACAAAGATGCTTGTTCCTCAAAACGGGGATGACTATTCTTATTAGTTCTTCTTATTGATTCCATGTTCCTTTGTCCTTAGGCTTAGTTCTCAACATTGTTGATATTTGACATGGCTCTTTCAATGAAATGCAACTGTAGCATGATTTTCTAGATATAATTCAAGTGGTTGCCTTGGAAAGTGGAAAGTGACAAAATCAAAACATATGAAATACCTGTACTCCATGCTTTTGCATACTTGCTAGGGTTATATCTTGGAACCTCCTATTCCCTAAGCATGGTTGTTTTACTTATCTCAGACTATACTATACAGTCATCTCTTTCTGTTGTCCCTTCTTATCTTTCTTAGTATCCTTTTATCCTGGCTTGTGCTATCTTCATGTTGTCTCTATGAGCTACAAGACACCAAAGAACCTAAGATACATAGCATGAATCAGATGAGAATAATCCCCTTCTTAAAAACTCTTCCTTCATGGCTTACTTGACAGTCTTGTAGCTGACTGCACCTTCTCATTTCATTGTTGTTCTCTACCATCAAAGCATGTTTTCTTTGCATTAAATTACTAACTCATGATAGTCCTTACACCTTGTAATTATGACTGCTATCCTCAAATGCCATTAATGACTGATTTGCATGAACCTATACCTATACAATGAACAAACAAATTAGAGAAAACATGGAGGCTTAGTAGCCTCATCTTTGATTTGTCTGATTTGATCTTTTGCATCTTTTATGGCTATATGGCTACATCCTAGAGTTGCTGATCTCTTTTATCTTTCCTAATTAGATGTTTGTGTAAGACAACAAGTACATTTTGATGTTTTTGCATATAGAAGTGGAAAAGAAAACACCGAGCTCTACCATTCATCTTCATTTTCTCTTGTAGGTCTTCTTGAAGCTATCAACGGGACAAACTGAAGATGGTGCTGATGTTAGGGGGATTCATCATTCAAGTAATGATGGGTCCCTTTTCTCTTTTATATGTTTCCCTTTACTTCAGATGTACTTGTTATCGTTCATTGCATCATATACAGTTAATCCCATGGTTTGTGTGGGATCATGTAAATACTTTTGTTTATGAATAGAAATAGTTATTTCATAAATGACTTGTGTATCATTTCCTTTTTTCATAGATCAATTGCATAAAGATAAATTGAACATTATTGTATGGTATAGATGTTTACAATCATGAGTAGAATTAGCAAGATTTTATGTACCTTTTTGAAATGTATCAAACTACAATGAATGAAGAATGACAACAACTATAACACAACTTGTAATACATAGATTAGCCTTCATTTCTCCTGTCAGTCCTAGGATATCTCCTGCTCTACTGGAGTATCCTTTCATCTTGTCTAGCTCATGTAGTAGCTCTTATTGAGCTACTACATGATCTTGGTAATATGATCACCGAAATGGTCCTCCATTAGAACAGTAGGCCTTCTAGGTTGACTGAGAACTTGAACCTCCTTTTCCTTTCCCCTTGAACTTATCTACTTCTTCCAAGCAGTAAAGATAATTGTTGTTATAGCCTGACCTAATTGGGCTACAAAGAACAATTTGGTAACAAACACACGGTAAAGTCTGGGTGGTTTCTGCCATTTGGTAGATCTTTGTCAGTAGCTTGATCTTACAACTGTGAAAGCGTGGAAAGTCTCCACATGGGCTTTGCTGAATTTTCTCCTTGATGTAGCCAAGGTGGCAGTCCAGGTGGCCTATTACTATTGCTCCATGCCATTTTTTCATAAGTGGAGTGGATTTTTCATCTCGTTGAACATATCTTTGTCATTGATTTAGATGATTTATTTTGTAATTGATGACTCATTTTCAAAGGAAGGCAACAGAGTAGTGGTGCATAATACATGATGAAGCTATATAGTGATGGATCTTTAAAGCATGCATTGAGCTTTCCTTGCTACCATTGTACAAGGGGACAAGCTCGGATGGAGATTGGCAGGATGCAAAATCAACCCTTGGGGATTTGTAGCAGGCCTGATGGGATTTTTTGCTTGACATCATGGCAAAACCTGTTGGGGTGCACTGTTTAAAATGGATAAATAGTTGTGACCACAAAACCTAACTCAACATCCCCATTATTGAAATTGGCATATACAGGTGCTCTGGGTTATATGACATCAATATGGTGATGAAGTGCCACCTCCTTTTCTATTTCTGGTAGCATTGGTAAATCATTAAGAGATTTCCATTTAAGACCAACGTGTCATGGTACTAGTTGAACTAAAATATGCAGGCGATTGGCAGAGAGTGACTATCCAAATTGTGGGAGCCTCTACAATTTTTTATAAATAGTTGTTCCTATTGCTATTACATACAACATTTTATGTGCGGATGTAATAGGTACTCCTATGTTTAATATGTTGTCTTTACTTTCCTGTTCTTTAGGAAATTCTTCTCTCTTTCCATGGTTAATAATATGTTCTTTCAAGATTAAGGAACTAGAGATGTCTTTTTTTGAGGGATAGGGGGTATTGGAAAAAATTAGGGAATGAAGTGGCAAGCATCAAACTCCTGTCATACCCTGGGTTCCCCTTGTTTTCATCTTGATGAGGGATTGGCTTCCTTGGTTCTTGACTCCTTTAAATTTACGTTATTGTGAGTTTCCAAATTAGGATAGGGGGAAGAGAGGCCTTATTATTCCCTCTTCCCCTCCATGTTGGTGGTACTTGTTAGGGCAACAACTACTATTGAAGGAGTGTTGTCCATTAGGGTGAAACAAATGGAGCTAGGATGAGAAGCCTAAGTTGATAAAGAACATTTTGTTCTTTGTCTAACTTAGACATACGATTGTTATTGCTTTCTTTTTGGCTGGTACTTTGGTGCTACCAGAGTCAATGATATATGGTCTCCTTGTGTTTCTTGAGGGTTGAGGTGGTTGAAAACCTCCTCTCATAAGTTGAAGAATAAGGAGTAGATTCAATGCTTTAAGATAATATTGAATGTTGTGAGTGTTTACAAGGATTCCTAAGTAGAGTTAGTCTAGAAATTGATTAAAGTATGGTAATGCAATGCATTATTGTATTGTTTACATGAGCTGAGAAAATATTGATTGTAATATGTTTTCATTTATATCTTTTTGACTCTGTAACCTAGGATCTAGGCATCGACCCCTTAGAACTGTTGTCTGATACAACACCCTAATCATCCATATTGAGAATCAATGATGAATTTCCATTTCTATTATAGATTATGAATATTAAGTTATTCCAATGTTCTCCTACAAGGAATTGTTCTAAAGATTGAGAATCTAGCCTATTATTCTACTATATCAGTAATTCTTTAAACATTTTAGAGAGAATGTATATGTTAAGTACAGTATTTGATAAAACAACAAAAGATTTAAAAAAGAATAATGTAAGGATCACCCTCCTAGGTTTTGCAGAGCTTGAAGTGCAAAGGAAAAGGATTAAATCCACTTTTCCTTTTCATTAGCCAATCCCTGAAGGCAAATCAACCATTAGGATTGGTTATTCTTTAGATTGCCCTTTTGAGACTAGGTTGGGAATTTAAAACAACCAACAGTTTGTTGAATCCGCGGGGACTACTTTTAGAACTAGTATTGTGTCTTACCTTGAGTCATAGATCAATAATTACATTCCCTTATTTTAGGGTGGTGACTCTTATGTTCTCCTTACCTGTTGATCAAAGATGAAATTAATTGTGTATGAGAGAAAGTTTTGTGTGGCTCTATAGTTAGAGAAGACCCAAAATGAAAGATATCTTTAAGAAGCCTTGTGATGTTTGAAGTGCAGTCCTCTATAAAAGAGAGGTGGAAACTTTATGAAGAGAACCTAATAAAAGTGTGAAGAATATTTCAGCACCCTGAAGTTTCCTGTCGGGAAGAGAATTTGCAATAGTTGTAACAAACTTCCAGGTATTTTACATACTTTTGTCTCTATGAAGGAAATTTTTAATGTTGAAAGGTTGTTTTTGGAAGGCCTTGAGAATAATCTAGTTCCTTATTAAAATGAAGACTAATCACTAAGAGAAAGGAAAAAACAATAGTAAGCTAGCATACTTACTGGATTGTAGTCTATATTTTGCAAATGAAGTATGCATAGTTTTAGAGGATCTTAGGCAAGTTGAGATAGAAATTTACATTGTAAAAGCTTAAGATCATGTTTTCCATGGGTAACTGCAAAGTTAATATGAAAATACTTGTATGGGCATAAAGAAAATGTGTCATGAACCTATGCAGCCCAATATGAATTCAAATGTAACACTGAATAGTGTGCAACCTCATTTATGTTATCAAAGAGGCTTTGTCATGGAAAGGTATAGAGCCATAAATTTTAGTAATATATATGGATTCCCAAACCATATACCATATGAAATATGAGATAAAATACCAGGGTTCAATAGTGACAAGTCCAAATCAGCAAAAACACATTTACATGATTTTTGTGATTTGATGGGAGATTTTGAAATAAATGCAAAGGATGTGGTCATGAAATTATTTGTTCAATCTTTAAAAGAAGATGCTAGAGATTGGTTTGTAGATCTGCCTACCCACTACATTTCTTCATGGCAGGATCTCAAAGTAGTTTTTATGGAGCAGTTTGGTGAAAGGGTTGATGTTGGCCTATTGATTAGTAAAATCATTCATATTAAAAAGGATGAGGAGGAATTAGTTCCAAATTTTAATCTAAGATTTGCAAAAGTGATAAGAGACATCCCTAAAAATACCAGAACAAATGATGCTATGTGTCTATTTATATATCTAGGCACATTTAATGAAGAGGTCAGTTATCAATTAAGAGATAGAAATCCCACCACTGTTCGACAAGCATATTCTATGGCTATGGATATTGAGAATAACTTAAAAAAAAGTGAGGATGAGAGAGTATGGATCTGCAATTGTGGACTTTGTTGCAATAACTTCCCCTAACAATAGATATGGATAAGATAATGCTATTGTATGCTAGGGTTCCAAGGACCTAGATCTTTTAGCTGATCATTTAAAAACCCGTGACCTGATTGCCACATATAGACCAAGTGATGAAAATCAACATTTGAGTAACGAAGTTATGAATGTTGCTTGCAACATTTTGAATACCAAATAGAATGGAAATAAGAACTTGTATGAGACTACTACCTATTTTACTCTTTTGATCAAGAAGGAAAAAGATGTTTGGATTCCCAGCTTGATAAGACAACCAAAGAAATAGATGATGTTCAAACATATGAGGAATGTGTGCTAATGTTAAATGAAGGGTTAGATCATGCTACTATAGTGGAAGGATTTGATTGTTTTGTCAATTATATAAATGATGAAAATAAGTCTCATTCTGGTGATTAGGATTGTTCTTCTAAAGTAAAAATGGAGTCTCTTGTTAGTTGGAAAATTTGTGAAGGAGCATACCAACCTGTAGACGAGAAAACTTCATGCCCTGTTGAGTCATCTAGATATGAACATAAGTGTGAAGTGGAATCATTAGTTAATGATGATATAGAAAGTGACAGTCTCTTGTTTGTGTGCTTTTCTCAAAACTATGATGATTTTGAGTTTATTGAGGATGTGAGCCATCAAGATAATGAAGAAGTGTTTGGGACAAGAATGAACATAAGGAACAATCCACTCTATGATGGGCCTTTGGACACACAAGAAGTAAGAAATAGTAATCCGTATTGGTGCAGAGGCAATCCAATCTTTGTAGAGAACCCTAAGGATACAAGTTTTGAAGAGACTGAAGAGGATTCTCTAGGGTCTGATAGAAGTAGGGACAGTATTGGAATGACCCAACCTTGCAAAATTGAGAGCTTCAGATTGAAGAGGGACCTTGTTATGTCTAAGGTTGAATTTCCATTACCAAGCATTGGAGCATATAGTAGAATTATTGATTTATCACAATTAGATAAGCATAAATCAGTGTCGATTCAGTCTGAAGGAATGCTTTTGGGTGAACAATTTTTTAAAGGGAAAAATTTAGGTGATTGTTCAAATGATGCATTTCAATCTTTTGCCTTTGATCAGCATGATTCACCAGACATAAAATTAGAGCATGACCTCAAGCCATTACAACAACATATTGGGGAAATCCAAGAAGGCATTGATTACAAATGTTTCAAGTTTGATATAGATGCAACAAATGAAGAATATAATACTAGTGCAAATCATCTAATGGATTATGAATGTTTTCACTTTGTAGATCAGTCTAATAGGTTTGATAGCATCCAGGAAGATGATCATGTAAATTATTACAATTAGCTTGATATGATGGATCCATATGTTACTGTTATGGTTTGTGAAGAAAATTTTCAAACATTATTTGGTTAGTGAAACCAGAGAGGCACAAGACAATTTGACCATGATAGGTTCAAGAGTTTTGTGAAAGTAGTGAGCATCCATGTTAGTAACTAGAAGGATTGTAATGCTACTTCCTATTTTGGCCTAATGCAAACATTAGAAAATGAAATCTTTGACAGAGGTAGGTCTGATTTTCCCTTTTTGGATGGATTTGGGCCATCCTATGATTTTTAAGGTATGAGTTTTCTAGTTGGGCGGTTCTAGGGTAAAATTGTGTTCTGTGGTCAACTTCTCCAAAGGTCTTATGTGATCTCACTTTGTTCTGATAGAACAAACATCCCCAACTAGAGCCATTGATAGGACTCTAATAAATTTTCTCTGGCTCCCTATGTTCTCCTTGCTTCAAGCATCGAATCTATAAGTCCTTAGCTAGGGTTTAGTATTCCATATATTAAAAAATCATGTCCTTAAGTCTAAAACCCTAAACCCTAGGGGGGTTATACAAGCATCAAGTTACCTAAGTTTTTTTATAATTTGTAGTTGATCGCTTGTCACCTACTGCTAATTTTTTAAGTCATTTCCCTATGTCTAGGGCATCGTCCTTTTTATCGGCTCCCTCCTCTTTGGTTCATCGCTTACTGCCCATGCATAATTTCTAATCTATTTTCATGTCTTATTCCAGATCCCCTTAGTGATGATTTTGGCCCCTCTTTACCTAGTAGAGCAATGCTATTTTTAAAGAACATGTGGTCAGGTCCATTTTAAATATTTGCCTAGGGAATTATCTGAAAGATGGCGTATTGTAACTCGTTTTCGCCATTCCGTGGTGATTAATATATCAAGAAAAGGAACAACAGTGGAATGACAGAAGAATGACACGTGGTGGGTTCTTTGGGTAGGTTTCACTAGAGGATAAAGGGTTGGCCCCCGATATACTTATATGGTAGTTTCCTGTGCTTTCCACCACTCTATAGAACCTAAATGGTGGGCCTGTAGGACGCTTGAGGAACCATGGAAGAGTGCCATGTGTACTTCTTGGGTCACTAGGGAAGGGGTATGCATCACTACTGTGATATGTGGTAGGTTTTTAGTGGTGCGTGGGGTGTTTTAGAGGAAATGTTATCCCATGACATGTGAAAAGTCTAGGTAGTTTCTGTCATTCTGTGGATCTTAGTTAGTAGCTTGATCTTACAACCACGGAAGCACATAAAATCTCCACATGGGCTTTGTTGACTTTCCTCCTCAATGATGTAACTAAGGTGGTGGTCCAGGTACCCCTATTACTATTGGTCCTTTCCCTTTTTTCACAAGTGATGGGGATTTTTCATCTTGTTGAACGTATCTCTCTCATTGATTCGGATAATTTGTTTTGCAATCAATGATTCATTTTCAAAGGAAGGCAACAAAGTGGTGGCACATAATACACAATGAACCTGTATAGTGATGGCTCTTTTAAGCATGTACTAAGCTTTCCTTGTTGCCATTGTACAAGGGGATAAGCTCAGACGGAGATTCGTAGGATGAAAAATTAGCCCTTGGGGATTTGTATGCAAACCTGATGGGATTTTCCACTTGACATCATGACAAAATCTATTGGGGTGCACTGTTTAAAATGGATATAGTATTGTGACCGAGGAACTTAACTGGACATCCCCATTATGGAAATTGGCATATATAGGTCATCTGGGTTCTATGACATCAATATGGTGACAAAGTGTCACCTCCTTTTCTACTTTTGGCAGCATTGGTAAATCATTAAGAGATTTCCATTTAAGGCCAATGTGCCATGGTAATTGGATGGAGTGTGACTATCCAAAGTGTGGGAGCTATATATACCTAAAAATGACACGACTCTGTCCAAATAAATATTCTTAATATTTATTTTATCTAAATTCCTCTATCAATAAATAAATTGACAAATTTATTTATTTGATTCATATTCTTCCAACAATTAAATAAAATCAATTTATTTAATTAAATCGCTAAATTATTCTAATGTCCTCCAACAAATTAAATAATACCAATTATTTAATTAGTTCTTCCAAAATCATTCTAAATTAAATAATACCAATTATTTAATTGCTTCTTCCAATAATATCTTCTCTAAATTTAAATAAATCCAAATATTTATTTAAGTTGTCCATTTCTTCTAAAAATTAAGTTATCTCTAAATATAATTCAATCCTTGTGCACATGCAATTGTATATTCCAAATATTTAATTGAGCTAAAGTATCTTCTCATCCTCATGCAATTTCCATCTTCTATTTCTAATCAGTTAATTCTTCTATCTATTCTGTTAATTGATTTATCTCTTTAGTTAACTCATTCTTCTATTTTATTAATTCCTCTCATGCAAAATAGAGTAGGACACATGTCCTCTTCCTATTTGTGCACATCCAAGTATCCTCTATCGTTGATCTTCTTATTCTTTCTATACCATTGATATTCTCTCTCACAAGTCTATAAGTACAACCCTATTCCTTCATTTCAATCATCCAAGCTTTTAGTAAACTTACTCGCCTTTGGTACCAAATCATTCCATAGCTTGTGATCACCCTTTTATCATTGAAATTGTGTTGAAGAATATCTTCATTACAAACCTATCATAGCCATTCCCATTTGACATCTTGGATAATAGCAAGGAAGTGTACCTTCTGAGGGCCATATTCATACACAATATCATTTGAGATAGGTGACCAATGGAAGCCATGAAGTAAAGAGGTTTGCAAGGTTTGAGTTCTTTGTTTGTTTGATCTTCTTTATTTTTTATTTCATTGAGTTATTGTGTATTATTGATATTATTGATATTCATGTACATTTTTCGTATAACATTTCTGGCACCCACCGTGGGGCCCTGCCCCAATTTAACCTCAAAACTAAGTTTTTGTGTGTTAGGTTCCATACACAAGGATTCTGTGCATCTGTTCATTTCTAACATGCATTTGAGCTCTGTTTCCATGCATTTGATAGATCGATGCATTCATGCTCTGTTTTAATGTATTTGACCTCTAATTCAGTGCATTTATCACTTTAGTGCACATATCATCTATTTATGCACTTTTATCCTTTGAATCTATGCATTTTTCTTTCTACACATATGTGTTCTGTCTCTGCGTATATAATCTCTATAGATGCGCATTTGTTCTGACAGGGATTTTGAGAGTTATTTCTTGTGACTTCGCTAATGCTAACATTTCTTGCAGGAATATTCTCAGATCTACTTGTAGGTTAGGAGTTGGTTTGGTCATATAGCTACATTATTAACTCACATCATAGATCTAATTAGCAAGGAAAGTAATTGGATTGTTCATGCAAATCTCATTTAGCTCTAACTAGGAGGATTGTAATTTGATCTTGTTGCATCAACAACTCAAACATAGTCCCTACTAGATATAAAACTGACCCATTGCTATCTTGCTTCTTTCAAAGTTAACAAATCGTGTGTGTACCCAAGTAGCTTAACTCATTTAGTCTTTTTTATTTTAACTAAGGGAAACGAACCATTATTTATCGTGCTTTTGGAATGATACTAGGCCTATGCTCTCCCCTATCTTGGGTGACCAAAATGCCAAACATATCATTTCACATGTTTTTCCTTTAGAGAGGCATGCCCTTGGATATCCTTTTGTCTAAGTGGGAATGACCTTAAGTGGTAACAAGCTAAAGCCAAGCTCTACCTAGCCACTATAAATAAATTGTGCTTGAGGTGAAAGCTTCATCCAATGAGTGTTGGTTAGTTATATCAACAACCAACCTCCCCCAAAACCCTCCAAGGCGCAACCCTTGAAGGCTGGGAGACTCCATAATGGAGAGTAGCGCTACCGCATGTATAACCACTCGAACGATTGCCCTTACTACTTATCCATTGTTTTAGAAGCTAAAATCCCCTATAAACCAGTGCTAGAAAGGGAGATTATCACCTTCCAAAGATGCCTCACATAACAGTGAGAATTCGGTTTATATTGTCCCTACCATCCTAGGGTTTGTACCTATTTTTAGTCAAAAAAGTCAAAAAATCTATAAAGATAAAAAATCATGAAAATTTTCTTTGTGTTTGCTGTGTCTTACTTGCCATAATTGAAAAAATAGATCAAAAAGACCAACTTTTAGCCAAGAAACCAAAAACATCGAAAAATAGGCCAAAAACATTGCAAAATCAATAAAAAACATAGAGCTGTGCATTTGTCCTGTATAGCTATGCATACATTTCGACCTGCTGTGCATATATTTTGACCTGCTGCACATTTATTGTCTGTTCCTGCATTTTTGTTGTTTACCAGAGTTGCGCATATATTCTAACTTGCTGTGCATTTACCTTCTATAACTATGCATTTATTACTATGCATTTGTCACAGTGAGCATTTCTCGGTCTTTTGAGAGAAAATTTTCAACCTTTCTAGGTACCCATTTCAGCCTTGTTCTAGTTTATGAGATTAGATTTACCATGCAACCACCTCTTCCATCTGTTTGTATAGCATATCCTCTTTCTTGTCGATCGTCTCATCCACCTTTTTGCAAAAATCTTCCCATAATTGAATCAAAGTGTCCAAATTAGGTTAGTGCAAGGCCTTTTTCAGATCATTTCAGATTCAAGTAACCATAGTAAGTCTCCACTATCAAGGATCAATCATCCTTCTCTCTCAAAACTTCACTAGTGGTCTTAGTGCAAGACTAGTCTCTACATAGTAAATAGGTATCAACTATCCTTACTTGTGGCTCTCATCTTGTATCAACCAACTTTCTTGGAATCATTGATCTAAAGAAACCCTTGTCTGAATCTCGTCACCGCAGGTATCCCCTACTCAACAATCTAAACCAACACCTTACCAAAATCTCTAGTTTCACCCCACACCATCCCACGTCGCCTTGCATGTGAAAGGAAGCTAGGTGTACGAAAATCGCTTCCTACACTAATCTAATGAGGAGAGGGCTATGCAAATTCAATTTAAGCCTTACAACTACAACAACATGAAACATATAAATGAGATATTGCAGCAATACACATGAACCAAAAAGAAGACAGAAGGAGAGAGACAATGATATAACATGGGGAAAACCCTTATCAGGTGAAAAACCCTACACTCAAAAACCTACATAATGTATTATCAAAACTGAATGTTGTTTACAATACACTTGCAATGCAAGCTTTAATGGTCTTTGACACTCATATCTGGAGTCAATCCAGTAGCATAATGGTACCTGTTAATCTTGTAATACATCTCCTCCTCCAAGCACTTGTTTATATAGAATATACAAGGCAATATTGGTCCTATCTTGGAATGGGCATCCAACTTGGCCTCATGGACCAAAACCCACACCTAAGGACACTTGGTCAACATTGTAGAATGTGTCTGACACTTTTCCATAGCTCCCATCCCAAAGAGGTCACCTATTTCCAAAATGGGCTATGACAGATGCTCTTATGACTCTTACGACCCTCATATAATCTGTCATAGGGGTAACAACTTACAGCTATAAGAGAATCTATCATACACAGGCTATAAATAGCATATTCTCTTACAACATGTCATAGTCCACCTTGGGGTACCCAAAAATGCCTTTTTCAAAGATGCTTCATGACAAATGTCTTCACCCGTCTTGCAAGCTTCTATTTTTAATTCTTACATGTCATAACTTCATCATAGGAATCCGTCATAATTGTTTTAGTCAAACATTTCCTTACATAACATCTAAGATGGCGACACATGGTAAAATGCTCCTACCACAAAGTGGGATGCCTATCTCCTCATGTGAGGACAAAATTACATGTTGTCATCTTCCATGTAGGATGACACATCACTGTGCCACATCCCACAAAATGACAATATGGAATTTACAATTAATTTACAACATAGGCAATGAATTAATAAATACAATAATAAATAATGCAAGGAATTACCAAGGTTGAGACACCTTAATTCTCAACATTCTCCCACTTGTCAAACACCTTGTAAGAGCCAATAAAATAACATGATTTAACTGCTATAGGCTGAGAGGCCCATAGACTTCGAACACCATCTGAACTTCTCTGTGCTAACTGGTTTTGTCAATGCATCTGCAACATTCTTCAAAGTATCTACCTTCTTAAAATTTACCTTCCCATCCTCTACCATGTCTCATATGAAGTGAAACTAAACATCAATATGCTTTGCTCTGGCATGGAAAGTTAGATTCTTTGCAAGGCAAATCACACTCTAACTGTCACAACTGATCGTAATCTAACTTGCATCAACACTAATATCTAAACACAATCTCTTAAGCCAAATGGCTTCCTTACAAGCATGAGTTGCTGCCATATACTCAACTTCTGTCATGGAAAAAGCAACCATAGATCGCTTACTCATCCAAGTGATAGCACCACCAAACAGTGTTAACACATAAGCACTGGTGGATCTCCTGCTGTCAATGTCACTTGCCTAATCTGAATCCACAAATCCACAAATATCAATAGAATGTGGAGGTCCTATAGCATTACCATGATAACATACGAAATACTCAGAAGTACCCCTCAAATATTTGAACACTCGCTTAACTACATCCCAATGTATCTATCCAGGATTAGCCATAAATCGACTAAGGACTCCCACTGCTTGGGTAATGTTTGGTCTTGTGCAGACCATATCATACATCAAACTACCAACAACACTAGCATAAGGTACTTTGCTCATGTCCTCCACCTCACTAAGAGATTATGGACAATCCTCAACAGACAACTTTGTTCCCAAGGAAACAGGTACACACAATGGTCTATAATCTGCTATGTTGAACCTATCCAACACAATCTTTGTTAGAGTTGGCTATGATTGGAGCCACCCAAGATCTAGGACTTCATGAAATCACAAGAGAGATCAAATGAAAGAATAATGCTATTCTATCAATTAATGCAAAGATTGTTGTTACAATGTACATGATATGCCTTGCTTATAAAGACAAGGTGAGAGCTAGAAAGGTGGAGTGGGAAGTGGAGATATTCCTACAACATGTGTCAATTAGAGGATGATAACTAATTACACATGTGGAGGATAAGACAACTTACTCGAACTATCAACAACTCAACACACAACTAGACTCAACTAGAAACACCTAGAAGACTCACTAAGTCAACTTAAAATGTGTGAATTATGTGTGATGTGTGAATATTATTTAACTAGTAAATAGTTAAATAAGATGAATTTTCCACACAAGGGTAAACCGGTTAGGTGAAAACCCTGTTCACACCAACACCTCCCCTTAAGTGCAACTTAGGGAGTAGTTGACTAAAGCAAGATGCAATGATGGTGGATGGGTCCCGGCTACTAGGCCATGTTAGGTGCCCATGTACAACAAATCTCAAGTGGAGAAAAGGAGAAAACCTCATGGGACAAAACTCCTCTCCAAAAGTAAGAATGCATGGAAAAATGAAAGTGAAAGAAGAAGTGATAGTAGGAGGACTAAACATGACCCCCCAAGGACAACTTCTATCACATATGTACAATAAAATACCCTCCCATAGGAGAGCAAGAGTGAGACTATAGGTCCCCCCCACAATGAAGTAGCTCCCATGCCGATGGTGAATGTCTGAAGATGAACACTGGAAAGTGTCCTGTACCTACAAACAACATTTCTCCCCTTAGGAAGAAACCAAACCAAAGGTTGATGTTGAAGAAACTCCATCTCAAGGAATGAGGGAAAAAGCCTCATGATGTATGTCTCTGAAGACTACTCAAGTGTCCACATGTCAGAATCAAATAATGTCACAATGCAATGAGGTGTGACCAATCCAAAATCCTGGGTAGACTCATGAAGTACAACCTCCAAAGATGAAGTAGATGGGATAACAGTTGTGCTATAATTGTCATCAAAGAGGAGATATAACCCCTCGAGTGTGTCCTCCAGATCTAAAATATGAGACTCACAAAACAAGTCTGATAAACCTGCCAAAAAAATATCCCACAAAGCTGTGTCTGAAAGACCTGAATGATCCTACTCAACTGAAGTAGATGAACCCATGTCGATGTCGATCTGTGAAGGAGGAGGTTGAGGTGATGGAATCTTAGCACTAGTCTCATGAACTAAAGTGGGTGAAAGAACACCAAGGTTCATGTGACCAAACTTCTTCTTAGAAACATGATTCACACTTGATGCATGAGTGTGAATATCCATTAATGGATCTACATTAGCAGAAGAAGCAAAATGGGAAAAGGTATACAAGCGAGATGCATGATCAGCCATCCCAATAGAAATGATATCTCTGCTCTCAAAGTCTTGTATGATCACTAAATCAGGAGTGAACTCAACTGTCTTACCTGCACCACAATGAGTAATTTGGTAGATGGAAAGGAGATTGGTTGACAAGGAAGGTACACACAACACATTGTTGAATGTACACTCTCCAACATCAATAGTTCCTTTACCTATCGCATACATGTATGTATTGTTACCCATCAAGATTGGTGGCGAAGTACATGACTCAAATGAAGAGAACAACCCTTGTGAAGATGCCATATGATGAGAAGCTCCTGAATCACGAAGCCATCTCTTTGACTGAAGACTTATTGAAGCAAAGAGTGCTTGTCCTTTTCCTTTATTTGTCCTAGTGGCAATGCCTGCTGTCCCTATATGTGTAGATGATGATGGTGTCAAAGAAGAGGATGTACTAGGTGATGATGATGGCATTTGGATGTTGTGCTTTTGAATAATGTGAGTCAACTCATCAATTTTCTTCTCATAACACTTATGCTCATCATGTTCTAGTTTCTTGCAATATGGACACTTTGGTCTCTCCTTCTTAGATGATTCCTCCTTGAGAGAGGATGAGGACTTAGGTGATTTGGTTGACTCTTTTGCTTGCTCATTTTTCTTGAAATCCTTATTTTTTTGTTTCTTGCCTTTGCTAGGTGAAGCCTTTTGATCCTTTGTACCTTGACTAGCAAGAAGTGCTTGAGGTTTAGGAGACTTCAATTTGCCCATGTGTACTAACTTAGCTTGCTCTCTTGTCAGTGATGCAGCAAACTCATCAAGTGAAGGAATTGTGAAAGCTTTCCCAAGTGCATCCATCGTAGCATAAAAGGTAGAAATAAAAATTGAATAGTCAGGACCAAGCTTGGCAAGGATTGAAAGAATCAATTGAGTGTCCTCTTTCTCAATTCCACATTGTTTGAGATGCATTATAAGTGATTTTGGTTTTGTGGAGAGGTCTTGGATGCTTGCAAAATTGGTTGGATTCAAACCAATTAATTCATTCTCCAATTTGAAACCTCTCATAGTATCTTGTTTACCAAAGAGATTCTCTAAGGTAGTCCACACTTCATTAGGTGTTTTACAAGATTCAATATGAAAAAGAAGATCAGGAGAGATAGACAAGCATAGTGTTCCATAGGCTTGATCACATCTATTGTACCACTTTCTCTTTTTTGCAGCTGCTGTTGGTTCAATTTTTGTACCCATTATTACTCTATGAATTTTAAAACTTCTTAAATGAATCTCCATTCTAGTTTTCCACTCATGATAGGTATATGGTGTGAGTAGAGGAAGCTTGTGTGAATCCATGATGAAAGAGTACAAAAAAGAACACAAGACAACCCCCCTATTATTTAATCAAAGAGATCACCCCCCAAAAAAGAATAATTGTGGTACTTTATACTTAGTGCGATTTACAATTGTCCTCAAGGGACCGAAAATGGGAAAGTATGAAAATCTCTTAAAACTGAGATTCAAATGAGATCACAATTGCTCACAATGATTAGCCACATCAAATAGATCCCTTCAAAACAAGTTTTACTACCTCAAGTGCCAAAATGTCTGAGTTATCACCCAAAATCCAAAAAACTAACAAATGAAATATAATGAACTTGGAGAAAAATCTGAGAAAAGTGCATAGATGGATTTGAAGAGCTCTTGAATTCCTTTTCGATGCCGCAAAATCATGAAAATTAGAGATCATGGCAGAAAGTTGTGAGCTTGTAAGCAAAAAATGAAGATCTATTTTCAAACTGCTGTAGCAGTTAGCTGTAGTAGAATTTCAAAAAAATACTAATACTACTACAAAGTACTCTCTGTCAACTTTCTGACGATATCTTGTTTGCTTGATTTCACCTTCGTGGGCAAAAGTTATGGAAAAAAGAAAAAAAAACCCTTTTAGGGCTTTGAGGGGCAAAAATGGCCCCCTGGTGCTGACGTAGTGATGATGTCAGCATAATATAGCTAGAATGTTCCCTTTACTGGAAAAAATTCCCCCTTCCTGAAAAAGCAAAAAACTGCCCTTTGTCACATGAAACCGCTTTTTTTATTGGTGGTAACCGATTTTAGTTGAGCATGAAACTATTCAGTTTTGTGGTGAAACCACCTATGGATGGGATAAGCCACCAAATAGAGATTGAAAACTGCCAATGGATAGATGAAAACCGCCTTTCTCTAGCAGATACGACTAGCTAGATAGCCAAAACTGCTGATTTTGTTTGAAACTACTTTCAGGGTTTGAAAACCACCGATGTGTTTTGACTGTGGAGGTTTTGTGTTTTGCCAATGCCGGGTGAAATAACCGATGAGTTTAGAAAAACAAAACTGCACAATGGATGGTTCAAGGAATATACCGATAGGAATCTATGACAAATTTAGTAAATTTTCTGGCAAAGTTTGCTGACTGTCTACGTGCAGAAACTACCGAAGACTGTTTGAAGATTCCTGTGGGTGATTTGAAATTGCTAATGTCAATGTGAGAAATGGCCATCGCCAGTGCTGATTTGGCAGTTTGGACCTGCCACAGGTTCAAAAAATTTATGGCTGTTGGTTTGTCTTTGCTTGCTGGAGATTTGATTTTGTAGACCACTAGGGGTGAGACTTAACCACTCAGGGCAGTTTGACACTGTCGATCGCCTTTTGACCACTGGGAAGATGAAATATGATGCCAGCGTGAAGATTATCGCTGGTGGGTTTAGCAGTGGTCGCAACCAGCCTTGTTGGAATCCTCCAGTGATAGTTTGATGTAATTTAGTGGCTGCTTAAAAACTTCAGATCCCGCAGGGTGAGGTTTGGCAGAAGCCACCAACTGGTAACAAATTCCTATTGTGAGATTTTCTTGCCTGCAGAATACAAACTGCCAAATGGTTAATGTGTCTGTAATTTTGGAGCCAAGGAGACCACTGGGTCCATGCCACGCATGGTGCCCAATGAAGGATCTATACTCTGTCGCAGGTATAGAGTACTGCAATCTGGAACTGGCTCATACCAAAAATGCTCTGCAGAAAACAAACACTCCGTAGAGGATTTCATATAACTAGAAAATATAAAAATTACTCGATGGAAATTTCTGCTGCTCAGATCCGCTGACAAAGGCAATAAAGATTCTGAAAATATGCTATGGGTGTAGAGATTCCATATGGCCAGGGGCAAGGCAAATTTTTTTGTCTTTTGTGATGGTAATGGATTTTGGCATTTGAATAGTTGATCCTTACTAATTTGGTCAGTTCAGGCGCAATGGCAGTGTCTGATTTGGGCCAAACTGCTCCAAAATTGCTAGTACCTCTTGGATCATGCCACAAAGCTCCAAATTGAAACCCTTGCCAATTTTGCCTCCAAAGTCTGATTTGGATAAAACAAAAGGTGATCTTAACTATTTTGTCTACTCCAGACGCAATGGTGAAGTCTGATTTGCTACAACACACACCGAAATGCACCTGCAATACAAGGGCAAGATGGGGAAACCCTCACAAAACTGGTATTTCTATCAAGTCTTTTTGATTCTCCAGGTCATCATTCGATGCAAGAGAAGAGCATACTCAACTATCAAGATCCACCATGAATTGTACTCAAGATCTCTCAAAAAATTAACTAACACAAAGTGATTCTTCCTAGAGCTCTGATACCATGTTAGAGTTGGCTATGATTGGAGCCACCCAGGATCTAGGACTTCATGAAAGCACAAGAGAGATAAAATGAAAGAATAATGCTATTCTATCAATAAATGCAAAGATTGTTGTTACAATGTACATGATATGCCTTGCTTATAAAGACAAGGTGAGAGCTAGAAAGGTGGAGTGGAAAGTGGAGATATTTCTACAACATGTGTCAATTAGAGGATGATAACTAATTGCACATGTGGAGGATAAGACAACTCACTCCAACCATCAACAACTGGACACACAACTAGACTCAACTAGAAACACCTAGAAGACTCACTAAGTCAACTTAACATGTGTGAATTATGTGTGATGTGTGAATATTATTTAACTAGTAAATAGTTAAATAAGATGAATTATCCACACAAGGGTAAACTGGTTAGGTGAAAACCCTGTTCACACCAACAGTCTTCACATACTTACTCTGGCTTAACCAAAGTTTTTTGTTGGTTCTATCTCTTCTGATTTCCATTCCTAGAATGTACCTGGCTACCCCTAAATCTTCCATTTCAAACTATGTTGACAACTAAGATTTAAAATCAGAAATCATATTCTTACCCTTCCCAATGAACAACAAATCATCAACATACAATGCAACAATGAGAATACGATCACCATCAAACTTATAATACACATAGTGATCCAATTTTAATATCACAAATCTAATTGACAACACAAAGGCATCAAACTTCAGATACCACCTCCTAGGAGACTGTTTCAAACCATACAAAGACTTCTTTAATTTGCAAACCAAATTTTCTTTACCTTTCACCATGTAATGCTCTAGCTGTGACATGTAGATTTCTTCGTCCAAGTCACCATGAAGGAAAGTTGTCTTCACATCTATCTGTTCTACCTCTAAGTCATAAGTTGCTGCAAGAGACAACAAGAATCGAATGGATGTTAGCTTTGCAATGGGAGAGAAGATCTCACCATAATCTATACCCTCCACTTGTGAATATCCCTTCATAACCAATCTAGCCTTATACTTCTCAACACTGCCATCTGCACCAAATTTCTTCTTGAACACCCATTTGCATCTAATGGGTTTCCATCCAGGAGGCAAAGGCACCAAGTCCCAAGTTTGATTCTTTTCCAAAGAAGCCATTTCATCCTCCATGGCCTCCTAGGAACCTACATCTTTTATGTCCATAGCCTTTGATACAGTTCTAGGTTCATCACTGTTAGTAAGCAAAGCAAAAGCACAACTAGAATCAATCAATGTAAAACCAAACCTCTCAAGTTGCCTTTTGATTTGTGTGGACCTCCTCAAGGGCTGAGGTTTAGGTTTAGCTTCTTCATCTGAGCTTTCAGAGCTGTAAGAGCTCTCCTCATTATCAGGTCCAACATTTTCTTTCTGTTTAGTCTTCTTAGGGGTAGCAGGAAACTGAACAACATCCTCTTTCTTTTCTTTTTCTTCTGGCTGTAAAATAGTGGAAGAAGGTGTAAGCTCTTTGAAGATGACACTTCTGCTATACAACACATTTTCAGCCACAGGGTCCCAAAGCTTGTATCCTTTCACACCGACACCATAGCCAATGAAGATACACTTAATAGTCTTATTCTCCAATTTTGACTGCTTCTCCCTAGGCACATGTGCATATGCCTCACAACCAAAAACATGAAGATGCCTTATTGAAGGCTTTCTACTAGACCACACCTCCATGGGTGTCTTTCCAACAAGAGCTGATGTAGGAGATCTATTTACAAGATAGCAAGCAATGGCAATAGCTTTAGCCCAAAACTTTTGTTCTAGGCTAGCTCCACTAAGCATACTCCTAGCCTTCTCCATCAGTATCTTATTCATCCTCTCTACAACTCCATTTTGCTATGGGGTGTATGGAGTTGTCTTATGTCTTTCAATCCCAAGTTCCTTGTATTATTTATCAAATTCTGTCGAACAGAATTCACCACTGTTGTTAGTTCTCAAACACTTAATCTTTTTACCAGTCTAATTTTTAGCAAAGGCCTTAAACTCCTTAAACTTACTATAGACTTTAGATTTGCTTTTGAGAAAATAGATCCACATCCTATTGTAGTCATCTATGAAAGATACAAAATATACAGATTTTGATAACGAAGGAACATTAACAGGACCAAATACATTAGAATGAACAAGGTCCAATACACTAGAAGACTAATGAGAACTCAAATAAAATTGAACACAATTTTGTTTCCCATATATGCAATGTTCATAAAAGTCAAACTCAAGATTACAATCATCCAACCCCTCAATGAGGTTTTTATTTTTCAGGGTACATAGATCCTTCTCACCAATGTGGCCAAATCTCTTATGCCATAATATTGTCTTTTCAGCATGAAGCTTAACTTCCAAGGCATGATTACAACCATCAAAACTAGATACAACAGATTTCTTCACTGCTCGTTCAGATGGTGGGGATGAAGTGACTGTTGCCCTCTTCCTTGAGTCAAAAGATCTATTGCATTGTGAAATGCATGCCTCCAGCTGAAATAGAGTACCTCTCCTAGTACCCTTAGCAAGCACCATAGCTCCTCTAGTCATCTTGCATCCTTCTTTCAAAAAGACAACTTGTGCACTTGCATCATTCAACATACTTACAAAAAGTAGGTTCCATGCTAAGCCTAGGATATGCATAACCCCAGAGATCCCCTTTACTCATCCATCAGGGAATCAGATAGAGACTCTTCCATGACCAACAATCTTCAGATGAGAGTTGTCACCCAGGTACACCTTTCCACCATCAAACTCATCATACTTAGTGAACCAGTCTCGATGCGAGGTCATGTGAAATGATGCACCAGAATCAATTAGCCACACATCATTAGATGCATAGTTTACCAGGGCTGTGATGAAGGCATCAACATCATTTTGTGACTTGTCAGAATCTGAATCTGGGTTCTTCTTCTTCTTTTTCTTTTACTCTTTGCATTCCTTATGGAAATGCCCAGATTTACCACAGTTCCAATAGAGAGCCTTGGACTTTCTAGGAGATTTGGATCTCCCACGGGATTTGGATCTACCCTTCTCAGCTTTCTTGTCCTTCTTTTTCCCTTTCTCCTTGGGTCTTCCATGAACTGCAAGAGCCTCTTTGGCTGCCTCAGAAGACTTTCTCCGCATCTCTTCAGACAATAGAAAAGAAACCACTTCATCCATTTTGAATGTGGATGTGGTGCTTCCAATAGCCATGACAAGGTGATCCCACGAGTCTGACAAAGAACAAAGTAAGGTCATACACCGATCCTCGTCCTCTATCTTCACACCAATGGATGTTAATTGTGTAACCAACATGTTGAAAGCATTCATATGCTCTGCAGTGGATCCTCTGTCCTCCATTCAAAGGGAACACAACTTCTTTCTTAGAAAAAGTTTGTTAACCAGGGATTTGGCTTGATACACATCTCCCAACTTCTTCCAAAGCAAGTTTGCAGTAGTCTCCTCATGGACATTTAACATGACAGAATCAGGAAGACTAAGTCTTATGAGACCCTTAGCCTTCCAATCCTTGAGATCCCAATCAGCTTGTGACATTGCAGCTAGTTTTGTTCCACTGATAGTTTTCCAGAGGTCTCGATCAACAAGCATGTCTTCCATCTTGAGCTTCCACAACTCAAAATTTATGCCATTGAATTTCTCCACCTCTATCCTTCTAGATGTGTTTGCCATCTCCTTGCTGCAATAAGATTTAGAATACTCTACATAGACTCCCACTCAACTTAAGATCAGCTCAAAAAATTCCCACCCAACAGCTAAGACCAAAACTAGCCAGGCTCTGATACCAACTGAAAGGAAGCTAGGTGTGTGGAAATCACTTCCTACACTAATCTAATGAGAGGGCTATGCAAATTCAATTTAATCCTTGAAACTACAACAACATTAAACATATAAACAAGATATTGTAGCAATACACATGAACCAAAAAGAAGACAAAAGAAGAGAGACAAAGATATAACGTGGGGAAAACCCTTATCGGGTGAAAAACCCCACACTCAAAAACCTGCACAATGTATTATCAAAACTGAATGTTGTTTACAATACACTTGTAATGAAAGCTTTAATGGTCTTCGAGACTTGTATCTAGAGTCAATCCAATAGTATAACAGTACCTGTTAATCTTGTAATACATCTCCTCCTCCAAGCACCTGTTTATATAGAATATACAAGGTAATATTGGTCCTATCTTGGAATGGGCGTCCAACTTGGCCTCATGGCCCAAAACCCATGCCTAAGGACACTTGGTCAACATTGTAGAATGTGTCTGACACTTTTCCATAGCTCCCATCCTAAAGAGGTCACCTATTTCTAAAATGGGCTATGATAGATGCTCTTATGACTCTTACGACCATCATAGAATCTGTCATAGTGGTTACAACTTACAGCTGTAAGAGAATCTATCATACACATGCTATAAATAGCATATTCTCTTACAACATGTCATAGTCCACCTTGAGGCACCCAAAGATGCCTTTTTTAAAGATGCTTCATGACACATGTCTTAACTTGTCTTATAAGCTTCTATTTTTGACTCTTACATGTCATAACTTCGTCATAGGAATATGTCATAACTGTTTCAGTCAAACATTTCCTTACACAACATCCAAGATGCTGACACATGGCAAAATGCTCGTACCACAAAGTGGGATGCCTATCTCCTCATGTGAGGACAAAATTACAATTTGTCATCTTCCATGTAGGATGACACATCACTGTGCCACATCCCACAAAATGACAATATGGAATTTACAATTAATTTACAACATAGGCAATGAATTAATAAATACAATCATAAATAATGAATGGAATTACCAAGGTTGAGACACCTTAATTCCCAACAGCATGGTCTTAACTAGATCCCAAACACAAAAACATCTAGAAATGGCAGAGACTTTTGACAAAATTGTATCCTGTCACGATAGTGATGAGGAGATCTCTCAAGAAAAGTTACAGGCAGCTCTAGAAGATAGAAAATTCCAATGATTAATGGACAAAGTGCTCAACAAAGACCCTCAAAAGTACTTTCTTCATCTTGCAACCCAGGGACTTAAACTTCCCCTAGACTTTGATCTCAACAAAATGATAGATTCTGTAGAAGAAGAAACTCATGAGGACCACAAAAGTGAAGATAAAACCATTGGCCAAGATAAAGGTAAACAAACCAAAGACTCAAAAACACCTCTAGATGCATTAACGAAATAAGTTGAGAGCCTAACATAGAAATTAGTGGATCTCCAAATAGGGACCTCCACTAAACACTATTCCTTGGAGGACATCTCACCATACCCCTTTGATAAGAGCTTAAAAATGATCCCCTTCCCCTTTAGATTTGAAGTACCAAAATTTGACAAGTATAGAGGAAAAGGTGATCCAAGGGATCATATTAGGGAATTTAGCGCCATGTGTCTAGAAGTGGCTCACAACGACACCTTCCTAATGAGACTATTCCCTAGATCTCTAGGTGCACAAGCCATGGAATGGTTCTCATGGCTTCCCCCATGTATCAAAACTTTTGAGGAGTTAGTAAACAAGTTTATCACACACTTCTCATATAACATTGAACACGAAGTTTCCATGTTTGACCTATGCAATACAAAGCAAAAGAGTGGTGAATCCTTTGCTGCTTTCTTACAAAGGTGGAGACAACTCGCAAGCAAATGCTCATATCATGTGCCTGAGAAGCAAATGATAAAGATGTTTCTCCACAACCTTAACCCCGATCTAAGCTACCAAATCCAAATTCAATGCCCTATGTCATTTACGAAATTCATTGAGATGGGATTATTTATCGAGAAAGCTATGATTGCTAAGGGGCAAATAAAGTTATTCAAGGAAACCCCTAACTCTAACTATACCATGAACAAGTTGAAATTTTGGACAAAGAATAGAAATATCATCAATGATGGAGTAGTTGATGCCAAAGTAGTAGCTCCTAAACAACAACCAATCTTTTCTTTTCAAGGAGCGTCAAACCATGATACACCAAACAAACCTTCATCTAGCGCACCAAGACAATGATACAACTCCACACCTAGACAAAAATTCACACAACTAGGGGAGTCCTATGAGTTCACGTTGAGAAAGATAATATCCAACAATGAGATCACTCTTCCCGCTATGAGTGACTATGAACCCCAAGTAAAACCTTCTTGGTGGAAAGAGACTGATTTCTATGAGTATGATAGGGGAAAAGGCCATAAGACTAATGACTATATTCATCTGAAGAACATCATTCAAGACCTACTCAATCAAAATCATATAGGTACAAAAGAGCATACCTCCAATGAGTCGCATGTAGCATACAAGGATCCACTCCTCAACCATGACAGGCCATACAATAACAATTATAACAACAACAACAATAACAATAGGCAGAACCAAAATAATGGGAACAACAATGCTAACTACTCAAACGTGCCATTTGATTATACCATTAACTGCATAGTAGAACACATCCCACAAATCAATGTGTTCACATTCAACAACAATCAAAACCCAACAAATCTGATTGCAACATCACAACTCACAGTGGTAAGGTCACATTGCACACACTTCCCCCAAGGTCGTCACCTTCTTTGTCTACCTCCCATAAGTACAGTGTCATAGACCAACTTTGGAAAACTCTTGCCCATATATCCATCTTGGAGTTGTTGCATCTATCTCCCTCCCACAAGGAGATTCTCAATAGAGCCCTAGTGGAAACAAATGTGCCCATGAACCTAGCCTAAGAGAAGTTCCAAGCCATGGTAGGTCATCTAACCTCCACTAACACCCTATCGTTCACCAAATAGGATGACCTTTCAGTGTCTCAGCCCCATAACACACCCTTGCATATCATAGCCTTCATTCATAAACATCATATCAAAAGAGTTCTCATTGATTGAGGTGAAAGTTTAAATATGTGCATGCTCAAGCTAGTCCTTACATTGGGGTTCTCAGAAAATGTAGTGGATCCAAGGAAAAAGATCATCATAAAGGCCTATGATGAAGAAGAAAGAACTATTAAAGGAATAGTGGTGTTACCAATACAAATTAGACCAGTGATAAAGGATGTTGTTTGTCAAGTCCTTGACATGGAGCTAGCCTATAACATCCTCCTAGGTAGACCTTGGATTCATGCCATGAAAGTTGTACCTTCTACCTACCATCAATGCATCAAATTCCCCCATAACGGCTGATAGATCACCATCTAATGTGATCCTGATCCTTTTCCGCATTGTAACTCTATCCACTCAAAGTCTGATTGCATCTTTCCTAACAATAGAGCTTCCACATCTCTAACACCCCAGCATGATTCTACCTCCCAAGCTTCCTCGTCTAAACCCAAAGAGAAGAAAGTCAAAACCAAAGAAATAGGGGTAGGAGAATAATCCATTGAGCACTCCTTCAACTTGGCCAAGATGCCTTTATCCCCATAGACCTTTGGGCAACCTAAGTACATTAAAAAATTGTCTGCTCCTCCTCAACCTCCTAAAGTGCCCTTTGTCAAATGGGGAACCCTATCAGATGAGAGTGAGGAAAGAGATGTCTTGCAATGGCTCTACACAGAGGAAGATAGCACATAACAAAAACCACCTAAGCTCCCAACAGAAATCTATGGGCGTGGTGAGTCTATCTTACATAGAATGGGTTATGAAGGACAAGGTCCCATTGGCCTAAAAAAAGAAGGAATAATAGAACCCATCCAACCTCCTCATCCACACTGGCAAGAAATACAAGAGGGCTAGGATACAAGGACAAAGGCAAAGCTAAGGCTAATGCTTGTTTTGTGGAACAGATCCATAGCCTACAAGAAGATAGTGACACAGACTCTAACGAGTATGAGTGGGATGAACTCTCATAGCACTCCTATGAAGACAAAGGAATTGACACTATTCAATCCTATAGCCCCTATCATGAGCAACAAATGCTAATGCATAGACCATTAGAGTGTGATGCACCCACTCCTAAAAGTATGACTTATGAGGAAGGTCAGAATTCCAATGTGATAAACAATCTAGAGGAAGTACCATTCTAGATCCTATCCCTATCAATCTGAATCCTAACCATGTATCCATTGAAACTATCACACCCAATGAATCAGATTTATCTTCTGATCCCCTCCCCCTTGTGCATCCTAAACTTATCGACTAGGATTTATGAGGAACCCCACAATTAGACATGTTCCAAAATGACGATGCCTATATTGACTACATGGAACTTAGGGACCACCTACCTACATGAGATCATAAAGTTGGCTTCACCATTGAACTCAACACCATGGATTTTTTAGGAGAGGGTGCCAAGCCTTCCAGTCAAAAAAATATCAAAATAAAAAATGGATCTGATGGTGAAAACCACCCTGCAATAGTGTCAGATCCAAAATAGTAAAAAGAAATGATGCATCGAATGGTGATAACCTCTATGAGGTGCCAGACGATGGAAGTCTTAACACTCTCCCCAACTACATGTACTAAGAGAAAGCTCAAATTGTGGTGGAACCTATAGAACCTGTCAACATCAGAATAGAGGATAATCCTAAGATCATTCACTTTGCAAAGTCTTTATCTCCATAGGAAAAGACAAAATTTGTACCTTTCTTCATGAAGAAGCAAGTCAACTTTGCTCGGTCATATGCGGATATGCCCGATTTAGATCCAGATTTGATTCTACATCATCTTCCACTAGATCCAAGAGTTAAACCAGTCAAACAGAAGCTCAGGAAGATGCATCCCCACATTGCATTACTAATAAAAGAGAAATTCAAGAAGCTGCTGGATGTAGGGTTCATCAGGGAAATCAACTATCCAGAGTGGGTATCCAACATAGTACCAATATCAAAACCTAATGGCAGAGTTAGATTATGCAATAATTTCTGAGATCTAAACAAGGCTTGTTGCAAGGATGATTTCCCATTACCTAACTTTGACATCATAGTCAAGTTGACAATAGGACACACTATACTTTCTCTTATGGATGGCTTCTCTAGGTACAACCAAATTAGGATAGCACCAAAAGACCAACATAAAATATCTTTCACTTGTCCATGGGGCACTTTCTGCTGGAATGTCATGCCATTTGGGTTAAAGAATGCAGGGGCAACATACCAATGTGCTATGACCACTATCTTCCATGATATGATGCACGCCACAATGGAGGACTATGTAGATGACATCCTTGCTAAATCACTAACAAGAGAATCCCACTTGGATGTACTAGAGAAGGCCTTTCAGAGACTGGAACACTTCAAAGTCAGGTTGAATTCAAAGAAATGTTTGTTTGGAGTCACCTCCAGCAAGCTCTTGGGCTTCATTGTATCAGTGAATGGGATTGAAGTGGATCCTACCAAAGTCAAAGCTATCATGTTAATGCCACCGCCAAAGAACATCACTCAACTGCGGTCTCTACAAGGAAAGTTATAGGCAATTCGTTGGTTCATCTCACAATTGGCAGACAAGTGTTAACTTTTTACTCACCTATTGCATAAAAACATACCATTCAGATGGGATGAAAAGTGTGAGGAAGGATTTCACAAACTGAAGGAATACCTCATGAACCTGCCTATTCTAATGCCACCTATCCAAGGTAAGCCACTCTATCTATATATATCTACTACACCAATAGCTCGTGGAGCCCTATTAGCACAACAGGATTATGAAGGCAAAGAAAGGGCCATCTACTACATCAGTCACACATTGGTGGGCTACAAACTACAATATTCTCAAATAGAAAGATCATGTCTTGCTGTAGTTTTTGCTTCCCAAAAACTATGACATTACATGCTAGCACATTCAATCAAGCTTATTGCAAATATAGATCCACTAAAATACCTATTAAGCAAAGCAGCTCTAACAGGCTGCCTAGCCAAGAGGGTAATGCTGTTAAGTGAATATGACATCGAATATGTAGAAAGGAAAGCTATCAAAGGTCAAATCATTGTTGATTAGTTAGCAGAAGCACCATTGCAAGATACCACGCCAATGACATTTGAGTTTCTAGATGAATCTATATTTAGTGTCACAACACACTCATGGAAACTCTACTTTGGTGGATCCTATACAAACCATGGATCGGGGGTAGGAATCTTGTTGGTCACTCCTCATGGTGAAAACATACCTAAGTCTTATCATCTACTATTCCCATGCACAAACAATATAGCAGAGTATGAGGCCTTGATCATTGGTTTCAAAATGGTAGCAGAATGGAAAATAAAGGAGCTACATGTCTATGGCGACTCCCAACTAGTAATCAATCAAGTCAATGATGACTATCAGACCAAAGATGACAAGTTAATCCCATACAAGCGTATGGTCAATGAATTTAAAGAGTACTTTGTGATCACTTCCTTTGAGAAAATACCTTGCATTGAAAATAAAGCAACAGATGCCATGGTAACCATTACCTTGCTCCTCGAGATCCCATAGAATGAGTCACGGTATGAGTTCTTGGTGGAGTCAATTGTACAACCAGCTTATGATATCCCTGAAACACACTCCATTTGCCTCTTAGTCAGATCTGATTCCCCCTTGTATGGTAAGATTTACACTTACCTCAAGGATAACACCCTACCACCTGATTTGTCTACCAACCAATGCTGAACCTTCATTTGCCAAACCTCCCATTACACCATCATCGTCGACACCCTATACCAACAAGGTCTGGATGGTACTGTACTCTAATGTTTAGAATGTGAAGAATTTCAAACTACCTTACAAGATGTGCATGAAGGAATTTGCGAAACACACTCTAGCGGTCCTTCTTTAGCTAAAAAACTCATGCATTTGGGGTACTATTGGCCAAACATGGAAACTGATTCATATCATTTTTTGAAGAAATGCAAGTAGTTCTAGATACATGGTAACCTCATCCATGCGCCAGCTCAGGAGCTGCGACCTTTAACGACACCTTGGCCCTTTTGTAAATGGGGACTCAACCTTGTGGGCAAAATCCACCCTCTGTCATCCAACAACGACAAGTTCATAATAACCGCCACTGAATATTTTACCAAGTGGATTGGAGCCATTCTACTCACCAATGCCATAGGCAAATAGATTGCCTCCTTTATCCTCAATTACCTCATTTGTAGATACAGAATTCCCTCATCCATAGTCACAGATAACGGAAGACCTTTCAAGAACCATGATGTACAATAACTTTGTAACAAATTCAAAATCTAACACCGTTTCTCCACCCCCTACTATCCACAAGGCAATGGCCAAGCAGAGGCATCCAACAAAACAATCTTGAAAATCCTCAAGAAAACTGTCAATGATGCTGACCGTGATTGGCACATATAATTGGATCCCACTCTGTGGGCCTATCGAACCAGTATATGCACTCCCACATGTGCTACCCCTTATGCCCTTGTCTATGGCTCAGAAGCCATTTTTCCCATCGAGGTTGAGTTACCATCTTTAAGGGTGTCATTAAAAGGTCTTATCATTAATGAAGACTATAGAGTTTCCAGACTGCAAGAGTTAGAGTTGTTAGAGGAGAAGAGACAAAATGCTTTTAATCATCTCAAAGCCTATCAACAAAGAATGTCACGAAGCTACAATCATAGGGTCTGTCCAAGGGTCTTCAACGTTGGTGATCTAGTACTCAAGGAAAAGCCCCACAATCATCAGGATCGGGCAAAGAAAGGTAAGTTTGAACCCAACTGGCTTGGTCCTTATGTAATCATTACTGCCTATGGATCAGGAGTGTATTAGTTAGCAACATTAGAAGGTGAGTTGTTTGATGACCCAATCAATAGTATGCATCTTCATTGGTTCTATAGCTAAGAGAACCCCAATGTAAGGGGGCAAAATTTAAAAAAAAAATTAAAAAAAATCAGAAGAAAATAAAAAAATAAAAGAAATGGAAAAAACAACAAAAAAATCGTCCTTTGGTGAAAACTTGGCAAATAGGTGCCTTGGATAGGTACCATGATGAAAACCTGGCAAATAGGCGTCATGTGTACTTTTAGCTTTCATGCAAATAAAAGCAAGTGGTGAAAACCTGGTAAATAGGCGCTACTTGTGATAAACCACTTCCTCCATCTTTAGGAAACCAATCACCTTGTGTCCATTCCTCCTACCATCATTTCTCATCCGATCCATATCTAGTTCACAATAAAAAACCTAACGATAACCTATCATGGCTTGATACTCTATCTCTTTTTATCACCTTATTAACTAAGGTCTTATCCAATATCCTATCCATAGTGTTAGCCTGTCGTAGCGTTCATCATCAGTATCATAGGGTCACCCCGAACTACACTGCCTCTGCATTGTCACGTAGGAAAGGCCATTATCAATGCGCCCCTGAGGCTTCTTGTCTGTCTCATCTCTTGTCGTCTATCCTCTAGTCCATCCGTATCCGCACCATCTCTCCTCGCCTAGGTCTTAGGTCCATTAGGGTTCACCCCGGACTACGTTGCATCTGCGTCGTCATGTAGGTAAGGCCATTATCAATGTGCCCCTGAGGCACTAGGTCAGTCCCTTAGGGTCTGTTTCACTAGGCATGCAAGCACAAGTAAAACCTACTTTCAAATAGAAGTTTTGATGCAAGACATCAACCTATCCAAAGCAAAGCAAAAACAAGAGCAAAAATGGTCTAAATGATACTATCTAAATTATGGCAAGAAAGATACATCTAAATGCAAGAATGTTTTGTTTCGATTAGTTGCATCTTAAAGTCTTCATTTTTTGTTATCATGTTTCCTATGCTACTCAAGGATGCCAAAAGCTAGAGATACTATGATGAGGGCACGATTCTTTTCTTTGTTTGTTGCTTGTGGGTTTATCTTTAGTAATGTGAAGCCTTGTCTAAGGACATGATCAACCCAAATGATCATCGAGGACATCAGAGGACTAACATCAAATAGGTATAATCCTTGTCTATTGATACGCAAGAAATACTCAGGTCATCTCGGTTCAATTATACCTAGATGCTTGTATTAACTTGTTAAATCAAAATCCATGTAAGTGATACTCAGGTCATCATGGTTTAATTATACCTAGATGCTTGTATTTTTCTTACAACATTTCAAAAAACACAAGAAAAAAACAAAAAACAAAAAAGCCTAATGATTAAATAAGCATTTCAAAATACTTGCAATATCAAGATGGCAAAACCATTCACATCCACAAAGCATCCGTATCCCATGCAATAATTTTTTTTATGCAGAGTATCAATGTTCACAAATAAAAGATTGTGATCCTTTCATTTGCAATTCAGTCTTCTATCTATCATTGTTTCATTTCTACGTCGATTGCGTACACTTAGACATAATAAAAACATGGCATAATTTGCATATCATAAACACATGAGAGTCATTTAACATGATTAAATCATTTGCATACATAATAGTGCATTAGGTCATCCATATACATTTGCATCAACATAAGCATAGTATCCACATAAAATTCAAAAAAAACATAGACAAATACATGTAGATCATCTCATAAAACTACATAATCATATAGATGACATTCACATTTGCATATTAGATCATCAGAAATCATCTAATTCTGCATTAGATCATCATCATATCAGAGTCCTAGAATCATCTGTAAGCATCATAGTGTAGAAACATAAACTACATTATCAGAAAGACATCGCATAACATCATACCAACAACAAAGTGTGCATCCATATAGACAATAAAAGTAAGGTGCATCCATTAGACATCACATAATGCATGTAGACCATCGATAAGCTGCATCATCGTATAATATAACATAAATATGTCCAAGTGTACAAATATCAAAGTCCATTTGTTTGCCAAGTCATAAAAAGTACACATACATCGCAAAAATAATGATACATGTCTCGATAGCGGTACAAAATAAGGTAGGTATACATATCATGCTATCCATGAGCCATAAAAAATGTGTGTACATAGGCAAAAATTAGTGCAAGTGGCAGCTAACCCTACTGGCGGGGAGCACTACTCCCAGCATTGCCCTCTCACCCTCCATCTCTACCTGACCTAAACTACTGTTGGCCCATCACTGATGCTCCTGATCATGACCCACCTACCCTCTGTGAAGCCACTGACTGACTCCTGTAGCTAGGTGCATGCTGGTCTACCGGCACCACCCCATGATATAATCCCTTGTAATACTAAGTCTGGGCTTGCACTCTAGAAAGCTTAGCTTGAACCTGTGCCATCTGAGTCTGCAGCTAATGCACCTGAGCCTAAGCCTGTGTGACCTGAGTGACCAAAAATCCTATAGCCCCATCAGTAGCCAAAGCAACTACAGCCACATCTCTCTCTGTCGTCAAGGCCTGTATCCTCGCCAATGCTGTGTCTCACTCCACAGTAAGACTAGATATCACCCCTGCATCTATCTCCCTGCAAGACTCTGTAGCTCTCAACAGTCCTCTAAATTGCCTCAACTGGCTTGGTAGCATAGCAACCTAGGTACTTGTGGTACAACCGCAACCTGTGCAACTACTTGCTATGGCACCTGCTACTGTGCCTACACCTGTGCCTTCTGTAAAGCCTACTGCTACGCTTCCTGCTGCTGGGAAGGTCCCTCTCCAACTCTCCTCCTCTGTCCTTGCCTCCCTCCCCCACCATCCCCTCCTCCACCTCCATCACCTCCATCATCTCCATCTCCTTGTCCTCCTCTCCCCCTCCTCTGTCTCCTCCTTCTACCTCCACCATCTTTGTCATCTAAATCCACCTCCTCTAGGCGAGGAGCTAACTCTCCCAGTCCTGAATACCTTGAGAACAGGTGGGCTACAAACCACTCCTTTTAGTCAGAGGTCATCCCTGCATCCACTACCTCCCTCCTCATCGGCCAATCCTGATAGGGTATCTGTAGGAAATCTGCTCTAGCCTTCTCATAGGAAGCAATCGAGCCCCATCTCAACCACTCTGCATGTGTCCTAGCAAATAGTGCCTACCCTTGTGGCAGCCCCTGCACTCTCCCAAACTCTCTCTACACTTGACTGACTATCTACCTCTCCAGAATGTGGCACATCTGCCCAATCAACCACTGAGTCTAAAAGCAATAAGGGAGCTCATCATCCTCATCATCCCATGTCTCGCAATCTATGTATGGATGCCAAATAACTCCATCCACATTATCTAGCACATGTCTCCAATACTCAAGCTTTCCTAGCTTATGCTGAGAAATAACACCTGCGTAACCATATGAGTAAGGCTCCCCTTGCTACCTAGAAAATATGCAAATGGGCCGAGTGATGGCTATGTGCTCCCATAACTAGAACTATAATAGCGAGATGCCTGCAGACAAACTGGCGGCTCTGTGGTAGACAACCTGGTGCATGTCGTGATACAAGTGAGCCAAAACATAGACACCCCATGCAAAGTAGGTGCCCTCTGTAACCATCCTCTCTAAAGTCCTGCCCCAGCCAATGGGGAACCCATGCGACCTCCTATCGGGGCATACCACACCCTCGATCAGTCCTGCCACAATTCCTAGGAAGTAGTCATAGTAATCGTATATATCCTGCCAGGAGATCACCTGACCCCAAAGATCAGGATCATCAAAGACCCTTTGGCACTCAGCAAGCCCAGCATCATGCTGTGACTTGTACTCCACGAGCTCACCTTGGATCAGTAAATGCAGGATCCTATAGACATCCTCAAGAGTAATCGCCATCTCACTGGTTGGATGATGGAACTGTTGATGATTGTTTTTACACATTCATAACAAAAGTTGAAATTCAGAAAATGAACATAAACTATCTTGAAAGTTATGAAGAAATCACTTAAGAGTTGTTAATCCCAAGTTTCTATATGGTCAGAACTTGACCTTGTGGACAATTCAGTAGGTTAATGTGAAACTGTAATATGCAAGGGGCCTTACTTGATTTAAGGTGATCTATGACTTACTGGGCTTGAATTATGCAAATTGCTACAAATATCAACAAATTATCCATCTCTTTGCATAAATTTGCTATTATAACATAAAGCCTTGTATGATTTATAATGAAACAAGCTTTTTTCTTCTAATTGATATGAAAATTGTCAAATATTAACACAATTGTTCATGCTTCCTTCAAATGTAAGACAATTTCCTTTAAATCTCCGCGTTTAAGCTAATTATTTCAAATATTTGGGGAAAAGTTAGAGAAATTCAAATTGAATATCCTTCTGCTACAAGATCTAAATGCTCTGTTATCCACATTGTAAGAAGTACATCACACTTGATCAAATCAACAGACTAAATCATTAAATGTGAAGCCCTGAGTATTTTCATGAACACACATCTATGATTGCAAGCTTTTAAAGAGGTATTATTTCAAATACAAATAGGAGCCATAAAACACTCTACAAATAGACGTAGAATTCCAGATTTATTTGTATTCAAAATACATAGTCATATATGATTTACAATGTATGAAAACCTCTTTGCTTCATTAATCAACTTAATAGAAAACTTAAAATGTCTTACAGATACAATAAGAAAGTTGGACACTCCATGCATTCCTTAGTGCAGACACAGGTGACCTCCTCCTCTAAACTAAAATACTTCTAAATCAAAAGGTTCAATCAAATTACAATTGCCAGCTATCTTTCAAAATCTCTGTGTAACTAATGTACAAGTAGTAGAGTTTCTTATATAGATTTTGAAACTTCTTACTGCTATGGCTACAAAGCTTAATCTTTGGTTAAGATCCCTCTATTATTGATCAATGGTGCATATTCATCTTTAACCGCTTCTGAAAATATCTAGATGGTATCTTTTTCCCTCTCAAAGGATGCTATTGGAATCTTTTCAAAAATAAGATTCCTTTTTCTTTGACTTCAGCCCTTTTGTTGACTTTCCTTGTAAACATCCCTCTTATTTGGTCTCCTTTCCATATTATTTGCCTCTTTTATAAAATCTACTCCCTCAAGTATGTTTTGAAATTATTAATTACACCTTCTATAAAGGTACGATCCCCTCCTAGACTCTTTGTCCATACATACTATTGCATTATAACAGCTTCCTTTAGTTTCTTTTCTCTATTTTTTGAACCCTCACTCTTCTTGTATTTCCTCATCTTAGCATTTTCTTCCATCAATGAATCAATCATCTGTTTACTTAGGTATGCTTCACGGCTTTCCATGTATGGTGTAAAAATGGTATTAAATTCTGTCAAAGCCCTTTCCATCTCATATACTGGTGTATCCATGCATTCATGATCTAATAGCTTTTCTACTATCCTTTTATGCATTCTAATCATATCATCTATCCTTTGTTCTAAATCCTGAGCTGCTGTTATGCATCTTCTAAGATTGTCTTCTTCAAACTTTAGTTCTAACCTCACCTGTGGCATTTGATTTGCCATTGAAGGGGTAATTACTCCATTTATTAATTCTTCTATTATGTCTTCAATTTTTGTTAACTATTTCAATTCAGACCTGCATTCTTCCCTTCTGAATTGGCAATTATGTATAAGTACACTCCATTGATTCTTTTCCTTTGCAACCACTTCCCATCTTTCCACTGCTTGTTTTATTACCTGTTCACCTTCTTTCATGAAATCATTGAACCATTCTTCAAATACATTGGCCTTAAGCCTTTTATTTTCCATGTCTTTTATTTCCTCCTTGGATACAACTGCTATCTCATTGGGCAATTTTGGCACTATTGTATTGGGATCAAATATCCCTTTAATAAATTGCTGCAATTGGACAATGTGTCCCTTCAAATATTCTTGTTTATCTTTATCTTTTCTCAACATTTCTGTTGTTACTTGGTGCATGTCTTCCCACTTAGTTATGTGTTGCTCCCTTGTAGTATGCCCAAGGTCAAAATTTAGTATTTTATATTCATCCAAGGTTATTTCTCCCTTAGTCTTCTCCTTTTGAGATATGGCCAGATTTAGTGTCATAGATCCATCTGGACCTTTTTGTATGGCTAACATTGTTCTTGCTTTTCTCCTTTCCTTCCTTGGCGTTGCACTTCCCAATAAACTTTTGATATCAATAGGTACCAATTGTACCTCCTTTTCCTTCCATGTCTCTGCTACTAACCAAGCATGAACCTTCTTTGTGTCTGCAACAACCTTTTCTTCATTTATTACCTTTTCCTGAGGCCTCTTTGTTTCTCCCTGTTGTTGTTCTTGTTGTTGTTTTTCCTGTTGTTGTTGTGGAGGAGGCTACTGTTGTGACTCACCCTCAAATTCTTCTTCCTCCATTTCTATGTCCCTTCCAGCTTCATCTTCTTCTTCAGGACCTTCTCCCTTTGATAATTCTTTTTCTGGGTCTTCTTTCTGATGTGCTTGCTCTATATTTGTCATGTCTATGTTCTCTGTTTGTTCTTTAGTTCTTCTTTCATCAATATTCTTTGTTTGTTCTTCACCCTCAGGTTTCTTACCTGCATCTTCTATAGTTTCCCTTTCTTTCTGTACTTGCTCTATATTTGTAGGTGAACTTATCATTGTACCTTCCTCTTTTGCTTCTTTTTCCTCTTCTTTTCTACACTCTGTGTTCTTCTCTTCCTCACTCTATTCACCATACATATTTAGAATATTTAATACATCTACACCTGATGTACCATCTTCTATTTCATCCTTTGTTTGAGCAGGTTTTTCCTTGATTATTTCTTCAGGTGCATCTTCCTTTTCAGCCTCTTCAAATTTATGTGCTTCTTCTTGCACATCCTTGATTATTTCAGAGGATACTAGGGTGCCAAATGGATCTATTGTTCCTGATTCTTCTTGTACCCTCTCCTTTTCAGACTCTAGGCCTTGTTCAATTTCCATCTCAGCCTGAATATTTTGCTCCTCTTCCTTGCTTAAGAATTCACTAGATTCTTGTTCTATTTCAATTTCTTTTCCTGTATACATTCCATTTTCCTCACTTTCACTGTTGTCACTCTCAATATTGACAGTCTCAGTGGTTTGTTTGGCTTCATGTGATTTTGACTCTTGCAGCATTTCCCCAGCCAATTCTGTCTTCACCTGGACATATGTTTGTCTTTTTTCTATTGGGGTGGAGGCACTAGGTATATCACTCAACTTTGCACCTACCTATTTTTCTCTGATGACTTCACTTGTTTTCAAAGTTTCCCCCTTTGATATACTTATTGGTAATGCTCTTCTAAATTGTTGTCCTATTACTTCCTTGGAAGTCTGTGCTTCCTCTGCACTAATTTCATGGCTTAATGATTTTGCATCTACAAATGTATCAGATAATACTGCTATTGTTATTCCCAATGCATAGGGATCCATCAGAGTAGCATTCTTATCTTTCTCTACAATTTTAGCTTCTACAATCTTTCTCTTCTTCTCATAGAAACATTGGGGATCATCACTAGGTTCTCTTACTCTCTTTTTCCCTTTCTTAGGATATGTGATTTCCCTCCCCTCAGCTTTGAGTTCTTCAATCCTGTCCTTTAACCATGTTTTTGAAAATAAAATAACAGGTTTGGATAATACATCCAAAGAAGTATTCCAAAGTTGTGACCAATCAATCTCTGGAATAGGAGCAAGCCTGACCTCTGTATAACTGTGATGTAGTAATTTATCATCTTGTTTAACCTTTGGAGGAACATACATATCCCCCATAGTTTTCATTTGCTCAACTGTTAGCCTTTTAATAGCCCTCTTCCTTACCTCCTTATCATTTTTGCAATCTGACCAAAAATATTCAATGTGTATTTGATGCTTAAACTTTTTATCAACTGTATGTTGAATACTGTGGAAGGGGTCAAACCTTTTGGCTAACTCAAACTCCTCAAATCCATAATATCTTAGTTCCCATTCTAAACAACTAGCCACCTCCTCATTGTAGCATGAGTTTCTACCAATTGACCAAGGTAGCTTAAGGTTTCCTCTGCAAAACTTCTTCTTATACATCCTAAAGGCATTCAGATTTTACCTTTAAAACTCTAGAACAATTAATTTGTTGGAAGGATACTTGGGTAACATGAATGGTTTTCCTTCAAATGCTTCAGTCCTGATGTAAGTAAAATGTTCAAATTTAATATACCAAGAACTATGTGGCCCAATTATATCTTTTGCATCTTTAGATATCCTCTTATCAGGTTCCTCCCTTAAAATTATTACCATATAGGTATAGAATACATCATTAACTAAAGCATATTTCTTTAATGCATTCTCTTCTTGTAGATCAGGGTAATGTTCATATACCAATTTCTGACCTGGACCACTTCCTAAGGTCCCAACCTTGTCTATTCCATGTATGAATGGTCTAACTTCTGCTGCACATGAATACAATACATATGAAGACAAATAAAAAGGCAGCAACTTTTGCTTCCTTAGCATGACATTTTTCCATATAGCTGTGCTTATGGTCTTGGCCCAGTGAATTTGTCCTTGTTCCTTTCCTATTTCTCTCATGAGCTCAATGATGGTAAACATCCAGGGCTCACATTTAGTGCCCTCTCTGAATCCCACCAACCTACTCAACATTGTAATCATTAGGTATATTCTCAGAAGATTTTTGTGTACTCTTTCCACATCCTTTGGTTTGTTTTCTTGGCTTTACCAACTATAAAATATCTTACCTCTACAATCCCTTTCATTGATTTGAAAATCCTCATTGTATTGATCTATGTCAATGTCTACCATCTTCTCATTGATTTCCAAAATGAATGTCCTTGCGATACCCTCTGTGGGTAAATCTACAATGAGTTTGTCATGAAACATTATTTTCTTGGTTGATAAGTCATACATAATTAAGCAATCTAAGCACAAATCCTTGGCCTCCATAGCCAGCGGAAAAATTATAGCTCTGTACAATCTACTCTCCCATATACACCTCATATCAGGTGTAGCATCTACTGCCATGATCTTCTTTAAGACATAATTTGTATCATAATTCCCCAATGTTTGTATCTGTCCCTACTCCAATGTAATTGATGAATGACGGATATCCCCTGTATAGTGGCAACTCTTCTTTCTCTATTTCTTTGTGAGGTTTGCTCTCCTTTTTAACTTCACCCCCTGTATCTATGTTTTTCTGCTTCAGGGCCATCCTATGGAAAAATTAATCTTCTTTTAACTTTTTATTTTACCTTCTACCTAGGGTTTTACTACAAATTTCTATTTTTTACCATTTTGCCCTGACCTAGTTTGTCTTTTCCCATTTTGACTTTCAAATTTGTTTAATCCTGACCCAGCTAATTAATAGTTAAACCAGTAATTTAAGGGATGTTTATATTTCAAAATGAAATTACTAAAATATGTTTTGCATTTTTTACCATTTGAAATGTAACGGCATTTTAAGATAAATACCTTTATTTCTTGACCACTCACTTTCTGTCCTTGACTTACTTTACCGTTTTGCCTTCCGTCGAGCTTCTGTGATTCTGTCACTTTGATGAATTCTATTCAATTTTCTATAATAATTCCTCTTTCTGCAATTTAACTCTTGACAATGTAAATCTGAAAGCAAAATAATGTTAAATTTACCCTGGCTCCCTTGAATTTTACTCTTTTTTTGGTGTTAGCTCGACATTAATTACAGCAGTTAATGAGCCTAAAGCTTTGGCTTTCTATTTCAACATTAAATTTTAAATTTTTTTATCTGTTAGTTCCTTTCTGCATACATCTCTTTTCTTTGTATATTTCCTTGTATGTTATTCTTTGTATGCTAACATTATATCTTTTCAACATATAAACTAATATGCAAGAAACCATAACTAATGTTATTTCCCTTTTCCCTTTTTATCCGTACTTGTATCTTTGCTTTGTATATCGCTCTTTGTATGTTATCTTGTATAAGTGCATATACAAATGACCCATACAAGTCTCCTTTTACCTTTATCCCCCACGATGTATTTTATTTCCTTGTATATCAGACATGTATATCGTTAACATACAACTATCCCAAACATACAAAGATTTTCATTTATTAAACTTCCTTTCGAATCCATCTTGCATATTCGTTTGTATTCCATTCTTGTATATCGGCTTGTATATCAGAGATATACATTGTTAACATATAAGCCCGAAGCATACAATTAGCGGGACCCACTTGACTTTCCTCCTTGTATCTCAATGATACAATGATGCTTGTATCCTCTCTTAGATACAGGGCCCGATACATACAAACTTCCTTTTATCTTTCTTCCGGATCTCTCATCTTTTATAATCCGCAGTACATAATTTTTTGGCTCCCACATGTATATAAAGTGAAATGCATCTTTCATTATACATTAAGGCACAATGCATCACTTATTCTAGACTTTAACCTTCTATGAGTTCCGCATTGTATGTATATCAAAGTTATAGAACCTAAAGCATAGAACATACAAACGACGAAACATACCACGATAAAACCAAATTTAATATTTTCTTGGGGTCCATGACATGTATATCATGTTGCATATCACCTTGTATATTCCTTTTCGACAAACATACAAACTCGATATACATCTGGCAGACCTAACCAATTATTCATTTTAACTCTGAATTCTGTCGGGTCTAACTTTTATGTAAAGAATAAAGCGTTAGCCATATGCATACAAATACAATTATTAATAACCTGAAAACTCCTTTATGCAACTAATATAAGGATTCAACATACAAATGACCTTGTATATGCAACATACAAACCCTCCTATAGTGCATTTTACCAAAACATGCATATCTTGCAGAATATTGGGAATTTTAAAATGGTTTAAAAAACAACCCTTACTCATTTTTGACAAGGAATTCACCCATACTCTACTCTGGTACTTAATGCTTATTTTTTTATTTTTTGAACAAGATTTGTAACTTTCACTTCCTTTTCCCTTTTACCACCAAGCAGACCCACACACAAGCAAAATCCACAGCCACAACAGGGGTCCTCATTTTGCTAAGAAGTAAAATGGGGCGTGTTGTGAGCATCACAACAACTAGCAACCAAACAAAATAATTAAATTAAAACTATTGAAGAAAACTAAATGAAACAAATTCATAACTTCCAACTATCTTTTCTGTAAATCATTATTTAACTTGAGACCTAATGTATTCAATAAGGTGCATGGATTTTCCCATTCAGTTTAAGTGGGTGCACGTGATTAATAATCCTCATCTTGAAAATAAGTTGAACAAACTAGTGACTGATATTAAACTACATAGTTGATGTCATTCCCTCGTAGCCAACTGGATAGAGCCTTGCTACCAGCAGGCGTCTATAGCCTCGATAAGGTTATCATTACAATTCTTCTAAGTAGAGCCCCATTGCCAGCAAGCATCTATAGCCCTAGTAGAATTACTTAGATGGCTTAATCTAGATTTTTAGTAAAATCTATTTTATTTATTTATTCATTTTATGCTTGTGTAAGATAAAAATTTAATAAGATATTACATTTGTAACTTCATGATGCAAGGTATGATCACTTGCTGAAATTAAGCTGAGAATTGTAATGGTAGCAAGGGTGACCTCTAATTTTTCACCTAATACCTACACTAGTATGTTCAACAAACCCAAGGATTTTAGGTGTGTCATTGTGAGAAACTTCCCTTGAATACTCAACCCACAGTTATTGAATACAAAAATTCACAAACCAAACCATTTTCCACATTCATGACAGTCACAACAAATTATGTATAATTTTCAAATAATTAACTTGAATGTTCTAAATTTTCTATTGTTTTTAGTGGTTGTTAGTCTGCTCTTGTATACCTCAAAACAAAACAAACATCCCTACCAAGGTAACACAACACTCAAACTCACACAACAAAACAAAATAAAACAAAACAAGACAAGACCCAACAAAACTATACATTATTTACACTATGATACACACATACCAACTACCCTTACCTCAAGCTTGAAAGTAATGTTTCAAATGTTGGCCATTAACCAGTAATGGCACATCTTCCCTAGTCAAGGTCTTGAGCCTGAAAGTATCATCTCCTATTATTTTTGTGATCTGTAATGGACCTAACCATAATTTGTCAAATTTTCCATGATTCCCTTTCTTTTCATGTGCTTTATCCCAACACAATACTAAGTCTGATATTCTGAATGTTTTGACTCTTTCTCTTTTGTCAAACCATCTTTTGACCATCGCTTGATGGTTGGCAAATGTTTCAATAGCTTGATCTCTTTTCTCATCCAATTGTAACATTTGGATTATCCTAGCTTCTCTGTGGTCATCAAATCCTAAATATTCATTAGCAAACTTCCAGACAGGTATTCTTAAATTCATTAGAAGTATGGGATCAGTCCCATAAACTAGGTGATAAGGTGCATTGCCTAAGGCTAACTTAACCTTAGTCCTATCTACCCACAGCGCACAATATATTCCATTCTCTAGGATTCTTTACAATTAGCTTCTTGATTATATCCAATAAAATCTTGTTTGTGGACTCAGCCAAACCATTCCCCTGAAGATAATAATTTGAAGAAAATTTTAAAACTATCCCATAGTCAAATGCCCATTTAGAAAATTTTAGAGAAGAAAATGCAGGGCCATTATCACATACTAGTGAATATGGAGCTCCAAACCTTGTTATGATGTTTTCTTCAAGAAATTTGATAACCACCTCAGTAGTAGAAAACTTGTAGCATGTGGCTTTAGTCCACCTTGTAAAATAGTCAGTTACTGTCAATATAAAACTTATGTCTTGCAGATGATGGAGGATTTATAACTCCAATGAAATCCAAGCCCCACTGTTTAAATGGCCTAGACTCAATGACTGGCTGTAATGGATTAGCCTGATTCCTTCCTTTGTCTGCTGTAGTTTGACAAGTATGACAACTTCAAATATGACTCTCAGTATCTTTAAACATTGTAGGCCAATAGTATCCTGCTCTCAATATCTTATGCATAGTAGCTAAATGAGAACCATGAGAAGTTCCATACTTATCATGCAACTCTGATAATACCTTATCTTCTTCAGCTCTGTTTAAACATCTTAAATATATGCCTTCATGGTTCTTCTTGAATAGAAGACCTCCTTATACCATGTACCTCTGTGCTTTAATCTTTAAAGCTCTTCTCTGAGAAGACTTCATCTTACTTAGATATTTACCTGATATTAGAAAGGTATTCAAATAATCATACCAGGTTGATGCATCATTAGAATTTAATACATATTGCGGCTTGACCAAGTTTGGATCTGTGTTTGCTATGGTCTGCACTAATGCTTGTCCTCTGACCAACTTCATTGGGATAATCTCCATATCAAACTCTTACAACGTTGTAATCCATTTAGCTCTTTTCTCTCCAGGCTCATTCTGCATTAACAACATTTTCACTGCTGCATCTGGTACTATGGCCTTAACTTGACTTCATAAGATGGAATGTTTGAACTTTTTCACTGCTCTTACTAGTGCAAATGCATGTCTTTCTATGTCCAGATACTTTAGTTGTGCATCTTTTAGAGGTACACTCATAAAAGCTATGGGCTTTTCTTCATTATCTTCTCCTCTTTGTGTCAAAGCAGCTCCAACTGAATGTGTAGATGTAAAAGAATATATGTAAAATGGCTTGATGTAGTTTGGACTTGCTAACATAGGAGCATTAGAAATGGCTTCCTTAATATTTTCAATGTAGCTTTGGCTACTGGTGTCCATTCTATTTTTGTATCTTTTTTAAGCATGGCATTTAATGGTTGCACAATCTTTGCAAATCTTGTAATAAACTTCCTGACAAAGTTAATCTTACCAAAAAAGGACTTTAGTTCCTTTTTACTATTAGGTAATTGCAATTTTCTTATTCCTTCTACTCTATCGGGATCAATAGATATCCCATTTTTAGAAATGACATGTCCTAACAATTTTCCTTCAGTTACACCAAATGAACATTTCTTTGGGTTAAGAGAAATCCTGTACCTTTCACATCTTTTAAGTACTCTTCTCAAATATTTTGCGTGAGTAGATGCATCCTTAGAGTATACTGTCAAATCATCCATATAAATGACAATACATTTACCTGATAATCCATGAAATGCAATATCCATGGCTCGTTGAAAAGTGGTACCTACATTGATTAAACTGAAAGGCATTCTCCTATATGCATAATTGCCCCACTTGCAAGTCAAAGTAGTCTTCAACCTATCTTCTTTATCAACTACAACTTGGTTATATCCTGAAAATTCATCTAGAAAAGACATCATCTTAGCCCATTTACTGCTTGCAGTACTTCATCTATTAGAGGCAAGGGATAATTATCTTTTTCAGAGGCTTTGCTCAAATTTTTAAAGTCAACACATAACCTAATATTTCCACTTTTCTTTCTCATAGGTAATAAATTAGCTACCCAGGTTGAATGTCTTACTGGGAAGATTATTCTGCAGACAACAATTTTTTCACTTCTTAAAAGATTAAATGCTCTAAAATAGCATTCACATGCCTTTGTTTCTGCTTAAATGGTTTAACATCTAGTTTCAAGGGTATCACATGAGTTATGATGGACATATCATATGTCTTCAAATCTTCATATGTCCATGCTATTACATGTTTGTATTCTTTCAGAACTTCCACAATTTCTTTTCTTAACTCCTTAGAGCAAGCTTGTCCAACAATACATTCTGTGGACTCTGCTCTATTCCAAGGTTATAGGGATCACATTTACCTCCTTCAGTTTTGTGCAAATCTTTCTGTCTCACTACCCCATCAAAGTCAAAAATCTTTTCTAAATCAATTACTCCCTTAGGTAAGAAATTGATTTTCAAGTTGATTATGTCTTCTTTATCCCAAGACACATCAGGCCTTTCCTGTTCATTAATGATTTGAGCTTCGAACACTTCATTACAAGTGAGAAAATCAACAATTTGCTGATCTCCTTCAAATACCTGAAATGAGTAACATTATCTAATATACTCGGGATATTCACTAATTCAATAGCAAATCATTTTAAACTTGACAATGTTAAGGGTTCCAAAGTGCTAGTAGTAACTACTAATGCGTCTGGTCTATGATTCAATTATCTAGGGATATGCTCTATGTTAAAGGCATCAAATGAATCAATTAGATCCCACACTCTATGCCTATAACAAACCATCTTCTTATAATTACATGCATACAACTTTCTTACTTGTCTGACCACTAACTCAGAATCTGAGAATACTCTGATCATTTTCACCTTTTTCTTGATAGCCATAATAGGTCCATAAATCAAAGCTTCATATTCTGCTATATTATTAGTATAAGGAAATTGTAAGCTATATGCTGCTAAAAATGACTTACGATTAGGATCTATAAGTTCCACACCTACACCTACACCTTGTTTGGATTTAGATCCATCACATTTCAGTGTCCACATGCCCTCTTTACCTTTTTGACCTTTTATTTTGGCATGTTTTGCCTTTTCTATTACATGTGAGGTACTATCTTGTTTCTTCATGGGTAACTCATTTTGACCTACTTGCATATTTATACTCTCAATTTGTAAATCAGAATGATAGACACTCTTGTCTTTTGTTTCTTTCTCTAAATCTGGAATTAATATATCCATATTGTCTTGAAAATATGTCTCTGGTTGATTAGGATTAACCTTTCCTTCTTGTAGTTCCATCCCCTTGGTGCACTTTGTATATTGATATTCTATAATGTCTCTACATATTCCACAATTCTCTTCAGAATGAGGCTTATCATGGACTCTGCACATGTTTTTGTACAACTTGCACTGAACTGGAATATTTTGTTTAATACACTTTTCCATTTCCTGCCTAATGATATGACCAAAACTATTTATTGCATTGTCTTCCTCATTAGAAGAATTTTCATCAGACTCAATGACCACTACTATTTCTTTACTGACATGTTTTTCTTTAAAGTTCAACATTAGGATTTCTTCAATTTGCACTCCTTTGTTAGTGACTCTATACACCCCAGGTTGAATAGAAGCATACAATATCTTGTTAGTCCTGTTGTATTCTGTAATCATGTGTTTCATTCTGGGTTCAGCTTCTATCCTGATATGATTTGGAACACCTCTCCAAGGTAACCATATGTGGGAAAAGTCAGTGGTCATATATCCATTTAATGTTTTGGACCAATCTCTACTCAATAACATCCCATAATTCACAGGTATATCTACTACCTGAATGTCAATAAACTAACTCACCCTAGGATCTGAGGCTAATTGCATTTGAATATGCATTAATTCTCCTATCACATTAACCTCAGTTTTATCCAATTGTGTAACAACCTTGGCAGATTTGGTAGGGGTCAGCCCTAAAGTTTTACATATCCCTAAATGCATTACATTAGCTGATGCACCAGAATCTACCATGCAATTATGTATGTTCTTTCCAAACATCCTAATGGTTAGAAAGAAAGGAGGGGCTTCCCTCTTATCTCCATACATGACCACATTAGTGTTGGAAGGCTGTTCAATTTTCTTACTCTTTTCTTTGGGCTGTGAATCCTTACTAGGAACATTCATATCAGTAGAAACCTCACTTGTCCCAGATGTATCCAAGGATTTTATGAAAGCATTCTTGACCCCTAGACTTTTCAACAATTCACATAAAGATATATTGACCTTGATTTTCATTATCTCTTCAGACAGGTAACTCATTAACCTCATTGTTTCCACTGTCTCTGTTTTCCCTATTTGGACTTTTGGTGCTACTATTCAACTATTCACATGATGATTGGCCTTTAGTATAGTAGGATTATTACTAGCGATTTGATCTGGGGGAGTATGGAAATTGTTAGGAGTGGAAGTGGTGAAAGGACCTCCTGGCCTAGTGTTATTTCTCAAATTATAGGTGTGATTTTTGTTAGACTGTTAAAAATCCTGTACCTCCTTTATTTCATATAACACTTCATTTTTAGCTCCAAAGGGAAACTGAAAAGCATTCAATACTAAAGCTGATTCAGGATATAGGTTCTCACAAAAGTAAGGTTCATCCTCTAACCACTGATATTCTTCTTCTCTAGTTGTAAAGGTAAAAGCCTCCAAGACTAAAGCAGTCTCAAATCCTGAGGGCACTATTTCATTACCTTTGGGAATGAGGAACTCAGAGGTGTGAGCATGTACATCCACATTGAAAATACTTTCTGCCAGATGAAACTGAGGGCAGTCTAGTTCAACATGAGCACTAGTATTATGAATCCTGCACTATTTCTTCAATGCTATATTTGCATTTGAATTCTAGCTATTGGTTTTGTCTCCTGATTATCCAAATTCTCAAATGGAGAAGCTTGAGTGCCATTATTTGGCCCTGTGTTCCATGTCCTAGGTGGCCTTGGCTGATTCTGATTTCTATTGTTATTGCCCCAGGTTTTGTTATCTACGGTAGATCCTCTATTTTGCATTGCTTGTCCCTGATTATGATTTTAGCTCTGACTATAATTTTGACCTTGATTATAATTCTGGTTATGATTCTGATTGTATCCTTGATTATTTCTACCATAGAAATTTTCATTTCTCAGTTGTGTCATTTTAGTAGTCAATCTTCTCAAGTGTGCAATAATTTATTTAATTTCTTCCCTGTCCTCTTGTGCCTTTGCCACAAATGTATCTTGAGGAGGCTGGAAGAAAGACTGACCATTACTCTAACTATTATTGGTAGTGTTACCAGTATAAGGGACTATAGCCTGAATTGGGGAAGGATTATACACAGGTGTGTATGTAGGGATTAGGTTCAATAATGGAGTATTATGTGTAGGAACTCTATTCCAAGGTAGTGTTTGACTTTGCATCCTAAGGTTTCCTCCATTAAAAAATGGATTATAAGTTGTTTGTCTCATTTCCTAGTTTACTGAGGTTGCTTCTTTATAAGATTTGGATATTGTATCTATATCAACCTTTCTTTTGACAAACATAGTGGTTAATGGATCAAGGGAAACATAATACATGGCTAATAATGCATTTACAGTTACTGTGTAAGGAGCTACTAACCTAGAATAAGCCTTTTGAAACCTATCATTAAAATTATCAATCAGCTCTCCTTCACCTCTCTTAATTGCAGCTAATTTGTGATATAAGGTGGAAGGATCAACTGGTCCTCTAAACCTAGACAAAAATGCCTCCTCCATAAGTGCCCAAGAAGAAATATAACCATTAGGCAAGTTAACATACCAGTTAGAAGCCTGCTCATTAAAGGTGTAAGGAAATAACCTACACACAACATCTTCGTACTCTAACTTGGCTCTAAAGCATGCCTCCTTAAATATCCTAATGTGATCCTATGGATCTTGATGCAACTGGTATTTAGGACATATTTTTTTAGGGTTTTTGGCATCTCATGATAATCCAGGAATGTTATAGGAGAATTGACATTAAAATAAGCCATTGCAGGTCCTTGTGCTGGGGCTAGACCTCTGGGAATACTTGGATTTCTAGGTGGACTAGGACCTCTAGGAGGACTTGGACCTCTAGGATGACTTATACCAAGATTCAAAGATCTAAATGAAGAACTATTAGGACTCACAATGTTATGGATATTAAAAGGTGATCCAGGAGGCATTCCAGATGAGCCTCCTACGTGTGATATTCTAGGATTCCAAATCAAAGGCCCTTTACTCTACCTTTTATCAGGTAATTGAATAAATATATCTTCTAAACTGGATCTAGACCTGGTCACTCTACCACTGTTATGAGACAGCTTTACTCAAATCCAACCTTAACTCTAATCAGGCCCTCCTTCTAGTGCCAAAAACTATTGATGATTATTTTTACACATTCATAACAAAAGTTGAAATTCATAAAATGAACCTAAACTATCTTGAAAGATATGAAGAAATCACTTAAGAGTTCTTAATCCCAAGTTTCTGTATGGTCAGGACTTGACCTTGTGGATAATTCAGTAGGTTAATGTGAAACTATAATATGTAAGGGGCATTACTTGATTTAAGGTGATTTGTGACTTATTGGGCTTGAATTATGCAAATTGTTATAAATATCAACAAATTATCCATCTCTTTGCATAAATTTGCTATTATAACATAAAGCTTTGTATGATTTATAATGAAACAAGCTTTTTTCTTCTAATTGATATGAAAATTGTCAAATATTAACACAATTATTCATGCTTCCTTCAAATGTAAGACAATTTCCTTTAAATCTCTGTGTTTAAGCTAATTATTTCAAATATTTGGGGAAAAGTTAGAGAAATTCAAATTAAATATCCTTCTGCTATAGGATCTAAATTCTCTGTTATCCACATTGTAAGAAGTATAGCAAACTTGATCAAATCAACAAACTAAATCATTAAATGTGAAGCCCTGAGTATTTTCATGAACACACATCTATGATTGCAAGCTTTTAAAGAGGTATTATTTCAAATACAAATAAGAGCCAAAAAACACTCTAAAAATAGCTGTAGAATTTTAGATTTATTTGTATTCAAAATACATAGTCATATATGATTTACAATGTATGGATGACTCTTTGCTTCATTAATCAACTTAACAGAAAACTTACAACATCTTACAGATACAATAAGAAAGCTAGAAACTCCACGCATTCCTTAGTGCAGACACAGGTGACCTCCTCTAAAACTAAAATACTTCTAAATCAAAAGGTTCAAACAAATTACAATTGCCAACTATCTTTCAAAATCCCTGTGTAACTAATGTACAAGTAGTAGAATTTCTTATATAGATTTTGAAACTTCTTACTGCTATGGCTACAAAGCTTAATCTACAGTTAAGATCCCTCTATTATTGATTAATGGTGCATATTCATCTTTAACTGCTTCTCAAAATATCTGGATGGTATTTTTTCCCTCTCAAAGGATGCTATTGGAATCTTTTCAAAAATAAGATTCCCTTTTCTTTGACTTCGGCCCTTTTGTTGACTTTCCCTTTAAACATCCCTCTTATTTGGTCTCCTTTCCATATTATTTGCCTCTTTTATAAAATCTACTCCCTCGAGTATGTTTTGAAATAATTAATTACACCTTCTATAAAGGTGTGATCCCCTCCTAGACTCTTTGTCCATAGATACTCTTGCATTATAACTCCTTCCTTCAATTTCTTTTCTCTGTTTCCAGAACCCTTACTCTTCATCTTGTATTTCCTCATCTTAGCATTTTCTTCCATCAATGAATCAATCATCTGTTTACTCAAGTATGCTTCAGGGCTTTCCATGCATAGTCTAAAAATGACATTAAATTCTGTCAAAGCCCTTTCCATCTCATATACTGGTGTATCCATGCATTCATGATCTAATAGCTTTTCTACTATCCTTTTATGCATTCTAATCAAATCATCTGCCTTTTCTTCTAAATCTTGAGTAGCTGTTATTCATCTTCTGAGATTGTCTTCTTCAAACTTTAGTTCTAACCTCACCTGTGGCATTTGATTTGCCATTGAAGGGGTAATTACTCCTTCATTTATTAATTCTTCTATTATGTCTTCAATTTCTGTTAACTATTTCAATTCAGACCTACATTCTTCCCTTCTGAATTGGCAATTATGTATAAGTACACTGCATTTATTCTTTTCCTTTGCAATCACTTCCCATCTTTCCACTGCTTGTTTTATTACCTGTTCACCTTCTTTCATGAAATCATTGAACCATTCTTCAAATACATTGGCCTTAAGTCTTTTATTTTCCATGTCTTTTATTTCCTCCTTGGATACAACTGCTATCTCATTGGGCAATTTTGGCACTGTTGTATTGGGATCAAATATCCCTTTAATAAATTGCTGCAATTGGACAATGTGTCCCTTCAAATATTCTTGTTTATCTTTATCTTTTCTCAACATTTCTGCTGTTACCTGGTGCATGTCTTCCCACTCAGTTATGTGTTGCTCCCGTGTAGTATGTCCAAGGTCAAAATTTAGTATTTTATATTCATCCAAGGTTATTTCTCCCTTAGTCTTCTCCTTTTAAGGTATGGCCAGATTTAGCATCCTAGATCCATCTGGACCTCTTTGTATGGATGACATCGTTCTCTCTTTTCTCCTTTCCTTCCTTGGCATTGCACTTCCTAATAAACTTTTGATATCAGTAGGTACCAATTGTACCTCCTTCTTTTCCTTCCATATCTCTGCTCCTAACCAAGAAGGAACCTCCTTTGTGTCTGTAGCAACCTTTTCTTCATTTATTACCTCTTCCTGAGGCTTCTCTGTTTCTCCCTATCCTTGTTGTTGTTGTTGTTCCTGTTGTTTTTGTGGAGGAGGCTACTATTGTGACTCACCCTCATTTTCTTCTTCCTCCATTTCTGTGTCCCCTCCAGCTTCATCTTCTTCTCTAGGACCTTCTCCCTTTGATAATTATTTTTCCAGGTCTTCTTTCTAATGTGCTTTCTTTGCATTTGTCATGTCTATGTTCTCTATTTGTTCTTCAATTCTGCTTTCATCAATGTTGTCTTTGTTCTTCATCCTCAGGTTTCTTACCTACATCTTCTATAGTTTCCCTTTCTTTTTGTACTTGTTCTATATTTGCAGGTGAACTTATCATTGTATCTTCCTCTTTTGTTTCTTTTTCCTCTTCTTTTCTACTTTCTGTGTTTTTCTCTTCCTCTCTCTATTTACCATACATATTTAGAATATTTAATGCATCTACACCTAATGTACCAGCTTCTATTTCATCCTTTGCTTGAGTAGGTTTTTCCTTGATTATTTCTTCAGGTGCATCATCCTTTTTAGCCTCTTCAATTTAATGTGCTTCTTCTTGCACATCCTTGATTATTTTAGGGGATACTAGGATACCAAATGGATCTACTGTTCCTGATTCTTCTTGTACCCTCTCCTTTTCAGACTCTAGCCCTTGTTCAATTTCCATCTCGGCCTGAATATTTTGCTCTTCTTCCTTGCTTAAGAAATCACTAGATTCTTCTTCTATTTCAATTTCTTCTCCTGCATACATTCCCTTTTCGTCACTTTCACTACTGTCACTCTCAATATTGACAATCTCAGTGGTTTGTTTGGCTTCATGTGCTTTTGACTCTTGCAGCATTTCCCCAGCCAATTCTATCTCCACCTAAACATATGCTTTTCTTTTTTCTGTTGGGGTGGAGGCACTAGGTATATCACTCAACTTTGCACCTACCTGTTGTGCTCTGATGACTTCACTTGTTTTCAAAGTTTCCCCCTTTGATATACTTATTGGTATTGCTCTTCTAACTTGTTGTCCTATTAATTCCTTGGAAGTTTGTGCTTCCTCTGCACTAATTTCATGACTTAATGATTTTGCATCTACAAATGTATCAGATGATACTGCTATTGTTATTCCCAATGCATAGGGATCCATCAGAGTATCATTCTTATCTTTCTCTACAATTTTATCTTCTACAATCTTTCTCTTCTTCTCATAGAAACACTGGGGATCATCACTAGGTTCTCTTACTCTCTTTTTCCCTTTCTTAGGATATGTGATTTCCCTCCCCTCAGTTTTGAGTTATTTAATCATGTCCTTTAACCATGTTTTTGAAAACAAAATAATAGGTTTGGACAATAGATCCAAAGATGTATTCCACGATTGTGACCAATCAGGCTCTATAATAGGAGCAAGCCTGGCCTTTGCATAACTGTGATACAGTAATTTATCATCTTCTTTAACCTTTGGAGGAACATAAATATCCCCCATAGTTTTCATTTGCTTAACTATTAGCCTTTTATGAGCCCTCTTCCTTACCTCATCATTTTTGTAATCTGACCAAAAATCTTCAATGTGTATTTGATGCTAAAACTTTTTATCAACTGTATTTTGAATATTGTGGAAGGGGTCAAACCTTCTGGCTAACTCAAACTCCTCAAATCCATAATATCTCAGTTCCCGTTTTGAACAACTAGCCACCTCCTCACTGTAGCATGAGTTTCTACCAATTGACCAAGGTAGCTTAAGGTTTCCTCTACAAAACTTCTTCTTATACATCCTAAAGGCATTCAGATTTTGCCTTTAAAGATCTAGAACAATTAATTTGTTGGAAGGATACCTGGGTAACATGAATGGTTTTCCTTCAAATGCTTCAATCCTGATATAAGTAAAATGTTCAAATTGAATATACCAAGAACTATGCGGCCCAATTATATCTTTTGCATGATTAGATATCCTCTTATCAGGTTCCTCCCTTAAAATTCTTACCATATAGGTATAGAATACATCATTAACTAAAGCATATTTCTTCAATGCATTCTCTTCTTGTAGATCAAGGTAATGTTCATATACCAATTTTTGACCTGGACCACTTCCTAAGGTCCCAACCCTATCTATTCCATGTATGAATGGTCAAACTTCTACTACACATGAATACAATACATATGAAGACAAATAAAAAGGAAGCAACTTTTGCTTCCTTAGCATGACATTTTTCTATATAGCTGTGCTTATGGTCTTGGCCCAGTGAATTTGTCCTTGTTCCTTTCCTATTTCTCTCATGAGCTCAATGACGGTAAACATCCAGGGCTCACATTTAGTGCCCTCTCTCAATCCCACCAACCTACTCAGCATTGTAATCATCAGGTATATTTCCTCTTTGAAGTATATTCTTAGCATATTTTTGTGTACTCTTGCCACAGCCTTTGGTTTGTTTTCTGCGCTGTACCAACTGTAAAATATCTTACCTCTACAATCCCTTTCATTGATTTGAAAATCCTCATTGCATTGATCTATGTCAATGTCTACCATCTTTTCATTGATTTCCAAACTGAATGTGCTTGCAATTCCCTTTGTGGATAAATCTGCAATGAGTCTGTCATGAAACATTATTTTCCTGGTTGATAAGTCATACATAATTAAGTAATCTAAGCACAAATCCCTAGCCTCCATAGCCAATAGAAAACAATAGCTCTATACAATCCACTCTCCCATATACACCTCACATCAGGTGTAGCATCTGCTACCGTGATCTTCTGTAAGACATCATTTGCTTCATAATTCCCAATGTTTATATCTATACCTACTCCAGTGTACTGATCAATGATGAATCTCCCCTATATAGTGGCAACTCTTCTTTCTCTATTTCTTTGCGAGGTTTCCTCTCCTTTTTAACTTCGTCCCCTGCATCTGCCTTTTTATGCTTCGGGGCCATCCTGTGGAAAAAAATGCATCTTCTTTTAACTTTTCATTTTACCTTCTACCAAGGGTTTTACTATGAATTTCTATTTTTTACCATTTTACCCTAACCCAGTTTGTCTTTTCCCATTTTGACTTTCAAATTTATTTAATCTCGACCCAGCTAATTAACAGTTAAACCAGTAATTTAACAGATGTTTATATTTCAAAATGAAATTATTGAAATCTATTTTGCATTTTTTACCATTTGAAATGTAATGGCATTTTAGGATAAATACCTGTATTTCTTGACTACTCACTTTCCGTCGTTGACTTATTTTACCGTTTTGCCTTCCATCTAGCTTCTGTGATTCTGTCGCTTTGATGAATTTTGTTCAATTTTCTATAACAATTCCTCTTTCTACAATTTAACTCTTAACAATGCAAATCTAAAAGCAAAATAACATTAAATTTACCCTAGCTCCCTTGAATTTTACTCTTTTTTTGGTGTTAGCTCAGCATTAATTACAATAGTTAATGCGCCTAAAGCTTCGGATTTCTATTTCAACATTTAAGTTTTAAACTTTTTTATCTATTAGTTCCTTTTTGCATACATCTCTTTTCTTTGTATAATTCCTTATATGTTATTCTTTGTATGTTAACATTGTATCTTTTCAACATACAATCTAATATGCAAGAAACCATAACTAATGCTATTTCCCTTTTCCCTTTTTATCCGTACTTGTATCTTTGCTTTGTATATCGCTCTTTGTATGTTATCTTGTATAAGCGCATATACAAATGACCCATACAATTCTCCTTTTACCTTTATCCCTCGTGATGTCTTTCATTTCCTTGTATATCAGACATGTATATCGTTAACATACAACTATTCCAAACATACAAAGATTTTCATTTATTAAACTTCCTTTCAAATCCGTCTTGCATATTCATTTGTATCCCCTTCTTGTATATTGGCTTGTATATCAAAGATATACATTGTTAACATATAAGCCTGAAGCATACAATCGGTGGGACCCACTTGAATTTCCTCCTTGTATCTCAATGATACAATGATGCTTGTATCCTCTCTTAGATACAAGACTCGATACATACAAACTTCCTTTTATCTTTCTTCCGGATCTCTCATCTTTTATAAACCGCAGTACATAACTTTTCAGCTCCCACATGTATATAAAGTGAAATGCATCTTTCAATATACATTAAGGCGCGATGCATCACTTATACTAGACTTTAACCTTCTCTGAGTTCCGTATTGTATGTATATAAAAAATATACAACCGGAAGCATACAACATACAAACCACAAAACATACCATGATAAAACCAAACTTATTATTTTCTTCAGGTCCATGACATGTATATTGGGTTGTATATCACCTTGTATATTCCTTTTTGCCAAACATACAAACCTGATATACATCCAGCGGACCTAACCAATTATTCATTTTAACTCTGAATTCTGTCAGGTCTAACTTGTATGTAAAGAATAAAGTGTTAGCCATATGCATACAAATACAATGATTAATAACCTGACAACTCCTTTATGCAAAAAATATAAGGACTCAACATACAAACGACCTTGTCTATGCAACATACAAACCCTCCTATAGTGCATTTTACCAAAACACGCATATCTTGCAGAATATTGGGAATTTTAAAATGGTTCAAAAAGCAACCCTTACTCATTTTTGACAAGGAATTCACCCATACTCTGCTCTGGTACTTAATGCTTATTTTTTTATTTTTTGAACAAGATTTGTAACTTTCACTTCCTTTTCCCTTTTACTACCAAGTAGACCCACACACAAGCAAAAGCCACAGCCACAGCAGGGGTCCTCATTTTGCTAAGAAGTAAAATGGGGTGTGTTGTGAGCATCACAATAGGAACATCCCATCCTCATTGTGAAAACACTCCACCACAATAGTCAGCAAACTGAGGTTCGCATGAACCTCAGGCATAAAGCAGACATATTCCAAACCCATAGCACCAAGCACCACCTGGTCAACCTCTGTATGCATATAGCGTTGCAACAACGACAAGGGAAACTACTCCCGTGACATCAAGACATCTGAGATATCCTCCCACAATCAAGCAAAGCATAGCACCAACTATAACTGTATCAAAGCAAACCTGCTCAAACTATCAAAACAATCCTATCAATTACTTAACATATCAAATTGATCAAAACAAGCATATCATCTCTTGTCTAGATTCTATCAATCTCAGAGATCGCTTATTAATTGATCTATTGATCAAGATGCCAATTAAGTCAATTTCACTAAGTAATTGAGTATCAAAATGCAAATGTGCCGAACCAGGCTGTAAATGTGCAGTATCAAGGCAAATGCACTAAACTTTTGAGTAGATGCACAACTCTAGCATGAATGCACAACTTTAGTTAAATGAACAAAAGTGCAGTTACTTATCACACATGCACAGTTTCTTAACAGAAGCGTCCCTTCACAACACAAATACACAAAAACCACACATGCGTCGATTCGTAGAGCATATGCACCGAACCATAACAGATGTGCATTTTTGGTTGGCAAATGCACCGAAACACAATTCAGCACATTCATTCAAGCTAGTTTCCATAGCATTTATTAGCTTAATAAATGAACCTATGTGAGTTTTGTCAAACTACATACCGTTGGTCTTGCCTCAGCTGGCCACCCGAACCGTCGAACACACTCAAAGTGGTGCTCCTCATGTGGAATATCCATATCTATACTGGCTGCTATAGCTCCTGTGCTCTCGTAAGCTTTGAGGGACCTATCAACAAAAGGCCAAGTGTGCAAATGACTAGGATTGTGGACCCAGCTCCTATTTATAACAAGTGATCCCTAACTAGCTGTGTGGCGACCATGACTACTTCCCAAGAATGTTTCCTCTCATTTCTCTGAACTGTGACCTATTTTTCTTCGAATCTAACCTTTTTTTCACCTTCTTCATCATGAGATTGTCCGTCTCATGTCCCTCGAACCTTTCTTCCCATCCAATCTCCTGAGGGGGCATCCTACCATCATTTAACCTATACCAGGGGTAAACTGGGGCATGTATCATTATCAGAAAAATCTATTTTTTGAAACAACGTGATAAAACACATTGCATCAAAGAGGGGCAAAATGTATACACCTAAAAATGACATGACTCTGTCCAAATAAATATTCTTAATATTTATTTCATCTAAATTCCTCTATCAATAAATAAATAAACAAATTTATTTATTTGATTCATATTCTTCCAATAATTAAATAAAATTAATTTATTTAATTAAATCCCTAAATTCTTCTAATGTCCTCCAACAAATTAAATAATACCAATTATTTAATTAGTTCTTCCAAAATCATTCTAAATTAAATAATACCAATTATTTAATTGCTTCTTCTAATAATATCTTCTCTAAATTTAAATAAATCCAAATATTTATTTAAGTTGTCCATTTCTTCTAAAAATTGAGTTATCTCTAAATACAATTCAATCCTAGTGCACATGCAATTGAATATTCCAAATATTTAATTGAGCTAAAGTATCTTCTCATCCTCATGCAATTTCCATCTTCTAGTTCTAATCAGTTAACTCTTCTATCTATTTTGTTAATTGATTTATCTCTTTAGTTAACTCATTCTTCTATTTTATTAATTCCTCTCATGTAAAATAGAGCAGGACACATGTCCTCTTCCTATTTGCGCACATCCTCTCAAGTATCCTCTACCGTTAATCTTATTATTCTTTCTATACCGTTGATCTTCTCTCTCACAAGTCTATAAGTACAACCCTATTCCTCCATTTCAATCATCCAAGCTTTTAGTAAACTTACTCTGTAGGAATTATAGCGTGCCTTTGGCACCAAATCATTACATAGCTTGCGATCACCCTTTTATCATTGCAATTGTGTTGAAGAATCTCTTCATTGCAAACCTATCATAGCCATTCCCACTTGACATCTTGGATAATAACAAGGAAGTGTACCTTCTAAGGGCCATATTCATACACAAGACCATTTGAGATAGGCAACCGATGGAATCCATGAAGTAAAGAGGTTTGCAAGGTTTGAGTTCTTTGTTTGTTTGGTCTTCTTTGTTTCTTATTTCATTGAGTTATTGGGTATTATTGATATTCATGCACATTTTCCCAGAATAGTAGCCTCTACAATTTTTCTATAAATAGCTATTCCTATTGCTATTACATACATAATTTTATGTGCGGATGCAATGTGTACTCTTCTATTTAGTATGTTGTCCTTACTACCCTATTCTTTAGGAAATTCTTCTCTCTTTTCATGGTTAATGTTATGTTCTTATAAGATTAAGGAACTAGAGATGCATTTTTTTGAGGGATAGGGGGTATTGGAAAAATTCAGGGAGCAAAGTGACAAGAATCAAACTCCTGTCATACCTTGGTTTCCCCTTGTTTTCATCTTGATGAGGAATTGAGTTCCCTATTTGTTGACTCCTTTAACTTCATGTTATTGTGAGTTTCCAAATTGGGATAGGGGGAAGAGAGGCCTTATTATTCCCTCTTCCCCTCCCTCATGTTGGTGGCACTTGACAGAGAAACATATGCTATTGAAGGAGTGTTGTCCACCAGGGTGAAACAACTAGAGATAGGATGAGAGGCCTAAGTTGACAAGAATAATTTGTTCTTTTTCTAACTTAGACATATGATTACTATTGCTTCCTTTTTGGTTGGGACTTTGGTGCTACTAGAGTCAATGATATACATGGTCTCATTAGGTTTCTTGAGGGTTGAGGTAGTTGGTAACCTCCTCTCGGAAGTTGAGGAGTCATATCCTTGTGCCTGGAACTAGGCTTAATGAGGGGGACTCTGGTCTTTGGGGGTTCCTTGTTTATTTGTTCTTGGCAGATATTCTCATGTCTTCATGCATGGATGGAAAGGTGACGTGAAAGATTCTTGTTTTATGAACAAATATCTGGGTCTAAAGGGTGGCTAAGCTAAAAGAGCATCTAGTAAATTGCCATCAATTAACTTCATTCCTTGCCTCTACGTTAAGAATGTGAAAGCATACAAGCCAAAGATAGTTATTCCTCCTTGCCGAAGAAATTAATTTGTTGCTGGGGTGTGCCTAATTGGTTAGGAGCGATTTGACCTGCATATTGCTGTTGAAAAGATTATCAAATGTAAATGTGACACTTGTCATAAGGGATGAAGCTTGTTTATCTCCCTTATTTCTATAAAAGGGAATTCATGGCCTTCTATTTATTATTGGTTTGAATCATACTTTTCAAATAGGGTTTGAAGTATGGGGATCAATCAAAAGATCTTGGAAAAATTTTGTATCATAGTGCACATAGCAATAGAATTGGTTTTCCTTAGTTTAGGTGTTATTTGAGTAAAGAATTTGATGTACTTGCAGAATCTTGTATAAACAATACTAGTTCATAGCATAAATATATTGTCAAAGTTTGTGACTATACTATCTGCTACATTTGTATGCTTTACTTCATTTATGAATTAAATTTGATCAAGGATCATTCCATTCATCTTCATAGTCTTTCCTATGACTGAATGTTCATCTTATGGCTTTTATTCAAGGAGTAGATTCAATGCTTAAAGAGAATATTGAATGTTGTGAGTGTTTACAAGGATTCCTAAGTAGAGTTAGTCTGGAAACTAATTAAAGTATGGTAATATAATACATTATTGTATTTATTCATGAGCTGAGAAAATATTGATTGTAATAGGTTTTCATTTATATTTGTTTCAGATTTGTAACCTAGGATCTAGGCACTGATCCCTTAGAAGTGTTGTCTAATACAACTCCCTGATCATCCATATTGAAAATCAATGATGAATTTCCGTTCATCTTATAAATTATGAATATTAAGTTATTCCAATGTTCTCCTACAAAGAATTGTGCTAAAGCTTGATAATCTAGCCCATTATTCTACTATATTAGTAATTCTTTAAGAATTTTAGAGAGAACATATCTATTAAGTACAACATTTGAGAAAACAACAGAAGATTTAGGAAAGAATACTATAAGGATCACCCTCCTAGATTTTGCAGAGCCTGAAGTGTAGAGGAAAAGGTTTAAATCCAGTTTTCTTGTTCGTTGGCCAATCCCTCAAGGCAAATCAACCATTAGAATTGGCTATGGTTTAGATTGCCATTCTAATATCAGGTTGGGAATTTAAAATAACCAATAGTATTCACATAACAATTTAATTCATGATTACTAAGAAATACAAAGTCACCAAACCATGTTGGGAGATGACACATATACCAAACATGACCTTCGTGCTAGGAACTTGGATTTATATTGCATAAAAATAGTTTTCACTAAAAACACCATAACTATCTCAAAACACAACTTTTTTCTAATTTTTAAAATGTATTGGAAAGATAATATAGATATATATGTAATACAATAAATATTTTCAGAATAATTATCATTAATATAATTTTATAAATAAAATATAATCACATATAAAACATCATTCTAAAAATAGCAGAAGAGATAGATAGTCACTAATTAATATATATCTCAGAATTGACAAACTGGGTAATGCTGATATTTTTATATGATTTAAACAAATTAGTTGCACACCTTCCATAAAAACTTTAGAGAAACTCAGTTCATAAAAGTAAAGTTATTGATGATGTAACAGACTATTTTTCTTGTGACAGTTTTACCATTTTTAAAAAAATAATCAACTTATTTTAATAACTTAAATTGAAAAATAAAAGATGGGATTATAATTAAATAAGAGGCAAAGTTTATCCCATACTTTAAAACCATATTTCCAGAAATTAGAAATACTCAAGATCATTGTTTAAGAGATATGTCTATACTAAGATGGGTTACTATTTTTCTCCTTTCAGTCTCTTCCCAAGTTTTCTATTATGTTTTCTTCCTATATTAGAAATTAATATTTTTAATATTCTAAAGACCATATTGAGATCAAATAGACCTTTCATTCTATCCTACAACTCTCTACATCTTGATGATGGATCACAGAGTGTGATCTGGAACATTGATGATAAATAATTATACACAGTTAAATTCAGAAACATGACTGAACAATATTATGGATTGCGAAAATATGATGTCTTTAAACCTATCTAATATTCTCACTAATTTTCTTAAAGGAATTTTCAACAAATCCAATTCAACAAAAAATATTTTCTAATCTTCAAAACCAATGAAACAATAATTTGTCCAAATCTTTCTTTTTGCACAAGAAGCATATAAATCACAATTTCTTCACACAATCCTATATTCAATTATTAACCAAATTAAATCTTTGCTAAAGTCTTTCATGACAAGAATCATACCTCAATCCTTATATCAATTTTGTAAAAATATTGGAGATTAACCAATCAATTGAAACACCACCACAATCTTTCAATTCTTCACAAAAAAAACACTTTCCAATCCTTAAGCTTCTATTTTTTATAATAAAATTGATAACCAAAAAGAAGAATGAAAATATAGCTAATTCTCTTCTTTAATAACTCTTCCTATTTTTCCAAAACCTAAAAAACAAAATATAATATTATATTCTTAATAAAATTAAAATAATAGTAAAATGTCTTTATTTATATTCATGCACATTCTTTAAAGAAAATAACAATTTTTTTTTTTTTGTTTTTTTTTAAAAAGCGCCTAGTAAACTTTTTAACGTGACCGGCGACGCTGGTGCGACACGCCCTCCGGGTCCACGCGAATGCTTTTGCCCGGAGCAATGAACTGGTGAGGCCACAACTGGGGGACCTCATCCCCTAGGAAGAACACTTCAAACCCACGAGCTCATTGGCCCAGCGAAGGTGTAAAGCCTTGCGAGCTCGTTGGCCCAGCGGGGGTTTGAACTCTGGTGGCCGCCACTACAACCGAGCGACTTAACCACCGAACCATGCCATCATTGGCTAAAGAAAATAACAATTTATTAAATATTATCTTCTCAAATTCTATCAAAATAAAAGAATCCATTAAAAAACTATTATTAGAAAACCTATTTTTTAATTCACAATAAAATAAATGAAATAATTTATTTTCTAAATTCTTAAAATAAACTTGATCATTAAATATTAGTTTTCTAAAAAGAACAAGATAAGAAATATTTTATTTATTTTTTATTTTTCCAAATTCTAAACTAAAATCTTGCATATAAAAATCTATTTCAATTATAATAATTAAATAATTGAAATACAAATTGCATTAATTTTATTTCTAAAAATATTAGAAATTATAATTGTTTAACTAGACAAGTAATTTAAAATAAGCATAAAATAAATAATTAGCTTTATCTTTTTTTTTTCTAATTAACCTTAAGAATTAATTATCAAATAAACAAATAGATTTACTTCTATGCACTCAATTAAATTAATCAAACTACTAATTGATTTATTTCTAATTAATTACTTAACTTAATTTAATCATTATTTAATTGCCCACACCATTGGATCATTTCAGGACACTTCAACACTAGGACCTAGTTCACCTACCTGTCACACAACATAATATCACAACACATATCTTAGTAGCATTGTTAGGAAATAATATAATCATATAATCACATTTATACAATTAACTATGGTAATAAAATCACACATTATGCACACAATGCATTAAATCAATGCTTTGCACTCAACATAAGTCAATAGAGCTTATCTAATATACCATAGAATTGAAACATCGAAGATTCATAAAGAAACTAGAAATGAGGGATGTTACATCCTTCCCCTAAGATTAATGTTGATCTTTGCATTATTTACACTTAGAAATACATTAGATTAATGCATAACACTCAACTAAGTAAATTATACTAGTTCAATGAACATGCATCATGGATTATGAAATAAGAATTGAAATATCATCACATTCACACTACTAGAAAGAATTCAGAACATAAATTATCTAAAAACACGATCCAATACAAGGAATTTACATCAAAGAAAAATTGATAAATACTTCCAAAATATCCATGAAATCAATAATGTTCCATCAAAACATCACATGCACCATACAACTCATGGTATCAACAAAATTACCATGCATTTCTTTATAAAAATTCATAAAATATAACCATCAAACTAAAATAAAAGAGATCTCAAACACTTCAACTCTCAATCCATCAAGACTTGTTGAGAAAAAATTGAAACATAAATGATTAAGATTAAGTTCTAGACCCAAAACTCAACTGCTCTTTCAAGGCTTCACCAATCAAATTCAAATTAAATTGACAAATAACCAAGGATTCAATAATTTATCATCAAATTTCTTTTCCTCAAAATAATAAGGAACATAAATTTCAACAATAATAATAATAATGATCTATTGATCACTCAAAATAAAGTGCACAAATCACCAATCAAATTATTGGAGCAATAAACATGTCCTCACAAAACTCACAATAAGGACAATCCTAAACATGCCAAGGTAAATAAACTCAAACATTCAAAATATAATTTAAACACTAAATTAAAATTCAAGGTTCAAAAATAAATAATATCAAATCACAACAATAAGTATAATAGGAAACAATAAAAATATCATGAGCCACCAAATTTTGTCACAATAATAAATATGGCATCACTAAAGGAAATAAACCTTCAAATAAACCTTCTATTAATTAAATTATTCAACAAACACATACATACTTGTCTACCAAGAGTATAAAGAAAACTCAATCAAGAAGACCAACATACAAGGATCCTAAGTCCTCAACCAACCATCTACAAGGATGCAACATTCCCAAAATGAATCACATTAACACAAGATAATCTCAATAACAAAAGATTTGCTATAGGGTCATCCCACAATAATGGGTTACACTTTTTGGCCAAACATGACATTGAAATCAAAATTTTGAACTAAATCATTACTTTCTGACACCTATAACCACTAAACTGTTAGGAATTTGAAGATGAGGTGAACTAGTGATTTGTGAGATTTTGTTTGTAGATTCGAAATATATTTTTTTAAAAAAATTTGGAGTTAAATTGTAAATTTTTTTGTGTCTCCTTTTATAACTAGTTTTTAATAGTAAACAACATTTTTTTAAAGTGATGTTTATTTTGTAGTATATAAGTTTTTTTCTACAAAGGATAAAATTATGATTCTTTTGAATTTAGATTGGTAACACCGATATATAGGGCATGCATTTGGTTTCATAATGTTTTGTTGAATATTTTTTAATTAAGTTTTGAAGTCAAACCAATTATAATTTAGACATAGGCGTATTCCGTAAAATATAATTTTTTCTGTATGTATCAAAATTTAATTTTTTTTGTTGAAACAAGGACATAAATTCATATTTTTTAGAATTTTTTTTCACTAATTTACTAATTCTCCATGTGTGTAGAACAGAGAACTTGATGTTCAGTGAAAAACCTACATTCACAACAAATAAAAAATAAATATAATAATCAAATTAAATATATTTAAAATTATACTTTTTGGGAAGATTATAATAAGGACTACATACTTACAAAACATAAATTTTAAATGAATTCATTTGATCCCCCAAAAAATAAATCAAAAGTGGTTTTTTATCAGTATTTTGATAGGTGTAGATGAGACTCCATTATAGGTATGGTTTAAAACTAGCGGGGTTCTATCCAAGGGGGTTTGAATCTAAGGGGGTTTGACCAACCCTTTTCAATTAAAATCCTTTAAATGGAACATTTCAAGGCTTAAATCATTATATTTTCTAAAAATATGCAATTTTAGCAAAAATCAGGATGTCCCAGAAAGTGTAATCCATTATTGTGGTAGCACCCTACACACATGATAACTTACCTCAAAGGTTCATAACTTCAAAAAAATCACACTGTACAAGAAACTCAAACAAAGTATACTATCACATGAGAATTTCTTATATAAGGATCTCAAATCCTTAACTACTAACCATAAACAAGTTAGATGCATAATAGAATAAAGAAAAATCACACTATAAAAAAGTATTTATAACACAAAATCATAAAAGATTTCATCACCCAATTACACATGCACAATCATGGCATCATACATAAGTCATCAATGTTTAATAAAAAATCCATACATGGAAATATACAAGAAGTCATTAAAATCATTATCTAAAAAGACAAGCATACACCCCATAATGTAGTTCTCAAACATTACCACATGGAATCCCCATTCACCTTTCACACAATTAATAATACACAATAATAGATAAGTCAAGAAAGGACCAATTTTTTTTCATTTTATCTTAGATTTAATTAATGTTATCCATTCATTAAATTTCACAAACAAGTGCCAACTAGGCCTAGCAAATATATACAAGTTCCCAATGAATCATCAATTCATCCTTGAACTCTAATGTCCCTCCTTGACATTGAAAGATATGCCACAAACCTGTTATTACTTAGCTTCCTTCTTCTTACCAAAAAGTTATAAAACTTCTTCCAAGAACACAATTTACACTCAAAGTTCCCCCTTAGGGAAACACTTCTATAGACACAAATTCAATCTAAAATTTCTTTGCATAGAACTAAATACTTAACTTCACAACAAAACTCAAAACAATGGTTAGGTCATCTTCTATGACAACTCTTAACCATTTATCATTTGAACTTATCTTTACTAATTTATACTAAATTGTTCATCCTCATGAACATGTTACTGAATAGCTAAGCTTAGCTCAAAAAATCATCATTAGCTCTAAGTGATTGTACCTTCTGAAGGTTAATAATACTGATTCTACTTTTCACTCTTCCAATCTCATTATAACAAGAACTCATGAAAAAATATTGAGTGTTTTGTAACACTAATCCTTTGTAGTTCACTAGTAGGCTCAAGTTCCCTAGTGTTTGAACCTTTTCTCTGTTACCAATGTAACAACCTCTGAAATGTAACCTTAAATTTTTTAAGTATTAACCAAAAGAAACAACTCAATACTAACAAAGAGTACAAGATAAAATTCCAACAACATCCATTAACACCCATGTTACAAAATATGCAAGAGATATTCAATAAGATCCATTCAATATTTAACTTCTACTAATTAAAAATGATACAAAAGCATAACAGAAGTACATCTTAAATAATATGGAAGTATCCCAACTACACATCTAGTACTTATCAAGTAAAATAACATCTTTTATAACCAATATATACAAGGGGTCAAATACTACAACCCTCATCATTGACAATGAAAACAATAACCTACGAACCAACCTCCACAAATATAAGTGGCCATATATGATATGTACCATGAACAATATCTGAAGCACTCCAAGCTCAACATTGCAATCTAATTCTCCAATCTCCCATGCTCTTGTTGTTGATTGGGGAAGGGTTTGAACCCACCATGAGGATGTCCCTTTACTTCCCATACATTAGTCAAGGCAAAGAAGAACCATCCATAATCAAAAGGTGTGGTACAATATAATAATAGTGATTATCTTATTTAGTTCATTTATTTATTAACATATAAGCATACACATGAAAGCATAGATCCAAAAAATCTCAAATGCAAGAAATGGATTAATCATCACACATAAACACATCCTTTCTGGCATCTAATACAAATATGAATGCAATCACAGGAAAAAATGAAATATGACCATCAATAAAAAACCACAAATCATTTTAACCCTACACTTGTTTGACTTAGAAATGTACATCCAAGACCATATGCAACATCCACATGAATTGCTACTTGTATCCCATACTAGGAAAGCTCTCTTAGCATAATGATATATGTCTTACTAAGCACATACCTAAGGTAGAGCTACTTGCATCCTAACCTTAGTACAATACAAGTATCCAAACATACATATAATAATAATTCAAATACATAAACACACATAAAGCAATAGCATACAAGAACATACAATCAAAACATCCATAAATCAAATATACAAGCCACACACATAAAGCAATTAAATAAGACAAGTATAGAATACAATCACATCATACATTACAAGATCACAACAATGAAGACACTCATATAACAAAATCACACAAAGAGTCCATAAGTATGACACACATTTGGTCCCCATAACCCATCAAGAGAGCATCTCCCAACTGTTAAGTGTACCCAAGTACCACTACCTCACATAAGACAAGAAGGTGAACTTTACCACCATAGAGCACGGGCTACCCAAACACCTTAGGATAGAACATCATGCACACTAATAAATAGGCCTCGTGTCTTATAATCAGAGATCTCCTAGCTACTAGTGATGGATGGAAAAATAAATTCATAAACAACCTATGGACCTTCTGCAATTGAGAACACTAGAGCTTCATGTGATGTGGTGCCTATAGAAAGAAATAACAAGCTTGATTCCTTGGCCAACTTTCTTTAAAAGATGATGTCTCGATGTGTTAAGACCAAAGTAGAGAAGATGATGCCAGGATGTATCCACCCATGACTAGGACATCCAATCTCTCCTACTCCTTTAATCTTGTCACTTCTAATGGAAGTCAAGATATCAAACATTCTATCCCTTAGGAAAGTAAGGTGTCAAGAAGCTCTGAGATCACTCCCATAAACTGCTTAAACTCATATGATCACCTCCATACTCTCAAGAGTAGTGTATATGCATAAAAATGACATGATTCAGTCTAAATAAATATTCTTAATATTTATTTCATTCTAATTCTTCTATCAATAAATAAATAAATCAATTTATTTACCTGATTCACATTCCTCTAAGTTAATTAAATATTAAAATATTTAATTACCTCTTCTAAAGTAAAAATTAAATAAAATACTTTATTTAATTAAATTCTTCCAAACAATTAAATAATTCTCAATTATTTAATTAAATCAAATCATTCCTCCAAATTTAAATAAATCAAATTAAATTTATTTAAATTCTCTCAGTCTCTAAAAATAAAATAAATCAAATATTTTATTTATTCTTCCAAATCATGCACAACAATTAAATAAATTTATTTATTTAATTTGCTTTCTTATCTCCTAATTCTTCAAATATCTTCCAAATCTTCTAAAAATAAGTCTTCTTCTCCATGCCCACAAAATTAAATAATTTATTATTTAATTTCTCTCAAATCATGCAAAAGCAAATCTCAAGTTGAGTTATCTACTAAATCAACCTTGTTTTTATCAATATCTCTTAAATTAGAAAAAAAGCTTTCTAATTTATGAAAAGCATGTCTTATCTTTAGAAAAGAAAGTGATTAACTCAAATAAAATAGCTTTTGTGTGACACATGTCTTCTTCTGATCCATTGCACATTCCTCATCTATTCTAACCCATTGATCTTCTCATTCTTTCTATACCATTGATCTTCATTCTCCCAAGTCTATAAATTGAACCCTATTCTTCCATTTCATTCATCCAAGCTTTATGTATTGTTACTTTGTAGGAATTACAGTGCGCCTTTGGCACCAATTCCTTCATTGCTTGTGATCACATTCATTACTACACACCACTACCATTGTTGTGAAGCTCCTCTTCATTGTGATATTATCACTGCCATTCCCAATTGACATTCTTGAAGCATATCAAGGAAGTGCACTCTTTGAGGGCCTCATTCATACATGCAAGAACGATTGTGATAGGCAATCAATGGAAGCTACGATCTAAGGAGGTTTACTTTGTTGTTCATTGCTTTATTTTATTGAATCTCTTTAGTTCACTATTTCATTGAAGTTTTGGGTACTTGATATTGATTATTATTGCATATTCATTGTTGAACCAAATTTCCCTTAACATTTTTGGTACCCACCATGGGGCCTAGCCCCAAATTCAACCCAAAAATTAAGTTTTTATGTTTTAGAAAGCCGTACACAGGAGGAAACAGCGAATCTGTCACTTCCTAACAGGCATCTATTACATGTCACAATGCATTCATTTCCGTAGTGCATATACCCTCTGTTTCGGCGTATCAGTCATATGTCATTACACTTTCGTTATTGCAGCGCATACATACTCTGTTACAGTGCTTTTTACGACCTGAAATGGTGCATTTGCTACTTCAATGCTTATACACCTTTTTTCGATGCTTTTATTCATTGTTTCAGTGCATATGCATTATGGCGCTTCTGTTGACTATTTCTGCGCATTCAGTCTCTGAAGCAGTGCATCTGTTGTAGGCAGTGATTTTATGGTTTTTTGGAAGATTTTGCTAATGCTAATGTCTTTGCAGGTACTCTCTTGATCTATTTTATAGGCTAGGTACTGGTTTAGATTCATATAGTTACACTTATTAGCTCACACTTCAATTTCCAAAGGGAAAGTAAAATGGATGCTCATACAAATCTCATGTAGTTTTCACTAGGAAAGTGGTAATTGAATCATTGCTATCTTGCATGTCATTAGATCATTGCTATTGCTATCTTTTCAAAGTTAACAACTCATTGCTATCAGGATAAAATTGAAATCATCATTGCTATCTTGGTTAAAACTGTACCATTGCTATCTTGATTGACCATCATTTCAAAGTTAACAATTCATGCTATGTGGATAAAATTGAACTCCTCCTTGCTATCTTGTTATCACTTCAAAGTTCTATGCTTGCCCAAGTAGATAGCTCATCTAGTTTTTCTCATTTTAACTAGGGGAAAAGAACAACTATATTCTGTGTTTTGGCAATGATACCAGGCCTATGCTCTCCCCTATCTTGGGTGACCAAAATGCCAGACATATCATTTTTGCATGTGTTTTTCCTTTAGAGGGGCCTGCTCTTGGATGTCATTCATCCAAGTAGGAATGACCCTAAGTGGTAATAGGCTAGACACCAAGCCCTTCCAAGCCACTATAAATAAATTATGTTTGGAGTGAAAGATTCAAACAACAAGTGTAGTTGTGTTATACCGATAGCCAACCTCCCCCAAAACCCTCCAAGGCGCAACCCTTGTAGGCTGGGACACTCCATAATGGAGAGTAGTGCTGCCACATGTATAACCACTTGAACGGTTGCCTTTATTACTCATCCTTGTTTTAGTGACACCAAAAACCTCTATAATCCGGTGCAAGGAAGGGTGATTATTACCTCCCGAAGATGCCTCATGTAGAGATAGGGAGAATTCAATTTTATACTATCCTTTGAAACCTAGGGTTGTACTTGCTTTCTTTTTTTGTCTGAAAAGAGTAAAAAAATACCAAAAAAAACCATAAAAATATTCTTTGTGTTTGTTGTGTCTTCTTGCCATAAATTTAGAAAATCAGATCAAAAAGACCTTGCAACCAAAGTACCAAAAACATCAGAAAAATTCCAAAAATTGCAAAAACATTGAAAAGCCAGAGCGACGCATCCGTCCTTTGTTCCTGCGCATTTGTGTTGACCTGTGGCGCATTTGTTTAAACTTGCAATGCATTTAGTATCTGTTTCAGTGCATTTAACCTTTACTAGTACAGTGCATTTGTTGAGACTTATGATGCATATGTCAGTTTCTACAGCGCATCTGTTTCGGCGCATACACGACAGTGAGCACTTGCATAGTTTTCGAGGGAAATTTTTTACCAGTTCTAAGTACCCATTTCAGTCTAGTTTCAGGTTCAAAGATCAGGTCTTACCTTGCAGTCAGTTTTCCATCCATTTCATGTCAAAATCTCTCTTTTGTTGGTTATCCCATTCACCTTCTATTAGGTCTTCCTAGTCCAAAGTCAAAAGTATCCCATATCAGGTCAGCATAGGTCCCTTTTTCATATCACTTTGGATTCAAGTAACCCTAGTAGGTCACAAAACTTTGCTAGTGGTCTTGGTGCATGACTAGTCCCTACATAGTAAGATAGGTATCGAGTACCCTTACTAGTGGCTACCATCTTGTATCGGCCGTCTTACTTGGAATCATTGATCGAGAAAGTCCCTTGTCCAAATCTTGTCATAAGTATCCCATTCTTAGCAGTCTCCATCGGCATCTTGCCAAAATCTCTAGTCCCATTCCACCTCATCCTTCATCACCTTGCATGGTCCTTACTAGATCTTAGTACAAAAAGCAACTTGAAATGGCCGGATCATCTAACCGTATTGTCACTCCTCATGATAGTGATGAGGAAATCTCTCATGAAGAGTATCAAGGGTCCATCCAAGATCAAAAATTCCAATGCTTGTTAGAGAAAGTGCTCCATGATGACCCTCACAAATATTTTTATCATCTTGCAAATCTTGGAATTAAACTCCCCGCAGATTTCGATATAAGAACAATCCAAGAAAATGCAGAGAACAATCATGAAGAAAGGGGAAAGAAAGCCCTAGACACAAACATAGAGGATAATAATGAAAGAGGAAAGAAATCCATAGATCCAAGCTCTCCTATGGAAGAAATGAGGGAACAACTTGAGGGTCTAAAACAACAAATGTCAGATCTCAAGATGGGTACAAATACTAAAACCTATTCTTTGGAAGATAGTGCACTGTACCCTTTTGATAAAAATTTGAACATGACACCATTTCCCTTTTGATTCAAAGTTCTTAAATTTGACAAATATAAAGGGAAAGGAGACCCTAGAGATCACATTAGGGAATTCAATGCAGCATGCATGGAAGTAGCTCACAATGAGACCTACTTAATGAGACTATTCCCTAGATCTCTAGGTAGTCAAGCTATGGAGCGGCTCTCACGACTCCCACCAGGCATCAAATCTTTGGATGAGCTAGTCAACAAATTTATCACGCACTTTTCTTACAATATTGAACATGAAGTCTCTATGCTCGATCTATGCAACACCAAGCAAAAGAGTGGCAAATCATTTGCCACCTTTTTACAAAGATGGAGACAACTAGCTAGTAAGTGCTCTTACGATGTACTAGAGAAGCAGTTAATGGAGATGTTTGTCCATAACCTCAACACCGATCTTAGCTATCAAATACAAATACAATGCCCTACTTCATTCTCAAAAGTCATTGAAATGGGATTGTTTATCGAAAAAGCTGTGATCGCCAAGGGGCAAATCAAGTTATATAAGTACACATCTACCTCCAACTACATGACTGATAAATCAATGTATGGACCAAGAATAAGAATGTTGTCAACGATGGAGTAGTTGACGCCAAGGTGGCGGCTCCCAAGTAACAACCCATACTCACTCTCAAAGGAGAGCCAAACAATGTTACACCCAGAAAAACATTCGCTTGAGAGCCAAGACCATGGTTCAGTGCAAATCCAAGGTGAAAGTTCACACCACTGGGTGAGTTTCAGGAATCCACATTAAGAAATCTATTGGCCAACAATGAAATCTCTCTACAACCAACAAGTGATTATGAGATGCAAATTAAACCTCACTATTGGAAAGACACTGACTATTGTGAGTATCATAGAGGAAGGGGACATACAACCAACAATTGTATCCACCTCAAACATGTTATTCAGAATGTGCTTGATCAAAATCAAGGAGGTGCTCATCAACATACTTCTAATGAGACACACATGGCTTATAGGGATCCACTTCTCAATCATGACAAGCCATACAACAATAGCAACATAATAATGGCAACAACAACAATAATAACATCAACAACAACAACAACCACAACATGTAAAATCAGAATAGTGGGAATAGTAATGCCAACTACACAAGTGTGCCATTTGACTATACCATAAATTACATATCAGAGCATGTCCCACAAATCAATGTGGTCACGCCCCACCAACAATCAGAGCCTAACCACAATGATTGTAGTATCATCACCCGCAGTGGTAGAGTCACATTGAATACCATCCCTCTAGGGTTGTCACCTTCTTAGTCTAACTTTCGTTAGTATAATGTCATAGACCAACTATAGAAAACTTCAACCCACATTTCAATCTTGGAGTTGTTGCATCTCTCCTTCCCATAAGGAGATTCTCAACAAAGCCTTAGTGGAAACCACCATCCCCACTAACTTGGCCCAAGAGAAGTTTCAGGCCATGGTAGGTAATCTGACCTCCTCAAGTACCATATCATTTACCGAACAAGATGACCTCTCAGTCTCTCAACCTCATAACATCCCTCTACATATTGTCGCCTTCATCCACAAGCACCATATCAAGAGAGTTCTCATTGATGGGGGAGCTGGTTTAAATATTTGCACTTTAAAGCTAGTCCTTACATTGGGGTTCTCTAAAAATGCAGTTGATCAAAGGAAGACAGATTACTATCAAAGCCTATGATAAAGAGGAGAGAACTAAAAAGGGAACAGTAGTCCTACCCATACAAGTGGGACTAATAATAAAAGATGTGTTCCACGTCCTAGATAGGGAGCTCACCTATAATATTCTCCTAGGAAGACCATGGATTCATGCCATGAAAGCTGTCCCTTCAACCTATCACCAATGCAAAAATTCCCACATAATGGCAAGCAAGTCACCATCCAAGGTAACCCTGACCCCTTTCAACATTGCAACTCTGTCCTTTAAAAAACTGATTGCATCATACCAAACAATAAAGCATCTACATCCCCTATCCCACAACATGATCATACCTCTGAAGCTTCCTCATCAAGGCCCAAAGAGCAAAAAATTACCATCAAAGAAAAAGGAGTTGAGGAATACTCCATAGAGCACATCCTCAATCTAGCTAAGATGCCTTTATCTCCATATCTTTTGGTCAACCCAAGCATTTTCCAAAGCCATCTACTCCTCCTATACCTCCCACAACTCCCTTTGTAAAATGAGGGACCTTATTAGATGAGATAGAGGAAAGAGATATCCTACAATGGCTTTATACCAAAGAAGAAGAGAACATACAACAGGAACCACCTAGGCTCCCAACAGAACTCTATGGATGAGGAGAAGCTATCCTACATAGAATGGGTTACGAAGGACAAGGCCCTATCGGCCTAAGAAAAGAAGGAATCATAGAACCCATTCAACCTTCTTCATCCTCATTGGCTAGAAATTCAAATGACCTAGGATATAAAGGCAAGGGCAAGGCTAAAGAAAATTCTTGTCTTGTAGAAATGATCCATACACTTCAAGTGGACAGTGACATAGATTCCAATGAATATAAGTGGGATGAGCTAACAGAGCATTCCTACGATGACAAAGAGGTTGATACCATTCAAACTTATAGCCCCTACCGTGAGGGACAAATGCTACTGAACAGAACACTAGAGTTTGATTTGCCTATCTCTGAGAGTATGACTTTCGAGGAAGGTTCGAGTTCTATCTCGATAAACAATTTGGAAGAAAGTACCATCCCGAACACTCCCCCTACCAATACTCCTAGTATATCCATTCAAACTATCAATGAATCAGATCTATCCTCCGACTCCCTCCCCCTTATGCATCCTGAACTTATTGATTGGGATCTACGAGGAACCCCTTAACTAGATATGTTCCAAACGACGATGCCTATATTGACTATATGGAACTTAGGGACCACCTGCCCAAAGGAGATCATAACGCTGGTTTCACTATTGAACTTAATACCGTGGCTTATTTCAGAGAGGGTGCCAAGCCTTCTAGTCACAAAAATATCAAAATAAAAATTGGATCTGACGGTGAAAATTGCTCTGCGGCAGTGTCAGATCCCAAAACAGTAAAAAGAGAGGACGCATCCGAAGGTGAAAAGCCAACTGTGGCACCTGACGATGGAAGGCTTGACACTCTCCCCAATGACATGCACTAGGAGAAGTCTCAGATTGTTGTGGAACCCACAGAGCCAGTTAACATTGGAATAGAGGAACAACCTAAGATCATTCACTTTGCTAAGTCTCTAACCCCACTAGAGAAGACTAAGTTTGTACCATTCTTCAAGGGAAAGCAAGTCAATTTTGCTTGGTCATACGCAGATATGCTGGGGTTAGATCTTGATTTGATTCTACACCATCTTCCATTAGATCTAGGAGTGAAACCAGTGAAACATAAGATTAGAAAGATGCATCCACACATAGCACTGCTTGTAAAGGAAGAACTCAAGAAACTACTGGATGTAGGGTTCATCAGAGCTATAGACTATCCAGAATGGGTCTCCAACATTATACCAATGTCCAAACTAGATGGTCGAGTTAGACTATGCAATGACTGTAGAGATCTAAACAAAGCTTGCCGCAAGGATGATTTTCCATTGCCAAATATATATATCATAGTCAACTTAACAACAGGGCATACCATGTTATCTCTCATGGATGGATTCTCAGGATATAATCAGATTAGGATAGCACCAGAAGACCAGCATAAGACAACTTTTACTTGTCCATGGGGCACTTTTTGTTGGAATGTCATGCCATTTGGGCTAAAGAACGTAGGAGCCACATATCAAAATGCTATGACCACCATATTTCATGATATGATGAATGTAATAATGGAAGATTATGTAGATGATATCTTAGCAAAATCACTCACAAGGGAATCACATCTGGATGTGTTAGAGAAGGTCTTTCAGAGACTTGAGCAATTCAAAGTAAGGTTGAACCCAAAGAAATGTGTGTTTGGAGTCACCTCAGGTAAGCTTCTAGGCTTTATTGTGTTAGCAAATGGAATAGATGTGGACCCCGCCAAAGTCAAGGCTATCATGGACATGCCACCACCTAAGACTCTCACTCAACTAAGATCTCTACAAGGCAAGCTACAAGCAATCCATAGATTCATATCACAACTGGCAGACAAGTGTCAACCATTCAGTCATCTCCTGCACAAGAACATTCCATTCAGATGGGATTAGAGGTATGAAGAGGCATTCAACAAATTGAAAGAATATCTTATGAACCCACCCATTCTCATGCCTCCTATCCAAGGGAAACCATTGATACTCTACATATCTGTGACACCTGCAGCTCTTGGGGCTCTTCTAGCACAACAAGATTATGAGAATAAAGAAAGAGTCGTCTACTATATCAGTCGAACATTGGTGGGCTATGAGTTACAATACTCACAAATTGAAAGATCATGTCTTCTGGTAGTTTTTGCTTCCCAAAAACTCTGACATTATATGCTTGCACATCCAGTCAAACTCATTGTAAAAATAGATCCACTGAAGTACCTACTAAGCAAAGCAGCTCTCACAGGTTGCCTAGCCAAATGGGTAATGCTCTTAAGTGAGTATGACATTGAGTATGTAGACAAAAAAGCTATCAAAGGACAAGTCATTGTTGATTAGTTAGCAGATGCACCATTATAGGATACCACACCACTGTAGTTTGAGTTTTCAAATGAATCCCTATTCAACATCTCAACACATTCCTGGAAGCTCTACTTTGATGGGTCCTACACAAACCATGGATCGGGGGCAGGAATCTTGTTTGTAACTCCTCATGGTGACACCATACCAAAGTCCTACCATTTGTTATTCCCATGCACCAACAACATAGTAGAATATGAAGCCTTGGTCATTGGTATCAAAATGGCAACAGAGTGGAAAATCAAAGAACTACATGTCTATGGTGATTCCCAACTAATAATCAATCAGGTCAATGATGATTACCAAACCAAAGATGAAAAGCTTGTCCCTTACAAGCGGATGGTCGATGACTTTAAGGAATACTTTGTGATCATCTCTTTTGAGCATATACCTTAGATTGAGAGCAAGGCAATAGATGCCATGGCAACCATTGCCTCTCTTCTTGAAATACTAGAGAATGAATCATGGTACGAGTTCTTAGTGGAAACTATTTGGCAACTAGCTTATGATCTTCTTGAAAACCATTCCATATGCCTTTTAGTTGGATTTGATTCACCTTGGTATGGTAAGATCTACAGTTACCTCAAGGACAACACCCTCCCACCTAACCTATCTTCAAACCAACGATGAACCTTTATACGCCAAACCTCTCGTGATACCATCATTGCTGACACCCTATACTGACATGGTCTAGATGGTACTTTACTCCGTTGTTTAGAATGAGAAGAATCCCTAACCGCCTTACAAGACATGCACGAAGGGATCTGCAAAACACACTCTAGCTGACCTTTCTTAGCTAAGAAGCTCATGCATTTGGGTTATTACTGGTCAAACATGGAAACAAATTCATATTAGTTTGTGAAGAAGTGCAAGTAGTGCCAAATACATGGGAACCTGATACATGCACCAGCTCAAGAGTTGAGACCTTTAACGACACCTTGGCCCTTTTGCCAATGGGGACTTGACCTTATATGAAAGATCCATCCACCCTCGTCTAATGGCCACAAATTCATCATAACCGCTACTAAGTACTTTACCAAGTGGATTGAAGTCATTCCCTTCACCACCGTCACAGGTAAGCAAATCTCCTCATTCATCCTGAATTACCTCATCTACAGATATAGAATTCCGTCATCCATTAGCATGGATAATGGAAGACCCTTCAAAAACTAGGATGTCCAAGAACTTTGTGATTGATTCAAAATCCAACACTGTTTCTCCTCACCCTACTACCCCCAAGGCAATGGTCAAGCTGAAGCATCCAACAAGACCATCTTGAAACTCCTCAAGAAGACAGTTAATGATGCTGTCCGTGATTGGCACATCCAACTCAATCCCACTCTATGGGCCTGCAGAACTAGTATACACACTCCCATAGGTGCTACACCTTATGCCCTTGTCTATGGTTCAGAAGCTATCCTCCCTATTGAGGTTGAATTACCATCTCTCAGGGTATCATTAAAAGGTCTCATATCAGATGATGAGTACAAAGTCTCCAAATTGCAAGAACTAGAGTTGCTAGAAGAAAGGAGACAGAAAGCCTTTGATCACCTCAAAGCATATCAACAAATGATGTCACGAAGCTATAACCACAGAGTTCACCCAAGAGTCTTTAAGGTTGGAGATCTAGTACTTAAGGAGAACCCTCACAATCAACAGGATAGGGAGAAAAGAAAGGCAAGTTCGAACCCAACTAGCTTGGGCCTTATGTGATAGTGGCTTCTTATGGATCAGGGGCATATCGGTTGGCAACATCAAAGGGTGAGCTATTTAATGACCCAATCAATAGCATGCACCTTTGCCGGTTCTATACCTAGGAGAACCCCAATGTAAGGGGGGCATAAAATACAAAAAAAAAAATACGAAAAAAAAAAAAAATCAAAAAAGTACAAAAAAATCATCCTTTGGTGAAAACCTGGCAAACAGGCACCTTGGATAGGTATCATGATGAAAACTTGGCAAACAGGCATCATGTATACTTTCTAGCTTTTCGTGCAAATAAAAGGAAGTGGTGAAAACCTGGTAAACAGGCGTTACTTGTGATAAACTGCCTTCTCCATCTTTGGAAAACCAATCACCTTGTGTCCATTCTTCCTTGCGTCCCATTTGACCCATATCTATCCCATAATAAAATCCTGATAGTAACCTATCATGGCTTGATACTCTATCTCTTTATTGGCCTTGTCAACCAAGGTTTTATCCCATATCCTATCCACAGTGTGAGCCTAGCATAGTGTCTCTCATCAGTATCCATGGTACAAGTCCATGAACTACGTTGCCTCTATGTCATCATGTACACAAGGCGATATTTTTTTATGTGCCCCCAAGGCTCCCATGGTCCCATCCATCCCATTTCTTGTCGTCTTTCTTCTAGTCCATCCATGGTCCGTTAGGGTTTACCTCGAACTACGTTGCCTCTGCATCATCACATAGGCAAGGCCATTTAGCAATGAGCCCCTGAGGCACTAGGTTAGTCCCTTAGGGTTTGTCTCACCAATGAAGATTGTAGAACCTTCTCGCCAAGTAGGCAAGGGCAAGCGAAACTTGCTCTTTTCAAGAAGAAATCTTGATGCAAGACATTAACCTATCCAAAGAAAAGCAAACAAACTCCTAAGGCCTTCTAAATGATTTTACTCAAATTTATGGCAAGAAAAAAACACATCTAAATGCAAAAATGTTTTGTAGATTGGAAACATGATTAAAATACGGAGTCCTTATTTTCTGCTATCATGCCTTTCTATGCTACTCGAGGATGACAAAAGCTAGAGATGCTATGATGGGGGCATGATTATTTTCTTTGTTTGTTGTTTGTGGATTAAACTATAGTAATGAGAATCCTTGTTGAAGGACATGATCAGAAAAAGATCATCGAGGACATCAAAGGTCTAACATGAATGGGGGCAATCCTTGTTTGTTGATACGCAAGAAATACTTAGGTCATCTCGGTTCAATTATAGCTAGATGCTTGTATTAACTTACAATATTCAGAAAAATACCAAAAAAAATCGCCCAATGATGAAATAAGCACTTCCAAATACTTGCACCATGAAGATGTCAAAATCAAAGCATCCGTCATGCATCCATTTATACATCCATACCGTACCCCATGCAATAAGGATCCAACAATACAAAGTATCAATACAAATAAAAGCTTGTGAGTCCTTCTATAGAGTCATTCTTTCAATCAATCTTCTATCTACCATTCTGTCATTTCTATGTGGATAGAGTACATTTGGATACCACAAAAACAAAGCATATAGTTGCATATCATATCATATGAGATAGTCATTTACATGATTAAATCAATTGCATACATAGTAAGTGCATCAGGTCATCCATATACAGTTTGTTGCAATCATTATATAGTGTCAACAGGAAAAAATCAAAAGCATAACTAGGTGCATCACATAAAGTTACATAATCATATAGATATCATTTTGCATTCACACACATTAGAGACATATCAAAGGAAAATAGCCAAGTCTACATTAGGTCATATAGCATCACATAGCACCATATGAAAATCTGCATTAGACAAACATTGCATAACATCAAGTAAAACATCTAAGTCTGCATTAGATAAACATGTGCATCGCATCATACAAATAGAAATGCATCGTAACTCATACATATAGAAAGTATCAAATAGCTGCATCATCATATAAATATCATAAAAACGTGTCCAAATGTACAATATCAAAATGTATGTCTCTGAATTAGTGTCATATACATTAAATACATCCCAATGGATGGTGATACATGTCTTAAAATACAAAAATGGTACAAGTCTATCCAGCTATCTGAGCCGTCAAAAAGTGGCATAAGATCCAAAAATCTGCAAGTCTCTACTATCCCTATGGCTGTGAGCTACTATTACTGGTAGTATCTCCTGTGTCCCCTCTTCTGCTGGCCTCAAACTATTGTGGGCCCATCACAGAGGCCTCTGACGTCGATGGACCTGCTCTCTGGGAGGCCATAGACTGGCTCCTATAGCTCGGAGCCCTCTGACTAGCTGGCACCGTGCCATGGTATAGTCCTCAGTAGTACTGTGTCTGAGCCTGTGCTTTGGCAAGCTCACCCTGCACCTATGCTAGTTGCCCTCACACCTGTGCCAACTCTGTCTGTGCATGCACTAGCTGCCCCTGTGCCTATGCTAGCTGTGCATGTGCCTGATGCACCTTCCCAACCAAAAAGGTACTCACCACATCTATCCCCAGGGCTACCATTGCGGTATCCCTCTCCACTCAGATAACTCGTATCCAAACGTCTACCATGTCTCTCTCTCTAGTAAGCCCAATAATGTACTCTGCATCTATCTCTTGTCGAGCCTCAACGCTCCTGAGTTGTGCCTGCAGTTGTCTAACCTATCCTCTCAATGTAGCTATGGTCCTCTCATGGACATCTGCCTGTACTGGACCCTGGAATGCCTGTGCCTGTCCCTACCCCTGTGGCTGGGGCACCTGCTACTATGCCACCTGCTACTATGCCACCTACTGAGGTGGTGACATCTATGCTTGCTGTACCTACGGTGCCTGCTATGGTACCTACTGTGCGACCTATGGTGGCACTACCTGTTGAGCGTGGGAGGGTCCCTCCCCAACTCTTCGCCTCTGTCTAGGTTGACCTCCATCATCTCCACCTCCTCCCCTTCCTCCTCCATCATCTCCTCCATCTCAACCACCTCTCCATCCTCCTCTCCCCCTCCCCCTCTCCCTCCTCCTCCTCTGACCAACCTGGCCCTTGTCATCTGAGTCTGCCTCATCTATGCAAGGCGCCAACACCCCAGGTCCTGAGTATCTTGGGAATGGGTGAGCAATGAACCAATCCTCATAGTCCTGAGTCATCCCTGTGTCCGCTATCTCCCTCCTCATGTCCCAAGTGATGTAGGGTGTCTGTCGAAACTCTGCTAAGGCCTCCTTATAAGATGCCATCAGTCCCCATCTGACCCTCTCAACATGTGTCCGTGCAAACCGAGCCTGCCCCTGTGGCATACCCTGCCTCCTGCCGAACTGTCTCTATACTCTACCTATAATCTGTCTCTCTAGTATGAAGTGTGTCTGTCCTATCAGCCATCTCGTCTGAAAGCAGTAGGGTAGCTCATTTGCCTTTTCCTCCCACAGCTCGCAGTCTAGATATGGTCGCCAGATGACCACATCTACCCCATCCAAGCATGTCTCTAGTACTCTAGCTTCCCCAGCGTATGCTGGGAAATCACTCCTGCATAGCCATAGCTATATGGCTCTCCTCTCTACCTGTCAAACACATAGATCAGTCTCATGATCGCTATATGCTCCCATAGCCAAAACTATAGTAGCGACATGCCTGGAGATAGGCTCGTACTCCTGTGATATACTACCTGATGCATATCATGGTATAAATGAGCAAGTACACAAATACACCAAGTATATCAGGTGCCCTCTATCACCATCCTCTCCATGATCCTACCCCATCTAATGGGGAACCCATGCGATCTCCTATCAGGGCATACGACACCTCTGATCAGTCCTACTACAATCCCTGGGAAATAGTCCTTGTAATCATGAATATCCTCCCAAGGGATGACCTATCCAACTAGCTCTGGGTCATCAAACACTCACCTACACTCAGTGATTCCCACATCTCTCTATGGATCATACTCCACAAGCTCACCCTGAATCGGCAAATGCAAAATCCAGTAGACGTTCTCCAATGTCAGGGTCATCTCACCGGTAGGAAAGTGGAAAATACCGTCCTCGATATGGAACCTCTCCACTGTAGCAGTCAGCAAGCTGCTGTTTGCTCAAACCTCGAGCATGAAGCAAATGTAATCCAGTCCCATAGTGCCAAGTGCCTCTCTATCTATCTCAGTCACCATGTATCTCCGCAACAAAGGCATAGGGAATTGCTCCCTAGACTGAAGTGTCTCTCATATATCCTCCTGCAAGCATGCAAAGCAAGGCATCAACCTAAAGCTACAAACACCATACTCAACATATCTATAGAAACATATCAACTAACTTAGCATTTCAAATTGATCAAAACAACAAACTACATCTCTTGACTAGATTCCTACAATCTCAGAGATAGCTTATCGATTGACATGTCAAACAGGACACCAATCGAGTCAATTTCGCTAAGTAAATTGCCTATCTATAACATATGCACCACAACAGGTGGTAAATGCATCATTTCTTAATAAAAGCACCATTTCTGGACCCATGCGCCACTTCTGGCAAAAGTACTGCAAAAGCACATGCATGCATCGTCCTATGCTATAATTGCGCTGCTTTTATGCATGCACTGCAACATACCATATATGCGCTATAGGATTATGCATGCACCATAGTTTCCTATATATGCGTGACTTTTACATATGCACTGCTTTATCTTATGCATGTGCTGTAGAACCATGCATGCGCCGTTTCACGCGACATATGCGCTGCACTGTCTTTTAGTGCATTTATCTACCTAGACTTTCTCCTAGCATTTATTGCTACCAAACTCGACCCTAGGAGAAATTTTTTTGAGATACATACCGGGGGTCCTATCTCTACTGGCTGGTCAAATCAACGAACGTGCTCAAACTGATGCTCCTTACGTGGAATTTCCATCCTCATGCTGACTGCTCTATGCTCTATACTGCTCTAAGCTCTCTGAAGCAAATCAAACTAAGACAAGTGTGCAAGTGAATTGTCTTGTGGACCCTGCTCCTATATATAGCATGCAAACCCTAATCTGGCTAGGTGGTGACTGCGACTACTTCCCACACCCGTTTCTTCTAGTTTTTCTTCTCGTTTCTCAGAAACGCATCCTGTTTTCTTCAAACCTTACCTAGTTTCCCTTCATCTTTGTGAGATTGTTTGTCTCATGCCTTCTACCTTTTTATCATCCAATCTCCCAAGGGGGCATCCTATCGTCATAACCTATACCAGGGGCAAACTGGGGCATGTATCATTATCAGAAAATTTATTCTTTGAAGCAATGCCGTAAACTGTATTGCATCAAAGAGGGGCAAAATGTATATGCCTAAAAATAACACGATTCAGTCTAAATAAATATTTTTAATATTTATTTCATTCTAATTCTTCTATTAATAAATAAATAAATCAATTTATTTACCTGATTCACATTCCTCTAAGTTAATTAAATATCAAAATATTTAATTACCTCTTCTAAAGTCAAAATTAAATAAAATCCTTTATTTAATTAAATTCTTCCAAACAATTAAATAATTCTCAATTATTTAATTAAATCAAATCATTCCTCCAAATTTGAATAAATCAAATCAAATTTATTTAAATTCTCTCAGTCTCTAAAAATAAAATAAATCAAATATTTTATTTATTCTTCCCAATCATGCACAACAATTAAATAAATTTATATATTTAATTTGCTTTCTTATCTCCTAATTCTTCAAATATCTTCCAAATCTTCTAAAAATAAGTCTTCTTCTCCATGCACACAAAATTAAATAATTTATTATTTAATTTCTCTCAAATCATGCAAAAGTAAATCTCAAGTTGAGTTATCTACTCAATCAACCTTGTTTTTATCAATATCTCTTAAATTAGAAAAAAAATTTCTAATTTATGAAAAGCATGTCTTATCTTTAGAAAAGAAAGTGATTAACTCAAATAAAATAACTTTTGTGTGACACATGTCTTCTTCTTATTCGTTGCACATTCCTCATCTATTTTCAACCATTGATCTTTTCATTCTTTCTATACCGTTGATCTTCATTATCCCAAGTCTATAAATTGAACCCTATTCTTCCATTTCATTCATCCAAGCTTTATGTATTGTTACTCTGCAGGAATTACAGCGCACCTTTGGCACCAATTCCTTCATTGCTTGTGATCACATTCATTACTACACACCACTACCATGGTTGTGAAGCTCCTCTTCATTGCGATATTATCATTGCCATTCCCAATTGACATTCTTGAAGCATAGCAAGGAAGTGCACTCTCTGAGGGCCTCATTCTTACATGCAAGAACGATTGTGATAGGCAATCAATGGAAGTTACGATCTAAGGAGGTTTGCTTTGTTGTTCATTGCTTTATTTTATTGAATCTCTTTAGTTTACTATTTCATTGAAGTTTTGGGTACTTGATATCGATTATTATTGCATATTCATTGTTGAACCAAATTTCCCTTAACAAGTAGAATCATGACACAAAGAATGTCACATAAATATAATCCACCATGACACAAAGGATGTCATATAACTATAATCAACCATGACACAAAGGATGTCACAAATAAATAGAAACATCTCTCCAAGGAGATAATGTATTATGAACCCAAGTTGGATTTAAATGAGCATAAACATGATAATATCAAACCCACAAATACAATCAAGAAAGAATTGCACACAAGTAACACTATCTAAACAAAGAGATGAACTCCACCCAAACTAAGTTGGGAAAACAAATAAAGGTAATAATGTAAATCAAAATGTATTCTAATGATATTATAACGATGACATCAAAACTATCATACACAAATCCATCAAGGACTCTCAACATAGGATCACTATACTTAGGTGTGTGGGTAGCATAAGGAACAAGTTCCAACTCATGTTCATACCCTCATAACTAGTATCCACATAAAAAATTAAATCATGCTTAATAACAAATACAAAGTCACCAAACCATGTTGGGAGATCACACATATACAAAACATGACCTTCATGCTAGTAACTTGGATTTATATTGCATAAAAATAGTTCTCATTAAAAACACCATAACTTTCTCAAAACACAACCTTTTTCTAATTTTTAAAATGCATTGGGAAGATAATACAAAGATCTACAAAACCTAATAAATATTTTCACAATAATTATCTTTAATATAATTTTATAAATAAAATATAATCACATATATAAAACATCATTCTAAAATAGTAGCAGAGATAGATAGCCACTAATTAATACATATCTTAGAATTGACAAACTGGGTAATGCTGATTTTTTATATGATTTAAAAAAATAGTTGCACACCTTCAATAAAAACTTCAGAGAAACCCAGGTCATAAAACTAAAGTTATTGATGACACAACATATTGTTTTTCTTGTGACACTTTTACCAGTTTAAAAATAAATAAACTTATTTTAATAACTAAAACTAAAATATAAAAGATGGGATTACAAAAATAAGAGGTAAACTTTAACCCCTACTTTAAAACCATATATCAAGAAAGAAACACCCAAGATCATTGTTTAAGAGATATTTCTAAACTAAGATAGGTTTCTACTTTTCTCCTTTCAGTCTCTTCCCAAGTTTTCTATTATGTTATCTTCCTATATAAGAAATTGATATTTTTAATATTCTAAAGACTATATTGAGATCAAATAACCTGTCTAATATTCCCACTAATTTTCTTAAATGAATTCTCAACAAATCCAATTCAACATAAAATCTTTTCTTATCTTCAAAACTAATGAAACTATAATTTGTCTAAATCTTTATTCTTGCACAAGAAGCATATAAATTCCAATTTCTTGACACAATCCTATATTTAATTATTAATCAAAGTAAACATTTGCTAAATTCTTTCTTGACAAGAATCCTACCTTAATCCTTGTAGCAATTTGGTAAATACAATGGAGATGAACCAATCAATTTAGAGACCACAATAATCCTTCAATTCTTCACAAAAAAAGTACTTCCCAATCCTTATGCTTCAATAACTTATTTTCCTTTTCTTCTAACTTGCATAATAAAATTGATAATTTAAAAGAAGAATGAAAATAAAACTAATTCTATTCTTTTAATTACTCTTCCTATTTTTCCAAAACCTAAAAAGCAAAATATAATATTATATTCTTAATAAAAGTAAAATAATATTAAAATGTCTTTCTTTATATTCATGCACATTCTTAAAAAAAATTAAATATTATCTTCTCAAATTACATCAAAATAAAAGTATTCACTTAAAAACTTATATTAGAAAATTTATTTTCTAATTCAGAATAAAATAAATGAAATAATTTATTTTCTAAATTCTTAGAATAAACCTGCTCATTAAATATTAGTTTTCTAAAGGAAAACAAGATAAAAAGTTATTTTTTTATTTTTTTATTTTTCCAAATTCTAAAATAAAAACTTCCACATAAATAATTGAAATACAAATTTCATTGAGGAGAAAAGAATTATGTCTCGAAGCCAGCAAAAGAAGTAGGCCCTCCATGGCATAGTAACACTTGTAATAAGCCTGATTTCATAGCCAAGGTTCTAAACCCTCACGACGCTCTATGAAGGGATGTGAAGATTTTCCATGGGGTCCCCCTCCGCAGCACTATGTGGAATCGGGTTGGTAAATAGTGAAAAGCAGGAAGTCACAAAAGGTGGAGAGGGTGATGGTGGTATCCAGAGAGGAACTTAACTAAGCTAGGGCTTCAAGGGTTTGGGCCATCCCAATCACCTCCACAACTCCTGCATTTGCATCTAGAGCAAACTGTATCACCTTAGGCTAGGAAAGGATCTTTGGTTCCTGACAACCTTTTGCCTCTTATCCATCTCATCCAATACAAAGGAATGCGGAGGGTTTTTTAAAACCGGCCCCCATAAATTATCACTTGAAGATGAACCTTAATACAAACAAGAGAGCGGACTGTATGGCTTCCCACCAGTGGCCACTCCCTAAAAACCCTAGACTTAGGAATACGGTCTCGAATAGTCATGGGAAGGGTAACAACCAGGAAGGATTTCACAACCAAGGGAACTCTAGGCCTCCTTCGATAGCCCCGCAAAAGAACTCAATGAAATTTCCAAACTCTACGGCCTTGGAGGAGAAAGCAGTGATAAACATTAGAAATATTTACACAGACGGATTAGGGAACCATTGCAGAACTCATGGTCTCTTTGTCTGCTAGTGTGGATTTGGGTCACCTGCGAGTGAAATTTTTGAATGGATCTAAGCTTTCTATAGGGACCAAGTAAGTATTATTGTCATAGCTGAAGGATTTATATTCATTGATTGTAAAAATTTGGACTTAAAAAAGGAAATCTTAAATAACAAAAACTTACACTATAAAGGGCAGAATTTTGAATATCTAGAATGACTCCCAAACTTTGACCCTAGTAAACTTAAACTCAAAATTATTAGATGGATTAAATTAACTAACCTCCTAGTAGAGCTTATTCACAGTGAAATTATAAGGCAGATAGGTAACCATCTAGGTGAATTTGTAGGGATCGAAAAGGGATTCCTATCTCAATCTGATGTTACCCTATTAGTAAAAATGGACATAAGTATACAAAACTTAAAATATTTTGATATCAAAACTAATTTTGCCAATTACTGCATCAAGCCTGTATTTTACCAAGGCCTTATCCATAACAACATTATCAACAAAAACTCGATAATACCTACTAAGAAAAATACAAAACCCAAGTCTATGGACGTCAATATCAAATTCAATGGCAATAAAGGAGGATTTATTGTTGAAATTTTAAAGAATGGCCCTCCAACATCATAGAAGCACCTTAATGACAACAAGGACTCAGCTGGACCTAGTCAGCCCCCGAGTATGGTTCCATCTTTGCTTAAGATTTGCCCAAAATACACCCTAGACAATGAAGGGAACACTAAGAGCCATAGCAATGACCTTACTTTACAAAATGAGAACCCGACACAAGTAGAATTGGGTAAAAATCTCTCCGTAGTGAACAAATCCTCTGAGCAAAACCATGAAGATATGGGAAGGATGGTATTAGAGGAAGGAGAATTGCCAAAAGAGGATATTAGTCACATCAACCCCATAATAGGGGAAGAAAGTGCAGAACTAGAGGTATCGGAGACCCCTGACTGGGTCCCAAACAGATGAACCAGAGGAAAATCTTATAGACCCCAAGGACCACAAGAAAACCATAGATATGATTAACCACATAGATCGAGAAGAAATCTATAATGAGATCCTTGGGAAGGTGATTGAGGAAGTAGTAATAGAGGAAGCCAACAAAGAAAAGGAAAAGCTCATCACTAAGATACTGGAGCTTGAGGATCAGGAGAAAAAGTAGGTTATTAATGCAGAGGACTTAATGGAACCGAGAAGCAGAGAGCTGGAGGTAGTAGAGTAGAGATTGGGAATTGCTTTAACTGATTTCAGTAAGGAAACCCCAGACTACACCAAAAACAATAAAAAAAGAGGAAGGAAATCACTATATGAACTGAGAGAGAAAGATGGTGAGGCAATAGATCAAACTAAGATCATTGAAATGTTTAATGCTGGGAAGGGGAAGTGCCTTCCCTCAGTGCCATGAGAATCAATACCTAGAATGATAGGGGAATCAATGCCCCTAACAAACAGTGAATCTTAAAACAGTGTATCACTAACACTAAACCTAATATACTAATGATCCAAGAAACTAAACTTAATATTGAAGAAGTTGATATACTAAAAAAGAAATTAGGCATTTTGGAGCTAGTTGGAGTTCCAGTTGAAGGAGCCTCAGGAGGCCTAGGAGTAATTTGGGATCCCAGGGCTGTTTCATTTTGAGTAATAAGAAGAAAAAAGAATTGGATGAGTGGTTATGTCAAAAACATTAGAAGCAATCTTCACTTCATTATTTTTAACATATATGGACCTACCCAGAACTAGGAGAAGAGAACAGTTTGGAAAGAGATATAATAGTTCATGGAGACTTTACAAGATCAGATCTGCATTTTGGGTGGAGATTTCAATGCCATCCTAGACCCTAAAGAAAAGGTGAGAGGTTCAGCAAGGTTATCCACAGCTGCATATGACTTCAAGGATTGGGTTCATAAAAACAATCTTATGGAAATTAAGACTGCATAGGAGGGTTTTACATGGAATAATAGGAGAATGGGCTTTAACAACATAGCAGAAAAACTCAACAGATTTCTATTCAGAGGCAATTGGGCTCAACTTCCTTATAATCTTATGGCAGAGATCCTACCACACTCGGGCTCTGACCATTATCCCGTCTAGTTGTGTATCTCAAAAGATAGCCAACCTAAACGATGCCCCTTTAAATTTGAGCAAATGTGGCTTAAAGACAATAAACTTTTAGTTTTAATTGAGTAATGGTGGAAGAAAACTATGGTGTTTGGTTCCAAGCTTTTCTATTTAATCTCCAAAATGAAAACTATTAAAAACAAACTTCTCAATTGGAATAAGAATAACTTTGGTAACATCTTTGAGATTAAAGTTAAGCTAGAAGAAGAACTGGAAAACCTTAACAGAAATGTTATTGCAAATGGTATGGACGAAAATTCATACCTAAGAGAAAAACAACTAAAATTTGAATATGAAGATATACTATCCAAAGAAGAAATCTTCTGGCATCATAAGTCTAGGGAAACCTTGATTGAAGCTAGAGACAAGAACACAAAGTTTTTTCATAACAACACTAAAGCTCGTAGGAATGTGAATAGAATTACTAAAATTAAGGGTGATAACAATGCTTGGATCAAAGATCCACAACAAATTGTAGTGGAAATAGACAGGTATTTCAAAAACATTCTTAACAACTGGGAAGGATCCAACAAGATCCATCAACAAGCCATACTACAAAACATCCCAAGGATCATAATAGAGGATCAAAACAAAGCCCTTAATGCAAATTTTTCCAAAACTAAGATCGAACTGATAGTCTCCCAAATGCATTCGGATAAAGCTGCAGGCCTAGATGGCTTCCCAACCCTCTTTTTTTAGAAATGTTAGCATTTCATAGGAGACAAAGTTGTTGAAGCACTTGAAGGGGTGAGAAATTTTAGAAACCTCCTAAAAGAAGTAAATAACACATTCCTCACACTTATCCCTAAAAAGGAAAAGTTGGAGAGTTTTGGGGACCTGCGACCTATCTCTCTATGCAACACTATATATAAAATACTCACGAAGACTATAGCTAATAGAATTCAGAAAGTACTACCAGACATTATTAGTGATGAACAAACTAGATTTGTTCCAGGTAGATCTATATATGATGGAGTAATTATAGCCCAAGAAGCCATCCACTCCATTCAGTACAAAAAAAATCCTAGCATGTTAATCAAACTAGATATCAGTAAAGCTTATGATAAGGTTGATTGGCATTTCCTTTGCAAAACCCTGGAGGCTTTTGGATTTGCGAAGTAATGGATAAATCTCATTTATGAGTGTATATCTAGTCCCAAGATCTCTATCTTAATCAATGGGACCCTAGAAGGTTTTTTTAGTATGTTGAGAGGACTAAGACAAGGAGATCCTATGTCTCCTTTCCTCTTTATTATAATGGTAGAAGCTTTAGGAGGATGATTACCAATTATAGGGAAAAGGGTAAAATCCAAGGAATCAAAATTACTTCTGGTCTAGACCCCACAACCCATCAACAGTTTGTGGATGACACCATGCTCTATGGTAGAGGTAGTAGTGAAGAAACCAAGTCTTTTAAAGAGATCCTAAACACCTATACCAAGGCCTTAGGCCAGGAGGTCAATGCTGATAAATTAAAAAAATTCTTCTTCAACAAATAGAGAGAGAAATATGCAGAATTCTGACCTTCAGAAGAGGGGAACTGCCCTACAAGTATTTAGGTCTACCATTAGACAAAAGCAACGAGACAAAAGATTTATGGGATCATATTACTTCTAAGATCAGAAAGAAAGCTAAGTCTTGGAAGGGCAAATGGTTATCTTTAGCTGGAAAAGTCACAAAGTTAAAATATGTCCTCTCAGCCATACCAATATATCAACTATCATGCACGAACCTTCCAGTAGAGAAATGAGAAGAAATCAACAAAATCCTAAGAACATTCCTCTAGTAAGGAACATATGATAAGAAAAGAATGGCATTAGTAGCTTGGGATAAAATATGTAGACCTAAAGAGGAGGGGGGCTTGGGTTTGAAAAACATCAAGGAACAAAGCAAAGCATTAGGAGCTAAACTAATATGGAGAATGTATAAACAACCAAACCTGAAATGGGTAAAAATCCTCAGAAACAAATATCTAAGAGGAAAGGAGTCTGCCTCTCTCTTCAGGATGGCCAACCCCCCTAAAGGGTCCTGACTTTGGAATTTTATGTTGGATTGTAGGAAGCTCATCATGGATAAATTGACTTGGAGTTTAGGTGACGGCAATCAAGCACTTTTCTGGGATGACTCCTGGGAGGGTATGAGTCGATAAGTAGCCTTGTCAACTTGGAGGACGCAAAAAGAATCCTTGAATCCTAATGGGGGAAATATGTGAGAGATTACATTGAATTCCCCAACAATGATGCAAACCCGGGATGGAAATGGAAATCACTAGAGAATTTGAACATCCCAGATAATGATAAAAAGAAATTACTCGATATCCTCAACAAGAGGATTGTATCCTTCAAAAAAGGTATCGATAGATTGGTATGGGATGGTGCCAAATCAGGAGACTACAACACAAGAGAGGGGTATAAAATATTAATCAAACAACAACTCAGAACAAAAATGACAATACCACTTAGACTGTGCTGGGATAAGAATTGTCTCCCAAAAGCTGGAAGGTTTTCATGGTTAGCCTTACAGAAGAAAATACTAACGGTAGAAAGGTTTACTAAGATGGGATTTGAAGGACCTAGTAGATGCCCCTTATACGAAGAGGAGTAGGAAGCAACAGACCATATTCTACTCAATTGTCAATTCTCTTTCAAATGTTGGAATTGGTTATGCAGTAAATTGGGTTGGGTAACAGCCCTTCCTAATAATATATTGAACTTGTTTCAATGCTAGCTAGACATTCATAAACAAAGCATTTATCATATACTATGGACAATAAGCCCCTTGGTCATGATTTGGGAGTTATGGAAAGAAAGGAATAGAAGAATTTTCAAAGAGAAAAAGATGACTTATGAACAACTCATTATCAAGATTGAAGCTATTATTATAGAAATTGTCAACAACAGGGTTCTTAATAACCCTAGGAAAGAAGCCATAATGTCATATTGGGATGAAAAGATGTGTGGTAGATGGGAAAGATTAAAATTGCCCCCTTTGTGGGACCAGGTAACTACAAAACCACCAAAAAAAGACAGGAATGCAAATGGCAACCCCCTAAAAAAGGATGGTTCAAGCTAAATTTTGACGGAGCCTCTAGAGGCAACCTGGGAGTTGTAGGTATAGGCTGTGTAATCCATGACTGGGAAATGAAAGAAGTTGCTGCTATCACCAAACCCCTAGACAATGTAACAAATAACATGGTGGAATTATCTACTCTAATTGAAGAACTAAGAATGTGCAGAGATTTGAAAATTGAAAAACTAGTAGTGGAAGGAGATTCCACAATTATTATTAATGCCCTAAGACATGGCAGCATGCCTAACTAGAGACTCAACTCCCTCCTCTCCACTACCATTGACATTACTACTTCTTTTAGAAAATGCATATTTAATCATATCTTTAGAGAGGGTAATGATAAAGCAGATAACCTAGCTAACAAAGGTGCTGATGGCACATGCTTAACCATTAAATATAGCTCTTAATTAAGAATGGCAGCCCCAAAACTTCCAATTGGTGTTTCCCTTAGATGAAGGAGGACACATTAGGCCTTTCTAGTCTTACATGCTTGATTCATCCTAATCTCCCATCATCTTCTGGTGCTTTTGCTCTATTATTCTTTCCCTCTTATTTATAAATACACACACACATACATATACACACACACACACACACATATATATACATACATAAATATACATTATATATATAAATATATACACTTACTTGTATATATGTATATATATTTATATATACTTTTCCCTGTTTCAACATTTTTTACCCTTAGTCATATGTGTGCTTGATATATATTTAAATTCATAGTCCTTCACAGGCACATATTTTAATCACAACAATCTTCTTATATTCATATTTTTAATAAAGTTTATCAGAGCTTGTTCTTCAAAATGGCTATCTATAGCCAGACTGCTATAACAACAGAGAACAAAATTATATGAGACCTTACAGGGTCTTTCCTAAAACATCTATACAGAGTATACTTTCGACCATGCAGGGTCTACTTTTCTACCTTCTTTTCTAGCTTCTATATTCAAAATGAATCTATTATGAGGCTTCTAATAAGAGTACATTATGTAAATTTTAACAAATTTTTTTTTTTTCAGACTTACTCCCTATCATATTCAAGCAACTAGAGGTTAAAATCTGCCACCCATTCAAATCCTTCTTCTGCAACCAACCCTAAGACTCTTTTGATAAAATTCATAGCTACCCCCACCATCTCTTTGGCCATCATTAGGTCTAGCCCTTTGAGGTCAAGGACAAATGGGTAAAGCTTCACAATTGCATCTGGATCATTCAGGGCAGCCATATCCCTCAGCCTGGGCATCCCAATACCTTCACTCATTGCTTCTAGGGTTATCCCCAAATCTCCCAGATGTTTAGGATAAAAGAGACCCCTCATAATCTGCTCTATCTGCACCTTTTCAACCTCCAATTCCAATAACATAGCTAGTACTCAAGAGGTGACATTTGTGTCAACTCGATACCTCTCAGCCTCCTCCTTGAATTTCCTCCCAACTATCACCCTGATGGCTCCAACCATAAGCTCATCGGAATGATGAAGCATGTGTTGAAGATGAAGCCACATCACATGACCAAGAAAAGCCATCTGGCATTTGGTGCTGACCAATCTCACTGGGGTCTCCATTCCCCTACAAATGTTGGCTTCCAATGAAAATATTTTTGTGAATCTAATTGGCATTGGAGATTTTAGGAGTTGAAAACAATTGATGTATTTAAAATTTTGGAACTTTCTCAACTTTTCTCTTCCAACTGCTAACCCTTTGTTGAGCACTGTTTATCAATCCAATGGTCTTATGCTCTTTTTTACCTATGCCATCTTTCCCTAAATGTGTCACTTACACATTCTCTTATTTTTAATACCCACACACACACACAAATATATATAACTATATATATATATATATATATATATATATATATATATATATATATATATAGTTATCTTACATAGCCCTTCTAGCTATCATAGACATTTTAACACTCAAATTTAGTATGGGGCTCCTTTCTGTGGTGGCCTAATATATATATATATATATATATAAAAGGCAATGAGATAATCACGTGCCTCATCATAACAGTCTAGTAGATGAAGATTGCGCTATGATTATCTATCCTTCAACAATTTTTAATAATGATATGTTCTTCCGGGCAAGGAGTAGTTCTGTTTCAGAAAGGCATGTTATAGATGTGATAGGTAAAAAATTAGGCTAATAAGATCAAGCATAGCCATGAAAACCTAACCCTACTAAGAATCGAATCCAAATGAAACCAAAAGCATGCAATTCAAGCACTATGTCACCTAGATTGTGTGATTCCTTGTTTATGATGTGGATTGATTCTTCAACAATGAACAATTATGAAGATGAAAGTTGCCATGATAGATGGATGATAATGATGATAAGATCAATGGATGCTATGAATACTCAAATGCTCAATATGCTCGAGATGATAATGTAGATGCTATATGAATGCTTGATAGATGTAGTATGGAATGAGAAGGTGTTTATATAGAACTCAACCAAAATCAATCAACAGTGGAGATTTGGTGGCTATGTGAAGGGCTAAGATTGAAGGATAGACATAGGTGAATGTGAAGATGACAAGTGGAGGGAAGATAGGGCTTATATGTGCTTGTGTACATAAAAAGTACTACGTGTGAAAGATATTAAATAAAAGATGTGGTACCACTTATTTTTTAAAATGAAAGAGGCACACATGTCGGCTCATGAGATAAATGATAAGAGAAATTAATTAAATAAATAAACTTTATCTAATTAATTGGAAAGTGGGCTTATGAAAGGAATTTTTAATTAAATAAATAAAATTTATTTAATTAAAAATAGATAGAAAGAAGATAATAAAATAATTAAAGATTGTTTAATTATACCTTAGAGGAAATAGCTAATGAATTAATTAAATAAATATAAATTTATTTAATTAATAGAAGAAATAGATGTGTTAGGGATATTGTTCAAGTGTGTTAGAAAAATGTAGATGATGTGTAATGCAATGTTTGAATGCTGATGATAATGGGTCAATTTTGGGTGTCTACATTTTGCCCCTCTTTGATACAATGTTTGATAGAGTGTTGTGTCAAAGAAGATACGATATTCCTTCGATAAACAAAGTTATGCCCCAGTGTAATTGGTAGTTGATGCCCCCTCGAGAGGCAAACCAGGCTAACCAGGAAGGGCTGGGTTGGCTCGCAAAGAAAAGCTAGGACGCAAGGGTGACACGAAGAAAAAAGGGGTTGGGTGGGAAAAAATGGGATGAAATAGAAGAAAAGAGGCTTTGACATAGAAGAATGAGGGTTTGGATAGGGCTATAAGTAGGTTCTTCAAAGACAAAGAGGCTCAGTTCTACTCAGTTGTGTTAAAAAATCTATAGAGATCTAGAGCTCCTTAGAGTTGGTGTGCAACGAGAGTTGGATAACTATCAAGATGGTGATTCCACGTAGAGATCATCATTCCGAGTGAGTACAGACACATGGATGACCAGAGGGATCAAGCATACTGGTATGTATTGAAAATTTTGCTAAATGCATGATTTTGATAGGCTAGAAGCATCATAAATGCACACACGTCACCATAAGCGACTAAGTCATAGGATAGATAGTTCAGGTCGCTTAGGAGGAGAAACAAGTCACTTAAGGTAGTAAAGATCACTTTTAGGCATGGCTTGGTTGCATATGAAAATAATAGGTTGCTTTTAGTCAGCTAGGTAAACAGAAGCAAAATGCGAATATAGATAAAATCAAGTCACTTATGGGCTAAAAGTAGGTGCATATATAGGGTTAGCTCACGTGAAAGAAAAGATGCTCACTTATAGGATATAGATCGCTTATGGGTTAAAGGTAGACGCATATAGAAATACAGCTCGCACTTAGTCAAGAAGCGATCGTATAGGTAAAATAGGTCACTTATGAGCAAGAAATAAGCACATGTAGTGAAATAGGTCGCTTATGATCAACAAATAGGTGCATATGGAAAAATGAATCGCTTATGGTAAATAAAAACTAATATAGCAGGAAATGATCCAATTTCATAGAATTTATGTAGTACAAGGGACTGACATGATAAATGAAATGATGTAGGATATACTACCACCTTTGTTATCACGAGAGCCACATCCTAGGGATTTGCGGTTGGTGAGATTGCTAGATGCAGAGGAGCAGCTAGTGTTAGAAATCCTTGGGTTAGAGCATGTGTCTAGATTAGAGCCAGTGTAGGCACATTGAGGATTGATGACGGTGATGGTGGAGCAATGGATGAGCGAGCATAGTTCTTTCTTGTTGCCGACAGGAGAGGCTATGATCACACTAGAGGATGTGTTTTAGATTCTGTGGATTCCTATAGATGGGGACTGAGTAGATTATGATCCTAATATGGGTCTAGCTACATTCAGGAGATTGTTCAGGACACCAGACATTAGAGTAGAGGGCTTAGAGATTCCTATGGTAAGGATGGAGGAGTTATGTGATAGACTGCAATGAGTGGTAGTAGCTATTATCAAATAGCTAGTAGGAGATAGACGAGCGAGAGGTTTTCTAGTAGGATGGGGGACAGTGATGGAGGGGATGTTCTCCTATGGTACGAGATATGCATGGGCAGAGTGTGTGCTTGGATAGCTCTATCATTTTTTGCATGATTGTACATATATGTTCGGGGTGAGTATGTCTGCAGGAGTTACAATTCTGCATGTGTGGGCGTATGAGCATATTCCAGTGATGAGGCCAGAGGGATGGGTGGCTAGAGTAGTAGGAGAGCCTTATGCTAGGATGTATAGAGGAGCTTTGACATACTGGCAGCATAGAGGAGTAGTGTACTGGTAGAGGACGTTGGATGAGGTAGATAGATTTATATGGAGACCATGGTTGGGATGTGAGAGATGGGATGAGGAGGATACTGAGCTTGTATATGTTAGGTAGACGAGATATATTTTCGGACATGGGATATACATTATAGAGCACTATTTGCTAGAGAGGGTTTTGAGATAGTTCAGGCTACCACAGGTAGTACCAGTTGGTGATGCCATTTTTGGGAGGACTAGATAGGAGGTGTTTGATTGGGGGCCGGAGGTTGTGGTTGACATGGCTTTGGCAGAGAGAGAGGGGCTACAACCAATTGTATGGTAGTGGGGATAGGGTCTTGTAGATCCAGACACGCTACCAAATTATGATGCACAGTAGGTGACAGCGAGACCAACGCGACTGACGCGGGTTGACGAGATACGACAGATAGGGATGGAGAGACCAGTCAGGAGGAGGTGACAATGGGCTCCACCAGTGCAGGCTATTGTACCAGCAGCGCTAGGGATACAAATACAGGGATAGCCTCAGATACCTGCATAGCCTCAGGGGCAGATATGTAGGGCCTACATTTTCATTCCCTTATATTTGACTATTTATTTTATTGTTGGTTATATATTTAGACTTGTGGGACTATTGATCCAGAATTTTTGGACTATTAGACTTTATGTTGTATGTGGATTTGTTATGCTTAGCATGGTTACGATGTGTTTAGACCTAGATATTGATTCACTGATGATATTAGGCATATGATTTATATTTGATGTTATTGGGAAACTATTCTTGTGATGTTAGTTAGAAATTTGTTTTGTGATTCAATCTTGGAAATGGATGTTTGAAATGCAGAATCTAGAATCTAATTGTAATGTGACTTCCTTGATACTTATATGGATATGTGATGTTTTATGTGAGTGTATGTTTCAATTTTCTTCGGATATTATATACATGTGGAATTAACTTTTCATTTGAGTGCGCAGGTATTTCCAACAAAGCAGTAGAAATTCAGAGATCATCCCACAGACGGTGTTGTTTTCCCTTGTGAAGCTGATCTAGTTCCAAGAGGAACCAAGATCAATTTTGTGCATGATGAGTTTTTGTAATGTTGTGCATGTTGTTAGTCCGGCTAAGTCTACCCCTCTTTTATTTTGAATTCTAATTCGTGTTGTAAGAATATTGTCTTTTGAATTTCATTTTTTAAATTATAAATTTTTGAGACCCCTTTTCATGTGCTTTAACTCAACTCTTGGTGCTCAAAATGGGCTAAACTTGACCCTGGGTTGTACCTCTTGGGTCTAGGGACCTTTTTGGCTTGTGTAACCCTAGGTAAACCTCTATTTGGTCACTTTAACTTCACCCTAAAGTAAAGTGATGAAAATAGAGGCATGGGAGGGAGAGGACAAGTTGGTCAAACACTCAACCTCTTCCTTTCATCTTCCCTAGGTTGGGGAAGTCTCCAAGACCCGTTAATTGTGGAGGAATTTACTCCAAGTCTCTTCCACAATTGGGGAGGGTACCTTGGAGTTGTGTGGTCCCTCTTAGGAGGAAAGGATTGGGGCACATGTGGCACCCATTCCCCCTTCCACTTTTGTCTCCCACATGTTTGAGAGAGGACAAGTGGAAGGGAGAGAGAGACTTGGTGGATTGGTGAATGACATGTGTCACCACCCATTCCATGGGTCTTGCTTGTAGTTGGGAGGAGGAGTGAGGAGGTGACATGTTTCACCTCCCCATTCCTCAAGGCTCATGAGAAGAGCCTATTATTATCCCACTTCGAGAAGGGTATGGGGTTGTTGAATTTTTGGCAAATTTTATTGATTTTAATTTACTTTGGGGGAAAAGTTGGAGGGAGTTTTGTGGCTTATTTTGAAGGAGTTGGAGGAGATCTACTCAACCATCTACCAAATTGAGCTTTTTAAGGTAGGGTTCAAGGCTAAGGCCTTCCCTTATGCATTTTTATTTGCTTGTGTGATGCTATGTGTGAGTTCTATGTTTGAGTTTTTACTTGTTGTGGGGAAAAATTGTATGGGTGTTGTGAGCGCCTCTCCCACTTGGGAGAAGATGCTCAACATGTGTGGGGTGGGGGAGGAGTGAACCTCCTCAGGGTCATTTCCTTGATTTTGTGGAGTTGTAGCCTTGAGGGCAATATGTGAGTAAGTGTAATATGTGAAATGGCTTGAGAGCCAAATGGAAGCTTTGTGAAAATTATGTTTAAAAGTGTTGTCTTGAGGCCTTGAGAGGTATTTGTGTTGGGATATTTTAGGAGTGACACTCTTGAGTTGAGTGTTGTCCACTCCCCTACCCCATTGAACTCATCCTGAGTGAGCTCTTGTGTGGTATTAGTCATAGTAGTAATTTTTGTGTTTGGTTGTTGTGATGTGGTTTGAGTTTCCTAGTGTGTGGATGACCTCCCTAGATCGGGGTGACCCACTAGCGGGTCTATGGTAGGGAGAAGAGAAGGTTGTTGTGGCTTCTTTCCCCTTTTTGTGATATTATAGGTTCATTGGAGCTAAGCTTGTGAAGTTGAAGAAAACACCATTGTTCTTGGAGTTGTTATCCTATTTCTTTTTAGCTCTTGAGAGAGAGCATGTCCAAGTTAGGATTTTGTAACATTTGTTAGTTTGCAAAGAGGAGAACATTTTTCTCTCTCTTGTTGTAAAAGTATATTTTACTTGTGTGTATGATCTATTTACATTGCAATAGAAATTTTAAATTTACTGATTTTAATGTTTCTCATTCAAACAAAAAAATAGAGTAATGAAATGATGATATAGTTTTATTGCCATTTTGTTGTATGTATATTTTTAAAAAAATAAACAAATAGGAAAGTTGTTGTTTATTGTTAAGAGACAAAAAAAATGGAAGTTTACATTGTTCTTATAAAGAGAAATTTTAGTGGTTGATATATATAGGAAGGATTTTGATTAAATGTATTTGCACAAAAAATATAGTTATATAATGAATATATTCTTTAAAAAAGAAATGTTCATTTACTTTAGATAAATTTGATATAACAAAAAGAAAAGAAAATATCTTTGCTTATTTGTTTAAAAAGGAAATCTATAAGTGTTGAAGGAAAGTTATATTGGAAAAAAAATTATATATATATATATATATATAGTTATATTTTAATATTAAATAAACTATGATTTTTAATTGAATAGTGTTGCTGTGTATATATACATATATATATATATATATTATATTATAAAATAATAATAAGAAAAATAAAATGCTGAGTAAGAGAATGGACTGTATTTCTTCTGGCAGTCGCTGTTTTTTTTAAACAGTGAATATGGATATTGGTGGGGGGGGTTCGAACCCCCCCACCACCATGGATGCTTTTATGTGGGTGTGGGGAGGGGGGCAGAGTCCCCACCCACACCCCATTGTATGGGATGTGGGTGGGGGCTCCGCCCCCCTCCCCACACTCCCTTTTCCCTTTCGCCCCCCGCCCACGGATCCCCCGCGGATGACACTTCACCACTACCGCCGACGCCTCTGCGTTCCATCCGCCATTCCATGATAGCTGCCGACCCTTAAACCTACAGCCTCCCTATTGCCAACACCTCTGCTGGCCACTACACATTTCTGTCACTGCTATCGTTCCTCTGCCACAGTGCCACTTCTCCTACCTACCATGAAACCCTTGGGGTTTTGGTTTAAAAAAAAATATATATATTTATGTTACAAAGAAAAATAGAATAAACAATATACTCATTATATATATATATATATATATATATATATATATATGCCATCATAGGCATTTCATATATGGCCTCCATTAAACTTGCAACCAAAAACACAACCAAAGATGAGATAAGAGAAGGAAAAAGAATGAGAGGAGAAAAACAAATAGGAGAAAAGAAAATGAGAAATGAAAAGAATAGGGTTAGGGCTTTTGCCCTTAAGGAAATTAGTTTTTTTATTTGAGGGCCTTTTAGGGCTTTGTAATTTAAAAATTGGTCTTATTTTATTTTCCCACTCTTTTATTTAATTTGTTCATTTGTTTTATGTTCTGAATTTTTATACGGGGTTTGAGATAAATAATAAAATGGTAATCTTTAATTCATTTGGAGAGTTATTTTTATTTGTTAGTGGCATGGTAATTTATAGACTAGTTTATTATTAGAGGGATTTTAGATTTTATTGATTTGTTTAAATTGATTATTACAAGGGATTTTAATTGTTTTAATTAATTTTTTACAACTATCTAATTATTGAGATGTCTTTATTTTAACCCTTGTCTTCAAACCTAACTCGACGAGGATGATTTAAACTACATCATTATTAATTAAATTTTAATATTCTTTTAATCATTTTTGGGGTAGTTTAATTAACGAATTTAAATTAGATGTTTTAAATCCAACTTAGAAACCTAGTAAACTATTTAAACAAAGATAGTAAAACATGTTTATGAGATTTGATCTACCAAGAAATTAGGAATAATGTAAAGGATGCAGTGATAACTCTGATTGATAGAAAATGTGAAGGAGAACAAATTGATCGAGTTTTGTTGAAAAATGTTCATTTAACTTATTCTATTGATCTACCAATTCAACTAGTGAGACTTAGGTAATTTAATACCAAACCATTAAACTTTTGATCAAATTAGTTTAATTATAATAAACCCTAATCATCCCTGTGAGGCGTTATGCTGCCAGATTTTTTCAAAATTTAGGGTTTAGCTAGGTTAGTGAAATTTAACCCTATTTAGGACTATATTATTATTTTTTGTCGAGTATCGACATTTGATTTTTGTATTAAATTATATTCTCTCATGCACTTGATTTTGGCTATTGATTTTGACTTACGTCAAAATCCCTTCATTCACATAGATTAACTTAGGGTTTCGATCATTGATCCTAATCCTACTGGCGATGTTAACCGCATCGCATTGACCCCCTAGTTGGCCTTCATTGTGAATGATATGTGCAAGTTAATGCATTACCCCGCATTCACCTGTCATGTTTACGCCTTAAGCGTAATGCCACCGAGCACGCTTACGTGTACGAGGGGGTTTCTAGGGAAGTGTGGAATTTTTTTTGATATTTTGTGTCATGACCACATGACAAATGTGGAAATGAAACGTATGATGCATGTTGTGACCGCATAAATGTGGACATGACATTTGGTATCAGAGCCCAAGTTTAAACACTGGGCTTAATTGGGCATGTTACTTATTCTGCAACTTTGATTAATTAGTGCCTACCTTATTTTGTAGGATGCCTCCCCTACGAATTCGGTGAGTGTGATCGTGTAACACTGCGTCTATCAAGGTGCACAGTGATTCCTCTACAGAGGGTCAATTAGCAGGAGCCTTAGCAGATCAACCAGTACTGTAGGCACCACCAAGACTTGATATAGGACCTCAGATTTTATAGATGTTACAAGTCATGTTAGAAAGGCTCCTGCTAGTTATACCATCGGCATGTGACGAGCCTCACATTGAACTACGAGAGGAGCCACATGAGGAGCTACGTGCTGAGTCACGAGTTGAGCCACGTGTAGAGCCCCGCGTTGATCCACGAGAGGTGCCATGTGTGGAGCCTTTTGTAGAGATACCATATACAACTGTGGAGGAGGCATGGTCAGCTTACAAAGCATAGAGTAAGAGTCCTCTGCGACATGCAAGATGAGATGAGACTGTGAGGGTTGAGCAGGTACATCATGGACCTTACGAGTATGGTATAGATGAGTTGGTCATAGGACATAGATACATAGGAGATCCCATCAGAGACCTACTTAGGCTTAATCCACCTACCTTTGTAGGGGCTACAGAGGGAGCCGAGGCTAAGACTTGGCTCATCAGTCTAGACAGATGCTTTGCATTGCAACCTGATGGGAGTAACACAAAAGCACATGTGATAGTACACCTTCTGAGAGATGCAACAACTACTTGTTGGTGCACTAAGGCGTGCAAGCACCGGTTATCATTAGACACACTCACATGGGACACTTTCATAGAGCACTTTAATGCATGTTATTTGTTAGAGCATTATAGGTAGCATCAGATAGATGAGTTCCACGACTTACAACAGAGAGGACTCATGGTTGCACATTATGAGAGCCAATTTATTGAGCTTTCATGTCACACAGAGTATCTCCATGATGAGAAAGCCCTGGTGCACAAATTTATCAGAGGTTCGAATTAGGGAATAGCAGGACCAGTGTGTATGGCAGACCCCCAGACTATGAGTGAGGATGTCGAGAAGGCTTATATTACAGAGGAGATTTAGGGATGAGGGCAGAATTCACACCCACAGTTTTAGGACTGTAGTCATTAGCAGTAGCAAAACTTTTGTAGACCACCACCACCACAGAGAGGAGGATTTAGTTCTCCATCATTACCTCCTAGGCCTCCATAGCAGTAGCAATAGCATCAATAGAGGTCTAGACCCCAACAGAGGGCAAAGGGAGGACAAAATCATGGTTGGCAGTAACAAGGCCCACATAGGGATCAGAGATAGTAAGGACCATCTGCGGGACCCGTGAGGTCACAACAGTTGTATAGAGGTTCACAGGGGTCCACAGGACGGACTAGGCAATAGCAATCAGGTAGGACTCAGTTAGGACAGATACAGGCTAGGGGCCCATGTCATGTTTGTGGTGGGGCAGGACATTTGGCCGGAGAGTGTCCATAGGGATTTACGGCAAGGGGACAACCCTGTTTAGGAGGGTTCTAGCAGACTGTAGGAGATGTGGGCAAGTCCCACCACATGTTCACAGCGGTTGATAACCACCAAGCTGACTATCAGGCATCCATGATTGAGACATCAGGTATGATTGGGGGTGCCCCCATCTCTATTCTTTTTGACTCTGGAGCTATCAATTCTTTTTTTTCTACATAATTAGTGGAGCATTGCAGGCTGGTGGCTTCTAGGTAGGACATTAGGTGGGAGGTTGAGTTGGCCTCTGGGGCTAGGATGTCAGTAGATACCTTGGTTTAAGATTGTGAGATTTCGTTGGGTTCCTTCACTACATCTTATGACCTTGGAGTTATGCCATTAGGATCCTACGGTGTGGTTTTGGGTATGGACTGGCTTGTGGCTCATAGAGCCAAGATGGATTGTCGTCGAAGGGTGATTAGCTACTTAGATGATCATGGTGCACCAGTTGAGATAGTGGGCATTTAAAAATCCACAACAGGTCATATGATTTTCGCTCAGCAGCTTAAGCATTGCATGCAAAAGGGATGTCATATGCTCGCTATCATAGTTAGTGATAGATCAGAGGATGAACCTGAGGCATCACTAAATGATCACCCCATCTTGAGAGAGTTTGCCAACATATTTCCACCGAAATTACCAGGTATTGCTCCATGCAGAAAGGTAGATTTCTACATCGATCTAGTGCCAGGTGCAGAGCTAGTGTCTCGTGGACCCTACAAGATGACTACACATGAGCTCATGGAGCTCAAACTACAGTTAGAGGAGTTACTTGAGAAGGGGCACATCTAACCTAGTGTTTCACCATGGGGTGCACCAGTTATCTTCATGAAGAAGAAGGATGGGTCTCTTCACTTATGCATGGACTATAGGCAGTTGAATAAGGTGATGGTGAAGAACTATTACCCTCTGCCTAGGATTGATGACCTTTTCAACCAGATGTAGGGAGCTAGAGTGTTCTCAAAAATTGATTTAAAATTTTGGTATCACCAATTGCGCATCACAGAGGCAGATATTCATAAGAATGCTTTCTGAACTAGATATGGCCACTATGAGTTCACGATGGTACCCTTCGGTTTGACAAACACCCCTATAGTGTTCATGAGTCTCATGAACGAGGTGTTCCGCACTTACTTGAATTGGTTCGTGATCATCTTTCTAGATGATATTTTGATCTATTTGCGGACCGAGGAGGAGCATGTGGATCATTTTTGCCAGGTTTTGCAGTGCTTGCGAGAGCAGCAGCTTTATGGCAACCTGGAAAAGTGTGCCTTCTTCAGGACAGAGGTATAGTACTTGGGGCACATCTTATTAGGCGATGACATCTCTGTAGATCCATCAAAGATTAGAGCTATCTAAGATTGGCCAGCACCCACTAGTGTGATAGAGGTCAGGAGTTTCATGGGATTAGCCAGGTACTACAGTAGATTCGTAGAGGGCTTTTCTAGGATAGTGCACCCCATCTCTTCCCTTCAATGGAAAGGGAAGAGTTTCACTTGGACCAAGTAGTACGAGAGGGCCTTTGGGGTCCTCAAGGAGCATCTTATCAGCACTCCTATCTTAGTGGTTCCTGATCTTGCCAGGGATTTTGTAGTTTGCACTAATGCATCACTTGAGGGTTTGGGAGCTATGCTTATGCAAGGTGGTAGAGTGATTGCATATGAGTCACATAAGCTCAAGACACATGAGCTGAACTACCCTACTCATGATTTAGAGCTCGTAGTAGTGGTACATGCTTTTGTTCATTGGAGACACTTTCTTTTGGGACATCACTTTGAACTCCATTTAGATCACCACAACTTGCAGTAGATATTCACATAGCTGAATTTAAACACCCGCCAGTGGCATTGGATGGAGTTTCTATGCGAGTACGACTTTGATGTCCACTACATCAAAGGGAAGGAGAACATGGTCGCTGACACCTTGAGTCGAAGGTGCCACAAGATCCTAACCTTGACCTTGAGTGTGTACTTGAGAGAGTGCATCATTCAGCATTTGCCTAAGGATGAATGGTTTCTTGAGGTACAACAGGAGATCCAAAAACAAAGGGCCCTTAAGGGCAGATTTGTAGGATATTCCCTTAAGTCAGATGGATTGCTTAGACATCGACAGTGCATCTATGTACCCCATGTAGGTGATATTCATGTAGTAATTCTTTCAGAGGCTCATAGAGCACCTTATGCAGCACACCTAGGGGTGAAGAAGATGCATGCTAACTTACGATAGTTATACCATTAGGCAGGTATGAGTTGGAATATTGCAGAATATGTTGCTCACTATCTTGAGTGCCAGAGGGTTAAGGCCAAGCATCAGCATCCAGCGGGTCTTTTATAGCCTCATGAGATACCTGAGTGGAAATAGGACACCATTTCCATGGATTTCATTTTTAGTCTTCCTATGTCATCACATGACCATGACGCCATCATGGTGATGGTTGACAAGTTGACCAAGGTGGCACATTTCTCACCTATATGCATGACATACAATGCACCATCTGTGGTGAGAGTATTCTTGGATCAGATTGTTAGATTACATGGGGTACCTCATCGTATCATTTCTGATAGGGATTCAGTATTCACTTCAACCTTTTGGAGAGCCTTACAGTAGGCGTTGGGCACACAACTCAACTTCAGTTCCACTTATCATCCTGAGACTGATGGACAGAGAGAGAGAGTTAATCAGGTTCTTGAGGATATGCTCCGTATGTATGTCATGGATCATCAGAGTAGATGGGAGGAGTATCTGTATCTAGTTGAGTTTGCCTACAACAATGGGCATCATAGCTCATTAGCTATGCCTCCTTTTGAGGCCTTGTACGATAGACCTTGTAGGACACCTTTGAGTTGGGACCGTATTGAGGATAGGGTTGCGATAGGGCCAGAGTTGGTTCAGGATATGGAGCAATAGGTGACATTGATTAGATAAAGACTTCAGGAGGCACATGATCGACAAAAGAAGTATGTCGATGCTAAGAGGGTAGATTGGAGCTTCTCAGTTGGGGATAGAGTATTCTTGAGAGTGCGATTGCGTAAGAGTCTAATCCATTACGGAAAGGACTCTAAGCTCGTACCTGATTTTGTTGGACCTTTTGAGATCTTAGAGTGGATAGGACCCGTAGCCTATCACTAGCCTTGCCACCTAGCCTGTCACATATCCACGATGTTTTTCATGTTTCAGTTTTATGGCGTTACATATCTGATTTATCTCATGTATTGGATTGGAGTGCTCTTTAGGTAGAGGCAGACGGTCAACTAGCTTTGGAGCCAATTCGCATATTGGCTTGTCGGATGCTAGACCTTCGAGCTCGAGAGTTGGACCAAGTTAGAGTCTAGTGGGACATGTACGATGAGGTCACGACGACATGAGAGGATGCAGTGAGATCGAGGGCCCTTTATCCTCACCTCTTTGATGACTTCCAGGAGGAAGTACAGTCTTAGGGGGGAGGATGTGAGGCCTACTTTTTTATTCCCTTATATATTGACTATTTATTTTACTATTGGTGATACATTTAGACTTGTGGGACTGTTGATCCTGAATTTCCAGACTATTAGACTTTATGCTGTATGTGGATTTGTTATGCTTAGCATGTTTACAATGTGTTTAAACTTGGATATTGATTCACTGCTGATATTAGGCATATGGTTTATATCTGATGTTATTGGGAAACTATTCTTGTGATGTTAGTTAGAAATTTGTTTTGTGATTCAATCTTGGGAATGGATGTTTGAAATGTAGAATTTAGAATCTAATTGTAATGTGACTTCCTTAATGCTTATATGGATATGTGATGTTGTATGCAAGTGTATGTTTCAATTTTCTTCGGATATTATATACATGTGGAATTAACTTTTCATTTGAGTGCACAGGTATTTCTAAGAAAGCCATAGAAATTTAGAGATCATCCCACACACAGTGTTGTTTTCCCTTGTGAAGCTGATCTAGTTCCAAGAGGAACCAAGATCAACATTGTGTATGATGAGTTTCTATAATGTTGTGCATGTTGTTATTCAGGCTAAGTCTACCCCTCTTTTATTTTGAATTCTAATTGGTGTTGTAAGAATATTGTCTTTTGAATTTTATTTTTTAAGTTATAAATTTTTGAGAGCCCTTTTCATGTGCTTTAACTCAACCCTTGGTGCTCAAAATGGGCTAAACTTGACCTTGGGTTGTACCCCTTGTGTCTAGGGACCTTTTTGGCTTGTGTAACCCTAGGTAAACCTCCATTTGGTCACTTTAACTTCACCCTAAAGTAAAGTGACGAAAATGGAGGCATGGGAGGGAGAGGATAAGTGGGTCAAACACTCAACCTCATCCTTTCCTCTTCCTTAGTTTGGGGAAGTCTCCAAGATCCCTTAATTGTGGAGGACTTTACTCCAAGTCACTTCCACAATTGGTGAGGGTACCTTGGGGTTGTGTGGTCCCCCTTATGAGGAAAGGATTGGGGCATATGTGGCACCTATTCCCTCTTAAGCTCCACTTTTCTCTCCCACATGTTTGAGAGAGGACAAGTGGAACGGAGAGAGAGACTTGGTGGATGGGTGAATGACATGTGTCACCACCCATTCCATGGGTCTTGCTTGTAGTTGGAAGGAGGAGTGAGGAGGTGACATGTGTCACCTCCCCATTCCTTAAGGCTCATGAGAAGAGCCTATTCTAATCCCACTTGGAGAAGGGTATGGGGTTGTTGAATTTTTGGCAAATTTTATTGATTTTAATTTACTTTGGGGGAAACGTTGGAGGGAGTTTTGTGGCTTATTTTGGAGAAGGAGTTGGAAAAGCTCTACTCAACCATCTACCAAATTGAGATTTTTAAGGTAGGGTTTAATGCTAAGGCCTTCCCTTATGCATTTTTATTTTCTTGTGTGATGCTATGTGTGAGTTCTATTTTTGAGTTTTTACTTGTTGTTTTGGGAAAAAATTGTATGGGTGTTGTGAGAGCCTCTCCCACTTGGTAAAAGATGCTCAACATGTGTGGGGTGGGGGAGGAGTGAACCTCCTCAAATTCATTTCCTGGATTTTGTGGAGTTGTATCATTGAGGGCAATATGTGAGTAAGTGTAATATGTGAAATGACTTGAGAGCCAAATGGAAGCTTTGTGAAAATTATGTTTAAAAGTGTTGGTTTGAGGCCTTGAGAGGTTTTTTTTTTTGAGATATTTTAGGAGTGACACTCTTGAGTTGAGTGTTGTCCACTCCCCTACCCCATTGAACTCGTCCTAAGTGAGTTCTTGTGTTGTATTAGCCATGGGAGTAATTTTTGTATTTGGTTGTTGAATGCATTGTTGTGATGTGGTTTGAGTTTCCTAGTGTGTGGATGACCTCCCTAGATCGGGGGTGACCCACTATTGGGTCTATGGTAGGGAGGAGAGAAAGTTGTTGTGGCTTCTTTACCCTTTTTGCAATATTATAGGTTCATTGGAGCTAAGCTTGTGAAGTTGAAGAAAACACCATTGTTCTTGGAGTTGTTATCCTATTTCTTTTTAGCTCTTGAGAGAGAGCATGTCCAAGTTAGGATTTTGTAACATTTGTTAGTTTGCAAAGAGGAGAACATTGTTCTCTCTCTTGTTGAAAAAGTATATTTTACTTGTGTGTATGATCTATTTACATTGCAATATAAATTTTAAATTTACTGATTTTAATGTTTCTCATTCAAACAAAAAAATAGAGTAATGAAATGATGATATAATTTTATTGCCATTTTGTTGTATGTATATTTTTTAAAAAAATAAACAAATAGGAAAGTTGTTCTTTATTGTTAAGAGTCAAAAAAATGGAAGTTTACATTGTTCTTATAAAGAGAAATTTGAGTGGTTGATATATATAGGAAGGATTTCAATTAAATGTATTTGCACAAAAAAAATAGTTATATAATGAATATATTCTTTAAAAAAGAAATGTTCATTTGCTTTAGATAAATTTGATATAACAAAAAGAAAAAAAAAATCTTTGCTTAATTGTTTAAAAGGGAAATCTGTAAGTGTTGAAGGAAAATTATATTGGAAAATATATAAATATATATATATATATATATATATATTTGAATGTATGCATTTATATGTATTTAAATATAAACTGATTTTATTATTCTGTCAAACAAAATAGAGACTACATTATATATACAATAGTATATATATATTGTTATATTTTAATATTAAATAAACTGTGATTTTTAATTGAATAGTGTTGCTATGTATATATATAAATATATCTATTATATCATAAAATTATAATAATAATAAAAAAATGCTGAGTAAGAGAATGGACTGCGTTTCTTTGGGTAGTCGCTATTTTTTTTACAGTTAATATGGATATTGGTGAGGCATTCGAACCCCCCCACCATCGTGGATGCTTTTATGTGAGTGTCCCCCACCCACACCCCATTGTATGGGATGTGGGTGGGGGCTCTGCCCCCCTCCCCACACTCCCCTTTCCCTTCCCCCCCATGGATCCCATGCAAACCACACTTCGCCATTGTCGTCGATGCCTCTGTGTCTCGTCTGTCGTTCCATGACAACCGTCGACCCTTAAACCTGTGGCCTCCCTACTGCCAACACCTCCGCTGGCCACTACACATCTCTGCCGCCACCATTCCTCCGCCACAATGCCACTCCTCCTACCTTCCATGAAACCCTTGGGGTTTCGGTTTTAAAAAAAATGTATATATATTTATATTACAAAAAAAATTAGAGTAAACAATATACTCATTATATATATATATATGCCATCATAGGCATTTCATATATGGCCTCCATTAAACTTGCAACCAAAAACACAACCAAAGACAATATGAGAGAAGGAAAAAGAATGAGATGAGAAAAACAAAGAGGATAAAAGAAATGAGAAATGAAAAGAATAGGGTTAGGGATTTTGCCCTTAAGGAATTTAGTTTTTTTATTTGAGGGCCTTTTAGGGATTTGTAATTTAAAAATTGGTCTTATTTTATTTTCCCACTCTTTTATTTAATTTGTTCATTTGTTTTATGTTCTAAATTTTTATATGGGGTTTGAGATAAATAATAAAATGGTAATCTTTAATTCATTTGGAGAGTTATTTTTATTTGTTAGTGGCATGGTAATTTATAGACTAGTTTATTATTAGAGGGATTTTAGATTTTATTGATTTGTTTAAATTGATTATTACAAGGGATTTTAATTGTTTTAATTAATTTTTTACAACTATCTAATTATTGAGATGTCTTTATTTTAACCCTTGTCTTCAAACCTAACTCGATGAGGATGATTTAAACTACACCATTATTAATTAAATTTTAATATTCTTTTAATCATTTTTGGGGCAATTTAATTAACGAATTTAAATTAGACATTGTTTTAAATCCAACTCAGAGACCTAATGTAAAGGATGCAGTGATAACTCTAATTGATAGAAAATGTGAAGGAGAACAAATTGATCGAGCTTTGTTGAAAAATGTTCAATTAACTTATTCAACTAATCTACCAATTCAACTAGTGAGACGTAGGTAATTAATTACCAAACCATTAAACTTTCTATCAAATTAGTTTAATTATAATAAACCCTAATCACGCCTATGAGGCGTTATGCTACCAGATTTTTTTGGAATTTAGGGTTAGCTAGGTTAGTGCAATTTAACCCTGTTTAGGACTATATTATTGTTTTTTGCTGAGTATCAACATTTGATTTTTGTAAAAATTATATTCTCTCATGCACTTGATTTTGGCTATTGATTTTGACTTATGTCAAAATACCTTCATTCACATAGATTAACTAAGGGTTTCGATCATTGAGCCTAACCCTACTAGCGACATTAACTGCATCACATCGACCCCCTAGTTGGCCTTCATTGCAAATGGTATGCACAAGTGAACGCATTACCTCACATTCAACTGTCATGTTTATGCCTTAAGCGTAACTCCACCGAGCACACTTACGCGTGCGAGGGGGTTTCTAGGGAAGCATGGAATTTTTTTTGATATTTTGTGTCATGACCACATGATAAATGTGGATATGACACATGTGATACGTGTCGTGACTGCATGGGAAATGTGGGCATGACAAGATATTAGGAGGTGATGATGTTGGGATTCAACAGCTGTGTAGGAGGATTAGAGAGGAGAGGAGATGGAGACAACGTGCTCAGATGAGATTGAGGAGAGTGGAGTTGGATAGACACTAGGCAGTGATTGGCTTGCGGCATGCTAGGGCTCAGGCTCAGACATACCAGGCTCAGTTATAGGTTAGAGTGCAGGCTAGGGATGGACATAATGATGTTGCACTTGCTATAGTGACAGGAGAGAGAGATGCATCTAGACAGAGTGAGTAGATGATGAGATTAGAGTGAGATACTACTGTACAGTAGATGCAGGTGATGAGGGTGGAGAGAGATGGTTTGTGGGTAGAGAGGGATACAACTATGGAGCAGCTACAGAGGATGACTAGTGAGCAGGATAGAGCAGTGACTGCATTGGGTATAGATGGGGCTATGATGTATTTGGCCATACAGTTGACACATGTATAGGCAGAGCTACGGAGAGTATAGGGTGAGGCAGAGTACTATAGGGGTTTATACTATGGGGCTGTGCTAGCAGAGCAGAGGCAGCCTAGATTTAGGAGCAGATCAAGAGCTTCAGGTTCATGGAGGACAGGGCGATCTCAATTTGTAGCCTCAGTGATGGGGCCACCAAGAGACAAGGGGACAAGTACAGGACCTAGTGGTGGTGGTTGGGGAGAGGGAGTTGCCAGTAGTCACTAGGGCTACCTTGCTTATGTTCTATCATGATGAGGCCTAGAGCTGATTGTACATACATTCTTTATGGCTCAGCGTGTATATGTAGACACTTGTATATTGACACAAACACACACACACACACACACACACACACACACACACACACACACACACACACACACACACACACACATATATATATATATATATATATATATATATATGATGTATTGCTAATCTATATGATGTTGTAATGGATGCACTGTTGGTATTATGATGGTTATGCATGTTGTATTTGTATTTTCATGGATTATGTATGGATGTTTATGCAAATGATATGAATGGAAATGCATGATAAGGCAAATATGTAAATGGTAATGATATGATATGGACGTATACATATAGATAGATGGTAATGAGATAATACATGATGGACTTATGTATGTCTAACACACTTGTTTTGTAGGATAAGAGATGTGGAAGAAGGATGATGGAAATGATTGATCTTGGTTGAGGACCATATAGACAAAAAATAGGATAAATAGATGAGACAATGGTAGCTTTTTAAGTAATTGCTCAAAATGAAAAGAAATGTAATCCTTATGTTTGATATAGCATGTGAATGTTATGCACTAGGGTATAGAAGACCAAGGTGTCAAGATATCCAATGCGCAACTAGCATGCTACAATCTTGTCTGAACACATGAGGTCAAGATGTTGAGCAAACATGCACAAGATATGAATAATAGCTAGTGTTTCAAGATGGACTTTGACGCTACAAGCGATGGTTTGAACTTATCTCCACTACACATAGTGACAGCTTGTTGGTTATATGTATGGAGCTAGTCTTGACATAGAATAGTCACAAATGCATAAGAGGCTGTTTATCTTTTTAGATGCTAGAGATATTCATATGTAAGATGCTAATCCCAACACATACAAGATACCAATATGCTTCGGAAGAGAGTAAGATCATCCCGCAAACACGGCATACAAAAGCAATATGACCATGCCCCATTCCTTACTTCATCGCAACATACCAAGATATAGATGGATCAAGGCAGTCTTGATTAGGCATAGAAAAGGGACAAAAGATAAATCAAAAGATACTGTCATCACGTTCTCTTGTCAAATTTAGGTTCTCTGAGATGGATTTAAGTTGGTGCCTTGTTGAGAGGAAAGTTGCATCCTGTTGAAGGCTAAAGATGTTGATAAACTACTATAGTAAATGTTGGCTTAAGGCATTCAGAAAAATAGCTTCTGGCTTACTCTTGATTGGTTAAAGTGTTTGAGATACACATAGTTTGCTTCCTGCTTGAGCTAATCAAAGAGAAAAAAATGGAAGATGAGAGAAGATAAAGAAGATGGGGTGGATCATCTATACTTGAGTATTGGAAACTTCCTTCATATTCTAGACTACCTACATACCCTATATCCATGGGATCAAAGCACATTTACGATGAAGATGAGACATGATGAATATGTAGTTCTAGGTTTTATTGATGATGTGTGTGATGAAAGATAGAAGAATGTGAGATGAAAACATTTAAGGATGATTAGAAGCAAAAATGAAAGATGGATGATGAAGAGAAGAGGCTATTGTCTTAGCCTGAATCAGAGTGCTTCTTTCACATCTCAGATTGCCTACATACCCTGTATCCATGGGATCAAGGCTTTAATGATAGAGCTGGGATGTAGTTCTTGCTTATTACGCTGGTGAGTGACATTGAAAGAATCAAGTGATTGCTTGAATGTTTGCGTTGGTGATGTTTTTCTATTTTTGGATGTCAGATGAGTGCAAATCGATTGCAAAGATATGAATCCTAGTTGTAAATTATTTTACCACGTTTGTTGTTGGATGAACGCTATGGTTGAAGTTGAAAGTTTGCTGTGTTGTGAGCTAAAGTGTTTAATGTGTTATAAGCTAGAGATAGTGGTATCCACTTCCAAATAAGACTCAACAAATGCCCCCAGTGCAAGATGAGGTTTATTATGAAGGAGTGACAATGAGGAAGGTGTGTGGTCAAAATGCTAAGGTGCCAAAAGATATAGTTATTGTAACAATGTCTCAAGTATGATAGCTAGCATTGACAGAGGAGAAGATGGAAAAACTATTTATTGTGATGACATGTGGATTATGATATGGATTATGTGGGATAGGATGGAAAAATATACTAGGAAGAGTGGTGATCAAACAAACCAAGTAGATAATGGAGGCTGATCACTACACATAGCGCCTATTTGCCAGGTTTTCACTATGGTACTTATCCAAGGTGCCTGTTTACTAGGTTTTCACTAGAGGATGGATTATTTATCCAAGGTGCCTGTTTCCTAGGTCATAATCCCATGAATTCTGTAATAGCTTCATCATTTTCAAATGTATCTAATATTGGTGCCCCTTGTTGGTCCCAATTGACGAGGTCAGGATATACGAGTGAAAGGGTAATGGAGGAATGGTTGTGGCTAGAGGAAGCTGTGGAAATCATGAAGATGGAGTTTTCTTGGAAAATGTCAATAATATGAAGGGAAGAGTCATCGATAGTATCCAAACTAGAAGTCTCTCCTGCCGAGGAAGGTTTAGCGTCAATATCAGAAATACACTTAATGTCTTTGAGTCATGGTACCTCTGACTGATAACCAAGGCCTTGCTTATTAAACTTATTAGACACAATAATGGGTTCGATAGGTCCTTGTTCTTGTGATCCCAATCCACCATGTACTTTGTATCCCATGTTCTTTATGATGCGAAACCCATTGTTTATCTCTCCACTTCCAATTGTACTTAGTCATTTTCATCAAAGAATATCCAAGAGTTGATATCATCAATGTCTTCATCATCCAGGAATCCGCCTTTAATGAACATTGTGGGTGGGGCTTTGATGACAATGGGGGATGAAGTTGGTTTGGATGTAGAAGGTTTACCATAAGATTTGGGAGATAAGGGAAGGGTGCCAACACAACAAGATTCTTGCAGTGTGTATTCACCAGGGCCATGTTCGGTATACTTGATATAGAGGTTGGAAGCAGCTTTGCTAGATGATGGCTTGAGTAGGTCAGGTGGGTCTATATAGGATGAAGATGGATATGCCTTGGTGTTGATAGGAATGCAGTTCAGACTCTGATATTTAGCTTGAAAGGCACGACAAAATTCAAATGGATTGGGATCAATATGGATAGTAATCTCAACATCGTTGTGTGGACAATTAAGACATTGATGATATGTGGAAGGAACTGCCTTGAGGGCATGTATCCATGGATGACTAAGGATGATGTTATAAGGAAGGTCAATATCAAGAACATGACAACAGGTTTCAGTAGTGACTGGCCCAACTTGGATAGGCAAGAAAATAATCCCTTCAGTATCTCGCTCGGCATCATCATATGCTCTGATAGTAATAATCTTGGAGGTGTCAACATCTTTCTTAGAATATCCCAATTGTTTTATTAATTTCAAAGAACATAAATTAAGACCAGCTCCACCATCTACCAAGATTCGTTTGATACGGTGTTGTTTAATAAACACTTCAATGTCAAGGGCTTCATTGTGTGAAGGGTGAATGAAGGGTTGAAGATCTTTGTCAGAAAAGGTTAAATGACAAGGGACTACAATGCTAGTGACCATAGATCAGAATTGTGTGATATCAATATCATTGGGCATCAAAGATTCTTGTAAGGCTTTGTCAAGGATAGCTTTGTGAGCAGGGGATATGTGGAACAACTCAAGAATGGATATGTACGCGGGTGTTTTGCTAAAATGATCCAAGATATTACAGTTAGAGAATTGTCGAGGAGGATGAACAGGTAATCCTTGAATGGTGACTTGACCTCTTCGAGTGGTTACAACGCAGTCAGGTGCTTTGTCTTGGATAGTAATGGTAGAAACACGAGTATGGTCAATGTAGCCAATGGTAGATGATTCATAGTTGTACTGAATGGCATTCCCAACATGAGGGTTACTTGATTTGTCATGAGATGGAAGTAGATTCTTGAAAGCCTCTAGATCATAGTTCGATTTTGATTGTTGTGCAGGTTGAGTTGTTGAGGTTGTAATTTTGATTAAACCTTGATCGATGCAATCTTGGATAACATGTTTTAAGCGCATACAACCATTTGTTTTGTGTCCTTTAACACGACGGTAATTGCAATACTCATTTTATTGGTACCAAGGAGCTTTGAAGAGCGGTTCACCATTGGGTGGTGCATCTAGTAACATAATATCTCCCGCTTGGAGAAGATTATGAAAGACAACTTCCATAGGTTCCGCTAATGGTGTAAATTGTCGGCGCGGATTTGAAGTTTGTCATTGTCGCGTTCATTGAAAAGGTTGTGTTGTAGAAGCAGCTTGAATGTTGATGGGAGCTTTCATAGTTTGTATGTTCTTTGTGTCCACAACACCATCATTGACAACATTCTTATTTTTATTCCAAAAGCGAGATTTATCATTGGAGTTTTGAGGATAGTCTTTGTTATCATGAAAGATCTTGATAGTTCCTTTAGCAATTAAAGCTCATTCAATGATGGTTCCTTTGGAAACAAGTTCATCAAAGGTGCTAGCACTTTACAATTGTAATTGGAATGACAGCTTGGGATGAAGATTTTGAACAAAGATATCGAGCTGTTGCTTCTCAAGTATTTCTCATGATAGTTTGCTAGTCATATTACGCCATCGTTGAGTAAATGAAGAAAAGACTTCACCATTGCGCTGTTTATTGTTGACAAGGTCATTCATGTTCACCTCATGTTCAATGTTAAAAGCAAAGTGTGATCGAAACTTATTTGCTAATTCTGAAAAAAGACTTAATTCCTGGAGGTAAATGAGAGAACCATTTGAGAGCTTGTCCTACTAAGCTTTGATGAAATAGTCTCAAAAGATATGTATCGTCATGAACAACATCGAGACATGCCACAAAGAATGCTCTAAGATGGTCTTCCAGATTTCCTTTTCCTTTGTACTTGTCAAATTGTGGAATTTCAAAGTGTGGCAGAAAAGGTGTCATATGAAGTGACTTGTCAAATGGATAAGTACATATGTTTTCTAGGGAAAATATCTTCTTGCCTTGTCCTACCGCTTGGTTGATCATTTGTTGAACATCCGTTGGAGATAATTGCTATTGTTGCAAAGGGGGTGAAACATGGTATGATGTATATTGAGGTTGCTGTTGTGGGATATATGAAGCCATGACCATTTGTTGAGGTTGTGTACTCACAATGTATGTCAAAGAATTGGTATGTGACACATATGTGATGGAGGAGTGATGTCCTTGAGACACAAGCGGTGGTTGGGTATATTGTGACAAATTGGCACCAAGATTTCACATCACATGAGAAGTGGAAGATGGATTGATACTAGTTAATGGTTGGGAATTTGGAGTTGGGTTTGTGACATGGTAAGTAATGGAAGGATTGGTGGATGCGAAAGAAGGATGGACACTTGGGTTTGTATTTTGGACATGGGGATTGATATGTGCCATGTGTTGGGTGACAATAGGCAAGCCTTAGGTAGCATAAGATGGATTGATGGTTTGTGAAGGATTGTAAGAATATGACGGAATGGATGCAAGTTTCTCAACATAAGTGACCGTAGTACTAGGATTGGCTTGAGAAATGATAGGAAGGTCACTCATGTCAATAAGACTAACATTGGGATTATATGGTGTAATGGAGGGATTAGTAGAGATAGTGGAAAGCATATTAGTAGTTGGTATATGAGATGTGGTTTCCACACGGGATATAGCAAGTTGTGATGGTCGTGAAGCTTGGACTATTAGTGTTGTTGGGATAGTTTGGGAAGATTGCACATTATGGGATATGGGGATAGCTTGTGATGTTTGGGGCATTTGCCCTTGGGCCACATGGACAACTTGTGTTACTTGAGGCATGGAAATGGTCATGGTAGGAGAAGGTGTATGTTGAGGAACATGGAAAGGTGGAATGTTCAAATTTTGTGAAAAAAAGGGAGCACATTGGTTAGCGTTATCAAAGGTTCTAGAGTGTACTCCGAGCATGGTGGATCAAATGAAGTAACAATAGGAAATGAAAGAGATGTGTTGGAAGATGAAGTTTGTGATATGATGGGGGATGGTGCGACTATAGTGGATGGTTCCTTTGCAACAATAGCGAGAGTGTTTGGATCGTGCTCTCTAATAGCAGATATGTCAAAATATATTTGTAATTTAGCACCCATGCAAGCAAGTTGCAAGAAGTAATGATTAGGCTCAGATAAAACAAGTCTCTCAACTTGATCCCACACATGTGTATCCTGAAATTCTGATAAGTCTTCTTGGGATTGTTCCTCAAAAGTCTCCAAAAATGTTTGAGGTTGAACTTGTTGTGAAGATGACTCTCCAATGGTATACCCATGAGGCGTAAACATATGAGGAGGCATACCCGTCATAAATTGAGTTGTGTCTTTAAGAGGTGTTGATTTAGATTGTTGCATCTTAGCTCCCATCAATTCTTGCAATTTAGCTTCCATTTCAGCTCGCAGCAGCTCGCAGTTTGGCTTCCATTTCAGTTCTATAATGACTCCTAGTTTGAGGCATGATGTTGAAAATTGAAGTTTATCTTGTCAAGGTTTTGAGACCCAAAAAGAAAGATGATAGTTTACTAGTTGGTTGGTTGCTAGTTGCTTTGTTGTTTTGCTTGGTTGATTTGTTGTTGGCTGGTCTTCCCTAGAGAATAGCTCACACACTCAAGGGAAAAGTTGTTTGCTAAGGGTTGCTATGTTGTTGATGTTGCTGAAGTTGAAGCTAGGAGATGATGTATTGCTGATTGACTGAATTGATTGGTTTGATGTTTGGTTTGTTGATTTGGGATCTCAAAAAGATGAAAAAGCTCATTAAATTCAATTGATTGGTAAGCTCAAAGTAGGAGATAAAGTTTAGGTATCTGCTAATGATCAGAGATAGGTTTGAAAGCTAATGCTAAGGCTGAGCAAGCTAGATTTTTGGCTAATTCGACTGAGTCACTAAGATTTGCTGGTATTAGACCACAGGTGACAAGTAATAGCTCATATGTGAATTAGAAAAGGCCAAAGGTGACTGGTAATAGGTTAAATGTGAGCTAGTTTTAGTTCTAACAGTAGGTTACAGTGTTAACTAGAGGCGAGCCAATTTTTCATAGGTGATTAATATTGACTCAAAAGTGATTTACTGCTAATCAGAAGTGACGCAGGTTAGACCAAAGGTGACAGACTGTTGTTTAAAAGTGATCCAATTTAGGCAAAAAATAGTTGACTGTTGTTTAAAAGCAACTTAGTTGAGGCAAAAAGTGGCTAACTGTTGTTTAAAAGTGATTCAGTTGAGGCAAAAAGTGGCTAACTGATGTTTAAAAGTGATTCAGTTGTTTGTATGCAGGCAGTTTAAGATCAAAACTGACTGTGTCTGTCAGAAAATATGTCTGATTTGTAATTTTTGACAAGAAAATAGTAATTGCAGTCAATCACACTCACAACAATCACAAACCTATACAACCTAGGCTAGGAAAGGACTATATTTGTTGAATCCCCTGGCCGTGATTATTCAAAGCGGATAGCTTCAGGATCTTGGTAGCATTGGCTCCTCTCCATGACACACACTTCTCACACATACCAAGATCTGGGTTTCCCAAAAGGCCTGTCCCTCACCAAACCTTAGGATTGTCCCTGCTATCTCTTTTAAGAACCTGAATTGGGGCGAATTCAAAGGTCCCACCTTTTACGTCAACAAATAGAAGGTTTTTGGCTACTACACAAAGTTGCTAATAAGGGCATCCATTTGGGTGGCTATACGTGTGGCAACGCTATTCTCTGTTATGGAGTCTCCCAGCCTTCAAGGGTTATGTCTTGGAGGGTTTTGGGGGAGGTTGGCTGTTGGTATAACACAACAACACCTGTTGTTTGTGGCTTTCGACACAAACACTTTTCTTATATAGTGGTTCAGAAGGACTTGGCTTTAGCCTGTTACTGCTTGGGTCATATCCCTTCTCACGTCAGGAAGGCAGGTCCTCTAAAGATAATAACAAGTTCTCATACACCCAAGATCCATTTGATAGGCAAGGGGAGAGGATACTATTGTTATTAAATTTGGGTTACAATCAATCACATGCAAGCAATCAAAAAAGATAAATCAAGCATAGAGCAAACAATGATTCATTTTAAGTACCAAGCCCAAATGTTCCTAATTTAGTGAAAAACCACAAGTCTTGGACCGATCGAAGCTGAAATAGATATGTTAGTAGTTTAATAACCTCCTTTTCTTAGACAATCGATAAGATGTTGCACAAATACCTAATTAGTAGCTAAGAAAAACAAACTACAAATGATACAAACTGAAAGCGACACAATTTAACAGAGGTGATCCACTCTCAGTCAAAAGCGATCTATATTCTGTCACAGCTGAAATGTTATAGATCATAAGCGATGTTGAGAGCACCAGATGCAGATTGATAAAGCTTAGAAGTGATGTGAAAAGGCAAGAAGTGAATGGTTACGGATCATAAGTGACTCAGATCTGTAAGAGAAACAAAATACAACAAAAACCCTAGTTTTGCAATAAGTGATTCAATTAGCTAAAGGCGATCACTGTCAGATCAAAAGTGATTGAGATAAAAACATAAGTGACCATTGTTAGCATAAAAATGATGCAAAACAGATAGAAAGCCACCACTGTTCACTTATAAGCAATTTGAAAAATGCTAAAGTCAGTAGGTTTCAGCTCAAAAGTGATGTGTATATTCAGACAATGATGGGTTTTTGCTCAAAAGCAACTGGAACTTGCCGTAAGCACTTGGAAAATCTAACCTTCATAAAAACAACTTCAAATAGCAAAGTTAATCAAGGACATGGGTCCCACCAGATGTGCCAAAATGTGATAGGTAAAAAATTAGGTTAATAAGATCAAGCATAGCCATGAAAACCTAACCCTACCATCATCAAAGAATTGAATCCAAATGAAACCAAAAGCATGCAATTCAAGCACTATGTCACCTAGATTGTGTGATTCCTTGTTTATGATGTGGATTGACTCTTCAACAATGAACAATTATGAAGATGAAAGTGGCCATGATAGATGGATGATAATGATGATAAGCTCAATGGATTCTATGAATACTCAAATGCTCAATATGCTCAGGATGATAATCTAGATGCTATATGAATGTTGGATAGATGTAGTATGGAATGAGAAGATGTTTATATAGAACTCAACCAAAATCAATCAACGATGGAGATTCGGTGGCTATGTGAAGGGCTAAGATTGAAGGATAGACATAGGTGAATGTGAAGATGACAAGTGGAGGGAAGATAGGGCTTATATGTGCTTGTGTACATAAAAAGTACTACATGTGAAAGATATTAAATAAAAGATGTAGTACCACTTATTTTTTTTAAATGAAAGAGGCACACATGTCGGCTCATGAGATAAATGATAAGAGAAATTAATTAAATAAATAAATTTTATCTAATTAATTGGAAAGTGGGCTTATGAAAGGAATTTTTAATTAAATAAATAAAATTTATTTAATTAAAAATAGATAGAAAAAAGATAATTAAATAATTAAAGATTGTTTAATTATACCTTAGAGGAAATAGCTAATGAATTAATTAAATAAATATAAATTTATTTAATTAATAGAAGAAATAGATGTGTTAGGGATATTGTTCAAGCGTGTTAGACAAATGGAGATGATGTGTAATGCAATGTTTGAATGCTGATGATAATGGGTCAATTTTGGGTGTCTACAATAGAATCATAGAGATTAATGTCTACATGTGTGAGTTCATGATGCGAGCTGACAATCCACTTAAACTCCCACTGTAATAATGGGGTTTTTTGTCTTTTTCTCCTTGATTGACAGTTGCTCACCGCTCATTGATTGTTCTGATATGACAGGTTAAGGATCTTTTCCATGGTTCTGTTTAAGAGAAATGGATTAGTAAGCTAATGAACCAATAGTTACTTTCTCTTGGATAGTCATACTTATTTATAGGAAAATCTTGTTTTCTAATCATATATATATATATATATATGTATGTATTTGTATATTTATAAAAAATAAAGAAAAGGGAAAGATATACATTTACTTTCACCCTTTTAGGCTCTGATACTTTATGTAGGCACCATTTTTCTATGGTAATGTTGGAAGAATTCACAAGTATTCTCAATTGGATTTAATTATCATTAGTATGATATGAGAAGAGCTAACAAGTCTATTGCAAGATTTTTGGCTAACATGAGAAGTAGTTTGGAAAGATACTGGTATGTTTAACATGATCCCTCAGGAGCATTGTAGTAGTAGGAGAGGAAACATATTCCTTTTAGAAGGTGACTGTATGATCTAGAAAAGAAGGATGCCCATGGTGATCAACATGAATTTGTTTAAAGTTACCTTGGGATGAAAGATCAAATGAAGGAACAATAGGCAATATAATTGAAGAATGGCTCATGTGAAGAGCAAGAACTACAATTGTAAATCTCTATCTTTGTAAAAGAGGACTTATCCTCATAGTGAACTTTCTTGCATACTGGAAATAAGATTTGTAAACTTAATTCTGTACTGGACTCCATGAGTCCAGGGCAAGACCAGAGGTTTTCTTTACTCTATTCTTTCCTACTGGTGCTCGCACTGAATAGAGGTGTACTTTAAAATTTTTCTAATAAAATATATCACTGGCTACTGCCTCTTACCCATTAAAAAAAAATACAAATTTCATTAATTTTATTTCTAAAAATATTAGAAATTATAATTGTCTAACTAGACAATTAATTTAAAATAAGCATAAAATAAATAATTAGCTTTATCTATTTATTTTATTTTCTAATTAACCTTAAGAATTAATTATTGAATAAACAAATAAATTGACTTCTATATACTCAATTAAGTTAATCAAGCTACTAATTAATTTGTTTCTAATTAATTACTTGTCTTAATCTAATCATTATTCAATTGCCCACACCATTGGATAATTTCAGAACACTTCTACACCAAGACCTAGTTCACCTTCCTTGATACTTGTATTTATCACACAGCATAATCTCAGAAATACATATCTTAGTAGCATTGTTAGAAAATAATATAATCATATAATCACATTTATAATAATTAACTATGGTAATAAAATCACACATTATGCACATAGTGCATTAAATCAACGCTTTGCACTCAACATAAGTCAATAGAGCATATCTAATTTTACCATTGAATTAAAACATTGTAGATTCATAAAGAAACTAGAAATGAGGGATGTTACAATTATCAAACTGTTGGGGTTTGTAGTCAAATATTTTGGTAACTTCCACATTGATCTAGAAAAGTTATCTAGTGATTATGAAGTAGTCAGTCTAAATTCTAAAATTTCTTTTCTCAGAAAAAAAACAATGGATGGTTTTGTACCCAAAGGAATCAAAAGCCTCCTTATAAAATTGAAATTTTTAAACCATGGGTTCAAGATACTATTTCCATGCTAGCAATTTTCCTTGGATTGGATAGTAATAGGCAAGTGGATACAAGCCTCCTTGAAATGATATACAATATCCATTTTGTTATTCCCCCTGTTAAATACAGATTTGTAGAGATGTTGTAGAATCCATGTAGAAATAAATTTTAATGATTAAAGGAGGTTCCACTTCTAGTTCCAACACAAAGACCTTTAGGTTCACAACCTACTTGTGCAATTTATTTTTAGTGTAGTTTAGTGGAACATTTGTGGCCAACAAGCTTTAGATTCAACCCTTCATAAATGATGAGGTAAAAAGAATGCTTCCACTACATGATTGGACCCATAAGATAAGGATGCATGATGCTCGAAGGAACTACAATCATTTTGTGGACTACTTTTTGGCTCCATTGTATATTGCAATTACAAGTACTCTGATACCTAGATTGCTTGAGTCTTGTAGAGATTCCATTCAACTGGGAATATAAATATAATTGGTTGACTGGTACTTCATGGAAGAATATATTGTGCTAAGATTTTATGGATTAGGAGTAGAGCCCCACAAACTTCCAATACATGTGATGGAGAGGTTTTTGTATTGGAATACATACAACAGATGGACAATACATATCAACTATACTTTATTAGTCATCAAAAGAAGAGCATACTTTCTTCCTTACCTTTTTCATATGGAGGGTTCACATTCGAGAGAAAAGCATTCACTGTGGCACACCAAATTTTATAATTTTTTAAATTTGATGTTGACTCTCACTAGTAGTATGACTCATGTGACGTGATTAAAGCAAGGCTTCTAACAAATAAGAACATTGGAAGTAGAATTCAACTTCAAAGTAAACCCCTGCTAGAAATATTGAAAAACAAGAATTCTTGGGATGAGGTGAAAAAAGTAATGGAGGAAATGGCTACTAAGAAAGGTATTTCTTTTGAAAAATTATTAATAGAAGTAATGGCATTGCACCCACAGAGAGCAGCAAAGATGCCAATCAAGAGGTACAACAATTTTTATAAAAGAGCTGCTCAACCATCTAGTTTAAAAAGTACCAGAGTCTCTCATAAAATCTTGTATAGATGAACTATGGACACAAACAAAAATAAATGCCTTTTGGTCTATGAGGAAGGATTTAGGTGATCCAGAAACTACTACAAATTTTGAGGAGATCTTAGAAGATGAGGATTTTAGCAAATTGTGGAATATAGAGCATCCCTCTGAAGAACCTAATCATGATTTATTGATGATATTAATAGGAAATTGTAAAAAGTGGAATTTGGATAGTTGAGTTTTTGATAATTTTGTGTGTGTATCCTCCTTTCACCAATTACATTCAAGGACCTTGGGCGAGTGGCAATGCACTTGTTACCATTTTTTACCATAGCTCAAAATTGGCTGAGCAAATGTGACATTATCATTTTTGAGTGAGGTTTGATTTACTTTTGTTATAAGTTAGTTGCATAGTTATTATGTTTAAATGATAAATGTAGTTTAGTTGTTCAAGAAAGGAAGAAATATTTTAGATCATTCATTGCATTGTAGAGTAGTCAAGTGAGATAAGTATTGTATTCACCACAGTGATTATTCATTTACAAGTTGGAATACATAAAGGAATGAGCATTGCATTAAAAGAAATGATGATATATTAGAGGTCCCACACAAGCTGTGGGTTATAGATGAACTCATGCAAATATAAACAAAACACTATGCATTTGATGAAGGAGAAAGGAAAGACAACCATCATTGCCTTGTTTTGTCAATCTTCATAGTAGCCTCCAGTCCTGCTCTCGACCTTGGCATGTACTTGCAAAAATGTGGAAGGGTCCTATTAGAAGCTCAAGTTTATGAAAATCCTTTGACTATTAGAAGAGGCATAATACTTTGATTATAATGCATTGATCAATTGAACAACATCCATCTAAAGAAGGAATTTAAAAGAAACAATCATGAAGTGTCATTGTTTTATTCTAATCTATTTGTTTCATGTGCAAGTATAGGACAAGTCATGTAGCTGATTGAAGACAGTTAGCATGTGGTGTCAAGTGGGCTCCCACAAGGGTTGAGCCCAACATGCTACTTCCCCTTGATCTCAGAAGGGATGAATAGAAAAGGGAAAAATCATTGATCACATTCACATGATGAGCTGAAGGGATAATAAAAGCAATCATATGCATCAGTTCTATTTCAAGACATAATCATGACTACAGTTCAAGGAATGAAATGCAACCATGTACATGAGCTGAACTGATAAAGAACAACATTTAATGCATATAATAGTTGATGTCATTGCTCCAACTATCATGAAAATGACATTCTCAGGTACTTTATTATCATATATTTCATAATGTATCTTAAAAATATTAGAAATAGATATCATTTTATGCTTAGTTTCAACAAATTGAAATAAAGTGTAAGAAGACAACCAATAAGAGAAAACATGTGCTATCATGTCACTTCCATCTTGATCTTGTATCATGAACCTATCAAGATAAATGAATAGCAGATACATGGAGCTCCCAAGTCATCTCTTCCTAGAGCTACAGTGAAATAGATTGCACTATTGATCAAAGGTGTTATCATGTTGAGTTTGAATTGTCAAATCATCTACACGTTTCATTAATTAAGTTTTCATGACTAAAGTAGCTAATGAAGGATGTCATTTCATGTGTGGCATATACATACAGTGATAAGATAGAGGAGCAATATCATGTGTTGCTACATGAGCACCAAACAAGTCATGCTATAGTTACAGATTGAGCCAACTGAAACTTTCAAATAAATATATATAGATCATATAGTAGCCAAGCTGCTATGAGGAAGTATCATGAACTATATGCAAATGATGCTATGGTGTCATCATTCAGTAATGATACCATATTTTGTTCAAAGACATCAAAATAAGTATGCTATAGTGACAATAGTATGTGAATGTTCATAAGCATCAACAAGATGTCATATACTGTAGATCAATAAGTATCTTGTTGCAGAGATCAATGATAGTCCAACTATTACAATGTTACATCTGTCATCATATAGAAAGAAGGAACTATTGTCATGCATGATGATAGAGAAATGAATGCCAAGTATGTCTACCACAACTACATAAAGATCATACAAATGCAAAGTCCATGAACAGTTGAAAGTGATACATTGGGCACAGAGACAAACGATAGGCAGAAATACTATAGGTATTATCAAAATGTAAATGATATAGTGCCATGTTTAAGACATGAGATAAGAATATCATGTGTAGTATATGCTACAGGAGGAGTACTTTGCACTCAAAAAGATAAACTTTTGTTTCAGTTTTGAAACTCTTGGTTCATACAGTGAAAAGAAGTTTGTAGAGAAGAATCCGAGCTAAGGTCGTAACACATAAGGTCATTCTTGTTCATTTTTCAAGATACCCATGTCAAGTTTTCAAACCCTAACATATTTTGCAGTAGAAAGAAAGAAGGATGGTAAAACAAAGTGTCTATGCCAAGGCCGTAGCAGATAATGACATTATATACAGTAAAAAGTGAAACCCTTGTCAAAGCTTCGAAGACCTTTCTTTTGTAGATACAGTTGAACAAAAACATGTATGGAGTGTCTACAGGTGTTTCCGTGCCAGAGAATAGCTTTTATGCAAGAGTAAATTGAAACCCTCATTTTATTTTGTATATGCAATGATGTAAAAAGCCCACAACAAAGAGAGAACAAGGAACTCACTGTTTAGTTGCCATTGAGGAAATAGAGCTTGGCCACGGCCTCCCTTGAGGAGATATCATTTTGTTATAGTTGCAGAGGTCAAACAAAGAAAGAAATCAAAGAATATCAAATATTGCATTGAGTGAAAGAGCCATAACTTTTGAAACAACTAGCCACAGAAAATAGAAAATAATGAAAATGATAATCGAAGGTTGCACATACCATACCTATAATACTTCTGCCTGACATTTTACTTAGAGAATGGTGAGATTTTTGACCACAAAAGCCATCAAATGGAGGAAAAACTAGAGAGACACAAACCCCAAGTCAGTGGCATGAGAGTTACAGAGTGGATAACAAGAGTAAACAACAAATGAAAATGCCTAACTTTTAGGGTTTGAGTTTTCATTTTGTTTGATAAGTGTTTTCACTTTTTATTTTTTTGACCATGCAAAACAACATAATTGTTTATCCAATTGGTATCATGGTCAAAACTTTGTAATTGATGGTTCTTAGCAATCATGAAGAGAAGAGGCCGACAACTTATTGTATGTTGTTTATTTTATAAAGTCAAAGATGGACGTAATCATGAGCAGATAAGGCTTGTGCCTTTAGAAAATTTTCAAGGTCTTTTCTTTCTATGTGGTCAACTCATGACATGGTCTAAGTGACATATGATTATGCATGTGGTCGAGAGTCATTGACCTCCCACTCTATGCATTAATTATTATTTTATTTCCTTCATATATTTCAAGTGCATAGGAAGGTCAAAGCAAAGAACAAATGAAGATATGAAAAGCATGTAAGGTAATGACATTATGAGAAGGGCCGAATTTGACATGATGGCACTTGTATGGGCAGTGAGGTGGCATTTTGCAAGGTGTAAAGACAAAGATGAGGTGGTAGAGAATTGACACATGAACATGCATTTGTGGAATTAGAGCCATGGTTTTGGCCTTCAAGACTTTAATATTTTTGCAAAAAATACATAGTAATGTGTTCACCATTTTTTATGATTTTTATAGAAAATCAATTGTAATATCTTGTAAAAAGTCTTGGTGAAATTATGAGCCAGGTATTATTTTATTTTTTGCAAAAAATCATATCAGATGGGATATAGAATAAAATTGCCATAGCATTGTAAAGTTAGTTTTAAAGTAATCATTGATAAATTACTTTTAAAACTTAACTATTTTTAGGTAATTTATAGGCTAATAAAACAAATCAGATATTCCCTTTCGATTTGTTTTATTTAGAGTCATATAGGACAAAGTTTGGAGCTTTCATGAGAAAAGAAAAGTAGTTTATGGTTTGACCATATGAGAGGGCAGTTTTGTAGCTTTATTTTCCAAATTGGTGGTAGATCCAAAGGTTTATTTTTGGCTTTTATGAATAGCTCGAAAATGGACTTGGGGTCTATTTTTAGGAGCTTTTTCAACTTTCTTCTAAGGATATCTTTTGGAGGCATTTATAGGAGAAAAATCTTAGTTTTTCCCAGTCAGTTGATACCAGTTTCTTCTCTCTTGTTCACAGGTAGAGTTGTATAGAGGCAGTTGGCTCATATTTCATTTTATGTATTGTACTCCTTTCAGTTTAGAATAGAAAATTTTCCTATTTCATCTCCTTATGTGCTTTACAGTCTTGATTTGATGTCTTATTGTGACAATTTCCTATCCTTTATCATGTCTCGATATTGTTAAATTGCATGTTTACTTCTGGTTGTAATATGTGTTTGAATTAAACCTTATTACAAATTATTTAGAGATCAGAACTCATAGGTGGGGTTGTGAAAATTTCAAGTTTGAAGAACTATTTTGTGAGTGAATAGATTCATTTAGATTAGATTCAAGAGTTAGTTTGCATTTCAATTACCCTTCTATCCTTTTTCTCTACAAGTCATTATTTTAGGAAATCATAAGAGAACCAACTCACTCTGGAGATTCATTCTCATTATAGGAGACCCACATCTGAGAATGATTCCATGTTTCAACTGGTAGCTAAGTTTTTGTGAACTTACCAAGGGTGCATACTTGATTGACAACAACACTATCAGGCCCTTGATCACTATGAGATGTAGGGAAGCTTGGATTTTATGATGTGATTGCCAATTATCTTCTCTTATGCTCAATTGTACATCAAAACCCTAATTATGCAAATATGACAGCAAATAGATGAATATCAAGAAATGCTTCTACAGAAAGATGTAAAATGATAAATAACTGTGCACCTATTTTCAGGGTTCAGAAGTGGAATAGTTAGGGACTAAAGAGTGGGCACCCAATTCCAAGGCCCCACTTTTTGTCAGGATTTGCAAACAAGATCTACAACCTGTTCCTGTTGTACCAAAGGTTTTCCCATAATGGAACTTCAAGGACTAATGAGTAGGTGCCCTAGTCTAGGGTACTAATTTCAGCTTTGATCTGCGAATCTGACACTTTAAGATACCCTCATGCAACTTTACTTTTCCTTTATCTTTGACCTATAGCTTGCAATCACCAAAACTTTGGGAGGGGGTTGTAGTGTTTAGAGGCTTGCCTCAGTCAAGCCCCAGAGAGACATTCAAGTCTTCTAAACACAGTTGTCAGATCGAGAGTGCATGCCCTTGGGAGGCAGAGGTAAAAACCAAATGATAAATTCTTAAAAATACAAATGATGTCACCTTGTAGTGAAGATCTCATGGGAGGAAGAAGATCTTCATGCCATGAGGAGATGGATGCTCAAATATGTAAATACAAACACATAAACAACACAAATCTACTCTTGCAACACAATGAATGCCTTGAATCACCTTTAGAATGCATAAAGTTCACAATAGCCATCTAGTTTACAAATGAATGCCTAAACATGATTTATATGCAACTACAAACACTCCTGCCAAGAATTTTGTAATTCAAACCTACTGTGTCAGCATAGGACCCAAATAATGGTCACAAGTCGACACCCAAAATTTAGGACTGACCCAAAATAGAGTAAGACTAGGGTGCGGGCACCCAAGTCCTCCCCCCTATTTTAGGTAGGGTTAGGTTCAAGGGATCCCCCTAGGTCCCATTTGTCATGAAACTTAGGGATCATCTCATCGGGATGTCAAAACATGATGCAAGATGTCCTAAATGCAGATAAAAGACCTGGGAGCTAAACCTTATGAGGGAAAAGCCCCCAAGGGGACATTTTCTGATGTTACAGAAATTAACCCTTGGATCCCACTAAAGACTGCATACAAACATGGCTTGAATGATACCACAAAACAAGCATATACTTCAAGGGAAACCATAGTAAAAAAATTGGGTTATGAAGGTGGTGGTTTGGGGGCCAATGGACAAGGCAACACTTGGGTGGTAACATAGGTAGACCCTAGAAGACCTGATGATTTTTGAGGCATGTTGGAGCTAATAAACAAGACCAAAGGTATACAAGGACATGTAGTATAGTTGAAATTGTTGCAGCTTCAAATGAAAATCCTAACTGTCAGATACAATCACAAGTAAAACTAGTACCACAAGGGTTTTCAAATCTTCAAGATACTCATTTGATTAGTAAAGGAGATGGTTTAGAATCTATTGCTACTGGTGGAAATGGTATGGGTAGTAGTGGTTAGCAAGTGTTACAACAACAAAATAATCAGAAGAGGCCAATACTAGAAGATACTATACAGAAACTCAGTGAACAAGGCATTGTGAAGAGGCAAAGGATTATGATAGGTCCAAGTGTAACTTCCTCCATTTCCACCTCAATGGAATTATTTCTAGAAGGCACCATTCCTATTGTTAGTGTGACTGGGATAGGAATGGCTAATCCTCAGACTCAAACAATTACACCTTCACCATTCAAGTATTCGATTGTGTCAGTAGTCCCAGGTTTTGATTACAAAGTTGAGTTTAACATGAAAGAAGAAAAATCTAAAAGACACAAGAAGCAAGTGCTAGAGAGTACATCTAATGTAACATTAGAGCTTGTAAGAACCATGTTATTTGCTACATATAACCCAAATACAGAAACCATGGAGTTCATGTTTGTTGTGCCCAAATTTCAAAATAAACTAGAGAATCAGATTCAATGCTCTAACTATGAGGTGAGCAATGTCCAAATGGATTTGTTTGGGAATGAAAAATGCTAAAAAAATTAATGTATCAAAAGGGTCCAATAATGTTGTGGTGCACACATTATTGCCAAAGATGGAGAGAGAAATCAATAGGTTGCAGAATCAATTAGAGAAGTTACAGACATACCTAGCAAATGAGAAAGAAAAGAGGAAAGCAACAGATAATAAGAGCAATGAATTAGAGAAAAGGATTAAAAAATATGCCTCTACATCTACAAGAAAGAGAATGAATAGATAGAGGTGGAGTTGAATGAACTAAAGCAAAGGTTAGATGAAAGCATAAAGAATTATGATAATAAAATAGTCAATTTAGAAAAATTACAACAAAAGCTGATGGAAGCCAAGGCCTTAGAAAAGATATTACAAGACAAACTGGACAAACATACACAAAAATCAAATCAATGGGAAACAATTGGAGGAAATGAGAAAAATCATTGAAAAACTATAGCTATAGCTGAAGACTGCAGAAAATTGATGTAGGGGCATCGTGCACCTAACCATTTTGATTTTTATTTCATTTGCTGATTTTGGGTTTTTTAGCTTTCTTTTGGAATAAGCGGTGATACTTGTGTGAGTTCTTGTCGCCAATCAGTGTCTAAGTTTATGACAGGAAACTTCAAGCTAAACCTTACACACTAATTGGCAACAGGAACTCACACAATTATCACTGCTTATTCCAAAAGAAAGATTAAAAAAACCAAAATCAGCAAATGAAATAAAAATCAAAATATTATGCTTTAAACCTTTTACATATAGAACATTGTCAGTGTTATGATTTCCATCAAATGAAATAGATCCTTTTCCACCAACCTTACTAGCTACATTGTCTCCAAATCTAACCAGTCCTCCATCATATTTTCCTAAACTTACAAACTTACTTTTGTCAGCGATCATGTATGTGAGAATCCACTATCAATAATCCATTTGTCCTTATCTTTCTCAACTTGAACATCCAAGGCACTTTCTTCCACTAGTTTTTCTTCCTTTACACAACTAGTAGGATTAGTAGGCACAAGATCTTCTTTAATAGAAATAAACAAGCATTCATTTGCACTAGCATCATTAGATTCATCATCAGTCACACCTTCATCATCAAAATCTCTAACATGGTAGCATTTCTTTGGAGCTTTAGACTTATTCTCAAATCTTTTTCTATTCCTTTCAATTCTTTCACGACGTTTGGAAGCATAATGACCTACTTTACCACATGAAAAACATTTGAAAGGTAGTTTTCCTTTGAACTTACCGAAACCTCTTTCTAGCCTGTCAACAAAATTGGCTTTAATTTCATAAAGCTCATCATCACATTCTACCTTGTACTTTTCTTCTCTGGAGATCTTCTCTGAAGTATTAGCTTTGAAAGTTGTTTCAACTTCTGGCAGAGCATCACCAAATTCTCTCATTTCAAAAGCAGTAATCTTACCAAGAAACTGATCCTTATTAACCTTTTTCACAGTCATTAATTCTTCAATTGTAGCTACTTTGTGAGCATGGGATTTAGGTAATGACCTAAGAATTTTCATCACAACTTCAGTTTCATCAACATTTCCTCCCATACCTTTGACTTCAGTAACAAGTTCATCAACCTTTTGCATGAAGGATGTTATGTTTTCATCTTCTCCCATCTTAAGACCTTCATATTTGGCTTTTAGTTCCTACAATTTGGCACTCTTTATATACTCATCTACTTCATATAGATTGCTTATCTTATCCCAGACTTCTTTAGCAGACTCATAATCCATGACCTTACAAAATCAGAGTTAGTTAATGCACTCAATCAAGAATCTCTGGCTTTTACGTTTATCTCATATTCTTTGATTTCATCTTCTGTTGTTAGAACATTCTCTGGCTGGGTATAATCAGTCTATGTCACTTTCCATATTTTATAACCAATACAAAGTAGATGGCTTTTCATGCAAATCTTCCAAGTTGCATAATTCATCCCATCAAACTACGGAGCCTCCTTCTTGTAAGACATCCTAGATCTACCTCAAGCTTTTAAGCTTACCACCAAGGAACCTTGCTCTGATACCAATTGTTGAAATACACTGAACAATTGAGAGGGGAGGGGGGTGAATCAGTTGTCCTAAAAATTTAGCTTCATATGAATATCAAATCATCAACAACTTAAATACTAATAATCAGATATAACCATGAAAGCATGAAACCATAGACTTAATCACAATCACACATCCAACACAGTAGACACTAGATTTTTGCGTGGAAAACCCTAAAAGGGAAAAACAAGTGTGGGTGTTAGCCCACATAAATATATGAGTTCTATCAATATCAAAAAACAAATGCTCACTTCCTATAGGGCTCACTTCCCAAATTGCTCACTGCAAAGAATGGCTCACTGCTAAGGGGTGGCTCACTGCCAAGGGGTGGCTCACTACCAAGGGGTGGCTCATTGCCAAGGGGTGGCTCATTGTCAAATATGGTGAACTGATTAGATAGAATCTACTCAATGCCTGGATTCAGTTCCATTGAAGCACAATAAAACTTCTCTGTTCTACTCTTTCACACCTTCACACTTATCTCTTCATATTTGCACACCCACTTTTTAACAATTCTATTACATGTTTTTATACAATTCCTCAACCTTGGAATATACATCAAGGTCGGCATTACATTCATCAACCATTGGAACATTCTCCAAGGTTAGCATTACAATAATACAAAGAAATAGGTCTGGACCTAAACAAGAATTTTCTAAGGTAAAGATGTATGTGGATCATGTTACACCTTAGCTAGGACTCAAATGCAATTCTCCATGCCATGACATGCTTCCACAATCTTCAAGGTATCTCCGTAATTAGTGAGATCAACCAAGTCAGCCAAGACTGGTAAGAACACTAGGTCTTCTAAGAACATTCTTCATTCACAATCCAACTTTCTCTTTGTGGACCAATCTAAGGGTAGGAACATGATTAGGAGACATCCACAAGCACATTGAAATCATCAGGAAATAACTGCACAACTTTTAACCACTCTGTCAAGAATATTCATCAAACTAGAGCATAAGAACAATACTGTCAGCCACTGTCATAAAGAAAAGATCTCTTGCGGACCACAAAATCATGAACCATTGGAGTTGAAGGCACATGACATCATCTTAGACTTAACTCTAGAACTGTAGATCAAAATACTTCAATGCAGAGGAATGCAGAGCATAACGCTTTCATCTTGTCATCATAAAACATGCAGGAAAAACATTTTTCACTCTGGTGAACATAACTCACTCAAATATTCATACTGGAGGCTCAAACTTGGAATATAACATCTTCAAACAGACTTCTAAATAAATTCAAATCCATAGACAAAGATATTCATCCTATAGGAAATGCAGAGCAATCTCTTGGACTATTCTTTTGTATGCAATACATTGTTTTCACTACAACTCACTGTTTCTACCAGAGGAGCTAATTTTCTCAATATCCTCAACATCAAGATCACTTAAATAAGAAAATACAAAGCATCTTAATCATTGCAAGAAAGTTACAAGATAAGAGCACAATTGACACTAATGACAACACATATATGTTGACATCAATGACAACACCGATTAGGCACATACTTGCAACACCGACGTAGTCATTACTGTATGCAGTGAATAATCTTACTATGATCACCTACGATGGGAAATGAATTGGAGTAATTTTTAATTTACTAAACCTTCTTAGATTGATGAATTCTTCTTAACCTAGATCGATCTGTTAAGTCTTCTAGAACTGAGTGATTTGCCCTTGCATGGTGCCACACCTTTTTACTTCTTGGCGACCAAATCTCTTCAAATTAAATGTTTCCTAGAGATTGTAATGAAATCCTTTGTTGATTTGGTAGTTCCAACCAGTCTTTTAATTCATATTGTTTATATGGTCTGTGAATTTATTTAGATGACTACAAAACTTCTCATTGACGGGCTTTTTGTTTTGAGCTATGTTGTAGTATGTTTACTCTTCCTCTTCTATATAATGTCTTTAATTCTCTTGAGTTGCCATAGAATCTAATTACATACGTATATATATAGGATGGCTCGGCTCCTTTTAGTTAGTTGACCGTGGCATTAACATTCCAAAATAGATAGTGCCATCTTGAAACAAAGAGTTGAACAATAATAACTAATGTTATCAAACTCTAAAACTTAGGTATATTAGAGAATCATATATATAATTCTTGGAGACATGTAATGATATCCTTATGTTGGATGATTATAGATTTGACCAAACTAAAGACTCATCAAGTTATATATTGTCTCACCTTCACTCTTACTTATGCATACAAGAATCTGAAAGGAACCATTATAATTAGAATATCCTTACTTAATAATACTTTTCATAATTTCTTTTCCATTATAGCTAGAACATTTATTTGAAGTGTTGGTTATGAAGTAAGACACTGATAGCCAATTACATTATTTCAACATTCTGGAACTTACTATTATCACATAGAATTGCACCCAACTTGGAGAGGGTACAAGCATTCTAATGACACAATGGGAATGATCTCAAGGTGTGGGACCTTGCAAATTGAGATTAGACCTCTAGAGAAGGTTGGTTTCTTATTCTAAGCCTAATGCTTAGAGAAAGTTAACTAAACCTAGTGCTAATATTGTAGGGGAAAAGGGGTAGGAGGAAACATGAATGAAAAAGAGGTGATACATCACCAGATTTAATGAGTAGTAGTAATCCTAGAAGAGACACAACAATGATCTCAATCACAATGGGAGTTCACACAGACTTATAAGGTTGATTGAGGCTTTAGTATGAAGGCCTAACCTATAGAGTAACCATTTTACTCACAGAATAGATTACAACTTCAAGTAAAACATAGAAATCAAAGCATACGAGAGGCAAGATATTGTGCGTATATTGATCATGAAGGCCATAAACCAATACAATACAAAATAACTTATAGCAAAAGAGACACATTATAATTAATTACAATCATTGGTGGATTAATCAGAAGATAGCAGATGCCAAGCTATAGGCATAGTGAGTCACATTCGAATAATCCTCCAATTACACTAAGAGGTCTAACTACAAGATATTCAGCAGCATAACAACCCAAAATTACTAACTCCTCTTTTGAATAATGAGATTACTATGCTTTTATAGATCAAATTCTTGTGCAGAAGGTGTTGAGGTAGATGCATAGGAACCAAGACCACCAATGCCACCATCAATGCAGAACCAAGAACCAAGCAGCAAGGGGGATAAAGACCATGCCTTTGGTAGACCTAAAACACTTGAAATGGCTGCCCATATGCAAGATATGATAGGGCATTGAAGAGAAGAGCTCCAAAGTCATTGCTAACCGTAGAAATATCTACCACTGAGCCACCGAAGTCCTTTCACATTAATGGATCGAGCCATCTTCTTGAATTTTGTCTGCAAAGCTCACCAACTTAAATCAATGAGAAATATCTACCTCTGCAACACTTCAAGTCAGTCGTTGAGATGTCATGTCAGCCAAACCTGCATATCTTTCCCAGTTGGTAGCCATCTTGTTATCTGAATGTGCACATCTAGATCATGATAATTGGATCATATTTTGAAAAGAGAATATCCCCCTAAAAAAAGCCTGCCAAATGAAAGAGGAGGAAATTTTAAGCACTTTTACCTTATGAGGGAGATATCCACGGTCAAAGTTGCAGTCAACTGACATCTGGATGTCCATGTGTCATCATTTTGCAGCCCCGTAGGAGGAATGTGACGTCAACTTCAGTAGCCTATGGCTATGTGAAATCTAGATATGCACCTATCAAATTTTCCTTTGCAACATGGAGAAATTGTCATCAACATGGACATTAACCTAATATCTAGATATTAACTTAATATTTGGATGCTCTTGAATATCCTGACGATGTCATCATCATGGTGAGCTTTGTTGAAAAGAAGATCTTGATGATGTCATCAGGATATGTGCACTAGGGGGTGATATATTGGGGGCAGAATTTTTGGATGACATCATCATCATGTGCACTTCTTTGGGGAAGGGAGGTCAGATGATGTCATCAAGACATTTGCAAAGGACCCAAATATTAGTTAAGATCTAGAAGTTAGAAAACATTTGGATATTAACTAAGGTCTAAATATGAAGGGGATATCATGATTTTAACTAAGGTCCAGGATATTAAGAAGGATCTGGATATTAATTTAATATCTAGATGATGTCAGTAGGATATCCACACCAAAAAATGACTAAGTATATGGATGGGAAATCCCTGTGAAGGAAGGCATCTGAAGATTAAGGATTTCTAGGTTTTTCTAGGTTTTCTGCAAGGATTCTCGAGATAGTTTTTTAGGGATTTTGGGAAGGCAGAGCATGAGGATTTGGAAGGAAGGCCTTTTCCTCCCTATATTTAGGCTTTCTCTGAGTGGATTTCTATGATAGAAGGAGGGGGGTTTGAATATTTTTGGGCTAGGAAAAATATGACAACACTTATATACATGTATTTTGCTCATACTATTGTTACATGTTATTGTGCTAACCAGATTATAACTTATACAATCATCTCCAAATGGGATGGGGTGTATGATATCACTAGCCTTCTTGAATGATCATGATCAATGATTACCTTACGGCCTATACAACTATAAATTTAGTATAACTTCATGCTAAATTGGAACCTTTGTAGCCCTTATATCACTTTTCTTAGTTTCACTTTTTGCATGTCTATATGTAGTTAACTAGTGGTCTCTAATCTACATTTCAACTTCTAATTCATTGATTGTGTCCATGATATATGATCTTGATATTAAAAATAAATGACTATTCCTTGAGAAGGATAACATCTCACAGTATATGAATATTATCTTTCTTGAAAAGTATGTATGAGTTGTGGATGCATTTTTATTCTTGCATTTATGTGTAATAAGTTTAAGAAGAGCACCAGATTCCTTCACTGAAGTTAGCTTCAGTTTGTTAGATCCCTCGTGATGTGTCAGGCTTCCCAGTAGGGTAGCATGGGGAAGCTTAATGCTTTGTGGCAGGGTGGATATAACCACGATGATACTCTCTCTCAGGTTCAATGGTACACCTACGGAATGATATTATATATTGCTAATATGATATTCTTGTGTGAGCCTACATGGTACATCTTGTAAAGGCATGGCCTTGTTTTGATATATTTATTGATCCATTGATGTATGTAATCCTATTTGAATATAGTGATGAAAGTTATTAAATTATTTTCCTTTTTCTGCACCATTTTATAATTATTCTATTCTATTTAATCATTATGGGATTGAATTTATTTTCAAAGGTTACTTATAGTAAGTGCTATTATCAGACCTTACATTTGGTATCAGAGAATTTGGGTTCAACACTTGGACCCCTAGGGCTCATTGCGAGGTTTTATATCTAGGATATGCTAATAATAATATGTTATTTCTTATGTTAGAATGGAGGGAACATCAAGAACAAGAGGGCAGGTCAACAAAACCAAACATAATGAGATGCCTAGGTCATCGGTCGAAAAGGAACAACCTAAGCAACCAAAGGAAAAGGAGATGAAGGAAGATAAAAGGGAAGATTCAAAAATATTGGTGGATGCACTCAAGCATATTTGCCTAGGGAAGAAGAAAAAGAACAAGGGGAAAAAATGACACCAACCCCTCTGACTAGAGTAAAAAGCAAGCCATCAGCCCATCGGGACATGCCTTTTAGATGTGGCTGAAATGCTCCCCTTATGGGAAAGGAGGTCATATAGGAGTACTCATGAGTACACCCACCTCCTAAATCTGTAACCCTCAAGTCTAAGGAGGAAGAGGAACCTGAAGACTTTCCCTTATCTGACAGTGATATGCAAACTTTTATGTTCTAGAAAACAAGAAGCTTCTATATACAATAAGGATGTAAGGATCCATAAATAAATAAAATGAGACCTTGGTTTTAGAACACATGAATGTTAGAAATTCAAAGATATTTGTGTTGATTGAATATGAGTGAATTATTGTATGAAGTACAATGCAAGTAGTTGTTTAGAATAATCTTCCGTTATGAATGCAATTAGAGTTTTAGAAGACTTGTTTGTCAAAGTGACCCTGCATATTCTCCTACTCACCTCTGATAAAGGTGAAGTGTAGTGTTGTGCTCCCTTCGTATAATGTGAAACTATGGATTTTAATACTTTATTTTATTTTACTGGGTAAAAATTTCATGATGTTGAGGGCTAGCATGAAAATTTTCTATTTTTATTTATGCCTAAGTATAGCCATCAAGAGTTTTATCTTTCAATTCTTATGAATATGTTTAATTGTTGAGCTCATTTTATGCTTTGATGATTTTCTTTTCACTTGATATCTTGTCATTTCTTTATTGTCGATGGCTATACTTGAATGTCTTGACTATTGGTCCTGTATTATGTTATGTTATATGTTCTCCATCATGCCATGAAGGCTCTGATGGAATGTATAAGGGAGTAGAATTTAGAGAATACACTAGGTCCATGGTGTGTATTTGTGTACTAGAAATGGGGTAGAATGAACTCTTTCAGTTGATACTAGCTGTAAGAGAAGGTGGATTCGTAGTTGACGTAAATACATAGTGTCTGTAAATAAGGTAATGTTGTATTGCCCACCTTGAAATTGAGTTGCTGCGAAGTTTTTCTTAGTAGTTGGAGGCTTCTAACTTGAGGATGATAGGCAAGCTTTATGATGATTGAATCATGTTATTTGTGTCTAAGATGAATGAGACTAAATCCGTTAGAGTGCTTGGATGTTAAAATTTTTCTCTAAATGGAATAATGTTGACTACACTTTGACAAGGAGTATTGTAGGTGATTGGTGTGTTTTGATTTAATCAAAGGGTAGATGCATTATGTGGTAGATACATTCTTAATATTGGCCATTAGGCCATGTGTGTACCTTTTACTGATTCTATATTTTATTGAAATCCAACATGGGGTGCGGGGAAGCCGCTTGAATTCGGAATAGTAGTAAGGCATTTAATTACCCCAGATCATGTGCAATGCAAGGTCAAGTAGGACCAGCACACAACTGAAATAGATAAATATTTGCCCCATTAGGAAATTAGTAGGAAATATTTATACTAAAGTGCATGATGTATATTCATAACATTGTTGTCCTTGTGTGAGCGATGCACTTACCATATTAATTGTACGTAAACTTGAATGAGTAATGCTCATTGTATGCAATGCATATTCCATATTTTGTGCAAGTAAGGCACTACAAGTAAATTATGTATTCATACCTTGTGTGAGTTATGTACCAAGGGTTCATGCATTCTTATTTGTTAATTATTCATTCTATGCACACTTGTGCGTGTTATGCACTATCATATTATCTAGTCTTTATTTTATGCAATTTGAGATAGATTATTCTTGTTGAATATGCTATGTGTGATAAGATTTAAGCTTACCTTCCGGGATAGGATGCCGAATGTGGGCTAACAGAGAAGGTGATCTTCTTTTTCAGGATCAACCAATTTTTATATTTATGCTTTGGCCAAAGCTATATTGTACCATTGAAATAGATGGATAATGAATGCCTAGTTTCTATATTATATGTTTCTTTTCCACATCATGTATGTAAGAAATATGTTCATTCTAGTATAGAGTGTATATAAGGCATCAGGCATGCATCAAGAGTTTCCCTCTTGCCCATTTGTAATAGGTTTCTAGGTGCCTCATGCAAGACCAGGTATTCTTCGAGTAGGAAGAATACTGAGGAAGTGTTGTACTCATGGTTGGGTGGAGAAAGCACTTTAACCATGCTCTTGATCTTCGGCTTGTGGAAGACCAATGGGTTATGGCAGCTGAAAATAGATTGTACATTTGAATCTCTATGTAATTCAGAAAATGGATATAGCATGTATTAAACCTTTGTATGACAAGGATTGAAATTGTACTTCTTTCTCTATGAACTAAGGCTGCATTTGAAAAATTGTAGAAATTATTCATTTTTGAGTATCTCTGTCAATAGAAAGTTTCTTTTTCCATTTATAGATCAAGATTTACTTTTAAATGGGTGTAGCAATATTGAGATCATGATGATCTTCTTATCTTAGTTCTTTCTAATCATGTGATGATCTTTTTGTATGTTGAAAACCTGTTGATCTTCTTATCTTTTATATTGATCAAGTTGATGACCTTGTTGTAAATTGTTGATATTTTCCTTATGTTGAGACTTTTTCTTTTCTTTAGTGTTGTTGATTTTCCAATGATGATAACAAGTAGTATGGGATGCTTGTTTTTCATCATAAAGGAAATTGTTCTAATGTCTCATGCAAGTAGGCATGTTGACAAAATGAACATAATTGTTTTCTTTTTATATGTAAATGTCTGAAAATATGAATAAAATTTGGATAAGCTATGGAAGATTGTATGAAAGAGATGAATTATCTTGCATGCTTTTACTTGCCTAAAAGTATAGAAATAAAGTTAATTTGATGAACAATAACATGCTAATGATGTGTGCAAGTGAATAAATGATAGTCAAAGGAATTTTTGCAGTTATGGATAAACAAGTTCTTGGAGAAAACGACACATTGTCGGGTGGGCCAATTTTGACATTGAGGTAAAATAGAATTAAAGAGGTATGAAACCTTATCTTCAGTTAAGTTGATTTGATCATTGGGATGATGATTCTTCTAAGGGGGGAAGGATCTCATAACCCCTATTCTCAATAATTAATTTTCAATTTAATAATACTATTTTAATGATCATTGACTAATTTTGACTCCTGTACGTGATAGGAATACACTCTCGATAGAGAGAGTATCATCGAAGAGGGGGTGTCTAGCCAACTGATCGTGACTGTGGTGAAAGGAATCTGCATACACAGGCACCTAGTTGGCATTATAGTTGCATTTGCCTTTGCATAAATAAATTATGTTGATAAATTGCTTTCTCATCTTTGGTAGAAAAATAAATCACTTTTATGTTTTATAGTTGCCATTTAATTAAATTGTTAGTTAAATATTCATATGCTCTTATTAAAATAAAAGTAGATTTCATTTATTTATAAATTGGTTTTTATTAAAATTGTATGTGAAGGAAAGAAATTATATTTATTTATTTATTATTTTAGATAATTGTGTGTGTGGCAAAATAAATTGCTAAAATTATGTTTAATTATAAAAATTTATGCATGAAATGAAATTAGAATATTTATTCATTTTGATAACAATAGAGATAAATAATAGAAAAAGAAAGACAAAAAAAATTAGAAATAAAACAGAATGAGGAGTTCAATAAAGCTAAATATAGAACTAAAGAAAACAATAGAAAAAGACACCAAATTAGAATAAAACAAAACAAAAAGTAAAAATAAAAAAATGGAGAAAGATAAAAATAATGGATGTAAGAATAGAAGAACTTATTAAAAGGAAAGATTGATGCAAAAGAAGATCATTATTATTCTCACTCTCATTCTCATTCTCATAAAACCAAGTAATATATAGTGAAGAAAACACATATATAGTGCAAAGGATTCATAAGAGGAAGTGGGTGAATGGAGAGAAAGTACAGATATGAAGAACAAGAGGGGCATCGTTGAGGAAGAATGGGTTGTCTACAGAGAGAAAAAAGGAGAAGTTTGTAGAAACAAGTAAGCCATACTATAGATCATTCCACTCATTTTTCCCTTGGAAATCGTGTAAATCTGTGATGTTTGTACTTAGATGGAGTTCCTTTTGATTGTTAGTTTGTTCCCTGTCAACTATGAAATAAGGGTGTTTGTTGTTGTCATGTTTCCTCATTATTGTATGAACTTTGAGCTGTGGATATTGAGGTTACTCCTCTTTTGAGTATAATCACTACACCTTTCCTAGATATTTTTGTTATTTCTACTTTGGCTCTTCTTCTCTTTCCAAGAAGTTTTGTTCTTAAATCGAATATCTGAAGGTTATATTTCATCTCTCTAATCTTGTTGTGGTAAGCGGCCTTAGCAATATTTAGTATGGCTGTTACTTCAACCTTCTCTATTTGTTACGGTGACGGCAATAATACTTAATCAAGATTTAATGAAATTTGAATCAACTTGATTTTCTTAAATAATTCAACCTGATTCCCTATCTTTGTGCTACGATGGCTATTTTTCCAAGCCTCATTTTTTTTCCAATATTGCTGTCATAGCATTTGCTTAAGAGTTGTTAACACCTAGTCGTCAAATGCTTTTTTGGCATATCCTTCAAGTGTTATGATTTGCTGGGAATTTTCTTAAGCCTTTTCAACGCACCTACAATCATTGCAATATATGAGATGATGTCACCTATTGTTGTTCTGTCAAACCGCCCTTGTGCCTCGGTCACACCTCCTCATTATGTAAGTACTTGAAGGTTTTAATGTTTGTCAACAATCCAGTTGCACATATCTTGAAATCATATAATTCCATGGGACAACATCTCTCTGAAACTTTTTCCCCAATAGTCTTCCATTTTAAATCTTATATTCTGTTGATGTTATCAAACCAACCTTGGTCTAACCACTAGTCATGACTCTTCCTTAGCAAACATAGCGTAACTGATATGGGTGATTCATTAGATCATAGTGGAAATGCACCAATAAACCTCAAACTAAGATTTTATTATGCCTTAAGGTTCTCTTAACATTTTCCTTTTATGGGGTGACTGTGATGACCACTCGACATAGTCATTACCGTATGCAGTGAATAATCTTACTATGATCACCTGCGGTAGGCAACGACTTGGAGTAATTTTTAATACTAAACCTTATTAGATTGATGAATTCTTCGTAACCTAAATCGATCTGTTAAGTCTTCTAGAGCCGGTGCGATTCACCCTTACATGGCACCACACCTTTTTACTTCTTGGTGACCGAATATCTTCAAATTAAATGTTTCTTGGAGATTGCAATGAAATCCTTTGCTGATTTGGTAGTTCCAACCAGTCTTTTAATTCATATTGTTTATATGGTCTTTGAATTTGTATAAATGACTGCAAAACTTCTCATTGATGGATTTTTTGTTTTGAGCTATTTTGCAATACATTTACTCTTCCTCTTCTATATCATGTCTTTAATTCTCTTGAGTTGTTGTAGAATCTAATTACATACATGTGTATATATATATATATATATAGGATGGATCGACCCCTTTTAGTTAGCTGACTGAGTCATTAATATTCCAAAATAGATAATGCCATCTTAAAACAAAAAGTTGAACAATGATAACTAATATTATCAAACTCTAAAACTCAGGTATATTAGCGAATCATATAAATAAATCTCGGAGACATGTAATGATATCCCTATGTCAAATGATTATACATTTGACCAAACTAAAGACTCATCAAGTTATATGTTGTCTCGCCTTCACTCTTACTTATGCATGCATGAATCTAAAAGTAACCATTATAATTGGAATATCCTTAATAATACTTTTCATAATTGTTTTTCTATTATAGCTAGAACATTTATTTGAAGTGTTGGTTATGAAGTAAGACATTGATAGCCAATTACATTATTGCAACATTCTTGAACTTACATACACATATTTTTCTCATACTATTGTTACATGTTATTGTGATAATTGGATTATAACTTATACAATCATCTCCCAATGGGATGAGGTGTATGGTAACACTAGCCTTCTTGAATGATCATGATCAATGATTACTGTACAACCTATACAACTATAGATTTAGTATAACTTCATGCTAATTTGGAACCTTTGTAGCACTTATATCACTTTTCTTAGTTTCACTTTTTGTGTGTCTATATGTAGTTAAGTAGTGGTCTCTAATCCTCTTTTCAACTTCTAATTTATTGATTGTGTCCATGATATATGATCTTGATATTAAAAATGAATGACTATTCCTTGAGAAGGATAATGTCTCATTGCATATGAATATTACCTTTCTTGAAAAGTATGTATGAGTTGTGGATACATCTTCATTCTTGTATTTATGTGTAATAAGTTTAAGAAGAGCACCAGATTCCTTCACCTAAGCCAACTTTAGTTTGCTAGACCCCCCGTGATGGGTCGGGCTTCCCAATAGGGTAGCACAGGGAAGCTTAATGCTTTGTGGTAGACTGGATATAACCATGATGATACTCTCTCTTAGGTTCAACAGTACACCTGCAGAATGATATTATATATTGCTAATATGATATTTTTGTGTAAGCCTACATGGCTAAATCTTGTAAAGGCAGGACCTAGTTTTGATATACTTATTGATCCATTGATTTAATCCTATTTGAATACAATGATAAAAGTTATTAATTTATTTTCCTTTTTCCGCACCATTTTATAATTATTCTATTTTATTTAATCATTATAGGATTGAATTGCTTTTCAAAGATTATTTATAGTAAGTGATATTATCGGACCTTACAGAAGAATATTTCGATAGATTAATTTATCTTTGATCATATTTGTTATTATGTAAATAATACTTACAAACTTACTATTATTTGAAAGAGAACCCGAAGGGTTATGGTTAATTATAACCACGTAGATTAGTGTAACCTTATATATAGCTATTTTATATGGGTCGACAACAAAGGATTGAGAACTCTAAGTTTTAATGTTTGTATTAGACTTGTCTAAGGAAGTTTGTTTTTAGTTAATAGTGATTTCGCTTAGTAGAGAAACAAAATTGTTTATTACAATTGACTTGAGTTATGTACTCATGGAGTAGATGTCGATAAGTTACAGACCTCAGATTGTGCAAGTATGCAAAGAGGTACTTTTGAATGGATAGTCAATCCATAAAGTCTTATGATACAAATTACAGTGTCATGAGAATTGACCTAAGTTAGGTAGACTAATTTTTGAGTTAGACAAAACTCTATTTTTTAAAACCACTTATCAAAAGAACCAAGTTATCAAGTTAGATTGTAGGATGTGATAGTATCCAAGTTGAGTTAGAGGTGGGTGGACAATAAGAATATGTTTATTATAAGAGTCTACTTATATAAAATCTTTGGCCAAGGCAATGCATATGTCTCTGCATGCATTAGTTAGTTCACCATGTCCAGATTTTATAACCTATCGGTATGATCATGCTTAGCTAGAGGATTACATCTAGAGTTGTGTGATCGATAGAGTTATGTAGGATACAACACCAATACTCAGATGGAAAATACTAGTTAGTTACCTTATGTCTATACTCTTCATGAAGGGTATGGCCACTTCCAGTTGGAAGGTGAGTGGGGAACCACCAATCTATGGTTGGAGGTAAAGCACTCAGAAGATGCTCTCTCTCTCTCTCTCTCTCTCTCTCTCTCTCTCCAGCAAAAGACTTGTTGAGACTTGCGATATAGATATCAGAATTCTAGATGCAACATACTTATTGATATGTGACTTGTATTTCATAAACTATGGGTAAGTGCAAGAAGATGAGTACACTTTTTGGCCAAAAAGTGGAAGTGTTTTTCCTTTTTTATAAAATTTTGTCATACTTGGAGTGACAATTTCAAGCACTTGCACATAAAATATTAAGATGATGTAAAAATAAGAAATGTAGGATTTTGTTTCTAGTTTTCAAATATGTATTTTTTTTAATACCTAGATGATGCAAGTTAGTTTTTTATTGGATGTACAAAAAGTGGCTTTTTAAAAGTCCCCTATTTTTTTGCCAAAGCATGCATGTGTATGACCAACATTTAATTTGACCTAATTTAAGGTATTTTTGTAATTCCTTTTCTAGAAAGATGCACAAGATGTTGAATTTTGGTTAGGATATTTCTTGTAATTTTTTGATAAATATATATTTTTTTATTAATTTTTTAATGACCCTAATTAGTGTTTTTTAAAACCCCTCGTGTACGACTGACATAATTTGAGCTAAACTAACCAATTAACTAAAAAAAATTTCATCATGTAGTGAATGATGTCTAGATTGGTTAGACATAATTTTTTTTTCAAGAAACATTCAAAATCAAAAGTTATTAAAAAATAGTAATGTATGTTATTTCAAGTTTATGAGTTAGTTTGTTTAGAAAAAAATATAATAAATAGAAAATTATGTCCAATAGTAGAAAAAATTACATATTTGAAACTAGACTTTCAAATCTATAATGGGTTTTAATTTCATTACAAAATTCTGAAAAAATAAAGTCGTTAGCCATAGTGGTGAAACTAGATTTTTCTCTTGTTGTTTTCATGGTTTCCTAGTTGCAGGTCCAAAGCTAAGGCTTGGGTTTCCAAGCCTAAAACCAATGCAAATTGGTGGGTTTGTAATTTTAAAATTTTAGAAATGGGCACTCATTCATAATAGGTGCCCATTATAAACAGGTACCCATTCTAAAAAATGGGTACCCATTTCTACAAAATAAAAAAATTAGCCATAGGCATGTTTTAAAAAAAAACTTTTTGAAAGAAATAGGTACCCATTTTTCTTCAGGAGCCCGATCCCAAATGGGCACTTGTTATTTTCAAAACGGTTACTCGTTCCAAGTGACATTTTCCATTCGTGGAAGACTTCCACAAAATGTATACTCATGTTTGTGCTTTCAACCCTATGTAAATTTTATCAAGTGCAGATTATTGTAATTGAAAAATGAAATGTTGATTCTGTAAAATTAATTTTGAATACATGGTGTATATTCAGAAAGGAAGTTATGTTTATATGATGTATTTGGGTTCCTTGATAATATTTAAAGAAAAAGAAGTTCAATCTTTTTCACTTAATGATTTATATATTTATTTATCTCTTGGTAAATATTTGTTTTAAGCCTTGTTTAAGATTTTAGTTTGCTACAGATACATTGGAAAGCGTGCTCTTAAAAAGAAGATGGAGGATACAATGAAGTTGGATTTGGACCAGTTTCCTTAGAAGTTGATGCAAGTGGGACTCCCACTAGCATACTATTACTCAAATCCACACAACCATTGGTTAAAATACCTTATGCAGAGACTCTCTGCCCTCAAACAAACTCACTATAATAAAATGTAACACAATTCACATGCTTCATTTTATTTAAATCAAAACTAACATACACATATATCCAATATCAACTTACAAAAATTTGCAACACACTACATAGACTTGGCCTTTCATGGCCTCTCTCATACATTCAATCAAATCTGCCCTCTCTAGCTAAGCTCTCCAACGTAACTCCTTTTTAATCTGTAAACTTCACTCTATATGGTGCTCCTTCCAGGCACCTTTTCTCTCTGCCCAAAACCTGCAACAAGAAAGCAAATTAAATGCCTCTATGAGGTGTCTTTTCTCCATTCATCCCTACACAAACTCCCTTCCACGTTTTTCTTAAAAAACACCCAAAAAATGCATAGAAAAACATCAATAATTGCTCGAAAGTGGATGCCCAACTCTCCCCAATAATAGATATGCATATTCTATGTTTAGGCAGCCTTAAATGAGTCATTTAAACTTTCATTAACTCCTCCAGGCATTGTCTTTACTCAGAGGGGCATTTTTTCTCTATTTTGGACATTTTAAAAGCTATAAAATCTTGATTTTTTGCCTCTTTGATATTCCAAACGCCTTCTAGATGGAAGTTACAATAAAAGAATAAACAAAAGGCTATAAAATATTGTAAATTTATTATCTTAACCCCTAAATACTTTACCAAAATGAAATATTCAAATTTGGCAACTCTGAATGAGCAGAACTAGGTGCCGGAAAGGGAAAAATTCAAACTTATCTGAATTGCATAAAAAATGGTGAGAAAGCTTGGAATAACATCCCAAGGTCCCTTGCAGAAGGATTTTTCTCCATCTATCAAGAATTGTGACTTTAAACGTTCCATAAACTGGCACATACTTACGACTTTTAGGACACAAATTTACAGTATTAATTTTTCCCAAGAAGTAAAAGATATTTATCTGATTCATTTTGTACATTTGACAAGGTACCTCCAAGAATATCCCTGCAAAAGGATTCTACTCCAACTCTTATAGATTTTTGGGAATAAATTTTTGAAAACTGCCTGCAGAGCCTCTGAAACAATGAACCAACGAAAAATTAAAAATTGTAGTTATGATCAAATGAAAGCTTTCAAGATGCTTAGAGATGCCTGAAAACACCAATGCAAACCAAAACACACACCAAAATAAAAATTAGACTAAAATATTTTTTTGGGCAATGCAAGATTACTTGTGGACTCGGATGCTCCTGCATCAGAAGCTCTAGATGAGGCAAACTCTTTGGATTCCATCAACCTAGTGATAAGCTTGAATGCAACTTTTATTAATATATGCTACAGTTACCAGTCAGTTATGAATTGTTAACAAATTTACAAGTCAGATACTATGAGTTAGAATAGATTGTTTCCATTAGATAAATAGTGGAGCATGCTACAAAAGCTAATAGAATGATTTGATAATTTGATAATACTTCTATGCACATTGTATTTGTTCATTTGAAAATAAATATATGACTCTTTTCCATTTTTTGTGTTAAAATTATTTGTATTAGTTAATTTCTTATTTCAAGAAAAAATGGTTTCTAGATACACATTAAACATTTTCAAATGTTGTGTATGCTATTGTTAGTGTTGTTAGTATGCATTTAGTTGAATACATGTAACACTTACACAATAATAATATGAAATTACTAATAATATGTTAATTAATAAATGGAAATTGAAAAATGTGTAAAATTTAGATGCTAAAATAAAATCAAATTTGGAAACAATGTTTAAAATTTAGATTCTAAAATGGAACATTGGAAAATAGTAGTATGTTAATCTATTAATTTTTACATGGAAAATGAAAAATCTATATCAGGATTCAGTGATAGAAAAATAAAATATCATCAACAATAGTTTATAGTTTGTAATATGAAATACATTATAAATACCTAGTAAGTGCTAAATCTCTTCCATTTTCCAAATCATCTCCTCACTCTAATGATTAGATTGAGAGCCATCCTGATCCTGGTGTTCATTTTCTTTGCTTTGCATACATCCTCTTAAGTGCTCCCCCTCACTACCACTACATGTGTTATTCATTGTGTCATTGTCATGTTTGCCAGTATGGTTTCAAGTGTTGCGAAACCCTCTTATTTAACATATGGACATGTAGGTTGTGAGTGCCCTTTCAAAAGAAAAAGTTTAGATATCTTACCTAGTTGTATACATCCTCAAGCAATTTTCTAAATTATTGTCAAGTTTGTTTCTTATCTTTGATTTCAAGAACCCCATTGCACTGAAAACTCTCCCATCCTCCACTAACCCCAATATCATGGTGTGACATAAATCAGCAAGGCTGAAATATTTTGATATTGAATCACACAATATTTCACTAACTGAAGGTTGCCCAAAGCTTTGTTATCAATCCATCTAGGAAGGGACTCTCCATGTGAGTTTAAATTGTTCCATCATTGATGTTGCAAAATAGGCTGATTTCTTTGTAAGATTATATTTATTTATAACTCCTTCTATTTGTTGTCCATTGGATTCTGAACTTTTAGAAAAATGATTGACCAAGTTCTTTATCTTGTTAGAAAATCAACTAGTTGATAGTTGACCCAATATTGAGGACACACAATACACATGGTTTTAAGTAGTTCATCATGAGGGAATTGATCTCTAATCTCTGATGAAAGAGATCTTGCAATATCCTTTAAAGTAGTACTTACATAATTAACAATGTTGTCAAAAGATTCCCTTGTAATAGGTACTTCTTTGATAGTCTAGCTAACCTTTATAAAATGGTACATTAATATCTCATATCCCCATATAGAGACACATAACTCCCTTCTTGCATTAAACTATAAAAAGTTAGCAATATTGTTCACATTTGTCATTGAGTGTAAGGTACTAAATTTTGGACTTATAATGACTACTTTGATAGATATAGATTATCGAGGGTCATACATATCATTTTACATAGTTTAGTATATTTTGAAATATACATAGTTCTTTCTTGAAATTTTTTCACAAGAATGTTCATTTTATCTAGCATGGCAAGAATACTAGATAAAGTTAGGAGTATCTCTATGTCACTTAACCTATGTAAGAGGTCAAGAGGTCTGTCTACTGTGAGGTGATGTTCGTACATAACTCCAATCAAGCATTGATATTCTGAAAAAATCATTTTGCTGAGCCATGCAAGGAGATCCATCTAGTATCAACATCCTTAAGAAGCTTGTTTCCCATAGTTATTCCATCACAAAATTTTTGAAATTCCACAAACCATTTGGGACTTCAATAGAAGTATTAGTAGAGCTCATGGATTATCTCTTCAACTTTTGATACTATAGGAAACTTGCTCACAATTCTAAATGCTAATGCATTTTGTTAGCCATGCAGTGAATGGATATCATGTATGGTGAAAAAGAAGTCTATAGCTTTACACAAAGACCATTCCTATGATGACCTTGCATTACTGAAGCTCCATCAACTCCTACACACACCAACTTTTTGGTAATTATGTAGTCATCCATACCTCCAATTTCATTCAAAAATTTCTCAACTAGTTCAAATAGATTTTGTGATGTCACATTCTCCTGCATTTTATAAACAAAGAGTAGATGAGGTTGGCAGACATGTTTTTCTACAATATACACATGCATACATCCCCAAGAAATATTATCTACTACTCTAACTTCATATAAACATAATGCAATAAATTTTGATTGTTTACTTTTCCTAAAAATCTTGTTTTTCCACCTTAGCAAGACAACTTGCTCATTCCCATCCACTATTTGTTGACCAATGTGTGTTAGGAAAGTTAGGAACACCCATAAAAGATAATAAACTATTATATTCTTGGTAGTCTGTCATGGGATTCCCTTTGGTCAAAATATGAAAAACCTCAACTAAATAGTTTTTACTATTTGTGCTTCTCCCATCATCTTTCCAAATTGATCTTCAATTAAACCTCCACATGTAGGAAGCTTCGAATTTATTTGCATATGCGCATCATATTCGATGGCATTCTTAATATGAAGACTTTCTTCCTTTGTTTTCCATCTTATCACTAATTTTTCCTTTCCATCTATGATTTCTTTTCCATAAACTTTACCAATAAGTTTTTCTATAGTGTCAAGTTTTAGCTGCAACTTCTTGTCCCTAGGATATTTCCAACTACAAATCTTACACTTGCATTCTATTGGAGGTTCATCTATTTTTGCATTCTGCACTGGTTCAATAAATAGGTACTTTGACACCTAATCAATCTAAAAATTCCTTGTCATATCCTACTCACACCTCATTTTTTAATTTGGATTTTCTTTTCCCCTTCCATGTAGGATCTACATCTTTCTTATCACTTTTTGAGGTCAATTTAATCATATTATCATTCTCTCTACCCTGGGTACCACCTGCAACATCATTTGCAACATTGGAATCCAAGTCAATAAACTCATTTCAGCTACCTTAGGTACAACCTAAAACATAATCTATTGCATTGGCATCCAAGTCAATGAACTCATTTCATCTACCCTGGGTATCCCCTAGAACATCATCTATGGCATTGTCATTCTGATCTAAGTTAGTTATCTCATTCGGATCTTCCTCTAAGGTATTTCCTTGTTCATCAATATATTGTACAAGTGTTGATGTTGTAGCTCCATCTAATGGACCACAAACATTGCCAAAGTACAACATTATGTTTTTTGCATTTCAGTGACTTCCCTTCACTGCTTTTAGCAAAATTGGTCTTGCTCAACATCTCTCACAAAATAAAAGATGCAAAAAATGTCTTTTTGTTTAAGAAGGAATCATAGAATATAGATCCCTAGGCCCTAGATGCCACCCTACTCAATATTATTTGCATGAATTAAGTAAAACTGACAAAGAGATAAATAATCTTATAACAATGTAAAGAAATTCAAATGATCACTTACCTTTAGGCTTTAACTCAGTCACTAATGCCTATAGATGTAACTTGCCTATGATCTAAATTGAGAGCTCAGAGAAAAAAAATGTGTAAAAAATTAATCAGAGTTTAGATTATATTTATATCAATCTATATTTGGTGGATTTCATGGGATTTTTAAATAGTGTAGTAATAATTTGGTGAATCCCACATGATTATGAAATGGTGCATATAAATGTTGGGCAAATTGGATCTTGATCAAACACATACATTGTAATTGTAGATTTTTTCCGTCACATCAAAAGCACGTACTTGTGGTGGAGAGGGATCTCATCAGTGATATAGTCACTACACCAACACCCCCCCCACATGATAGAGCCAGATACAACCACGTACCATGTGGGATTCGTACCTACTACGTACCATGTCGATAAACTGAGCTTACATGGATGAAGGGTTGAGGGCTCGAGGGACTTGAACCAATGACCTGCACTCTGATACCATGTAGATTTTTTCCATCACACCAAAAGCACGTACTTGTGGTGGAGAGGGATCTCATTGTCGATATAGTCGCTACACCAACATTAATTTTCAAGGTGATTATGACCCTTAGATTAACATAGAGCTATAATGGTGTTGGAAAACTGGGTCCTCATACATGGTGAACTTTATAATAATATTAGTGAATATGTGGGAAAATTAAAACATGCCTCTGAAATTTTAGGTGAATCACTATTAGAAACACATAGGTTATTATGGCATTTTTTTTATCAGTAAATTGGTGTCTTGCAGACAACTCCCATTGTATTAATATGAAAGGACATACAACAAAAGAATTTAACATTTAAAGCTCAACTAAATGCTTTCAAGCTTACCAAAAAAATCAAGAAAAACCTTGGAATTATTCTAACTAATGCCTAACATAAAAAAATAGATTTCACTCTTGGAACTTGCTTGCCCAATTTATCATGTGAGTGAAGGGTCATCAGAAAAGATTTTAACTTTTTCCCCCACTTAATATTAGTCCAGTCATCCTTGGAAGTATCTATCTCTTCTAAGGGAGGTTAAACTCTAGTGGTCATTAAATTTGTAGAACCTACTAAAGTTTCAATACTATTGGAAGCCTTGTTGTCCGCAACTAGACTATTTGTAACAAAGGGTTCCATTGTATCGGATTTGATTGGAGAGGGAATTACCCTATCCTCCACAATAGAATCTGTCTTCCTGGGCAAATTAGATTCAGCTAAGGCATTGGCATCAACACCCATCTGTGATAGAGGAAGAATATACTGATGATGAAGTTTTGCCACTTTCCACCAGGAAGCTTGCTTTTGTGAGTTGACAAAAGTTATTGAGGATGAAGGCTTTGAGCAATCTTTTTCTTCATGTCATGTTGCATAGCAACGTATGCACCTAAAAACAACCTCTTTGTAATCTAACATCTGAGTCCACATCTTAGAACCAGTTTTGATTTTTACTTCTGTAGGAAGGGGAACAACCAAATCCATTTACAAGGATTCGAGCAAATGTGAAGGAAGAGTGAAGAGTGAAGGATGAATGATTTTATGAAGACCTCAGACTTGAAATAAATTTCCCAATGGAGTTGCTGATGGAGCGTAGACATGAAGAGCCCTAGAAATGTAGAAGCAAATTTGGTAGTCGCGCCCAAATCGGGGTGACAGAGAAAGCTTTAGTAAAAGGATTGAAATCAAATAACCATGGCTTCATTCCCAAATAAGATTTGTTTCATATATCCAAGGTCCTTTCTATAGCAATACTATTCTATCTTTCGGTAGTGCACAAGTAACATAAAAGAACCCCTTTGTGCAAGGGCCTATATAGAGTTCTCCCTCTAATAAGGGTTGTCAGTGCTTTAAAATCCAATCATTTAAGTCTTCCAGGTTTGGTCAAAAATTATGGAAATGGTAGATTATTGTGTGCTTTTTATGGAGTTCCTCTTCTTCAAAAGATTCCTCTCCAAGATCCACCATGGGTGAATGTTCTCTACCCTATGTAAAGAGGACTGATTCAACCAATCCTGAACCTTCCACATAACTATTCTACCCGTCTAAATGCAAGTCTATAACTGCAGCCTTGGTAGAATTGTGCTTTGGAGATAACACTACGCCTTCAATGATTTTTTTCCCACCATTTCTAGCAGAGAGATAGCCACCCTCTGGAGAAATTGTCCATAGAGATGTTTTTGGTGTTCAGCTTAGGGTTTGAGTAGAGTTCTAGAGAATCGAGAGCACCATCATAAAATTTTGTGTAAGTATTATGGCAAAAACATTATTTACAAATACCTAATGAAATAAATTGGTTGAAAAACTGATAATTCATAAAATTTGGGTGATTTGGCCCTTTGTCGAGTGCATTCTCCAAATTCAAATTTGTGAATACAAACTATTCACCAATTGGCAAAGATTCACCACTAAAAAACCACTAGTTTGAAGTATTTAGGATTTCTTAATTTCTATTACGTGAGAGGAATCATTCAAATTGACTATATCTCGTATGTTGAAAGGGATAGAAAGATCATTTAAAATTTTATGTAGGTGCCTTTGCATTCATATGAACATTCAAAATAAAATCATAGAAAATCATTCCATACTCATGTATGAAATATTGACAATATTGAAAAATTTCAAAGATTTCAGAGATGTACATGTAGTTGTGCACAAATTGGAACAATGTTTAAGTCTATTTTGAAACACGGGTGTGTAGACTCCCTCAAATGACCAAGTTGTCACATCACTGACATTTCATAATCTGTCTAATCACCTACATTCAACATTAATTAAATAATCTAATTATTTAATTAATATCATCAAATTCTTCCAAAACTCCAAAATTCAACATTAATTGAATAAATTGTATTTATTTAATTAATTTCATTAAATTCCTCCTTATTCTTCCAAAATTAAATAATTTTAATTATTTAATTAGATCATTATCCTCTTTCCAAAAATCAAATCCACATTAATTAAATAAATCCAATTATTTAATTAATTCATCACAATTCTATCTTATCTACAATTATATAATTTACATTATTTAATTAAATCAATTGTTCTTCTAAATTTAAATAAATCATGCAAATTTATTTAAATTATCTCAATCCTCTAAAAATAAATAAAATCAAATATTTTATTTATAATCTTCTGTTTTTCCAAAATCATGCACAACAATTAAATAAACTTATTTATTTAATTTGCTTTATAAATCTTCTAAATTAAATAATTCTAATTATTTAATTACTTCTTCCAATAATATCTGCTCTAAATTTAAATAAATCAATTATTTATTTAAGTTGCTTTTTCTTCTAAATTTGAGTTATCTTTAATATAACTCAAGCTTTCTATATTTAATAAAGCAAAATATCTGCTTTTCTCATGCAAATCTCTTCTTCTTGTTTTAAATCACTTAACTGATTTCTTTATTCTTTTAATTGATTTATTTCTTCAGTTAACTCATTCTTCTATTCTTGATAACTCCTCTCATGCAAAAGAAAGCAAGACACTTGGCTTCTTCTCATTCGTTGCACGTTCCTCAACTTATCTCCTCCGTTGATTCTTTTGAATTATCTGGACCATTGATCAATCTTCCTTGAAATCTATATAAACCCCCCTCATCTCCTTCATTGAGTCTCTCTCTTCGATCGTATTCTCAGGCATACTTAACAGAGCTTTGAACATACAAAACGCGTCGATTGAGCAACTCTCACGATCTTTTGACATTGATCTCTTGAGCACACTACTTGCTTGTTGCAGCTATGGCTTCGCAACTTCATTGAGCAATCCACATTCAATCCAAAGGAAACAATACAGATTTCGTCACAGTACGGCACAGCGCAAACGACACTGCACAGCGCTTCTGGCAGGATCTTTGAGCGCTATTGGAAGCACAGTTCAGTGCCCTTGGGGGCACTGCGGCGCTTCTGGCAGCACAGCGTGGCGCTCTTGGCATAATAAAAAGGTGCTACCGGCAGTATTGTGTAGCGCTTTTGGCTAAATTAGGACACAGATCTCTCAGCTACCACTTCTCAGAACAGTCAATCAATCATGGATTTTTATTTTAGATTTGGTTATTTTGAAAAAGTTAACCTTTTTATGATCTGAGACAGCGCAGCGCTCTTGGCTATATTGTATCACGCATTTGGTAACACAGCTCCACGCTTCGAGTTATTGTTCAGCGCTTCTGGTATTATCGTATTGCACTTTTGGTCTTCATCACAGTGCCTTCAAAAATACAGTGCAACGTGTCTGGTTATTTTACAGCGCTTCTGGTAGTATTCTGCAATGCTTCTGGTCTGTATTACAGCACTTTTGGAATACAGTAAGTCGCTTCTGGTAAGATTGTGCAGCACTTTTGGTCAAAGTTGATTTGTTTTTGCTAACTTGTGAATTTTTGGTGGAACTAACTCACTTGTTGCAGCTTCTTATTAGTCACACAGAGCCAATAGGTGTTTTTAACATGTTCATGCAGGACGAGCATTAAAGACCTCTTGATTTATCTCACTAAGTCTTAGAAACACATTGCATGCTTAAAAGGATAAATTGAGCAAATCTTTTCTTGCAATCTAAGTCTTAGGAACATACTATTTTTCTTAAGGGACAATGGACATGTATGAACAAACACCTCAATTTTCTATAGGACAATGGACATGAATGCCAAACACTTCATTTCATAAGGGACAATTTACAACTACAAACGTGTGTGTGCCTAGTTTAGTTGCACCTTATTTTTCTTATAACGGGACAATTGAACCTTTGTTTGACGTGCTTGCTCTTACTTTTCTGTACTTCCTTTAGAAGGGCCTGCTTTTGGATTGCGCTTCATCCAAAAGGGACGACCCTAAGTGGAGTTTTCCTTTGAACCGCTATATAAGAGGGATAAGGCGAAAGCCAAGTCCTAACCGATGTCAGCCTTACCTTGTGGTGCCAAACTGAAAAGAGGTGTACTAGCTCTTTATGGAAACGATTTTCACATTGAGCGAAGTGTTTGAAAATCTTAGTAGGATTGGTTAAAGCTTTTAGTAGCTTGTCGCATTGCTCGTAAGGCGTTGGTCCCTCAAAGTCACTAAGAACCATTTTTAGATAGAGACTACCCGACCTACCTCCGAACATTGGGGTAATCATCAGTGCAAGGGAAATCGATTTAAACCCTTAAGATACTCACCATTGGCTCCCTTGAGAAGAGATAGTATTCCCTTGGACATAAAGCTCTTGTGACCTACTTGAGCTTTCCAAGGGGAGGGTGAGATATCCCTACCTATCGTCTCTCGCAAAGATACTAAATATCTGACACCTTTATGGAATGATATTTTTATCGACGGAGTATTAAGCTATGAGCTGATCTACTGCAATGAAACCTTGTCTCTAGGGATAAAAAGTGCTTGTTATTTATTGCAATTGTCTTATACATGTGGAAACATTAGGCTTGTTTGGAGCCTTGAACATACACTATCTGTTGTGTCAATCCCTTGTTTTTTGACCACTTGTTTGCTGTGTTTTCTCTTGCCAAACCAATCCAATCAGAAACAGAAACAATCTACCAAAATTTTGCCTTTTTGAAACATCAGACACTACTTCAGCACCTCTGGTATTACAGCAGCTCGCCTTTGGTAGTACAGTAGATCGCCTTTGGTACAGCAATAACCCACCTTTGGCAAAACTCTACTTCAGCGCCCTTGGTATAACAGTAGCTCACTTTTGGTCACTGTAGCTCACCTTTGGCATAGTAGTAACTCACTATTGGTAGCTCAGTCCGTCGCCTCTGGTCCACAGTAGCATGCTTTTGGTTGTACAGTCCTGTGCCTCTGGTCAAATAGTATAGCGCTTTTGGTCCAGTACTTTATGCATCAGAGTTTGTCCCTTTCTCGAAGCATCTCACAGAAACCCAGCATTACTTGTCTTGTCCTAGTGTATTCCATGGTAACCACTAGGCTCCAGCAAACTATGAAATCCAAGCAAGTTGTCCCTAAGAAGTGCAAGTCACCTCCTCGCACACCACAATCAGGTCGTCTCAAAGTTACTCCCAAGGTTACTCCTAGTACCCCCGCGGCAAGACCAATCAGTTCTCTGAACATGCCGCACATTGATGAACCAAGTAATCCTCAAGAGGGTAGGGTCCCCTTAGTAAGAATACCTCAATATACCATCGGCTTGCCTCTGGATTTTGTACCACAAGGTTATGTTATTGAGCAAAACCTACCTCAAGAAGGTGGGGTTCCTTTGGAAAGCATTTCCCAATACACCATGGGCTTGCCCCCGGATTTTGTCCCTCAAGGTTATACTGTAGATTTTGCCCCATAACAAGAAGAGTGACACTTTGAAATAGGTCAATCCTCTCAAGTAGATGGGCAAGATCTTGATGAAATCATACAAGAGCCTAGAGTCATGGCAGCCTTTGACAAAATCCTTAGTGAGAACCAAGACCACTTCTTTCGCTTGCTTGCAGAGCAAGATGCCAAGTTACCTCAAGATTTTGATTTATCCACTCTCAAGGAGAACAACAATGCCCAAGACACCATACAAGTGGTGCAAACCATATCCACGGTGACTACGCCCTTACCTACACAAGGCTCGCAGTATCGAAATCCCCTTTTTCAAAATCCAACAGAGGAGAGACCCATATCACCGCTTCTGACTCCTATGGAGATCTATAAAAACCAACAAGAAACTCTCCAACGTCAAGCAGAGTTAGCTAAGCAAGCCACCTTAGCTCGAACAAATGTGCAACTACCTCCTAAAGTGTCCACCCCAATCGCAAGTGGAATCTTGGTTACCCCAACACGCGAAGGTTTCCCACCAAATTACAATCTGGGGAACAATTATGTAGCCATGCAACAAGGGTCTCAACAAATGCCACCTCCTATATCATCACACCTTCATATCTCTCAACCAATTAGAGTCATGCAACCCCAACCACAACATTCTTCTACTCTCGTCCTTAAGCAACCCCAACCACAGCATTCTTCTACTCGTATCCTCAATCAACCCCAACCTTCGCAAATCACGTCTACCTATGTCCCTCCTCCACAACGTTCATCCTCACTCAACTTCTTTCACACATTGCCTAGCCACTCTCAACATTCCCAACATCAGGTTTCCCAAAGCTATGTGCCGCCATCACAACCTAATCAAACGCACTTTAGCTTTCCTCCACCCAATTCTTTTATTCAACCATCACAAAGCCAACAGTCTTACCTAGCACCACCTCCACCTTTGTCAAATCAAAACCTCCAATTCCAACCCAATCTGAACCAATCGTACAATCCATATGTTTCCAATCAATCTTACGACCCTTATAACACCAGTGTGCATGGCTCACATTATAATCTTCCGTATGGGCAACACCAACCACTTTTTGGACAACAGGAGATGTTACCAACCCCTCCCACGACTATGGAGCTAAAGATTGCGGAGGTGCAACAACAACTATCTGATCTTACGTTTGGCCACACCAAAAAGACCTTCTCTTTAGAGGAAGTGTGTCCTTATCGTTTTGATCGGTCACTACTGTAGAGTAAAATACTCTACATTTTTGATTTTGAGTTTCAGTAGTGCGGGTCCAGTTTTGTTTCAGAGTGCTTCAGTTTTGCAGCAACGGTTTTGACACACAGCGCGGGTGTGAGGGCTTTTCATTTTTGAAAATTTTGCTAAGTCCCAGAGTTCAGTGGAAGTTGCCAAGTGTCAGTACCTGAGATATATTATACAGTTGCTGAAGGTTCCGCGGATGAAGCCACGCGTTCCTTTTGAATCCTGCGGAAGTCGCCAAGTGTCGGCATCCGAGGATCCGTTTTATAAGTTTCAAAGCCCTTTTGTAAAGTAAGTCTGGCGGGGCCCCTTTTACATTTCTCCTGGTGCAGTGGAAACCACCATGTGTCAGCAGCCGTGATACTTTATAAAGTTTCTCAGAGTAGCAGTGGAAAATGCCACGCATCTTTTTGCAGTAAGGCGGAAGCCGCCAGGTGTCGGCACCCTTTTCAAGTTTCATCAAAGTTTCAAACGTTCCTGTTGAGTGTTTCTTATAATGAAGTGGGCCCCTTTTTAGAGTTTTGGTGAGCGCGGAAGGCGCCAAGTAGCAGAAGCGGAGGGTGTTACTAAAATTTCCTGAAGTTTCACGGAAGGTGCCGCGTGTCCCATAAAGTTACAGCGGAAAGCTCCAAGTGTCGTCTTCCGCAGGATCCTTTTGTTTTCAGCGCTAAGTAAAAGACTGTATGGAGGGCCCCACTAGTATTCCTGTAACTTCAGCGGAGTGTGCCATCTGTCACCATCTGCGTGATCCTTATAAGTCCGTAATGTTTCTATTAAGTTTCTTGGAGTTGCGCGGAGAGCACCAAGTGGCAACGTCCGTGGAGGTTTTGTTAAAGTTTCTAAAGTTTCTCAAGAGTGGCAGAAGCCGCCACGTCCACAGTCTCTTGTGTAAGCGGAAGGCGCCATTTGTCCCTTTTCTTTTTGAAGCTGCTCAGGTGCAGAAGTATGGTGGGTCCCAATTTTAATATTTCTTGAGTTTCAAAGTTTGGCGGACCGTGACAGGTGGCGGAGCCTGAGCACTCTTAGTATAAGCCACAGTAAAGACTCAGAATAAAGTGGAAAACGCCATGTGTTTTTGGAAGGGCCACGGACGCTGCCAAGTGTCAGATTCCAGTATTTCCTGAGGAAGAAGCAGTTTCTTAAGTAAGTCACGTAGAGGATGCCAGGTGTTTGTTTCTAATTGATCTGGAAAGATGAAGGAGTTTCAGGAAAGAGGCGCGTATGAGTGCCAGCCGTTTCAAGGGTTTATAGTCGCAAAGACTATCAGAAAGCTGTCACGCGTCTCTCTCTGATTCAAGTATGTGGGGTTACATGTATCTGTTGCAGCTAATGAATTTGCATAGTGGCTAATCGTTTTCGATTCGAAGGAGATCCTCTGTCAGATACCTTCAATTAACTGCCAGTTCGGTTAGGCCGTTGAGATTTTTGATCATGCGGGCGATCTTTGGGCCAGTTGCATGCTATAAGTACAGGTTCAAATCACCATGCCAGGGATAGAGATATACAATATTGGAGATAGAGATTTTCTGCAACACAGATTGTTGGAGAAGTTTGAGGATCTTTTGTAGTGGCCAGTAATATCATTTGCCTTTGTTCTGTTTCTTGATTCAGAAAGTTGGTATGACTGTGCATGATTCTGTGCCTTTTATGTAACTTGAACATTAATAAAAATAGAGTTCTGTGCCCTTGCTGATATTTTCTGTGTTATTATAAAGAATTCTAGTTTGTGAGTCTTTGATTCTATTTGTTTAATTTGTTACATTGATCATGCAATTTTTCTCTTTAATGTGACTGAATCTTAAAATAGTTTCACTGTACTTAAGTGTTGAGATACAAAATCACATTTAGGCGCATCGCCATAGTTTTAGCTTCCTTGTTAGTTGCATTTGTGATTCTGTTTCATTTTATCCTTTTTCCCAAACACATTTTGAGATAAAGAAGAGCCAGCTTCTTTAAAATCTGGAGGTCACTCTGAAAAGCATTCCCACGTTTCAGAGTTTCCCATGTTGGTGTTGGAAACAATGCAATTCTAAGCATCAACAGTTTTTGGCACGCTTGGTGGGACCATTTCTTGAAGTTTCTTTCAAGACTGCATGAGCCGGAGAGTCACGAGGAGTCAGAGCTGTGGACCTGTGACAAGAGCTCAATCAGCTGTGAACCCAGGTATTCTTTTATCACCATTGATAAATAATTCAAGAAGAAGGGTCAATTAGTTTACAACAACCTCAAGTGCAAACATGGGAGCACCTGTAGCCCCAAGGAATTATGCAAATTGGAATACTGGCAGTGCCCTGATTCTTCCAGTACCTCCAGCCACTTGGGATTCTATTCCAACAAATGCCCTGAAAGCTCTGCCCAAATTCAGTGGGGAGGATTTTAAAACACCTGAAGAACATCTACAAGATGTATCTGATGTCTATGCGATACATGTGATCACACAGCAAAATGTGGCTATAAGACTCTTAGCATCTTCTTTTAAGGGAAAGGCTCTGGACTGGTACAGATCTTTGACCCCAAATTCAATTTCTACATGGGATCAACTTGGAGACGCTTTCTTTGTAAGATTCAAAGAAAAGGGTGATAAATCTTCTCTATTACAACAACTGATCACCATCAAAAGGGCACCGCAAGAGGCAATGACTGATTTCAATTCCAGATTTTAGAAGACTTGGGAAAGGATTCCTGCTACAGCAAGACCATTACCAGGTATGGCCATAGTATTTTATCTTAAAGCCCTCAATTCAGATATAGCAGTAATGATTCAGTCACTTGGAGGTCAGACCCTGCTAGAAGCCTATGACTATGCAGTCAGAGCCGAAAATAATTTGATAGATGCTGGAAAGTTGCCCCCAAGGCCTCCTATGCCTATGTTTCCAGAGATTACCCTACCATTGCCTCAAGAAGCTCCTAATCCCATAACCCCACCTGTGTCCATGTACACGTTTCCCCAACAACCTACTAAAGCTGCTGCCCCTACCCAGTCTTCAGAGATGGATGATGTCAAGAACATCCTGAGAACATTTTCAAATGAAATAATTAACCTAAAGAGACAACAGAATCCTTATCCCAGACCCCAATATCAAGGCTATCAGGGGAATAGACCTCCTCCATAGCCAAACCAATATTAGGGCCCCCAAAGACAAAATAACCCTCAGCCGTCAAACCAACTGGTTGCAGTCCCTACACCCTTGCAAACTGTTCCTCCCAATGCAAACAGAGAGATTGTCCCAGGGCAGAATAATTATGCAGATGGCACCAATGCCTGGTGTTTTCCTTGTAATAATGCACACATGCCCAGAGATTGTCCTAGGGGTAATCTATAGCAAAAGATAGCAGAGCAAAGAAGAGTGGATGGATAATTTGCAAATACTTCTGATACTCAGCCCTATCAATCCCCTGGCATGCAAAATTCAGTTCTAGTGGCTCAGATGCAAGGAATGTCCTTACAGCAAGAGGAAGAAATAGCCCCTGAGCATGCTTTTTTCTCTTGGATTGAAGATGAAGAGTCAGTGTTCTTAAATGAAGCTTCAACTTCTAAGAAGCCATTGGTACAATCAGATTGCTATACTAGAGCCAAGAGGAGGATGATGGAACAACCTAGAGTTACAAATAATGAAATTATGGGAGTTCCACCATTTCAAGATCATCAAAATACAGTTACTAGGCAAGAAATACCTCATCCAGTGCAGAATCAAGTAGTTTCTGGACAACTCCAAGAAAAAGCAAGATACCCTTATTATCCCAGAGCACAAGCAATAGGACCTGTGAATGTGGTGGATCAGTTGAAGAGGACTCCAGCACATGTGTCAATATGGGACATGTTAGCTATCCCTGAGCAAAAAACACTGTTGCAAGGAGCTTTACAGGGCCAAGATGTGCCTAAACAGACTGTTGCCAAAGGAGGACCTACTGATAAAGAAAAGCTCAAGGACACTGTTTCTCTGCAGACAACAACACTTCTGAACAATGCACCCGAGGTAAGTAAATCCAAGCCAGATCCCTTTTATTTGACTTTGATAGTTGGGAAGAAGCTATTACACAATGCAATGATAGACTCTGGGGCTAGTACCACAGTGATGCCAAAGCAAATAGTAGATGCTTTGAAGATAAAATATGAACCACTTGCAAAAGGAGTTATGCAGTTAGATGGGAAGTCTGTACAAACAATAGGGAAAATTAAACAACTTCCACTACAACTGTATACTTGTCCCAATATAATTGTTAATCAAGATGTTGTAGTCATAGATATTCCTCCTGTTTTTGGCTTATGCCTATCCAGAGATTTCACAGCTAAGATAGGAGGTTATATGTCACTTGATTGGTCTCATCTCATCATAAGGACCAAATATGGGACTAAGATGAAGGTACTGTCAGAACCATTGTCAAAGGACCATATCACTAATGAACCAACCCCAAAGTTAGAAGCAGCCCATGCCATGTTAAATAAAGAGGAAAGGGTTTTTGTTGAAGAAATAGGGGATTGGACTAAATATGATCAGCAAGTGGAGGATAATCAGTTGTTAACCATGATGCAGAGTGATCCTTTTGGGAACTATGACTCAACAGGGTTGGGCATTTATGTTATATTTGAGGAAGATCAGGAGATCCCTAATGTCTTAAGGAAAGAGTCCTCCCAGACCCAAGAATCTATAAATGACTCAGGAATCTGGACCTTAAACTTTGATGGGGCCAGAAGCAAAAATGGAGCTAGAGCAGAGATTTGTCTTACTGCCCCTAATGGTGAAAAGATTTTGAGAGCCATTCGCTTCCATTTTGCCTGTACCAATAATGATGCTGAGTATGAATCTTTAGTGCATGGACTTATATTAGCAAAAAAGAAAGAAGTTAAGAAACTGATAGTCAAAGGAGATTCATAACTAGTGGTGAAACAAATAAGAGAGAAGGCAATAGCCAAAAATGTAAGGATGAGATCTTATAGACACAAAATTTGGGATTTGATAGAAAATTTTGAAGCCTTCAATATAGAGGTAGTCCCTAGAGCCAAAAATTCTGAGGCAGATAGAATGGCACATATTGGTTCACAGTTTGATCCAATAACTGATCTAATGGTCAATAATGACTTAGTCAAAGTTATTGTGAGACCAACCATCCCAAACAATGATGAAAATTGGTAGGTTTTTGAGAATGATTTTCAAGTACTCTTATTTTTGCAACAGTCAGGGGAATTTGCTGATCAGTTACAACCAAAAATTGAAGAAGCATATGGTGATCAGATCATTCAACTAAAATCAAACAAGCTCCCTAAGGGACTGATTACACTGGAAAACTTGTTTGACCCTGAGGATGCTAGCCTAGAAAAGAAGAGATTCCAAGCAAACAAGGAGGACTACTCTGAGATTCAGGTTAGTGAGGGAAGAAGACTGAAAGTTGGAAATTTTGCCACTGAACAGGAAAGAAAGAGATTAATTGATTTATGTGAGAAATATGATAGGGTCATAGCCTGGACCTATGAAGATCTCCATGGTTATGATAGAAGTATCATTCAACACACCATAGAGCTGACGGAAGGATCTAAACCAGTTAGACAGAAGCAGAGGCCAGTAAACCCTAGGATCGAACCTCTGATGGTGGATGAGTTACAGAAACTATTAGAATCAAAGATTATTTTCCCAATCAAACACTCAACTTGGGTGTCCAATTTAGTACCAGTCAGGAAAAAGAATGGAGACATAAGGCTATGTGTGGATTTTAGGGACCTAAATAGGGCTTCCTTAAAGGATCATTACCCCTTGCCCTCTATGGAACAAATTTTATAGACTGTGGCTGGATCAGAGAGATTTTCTCTACTAGATGGTTTCTCTGGGTACAACCAGATTTGGTTGGTTGATGAAGATCAACATAAGACTGCTTTCACCACAAAATGGGGAACATTCGCCTATGCAAAGATGCCTTTTGGTCTTTCAAATGTTGGAGCCACATTTCAGAGAGCAATGGATTTAGCATTTGGAGAGATTATCAATAAAATCATTCTAATCTACCTAGATGACCTCATTGTTTTCTCTAAAAATGCTGCAGACCATTTTGACCATTTAGAAGTAGTTTTTAAGAAATGCCAAGAATTTGGAATATCTCTAAATCCTAAGAAATGCATTTTTGCAATACCTCAAGGTAAATTATTAGGGCATATAGTTTCTAAAGAAGGAGTCTCTATAGATCCAGAAAGAGTCACTGCTATAATGAACCTATCTCTGCCTGTCAATAAGAAAGCAGTTCAGTCCTTCTTAGGAAAGATTAACTTTGTCAGTAGATTCATATTAGACTTTGCAGGCCTAGTAAGACCAATTACACTGCTACTGAAGAAAGACCTGGTTTTCAAATGGACTGCAGAAGAGAGACAAGCTTTTGAAGAGGTCAAGAAAGCAATTTCAACAGCCCCAGTATTGAGGAACCCTGACTTCTCTAAGTCTTTTATAATGTATGTTTATGGAGGAGAATTCTGTGTTGTTGTTGTCCTAACACAGAAAGATAACCAACAAGAGGGAGAGCATCCTATAGCCTTTTTCTCAAGGACTCTTAGAGAGTATGAAGCCAGGTATAACTTTGTAGAGAAACTAGCATATGCTATGATAAAAGCCCTCAAGAAATTCAGACACATGGTCACAGGTAATAAGATTCTGATACTAGTGGTGCATCCAAGTGTCAGAGAATATATTATGGAAGGAGAAATCACTGAGAAAAGAGCAAACTAGAATACAAAAATTCTTGAATATGATGTGGAGGTCAGACCAACTAAACTTGTCAGAGGCAAGGGTTTGTGCTAGTATATGGCTCAAGATATGGAAAAAATGATAATTGAAGAAACAGAGGAAGAAAATGTATTGAGGATACAAGAGGTTGATCAGAATTCTTGGGTCACAAATAGGATTTAGTTTATGAAACATGGAATTTTCCCAAAGGAGCTCTCTCAGGACAAGAAGAGGTACTATAGGCAACAGGGAATTCATTTTGTTTTAATTGACCAAGTTCTTTTCAGAAGAAACACTGATGGCATACTTTTAAGATGCATAGAAAAGGATGAAGCCCAAAGAATACTACATGAGATGCACCATGGAGTGTCAAGTGGACATTTTTTTGCAAGAACCACAGCTATAAAGATAAGTCAGGCAGGTTACTTCTGGCCCACTTTATTTGCAGACTGTTATCAATTGGTTAAAGAATGCCAATCTTGCCAGTACTATGTAGGGAAGAGAAGGTATGCAGCGATGCCCCTTAGTCCTATATTTGTTGGTGAACCATTTGCCCAATGGGGTCTAGACTTCATTGGAATGATCAATCCAGTATCAAGTATGGGGCACAAATGGATCCTAACTACCACAGATTATTTTACCAGATGGAGTGAGGCAGTCCCACTGAAAGAAGCAACAGAGAAAGTGATTCTAGATTTTCTGGAAAGTATCACTACTCGCTTTGGGCCTCCTTGCACTGTAATTTCAGATAATGCTAAGGCATTTTTGGGGGCAAAGATATATGATTTTGCACTAAAGTATGGAATCTACTTGAAGACCTCTTCAAATTATTATCCTTAGGGTAATGGTTTAGCAGAATCAACTAATAAGAATCTGATCAGACTTATTAAAAGAATTGGGGTTGACCATCACAAAGAATGGCATAAAGTGCTTAATATAGCACTGTGGGCAGATAGAATTACACCAAAGCAAGTGACAAAAATGTCCCCCTATGAATTAGTCTATGGTAAACCTACCGTGATGCCCCTGAGTTTGGAGATTTCGGCTCTCCAGTTATTGAAACAAATTAAGATTGAGGAAAATGGCCCCATGCAGGTCAGGCTTGCTGAGCTCCTGGAGGTTCAAGAAAAAAGGGATTCAGCACATGAATCATTATTGAAACATCAGAAAATAATAAAAGACTGTTATGATAGGAAAACTTCAAACCCTCATTTTGAAGTTGGATCAGTTGTTCTGAAATGGGATGAGAGAGCTGCCAAGCCGGGTCGACACAGTAAATTTGAATCATTATGGATTGGCCCCTATAAGATTCGTTCCTGTAAACAATAGAATTCTTTCGAGCTTGAAACAATGGAGGGTGAGCCTGAGGGGATTCCTGTCAATGGGATCTACTTGAAGCATTTCAATTAGGCATTGCCTTTCCTGTGTATTATAGTTAGATAGTTTCTTTTGTCGTTGCTTTGTTTTCCCGCTTTGTTTTTTCCCGCTCTTTGTTTGAATAAGTGTTTTATAAACATGTGGCCATGGCATAAGACTCTTAAAAGTCTTGAAACTTTTGCATTCATTGAAACTCCCAAATCCCCAAAATTCCTAAAAGGTACCTAGCGCAGCCGCTTTTTATGACGTGCCTGACACTCTGTCCCACTCAGATCGCTTGCGATTTTATAACAGTTTCCATTTTAAATGCCATTTATGACACTTGATGTGTCATTTAGATATCCCAACAGCACGAGTTAAGGCTTAAACTGAGTTTCATTTGCTACTACTTCTGCTAAGTGTTTTCCCTGTTGCTGCTTTTCATTGCAAAAAACCGCTTCCTAAGTGTGTCTTCCCTGTTGCAAAGTTTTTGTCCTTGTTACAAGCTTTCATACTCATTCACAGCAAGTCCAACAGCTTTTGAAAGTTATACAGTTTCCAGCAAGCACAAAGATGGCGGAAGCATAGTCTTCTCAACAGGGGCTTGGGATTTACGAGTCTGTTGACAGTCTCCTTGCCAGTAAATCATACGCTTCGGCACCTTCGCAACCATTGAGGACCTATCCAAGGACTAGGGTTCCTGAGGTTGGTTATGCAGTTGACCCAGCAAAGGTTCTAGATTTTGCAGATGGTATTGTGGAACCGGCCCTACAAAAGTCTTGCAAAGCTCTGCAAGAAGGAGCACACCAAAGATGCCTCTTGAAGGCCAAAGCTAAACAATTCGAAACATTCGGCATGCAAATTTGGACCTCTCAATTGGTGAAATTCATTGTCCCGAGCGTGCATTTATGCCTGGACCTGATTGAGGTATGCGCTGAATTGTTTCATGCACCTTCGAGCACCATTCAAAAGGGACCCTTCATGGTGCAAATAACGCCAAAGGCCATCAGGGACATGTTGGCCCTACACTATGACAACACAGCCACGTTTCCCACAGTTGCCAAAATGCAGAAGACATGGGCAAATGTCAAGTTTCAATTGAGGTTTCTCAATGCAGAGATGCAGTTGAGAGACGACAATACCCAAATACCAACGCTACCCACAAGAAGGGCACAATTTACACAAGCCAGCCAGGAGGCGCTATCTATGATAGCTTTTATCTTCGGGTTGAAGGAAGATATAACTGTTTATGATTGGCAGCTGGCCATTCTTTTCAGAATGAAGACTATTGATAGGTCCCAGGAGTTTCGGCTAGATTTCTCTGAGCAGATTGCCTACTCCATGGCCGAACAACTAGCCAATTTCAAATCAACAGGGGTTTTCAGGTATTCCTCCTATCTGTTCCACCTTATGTTATATCAAAATTATGCCCTCTTTTCCCAGTATATGCATTTAGACATGTATGACCCAAGTTTTGATCCAAATAGAACCATCCCTGTGTCTGCATGGACTCATGTTTTGTCTGAATCATCTGACCCTTATGAGTTTTGGGAACTTTTTATCGCCCCTGCTTTTACTCACCTAAGCCTAGAGCCTGTTGAGAATAGATTGACTTTGAGTGTTAGAGGCCTTATGGAAAATTCCCCCATTCCCTGCGATTATTTCTTTGGGTCTCACCACACTATTATCAGGATCCATGGGTTTAATGGGGAACCAATGTTACTACCTAAGGTTTTGACTCCTAGGCTAGCCTTTTTAGAGGTCACCCGGCAGGTGTCTGTGGTTGATAATGAGTATGGGGCTAGGAAGAAGAAGAAAAAGATGTATGATCTCCCTTGGGTGAAGAAGAACATGACCCTATTGGTCGAGGATGCAGAGCATTTATTGCTAAGAAAGTTAGCTATCTTGGGTTTTCTTTTAGTCGAAGACAAATGGAGATATGACCCTATCAGTTTCATTGCCTTGTGGGTCAGGAATAATAAGATTGGTGCCAACGTTGTGCACGAGGGCCATCCTTTCCTGGATGACAGAAGAAACCCTAAGGAAGACACCCTTGATCTATATGCAGAGCTGTCAGACTTGCCTTTTGAGGGACCCAGACCATGGGAGGTGTTTTACAAAAAGGAGAAGGCCTATGACCCTAAACTCAAAATGGGCACTGGATTAAAGAAAAATTTATTGAGAGATAGGGAATGGAAGGCTGGGAAGATAGAAGCCTATTGGAAATATAGGCAGGAAATTTATGAAATAACCCATTCTTTTGGCAAAGTAGATACAAATGAGAAGTGGGAATCTATTTGGGACGAATGGCATCCTTCCCCTGTCTTGAGCCCTGATACAAGCAAAATCAAAAAAAAGGGTGAAGAAGCTGAAGAGGAACCTGAATCCACCCACCCAGTGCAGGTCCCAAGACAAACATCATCTGCAACTGCAGTAACTACCTGGCCCCAATCCCTCAGCACTATAAAGAAGTAAAAGAGTGTGGTGTCATCACCACCTAGAGGGACCCCATCAGTTTCAGTAAGTGGGGCTTTTGGTTTTGTGCAAACACCACTGGTAACAGTGGTAAATGTTGAGGAGAAAGAAACAAAGCAAGCAGAAGAGAGGCCAAGGAAACATAAGAGGCTGAAACTTCAGCCTGATTCAGATGAGGAGGTAGAACCTTTGTCGTAGCCACCACCAAGTGTCTCAGTTGCCCCTCAGGTATGTGCTTCTTCTCCCTCTTCTTCTCCATCTGTTTCTTCTTCAATAGGGGTGGCAATCCCAGTTGGCCAAGTATTATTCCCTGCCACCTCTGCTGTGCCAATTTCTCAATTTTCCCCACCTGTCACTACACAGGCCATGTCATTGCAGGCCACTTCATTACCTCCTTTTTCCCCCACTTTTCCCAGGAGGGTACCTCCTCAGATTCCTCCTAGCCAACATTTGGCTATTCCTTATGGCCTGCCACAAGGTCATCCTTTTGCGGGCGGGTACATTGCCTCTCCCCCTACCTTCCAAGCTCAAGCAGACACTGCCAAGAAGGCTAGGGAGGCCCGGATTGACAAGAAGAGAAAGAAGGATAATAAAGCTCAGGCTGTCCCACATATGAGGTCACTATTTGACCCAATTCAGCAGCAGCTAATTGTGACCCATTTGTCACCAAATGTAGCAAAACCAAATGAGCAGATGTAGCCCCAAGATTTTACAATGAGTGCAGTGGCAATGGATATGTCACTCTTCAGGCCACAAGATAGGGCCGAGCTGCTAAATGAAACCACTTCTGCTGTAGCCACTGATTATCTGAAGTTATCCAGGAAGTTGCAGAAGTTGGAGGCTAGTCTGACTCAAGAAAAGACACATAGTGAGGCTCTGGCTACTGAGCTCAAATCAAAGAATGATGAGATTGAGGATCTTAATAAACAGTTGCAAAATACTGTTTCATGTCAGATCCATCAGGCTACACAGAGCCAAAATGCTTCATTAAAGGAAGCGCTGACCCAGGTGAAGTCTATTCTGTCTACCTTGAAGCAGGAAAAGGCCACATTGCAAAAGAGGCATCAGGATTCTTCTCAACAGGCCACACAGTTGCAACAGCAACTTTTGAAGGAACAAAATAATGTTGCTGCTATTCAGGCTCAACTACAGGCCGAGCAACAAACAGCCAAGCAATTGACCCTTGAGTTGGCAAATAGGCCACAAAATGCGGGAGTGTTAAATTTGGTCAAGGAGTTATATGCATCTATATGGGCAAGAATCTCTGAGGAGATGATCCAGCTCAGACCCTCTTTAACCTTCCTGCTACATGCTCAGCAACTATGTGAAAAGGTGGAGACCTCAGTTCAGGCCACTCTGTCCATTGTGTCCATGAGAGTTTCTGATTCTCAATTGCTGCTGGGAAAACTTTATGACACATCTGATGAAACTTTGTCGGCAGCAGGGATCAATGACAGAATGATTGCTGCCAAAAGGGTGAATGAGGTTCTGAGTTGTAATTCTACTGCAATTACATGCCAGGAGCTCCTGGATGTGGTAAAGGAGGGAGTAAAGGATATGAAGAAACATATAGAAGACTTGGTGCAGTTGGGCCTTCCTTCTCCTTTTCCTGATAGCAACACAGTCCTAATGGTTGATGAGATCAAGCCTCTATTGCTGGCCAGACAGAATGATCAATCAGTTTTCCAGGGCCTAACAGATGCCTCATCGGTATCAGAAGTGGAAGCTATTTTGATTCCTATGGCCTAGCTTGATTTCTAGTTGAAAGCAGCGGTTCATGTTTTGCAAAGCTTTTCGCATAAAGACATGATCAACCTGGATTTGGCTTTCCAAGACTTGCAGAATAAACAAGGTTTATCTGATGCTGAGTGGTCTGTATATCAGACAGCTTTATAGAATTTGTAGGTTTTGCTATATATATATTTTTTGCAATTCTTTTTGAGCAAGCTCAAAAGTCCTTGGGATCGCCATGAACTGTAGAGTAAAATACTCTACATTTTTAATTTTGAGTTTCAGTAGTGCGGGTCCAGTTTTGTTTCGGAGTGCTTCAGTTTTGCAGCAATGGTTTTGACACACAGTGCGGGCACAAAGCGCGGGCGCAAGGGTTTTTCATTTTTGAAAATTTTGCTAAGTCCCAGAGTTTAGCGGAAGTTGCCAAGTGTCAGTACCCGAGATATATTATACAGTTGCTGAAGGTTTCACGGATGAAGCCACGCGTTCCTTTTGAATCCTGCGGAAGTCGCCAAGTGTCGGCATCCGAGGATCCATTTTATAAGTTTCAAAGCCCTTTTGTAAAGTAAGTCTGGTGGGCCCCCTTTTATGTTTCTCCTGGTGCAGGGGAAACCACCATGTGTCAGCAGCCGGATACTTTATAAAGTTTCTCAGAGTAGCAGCGGAAAATGCCACGTATCTTTTTACAGTAAGGCGGAAGCCGCCAGGTGTCGGCACCCTTTTCAAGTTTTGTCAAAGATTCAAACATTCCTGTTGAGTGTTTCTTATAATGAAGCGGGCCCCTTTTTTAGAGTTTTGGTGAGCGCAGAAGGTGCCAAGTGGCAGAAGTGGAGGGTGTTACTAAAGTTTCCTGAAGTTTCACGGAAGGTGCCGCGTGTCCCAAAAAGTTACAGCGGAAAGCTCCAAGTGTCATCTTCCACAGGATCCTTTTGTTTTCAGCGCTAAGTAAAAGACTGTATGGAGGGCCCCGCTAGTATCCCTGTAACTTTAGCGGAGTGTGCCATCTGTCACCATCCGCGTGATCCTTATAAGTCCATAATGTTTCTATTAAGTTTCTTGGAGTTGCGCGGAGAGCGCCAAGTGGCAACGTCCGCGGAGGTTTTGTTAAAGTTTCTAAAGTTTCTTAAGAGCGGTGGAAGCTGCCACATCCATAGTCTCTTATGTAAGTGGAAGGCGCCATCTGTCCCTTTTCTTTTTGAAGCTGCTCAGACGCAGAAGTATGGTGGGTCCCAATTTTAATATTTCTTGAGTTTCAAAGTTCAGCGGACCGTGACAGGTGGCGGAGCCTGAGCACTCTTAGTATAAGCCATAGTAAAGACTTAGAATAAAGTGGAAAATGCCATGTGTTTTTGGAAGGGCCGCAGACGCTGCCAAGTGTCAGATTCTGGTATTTCCTAAGGAAGAAGCAGTTTCTTAAGTAAGTCATGCGGAGGATGCCAGGTGTTTGTTTCTAATTGATCTGGAAAGATGAAGGAGTTTCAGGAAAGAGGCGCGTATGAGTGCCAGCCGTTTCAAGGGTTTATAGTCGCAAAGACTATCAGAAAGCTGCCACGCGTCTCTCTCCGATTCAAGTATGTGGGGTTACATGTATCTGTTGCAGCCAATGAATTTGTAGAGTGGCTAACCGTTTCTGATTCGAAGGAGATCCTCTGTCAGATACCTTCAGTTAACTGCCAGTTCAGTTAGGCCGTTGAGATTTTTGATCATGCGGGCGATCTTTGGGCCAGTTGCATGCTATAAGTACATGTTCAGATCACCGTGCCAGGGATAGAGATATACAATATTGGAGATAGAGATTTTCTGCAACACAGATTGTTGGAGAAGTTTGAGGATCTTTTGTAGTGGCCAGTAATATCATTTGCCTTTGTTCTGTTTCTTGATTCAGAAAGTTGGTATGACTGTGCATGATTCTGTGCCTTTTATGTAACTTGAACATTAATAAAAATAGAGTTCTGTGCCCTTGCTGATATTTTCTGTGTTATTATAAAGCATTCTGGTTTGTGAATCTTTGATTCTATTTGTTTAATCTGTTACATTGATCATGTAATTTTGCTCTTTAATGTGACTGAATCTTAAAATAGTTTCACTGTACTTAAGTGTTGAGATACAAAATCACATTCAGGCGCATCGCCATAGTTTTAGCTTCCTTGTTAGTTGCATTTGTGATTCTGTTTCATTTTATCCTTTTTCCTAAACACATTTTGAGATAAAGAAGAGCCAGCTTCTTTAAAATCTGGAGGTCACTCTGAAAAACATTCCCACGTTTCAGAGTTTCCCATGTTGGTGTTGGAAACAGCACAATTCTAAGCATCAACAACTACCAATGATCTCTTTTCCCCAAAATTTCACTATTCCCAAGTTTGATAAATACAAAGGAAAAGGTGACCCAAAAGACCATCTTAGGGAATTCTATCTTGCTTGCTTCGAGGTCTCTCATAACGACACATATCTTATGTGTCTATTTCCTCGCAGTCTTGGAGGTCAAGCAATAGAATGGTTCTCACACTTACCCACAGGTATCAAGTCTTTCAATGAGCTAGCAGAGAAGTTTGCCACCCACTTTTCTTATAATGCAGAGCATGAGATTTCCATGACTGATCTATGCAACAATAAACAGAAAAATGGTGAAACTTTCATTTCTTTCCTTCAACGATGGAGACAAATGGCTAACAAATTCCCTTTCAAGATTCTGGAGAAACAGCTTGTCAGCATATCTGTGCAGAACCTCAACCAAGAGTTAAGTTTTCATTTGCAAATTCTTAGTGCTACAACCTTCGATGAAATCACGTACAAGGGGATCAATATTGAGAAGGCCCTCATTGCTAAGGGTGTGGTCAAAATCTTTAAAGAAATGAAAGATAGCACTTCTCATCAACAATCGAACGATAAACCCAAATATTGGAACAAGAACAAGAACGTGGTCAACGATGGGGTGGTCGATACTAAGCATGTCCAAATGTTGCAAACACCGCTGCAGCTCTCCAAACCAAGTCAAGCTCCACCTCAACAACAGCAGCAACAAAGGCAGCCTTATCCAAACCAACAGCAACGACAACAAGAGTGGCCCCAACAAGATTACCCTCCACGATGTCAATTCACTCCCTTGGGAGTGCCCATCGAATCAGTCTTACAGCAAGCCTTACAGAAAGGGCTCATCACCTTACCTGATGCTCCTCCTTATGGAGAACCTGTCTACAAAACTGCACATTACAGAGACAATGAATATTGTGAGTTCCATAGGAGCAAAGGTCATAGAACTGCATCATGCATGAAGCTCAAGCACTTTATCCAAAACCTCATCAACGGTAATCAAATCACTTTTGAGGATGAATCACCAGCACATCACATGAACAAGGATCTAGATATGTACAAGGAACCATTCCCTCATCACGGTCCACCTCCTCCTCAGGATAGAGGTAAAGGTATCAATCATGTGTCCACATCCTTCGATTCCATTGTAGGTCATTTTGAAGAGAGTCGAGTGTCTACCCTCACGATCAAAGGCAAATCTACGGATTGTGCTGTTACTACTCATCGAGGTCATGTCACCATCCGTGCACCTACACCTAAGCTTCCGGTTCAGTCTAATTATAATCTTATCGAACATCTAGGGAGAACACCAGCATAGATCTCTATTTTGGACCTCCTACGGTCCTCACCTGCACATAGAGTGGTGCTAGAAAAAGCCCTCCAAGAGTCTTCCATTCCTAACAACATAGCGGTCACGGATTTCTAAGCTATAGTCGGTAACATTGCTTCACCCTACAATGTGGTCTTCTCTGAGAAAGATCTCCCATCCCATGATCCTTGTCACAATGATGCCCTTCACATTGAAGTTCTCATCCATAAGCGCAAAATCAAACGTATACTCATAGATGGTGGTGCTGGTCTCAACATCTGTTCTTTAAAGTTACTAAAGCAATTGGGATACTCTGAGGATCACGTCAACACTAATCATAGTATTACAATCAAGGGGTATGATGATGCAAAATGCCATTCAGATAGTGTTATTCACTTGCCTATACAACTGGGCCCGGTCATGCTTGAAACTAGGTGTCAAGTCCTTGATATTGAGCTGCCTTACAACATTATCCTAGGCTGCCCATGGATTCATGCAATGAAAGCTGTTCCCTCCATGTACCATCAGTCCCTAAAGTTCCCATACAATGGTACGGAGATCACCATCCCAGGAGATCCTAATCCTTTTGAATTTTGCTGGGTCTTGCAAGGAATCTATAAGAATTGCAACCAAGTGCCAAAAAATGACAAAGCCCTTGAATCCCCTCTTTATGTTGATCCTAAAACTCTCACGCAAGCCTCTACAAGTGAATCTACATCCCTCCCCAAAATCACAGCTCGCATCCAAGATATAGGCTTTGGCACTTACGATATCTCAGAATCTTGTTGTGTAGGGCGGATGCCTCTCTCTCCAAAATCTTACGGCCAACCACCCATTGCCAAAGTAACCAAAAAAGTAGCTATTCCTCCCCCAACATTCCTAACCCAATTCCAACATGGACGGTTATTGGAAGAGGAAACTATCAAGGACATTTCTTCTTGGCTCTACAAGGAGAAAGAACTAGTCACAATACCAGTCAAGCAATATGGCAATGGCTTAAGGATAGTGAAAAACATGGGCTATAAAGGCAAAGGTGGCCTTGGGAAACAGAATCAAGGAACTATGGAACCCATTGTTGTGACAAAGAAGCTAGACAAGAAAGGATTAAGATTTGGTAAGAAGGTACCACGCGCCTTGGACATCGAGTATATCCTCGACGAGGTAGCTGACATTTTTCCTGCTGATTCGACGTCTACAGAGGATATCATCAATAACTCTTCCCTCCACATGACCAATCTATTCACAGAATCCTCCATTTTTACACTATCCTCCATATCCTTAACCTCCACTACCAACACCCAGAATGTCACACTTGTTTACCCTGAACTTATCGATTGGGACCAACAAGGGGCCCCCGTTATAGATGTATTTCAGAATGACGAAGCTTTAGCTGAGTTCATGGGACTTCAGGAAGGTATCCCTCTTGGCAATCACAAAGTAGGTTTTGTAATGGAACTAGAGCCAACGGCTTATTTTGGTGAGAATGCCAAATCCTCCAGTCACAAAAGTGTAAATAAAGAAAGATCTCTAGGTGAAAACCACACTGTGGCACCTCCTGATCACAAAATAGTAAAAAGAAAGGATGTATCCAAAGGTGAAAACCCAAATGTGGCACCTGAGGATGGAGGATTTGACCTTCCCTTACCATCTAAGTATCAAGAGAAATTAGCTCTCCTAGTGGAAGATTCTACAGAGATCAACCTGGGCACAGAACAGAATCCAAAGACCACATTCCTAGCGGCATCATTATCTGACACAGAGCACAGAAATCTTAACAACTTCTTCTTGCAATGAACCATCAACTTTGCATGGACCTATGCAGATATGCCAGGGCTAGACCCTAAGCTGGTAGTTCATTACCTCACAGTTGATCCCAAAGTGAAACCAGTCAAAGAGAAGTTAAGAAAGATGCACCCACAGATAGCTCTCTTGGTGAAGGTGGAAATACAAAAGTTGTTAGACGCAAAGTTCATACGACCCATTGACTATTCAGATTGGGTCTCAAACATTGTACCTATGTCTAAACCTAATGGGTGCATCCACATGTGTAATGATTTCAGGGATCTCAACAAGGCATGTCCTAAAGACGATTTTCCACTACCAAACATTGACATTATAGTGGACTTGACAGTAGGTCACGAGATGCTTTCTCTCATGGACAGATTCTCTGGCTACAATCAGATAAGGATAGCTGAAGAGGATTAACATAAAGCAACCTTTACTTGTCCTTGGGGCAATTATTGTTGGTGTGTCATGCCGTTTGGTCTGAAGAATGCAGGAGTAACCTATCAGAGAGCAATGACAGTGATCTTCCACAATCTGTTTCATCACATCATGGAAGACTATGTTGATGATATATTGGCTAAATCTTCTAGGGCAGATCACATACAGGTCCTAGGACAGATCTTCGACAGGCTTGAAAAATACCAAGTAAGACTCAATCCAAAGAAGTGTGTATTCAGTGTAACATCAGGAAAGCTATTGGGATACATTGTATCTCGTAGAGGCATCAAAGTCGATCCAGTGAAAGTAAAGGCTATAGTGGAGATGCCTCCACCAAAGAACCTTAAAGCACTAAGGAGCCTTCAGGGAAGGTTGCAGTCCATTCGACGTTTCATATCACAGCTAGCAGATAAATGTCAACCCTTTCAACACTTGCTCTGAAAGGATGTCTCATTTCGATGGGACAACAAGTGTCAGGCAGCGTTTGATCAACTTAAAGAGTATCTAGCTACACCCCTTGTATTGGTTCCACCAGTTGTGGACAAACCTTTGATATTATACATCTCCACTACAAATTCGGCCTTAGGGGCCCTGCTAGCACAAAATGATGACACAAGAAAAGAGCATGCCATTTATTACATCAGTAGAACCTTGGTGGGATATGAGCTCAATTATTCACCAATGGAAAGGGCTTGTTTAGCAGTAGTGTTTGCCTCCCAAAAGTTGCGACATTACATGCTGAACCAGCACACAAATCTGATAGCCAAGATTGATCCCTTGAAGTATCTACTAGCAAAAGTAGCTCTCACAGGCAGACTAGCTAAGTGGGTCATGATCCTTAGTGAGTTCGACATTGAGTACACGGATCGTAAAGCAATCAAAGGACAAGCCCTTGCGGATCAACTAGCAGAAGCACCTATGAAAGATACACATCCTATGGTAGCAGACTTTTCAGATGAGAAACTCTTCACTCTTTCCAACTCCATAATGTGGAAGTTGTATTTTGATGGTTCCTACACACAGCATGGATCAGGAGCCGGAATCTTATTTGTTACACCTCAGAATGACTACATTCCAAAGTCATATCGGCTTGCATTCCCTTGCACCAACAACATAGCTGAGTATGAAGCACTCCTTATAGGTCTCAATATAGAAGTTCAATGGGACATCACAGAATTACAAGTATATGGAGACTCACAGCTAGTCATTCGCCAAGTCACGGATGAGTACCAAACAAAGGATGAAAAGTTGGTCCCATACAAGCAACTAGTGGATGCCTACAAACCACATTTTTCTAGCATCACATTTGAGCAAATTCCAAGAGAGCATAACAAATCTGTGGATTCTATGGCTTCTGTAGGGTCACTGATTGACATGCCTATAAATACACAGAAGTGTGAATTCTTGATCGAGCAATTGTTGATACCAGCCGTCGATGTTCCTATTACTAAAATCATCTACGAACTTGTTGGTCCCAATTCCCCATGGTACGAAGATATCTATGAGTACCTCAAACACAATACCTTTCCCCTTGACCTATCATCCACCCAACGCAAAACCTTTATCCGTCAATCCTCTCGTTACATCATTCTGGGTGATACACTATATTGCCAGAGTCTCGATGGTATCCTCTTACGATGTCTTAATGCGGAAGAAGTCGAAGCTACCTTACGAGACATACACGAAGGTGTCTGTGGCATACATTCTTCTGGTCCTAATCTTGCTAAGAAGATACTCAGAACAGGTTATTACTAGCCTACAATGGAGCAAGATGCTGCACAGTTTGCTAAGAAGTGTCTACAATGCCAGCAGCATGGAGATTTGATTCACGCACCAGCTCATGAATTACAACCTGTGACAACTCCATGGCCTTTTTCTCAATGGAATCTCGACCTCGTAGGACAAATCTACCCTTCCTCCTCAAATGGCCACAAGTTTATCATTACCGCCACTGAGTACTTCACGATGTGGGTGGAAGCCATTCCTATGACCTATATCACCGGTAAGCAAATAGCCAAGTTTATCTTAAACTACCTCATATGCCGGTATGGTATTCCCCAAGCCATTGTCACTGATAATGGGAGACCATTCAAGAACCAAGATGTCCGTGCCTTGTGCACACAATACAATATCCAACATCACTTTTCAACTCCTTACTATCTGCAGAGTAACGGCCAAGCTGAGGCTTCCAATAAGACCATTCTCAAGGTCCTCAAGAAAACAGTCAATGAAGCTGGTCGTGATTGGCACTTGCAACTCAATCCCGCCCTATGGGCCTACCGCACTAGTATCAGAACACTAATTGGTGCCACACCATATGCCTTGGTCTATGGCTCTGAAGCCATCCTACCTATAGAGGTCGAGATCCCATCCCTTAGAGTATCCATGCAGGCCCTGATCGACGGAGACGAGTATCACACTTCTAGATTAGCTGAACTTGAACTACTAGATGAGAGGTGCCTTGCCGCACTTAATCATCTCCATGTCTATCAAAACCACCTCTGGCATAATTACAACAAAAAGATCAAAGAAAGATGGTTTCAAGTTGGTGATCTTGTACTTAAAGAGAATCAGAGAAATCAAGCAGATCGAGAGAAGAAGGGTAAGTTTGAGCCTAACTGGTTAGGTCCCTTCATTGTGACAGCGGTACATGGATCAGGAGCTTATACTTTAGCTACACCTAACGGTATTCCTCTAGATGAGCCACTTAACAGTGTCCATCTCAAGAAGTTCTATGCCTGATCCTCAGAGTATTCCAAAAAAAAAAAAAAATCTATCCTCTGGTGAAAACCTGGCAAACAGGCACCTTGGATAAGTACCATAGTGAAAACCTAGCAAACAGGCGCTATGTGTAGAGTCAGCATCCATCGTCTATCGAATCCTGTCCACTCCTTGTCCAGTTCGCAGCGCCTCTCCATCCATCCATAATAAAAACCATTGACTTTGTTTGCATTTCCATCTCCCTATCTAGTATAGCTTAGAAATTTGTCAATGTCCCTCGTCGTCTCCCCACGTCTTGATCTTGGTCTATAGTTAACACTGTCTTGTCCTTGGTCAAGTCTTTTTGTGTCTTCTTCGGCAATCACCCCTACAGTTTCCTCTACCAGAATGGGGGCAACTCTTTCCTTAACTTAGGTCTAGGATTGGTTCCTTGTTTGTGGTTCGCAGCGCATACTTCAATCTTTTCTCGTTGTTCACAAGTAACACCCTTTAATGAACACATCGCTCCTACGATAAGGATGTTATCTTCTCAACACTTTTTCCCACATCATCACTCCAACCAGAACTACATATTATCATCTTCTCAGTCTTAAAGTACCTTGATCCCATGGATATGGGTATGTAGGCAGTCTAGATTATGAAGGAAGTATCTAGTACTCAGGTACATAAGATCACCTCTTCTCCGCACTTTTCCCACATCATCACATCTACCAGAACTACATATCATCATCTTCTCAATCTTAAGGTACCTTGATCCCATGGATATGGGTATGTAGGCAGTCTGGAATACGAAGGAAGTTTCTAGTACTCAGGTACATAAGATCTCCCCCTTTCCCCTTGACCCATTCATCACTATATCCAGAACTACATATTTATCACAGTCACCTTCCATCGTAAATGTGCCTTGATCCCATGGATACAGGGTATGTAGGCAGTCTGGAATACGAAGGATGTATCTAGTACTCAGGCACACACGATCCATCATTCTCTGCCTGTCTCAATCCATTAACATTGTCATCCTTCCAGTCTTCTGTTTGGCAAAATCCATTCGCCTCGACTTGACTAACTCAAGCAACCAGCCAGCGCATCCTTTCAAAGCAAAAGTCCTTAACAAACCTGAAGCAAAGCAGCTTCCTTCCAGAGTCTTCTACTGTCCTGCATACCGATTGCCAACATCAGCTAAGTCCCGCTTAACCAAGCCCTAGATCCACAAGCTTGTCTTCTGCGAAGTGTTCCATTGTTGAGACCAACGCACGCGTCTCCTACGACATGTGGCATTTCCTGCAGCAAGACATTGTCTTTTGTAGGTAGATAGCACCCTTTAACGGACACAGAGTTCCTACAATAAGGCTGTTATCTTTTCTATCCAATCTATCCTGAGCAACCTCTTTGGCAAGAGAATATGTTGGCTGTATGTTTACTTTGTAAGTCAGTCAATTTGTGTTATGGTTTATCTTTTGTTCCAAGTTTCCAATACCTATTCAAGACTACCTTAATTTATCTATAATCTTGGTATGTTACGATGCAGTATGGATTGGGGGCATGGTCATTGCTTTCTGTGTGCCGTGTTTGAGGAATGATCTTTAGTATCTTTCTTAGCATTCTATTTATCTTGTGTGTGTTAGGACCTAGCATCTTACATATTAATATTCTTCTTGCATTTACATGTATTGAAGTTTATTTTATATTCAAGACTATGGCTTATTCGCATGTTCCAACAAGGTTATATTATGTCTAAGGGGATCTAAGTTCAAACCGCTTGCTTGCAGAGTCAACGTCCACGCACTCAGATATTACTGCACCTTGGTCTTCTCTACCTTGGTGGCGAACTATCTAAGTGCTATATCAAAATAAGGATTACTCTTTATATACAAATGCGAAACCATTGCAACAAGCTCATCTTTCATCCATCCCCACCAATCTTTATATTGCTTTCATTGCGGTAATCGCTCAACGGTCCCTGTTTGCATCTCCCCCTGTTCTCTGCTCTGGTGCATATCTGCAAAACCCACATGTCAGATATCACTAGTCATCACATCTATATCATCATACATCTCTATCATCATACATCTATAAGCATCATATAAGCAACATATATCATCACATGAATCCATAATCATACATACATATCCTCACATCCATGACATCAAGGAATGCATACACCAAAGCATGAACAATAGTGAGCCGAATCGATCATCATATGTATCATGTAATGGTCATCATAATACAAAATGTCTGTGTCTACATCAATAATACAAAGTGTGTATACATCCAAATATACATCAATATAGTACATCAAGGCTATCAAGAGCCCGTGAAATATACATCAAAATGCACGCAGGAATCTGTCCAAAAATGATACAATATAATACAGTATACAAAGTGTATGTGCCCTAGTGGGTAGAGCTGCCCTCTTGCTGTGGCCCCTGTCCTCCCCCTGTGCTCGGTGGAGGTCCCCCTGATGGTCCTCCTCCTCCCCCTGGTGGCAAAACTGGCCCTCTAACGGAGGACACTGACTGCCCTGTCCTCCGGGATCTGGATGCCCCTGACCTGCTCCTGTCTCTGTAGCTCGGTGCCTGCTGAGCTACTGGCACCGCACCCACATACAGACCCATATAGTACTCTGCCTCCCGGCCAGCTGATACTAGCTCACCCTGCACTCGGATGAGCTTGCTGTATAAGGTCCTCTGGTCTGCACCCAGTGCACGGCGTGCCTCCTCTCTCTCCCGCCTCACTCTAAAGAGTGTGGCCTCTGCAGTCAACCGCAGCTGTACCTCTGCGTCTCTCTCTCTCTCTCCTGGCTTGTGCTAGCTCCTTGGTGTCTGCAGCTGGTGCGGTTGGCGGCTGCACCTATACCTGTGCCTATGCCTGTACTTGGGCCTGTAGCTGTCTGTATGCCTGCACCTGTGCCTGTAGTTGTGCCTGTACCTGCGCCAGGGTTGTCTGTGCTGCTAAGGTTGCCTGTGTCTGTGCTTGGGCTATGGCCTCTGCCTGCCTCGCATCTGCCCACGCTCCATCCCTATCCCTCCTCAATCGTGCCATCTGGAGCTCTAAACGAGTCCTCTGGGCTATCTCCTCCTGCAGCAGTCGCTCTACTCTCTGCAAATCGGTCTCTACGACCGAGCCCACTACCTCTACCATCTCCACATCGGCCGGTTGGCCACTACCCTCTCCACCTACCTGCTGACCCACGGCCTGCTCCCTGGCTGCCCTGGCCTGCCGTCTCATCCTAGCCTCTCCTCCAAGGACTAGTACCTCTCCCACTACCCCTGCTACACCTGGTGTAGTCAATCTCATCGGCCTGTGTGTTTGCCAGTACTGATCATACTCTGGCAGTGTCCCTGGGTCTACCAACCCAGAGTCCCAATCCCATCTCACAGGGACAAGTCCCCGTACCTCTGCCAATGCTGTCGCCACTGGGATCTCGACATCCTAGTCTCCAACCTCCCTCCATGTCCTAGCATGTGTGGCCTCCCCCACGGGTAGTCCCTGCGGCAATCCAAACTACCTGAGAACTCACTCTGGAAGATATCTCTCTATCATATCTGTCCATCTTCCAAACAGATAGAGAGCCTGTCTGTAGTACATGAGCTGCTCATGCTCGTCAGCCCACTCCTCACATAGTAACCAGGGCCTCCATATGAATAGGTCCATCTTGTCAATCTGCCGCCTCCAATAGCTAACAGACCCCATCCTCTGATGTGTCATCACCCCGTCGTATAAGAACGCATAGGGCTCACCTCTATCTCGGTGGCACTGTGCCATGGGTCAGATCACTGGAATGTGCTCCCACGCCCATACCTATAGTAAAGTCACCCCTGCTGAGAGGCTCCTGCCTCTCCTGTAAACACAATGGTGCATGTCATGATATAGCTGTCCCAACACACAGGGTCCTCACGCATACTGTTTGCCATGGGTGAACATCCCTGATAGTACAGTCCCCCAGCTGACTGATAAACCTCTGGATCTCCTGTCTGGACATAGGAAGCTGCCAATTAGTGACGCAACTATCCATCAGATTCTATCACAGAGTCTCGAGACGTCTGCCCATCGGATCTCCCCATCATCTATCCACAGGTCATCTATGCAGAAAACCTCCTCCAAGCCTGCCTCGCCCCGTGCCGGGTCATAATCCACTATCTCCCCATCTATCCGAATCCTCAAGATGCGGTATACATCCTCCAGTGTCACTGTAGCCTCCCCCATCGGAAAGTGGAACGACGAGGTCTCACTGTGATACCTCTCTACAACTGTAGTCACTAGGGCAAGATTCACCCTAATGTGTGTCAGGTGGGCCACATGCCATAGTCCCACATGCTCCAGGAATGCATCCTCCTCCCAAGTCAGCTGTACAACCTCGTGTGCGATCGCGTGATGTCGCTCTTGCGACATCAGTGGTGGCAAAATCCTCTGCATCCATAACAACTCACTTGTCAGTTTTTCTTTCCTCAATCCCTCAAAATCCTATCTATCCCTGGGCTATGCTATGCAACCCCCAACCATCCCTTTCCCCTCTTGTCGGCTAGGATAGGCATCCCTATTCTAAGCCCCCCATTCTCCTTAAACCCTAACTTTTCTGCTTCTCAACTAGAAGCGCTTTGTTTTATACAACAGCGCTGTCCTTCCCTACCAAAAGCGCTATACTGGCTACCCAACTGTGCTATGTTTTCTCTCCCAACTGTGCCTTATTTTTTCAACCGCACCTTACCCACATGCCAAACGCGCCGCTCTGTTTTACCAGAGGTGCTCTGATTTTTCCCACCTACCCACCTATTGCGCTACCCTGCCCTACCAAGTGCGCTGTCCTTCTATACCAAATGTGCTGCGGTGCTAGCAAATTAACCAAAAGCGACTTGATTTTACCAAGCGCGCTGCAAGTGACTACCAGCCGCGCTACAGCGCGCCAAAAGCGCACTGAATGACTACCATATGCGCTGCAATTTTCTAAAGTGCTTTTGGCTTACTTGGTAACCCTACCTAAACCTAGCCCGAAAACCACCCTAAATGACAAATGCAAGGGGGTTTTCGATCACTTACCACTACTGGAGCTCCTGCTAGCCTCCTGTAGGTCCGCACCAACTCCGCTCGATGACTGTGCGCTGGAATCGACATCTCTCTTCGCTGGCTGCTCAACTCTCTCTCAACTAGGTTTGGTAGCTCTCCTCTCTAAATTTAGAGTCTCCAAGGGTGCAAATGAGGATTGTGGTCCCCATGGGACCTATTTATAGTGTTCCCCCCCTTAGTTTTTCTTTCCCACCCTTTCTTCTACTCTTTCTTCTTCTTGGTCGCGTCCTCTTCTGGTCGAGCATCAACACTGTTCTTCTACCGCTTCCTCGTCTTCCCGCTCGAGGGGGCATACGCTGGGGCAACTACCTACACTGGGGCAATAAAATTGTATTACATCTTCAACTATCATTTTCTTTGACGGAACGCTACATGTTGCATTGCATCAAAGAGGGGCAAAATGTAGACTCCCTAAAATGACCAAGTTGTCACATCACTGGCATTTCATAATCTGTCTAATCACCTACATTCAACATTAATTAAATAATCTAATTATTTAATTAATTTCATCAAATTCTTCCAAAACTCTAAAATTCAACATTAATTGAATAAATTGTATTTATTTAATTAATTTCATTAAATTCCTCCTTATTCTTCCAAAATTAAATAATTTTAATTATCTAATTAGATCATTATCCTCTTTCCAAAAATCAAATCCACATTAATTAAATAAATCCAATTATTTAATTAATTCATCACAATTCTATCTTATCTACAATTAAATAATTTACATTATTTAATTAAATCAATTGTTCTTCTAAATTTAAATAAATCATGCAAATTTATTTAAATTATCTCAATCCTCTAAAAATAAATAAAATCAAATATTTTATTTATAATCTTCTATTTTTCTAAAATCATGCACAACAATTAAATAAACTTATTTATTTAATTTGCTTAATAAATCTTCTAAATTAAATAATTCTAATTATTTAATTACTTCTTCCAATAATATCTACTCTAAATTTAAATAAATCAATTATTTATTTAAGTTGTTTTTTCTTCTAAATTTGAGTTATCTCTAATATAACTCAAGCTTTCTATATTTAATAAAGCAAAATATCTGCTTTTCTCATGCAAATATCTTCTTTTTGTTTTAAATCACTTAACTGATTGCTTTATTCTTTTAATTGATTTATCTCTTCAGTTAACTCATTCTTCTATTCTTGATAACTCCTCTCATGCAAAAGAAAGTAAGACACTTGGCTTCTTCTCATTCATTGCACGTTCCTCAACTTATCTCCTCTGTTGATTCTTCTGAATTATCTGGACTGTTGATCGATCTTCCTTGAAATCTATATAAACCCCCCTCATCTCCTTCATTGAGTCTCTCTCTTCGATCGTATTCTCATGCATACTTAACAGAGCTTTGAACATACAAAACGCGTCGATTGAGCAACTCTCGCGATCTTTTGACATTGATCTCTTGAGCACACTACTTGCTTGTTGCAGCTATGGCTTCGCAACTTCATTGAGCAATCCACATTCAATCCAAATGAACAATACAGATTTTGGTAAAAGTCTTTATTTCATTGATTATTTGTCATGGCTTTTATTTAAATTCGTTTTCTTTATGTTATTGAGTTTTTGGTTTTATTAGTTTAGATTAAATCGATTTTTCCTCATACACAGGGTGTTAATAATTAAATTTCATATTTGAAATCTATAGTAAATGTATTTTATGCACCGAATGGTGAGCCTTATGGTACTTCAATATTTGGTGGTTAACGTTGTCAAAATAGTCATTAATTGCACATTACTCAAAAGAGATGGAATGACACTTATGATTCTATTTGGTTTAGGATTAGAAGTTGTTCACTTATGTGTATTCAAAATTATCAAGTATGTATTTAATTTAGCACTCATGTATTATGTGTTTGGACAAAAGAGCAAGATTACACGAAGTCAAACTATTAAATGTGATGACAAATACATATTATTTTATTTTAATGACATATTTTTTTATATAATCTTTATTTGCAATAAATTAGATTGACTTATGCTCTATGTGAGCTAGATTTTGACTACCATTGTTTATATTTTTTATGAGATTGTGAGTTGTTGTACACATTTTTGTGTATTAATGACATGTGTATTCTAAATTATCAAGTATGCATTTAATTTTACACTCACCTATTATGTGTTTGGACAAAAGTGCAAGATTACATAAAGTCAAAGTATTATATGCAATGACAAAAACATATTATTTTAATATTTTATCATATAATCTTTATTTGAAATAAATTAGATTGACTTATGCCCCATGTGGAGCTAGATTTTGACTACCATTGTTTATATTTTTTATGGGATTGTGAGTTGTTGTATACATTTTTGTGTATTAATGATTTATGTGTATTAAAAATTATCAAGTATGCATTTAATTTAGCACTCACCTATTATGTGTTTGGACAAAAGTGCAAGATTATATAAAGTCAAAGTATTAAATGTAATGACAAATACATGTTATTTTAATATTTTATTATGTAATCTTTATTTGCAATAAGTTAGATCAACCTATACCCCATGTGAAACTAGATTTTGACTATCATTATTTATATTTTTTACAAGAAGATGAGTTGTACATATTTTTGTCTATTATTGACATATGTTAAACTATGATTAACACTTTATTATATATATTTATATTTAAACATTAATAAAAATAAACTATAATTAACACTTTATTATATATTTTTATTTTTTATATTTGAACATTAATAAAACCCACTACCGTCACAAATATGTCAGTAGCTATAAAAGGAAAAGTCGGTGTTCTTGTTTTTTGATCAGTCGAAAAGTCAGTGTTCTTGTTTTTTTTGATCAGTTGAAAAGTCAGTGTTCTTGTTTACATAATTCAGAACTTGGCAACTTGATAGAAGAGACAAATACATGTTAAATATCCTACAGCCTATTTAATCCTTGTTGTATTACCTATATAATCCCACAGCCTATACAATCCTTCAACATTAATAACATCTGCTTTATCACATCAACAGTCTTCAAATTTAGTTTAGGCATTCTCGCTTCCCTTTTGCGAAAGATGAATGGAGAGGAGAGTATAAAAGGTGTTGTGGTAGTCCGCAAGAGCGATTTCCCTACCGGTAATAACCACAGCGAGCTGCCTGGAAATGAAGTCTCTCTCACACTTGTTTGCACAGAGTCTGGTTAGTGTTCATTTTTCCCCCATCTTTCTATATTTGATTATGTAGGTTTATATTTATTTCTATGATGGAACATCAATAGCGAATTCAAGTGCGGAGTTGAGGGAGAGCGAGGCTGCCTACTTGCAGAACTGGAGTAATCAAATAGGAGGCGTCGCTGGGAATGGGATGAGCACACATCCAGTGGAGTTCAAATGGCACTCCGGCATGGGAACCCCTACAGCTTTCTTTATAAACAATTCCCATGGACAGGACTTCTTTCTAAAATCACTCACTCTTCAACTTCTCGGAAAGGGCAGTGTCCATTTTGTCTATAACTCTTGGGTGTATCCCGCATCTTGCTATAAAACAGCCCGGATCTTTTTCTCCAACAGGGTAAACACCGTCATTTTCTTTAAGCAGTAGTGGAAAAGCTTAATTTTTCCTAGATTCATAAGAAATATGATGTTTTAATTTGCAGACTTATCTCCCTTGTAAGACTCCTCCGGCTTTGCTAAAACTGAGGAATGAGGAGCTGGACAGCCTGCGAGGCGATGGAAAAGGGGAGAGAAAAGAGTGGGATAGAGTGTATGAGTACGATTTGTACAATGATCTGGGAAACCCAGACAAAGATGACCAACACCGTCGTCCAGTGTTGGGAGGATCTAAAGACTTTCCCTACCCTCGGAGAGGCAGAACAGGCCGCTCCCCTACAAAGACAGGTTGGTGATAACTAGTGCATGCAATATTGGTTTTAATACTGCAACTGAAACAGTTGTTATCGGTTCCATAAAATCATTCAATTTTGTGGGTGTTATGATAGATCCAGCATCTGAAAGCAGACTGTCAATACTGTCTAGCCTCGACATATTCGTGCCAAGAGATGAACGTTTCAGGCGTTTGAAACTGTCTGATTTTCTAGTCAACTCCATTCAGTCCGTGGGACAATTTCTAGTCCATGAAGTCAAAGCCATTTTCGATTCCACCCCCATCGAGTTTGATTCCTTTGAAGACATTATGAAACTCTACTCGGATGGGATAAACCTGCCCGACAAGCCAGTTCTTGATGGCGTAAGGAATCTCATTCCTTTGGAGCTCCTTACAACGGCTGCTCAAGGCAGAAAGCTCCTCGAGTTTCCTACTCCCCAAGTCATCGCCGGTATGTTTTCTTCATCCCCTCTACTTGGCAAAGTACATCATATCTTATTAGAGTAGATCCGAAATTAACTGGACGTGGTTGCAGGGGACAAATTGGCATGGAGGAAAGATGAGGAGTTTGCACGCCAGATGCTCTCTGGTGTGAATCCAATTCTCATACAGCGACTTCAGGTAGGTGACACAAGTTACTGTTTACCCCATTTTATATTGGTACAAATTCTGAATATTGTTATAAATGATTGAAACTCAGACTTTTCCCCCGACGAGTAAATTAGATCCGGAGATATATATGTTAATTTTAAATGTAGCTTGGACAGGTGTTCTAGTCTCGGGTGGTGATTACGAGGCTAGAAACACAGCTGGAATAATTATCTCCATACCTAGATAATTGATTTCTCGAGAGACTTCTAGATATTAGGGTTTAGAGTCTAATTAATCCTAGCCATTGATTAAGATTAAATCATGGCCATTGGTTTTCAATGAGGGGATTATAAAAGAGGATCAATAGGCATTTGGAGAATACAAATCCGAGAAGTATTTGTAGCGATAGCAAATAAATAAATTTGTGGTGATTGATTTGCAGTGAGAGCAAGGGCGCAGCGATAGTGTTCAAGACAGCAGTAGTGGAATTTCTATAGGAGAAATTGGGAGAAGAATTTCCAGAGGAGATCATTGCCGGAGCTCTGCCAGTAAGAGGCAAGCAGTCTATGTATCTCTTGATTTAATTTAATAAAGTTCCTCATCTGCAGTACTGGTTTTCCCTTCAAGGTTTTTCCAGGGACAATTTGTCCAAAATGTTGTGTTGATTTTATTTTTCTATCTCCGTGATTTTTCCGTGAAGTTGCAGCTGTGTTATTATTTAATATTTGCTGTAAATTAATTAATTTTTTGGCAGCCAAATAATCTCATAAGATAGGAAATTAATAATCAGTAGCTGCAATAGATTTTTCACATGGTATCAAAGCGGATCTGAGGGCAGAACAGGCACAGGGAGAAAGGAAAAATAATAAATAAAAATCAAGGGTTTATAAAACCCAGTTTGACCTCTTCAAATTATTATTTTCTTTTGAGATGGCCTTAGCAGGTTTAAGAGATCAGGACAGATTGGATGGAGCCTCAAATTTTGGTGTCTGGGGGAACCTGTTAAAAACAAGTCGTCCACATATAGAACAAGAATGAGAATTTCACCCCCAACCACCAAGTAGTAGAGGTTAGCATCCGCCTCACTCTTCACAAAGCCTATTCCCTGCAAGTATCTATCAATGCACTCATACCACGCCCTGGGAGCCTGCTTGAGTCCATACAAAGCTTTCTTCAATCTGCACACGTGGGTTTCGCTGCTGTGTGCTACAAAGCCACCTGGTTGTTCTATGTATACCTCTTCTAACAGTTCACCATTAAGAAATGCCGTCTTGACATCCATTTGATGGATCTGCCATCCCATATGCGCTGCAAGTGAGATTACGGCTCGTATAGAAGTATACCTGGCCACTGGAGTGAATGTCTCCTCATAGTCTATTCCCTCCTTTTGAGAGAACCCCTTGGCCACGAACCTTGCCTTGTATTTTTCGATGCTACCATCTGCACCATGCTTAATCTTATAGATCCAGCGTGATCCAACCACTGCCCTATCTGTCGGTCTAGGCACAACCTCCCACACATCATTTTGCATTATTGAGGTATATTCCTCAACCATCGCATCTTGCCACACCTGTTGCTGTGCAGCCTCCTGATAGCTAGAAGGCTCACTATCTACCAACTGACTAACCAATGCCACATAGTCATTATACCTAGCTGGTTGTTTCCGCTGTCTATTACTCATCCTAGGAGCTCCCACAAACTCCTGAGTATCCTTATGTGTCTGTTGAACCTCACGGTTCCTCCTGTCAACTATAGAGGATGAAATATCAAACTCCATATCTTCTTGATGCATCTCTTGGATTTGCTGTATCTGTTGCTCCATACTCTGCGAACTCTCAGCACCTGAGCCTGTGCTTGTACTAGTAACTGTACTCGTGCTTCGCTGCCCCTGTTCTGGTTGAACAATCCTTAGAACTTCTGTTGGCTGCTCATTCTGATCATCTGCTAGCAAATCTCTGGACCTCCTATATGCCTTGTCCTCCATGAATTTGACATCATGCCTGACTATAATCCTCCTGGTCCCTGGAATAAATATCTGATATGCCTTTGAGGTCTCGCTGTACCCCACAAAGTACCCTCTCTCTGCAGTCTGATCTAACTTGGAACGTGTAGCCCCTGGAATGTGACAAAATGCCAAACTCCCAAATATCCTGAAGTGACTAACATCTGGCTTCTTCCCTGAGAATACCTCCTCTGGTGTCATCTTGCCCAATACCTTATGTGGAACCCTGTTCTGTATGTATACTGCTGTACTACATGCCTCTGCCCATAAGTATCATGGCATATCTTGGTCATACAACATAGCCCTTGCTGCCTCCGATATAGAACGATTCTTCCTCTCAGCAACCCCATTCTGCTGCAGGTTGTAAGGAACGGTCCACTCTCTCTTGATTCCTTCCCTGGTACAGAACTCCTGGAACTCTTTCCCTTTGTACTCACCTCCATTGTCTGACCGAAGAACCTTTACCTTCCTGCCTGTCGAATTCTCCACAAGAGCCTTGAACTCCTGGAAGTGACTAAAGACCTCATCCTTGGTCTTCAAGAAGTATATCCAGGTCTTCCTGGAGAAATCATCAATAAAAGTAACAAAGTACTCATATCCTCTGAGAGACTTCGTTGACATTGGTCCACATATATCTGAATGTACTAGATCAAGAACCCCCTTGGATCTGGTGTCACTCCTTGGAAAAGCTGCTTTCACAAACTTCCCCAATACACATCCCTTACATATATCATCATGCTCTGTGCTCACGTCTAGAACACCTGTCACTGTCTCACGAAGCAATTTAAGTGCTCTATGATGTATATGGCCCATCCTTCTATGCCATAGCTCTCCTTGATCTCTAGGATTACTGCTGCTCACTAGTGCCTTAGGAGTATCAAACTGCAACCTATAAAGTCAGCCGCTCCTAACTCCAATAGCTATGGGTGATTTCCAATCCTTATGCTTGATTAAAACATGTGCCCCTCTAAAGAGTACATTGTAGCCTTTATCCTGAAGGACAGATATGGAAATTAGATTCATGCCCAAGCCTGGCACATACAACACATCATGAATGGAAATAGGCTTGCCATTCTCCCTCTGAAATAGAACAGTCCCTCTCCCAACTGGATTGCACTTGGACTTGTTCCCCATCTGAATCTGGAATCTGATGTCCTCCTCCTTGTATCTGGAGAAGTACTCCCTAACTCCTGTCATATGAAATAACGCCCCACTGTCTATATACCAAACACCCTGTGAGGTTGAGCTAGTCAGGCAAGCTATGAGTGCAAACTCATCCTCCATTCTACTAGAAAGCTCATCTACACTTGCTGAAGCTGCCATCTGCTTCTTGCTCTTCTTTTCATTTTTCTTCCTTTGTAGGCAATCGCTGACATAGTGGCCGAACTCGTGACAGCCATAGCATTTGATCTTAGATAAATCCTTCTTCTTCTCACTTTTTGGATTTGATCCTATGCCAGAACCCTTCTTCATTTTCCCTTTTCCTGCTAGGGCAACGTTTTCCTGTTCTACCTCACTTTTCTAACTATTACTGCTGGTTCCATTGACAAGACTTAGTCTAAGCTCCTCCTGAGTGAAGTCACTCCATAGTCGATCCCAACTCGGTAAGGTGTCTCGTCCATTAATAACTTGAACAAAGACATCCCACTGCTTAGTAAACCCATTCAGGGCTATTCGTACTAGCTCATCATCCTTTGGTTTGTCTCCAACAGCTGCCAATTTATCCTTGACAAGTCTAAGTCTGGTGAGGTAACTTGTGACGTCTTCTCCTTTATTCATCCGGGTATTCCTTAACTTTTCTCTGAGAATCAGCTTTCGGTTAAGGGTAGCATTCTGGTACAGATTCATAATGGCGTCCCACATCGTCTTTGCTGTATCTAACTCTGTAATATGCGGAACAATATGATCCTTAACACCATCAAGAATCAGCCTCCTCGCCTTGGCATCTTCCTTCTTATATGCTACGAGCTGTGTTGCGTCTGTAGGTATAGGTACAACAGTGGTCACATAATCCTTGATACCATTCTCTTCGAGCAATAAAGAAATTCTGGCTTTCCAGACACCAAAATTTGAGGCTCCATCCAATCTGTCCTGATCTCTTAAACCTGCTGAGGCCATCTCAAAAGAAAATAATAATTTGAAGAGGTCAAACTGGGTTTTATAAACCCTAGATTTTTATTTATTATTTTTCCTTTCTCCCTGTGCCTGTTCTGCCCTCAGATCCGCTCTGATACCATGTGAAAAATCTATTGCAGCTACTGATTATTAATTTCCTATCTTATAAGATTATTTGGCTGCCGAAAAATTACCAGACGTGAGCACAGAGCATGATGATGTATGTAAGGGATGTGTATTGGGGAAGTTTGTGAAAGCAGCTTTTCCAAGGAGTGACACCAGATCCAAGGGGGTTCTTGATCTAGTACATTCAGATATATGTAGACCAATGTCAACGAAGTCTCTCAGAGGATATGAGTACTTTGTTACTTTTATTGATGATTTCTCCAGGAAGACCTGGATATACTTCTTGAAGACCAAGGATGAGGTCTTTAGTCACTTCCAGGAGTTCAAAGCTCTTGTGGAGAATTCGACAGGCAGGAAGGTAAAGGTTCTTCGGTCAGACAATGGAGGCGAGTACAAAGGGAAAGAGTTCCAGGAGTTCTGTACCAGGGAAGGAATCAAGAGAGAGTGGACCGTTCCTTACAAACCGCAGCAGAATGGGGTTGCTGAGAGGAAGAATCATTCTATATCGGAGGCAGCAAGGGCTATGTTGTATGACCAAGATATGCCACGATACTTATGGGCAGAGGCATGCAGTACAGCAGTATACATACAGAACAGGGTTCCACATAAGGTATTGGGCAAGATGACACCAGAGGAGGCATTCTTAGGGAAGAAGCCAGATGTTAGTCACTTCAGGATATTTGGGAGTTTGGCATTTTGTCACATTCCAGGGGCTACACGTTCCAAGTTAGATCAGACTGCAGAGAGAGGGTACTTTGTGGGGTACAGCGAGACCTCAAAGGCATATCGGATATTTATTCCAGGGACCAGGAGGATTATAGTCAGGCGTGATGTCAAATTTATGGAGGACAAGGCATATAGGAGGTCCAGAGATTTGCCAGCAGATGATCAGAATGAGTAGCCAACAGAAGTTCCAAGGATTGTTCAACTAGAACAGGGGCATCGAAGCACGAGTACAGTTACTAGTACAAGCACAGGCTCAGGTGCTGAGAGTTTGCAGAGTATGGAGCAACAGATACAGCAAATCCAAGAGATGCATCAAGAAGATATGGAGTTTGATATTTCATCCTCTATAGTTGACAGGAGGAACCGTGAGGTTCAACAGACACATAAGGATACTCAGGAGTTTGTGGGAGCTCCTAGGATGAGTAATAGACAGCGGAAACAACCAGCTAGGTATAATGACTATGTGGCATTGGTTAGTCAGTTGGTAGATAGTGAGCCTTCTAGCTATCAGGAGGCTGCATAGCAACAGGTGTGGCAAGATGCGATGGTTGAGGAATATACCTCAATAATGCAGAATGATGTGTGGGAGGTTGTGCCTAGACTGACAGATAAGGCAGTGGTTGGATCACGCTGGATCTATAAGATTAAGCATGGTGTAGATGGTAGCATCGAAAAATACAAGGCAAGGTTCGTGGCCAAGGGGTTCTCTCAAAAGGAGGGAATAGACTATGAGGAGACATTCGCTCCAGTGGCCAGGTATACTTCTATACAAGCCGTAATCTCACTTGCAGCGCATATGGGATGGCAGATCCATCAAATGAATGTCAAGACGGCATTTCTTAATGGTGAATTGTTAGAAGAGGTATACATAGAACAACCAGAGGGTTTTGTAGCACACAGCAGCGAAACCCACGTGTGCAGATTGAAGAAAGCTTTGTATGGACTCAAGCAGGCTCCCAGGGCGTGGTATGAGCGCATTGATAGATACTTGTAGGGAATAGGCTTTGTGAAGAGTGAGGCGGATGCTAACCTTTACTACTTGGTGGTTGGGGGTGAAATTCTCATTCTTGTTCTATATGTGGACGACTTGTTTTTAACAGGTTCACTGGGGCTTATAGAGGAGTGCAAGAGGGACCTTGCAACAGAGTTCGAGATGAAGGATTTGGGGCTTATGCACTACTTTCTAGGCATGGAAGTGTGGCAGACAGATGGAGAGATTTTCCTTGGACAAGGGAAATACTGCATTGAAATCTTGAAGAGGTTTGAGATGCAAGATTGCAGAGCCATGTCTACACCTATGATCACGAATTGGAAGAAGGTAGACGCATCCAAGGAAAAGGATGTAGACCCCACTTTATACAGGATGTTGATTGGATCTCTCATGTATTTGGTCAACACTAGGCCAGATATATCCTTTGCAGTAAACTCTCTTAGTCAGTTCATGGTTGAGCCGAAGAGAGTGCATTGGATAGCGACAAAGCATGTATTGCGGTATTTGCGTGGTACAATTGAGTATGGGATCAGATATGCTCGAGGTGATGGTATCAAGTTGATAGGCTATACTGATGCAGATTGGGCAGGTAGTGCGGTGGACAGGAAAAGCACTTCAGGGTGTTGCTTTAGTTTGGGATCAGGAGTTGTCTCTTGGTACAGCAGGAAGCAAAAGTCCGTGGCTCTGAGTTCTGCAGAAGCAGAATACATAGCAGCTAGCATGGCAACGTGTGAGGCTATATGGCTTCGGAAGTTGCTGGTAGCCTTGTTTGGTCAGAGGGTTGAGACTACAGTGATACACTGTGATAATCAGAGTTGCATCAGATTATCTGAGAATCCAGTGTTTCATGATAGGTCTAAGCATATAGACATCAGATATCATTTCATCAGGGATTGTGTACAGCGGAGGGTTGTTCAGCTATAGTATATACCTACAGATCAGCAGGTAGCAGACATTTTAACAAAGGCATTGGGGAAGGCGAAATTCATCTTCTTCAGAGGTAAGTTGGGTGTTATGCAGAACACCTTCCTCGCTAAGAGGGAGTGTTAATTTTAAATGTAGCTTGGACAGGTGTTCTAGTCTCGGGTGGTGATTACGAGGCTGGAAACACAGCTGGAATAATTATCTCCATACCTAGATAATTGATTTCTCGAGAGACTTCTAGATATTAGGGTTTAGAGTCTAATTAATCCTAGCCATTGATTAAGATTAAATCATGGCCATTGGTTTTCAATGAGGGGATTATAAAAGAGGATCAATAGGCATTTGGAGAATACAAATCTGAGAAGTATTTGCAGCGATAGCAAATAAATAAATTTGTGGTGATTGCAAATTGATTTGCAGTGAGAGCAAGGGTGCAACGATAGTGTTCAAGACAGCAGTAGTGGAATTTCTATAGGAGAAATTGGGAGAAGAATTTCTGGAGGAGATCATTGCCGGAGTTCTGCCAGTAAGAGGCAAGCAGTCTATGTATCTCTTGATTTAATTTAATAAAGTTCCTCATCTGCAGTACTGGTTTTCCCTTCGGGGTTTTTCCAGGGACAATTTGTCCAAAATGTTGTGTTGATTTTATTTTTCTATCTCCGTAATTTTTCTGTGAAGTTGCAGCTGTGTTATTATTTAATATTTGCTGTAAATTAATTAATTTTTCGGCAGCCAAATAATCTTATAAGATAGGAAATTAATAATCAGTAGCTGCAATAGATTTTTCACAATATATGGGCCCCAGAGGAGCTCTATTACAGTTTCCGATGTAGAAAAGAGCCTCAATGACCTCACAGTGGAGCAGGTGAATAGTAGTTTCTTTCCCAAATTTATTTAATTGCACAATGCAGACAAAAGGGGTTTATTGAATGGGTGTTGATGTAATATGTGTAGGCTCTTGTGAAAAACAAATTGTTCATTTTGAACCATCATGACGCAATCATCCCATACGTGAATCAAATAAACGCTCTAGATTCTACCAAGATATATGCTACTCGCACCATTCTCTTCCTGAAAGAGGACGGCACGTTGAAACCTGTTGCGATAGAGCTCAGTCTTCCCGCTTCGGATGATGATGATCGGCCATACTATGGAAAAGTAGTGACTCCTGCAGAGAAAGACGTTGAAGGAGCACTCTGGCAGCTTGCAAAAGCCTACGTTGCAGTGAATGATTCAGGATACTATCAGCTAATCAGCCACTGGTGAATAGCTAACCAATCCCATTCCCAGATATGTAGTTTTAGTTTTAATAATTATCTCATACTTTAGCTATTTTTCAGGCTTAAAACTCACGCAGTGACAGAGCCATTTATAATCGCAACAAACAGACAACTGAGTGTGATGCATCCCGTTCACAAGCTACTGAGTCCCCATTTTCGAGACACAATGAACATCAATGCCGTTGGTCGCCAAATTCTCATAAATGTAGGAGGCGCTCTTGAAAGAATAGTATTTCCTGGAAAATACGCCATGGAAATGTCTGCCGTGGTCTACAAGGACTGGAGGTTTGATCAAGAAGGATTACCTGCCGATCTCCTCAAAAGGTAAATGGTAGTAACACTCATCTATTTATTGTTGTGGTGTTGAAATTTATTGACACCTGGAAGGTATGAAAAATATGCAGAGGCATGGCAGTAGAAGATGAAGAAGCGAAACACGGGCTGAAGCTTATGATTCAAGACTACCCTTATGCAGTGGATGGTTTAGAGATATGGTTCGCAATAGAATTATGGGTGAAGGACTATATATCATTCTACTACAAGAATGACAAGGGTGTGGCATCTGATACAGAGCTTCAAGAGTGGTGGAAAGAAATCAGAAACGTAGGGCACAGAGACAAGAAGGATGAGCCATGGTGGTACGAAATGCAAAGCGCGCAAGAGCTTGGAAAGGCCTTAACTACAATCATATGGGTCACCTCAGCTCTACATGCTGCGGTTAACTTTGGTCAGTACCCTTACGCAGGGTACATGCCCAATCGCCCCACACTGAGCACAAGGTTGATTCTTGAAGAGGGCTCCGAAGAGTTCACAGAGCTGAAGGAGAATCCTGATTTGTTCTTGCTCAGGACCATGCCAAACCAATTTCAGACGACGCTGGGAATAGCCCTGATTGAGATCCTCTCCAGGCATTCCACAGACGAGGTGTATTTGGGCAAGCGTGCATCTCCTGATTGGACTGATGATCAAAGTGTGGTGGAGGCCTTTGAGCATTTCGGGTCCCGCTTGAAAAAGATCGAGGAAAACATTACCGAAAGAAATAAGGACCAAAAATTGAAGAACAGATCAGGCCCTGCACAGGTTCCCTATACCTTGCTTTATCCCAACACTTCTGATGTGAGTGGCAAAGGTGGACTCACAAGGAAGGGAATTCCTAACAGCGTCTCCATTTAATATAGCTAAACTTTGAACTCGTACCATGAAGCCTCTCAAGTTGGAACTTTAAATAAAGGCTTCTCCATCCCAACATTTTTCTGCATACTAAGTAAGATGGATCAATGTTTGGTACTCAATCAAACTTTAGTTTTCATTTATCTACAATTTGCGTTGGTAGCGCTTATGTCATGCTCCGATTGGAATTTCTTGTTGCTTTAAGAATTAGAAAACGTGTTATTGTATGTCTCACAAGCGTAAGTAATGTAATTTTCTTTTGGTACAGTTTTAAGTGTTGTTTTTAATTGTACACACATTTAGTTTGGATAGCCTGTAATTTAGAAATTAATTAATTTTTTCCATACAATCATTTTCTTATCATATTTACCATACACATACAAGTATATGTTGAATAATTGTAGTTGCCCACCTCCCTCAAGATTACAACTTGCCCTATGTTCTTTTTCTTCTCACAACATGCACGCCATATGTAATACACATCCCCTAACTTATGTCATGTAATATGTTTGGATGACCATCAAGTTATACATATATGAATTGTTATCAATCTATATTTAAATTTTCTATAATAGTACCTATGTTATAATTAAACATAACTACATTCAACACAAGCTCTCCAATTCTACAACTTCATGTCCTACAATGTAAAGGCTCACATTTTCCCCAAATTTTGAATATCATCATTATGCTCCCTTGCCCCTCATACACTTGACTTGTCCGGAACAATGCAAATAACTTTAATTTTTGAGCATAGTTATGCTGCTCGATTTTCTTTCGGTGTGAGGGCTAGAAATTATATTCTAAATTTATATTGTTGCTAAATAATGCATTGGGTGTGTGTGCTTTAGAGTTTGGTTTTCTTTCTTAAAATGGCTTGCCTATGGTGTATCGATGTTATCTTATTTGTGGTTGTCTCATTCTTCATCTCCTTCTATTCTATATTACGAGTGTATTTCTTAGTGTGTTTTATGTTGTTACTCCGCTAAAATTTATTTATATTAGAAATTACAACTCTCTTCTTGTAAGATTGAGTAGAAACCTTTTTCATTAAAATTTCCTTTCATTTGGTATCAAAGCCTAGCGAACTTGTTAGATCTACGAGAGTAGGGTTTCTTGCATCAATCTTTGTTCGAATGGGAGTTTTGTTGTAGTGATCTTATCTTCAAGAGACAGAGATGGAAAGTGCTTCTATAATAGAGATGGAGACGTTGAATGGAACAAATTTGAGCTTTAAAATCTTAAGATGGAGGATCTACTTGTGGATAGAGATTTGTGGGTTGTGGTTGTAGATCAAAAAACTTTTGGCATGAAAGCGCTAAAAAAGTTGTTGACAGAAAGGCAAGGACCCTCATTCAATTTTTCCTTATAGTTTTAGTGCTCCTATATAAATTGGGAGATATTGCCACAAATAAGATTTGAGATAAGTTGGGGAGTTTGTATCAGACTTGAAGTTCCTTATCAATAGTTTTTTTTCTTCTATAGGAGAAGCTCTAGTCTTTGAAGATGGGTGATAGAGATTCAATTATACAACACAAGTGAATGTATTTAGCATATAGCGGTGACCCAGTTGGCATACGTGGACGTGAAAATGGATAAGGAGGATTAGTACAAAACCCTCTTATGTTCTTTTCTTGATAGTTGGGATAATCTCGTATGGTAGTCAATAACAAGTTACATACTCAAAGTTGAAGCTTGATGAGGTGGTGGGTGTATTGATTTCTAAGGAGATGAGGTGAAATTTTTAGATTCCATTAAATATGCCTTCACAATGGGAGGTCATTCCAAGGACAAAGGGAAGAACTAAAAAAAGGATAAGCATGCCAAATCTAACAGGAGATCTAAGTCTCCTAGTAGATTCTAGGTGAAATGTTGAAACTATGACAAGATTGGGCACATAAAAAAGGACCACAAGGAGAAGACAACAAACAGGGAGTCAAATTATGATTCAAACTCAAGGGCCTCTAATGATGTGATTCTAATGCTTTTTTTGTAGCCCTTAATATGAATGCACATGAGGGTGCATAACATTGATTTCAATACCTCTTTTCATATGACTTCCAATAGGGAGTGGTTCTTAATTTATGAGAGTTTTGATGGTGGAAGTGTGTTATTGGGAGAAAACTCATCTCTCAAAATCATCAGACGAGACCCTAAGCACTAAAAAATACATATTTTGTTTGACATTGTAAGAGGTGACATGTTATTAAGCCAAGTTTACTTGATGTTGTGTGATGGTCATAATAAACGGGAAAAACAATGACTTAGAGGTTGAGAAGGACAAGAAATTCATAAAGACTATCTAACAAGTACATATTCAAGTACAAGATAAGTTGAAATCAAGTCAAGAGGGATACAAGTAGAAGAATGATCAATATCACACCAAGCACAACTTTAAGGTGAGATTCATTCATAGAACATGTAGGAATCTAATTTCTATTAAAATTAAATCTAAAATTATAAACTATATTCAAACCCTAGAGTTGAGGAAGTATGGATAAATACAATTTTAAAATTTTTAAAATATTTTTATACAAATTTAAAACTATACATATGTAATGCCCTAGCTTTTACACTAGGACATTATTGGATAAACACAAAATGAACAAATTTCTCACGAAGCAAGTGTAACACCCACATGTCACAATTGTACACTAAGCATGAAAAAGCACCCAAGTTCCACAGAATGGCACTAGAGAGAAGGTGGAACAAGACACACACCTATCCAAAAAGATGAGAACAATCAACATCGACAAGTGGTCCACAAGCCAAGCAATTTTAACAAATGGCTAACAAGCCAAAGGGAGGTTTGGTTATGAAACCTCCCAAGGGTGAGAAATCCAACATGGATCCATAACACAATCCATCCACTCAATAAAGAGAAATTCACTTAATTTTCACACTTTTCTAGGAATGCAAAATTGAAAAATTTAAGCATACACTTTTCACTATGGAGGTCATTCTAAGGACAAAGGGAAGAACTAAAAAAAGGATAAGCATGCCAAATCTAAGGGGAGATATAAGTCTCCTAGTAGATTCAAGGTGAAATATTGGAACTATGACAAGATTGGGCACATAAAAAAGGACTACAAGGAGAAGACAACAAATAGGGAGTCAAATTATGATTCAAACTCAAGGGCCTCTAATGATGTGATTCTAATGCTTTTTTTGTAGCCCTTAATATGAATGCACACGAGGGTGCATAACATTGATTTCAATACCTCTTTTCATATGACTTCCAATAGGAACATGTTCTTAATTATGAGAGTTTTGATGGTGGAAGTGTGTTATTGGGAGAAAACTCATCTCTCAAAATCATTAGATGAGACTGTAAGCACTAAAAAATACATATTCTGATTGACATTGTAAGAGGTGACATGTTATTAAACCAAGTATACGTGATGTTGTGTGATGGTCATAATAAAAGGGAAAAACAATGTCTTAGAGGTCGAGAAGGACAAGAAATTCATAAAGACTATCTAACAAGTACATATTCAAGTGCAAGGTAAGTTGAAATCAAGTCAAGAGAGATACAAGTAGAAGAATGATCAATATCATACCAAGCACAACTTTAAGGTGAGCACATCAAGGTTTGGTTATATGTATGTGATGCAAGAGAATCCCAAGTGTAAGAGCGATCTTTTTTTAACCAAAACTATTTGTTTTGTATATTTGTCTTTTGGAACTTTTCTCAAGCTACCACAATCTTTTTTTTCTTGTCATCTAATTGAAAGTTGGATCTTGCCCACGAATTCTTATATCTAAACATGTTTTCAATTAGACTTAAAGTATATGAGCTTAGGTTTGTATGAGAATTGTATTGATTGAAATTAGAAAATTCCTATCTATTCTAGAGAGATAAATCATCGAATGTTGGACCCTTGTGAGTCGACAGAGATATAGAGGAAGTGGAACGATAAATAGAGGAGGATAGTAACATAAAAGTCTATTGCATATCAAACTGAGTATAGCAATTTGATTTTTAAAGGTTATAATCTACTTTTATTTCCTTATTGCATCGATATAACATACTCAGAAAAAGGTTGAGTCTTATTGCTTAGTTCTATGATTTCATTTCAATACCTAGTTCTATGAAATTCTTTTGTTTATAAGAATTCTTTCTCTTACGAAACGTAGATACGTTGTTAAGGAGTATGAAGTATATGAGTAAGCATGTAGTTTTCATTTTAGACTTCGAACCAAAGATATCATGTTGTGAAGAGTGTCTATACAATAATAGAGACATTGTTCAAAATGTTTAAGTCTATACAATAAATAGGTTGTTCCATTTACCTCCTTTAGATAATAGATATCTCCATATGTCTTAATACCTTCTGCAACTAGTCTTCCGGACCCTGCTTTCCTGATCTCACAACCTTTGGCATGAAATATAAGATTGTTCCTTTACTGCACATCTAACTAACACTAAGGAGATTGTGCTTCAGCCCTTTGACATAGAGGACATCCTTAGTCTTGTTCTTTCCATTAATGGCTATATGACCCTTTCCACAAATTTGTGCTGATTCATCACCACCAAACTTAACAGATCGACCATTCCACTTCTTAAGGATGATAAACTTCTCCTTGTCACTAGTCATGTGGTTATAGCAATCGATGTCAATTACCCAACCATTTGCTTCTTCTTCTGCAAGAAAGACATTCCACACAACCATTGATCTTTCATTATCTTGGTCGGCCTGCAAGGTATCAAACTTTCTACATTTCCTAATAGCACCTTTTTTGTCACCAACATTCATGGCCATGGAAAGTGTTTCATCATTTGAATCATCACGATCCTCATCTTCTGAAGATCAGTTGTTCTCCATGGAATAAAGACCTTTTTGAACTTCTCTCTCTTGTTACTACCCCTTAATTCTTTAAAAGGATATTTAGAGGCAAAATGACCAACTTTCCCACAATTGAAGCATTTGAAAGGTAACTTACCTTTGTATTTTCCGGTGCCCTTCTTCAATCTTCTCACAAAGTTTTCCTCTACCTCATCAACATTTTCATCTTGATCAGCTATTTAAACTTCTACCTTCTTACTGATTTTGAATGCTACTTCCTTCTTTGGAGCCCCTTTGTCAAATTCTCTCATTTCAAAGGCTATGAGAGAACCAAACAATTGATCTACTATATAGTGATCCAAATCTTGAGTCTCCTCAATAGCAGATACCTTATGACTATAAGATTTAGTGAGAGATCTCAACACCTTCTTCACAATCTCATCTTCTTTGACTATTCCACCAAGACCTCTGATGCCATTAACTATTTCATCTACTCGGAGCATATAACTGGAAATGTCTTCATCTTCTATCATCCTCAGGGTCTCAAATTTGATCTTAAAGATTTGCATCTTGGCTTGCTTTACTTTAATATCTCCTTCATAAATGCTGCTAAGTTTTACCCAGACATCCTTAACCGATTTGCAACCCATTACCTTAATAAGTTTTGAATTAGCTAGCCCACTCATGATAGCATTCTTTTCCTTGGAATTGTTATCATACAACTTGATCTGAGTTGTATCTGTAGGTTCATCAGTAGGAGCAGTGTATCCATCCTTGACAGATTGTCAAACACCAAACCCTAGAGAGGGTAGATAGCTTTCCATCCTTAACTTCCAAAAGGAGTAACTTGTTCAATCAAACTTAGGTGCCTTGCTAGATCCATCATATGCCATCTCAGACCTTCCTCAAGCTGTTAAGCTCATCCTAAGGAACATGGCTCTGCTACCAATGGTTGAACACATCTAGATACTGAGAGGGGGGGTGTATAAGACTCTAAACAAATCTCAAACCTTCTAGAAAAAATTAAAACTTAAACTTTATCGCATTAACATAAACATAAAAGATCAACACAATGCACAACACCACATAACACCAAATGTACGTGGAAAACCCCAAAGTGTAAAAACCATGGTGAGAGAAGTTGCTAAGAGCTACTGTCCTAATCCAACCTCACAAAAGAATCACAATTATAACTTTATTTTAGGGATGCAACCCAAGGATGCTACTACTCCCTGAAGAAAGATTTTAGGGTCACTCCCAAGGAAGCTACAACTCCCTGCAAACTTTGTTCTAGGGATTCAACCCAAGGAAGCAACACTCCTTAAACTAAGAACAAACATGAAGAAAAGATTACAGCATGACATTCCTTCCACTCTCTGAAACTAACAATCAAGCTCACTCCTTTTGATGATTGCAATTCAGCCTTTTTCACTCCTATTTTGATGATTGTTCTTCTGCTTTGACAACTTCTTCAACTTCTTCAAATGTCTTCTTTGCAGCTTACTGACTCGCTGCTTTTAACCTTCAAGAAGTTTTGCCTTTGGTTCACTGCCTCCAGCAATTAGTTAGGTGCACTCTTCACTTCCCTTCTATCTCTAAAATATCCTCAAGATGAATCCAGACAGGATCTATCACTTCTTCTCTTTCTTTTTCAGTTGCATGTATCATAATGCATTACACATCCATATTCTACATCACACATTCACTCTCGCAATCATACCTCACCTAGATCAACTAGGTTTACAATATATACATGATATTACATTGATTACATTACATGTCGGCCAAAGAAAACAAGAATATTGCAATTACAAGTCAGCTAGAGATCAAACAACATGAAACTTGTAGAGGGCAAGCCCTAACATGAATTACACTCAAAAGCAGGAAGAAGAACACGCCTTGTGGATTCCACCACACACTTAACATAGTACTAAACATCTTTCACAGCATCAGTCTTCAAAGAATAGCATCTGCACGCTTCACACATTTGAAATAGGTTGGCCTTAAGCAGGAAAACATGAAGCTTATAGCACATCAGTCATTACAACTTGGTGGTACTCATGAAGATTAAACATTACTTGTGCTTCTCCCAGATGAATCGCCATGACCCATACAACATATCCGAACACTCCTTCAACTCCGCACAGCAACAACTTTGTGTCGCACACCCTCAGTCGGCTAGGCAAAAGCATAACCCAACAGCACCATCATTTCGGACCATAGCCTATTCTAGAGAAAACATAAAACACCTTATGGATCAATAAGAACCATCTCAAGATCCTTAGGATCATTCTCCACCAAACAATTCATCACTTCATACAGCCACAAGTTGGTGCAAGCCAACTGACATTGAAACAAACCACCAGACAATACAATCATGCACTCTGTCACTCATATTTATTTCTCTGCAGAGTGACAAATGATGTGAAACTTTGAATGTAGCACCTTAACAACATATTGAACTTAACTTCTAAACTGCCTGACCATTTCTTCAAATGCAGAGGAATGCGAAGCTTTCTCCCAAATAGTCTTCAAGTCAACTTCCTGCAACAGAAACCTTCACCAACATCCGAAGATCAGAGTCTTCTTGCAGCAAGACATACTTCCTTAGGAACAACAGGAGAGAAAATACAACATGCTACAGACTATCAGCAACATCTTTCGAACATCAACATTACTTCTAATCTTCATCTTAATGCTTCTAATTCCCGTCTTAATATATCATCATGATACCATCTCTACTGATAACAACCATACTCAATACAACCTTAATTGACATTAAACAAGGCATGACATCCAACCATGAGCATCAGCAACATCACTGTCAGAACTCTATCATAGTATATCATCAACATAAGCATCAATGGCAACACAAACATAGTGTTGACATCAATGACAACCACACCAGTGACAACCTTAGGCAACATATGTGCAACACAGATGAATAATGATCGAGCTATATTTAATTCCATCTTCAGGTCCGGATGTTATTTCAATATGTTTATAACCCAATATGAAGATTGGACATGACATTTATGTTTCACCAATGTTCATGTCCAGTTGACTAGAAATGTCTGGTTGACCAGAACATCCAAGTGACATAACTTTCTCATTTCAGCAAATTTTCACATGGCCCAAGAGGCAAACCTAACCAAAATTCCATCCTCTATCCATTCGTGACCTTTATAAGGGATTATTTGCAACTTGAATTTTGACTTGAATTTGACTTTGAGGGGACATGGCGTTTTACCATTACCACCCACGAGGACAATAGACAAACAAGAACGGTAGAAAATGTTGGGTCCTCATTTTGCCAGGGTAAAATGGGGCGTATTGTGAGACAACACAATAGGATGTAGGTGGATTGACAATATCTTGGTGAGCACCTTAACTCTCTTACAAGGTCAAAATCCAAGTACAAAATTTAATAAATGAATTAAAAGTGAAAAATCCTTGCCTTCGCACAAGGAGGGTCTCAAATCCCAAATTGGTTTGATGTCAAGGCATGGGACCTAATAGAACACCATACTCTCAACTTTAAACCAAGCAAAATTAGATCTGGATGAAAAACAAGGCGAGGATTCAAATTTTGCAAATAACTTGTGAGATGAGTAAACCTAAAAAAGGCTCCAGAAAACTTGGTTAAACTTAGCCAAAAACTTGACATATATAAACTACAAAAAAAAACCTGAATGTTTTAAGTATTTAGGATTTCTTAATTTCTATTGCGTGAGAGGAATAATTCAAATTGACTGTCTCTCATATGTTGATAGGGATAAGGAGATCATTTAAAATTTTACACAAGTGCCTTTGCATTCGTATGAATATTCGAAAGCACATCATAGAAAGTCATTCCATACACATGAATGAAATATTGACAATATTGAAAAATTTCAAAGATTTCAAAGATGTGCATGTAGTTGTGCATAAATCGAAACAATGCTCTACCCATCTAAATGCAAGTCTATAACCACAGCCTTGGTAGAATTGTGCTTTGGAGATAACACTACGCCTTCAATGATTTTTTTCCCCACCATTTCCAACAGAGAGATAGCCACCCTCTGGAGAAACTATCCATAGAGATGTTTTTTGTGTTCGGCTTAGGGTTTGAGTAGAGTTCCAGAGAATCGAGAGCGCCATCAGAAAATTTTGTGTAAGTATTATGGCAAAAACATTATTTACAAATACCTAATGAAATAAATTAGCGGCGAATTGAAATTTATTTGACTGATAATTCATAAAATTCGGGTGATTTGGCCCTCTACCAAGTGCATTCTCCAAATTCAAATTTGTGAATACGAACTATTCACCAACTGGCATAGATTCACCATTAAAAAACCACTAGTTTGAAGTATCTGGGATTTCTTAATTTCTGTTGCGTCAGAGGAATCATTCAAATTGACTATATCTCGTATGTTGAAAGGGACAGAAAGATCATTTAAAATTTTACGGAGGTGCCTTTCCATTCGTATGAACATTCAAAATAAAATCATAGAAAATCATTCCATACTCGTGTATGAAATATTGAGAATATTGAAAAATTTCAAAGATTTCAGAGATGTACATGTAGTTGTGCATAAATTGAAACAATGTTTAAGTCTATTTTGAAACGCGGGTGTTAATAATTAAATTTCATATTTGAAATCTATAGTAAATGTATTTTATGCACCAAATGGTGAGCCTTATGGTACTTCAATATTTGGTGGTTTACGTTGTCAAAATAGTCGTTAATTGCACATTACTCAAAAGAGATGGAATGACACTTATGATTCTATTTGGTTTAGGATTAGAAGTTGTTCACTTATGTGTATTCAAAATTATCAAGTATGTATTTAATTTAGCATTCATGTATTATGTGTTTGGACAAAAGAACAAGATTACAAAAAGTCAAACTATTAAATGTGGTGACAAATACATATTATGTTATTTTAATGACGTAATATTTTTTTATGTAATCTTTATTTGCAATAAGACTTATGCCCCATGTGGAGCTAGACTTTGACTACGAGTGTTTATATTTTTTATGAGATTGTGAGTTCTTGTACATATTTTTGTGTATTAATGACATATGTGTATTAAAAATTATCAAGTATGCATTTAATTTAGCACTCACTTATTATGTGTTTGGGCAAAAGTGCAAGATTACATAAAGTAAAAGTATTAAATGCAATGACAAATACATATTATTTTCATATTTTATTATGTAATGTTTATTTGCAATAAATTAGATCAACCTATGTCCCATGTGGAGTTGAATTTTGACTAGTATTACTTATATTTTTCACAAGATGATAGTTGTACACATTTTTGTGTATCAATGACATGTTAACCTATGATTAACACTTTATTATATATTTTTATATTTGAACATTAATAACAATAAACTATGATTAACACTTGTGTTAACATATTTTTATATTTGAACATTATTAACACCGACTAGCCTCACAAATGTGTCAGTAGCTATAAAACTATAAAACGAAAAGTCAGTGTTCTAGTTTTTTTTGGATTAGATGAAAAGTCAGTGTTCTGGTTTTTTTTGATCAGTTGAAAAGTCAGTGTTCTTGTGTTTTTTGATCAGTTTAAAAGTCAGTGTTCTTGTTTATATAATTCAGACCTTGGCAACTTGAGAGGGGAGACGAATACATGTTGAATATCCCACAGCCTTTATAATCCTTGTTGTATTACCTATATAATCCCACAGTCTATACAGTCCTTGAACATCAATAACACAATGTTGCATTACATCTGCTTTATCACATCAACAGTCTTCAAATTTAGTTTAGGCATTCTCGCTTCCCTTTTGCGAAAGATGAATGGAGAGGAGAGTATAAAAGGTGTTGTGGTAGTCCGCAAGAGCGATTTCCCTGCCGGTAATAACCACAGCGAGCTGCCTGGAAATGAAGTCTCTCTCACACTTGTTTGCACAGAGTCTGGTTAGTGTTCATTTTTCCCCCATCTTTCTATATTTGATTATGTAGATTTATATTTATTTCTATGATGGAACATCAACAGCGAATTCAAGTGCGGAGTTGAGGGAGAGCGAGGCTGCCTACTTGCAGAACTGGAGTAATCAAATAGGAGGCGTCGCTGGGAATGGGATGAGCACACATCCAGTGGAGTTCAAATGGCACTCCGGCATGGGAACCCCTGCAGCTTTCTTTATAAACAATTCCCATGGACAGGACTTCTTTCTAAAATCACTCACTCTTCAACTTCCCGGAAAGGGCAGTGTCCATTTCGTCTGTAACTCTTGGGTGTATCCCGCATCTTGCTATAAAACAGCCCGGATCTTTTTCTCCAACAGGGTAAACACCGTCATTTTCTTTAAGCAGTAGTGGAAAAGCTTAATTTTTCCTAGATTCATAAGAAATATGATGTTTTAATTTGCAGACTTATCTCCCTTGTAAGACTCCTCCGGCTTTGCTAAAACTGAGGAATGAGGAGCTGGACAGCCTGCGAGGCGATGGAAAAGGGGAGAGAAAAGAGTGGGACAGAGTGTATGAGTACGATTTGTACAATGATCTGGGAAACCCAGACAAAGATGACCAACACCGTCGTCCAGTGTTGGGAGGATCTAAAGACTTTCCCTACCCTCGGAGAGGCAGAACAGGCCGCTCCCCTACAAAGACAGGTTGGTGATAACTAGTGCATGCAATATTGGTTTTAATACTGCAACTGAAAACTTGTTATCGGTTCCATAAAATCATTCAATTTTGTGGGTGTTATGATAGATCCAGCATCTGAAAGCAGACTGTCAATACTGTCTAGCCTTGACATCTTCGTGCCAAGAGATGAACGTTTCGGGCGTTTGAAACTGTCTGTTTTTCTAGTCAACTCCATTCAGTCCGTGGGACAATTTCTAGTTCATGAAGTCAAAGCCATTTTCGATTCCACCCCCATCGAGTTCGAGTCCTTCGAAGACATTATGAAACTCTACTCGGATGGGATAAACCTGCCCGGCAAGCCAGTCCTTACAACGGCTGCTCAAGGTGGAAAGCTCCTCGAGTTTCCTACTCCCCAAGTCATCGCCGGTATGTTTTCTTCATCCCCTCTACTTGGCAAAGTACATCATATCTTATTAGAGTAGATCCGAAATTAACTAGACATGGTTGCAGGGGACAAATTGGCATGGAGGAAAGATGAGGAGTTTGCACGCCAGATGCTCTCTGGTGTGAATCTAGTTCTCATACAGCGACTTCAGGTAGGTTACACAAGTTACTGTTTACCCCATTTTATATTGGTACAAATTCTGAATATTGTTATAAATTATTGAAACTCAGACTTTTCCCCCGACGAGTAAATTAGATCCGGAGATATATGGGCCCCAGAGGAGCTCTATTACAGTTTCCGATGTAGAAAAGAGCCTCGATGACCTCACAGTGGAGCAGGTGAACAGTAGTTTCTTTCCCAAATTTATTTTATTGCACAATGTAGAGAAAAGGGATTTATTGAATGGGTGTTGACGTAATATGTGTAGGCTCTTGCGAAAAACAAATTGTTCATTCTGAACCATCACGACGCAATCATCCCATACGTGAATCGAATAAACGCTCTAGATTCTACCAAGATATATGCTACTCGCACCATTCTCTTCCTGAAAGAGGACGACACGTTGAAACCTGTTGCGATAGAGCTCAGTCTTCCCGCTTCGGATGATGATGATCGGCCATACTATGGAAAAGTAGTGACTTCTGCAGAGAAAGACGTTGAAGGAGCACTCTGGCAGCTTGCAAAAGCCTACGTTGCAGTGAATGATTCAGGATACCATCAGCTAATCAGCCACTGGTGAATAGCTAACCAATCCCATTCCCAGATACATAGTTTTAGTTTTAATAATTATCTCATACTTTAGCTGTTTTTTAGGCTTAAAACTCACGCAGTGACAGAGCCATTTATAATCGCAACAAACAGACAACTGAGTGCGATGCATCCTGTTCACAAGCTACTGAGTCCCCATTTTCGAGACACAATGAACATCAATGCCATTGCTCGCCAAATTCTCATAAATGCAGGAGGCGCTCTTGAAAGAACAGTATTTCCTGGAAAATACGCCATGGAAATGTCTGCCGTGGTCTACAAGGACTGGAGGTTTGATCAAGAAGGATTACCTGCCGATCTCCTCAAAAGGTAAATGGTAGTAACACCCATCTATTTATTGTTGTGGTGTTGAAATTTATTGACACCTGGAAGGTATGAAAAATATGTAGAGGCATGGCAGTAGAAGATGAAGAAGCGAAACACGGGCTGAAGCTTATGATTCAAGACTACCCTTATGCAGTGGACGGTTTAGAGATATGGTTCACCATAGAATTATGGGTGAAGGACTATATATCATTCTACTACAAGAATGACAAGGGTGTGGCATCTGATACAGAGCTTCAAGAGTGGTGGAAAGAAATCAGAAACGTAGGGCACGGAGACAAGAAGGATGAGCCATGGTGGTACGAAATGCAAAGCGTGCAAGAGCTTGGAAAGGCCTTAACTACGATCATATGGGTCGCCTCAGCTCTACATGCTGCGGTTAACTTTGGTCAGTACCCTTACGCAGGGTACATGCCCAATCGCCCCACACTGAGCACAAGGTTGATTCCTGAAGAGGGCTCTAAAGAGTTCATAGAGCTGAAGGAGAATCCCGATTTGTTCTTGCTCAGGACCATGCCAAACCAATTTCAGACGACGCTGGGAATAGCCCTGATTGAGATCCTCTCCAGGCATTCCACAGACGAGGTGTATTTGGGCAAGCGTGCATCTCCTGATTGGACTGATGATCAAAGTGTGGTGGAGGCGTTTGAGCGTTTCGGGTCCCGCTTGAAAAAGATCGAGGAAAACATTACCGAAAGAAATAAGGACCAAAAATTGAAGAACAGATCAGGCCCTGCACAGGTTCCCTATACCTTGCTTTATCCCAACACTTCTGATGTGAGTGGCAAAGGTGGACTCACAGGGAAGGGAATTCCTAACAGCGTCTCCATTTAATATAGCTAAACTTTGAGCTCGTACCATGAAGCCTCTCAAGTTGGAACTTTAAATAAAGGCTTCTCAATCCCAACATTTTTCTGCATACTAGGTAAGACGGATCAATGTTTGGTACTCAATCAAACTTTAGTTTTCATTTATCTACAATTTGCGTTGGTAGCACTTATGTCACGCTCCGATTGGAATTTCTTGTTGCTTTAAGAATTAGAAACCGTGTTATTGTATGTCTCACAGGCATAAGTAATGTAATTTTCTTCTGGTACAGTTTAAGTGTTGTTTTTAATTGTACACACATTTAGTTTGGATAGCCTGTAATTTAGAAATTAATTAATTTTTTCCATACAATCATTTCCTTATCATATTTACGATACACATACAAGTATATGTTGAATAATTGTAGTTGCCCACCTCCCTGAAGATTACAACTTGCCCTATGTTCTTTTTCTTCTCACAACATGCACACCATATGTAGTACACATCCCCTAACTTATGTCATGTAATATGTTTGGATGACCATCAAGTTATACATATATGAATTGTTATCAATCTATATTTAAATTTTCTATAATATTACCTATGTTATAATTAAACATAACTACATTCAACACAAGCTCTCCAATTCTACAACTTCATGTCCTACAATGTAAAGGCTCACATTTTCCCCAAATTTTGAATATCATGATTATGCTCCCTTGCCCCTCATACACTTGACTTGTCCGGAACAATGCAAATAATTTTAATTTTTGAGCATAGTTATGCTGCTCGATTTTCTTTCGGTGTGAGGGCTAGAAATTATATTCTAAATTTATATTGTTGCTAAATAATGCATTGGGTGTGTGTGCTTTAGAGTTTGGTTTTCTTTCTTAAAATGGCTTGCCTATGGTGTATCGATGTTATCTTATTTGTGGTTGTCTCATTCTTCATCTCCTTCTATTCCATATTACGAGTGTATTTCTGAGTGTGTTTTATGTTGTTACTCGGCTAAAATTTATTTATATTAGAAATTACAACTCTCTTCTTGTAAGATTCAGTAGAAACCTTTTTCATTAAAATTTCCTTTCATTTGGTATCAAAGCCTAGCGAACTTGTTAGATCTACGAGAGTAGGGTTTCTTGCATTAATCTTTGTTCGAATGGGAGTTTTGTTGTAGTGATCTTATCTTCAAGAGACAGAGATGGAAAGTGCTTCTATAATAGAGATGGAGACGTTGAATGGGACAAATTTGAGCTTTAAAATCTTAAGATGGAGGATCTACTTGTGGATAGAGATTTGTGGGTTGTGGTTGTAGATCAAAAAACTTTTGGCATGAAAGCTCTAAAAAAGTTGTTGACAGGAGGGCAAGGACCCTCATTCAATTTTTCCTTATAGTTTTAGTGCTCCTATATAAATTGGGAGATATTGCCACACATAAGATTTGAGATAAGTTGGGGAGTTTGTATCAGACTTGAAGTTCCTTATCAATAGTTTTTTTTCTTCTATAGGAGAAGCTCTAGTCTTTGAAGATGGGTGATGGAGATTCAATTATACAACACAAGTGAATGTATTTAGCATATAGCGGTGACCCAGTTGGCATACATGGACATGAAAATGGATAAGGAGGATTAGTACAAAACCCTCTTATGTTCTTTTCTTGATAGTTGGGATAATCGCGTATGGCAGTCAATAACAAGTTACATACTCAAAGTTGAAGCTTGATGAGGTGGTGGGTGTATTGATTTCTAAGGAGATGAGGTGAAATTTTTAGACTCCATTAAATATGCCTTCACAATGGGAGGTCATTCCAAGGACAAAGGGAAGAACTAAAAAAAGGATAAGCATGCCAAATCTAAGGGGAGATCTAAGTCTCCTAGTAGATTCTAGGTGAAATGTTGAAACTATTACAAGATCGGGCACATAAAAAAGGACCACAAGGAGAAGACAACAAATAGGGAGTCAAATTATGATTCAAACTAAAGGGCCTCTAATGATGTGATTCTAATGCTTTTTTTGTAGCCCTTAATATGAATGCACATGAGGGTGCATAACATTGATTTCAATACCTCTTTTCATATGACTTCCAATAGGGAGTGGTTCTTAATTTATGAGAGTTTTGATGGTGGAAGTGTGTTATTGGGAGAAAACTCATCTCTCAAAATCATTAGATGAGACCGTAAGCACTAAAAAATACATATTTTGATTGACATTGTAAGAGGTGACATGTTATTAAGCCAAGTTTACTTGACGTTGTGTGATGGTCATAATAAAAGGGAAAAACAATGACTTAGAGGTTGAGAAGGACAAGAAATTCATAAAGACTATCTAACAAGTACATATTCAAGTACAAGATAAGTTGAAATCAAGTCAAGAGAGATACAAGTAGAAGAATGATCAATATCACACCAAGCACAACTTTAAGGTGAGATTCATTCATAGAACATGTAGGAATCTAATTTCTATTAAAATTGAATCTAAAATTATAAACCATATTCAAACCCTAGAGTTGAGGAAGTATGGATAAATACAATTTTAAAATTTTTAAAATATTTTTATACAAATTTAAAACTATACATATGTAATGCCCTAGCTTTTACACTAGGACATTATTGGATAAACACAAAATGAACAAATTTCTCACGAAGCAAGTGTAACACCCACATGTCACAATTGCACACTAAGCATGAAAAAGCACCCAAGTTCCACACAATGGCACTAGAGAGAAGGTGGAACAAGACACACGCCTATCCAAAAAGATGAGAACAACCAACATCGACAAGTGGTCCACAAGCCAAGCAATTTTAACAAATGGCTAACAAGCCAAAGGGAGGTTTGGTTATGAAACCTCTCAAGGGTGAGAAATCCAACGTGGATCCATAACACAATCCATCCACTCAATAAAGAGAAATTCACTTAATTTTCACACTTTTCTAGGAATGCAAAATTGAAAAATTTAAGCATACACTTTTCACTATGGAGGTCATTCTAAGGACAAAGGGAAGAACTAAAAAAAGGATAAGCACGCCAAATCTAAGGGGAGATATAAGTCTCCTAGTAGATTCAAGGTGAAATATTGGAACTATGACAAGATTGGGCACATAAAAAAGGACTACAAGGAGAAGACAACAAATAGGGAGTCAAATTATGATTCAAACTCAAGGGCCTCTAATGATGTGATTCTAATGCTTTTTTTGTAGCCCTTAATATGAATGCACATGAGGGTGCATAACATTGATTTCAATACCTCTTTTCATATGACTTCCAATAGGAACATGTTCTTAATTATGAGAGTTTTGATGGTGGAAGTGTGTTATTGGGAGAAAACTCATCTCTCAAAATCATTAGATGAGACTGTAAGCACTAAAAAATACATATTTTGATTGACATTGTAAGAGGTGACATGTTATTAAACCAAGTTTACTTGACGTTGTGTGATGGTCATAATAAAAGGGAAAAACAATGTCTTAGAGGTTGAGAAGGACAAGAAATTCATAAAGACTATCTAACAAGTACATATTCAAGTGCAAGGTAAGTTGAAATCAAGTCAAGAGAGATACAAGTAGAAGAATGATCAATATCATACCAAGCACAACTTTAAGGTGAGCACATCAAGGTTTGGTTATATGTATGTGATGCAAGAGAATCCCAAGTGTAAGAGCGATCTTTTATTAACCAAAACTATTTGTTTTGTATATTTGTCTTTTGGAACTTTTCTCAAGCTACCACAATCTTTTTTTTCTTGTCATCTAATTGAAAGTTGGATCTTGCCCATGAATTCTTATATCTAAACATGTTTTCAATTAGACTTAAAGTATATGAGCTTAGGTTTGTATTAGAATTGTATTGATTGAAATTAGAAAATTCGTATCTATTCTAGAGAGATAAATCATCGAATGTTGGACCCTTGTGAGTGGACAGAGTTATAGAGGAAGTGGAACGATAAATAGAGGAGGATAGTAACAGAAAAGTCTATTGCATATCAAACTGAGTAGAGCAATTTGATTTTTAAAGGTTATAATCTACTTTTATTTCCTTATTGCATCGATATAACATACTCAGAAAAAGGTTGAGTCTTATTGCTTAGTTCTATGATTTCATTTCAATACCTAGTTCTATGAAATTCTTTTGTTTATAAGAATTCTTTCTCTTACGAAACGTAGATACGTTGTTAAGGAGTATGAAGTATATGAGTAAGCATGTAGTTTTCATTTTAGACTTCAAACCAAAGATATCGTGTTGTGAAGAGTGTCTATACAATAATAGAGACATTGTTCAAAATGTTTAAGTCTATACAATAAATAGGTTGTTCCATTTACCTCCTTTAGATGATAGATATCTCCATATGTCTTAATACCTTCTGCAACTAGTCTTCCGGACCCTGCTTTCCTGATCTCACAACCTTTGGCATGAAATATAAGATTGTTCCTTTACTGCACATCTAACTAACACTAAGGAGATTGTGCTTCAGCCCTTTGACATAGAGGACATCCTTAGTCTTGTTCTTTCCATTAATGGTTATATCACCCTTTCCACAAATTTGTGCTGATTCATCACCACCAAACTTAACAGATCGACTATTCCACTTCTTAAGGATGATAATCTTCTCCTTGTCACTAGTCATGTGGTTATAGCAATCGATGTCAATTACCCAACCATTTGCTTCTTCTTTTGCAAGAAAGACAGTCCACACAACTATTGATCTTTCATTATCTTGTCAGCCTGCAAGTTATCAAACTTTCTACATTTCCTAATAGCACCATTTTTGTCACCAACATTCATGGCCATGAAAAGTGTGTCATCATTTGAATCATCACGATCCTCATCTTCTGAAGACCAGTTGTTCTCCATGGAATAAAGACCTTTTTGAACTTCTCTCTCTTGTTACTACCCCTTAATTCTTTAAAAGGATATTTAGAGGCAAAATGACCAACTTTCCCACAATTGAAGCATTTGAAAGGTAACTTACCTTTGTATTTTCCGGTGCCCTTCTTCAATCTTCTCACAAAGTTTTCCTCTACCTCATCAACATTTTCATCTTGATCAGCTATTTCATCTTCTGCCTTCTTACTGATTTTGAATGCTACTTCCTTCTTTGGAGCCCCTTTGTCAAATTCTCTCATTTCAAAGGCTATGAGAGAACCAAACAATTGATCTACTAGATAGTGATCCAAATCTTGAGTCTCCTCAATAGCAGATACCTTATGACTATAAGATTTAGTGAGAGATCTCAACACCTTCTTCACAATCTCATCTTCTTTGACTATTCCACCAAGACCTCTAATGCCATTAACTATTTCATCTACTCGGAGCATATAACTGGAAATGTCTTCATCTTCTATCATCCTCAGGGTCTCAAATGTGATCTTATAGATTTGCATCTTGGCTTGCTTTACTTTAATATCTCCTTCATAAATGCCTCTAAGTTTTACCCAGACATCCTTAACCGATTTGCAACCCATTACCTTAAGAAGTTTCGAATTAGCTAGCCCACTCATGATAGCATTCTTTTCCTTGGAATTGTTATCATACAACTTGATCTGAGTTGTATCTGTAGGTTCATCAGTAGGAGCAGTGTATCCATCCTTGACAGATTGTCAAACACCAAACCCTAGAGAGGGTAGATAGCTTTCCATCCTTAACTTCCAAAAGGAGTAATTTGTTCCATCAAACTTAGGTGCCTTGCTAGATCCATCATATGCCATCTCAGACCTTCCTCAAGCTGTTAAGCTCATCCTAAGAAACATGGCTCTGCTACCAATGGTTGAACACATATGGATACTGAGAGGGGGGGTGTATAAGACTCTAAACAAATCTCAAACCTTCTAGACAAAATTAAAAATTAAACTTTATAGCATTAACATAAACATAAAAGATCAACACAATGCACGGCACGACATAACACCAAATGTACGTGGAAAACCCCAAAGTGTAAAAACCATGGTGAGAGAAGTTGCTAGGAGCTACTGTCCTAATCCAACCTCACAAAAGAATCACAATTATAACTTTGTTTTAGGGATACAACCCAAGGATGCTACTACTCCCTGAAGAAAGATTTTAGGGTCACTCCCAAGGAAGTTACAACTCCCTGCAAACTTTGTTCTAGGGATTCAACCCAAGGAAGCAACTACTCCTTAAACTAAGAACAAACATGAAGAAAAGATTACATCATGACATTCCTTCTACTGTCTGAAACTAACAATCAAGCTCACTCCTTTTGATGATTGCAATTCAGCCTTTTTCAGTCCTATTTTGATGATTGTTCTTCTGCTTTGACAACTTCTTCAACTTCTTCAAATGTCTTCTTTTTAGCTTACTGACTCGCTGCTTTTAACCTTCAAGAAGTTTTGCCTTTGGCTCACTGCCTCTAGCAATTAGTTAGGCGCACTCTTCACTTCCCTTCTATCTCAAAAATATCTTCAAGATGAATCCAGACAGGATCTATCACTTCTTCTCTTTCTTTTTCGGTTGCATGTATCATAATGCATTACACATCCATATTCTACATCACACATTCACTCTCGCAATCATACCTCACCTAGATCAACTAGGTTTACAATATATACATGATATTACATTGATTACATTACATGTCGGCCAAAGAAAACAAGAATATTGCAATTACAAGTCAGCTAGAGATCAAACAACATGAAACTTGTAGAGGGCAAGACCTAACATGAATTACACTCAAAAGCAGGAAGAAGAACACGCCTTGTGGATTCCACCACACACTTAGCCTAGTCCTAAACATCCTTCATAGCATCAGTCTTCAAAGAATAGCGTCTGTACACTTCACACATTTGAAATAGGTTGGCCTTAAGCAAGAAAACATGAAGCTTATAGCACATTAGTCATTACAACTTGGTGGTACTCATGAAGATTAAACATTACTTGTGCTTCTCCTAGATGAATTGGCATGACCCATACAACATATCCAAACACTCCTTAAACTCCGCACAGCAACAACTTTATGTCGCACACCCTCAGTCGGCTAGGCAAAAGCATAACCCAACAACACCATCATTTCAGACCATAGCCTATTCTAGAGAAAACATAAAACACCTTATGGATCAATAAGAACCATCTCAAGATCCTTAGGATCATTCTCCACCAAACAATTCATCACTTCACACAGCCACAAGTTGGTCCAAGCCAACTGACATTGAAACAAACCACCAGACAATACAATCATGCACTCTGTCACTCATATTTATTTCTCTGCAGAGGGACAAATGATGTGAAACTTTGAATGTAGCACCTTAACAACATATTGAACTTAACTTCTGAACTGCCTGACCATTTCTTCAAATGCAGAGGAATGCGAAGCTTTCTCCCAAATAGTCTTCAAGTCAACTCCCTGCAACAGAAACCTTCACCAACATCCGAAGATCAGAGTCTTCTTGCAGCAAGACATACTTCCTTAGGAACAACATGAGAGAAAATACAACATGCTACAGACTATCAGCAACATCTTTCGAACATCAACATTACTTCTAATCCTCATCTTAATGCTTCTAATTCCCATCTTAATATATCATCATGATACCATCTCTACTAATAACAACCATACTCAAAACAACCTTAATTGACATTAAACAAGGCATGACATCCAACCATGAACATCAGCAACATCACTGTCAGAACTCTATCATAGTATATCATCAACATAAGCATCAATGGCAACACAAACATAGTGTTGACATCAATGACAACCTTAGGCAACATATGTGCAACACAGATGAATAATGATCGGGCTATATTTAATTCCATCTTCAGGTCCGGATGTTATTTCAATATGTTTATAACCCAATATGAAGATTGGACATGACATTTATGTTTCACCAATGTTCATGTCCAGTTGACTAGAAATGTCTGGTTGACCAGAACATCCAAGTGACATAACTTTCTCATTTCAACAAATTTTCACATGGCCCAAGAGGCAAACCTAACTAAAATTCCATCCTCTATCCATTCATGACCTTTATAAGGGATTATTTGCAACTTGAATTTTGACTTGAATTTGACTTTGAGGGGACGTGGCATTTTACCATTACCACCCACGAGGACAATAGACAAACAAGAACGGTAGAAAATGTTGGGTCCTCATTTTGCCAGGGTAAAATGGGGCGTATTGTGAGACAACACAATAGGATGTAGGTGGATTGACAATATCTTGGTGAGCACCTTAACTCTCTTACAAGGTCAAAATCCAAGTACAAAATTTAATAAATGAATTAAAAGTGAAAAATCCTTGCCTTCGCACAAGGAGGGTCTCAAATGCCAAATTGGTTTGATGTCTAGGCATGGGACCTAATAGAACACCATGCTCTCAACTTTAAACTAAGCAAAATTAGATCTGGATGAAAAACAAGGCGAGGATTCAAATTTTGCAAATAACTTGTGAGATGAGTAAACCTAAAAAAGGCTCCAGAAAACTTGGTTAAACTTAAGCCAAAAACTTGACATATATAAACTACAAAAAAAACCTGAATGTTTTAAGTATTTAGGATTTCTTAATTTCTATTAAGTGAGAGGAATAATTCAAATTGACTATATCTCATATGTTGATAGGGATAAGGAGATCATTTAAAATTTTACACAAGTGCCTTTGCATTCGTATGAACATTCGAAAGCATATCATAGAAAGTCATTCCATACGCATGAATGAAATATTGACAATATTGAAAAATTTCAAAGATTTCAAAGATGTGCATGTAGTTGTGCATAAATCGAAACAATGTTCTACCCATCTAAATGCAAGTCTATAACCACAGCCTTGGTAGAATTGTGCTTTGGAGATAACACTACGCCTTCAATGATTTTTTTTCCCACCATTTCCAACAGAGAGATAGCCACCCTCTGGAGAAACTATCCATAGAGATGTTTTTTGTGTTCGGCCTAGGGTTTGAGTAGAGTTCCAGAGAATCGAGAGCGCCATCAGAAAATTTTGTGTAAGTATTATGGCAAAAACATTATTTACAAATACCTAATGAAATAAATTAGCGGCGAATTGAAATTTATTTGACTGATAATTCATAAAATTCTGGTGATTTGGCCCTCTACCAAGTGCATTCTCCAAATTCAAATTTGTGAATACAAACTATTCACCAATTGGGAAAGATTCACCATTAAAAAATGACTAGTTTGAAGTATCTGGGATTTCTTAATTTCTATTGCGTGAGAGGAATCATTCAAACTGACTATATCTCGTATGTTGAAAGGGATAGAAAGATCATTTAAAATTTTACGGAGGTGCCTTTCCATTCGTACGAACATTCAAAATAAAATCATAGAAAATCATTCCATACTCGTGTATGAAATATTGACAATATTGAAAAATTTCAAAGATTTCAGAGATGTACATGTAGTTGTGCATAAATTGAAACAATGTTTAAGTCTATTTTGAAACACGGGTGTTAATAATTAAATTTCATATTTGAAATCTATAGTAAATGTATTTTATGCACCAAATGGTGAGCCTTATGGTACTTCAATATTTGGTGGTTAACGTTGTCAAAATAGTCATTAATTGCACATTACTCAAAAGAGATGGAATGACACTTATGATTCTATTTGGTTTAGGATTAGAAGTTGTTCACTTATGTGTATTCAAAATTATCAAGTATGTATTTAATTTAGCATTCATGTATTATGTGTTTGGACAAGAGAACAAGATTACAAAAAGTCAAACTATTAAATGTGGTGACAAATACATATTATGTTATTTTAATGACGTAATATTTTTTATGTAATCTTTATTTGCAATAAGACTTATGCCCCATGTGGAGCTAGACTTTGACTACGAGTGTTCATATTTTTTATGAGATTGTGAGTTCTTGTACATATTTTTGTGTATTAATGACATATGTGTATTAAAAATTATCAAGTATGCATTTAATTTAGCACTCGCTTATTATGTGTTTGGGCAAAAGTGCAAGATTACATAAAGTCAAAGTATTAAATGCAATGACAAATACATATTATTTTCATATTTTATTATGTAATGCTTATTTGCAATAAATTAGATCAACCTATGTCCCATGTGGAGTTGGATTTTGACTAGTATTACTTATATTTTTCACAAGATGATAGTTGTACACATTTTTGTGTATTAATGACACGTTAACCTTTGATTAACACTTCATTATATATTTTTATATTTGAACATTAATAACAATAAACTATGATTAACACTTGTGTTAACATATTTTTATATTTGAACATTATTAACACCGACTAGCCTCACAAATGTGTCAGTGGCTATAAAACTATAAAACGAAAAGTCAGTGTTCTAGTTTTTTTTGGATCAGATGAAAAGTCAGTGTTCTGGTTTTTTTGGACCAGTTGAAAAGTCAGTGTTCTGGTTGTTTTGGATCAGTTGAAAAGTCAGTGTTCTTGTTTATATAATTCAGACCTGGCAACTTGAGAGAGGAGACGAATACATGTTGAATATCCCACAGCCTATATAATCCTTGTTGTATTACCTATATAATCCCACAGTCTATACAGTCCTTGAACATCAATAACACAATGTTGCATTACATCTGCTTTATCACATCAACAATCTTCAAATTTATTTTAGGCATTCTCGCTTCCCTTTTGCTAAAGATTGGAGAGGAGAGTATAAAAGGTGTTGTGGTAGTCCACAAGAACGATTTCCCTGCCGGTAATAACCACAGCGAGCTGCCTGGAAATGAAGTCTCTCTCACACTTGTTTGCACAGAGTCTGGTTAGTGTTCATTTTTCCCCCATCTTTCTATATTTGATTATGTAGATTTATATTTATTTCTATGATGGAACATCAACAGCGAATTCAAGTGCGTAGTTGAGGGAGAGCGAGGCTGCCTACTTGCAGAACTGGAGTAGGAGGCGTCGCTGGGAATGGGATGAGCACACATCCAGTGGAGTTCAAATGGCACTCCGGCATGGGAACCCCTGCAGCTTTCTTTATAAACAATTCCCATGGACAGGACTTCTTTCTAAAATCACTCACTCTTCAACTTCCCGGAAAGGGCAGTGTCCATTTCGTCTGTAACTCTTGGGTGTATCCTGCATCTTGCTATAAAACAGCCCGGATCTTTTTCTCCAACAGGGTAAACACCGTCATTTTCTTTAAGCAGCAGTGGAAAAGCTTAATTTTACCTAGATTCATAAGAAACATGATGTTTTAATTTGCAGACTTATCTCCCTTGTAAGACTCCTCTGGCTTTGCTAAAACTGAGGAATGAGGAGCTGGACCGCTCTATGTAAATGTCATCCACTTTCAGAGTTGAACCGGTCAAACAGCCAATAGCATTTTTCTATTTCATTCACAACAAAAAGTGTTAAATATAGGAAAACTTTTCATTGGCCAGAATTTACTATTAAATATTGAAGTGGATGACATTTAAGATCAGCCGAGCTGGACAGCCTGCGAGGCGATGGAAAAGGGGAGAGAAAAGAGTGGGACAGAGTGTATGAGTACGATTTGTACAATGATCTGGGAAACCCAGACAAAGATGACCAACACCGTCGTCCAGTGTTGGGAGGATCTAAAGACTTTCGCTACCCTCGGAGAGGCAGAACAGGCCGCTCCCCTACAAAGACAGGTTGGTGATAACTAGTGCATGCAATATTGGTTTTAATACTGCAACTGAAAACTTGTTATCGGTTCCATAAAATCATTCAATTTTGTGGGTGTTATGATAGATCCAGCATCTGAAAGCAGACTGTCAATACTGTCTAGCCTTGACATCTTCGTGCCAAGAGATGAACGTTTCGGGCGTTTGAAACTGTCTGATTTTCTAGTCAACTCCATTCAGTCCGTGGGACAATTTCTAGTCCATGAAGTCAAAGCCGTTTTCGATTCCACCCCCATCGAGTTCGATTCCTTTGAAGACATTATGAAACTCTACTCGGATGGGATAAACCTGCCCGGCAAGCCAGTTTTTGATGGCGTAAGGAATCTCATTCCTTTGGAGCTCCTTACAACGGCTGCTCAAGGCGGAAAGCTCCTCGAGTTTCCTCCTCCCCAAGTCATCGCCGGTATGTTTTCTTCATCCCCTCTACTTGGCAAAGTACATCATATCTTATTAGAGTAGATCCGAAATTAACTGGAAATGGTTGCAGCGGACAAATTGGCATGGAGGAAAGATGAGGAGTTTGCACGCCAGATGCTCTCTGGTGTGAATCCAGTTCTCATACAGCGACTTCAGTTAGGTGACACAAGTTACTGTTTACCCCATTTTATATTGGTACAAATTCTGAATATTGTTATAAATTATTGAAACTCAGACTTTTCCCCCGACGAGTAAATTAGATCCGGAGATATATGGGCCCCAGAGGAGCTCTATTACAGTTTCCGATGTAGAAAAGAGCCTCGATGACCTCACAGTGGAGCAGGTGAACAGTAGTTTCTTTCGCAAATTTATTTTATTGCACAATGCAGACAAAAGGGATTTATTGAATGGGTGTTGATGTAATATGTGTAGGCTCTTGCGAAAAACAAATTGTTCATTCTGAACCATCACGACGCAATCATCCCATACGTGAATCGAATAAACGCTCTAGATTCTACCAAGATATATGCTACTCGCACCATTCTCTTCCTGAAAGAGGACGGCACGTTGAAACCTGTTGCGATAGAGCTCAGTCTTCCCGCTTGGATGATGATGATCGGCCATACTATGGAAAAGTAGTGACTCCTGCAGAGAAAGACGTTGAAGGAGCACTCTGGCAGCTTGCAAAAGCCTACGTTGCAGTGAATGATTCAGGATACCATCAGCTAATCAGCCACTGGTGAATAGCTAACCAATCCCATTCCCAGATACATAGTTTTAGTTTTAATAATTATCTCATACTTTAGCTGTTTTTCAGGCTTAAAACTCACGCAGTGACAGAGCCATTTATAATCGCAACAAACAGACAACTGAGTGCGATGCATCCCGTTCACAAGCTACTGAGTCCCCATTTTCGAGACACAATGAACATCAATGCCGTTGGTCGCCAAATTCTCATAAATGCAGGAGGCGCTCTTGAAAGAACAGTATTTCCTGGAAAATACGCCATGGAAATGTCTGCCGTGGTCTACAAGGACTGGAGGTTTGATCAAGAAGCATTACCTGCCGATCTCCTCAAAAGGTAAATGGTAGTAACACCCATCTATTTATTGTTGTGGTGTTGAAATTTATTGACACCTGGAAGGTATGAAAAATATGCAGAGGCATGGCAGTAGAAGATGAAGAAGCGAAACACGGGCTGAAGCTTATGATTCAAGACTACCCTTATGCAGTGGACGGTTTAGAGATATGGTTCGCCATAGAATTATGGGTGAAGGACTATATATCATTCTACTACAAGAATGACAAGGGTGTGGCATCTGATACAGAGCTTCAAGAGTGGTGGAAAGAACTCAGAAACGTAGGGCACGGAGACAAGAAGGATGAGCCATGGTGGTACGAAATGCAAAGCGTGCAAGAGCTTGGAAAGGCCTTAACTACGATCATATGGGTCGCCTCAGCTCTACATGCTGCGGTTAACTTTGGTCAGTACCCTTACGCAGGGTACATGCCCAATCGCCCCACACTGAGCACAAGGTTGATTCCTGAAGAGGGCTCCAAAGAGTTCACAGAGCTGAAGGAGAATCCCGATTTGTTCTGTTAAAATAAAGAAAAATCAGATTTGTTTTTTGTTTGTTGGGAATGTTTCCCAAACAATTTTCTGCACTTCTTTTTCTGTTTGGGAAAGTTTCCCATCTTAGCTTTTAGTTTATATTTTAGTATGTTTTATGTATATATTTCAGTTTTCTTTTAATAAAGAATGTTGAAGACATTTTGCAGCAAGTATATCAAATTTTCTCCTCTTCTCTCTCTGTTTTAAGTTATATTTATTTTTCTGGTTTATTTGCTGTGTACTGGCATTTGTTTTTAGTTTAATCTTTTCTATCATATGGTATCAGAGCCAAGTTCGAAATCACAATGAATGCTAATAGTACACAGCTGCAAATTCCTAAATTTAATGGCAAAAATTATGATTTTTGGAGTTTTCAAATGAAGATTTTGTTCAGGTCACAGGAGCTATGGGATCTTGTGCAAAATGGGTATTCAGAACCAACAGATGCAGCAGCATTAGCAGCCCTCACACAAAATGAAAGGGATTTACTACGGGATAATAGGAAAAAAGATCAGAAAGCATTGTTGTTCATAGTGCAGGGTCTTGATGAAACTCTCCTTCCAAGAGTTACAGCCACTTCGAAGGCCAAAGAAGCATGGGATCTCCTTGCACAATCATTTCAAGGTACAGAAAAAGTAAGAACAGTTCGCCTTCAAATGCTTAGAAGAGATTTTGAAATTTTACAAATGTCAGATTCAGAAAGTTTAGGAGATTTCTTTACTCGTACAATGGGTATAGTTAATCAGATGAAATCAAATGGTGAGGTTGTGACTAGTCAGAAAATTGTTGAAAAAATTCTAAGAAGTTTGCCTGAAAAATATGATCCTGCAGTTATAGCTATTGAAGAATCAAAAAATCTAACATCTTTATCTGTAGATGAGCTTATGGGTTCATTGTACACACATGAGCATAGAATAAATAAATCAACAAAGGAGCCACTTGAGAAAGCTTTAAAGAGCAAGGTATCCTTAAAAGAAAAAGAAACAACACCAGAATCATCTTCAGCACAAAGAGGAAGAGGTAGAAATTCAAGAGGAAGAGGAGGACGTTTTCAACAAAGAGGCAGAGGTCAAAGAGGCAATAGAAGTGATGAAGAACATTATGGTTACACTCAAGCAAGAGGTAGAGGCAGAGCAAATTTTCAGCAAAGAGGTAGAGGTTTTCAGAGGTATGATAAATCATCTATTCAATGTTATTACTGTCAAAAGTATGGACATTTTGCATCTGAATGTATGAAAAAGATTGCAGATGAAAATAAACAAGAAGCCCAATATGCAAATGAAGGTGAAGGGTAGGAAGGATATGTCTTACTAACTTGCAGCACAAAGGAGGAAGTAAATGATGACAAATGGTATGTTGACAGTGGGTGCAGTAATCATATGACAGGGCACAAAGAGATATTTCAGAATTTGGATGAGTCCATCAAATCTGAAGTCAAGATGGGAAATAATACAATTGCACCAGTCATGGGGAAAGGGAGGATATTAATCACAACAAGACAAGGTGAGAAAAAATATATTGGTGATGTGTTTTATGTACCAGGCTTAAAGCATAACTTGTTAAGTGTAGGTCAACTTGTGCAAAAAGGCCACATTGTCAAATTTGAAAATGGTTCATGCATTATTGTTGATGGTAAAAACAAGGTGATAACCAAAATACCCATGACTGCTAATAAGATGTTTTCTCTTAGTATCAGAAACAATATGCATTTAAGTTTCAGTGCTCTTGTAAAAGACACACAGTGGTTATGACATCTTAGGTTTGGTCATTTGAATTTTGGTGGACTAAATCTTTTGCATAAAAAGAACATGGTAACAGGTTTACTATTTATCCAAAGACCAGATGAAGAATGTGAAGGTTGTATTGTTGGAAAGCACCATAGAGAACCCTTTCTAGTAAGGGATTCTTGGAGAGCTTCAGAGCCATTAGAGCTAGTTCACTCAGATCTATGTGGACCAATTGAGGTTGCTTCATTATCTGGTATGAGATATTTTTTGACATTTATTGATGACTATAGTAGGAAACTCTGGGTGTACCCTTTGAAAAATAAATCTGATACTTTCAAGAAATTCAGAGAATTTAAAGAATTAGTTGAGAAGCAAAGTGGTTATTTTCTCAAAATTTTAAGGACTGATAGGGGTGGAGAGTATATTTCACATGATTTTCATAATTATTGTATTGAAAAGGGCATAAAAAGGCAGCTAACAACAAGGTATACACCTCAGCAAAATGGTGTAGCTGAGAGAAAAAATAGAACAATTTTAAATATGGTAAGGAGTATGCTTAATGTTAAGAATTTACCTAAAGTTTTTTGGGCAGAAGCAGTTTGTTATGCAGGTTATATTTTGAATAGATGTCCTACGAACTCAGTCTGGGGCATGACATCAGAAGAAGCATGGAGAGGATACAAACCTCGAGTAGATCATTTAAAATTTTTTGGTTGTATTGCTTATTCTCATGTTCCAGATGCACTTAGAAAGAAATTGGATGATAAGGCAGAAAAATGTATCTTTGTTGGATACAGTGAAGAATCCAAGGCATACATGTTGTACAATCCAGAGACAAAAAAGTTGGTGATAAGTAGAGATGCAAAGTTTCTTGAAGATCAAGAGTGGTGTTGGAAATTGGAAGAGAAAAATCAACAAGTTAACATTGAAGATGAAGTTGCAAATCAAAAACAAAATTCAGTTGTTAACATAGGAGCTAGAGCCAGTAGTTGTAGCATTCAACAATCTGCATTAAGAAGAAGCTCTTCTTCATCAGAAGGCAGTCTTTCTCCACCAAGTCATAGACATGTTTCATCAAGTAGTTCTTCATCATCCACCTCAGAATCTCCAAAAAGGTGGCAAAAATCAAGGAGTTTGTCTGACATATATCAAGACACAACAGAGGTAAATGAAGATATTTGTCATTTTGTATTTTTTGCTGATAGTGATCCTGTTACATTTGAAGAAGCTATAAATGATGATAAATGGATTAAAGCTATGAATGAAGAAATTGTAGCCATAAATTGCAGATCTTCCTGAACATAAGAAGCCAATTGGAGTAAAGTGGGTGTATAAAACAAAGTACAATGAGCAAGGTAAAGTGAATAAATACAAGGCCAGGTTGGTAGTGAAGGGCTACAAACAAAAATTAGGTATTGATTATAATGAAGTTTTTGCTCCTGTTGCTATAATGGATACTATTCGCATGATTTTAGCTCTTTCAGCACACAAGGGTTGGAAAGTTTTTCATATGGATGTAAAATCAGCATTCTTGAATGGTGTATTAGAGGAAGAAATTTACATTGAGCAACCACCTGGTTTTGAGATTAAAGGTCAAAAAGGTAAAGTGCTCAAACTAAAGAAAGCTTTGTATGGTTTAAAGCAAGCACCTAGAGTTTGGTATGAAAGGATCGAATCATATTTTTTGAAAAATGGTTTTGAAAAATGCCCTTATGAGCCCACCTTATTCATAAAACAAAATCAGCAAGGAGATGTTATGATAGTTTGTATTTATGTTGATGATTTGCTTTATACTGGGAATAATGAAAACATGCTTAAAGAATTTTCAGTGGCAATGAAGAGTGAATTTGAGATGACTGATCTTGGTTTGTTGCACTATTATCTTGGTCTTGAAGTAACACAAAATAGTGATGGAATTTTTGTTTCACAAGAAAAATATGCAAATGATATTTTGAAAAGGTTCAAAATGGACAAGAGCAAACCAGCAATTACACCTATTGCCATGGGTATGAAGTTGAGCAAAAATGATGAAAGCAAAAAGGTAGATTCTACTTTGTATAAAAGTTTGGTTGGAAGTTTAATGTACTTAACTGCAACAAGACCAGATATCATGTATGCAGTAAGCTTGATAAGCAGGTTCATGGAGGATCCACATGATACTCATCTACAAGCAGGTAAAAGAATACTAAGGTATGTGAAAGGGACTGCAAATCATGGAATTTTTTATAAAAAGAAGGGTGTTTTGAGGTTAACTGGTTATACAGATAGTGATTGGGCTGGAAATCAAGATGATAGGAAAAGTACTTCTGGGTATGCTTTTAATCTTGGGTCAGGTGTAATTTCATGGTCTTCAAAGAAACAACCCATTATTGCATTGTCCTCAGCAGAAGCAGAATATGTGGCAGCCACTTCAGCAAGTTGTCAAGCAGTTTGGTTACGAAGGATGCTTGAAGCATTGATGCAGCCCCAAATGGAAGAAACAATTATATTTTGTGATAATCAATCAGCCATTGCACTTTCTAAAAATCCAGTCTTTCATGGAAGAAGCAAGCACATAGACATCAAATTTCATTTCATAGAGAGCTGGTCAAAAATAATGAAATCAAACTTTATTATTGCAGGTCCAAAGATCAGGTTGCTGACATTTTGACAAAACCTTTGAAAGAAGAAGATTTCAATAGACTGAAGAATCTTTTAGGGATGAGAAGCTATCCCACAAATCAAATTTTAGGGAGGATGTTAAAATAAAGAAAAATCAGATTTGTTTTTTGTTTGTTGGGAATGTTTCCCAAACAATTTTCTGCACTTCTTTTTCTGTTTGGGAAAGTTTCACATCTTAGCTTTTAGTTTATATTTTAGTATGTTTTATGTATATATTTCAGTTTTCTTTTAATAAAGAATGTTGAAGACATTTTGCAGCAAGTATATCAAATTTTCTCCTCTTCTCTCTCTGTTTTAAGTTATATTTATTTTTCTGGTTTATTTGCTGTGTACTGGCATTTGTTTTTAGTTTAATCTTTTCTATCATGTTCTTGCTCAGGACCATGCCAAACCAATTTCAGACGACGCTGGGAATAGCCCTGATTGAGATCCTCTCCAAGCATTCCACAGACGAGGTGTATTTGGGCAAGTGTGCATCTCTTGATTGGACTGATGATCAAAGTGTGGTGGAGGCCTTTGAGCGTTTCGGGTCCCGCTTGAAAAAGATCGAGGAAAACATTACCAAAAGAAATAAGGACCAAAAATTGAAGAACAGATCAGGCCCTACACAGGTTCCCTATACCTTGCTTTATCCCAACACTTCTGATGTGAGTGGCAAAGGTGGACTCACAGGGAAGGGAATTCCTAACAGCGTCTCCATTTAATATAGCTAAACTTTGAGCTCGTACCATGAAGCCTCTCAAGTTGGAACATTAAATAAAGGCTTCTCAATCCCAACATTTTTCTGCATACTAGGTAAGACGGATCAATGTTTGGTACTCAATCAAACTTTAGTTTTCATTTATCTACAATTTGCGTTGGTAGCGCTTATGTCACGCTCCGATTGGAATTTCTTGTTGCTTTAAGAATTAGAAACTGTGTTATTGTATGTCTCATAGGCATAAGATAGCCTGTAATTTAGAAATCAATTAATTTTTTCCATACAATCATTTTCTTATCATATTTACCATACACATACAAGTATATGTTGAATAATTGTAGTTGCCCACCTCCCTCAAGATTACAACTTGCCCTATGTTCTTTTTCTTCTCACAACATGCACGCCATAGTAATATGTTTGGATGACCATCAAATTATACATATATGAATTGTTATCAATCTATATTTAAATTTTCTATAATATTACCTATGTTATAATTAAACATAACTACATTCAACACAAGCTCTCCAATTCTACAACTTCATGTCCTACAATGTAAAGGCTCACATTTTCCCTAAATTTTGAATATCATGATTATGCTCCCTTGCCCCTCATACGCTTGACTTGTCAAGAACAATGCAAATAGTTTTAATCAACCAACATTTATTCCCTTTTTTGCAAAGGTATACCATGGTTCTCTACCCAATAAACTACACGTATTTGTTAGGACTAGGTGTTTTACACCTTGCAAGCTTTAATCTTTGTATTCATTTGTTATTTTTGTAAAATATGTGACCACATGGGAACTTGAACACCCCATTTAGATAGAGGAGTGACCCTATTTGATACTTGCCATTTCTTGTATGATGTGTGCTAAGGGCATTTGTGTCATATAAGATGTGTACTTGATCATTTGTGATGTGTAGAAACATATAAGAGGGAGTTACATAGTAGGATTGTAAGAGCATTATGACATATAAGAACACGTAAGAGGAGTTATATATTGGACTTATAAGAGCAACTTTTGACTAACTAATAATAGATATATGTAATCTAGCATCCATGTTATCTGAGATGTGTAAGAGCATATATATGATATTATAATATGCATAAGAGGAATTCCATTCTATTCTTGTGGGGTTTCACACATATGAGGGGCATTAGAAATTTGACTTGGATTTGGGCACCCATTTTGGCCCTCATGGCTTTGGTAAACAACAAATGGTTTTCTATGCCTCCTTAACCTATATATCGAGGGCTTGGGATGGAAGTTTAATATTCAATTTTTTAGCATAGTTATGTTGCTCGATTTTCTTTCGGTGTGAGGGCTAGAAATTATATTCTAAATTTACATTGTTGCTAAATAATGCATTCAGTGTGTGTGCTTTAGAGTTTGGTTTTCTTTCTTAAAATGGCTTGCCTATGCTGTATCGATGTTATCTTATTTGTGGTTGTCTCATTCTTCATCTCCTTCTATTCTATATTATGAGTGTATTTCTAAGTGTTTTTTATGTTGTTACTCCGATAAAAAAAATTTATATTATAAGTTACAACTCTCTTCTTGTAAGAATGAGTAGAAACCTTTTTCATTAGTTTTCTAGGCCTCCTTAACCTATATATCGAGGGCTTGGGATGGAGGTTTAATATTCAATTTTTTAGCATAGTTATGTTGCTCGATTTTCTTTTGGTGTGAGGGCTAGAAATTATATTCTAAATTTACATTGTTGCTAAATAATGCATTCAGTGTGTGTGCTTTAGAGTTTGGTTTTCTTTAATAAAATGGCTTGCCTATGCTATATCGATGTTATCTTATTTGTGGTTGTCTCATTCTTCATCTCCTTCTATTCTATATTATGAGTGTATTTCTAAGTGTTTTTTATGTTGTTACTCCGATAAAAAAAAATTATATTATAAATTACGACTCTCTTCTTGTAAGAATGAGTAGAAACCTTTTTCATTAAAATTTCCTTTCATTTGGTATCAAAGCCTAGCCAACTTGTTAGATCTACAAGACTAGGGTTTCTTACATTAATCTTTGTTTGAATGGGAGTTTTGTTTAGTGATCTTATCTTCAAGAGATAGAGATGGAAAGTGCTTCTATAATAAAGATGGAGACGTTTAATGGAACAAATTTGAGCTTTAAAATCTTAAGATGGGGGATCTACTTGTGGATAGAGATCTGTGGGTTGTGGTTGTAGATTAAAAAATTTGGGGCATGAAAGCTCTAAAAAATTGTTGACAGAAAGGCAAGGAACCTCATTCAATTTTGCCTTATAGATTTAGTGCTCCTAAATAAATTGGGAGAGATTTCTACAGATAAGATTTGGGAGAAGTTGGGGAGTTTGTATCAAACTTGACGTTCCTTATCAATAGTTTTTTTCTTCTATAGGAGAAGCACTAGCCTTTGAACATGGGTGATGGTGATTCAATTATACAACACAAGTGAATGTATTTAACATATAGCGGTGACCTAGTCGGCATTCATGGAAGTGAAAATGGATAAGGAGGATTAGTACAAAACCCTCTTATGTTCTTTTCCTAATAGTTGGGATAATCTCATATGGCAGTCAATAACAAGTTACATACTCAAAGTTGAAGCTTGATGAGGTTGTGGGTGTATTGATTTCCAAGGAGATGAGGTGAAATTTTTTAGATTCCATTAAATATGCCTTCACTATGGAGGTCATTCTAAGGACAAAGGGAAGAACTAAAAAAAGGATAAGCATGCCAAATCTAAGGGGAGATATAAGTCTCCTAGTAGATTCAAGGTGAAATATTGGAACTATGACAAGATTGGGCACATAAAAAAGGACTACAAGGAGAAGACAACAAATAGGGAGTCAAATTATGATTCAAACTCAAGGGCCTCTAATGATGTGATTCTAATGCTTTTTTTGTAGTCCTTAATATGAATGCACACGAGGGTGCATAACATTGATTTCAATACCTCTTTTCATATGACTTCCAATAGGAACATGTTCTTAATTATGAGAGTTTTGATGGTGGAAGTGTGTTATTGGGAGAAAACTCATCTCTCAAAATCATTAGATGAGACTGTAAGCACTAAAAAATACATATTTTGATTGACATTGTAAGAGGTGACATGTTATTAAACCAAGTTTACTTGATGTTGTGTGATGGTCATAATAAAAGGGAAAAACAATGTCTTAGAGGTTGAGAAGGACAAGAAATTCATAAAGACTATCTAACAAGTACATATTCAAGTGCAAGGTAAGTTGAAATCAAGTCAAGAGAGATACAAGTAGAAGAATGATCAATATCATACCAAGCACAACTTTAAGGTGAGCACATCAAGGTTTGGTTATATGTATGTTATGCAAGAGAATCCCAAGTGTAAGAGCGATCTTTTATTAACCAAAACTATTTCTTTTGTATATTTGTCTTTTGGAACTTTTCTCAAGTTACCACAATCTTTTTTTTCTTGTCATCTAATTGAAAGTTGGATCTTGCCCATGAATTCTTATATCTAAACATGTTGTCAATTAGACTTAAAGTATATGAGCTTAGGTTTGTATTAGAATTGTATTGATTGAAATTAGAAAATTGGTATCTATTCTAGAGAGATAAACTAGTGAATTTATCCTAGATCTAGTTGGTATTAAAATTAAATCTTAAATTAGAAACTTTACTCAAATGCTAGAGTTGGATAAGTAGAGGAAATAGATACAAACCCTAGAGAGAATCTAGTGAATTTAACAAAAAGAATTTATTTGGAATCTATGTACAATTTGAAATTTGGATGAATCTAGAACATGAAGGAATCTAATTTATATTAAAATTAAATCTAAAATTAGAAACTATACTCAAACCCTAGAGAGAAAGTAGTGAATCTATAGATTAATGTAGAACATGTAGGAATTTAATTCAAGTATTAAAATTAAATATAAAATTAGAAATTATATTCAAAAGAGTTGAGGAAGTATGGGAAAAAGATATAAACCCTAGAGAGGAACTAGTGAATCTAATGAATTTAACCTAAAAAATTTATTCAGAATCTATGCAGAACTTGAAACTTAGATGAATGTGGAACATGTAGGATTCTAATTTGTATTAAAATTAAATCTAAAATTATAAACTATATTCAAATCTTAGAGTTTTGGAAGAAGGGATAAATACAATTCTATTATTTTTAAAATATTTTTATACAAATTTGAAAATATGCATATGTAATGCCCTAGCTTTTACACTAGGACGTTAATGGATAAACACAAAATGAACAAATTTCTCGTGAAGCAAGTGTAACACCCACATGCCACAATTGCACACGAAGCATGAAAAATAACCCAAGTTCCACACAATGGAACTAGAGAGAAGGTGGAACAAGACACACACCTATCCAAAAAGATGAGAACAAACAACATGGACAAATGGCCCACATGCGAAGCAATTTTGACAAATAGCTAACAAGCCAAAGGGAGGTTTGGTCATGAAACCTCTCAAGGATTAAACATCCAACATGGATCCATAACACAATCCATCCACTTAATAAAGAGAAATTCACTTAATTTTCACACTTTTATAGGAATGTCAAATCTAAAAATTTAAACACACCCTCTGATGCCTAATCTACCCAATGACACACTTTTCAAATAAAATTTGGATTTTTATAATTTTTGCTAGGGTTTGGGTGGGAAATTCAATTTTCAAAAAATAAAATTTCCTTTGATTTTAAAATTAACAAATAAAATTAAATAATAAATGAAATAGAGAAATGCCTCACTCAAATTGAAGGTATTGATAAGGGGAGTCTCTTTCATTTTTTGCACAATCCAATTCGACCAAGCAATATCTTGGTATGAGAAAAATAAGTTTTTTTTCCAAGAAATGGTTTGATAATCTTTATTTTTCTTTCCATTTCCAAAACAATTCATAATAAAAATAATACAACCCCTTTTTCATATATCCACTAACTCAAAAATAAATAAAACCCTTTTTCATTCCTTTAAGAAAATAAAATCACTTAATAATATATTTTCACAAAATAGATATTAATCTACTTCTAGGCATAAGGAAACAAATTTAAAATGCCTTTAAAATTTAAATATTTCAACAACACAAATAAATAAACAAAATTCCTTTCTTACAGAAATAATTATAACTTTGCAAACAAAATGCATTTCACCCCAACATATTATTTCCAAAATGTATTTAAATAAAATACAATGCCTTTCTAGAATTAAATTTTTTCCCAACACAATAAATCAATTTAAACATTTTTCCTCTATGCTAGGAAATAAATAATGTAATAACAATTTCTGAAACCCCACAAACCATTACTTACATACCAAGTGTTGATGCTCAAATTTGTACCTAAGTGCGCACCAACATGCAAACCTACACCAACATAGGAAACCTTGTAAGCTTGGGACATAGCTTGTGAGATGAGCTACAAGATTTTAGAAGCCAACTCTTTGTAGGATATTCAGTGAATTCTACCTCAAGATCAGGAGAAAAGGTGAGATCAGAAACAACATTAAATTCCTAATTAAAATGGTCAAACATCAAAGATAGAATGTTCCCACTAGCATATGACTAATCATGCACAATATTTGTAAACATGAGAGAAGAGAGACATAGATTCAACAATGAAAAGTGGAGAACACATAGTCATTAAACTACAGAAAGTTTGATAGCTTTAGATTTACAAAATAGAGGTTGCATATGCTAGATAAGAAAAGAGAAAGAGAGAATGATTCAATATAGAAAAAAATAGAGCATAGAGTGACAATCTTCCATTCATGGTTGAATCAAAATGAAGGTGTGAGAGGCCAAAATGACACAGTCCATCAATATTCTCTTGACTCTTGGAAATACCCAAAAAGGCCCAAGAGCTTATCCCAGATAAAGAACCCTCGCTTTCATAATGTGGGAACCTTTGAAACATATCTTGATCATGTATATGTAGCATTCATTTAGGGCTACACTTGGGTGAGAATCACCTGCGCCAACTACCTAAGTAAATTCAGCATTGAGTTACACTGACTTTGCCACTTCATGATTTGATTGATGTTAATGGAGATTCAATATCAGTGTCTGGTATTAAAGAATCACCAATATCCCATGTTGGAGGCTTAATAGACTCATAATGCACCACTGCTTCACTATTGTACTACCACGCATCCCATGATGGATGCCTCTATGTCCTCTCCACAAGGCTTGGAGGCCTGCTAATTCATCTTCCTTGGCTCCCAATACATCACCTTCCTTTATTGGATCTAAAGGTCCCTTCATGATGTGTGGGCCATTGGAATGCTTTAAGCTCAATATTGGTGGTCCGGTATCCTTTCAATGCCTCATAGATGGAATGGGCCCCACCACTAGTGGTGTGGTCTCCAATAGCTAATGGTGCATCACCCTGAAAGTGTTAGTCCTTCATTAAGTAGTCGCACAAATGTGCCACATGGCTCCTCCCTCATGTTTATTTTGGCTGCCTCTCTACCCTCTCCCTTTTAAATAAAGTGGGCCCACCGGTGGGTTGAATCACCATCGACAACCAATGGCACACTATTTAAAAGTTATCAAAAATGAAAATTTTTAGACATGCATGGTATCGCCATACGTGTCTCCGACAATTGCATTAGGGTCAACCGTTTCCTTCCTTTGAGTCTCACTTGAACACGCTCCACTAGGTCAGTTATCAATATTGTCTAATGGTGCAGTGGGAAACCTTGTCAGATCTACCATTGAAACAATGTCTACCTTTGAGACATGTGGCAACCTCAAAATGAACTCCACAATATTATTTATTTATATCAGTCTCAAAACAAATGGGCCCTAACTAGCTAACCTGGTAAGAGTCCACCAATGGCACACAATTAAAATGTGTCAGTGCTACCATCTAAAAGTATGAGCATGTAGTGTCGTCACGTGGAACCCCCGTCTTAGTGCCCATATTTTCTAGCCCTGAAATTGCCCAAATCAATCAAAAAATCCCATGATTGAACCCCTCTAATTTGCATTGGCCTAGTTTGAAGCATTGATTATAACTAATATGAGACATCTTAAGTGGGTCTTCTATGTATTAAGATGCAACAAATCCATGATTCTCTTGGTCATGCATGTTTTGGGTCTGTAAGCACAAAAATCATGCACTACCTCCATGAGGACTCCTATGATGATTCAAATCGTGAAATAATGGCCTTTGGGCAGCATGCCTCTTGATGAGGTGTCCTCTTCTCTTGTCTCATGTTGTTTCTTCCTTGTCAATTTCTCTCTCTCCCCATTTGCAATGCTTTTTGACACTTGTTGTGACACTTGTCGACTTGCATTTTATGAGCTTTCGACCTTGCTCCTAAGCCTTGTGAGTGTCTTATAGGTGAGTTTTCACCTCTCCCCTATGTTTTTCATCTAGTGCACCTCCTAGAAGCCTTCTAGAGGTCTCCTTGTCCATCTCCCACTTTCAGTTTTTAGTTTCACCTAACCAATCCAAATTCCCCCTATTATTTCTAGATCTCCCCTAGGAGATCCTATAGGCACAAGTGGAGATTTGGATTATTCCACATGACTAACCTGTTTCTTGATGTAGAACCTATCCTTTTCGTCTCTTTTACGATCTCCCAACCTATTTTTCTGCATTTGACCCTGTCCAGCCTAGATCTCCCCGGGTGACCTAGGCTCACCCCCTAGGCGACCCTACTGGCAAAAGGGACAATCTTTCCATTTTTGCAGCCGTGGAAAAACTCAAGTTTCTCTCATTTTTGCTTCGTTTTCGCCTATTTTTCTCTCTGTTTGCATGGTTTTTGATCCTTGATATAGAGTTAACTATTTCATGCACCCACACATACATAATTATCTCCATTTGATCTCAAATTAACAACTCAATCAATCTCATGCATTCTTCTAACTCCATTTCTTCTTCAGTGATAAGCTATCATTGCTTCATCACTCTCTAATCAATTGAGTTCACTGGGTAATCAATCCAGTTCACCCCCAATCAATCCTTTTTAACTCATCAATCAAATGAGTTAACTTGTCAATCAATTCCACCTCTCATCCCTTCTTCTAACCTATAATATGCCTCACCTCTTCATTATTTTCCAAGTTGAGCAAGTTGGAGAATACTCTTCTCATCTTCACAAGCTTTTTCAAGCTTCTTCACAGGCCCTTGAGTCTCTTTCTTCATTTCTTTCTTTCATTTTCCAAATCTTCAAAGATTTCATTGTTGCATAGCTTCAAAGCTCTTCCAAGGAGGCAAATATTTTGTGCACATAGCTATTGCCAAATTTTTCTCTCTAATTTAGCATTCAAATGCTCTTACATGACAAAGGTGCCTTTTACTTTATTTGTTCAACCAAGTAGTGTCACGCTACTTCATTCTATGGCATTGTTCTCAATCCAAGCTCTCATCAAGTTCATACAAGCTTCATCAAAGCTTCTTCCTTCTTTGGGTCATTTTGTTGTTGAGAGGATCACCTACTACCACAAAAGGATTCGAGGTTGCTTATTACAAGGATTGTTAAGGGTAGTGGAGTCAACAAATCTTCATTTCTCTTAGGTTTCTTCATTGTTTTCTTTCAAGTTTATAGTAATTAGATAATCAAATTTGCTCTTGGGAATAGTAAAACATTGCTATTTCCTTGATAATTAGATCTTGAATGTTAGATTAAACACTTTCTCATTTCTAGATCTAGTTTATTAAAAGAAGCATTTTCCTTTTTCTTAGATTAAATTGCATTCAAAAAATTAAAAACACAAAAAACATAGGTTAACATTGCATTGGAAAAGTCATATAGGATTGCATACATATTTTCCTTTCATAGATTAGAAGCACTTTTATTTCCAAAATACTCCAAAAATACCAAAAAGATGTTTTGCATATCATTTAGTTTGCATGCATATAGAAACTATAGAATAGACAACATTGCAAACCCTCGATTCCATCATGATGTAATCATGGTTCAAACAATTCCAAACAAACACTTGGTTCCATCACAAGGTAAAATAAAAATTCAAAACAAAGTTAAACCCTAGAACAACAAATCCCTAGGTCAAAAACCTCTTGATTCATGAATGTGCTTAGGAGTGAGAGGAGAGTGGGTGAGGGCTATCTGTGAAGAGATCCAAGAGATCCATCCAAGATGTCAACAACAAACATTCGTTCAATTACAAGGAGACCCATTTGTCCTATTGTTGTTAGAAGAAACTAGACAACACCAGATACAACAAGAACTCTTACAATGCATACAAAGACAAGAGGACATCAACAGAAACAATCATTTACCCACACAAAGGTGGAATCTTAGAAATCAAAATAGAAGAAGAGAAACTAGTGACCCTTTGGGTCATAGGAATATCTGAACAACAACAACAATCAAATGAAACTACAAGAAAGCACACAACAACAAAGGCCATAGTACTTGTTGACCTCTCTCCACGAAGTCTAGCTCTCCAACAAGCCAGATCCCTGCCATGTCTCACATCCTCTTGACTGGCTAATTCCACGTGAGCGAGAGTGATGTGGCCGATCGCCTTGTGGAAAGGAGGGAAAGGGTCCATGTGCGTGCCAAAATCTAACTCGACAGCCTTGGGCAACCGAAGTCACAATTTTGAGCGTACATGGTCTTTTTGTTGGTTTTGTGTTCTTCTCATCTTATTGATGTTTTGGGGTCATCCATAACCATATATCCATTCATGTCAACCCCAAAACTCCTCTTTCAATTCTTGTTTAATTTTCCTAAGTATTTGTGGTAGGATTTTAGGTAGTTGCACATCCCCTTCTTAAGTGATTTTTGAGCGGTGTCCTATGTTGGTGTGTTGACATGTCAGAGTTGTACATTATTATCTTTCAAGTTGTTGGGGATTTGTTGAGTCCAATATACTAAGGTGGTGTCTGCAAGGCCTAAATGATTACTTTTATGGTGTTTGTAGAGTTTTAGGGATTCTCTTACCCTTTCTAATGAGGAAGAAGGTATGGTGGATAGCCCATTGATCGGGGCCCAATGAATCAGCCTTCCCCTTGGGGCTCCCCATATGGGCATGACTTCATATTCAGAGCAAGAAGGTCTTCAAGGTTTGACATTTGTGGTGTATGATTCATATTCATCGAGAGTATTAACATTGTTTTGTGGCCACTCCACAAGCCTAATGGTCTTCATGGTAGCATGTGCATACGTCGGGAGTATTGAAATTGTTATTTGCTTACTCCATATGGTCAATAAAGCAAAAGCTATTTTAAGGAGATTTCTCATGAGCCAGCACTTGACCAGAGCTCTAAGGGTCAACATATGCTTCCTTCAAAGGCTCTTAAGGGTCAAGTTCTACCAGCTCTCTTGTGGAGCCTCATTCTCAAGAGGGAGGTTTAGATAGTTTATCCTATTCTTCTGAGAACTACCAACATGTGGAGCAGGCTGGTAAAGACTTTTCTCAAAATACTTTAAAACAAGTGGAGATGGACCCATCCCAAACTGCGGTGGAGGAACCTGAGTGGGGTTCTTTGGTTTTGTCCTGGCAGGAAAGTGATGAAGTGATTTCTTCTCCTGGGCTTAGCCTTGAAGGGGGTGAGATAGATCTTGGCTTAGGGACAAAGGTTAATAGTCTGGATACCCCTTTTTCTTTGGAAAGAGCCCCTCTCCCCCATCCTTGGAGAAGGGGATAAGGTGAACAACGAATGTGGGTAAGGTTTCCAAACTCGGTAAGAAATCCTTGAGGGAGACAAGGAGGAGGGAAATAACCAAAGATTTGTCCAATGGTAAGCAAAAGATGTTGGAGCTAATGAACTCTAGGAGAAATAAGAAATGATTGTCATATCATGGAATGTAAGGGGACTCAACAGTTCCCACAAGCAACTCATGCTGAAGAACTTCATCAAAGAAATGAGATCAGACATCCTACTTATTTAGGAAACCAAAATGGATGAGAAAGAATTTGAAAGGATTAGCAATTACATATGGTTGTATTCGTGTCTTGAAGTTGTTAGGGTAGAAGGTGCATTAGATGGGCTTGTCACTATGTGGAAGGAATAATCTCTTCATGGTAGTATCATTAGGAGAAATAAAAATACTATCAACATAAAATTTAGGATCACCAACAGTAATGTGTTTTGGACCCTAACTAATATCTATGCCCCCAATAATATCGTGCAAAGGAGAAAGTGTTGGGAAGACCTCATAGATAATAACAGAAATTGGGAGGATTCCAAATGGATGGTAGCTTGAGACTTTAACTCTCCTCTATATCCCTCTGATAAGCTTGGGGGGAACATGGTTTTCAATGACAGTATGATGGACCTAGACAACTTCCTTCACCTAGGTAGTTTGGTGGACTTGGAGTTGGAAGGGTTCAACTACACCTGGTCAAATATGAGAGAGGATAACAAGTTAATCTAGGTTAGATTAGACATAGTTCTGATCTCAACTAATTGGACCATTATTGAATAGACCTAGCTCAATAACCTCTTGAAGTTCAGGTCTAATCACACACCTCTTATCCTTTACTGGAGTCCAGAGTAGGAGAAAGTTAGCTTCCCCTTCAGGTTTGTAGCCATGTGGAATAAACATCCTAATTTATATTAGTTAATCTCCAATTGGTGGAATTAGAGTGTAGATGGTTCAGGAACGTTTAGAGCCATTCAGAAACTCAAGCAAATTAAGTACCAACATAAAGGGTGGAATAAGAAATCATTTGGAAATATCTTCAATTTGAAACAGGAGGTCCGATCTAAACTGTTGAAGATACAGAGTGACATGGATGTAGGTATCTTTGCCCAAGATGATAGTGTGACTAAAAAGGCCCTAGTTAGTGAATTGCAAAATATTATGGAAAGTGAAGGGATATATTGGAAACAAAGATCAAGAATTCAATGGTTAAAGGAAGGAGGCAAAAAAGCCAAGTTCTTCCATCAGTCATCTATGAAACATAGCGAAAGAAACAAGATCATTTCTAAAATTATTCTTGAGGAAAGAAGTATCATAAAGGATGAGAATCAAATCAGAGCAGAAGGAGCCAAGTATTTTGAGAAAATTCTGAATGGGGTTGGGCCACTACTTGCAAAAGGAGACTTAGTTGTTGGAAGTTAAACCCAACACTGTATCTAGAAAATATAATCTTGGCACAGAGAAGGAGGTTTTAGAGGAGGAGGTGAAGGGTGTGGTTTTCTCTCTAGACCCTTACAAGGCGCTAGGACCAGATGGGTTTCCCCTAATTTTTTTTGAGACTTATTGGGAGATCATAGGTAAGGACATCATAGTGGATGCCAAGGAATTCTTCAAAAGAGGAAGAGTGTTGAAGGAAATAAACAACACATTTATTGTTCTTATACCTAAGAGGGAAGGACCAAACAAAATGTGAGAGTTTAGACCCATCATCCTATGCAATACTCTCTACAAGATATTCACCAAGTCACTTATGATGAGAATACAACCTTTGCTTGATAAAATCATCCACCTGAACTAGAAGTGATTTTTTTGTAGGAAGGCAAATCAACGATGTCATAATCAATGTGTATGAGATTATTCACTCTATGGTGAAAAGATAAAAAAAAATTATGATACTAAAAATAGACATTTCTAAATCTTATGATATGGTCTCTTGGAAGTTCCTTGAAAAAATCCTAAACCGGTTTGGATTATAGGAGAAAGCCATCAATATGATGAAAAATTGTTAATCCAATCCTACCTATTCTGTGTTGATTAATGGCTCCCCCAAAGGTAACTTTAGGGCCAACAAAGGTCTAAGATAGTGAGACCCTCTTTCCCCTTACTTGTTCATAATCATGGCTGATGTTCTGGGAAAAACTATTGAAAACAAAATCCAGTTAGGCAATATCACATTCCATAATGCTCAAGAATTAACATAAATATTCATCTTAACCCAGAATTAAAATGTATTATGGTTATCCAAATCATACTTTAAAAGGAATAATTCATTATCACTTCAATATTTAAGCACATGTTATTCTGAACTAGAATATAACAAAACTTACAATTAGAATATCTGATTACAACTCATTAGTGAATAACCTTCACTATGCATGCACAAAGCTATGCTCAAGGCATCAAATATCAAATTATACATAATAACTCGCTATCAAGTCAAATAATGAAAAATCACTACATCTAAAAATCTTGACATCGCTCTTCATAAGCCTTGACTTGCCTCATGCTTTGGAAGGAGAACATCATCTGAGTGCTTCTTCTCCAACCATAGACCGACTGTCCTTCACATAACTTCCTACCTAGAAGCAGCCCTACCCATCATGGAAGGTAAATATATAACAAACCATTAGGTTTACCATCTTAGTATCTAGTTTTGTGTCCTTCATAATGCCTCTCGGTCATGCAACTATAGATCCTCTCTATTGATAACTAAGAGGGCGGGTGAATCAGTTATCTTAATTACTTCAGCTTTCTGAACTTCCTTAACAACTAATGCAGCATCAAATCAAAAAGCAAACATAACAATGAAATGAAGATAACATCAATACACATGACACAATGATTTTGACGTGGAAAACCCTGTTAAGGGAAAAACCACGGGGTGCTTAACCCAAGATTGTATTCTCTGTTAGAAGAATAAGATAGTACAAAGTGGCACTTGCCAATTAGGGTTCACTGCCCAAGCACACTGCTCACAAGAGGCTCACTAGCTACAATAGTTTATACAATGAAACTAGATACTTGAACTGATGAGAAGCATCTACACATGCTGAAGTTCAATTCCAGTTAGGCTTAATAGACTGATCTGCTACACTTCATTCTTTCTCTTCCTTGAAGTTGCTATCCTATCACATTTCAGACCTGTAAAGTTACTTCCACACTGTTCTCTACTTTTTCTCGCACAACACACACACACCTAAAAAAAAACTTCACATCTAAATCCATCTGGTATATATATTCGCACAAGTGATTTCAACACTTTTCTAGTCGGCATATGGAATAGTCAATATTTTCCCAAACTCTGATCTGTCAGCTGAATCCTTACATGCCAAGTGATGTGGATCAAGGAGATACTTACAGAAGTCATATAACATGTTAGCTAATCATGGATGATACCTTAAGAACCTTGATCACCATCAATATCCAGAATAATTCTCATACTCTGTTGATCAATTCTTCCTCTGTCTACTCTACCAAACCGGATCTCAATACTTAGATGCCCATATCTCTTCACTCTTTTATCACCAGAGGCTCAATCCCTGGAATCTATGAGTCAAGGTATTCCTCTCGACTTCCCAAGTCCGCACTTTGTAAAGATACTTTCTCTAAGAGATCCAGACCTAATTGTCAGACCTTGCTGCATGCTCTATTCTTGCTTATCGGACCAAAGTATCCTTCAATCTGACTTCCAGTAAAGACACACCATGTCATGTAGATGTGTGAGATAGACTTTGTTGCCATCAATGACAACATTCATGTAGCCACATAGTGTCTCTTACCAACAATGTCCCCCTTTGGCATTGATGGCAACACTTAGTGAAAAATGACTAAGTGTCACACTATACTCCCCCTTGGCTGATGCTCTATTCTTATGTACATTTTCTAAAGCTCCCCCTTAGCTGGATTGCCCATTTTTCACTGCTCCTCACTCCTCCTTTGACATCAATGGCAAAGGATGGGGTCCGCACACCAAAATTTTCAAAACTGAATCTATACTTAGTCGCATAAGTATTATCTGGTTATACTTTATATATACTGTAGTATATTTGCAAAAGTATTCTTTAATTGTACAACTTCAGTTGCCCAACTTAGCTTCATCCTATCCAAAATTGAGATGTGACCACTCAACAGGAATGCAAAAGCTTATGCCCTCTTTAGATCTGTCGGATCACTGGTCTGGGCTATGGTTTGAGCATCATTTAGGGCCTCATGCATGGCCTCTAAGTTCATTCAACCTACTTATTCTATTTTTCTTCTCCTTCTCAAGCTTCTTAATTTCATTCAAGACTGCAATAGTCTAACATTCTTGATTTATTATGGACATGGTAAGAGGATCAAAATTTTGAGATAGTTTTGTTAGTTTGTCCTCCTGTTCTTTCACTTTCTTCTCAATCTCCACTATTACTTTGGACCATGATAGACAAAATTTATACATTTCCCCGCCATCTTTAAGAGCATTTTCTAAGCTCTTTATCCCTATATCCATATTTCTTCTATCATTGGATATTAGTCCTTGTACTTCAGAGAATCTCTTTTCTAAAAACTCCTTTCAGACTTTATCTTCTACTGACTTCTCTAGGGAATAAAAATGTGTGCTAACACTATTAACTAGAGATTTGAGATTACCAGATGAAGAGGCAGAAAGATCCTTTTGGAAGGATGGCATTATCTTTTCCAACACACTGGATGCAGCTTCTATATGTTCACAGTCTTCCATGTGAGACTTCAGAAGTTTTTCTTTTGCCTTTGCTTGAGTGAAGGATGCTAGCTTCATGGTCTTAACCGGGGATAGGGAATCAAAATTGAATGGACCTTGAAGAAGTTCTGATTCATCAAATTCCATCATCTCCTTGGTTAAGAATTCCTTGACTGCTTCTGCTGTGTCTCTTGCGGGTGACAGGGTTTTCTCCCCTTCTGTAGCCTTACCACTGTCATCTGTGGCCTTCTCTGTTGGAGTTTTCTCTCCTTCTGTAGCCTTATTACTGTCATCTTCTTTTTCTTTCTCCTTTGCTTCTTCTTTGGATCCGGAGTCTACAGGGGAAATCGGAGGACTGATGTTTTCTTGTTCATGGACCTCTTTTTCTGGAGCAGAGGATTCTAAGTCCTTATCTTTTTCTTCACCTATCTCCTTTACTTCTTCTGCTATAGTCTTAGTGGATTCTTCTTTGTTATCCATTCCCAAGGGATCATCACCTAAATCCTCTATAATAGGAATATTGAATCTTTTATAGGCATTTTAGAGGATTTCTTCTATTTCTTTTTTCCACTTTATCAATTTCTCCAAGCATGAGCTAATTCATTCTAGCCTTACTCCGGAACTCATCCTTGCAATCTTTGAAGATCATATCCATTTGTTTTGGAGTGATTGAAGTATAGAGTTGAATAGCTATCTATTCTCTAATCTCTAAGTCCTTGGCCTTGGCATTTTCTTTTCTCATTTCAAGTTCCTTCTCTATGCTTTTAGGAATTAGAGAAATTATTTCAATAAATGCTTTATTGTATATGTTTAGGTACTCTACTGTGGCTTCCTCCAAGATCTTTCTATCTGCATCATTATATGCATCATAGAATTCTGTTATTGGTTGCAGGTTCCCGTCCACAATAACGGCTTTAACTACATCATCTAATGACAGAGTGGGCTTCTCAACAAATTCATCTGCCATTTCTTCCTTGTCTTGACCTGTGGAGGATTCACCGGATCCTTTCTTCTTCTTCTTCTTCATTTTCCTTATCTCCTCATCTGACTCATTTTCTTCATCGTCCTTCTGACTGATGTAAGACCTTGTTGCCTTTGCTTTTGTTCTCTTTTCACCTTTATCGGATGATTTTGGTTCTAGTTTAGATGCCTTTGAGCTCTTAGGGGCAGATGCAGAGCTCTTAGAGGATCTGGTCTGGGAGGAAGCTTCTACCAGTGCACTTTCTTTTTCTGCTCCTTCCTTTCCTTTTTCTGCCCTTTCCATCTTTTCTTTGTTGGCATCAAGTGCCTCTTTTGAAATGCCATAACTTTTGGCAATATTCTCAACTTCTTTTCTTGCTTTTCTCTTTATTTCTGGTTGTCATAGCTCCACATGGATCGTCACACTTAACTCTTCAAAGGTTCCAAACCTTTCTGCCTTAGGATCCTTTGACTGACTTAGCATGTGTTGAACATGCAACTCTACAATTTTTTCATCAACTTCATAACCCATAGGCATGATCTAGACTACTCTTGGCTCCATTGCCTCCATTAGGCACTAATCAGTTTCTACCATAAAGCAAACTGTATCTTTATACTTTTCAACTAAATATTGGTGGATTCTCTCTCTTGCTTACATCATGCTCTGAAAATTCTTGAAATAGCACTAGAGTACTGTATTATGTGCCTTGGCACCACCAAGCCCATGTATATAGTCTCTGATTTGGATGGCTACTAGTCTATCATTCTGCCACACCCAACCACTGGATCTGGGAAGTTGATTCATGAAGTAGAAGAATAAACACAGTATCAGCCCACCATACTTGAAGGAGTTCTTCTTGTCCTTCTTGATCTTTTGAAGGTTTTCCATTAGTTGGCTTAGAAGAAGTTCACAAAGATCATAATCTGCATTTTTATTCAACACTTCATACACAGTGTAGATTGCAGTTCTGGGTACTGAGTTTTCCCTGCTAGAGTGATATATCTTATAACTGATGATCATGGAGGAAAACATGACATCTGGATCAGTGATGTCATCTATTGTCATTGCTCTTTTGTCAAATTTTGATCCGATAGCCTCACTCACAGTTCGATTCTTGACTGATTTAAGAACAGGTAACCCTCTAGATGAGTGTAAACCGGTCACCACTTTAATAGCATCTTTTGTGATCTTGAATGGTTTATTCAGCCACATGAAGTTATCATGTACTATGCTCAAAACATACCTGACCCACTCATCTTCATCAAAACAAGGAAAATGAATGCACTGCCCAAAATGTTTTTCTCAGATGGCCTTATATTGGGGTTTAAGCTCAAATGATTTATTTATCAATTCCTTGTGATATATATCCCTCAATTTTAATTCTCCAAGATCTTAAATGTTTGCTTGAATGTAAACCCTAATATCTTCTATATGTAAAACTCCATGCGGAACACCAGAAAATGCCGGGATCTACTTCCAGGGATTTGTATAGATGTTTCTTGAATTTGGGGTGAGGCCTATCAGTGATCTTTACAATATTTGGAGTAGCCATCTTACAAAGGATTTACAGATACATATTTAATAAAGGAAAATACCTCTTGCTCTTCTAGGGTTCACGGAGTGAGCTGAAAAGATCACCGGTTGACTTGAATTCTGTGGTTGATCCTTGAGAGAGATGAGGTAAACTTGTTTGCAGAGCTCTTTTTCTCTTCTTCTCGAGTGCAAATGTGCAAATGACAAGTGAATGAATCCCTTTATTTCTAAAAAACCCTAATTTCACACTGCAATAAATGCACAACTTAAGTCATCTCGGTTGCCTTGTTCTTCTTATTCTGAGATAGATCATTTCTGGATCATTGAGACAATCTTAGAGTTATTCTTGGTGAATAGTGACAATCCATCTTCATTTCCCTAATCATTTGATCTATCCGCAGATCAAGATTCCACAATTTTGAATCAAGTAGGATTTAACCATGAGAAACCTGTTCTTACTGGATGATTGTCAAACTGAATTAATCTTGGTAGATTAGACTCTTAAAATCTTCTTGTAGAACTTTCAGATCTATACCAAGCCTTCTTTAGATGTTCCTTTGTGAACCCTTTAATCCACAACTATCATTGTGCCAATTTCGACACCAATTAACTCGCTGGGGGAAAAGGTTTTTCCTTGAGTCTCCCCTTGAGCCAGAGCTCATCTATTCAATTTCTGGAAGGATTATCAGCACTAGATTCTAGTGCGGATCCATCCCCAACATTCTCTAAGCATCTCTTCAGCCAAATCTTATTCATCTCCCTTTGAATTTCATCCATGTTCACTTTTCCTTTTCCTTTGTCTTGGTTATGATTATGCTGTTTTGGACCCCTTTTGTCTTGATTCTTACTTCTACAGAATTTGGTAATATGACCAGATCTATTGCAATTGTAGCAAACACCATTTCTTTGCATATTTGACTGATATCCTCTAGATCTCCACTGATTAGCCATATGTCCCATTCTATTGCATGCAAAGCATCTACCATTGAATGAACTATTCATTTGCAAGTTTCTACACTCATGGGATTTGTGACCATACCTTTTGCAATTGAAGCACTATCTGAAGAAGGATGTATTAGTCTAATTCATTCTTCTTCTGCACTGATTTGCTTTATGACCAAAGTTATTGCAGTTGTTATAGTACCCATTGAAAGATGGATATCTTTGAGCATTTGGTTGTCTTACTGGAGGTCTTCTAGGCCTATTTCTTAGATCTTCTGATCTAGAGTTCTTCTGACCAGATTTGGAGCTTTCACCTTTTTCATACCCCAAGCCTTGCTTGTCATTTACCCTCTTTTGGCTTTGAAGAAGAACTTCAAGTTGAGCAGAGATAATCTTGAATTTCTCTTTGTATTCATTAGCAGTTTGAAGATCCCTTTTAAGAGTGTCAATTTGATTCTCAAGTTTTTCTTCATTGTCTCTAGCCTCTTCAAGATCAGATTCTAGATGCCTAATTATTCTATCCATTTTGTGGTAGTCTTCTAACTTCTCCTTGAGAGATTGTCTTAGATCATCTTCAGTTTTTCTTTTCTCTTCAATTTCTTTGGTGAATTTCATAACTCCTGATTCCATTTCATGTCTTATCATAATGACCTCTTTTGATAACTTTTCACATAACTTGGTTTTCTCCTTCAGATCTTCATTGGAATTATTGGCTTCACCTTGATTTGCCAATTGCTGAAGTAGGTCCTTTCTCTTTTTCATAGAAATACCTAGTTTCCCTTTTAGTTCATTTATGAAATCATCAACCTGTTTGATTCTTTCCTTCATATCATTGACTTTAGAGTTAGATTGCTCAAGATCATCTAGGGCAGACTGAAGTTGTTCTCTCATACCATACGCGTCCATTTGAATTCCCAAATCTTCCTCAAGTTGTTAGTCTCTGTTTGGAGGGACTTGGCTCTGATACCAATTGTTGATAACTGAGAGGGGGGTGAATTAGTTATCTTAATTACTTCAGCTTTATGAACTTCCTCAACAACTAATGCAGCATCAAATCAAAAAGAAAACATAACCATGAAATGAAGATAACATCAATACACATGACACAGTGATTTTGACATGGAAAACCCTGTTAAGGGAAAAACCACGGGGTGATTAACCCAAGATTGTATTCTCTGTTAGAAGAATAAGATAGTACAAAGTGGCACTTGCCAATTAGGGCTCACTGCCTGAGCACACTGCTAACAAGAGGCTCACTACCTACAATAGTTTATACAATGAAACTAGATACTTGAACTGATGAGAAGCATCTACACATGCTGAAGTTCAGTTGCAGTTAGGCTTAATAGACTGATCTGCTACACTTCATTCTTTCTCTTCGTTGAAGTTGCTGTCCTTTCACATTTCGGACCTGTAAAGTTACTTCCACATTGTTCTCTACTTTTTCTTGCACAACACACACACACCTAAAAAAAAACTTCGCATCTAAATCCATCTAGTATATATATCCGCACAAGTGATTTCAACACTTTTCTAGTCGGCATCCAGAATAGTCAATATTTTCCCAAATTCTGATCTGTTGGCTGAATCCTTACATGCCAAGTGATGCGGATCAAGGAGATACTTACAGAAGTCATATAACATGTCAGCCAATCATGGATGATACCTTAAGAACCTTGATCACCATCAATATTTGGAATAATTTTGATACTCTGTTGATCAGTTCTTCCTCTGTCTACTTTGCCAAACTGGATCTCAATACTTAGATGCTCATATCTCTTCACTCTTTTATCACCAGAGGCCCAATCCCTGGAATCTATCAGTCAAGGTATTCCTCTTGAGTTTCCCAAGTCCACACTTTGCAAAGATACTTTCTCTAAGAGATCCAAACTTGACTGTTGGACCTTGCTGCATGCTCTATTCTTGCTTACTGGACCAAAGTATCCTTTAATCTGACTTTCGGTAAAGACACACCATGTCCTATGGATGTGTGAGATAGACTTTGTTGCCATCAATGACAACATTCATGTAGCCACATAGTGTCTCTTGCCAACACTCTCTAACTATGCATGACACTACTAGAGACATTATACCATCTAGAGCATTATGGACCGACAATGCATGCAGAGATGGATGCATTACTTTTTCCAAAGATTTACATACATGTACATTATGCAATGAACATCGTCGTATGTCCACCACCCTGACTCGACTTAGTAGCTATCTCATCCTATAGTATGCTTAATTCAACTTCTCTCTCTAGGTCTAGTATAAGTGGGTTTAGTTCGATTGATAGTCATATACGAGGATGATCGACTCCCAACTTAGTTGTATACCAAACATAATGGGTTACTTTCGTAACTAGGAACCTATGACTCCTTGTCACTTTGTTCCATTTTTCAATCATATTAAAAGTCAACCAAGTTTGCCAACCTAGGTTTTTCCATGGTTTATAGTTTCAATCCAATCTAGACCGTAGAAGTTAAATTCACGATCTTGATACCATAGGCATACATTGCCTTAGCTAATACAAATTGTTTCATTAATAGACAATAACTCTAATACCCATGTGAGTTTTTAACAAAAAATACTCTCCTCATGGAGTTCAATCATAAGTAAATAAAAGGTTTTGAAACATATTATAATATACATATAAGACTTAAGCTATTTATGTTTCCCATGTCATAATGTTATCAACAACAAGAAGGAAATCCCCTCTAATGTATCGGCATGCATGCAAAGCTGCCATAGAATAAAACAATAATCTTTTGTATTACTAACCTCCTCCTTTATTGAGGGGTTGAAAAATATTGCCTTTGGTTATCTTAATAACACTTCGAAAGCAATTGAGTTCAATGTATGATGGTTTCAAGGTTGTGGTTAAGTTCTATTAGCATAGTTTAAGGTTAAAGTTTCAAAAGATCATCATAATAGTTCATAGTTGGTGCCTTAGCCACATGCAGGTGGAGCCTTTGAAAATATAGTCTATACAATGGTTTAACACATCATGTGCCATGCGCACTATCGACTCAAACTCATCATATGAGTCTTGGTGCTATCTTTAAATTATTATTGATTGTGCCATGTCGGCACTCGACATGAGTTTTCTATAGTGGTTTTGAGCTTAGACTTAAAGGCCTCAAGCAATTGTTCTAGAAAATACAGTTCATATTGACTTATGATACAAATATCATTATCGACCCAATGGCCTGGAGTAAATCTCCAAATAAAAATAGTAGCTAATATAAACACAGTAGCTGACATGAAGGTCTGAGATAATAAGTCTATCTTATTGATGGTTGTGGCCGAAAGTTTCAAACAAATAACACAAGAATTATATCATGCAATAGTCAACACAGTCGACACCTTACTACTGGAAAGCATCACTGTTAACAATCAATCATTAAATCAGTCTTTTCAGACTCAATTCTAACCTGATCGGAGTCATTTTGATATTGTCACCATAGTTTATCAAGTCTCACAACTAAGAGCTAATGTATCTATTCTTATGGTTTCTCCAAAGGTTTTAGATGACTGTGGTTTCCTTGTTCTTTTCCTGTCTCCTGAGCGTAGAGAGAAACCAATGATAATCAACAATGATAAGAATGATTATTGATAGCAATTGAAAATGACAACTTAGTACAGCTAGGTTTTGGTCTTCTTGGCATGCCGAGCATGCATGGAACTACCAGCCATGCCCATGATGTGGTGGGTGGTTTCCCCACATGTGGCTTCTAAGGAATCTTTTGATCCAATACTTGCTATTTGCAAGTGGCCAGTGAGCATGAAGCTCCCATTGGTTTGAATTAACATCTCATCACTCCACTATTGTGGGTGATGTCAGCCCATATACAAAACAAATAACCATATTAGTATTACATGGGATTCGATATTAGATTTAATTAGTCATAGCATAATATTAATTTCATACATCACCACCTACATGATGGCATGGTCAACATGCAATTTAGGGGTCGAGCACCACTCCCCCTTCTTCGCTTTAAACCCAAAGCATATTATACCAAGAATAATAAATTCAAATCCTAATTTGGGAATAAATGGAGAAACCAAGAAGGTACTTTACTGCTTGGCAAGACTATCTTTCAACTCGCGTTGACATTCTAAGAATGTCATTTGGTCGAGTCGATGCAAACCTTGTTAAAATTACTCAATTGACAAGACAACACATATAGAAAATCAACTAGCAAAGAAAAGATGTAAGTTATGCCAACTTACAAAGGTTCATAAGGACATAAATTCTAATACTCAGATGGTAATTGGATCGATTTCCTGACATCTATCTCTTCCTCCCAAATTATACTCTCCTTCCATCTTTGGAGGATGATTCATTTCATGTTCACACTCACCATCATAAAACCATGATCAATGCATCATCATCTAATTGAAAATTCATAATAATTAAATATTCATATAAACATGTAATTTCATAACTAACTATCATTAGTCACTATTCTCATAATCAATGATTAAATCAGATATTTCCACAACATCTAATCATTAAACTATGATTAATCCTCTTGATTACCACACAAAGTTAAGATTAAGTCAAATCATAAGTTGGCGATGTAATTCCCAAACTCTCCCCCATAAGATTCATTGTCCCTGATGATTAATTGTCTTAAAAGTTAACCAACATAATAAGAAAATGTTTTGAGAGCACAAAAATAAGTTTTTTCAGAAAAGTTGAGGAAATCTCACATAAATGTCATCAGAGTTTTCCCAGGTTACATTTTCCACTGCATATTGGTCCCACTGGACCTTGCACTGTGTTATCTCTTTGTTACGTAAGTGTATCTTACACATTTTGAGCACCTTGATGGGCTTGATCACCTCCACCACCACTGGGTCCTTCACATGTATAGTATTCCAATCAAGAATAGGAATTTGATTATCTACAACATTAAATATTTTCAAATAGAAAACATGAAAAACATTATGCATCATGGCAAGAGTTGGCAGTAGAGCAATTTTGTATGCAACTGGGTTGACTTCTTTGAGAACTTCGAAGGGAGCTACATATCTAAGTGCCAGTTTAGATGTTTTTCCAAATTTAATGGAACTCTTCTAAGGTTTTACCCTTAAAATGACTTTCTCTCCCACTTAGAAATGCCTTTCGATGTGTTTAGTATCCACATAACTCTTTTTCCTATCATTGTCTTTTGCTAGCCTTCTCTTAATTAGATGGACTTTCTCTTCCATCTCTAACAGCATGTCTAGACCAAAGCTAACCCTATCTTCTAGCTTGTCCCAGCTTATAGGGGTTCGACACTTCCATCCATATAATGCTTCAAATGGAGCCATCTTAATAGTAGAGTGATATGAATTATTATAGGTAAATTCCACCAAAGGGAGATAATATTCCCATTTGTATTGTTGATCCATGCAATACATTCTCAATAAATCCTCCAACCCTTGGTTTACCCTCTCAGTTTGGCCATTTGTTTTAGGATGATAAGCAGAGCTTATATTCAACTGGGTTCCAAGTGAAGAGGACAAGGTTTTCCAAAACCTAGATGTCATTCATGCATCCCTATCTGAGATAGTCTTCTTAGTTATGCCATGGAATTTGAAAATCTCTTGAACAAATTTTTGGGCTATAACGGGTGCCCCATCCATCAAGTTTCTAGGTATAAAATGAGCGGCTTTGGTGAGTCTATCCACCACAACCAAAATAGTATTGTGTCTGTTCCTTAACAATATAGGACGTCCTTGTACAAAGTCCATGCTTATAATTTGCCATTTCTACTCAAGAATTTCATGAGGGTATAAGAGTCCTGTCGGGTGATGGTGTTCTACCTTCACCCTCTAGCATTTGATATGCGTAGATACAAAATTTGTAGCATCCCTCTTCATTCCTTTCCAGAAATATAGGGGTTTCACATCAGCAAGTAACTTTGTTACTCCAGGATGTCCAAAATATGGTGCAGAATGTACCTCCTTCCACACCATATTCCTTAACTCTATAGAGTTAGGTACATACATCCTTCCATTAAACCATAATAACCCATCTGGTTCAAGTCTAAATCCTTCATATCTAATATTTTGGGGGTTCTCGTCAAGGGCCTATTTTACCTGCTCGTAAAACTCATCGCCTTTAGATTTTTGTAGTACCTAATTCCTAAAATCAAAATGTATGGAGATCATTGAGGAGATGTGTCTTCTCCTTCTCAATGCATCTACCACCCAATTTTCTTTTCGTTAAATATATTTAATCTCAAAATCATAATCTGAGATGAATTCTAACCATCTTATTTGACGAGCATTAAGATGTGGTTTCAAGTGAACATATATTTGAGTCCTTTGTGATCTATTTTCAGCTCAAAAGGTTTCCCGAGCAAGTAGTGTCTCCACATTTGCATTGCATGAATCACTAGTAGAAAAACATAAATAAATGACTAAAAAAACTACCAAAAATTGGTCATGTGACCAGTACTTTGGTCACGTGACCATTGGTAGTTTATTTTCGGTCATTTATCTTGCGACCAAATTTATGACTAAACAAATCTTGCTCATTCATTTAGTCATTAATTCAATAGTATATTTAGTCATTAATTTGGTAGTATATTTAGTCATCAATTTGGTAATATATTTAGTCAGCAATTTGGTAGTATATTTGGTAATTTGGTAGTATATTTAGTCATCAATTTGATAATATATTTAGTAATTAATTTAGTCATTGATTGTTGGTAATTGGTCATTTATTTAGTCATGGTAGTCATTTTTATTTACTGGTATCCATTAATTGGTAGTAAATTTAGTCATGATATGAATAATTTATTAAATATGATAAATTTTATAATGCAGAAAAAAATATATTATTAAATTTGAATTAAAACATAAAAACAAATAAATTTGGAAAACTATATTTTTTTTATACTGAAATAATGTAAAAAAAATACAAGGGATAAAGGCAACAAAGAGATACCAAAATAACAAGTGACAACATTACATAAGAAACCATGAGACTTAACTTCTAGTATTCAACAACAAGGTCCAAGTTGCACACAAGGCTATAGAAGATTGAATCTGAATATAATCAAACAAAGACCAATTGTTAATGACTATCATTAGATGGAGTGTTAGCTCACTCTAACAAAGACTAATAGTTGAATGTCCATAAAGAAGCATCACCAATCCACTGAACCTAGAGTTTGCCAATCATAATTGTAACAATCTCATCAACAAACCTCCCCAAGTGCAGAACCAATAGGGTGTAGAGCATATAAACTTTACGAATTCCCATATCCAGTGGTAGCACCCAAAGGAAAAAATCCTACTGAAGATAGTCATATGAAATTATAAGATTGTTGTTGACAAATAGTATATCCAGACTAGGAAGGTGCATGGGTTCATTGTAAAAAGAGCTAACCAAGATCTTCCATGATAAATTTACTCCAATCCATTCATATGAGTAGTTGCTTTGTCACACAATGCCCAACAAAACACACCCATATCAAAATTATAATTGTGAGCATCAAAATGTCAATCCTGAATGGGAAAAATTTTATCCTAGATAAGATTTGATCATTGTAATGAATCACAGAGATAGGTTAGAAACTTAAGAACAACCTGCATTATGACAAACAAAAACATCTACACAGTAAATCTAGAAGATTTTTGATAAACCTACATTATCTCATAACCTTCTCTATGAGATAGAAGTAAGTATTGATCTAGGATCTACAAAACTACTGAATACCATATTAGAGGGATGAATTGAAGCCCTGAGGTAGTATTGTTTCATGGCTTTCCTTTTCCATCTTCTATTCTTTCCTACCCTCTCTTGAACTTCTGTCTTCACAGTATCAATTCAAATCAGCCTTTTGAGTGCCATCAAACAAGAGAGAGGATACATCAACAATTTGATATCAAGGTATATATCCATTGCAGACATGTATTCAGCTATTTCCAAGCATGTTTTAAGACTGACTAGGAAGTTCGGTGTTATCAGGCAACCAATCTTGCCACAGAATAGACCCAGATAGGTGGTTGTAGAGCATAAAAATAAACCCTTACACTGCCCAGCAACCACAAAGATACCAATAGAAGAACACCTTTGAGCTATAGAATGCAAAGACCCCAACCATCAAACATATCCAACAAACATAGAGAATTGTTGAGCAAAACCAAAAGCCTCACGTAGTGAAGAACATGTTACAACACAAAACAACGAACAACGACCACAAACAAGAGCCAAAGAATTACAAAGATATAATAAACTTATCAAGCTTTGGATCCAGGTTCCTTGTTCTTTGAAGATGCAGTAATTGACATTTGAGAAGGCAAAATTGAGCCCCCATATTCGCTTTTTTCTTCAAATCTCTATGAAACTATGCAAATAGATAGATGATTTGTAAGAACACATCAGAGTAAATCCTTACCATACCTACTTCTTGATGATAAGTGGAATTAGAAAATACTGCCATACATCTTATTTTATGATGCTTCCAAGTAAAGATTGATAAATTTGAGCCAACACTTTCTATTTGAGAATCGGCCAATAAGAAAATGAAACAAGACAAAGCAAAGTGGCAATAAATATTGACACCATTTGTTATGGCATCACATCAACATGGAAATGTTTTTGGTTTCATACAATTGTAGTAAAATATGAATTTATTTAAAATGACATTTTCATGATATTTTCTTCATTACCTCAAGAAATCATAGAATAGATCATTACACAAAATCTCTACTCTTGGAATCAATCTCTTCCCTTTCTCATATGGCAATACCGCACTTGCCCATTCAAACTATTAAATTTTAGAAAATGAGCTAAACAACAAAAATTCAAATGACCTCCTGCATAGATAGGATCTAAAGTTCACTACTATCTTATTATAGCCAAAGGTGTAGCACGTACACCACATAGAAAAACATATAGAAGAAGGTTATGATGTAGAAGCTACTATTCTGGTATCAACAAAGTTCACCATTTTTTATCTTGATTGTGGTGTTTGTAATGTTGTAGGGTGCATTTTTCAATTTTCATCAGAAGGTTTGGCTCCAATCCAAATTTCCATTGCACAATGCATCATTAGTAGTAGCTCAAGGAATTTTTAACAGCTTTTTCAATTTCACCACAAGTTTCCAATCATCATTAGACAAATCATCCTAAAAAAATAAGAATCTAATATTCCATTTTAGACATTAAAAAGTTGTTTTATGAACCAAAAACGAAAAGCACAAATGTTCAATTAGTATAAAATGTATAATAGTAAATACACTATAAAATTACATAATGTTGATATTAAATAGCCTTACCCGGTAGTTTTCCTTGAATATATCTATGGATCTTCTAGTGAGATGACTCACAAATTCATCCTCCATTTCAAAATGCCTACCAAACATTTTTTTTGCTTCATCAGCATTGCTCCCAACAATCAATAAAGTTCATATGATAATTTATTAACAAAAAACATTTCAAAAAATAGCATCCAAAATCATATAAAACTATTAACAACAAAGACATCTTCTCAAAATACCTTCATGGCCACTTTTTCACCCTTCTTAGCCATTTCAACATCTTTGTGATTGATCTCAATTGAGGCTATTTTACCAATATCGATGAAATCATTTTTGGGAAGACATAATGGTGTGTCAATCTGTAGATGCAATCACCACATATGGCTTGATAGGATCAGTATAGCAACATAACAGTTTATGCAACATTTCCATAATGATGCCACACCAAGATTAACCATGACTTTTCTGAGAAATGATTGATCACTTGAGCTAATTGCCATTTCCCTCACCTTTTAGACTTACCCTTCAAATGTCTTAAATAAACATGGGAGATTAAAACGCCTTTTGAAGCATAGGTTATGAATCAAATAGACATAAAATGCATAATGATATATATAATGCCTCCTCCTCCATTTCTTCCCACCAAGAAGTGAACTAGTAAGAAGACTGGTCAAAGATCACCATGTCAAAGGGACAGTGTTTCAGCTTCCACTAATAAGGTTAAGTCAGACTGAGCTGAAGACATCAAGGAATGGAAGAGACCCCAAATTTAGTCACTCCGAAGTTGCCCGGTCCTATTGATAAGATGGACCCACCACAACTTCACCACTAAGGGTTCAAACGAGCTAGCATTTAGGAGAGAATTGGTATCAGCAAGTCAAAGAGACTTCCAAACTAGTCACAACAATATCACGAAGTCCCATCAATAAGGGTTTAACACTCTTATCGCTATCTTGAAGACCCCACATTCAGAGTCAGGCTGATATGGCAAGGTCCCACCGATGGAGGATATTAGGATATCAAGGGGACACCTTGAATGAACTCCCACCAATATGTAGATCTCCTCCTGATGTTGTTTCCTTCTCGCTGTTAAACTTCGAAGAACATCCATTAATGTTTTAAGTTAATGCAATTGGTAGGTGCTGAGCTAGACTTTAGGATCTTGGCTAGCATCTCCCATCTCAAGCTTTGGTGCCTTGGAACAGGCTTTTAATCCATAGAATAATATAAAATAAATTAATTCATAAAATAAATTCAAATATAAATTCAAAAAATTAATATAAATTCATAAAATAAATTTATAAAAAATTCATAATAAAATGATTGCAGGATATGATTGGACTGCAATGATTGTAGGATATGAACAAAATGTATTTGTTGAAAAGGCTTTAGAAATTTTAAAGAAAATGCAATTGGCTAGTGTAAAACCAAATTCCACAACCTTTGCCAGTGTCCTCCCTGCCTATGTCAAAATGGGACCTTTGGAATAGGGTATGGACATCCATCAAAACATAAAGGATAGAGGAATTTTGTCAGATGTTGTAGTTGCAACTGCCTTATTAGACATGTATGCAAAACATTGAATCATAGACAAGGCACATGAACTGTTTGATAAAATGCCTCAAAGAACTATGGTCCCATGGACTGTAATGACTGTAGGATATCCATGTAATGGATTTGTTGAAAAGGCTTTGAAAATTTTAAAGCAAATGTAATTGGCTGGTGTAAAGCCAAATTCCACAACCTTTGCCAGCATCCTCCCTGCTTGTGTCAAAATGGGAGCTTTAGAATAGGGTATGGACATCCATCAAAACATAAAGGATAGAGGAATTTTGTTAGATGTAGTTACAACTACCCTGTTAGACATGTATGCAAAATGTGGAAGCATAGACAAGGCGTGTGAACTGTTTGACAGAATGCCTCAAAGAAATGTGGTCTCATGGACTGAAATAATTGCAAGATATGCACAAAATGGATTTGTTGAAAATGATTTAGAAATTTTAAAGAAAATGCAATTGCATGGTGTAAAGCCAAAATACACAACCTTTACCAACATTTTGCCAACCTATGTCAAAATGGGAGCTTTGGAATAGGGTATGGACATCCATCAAAACATAAAGGATAGAGGAATTTTGATAGATGTTGTAGTTACAACTGCCCTATTAGACATGTATACAAAATGTGGAAGCATATATAAGGTAATTGAACTGTTTGACATAATGCCTCAAAGAAATGTCGTCTCATGGATTGTAATGACTACAAGATATGCACAAAATGGATTTGTTAAAAAGGCATTAGAAATTTTTAAGCAAATGCAATTGGTTATTGTAAAGCTAGAAACATGAAAGAAAATAAATGCATGTTTCTAGCTTTTGTGTGAATAAATGTAACATCTAGAAAAGTTAAGGTAGGTATCCATGGAACAAATGTTAATCCTAAATATTAGGAATTTAGATCCTTTGTAACATTTAAAGAAATACTAGACATGCAATCATTTAGTTCAGAGCTAAGAACTGAGAGCAAGGTTGTTAGCCGTCAGATCAATTAGAATAAAGTGAATAAAACTAAAACAATAAGCACCACATGTCAATGTCTATGATCATTTGGCTGAAGGTATTGCTTGATCATTAACGATGATTCTAAAACATCAAAATAGAGTGGTAGACCATAGCTCGAATATAGACACTATGTTTAGTTGGAACATAACTAAACTGAGTATGCATGTACACATAAATGCAACATGGCCCCCTCTGTGGATTTGAACTCAAACCCAAAAAATACCATACTTACCTGTCTGTGGATTAAAGTGTCTGACTCTAAATTTAGGGAATCTAAACGAAAGCTTTAACATAAATAGAACATTACCCTAAACATTTGGTAAACACAGATGAAATATAGAGTTTTTACATAGTGGAAATATTTAAATCCAAGTATACAATACTACCTTACAAACCCTAACATCTTTAGATGCCAAAATCTAATTTAAACCAAAATCAAAGATCTGTAAATAGATCAGAGAGAAAGAAGTCATTGCAACACTTGCCATAAAATCAAAGCATCCTTTGGAAAATAAAGAAGTTAGACCTAGCAATCCACCTATTGCTCCATCTTAAACACATCCATTTTTGGTGACACCATATGCAGATGAAGAGAACTCATCTCTTTCTCAAAAAGGAACAGAAGGTGCAAACCCATTGGAAAGGTTATTTCGAAATGAGTAGCAGATCAGATCATTGGACACTATATTTACACCAAGGAGATGTCATGCACACCTTGTTGGCCAAAGAAAGAAAATAGGTAGATGATTCATTCCAGCTTATTAGGGATTCAAATTGATCAAAATAGGGGCATCCCTCATTTCTGATCGATAGAAAGATGTAGCTAATGGGCCAATGACTAATATGATTGTAGTGTGCTCAAAAGAAGCAATGTTTTGAAAGTCATTGATTGTGAAGAGGAGGTGAAGGAAGCACATTCATCATCAATATCCTCATAAAGTCCATTGAGAAAGTGGGGACTCAATACATGTCCAACTCATAATAGACAATGCTAAAAATTGCAAAGCAACGAGAATGTATATTTGAGGCAAGGTATAGATACATATTTTGGACGCCTTATTTAGTTCATTCCTTGCCTTTGCCTTAACTCTAGAATACTACAAGGAGATCATTTATTCATCTAGGAAGGCCCCACCATACAAGGATGTGAAGTTAGTGATGCATATAAGCCAACATTCACTAGACTCTTCCCCGATTGAGATGTAGAAGACATAGTTGTGGGTGAGTTTGGGAATTTCATGGCCTCCACATGTCATAGTGTTGGTGCTCTTTGAGACAATTGAAAGAAGGATGTTCATACATGTTGGTGAATCCATGGGCAAGGATCTACACACCTGCAACTTTTTGAAACCTAAATCCCATTGTAGTTGTGATTTTTGAGTTTGTAACATTCTTTTGGTTTTAATTTTGTAGGCGTTTAGTTTTAATTTTCTTTTAAAATTTGTAAATTTTAATTTTGCATTGATTTTGAGTCTTGACTCAATAGGTTGTGAATTCCTTTCCAACTTTGCAGAATTGGGGTCCATTCTTCTTTATCCACTCAAATAAGCACAACTGATTGGCAGCAAAGAAGGTGGAATTGATCTACACATGTGCATTCCAACTTGTGCCTTCTATCACATGAGTAGGATGAGTATGAAAAATAGGATTTATTGCAAGAGCATCTTGTCTTTAGATACTTCCATTTCCCATCTTTCATTACTCTATAGACAATGAAAAGAGAATCCTTCAAAGGACCCACATGGCACAATTAGTGGGACTTGCACTACTACTACTTTTGGTTCAAATCAACCAGATGATGATGTTGATGCTCTCAACAAAAAGAAGTATGATGATTTATATTGAGTTTATATTTTATACTGTTAATTGTAGTTCTACCATTGACTATTAATTCATTTGGATTGATCATGATATTTGGCATTTAATTATCAATTATCAATTATTATTTCAATCCATACCTGACCCCATACCCATATTAGTACCAAGATCGACAACTTAAGCCTTTTTGGTAATTTCCAACAAGTTTCTGAGTAAAAAGAGAAAAATTGTAGTGCAGAGCAGAGAACCAAGGTTCTAAGCTCTACAGAGAGCCATTCCATTGTGTAAACATTATATTGAGTATTTCAAATGAAAGAACATAGCATATTCTTTTCTTGTAGTGCATTTCTTATAACCCATGAGGGTTACCTTCTACCATGTGGTTTGCCATCCTATTTTGTGTTCCCCAATTTGTTACCATTCATTATTGCAACCTTAGAGGAATGTTTATTAAAGAATCTATCGATATATTTCTAGTTATTTTATGTTGAATTTTAGTAGCATGGTCTTATCATCAATATGAAAGTGGATTAATCTGTTTTGGAGTTTATAGTGTAGATAATAGATTAGTGTTTGGAAAGAAAGTACACTCAGGAAAGTACAAAAATGAACATAATTGAATAAAGGGGGGCATATTCTATCTAATGGAAACCACCATTCCTTTTCGACTTGGAAAAGAAAGTTGTGGAAAGGGCAAATTCAGGGAGATAAGGGAAATATAAAGAACCTTTTTCAAACAAATGCATATAAAAATATAGCAAAAGAAGGTAGCTACATACAATACTCGACTCAAAAATGATCTTTTGATGTTGCAAAAAATTAGGATCACCAAGGATGAGAGATCAATAGTTTTGTTATATGCATGTGTGCACACATATATAAATGCATATATTTTATGGGTGCACACATGTCACATCATTAGAAGGCTCAGCTACTTATTCAATTCAAAATCATTGTCTAGTAGCTTGTCCAATCTTTGGTTAGTACCAATGGCATCGAAAGAGCTGTCTCACTAGAAGGAAACAAGAAAAATCAACAATAAAGTGGCCTAAATATATGTTGTTTAATCAACTCAATAGTGCAGAAACAATCCTCTTAAATGGTTTTCAAAAGAGTTGCACATCCTTCTTTTATCTTACATACAATGGTAAGGGGGCAGGCCTTGCCCTCAACTCGGTAGCTAACAAACAAGATGCACTAGGAAAGGGTTAAGATTCTTTTGAATATACCACACTAACTCTAATAATTACAAATAATATCATTTGTAAAAATATTAGTTTGCATAGAAACCTCTCTGAACTGTCATGAAATGATAAATGCCAAATATCTTTTGTCATTTCAGGGGTTTAGATAAAAAAAATTGTGAACTAAATTAAACGTACTAACAAATTCTAAAGAATCACCAGATAATACCATTTCTCGATTTTATTAGTGTTTTATTTTATGGTGAGGCTTGGTGCTCCAATAGTACCACTTACTTTCTAGGATGCCAAATTTCAACACTCGTGCAGATAAATTCTATGGTAGAAGATAAGAGTTGTTTCACAAAGGTAAAGTGGTCATAGTGACCTAGGGATTATCATATGAATAGAAGGCCAAGTAAGACAACCATTTTACCCTCTAAGGATTGAAATTGAAAATTGAAGCTAGAAACCCACACCATTTCTAAGTTCTAACATATGCCTAGCATTCTACAGACTCAAAACTGGTTGTTAGGAAAATGAAACCATAGTAAACCTAACTAAGCTGTCAGGTGATAAAAGAATAGGAAGTCCATTCTTGAGCATTAAAGATCACATAGAGTGCACAATTCATAACTCCATGGAAGAAATTTTTTTATCACTCAGAATCCATCAAGAAAAAACCCACTTCAAATTTTAAGTATTTTCTTGATTTGTTAACCACCCAATACGTGCTAAGTGATAACATCTTTAAAACTAACAGTACCCAATATAGCATTTACCTTATGGTTACAACACATGGAGATATAAATGGAATTGGGGACTACCCAATAAACAGAGCACTAGATCCCTTTTAAATTTTCCACAACCCAGATTTACAATTCAACTCAGGTTTATTAGACATGTACCTGATAAGATACTATTATCATTAGAATTCAAAGCACAAAATTAGCTATAGGGTTGGAAAACAAAAGTTTGGGCTTTCAACCAGAAACATTAAAGAGAAAGCACTGACAAAAATAACTAACCTATGACAAATGTGTGGCTGGCCCTGCCAATGCATCCGTGAACCAAAGCATTTTTTTCTCCTCCTATCAAATTGAAACCCCCCCTTTTTTTAAACTGCAAATTGCAATAAAATACACATCCCCTCCATTAATTCCCTCCAAAACCTAAGTGAACTAAACTCATACATGACAAGGCAAAAACTTATATTATAATTTTAATTATAAAATTATGAAATTATATTACAATATAATTATTCATTATTATAATACTTAAATAATATGAAATATTATTAAATTATATTTAACTTAAATTATATAAGTACTTTGTTATATAAGTTATAAATTATACAACTTAAGTTATTAAATTATATAATTTAAATTAATTTAACTTAAATTATACTTGTGCATACTGGACTTGCACAATTAAATAATTTATCAATATTATAGTATATTTAAAAGTTTTATAATTAATAATTTTGTCTTTATTTTATTTGTATCTATCCAGTTTGTCTATTTTCTTGTCTTTTTTTTTTTTTGTATATTTCCTATTGTATGATTTGTCTTTTTTCTTCTTAACCCTTTGTTTAATCCTTTCTCTCCATTTATTCCTTTGGTCTAAGCGGACATTTATTGCCTTTCCTTGTATTGTCTCTGAATTCATGGATTATGATCAAATTGGAAAGAAAAAAAATAGAGTAATAGTCATTTATTTAGTCATTTTTATTTGTCTGACCAATTATTTAGTTGTGTTTTTTGCCCAATGACCAAACTAGTCATTTATTTAGTCATTTATTTGGTCATTTATTTAGTGATTTCAACTAATGACCAAATTAGTCATTTATTTAGTCATTTATAGCTATGTTGCAAACAATTTTGGTCACGTGACTAAAAGTTTTAGTCACTTGGTCATTTATTTGCCATATTTCTACTAGTGAATGACTGCTACTACTTCCAAATCATGTGAAGCAAAGTTTTGTTCATAATTTCTTAGTTTAGGGTAAAAGTTCAAAGCTATGTCACACTTTGGGCCAACTTATCAACATAAATGAATTTAAGTATTTCCAACTAAAATTCAATTTTGGTGAAACTTTTGTTCTATTTTGATTTATTCTAGCTAAATTAGATCTAGGCCACAACTTTTCCAATTAGAACCATCCTCTAAAAACATATGTAGCATTATTTTGGGGCTCATTTACCAAAAAAATGAAATTATCTGAAAGCTTGATGCTCTAACAACTCCTACTCATGTAAATAATCATTTTAAAAGAATCTAAAAATACCCTTTTGTAGTTTAATCAATCTAGTTTGTAAAAATATATATTTTTAAAGATTTCAATTAGTGTTTATATTTTATTTTTATTTCTACTAAAAGTAGGTCATCAACACCAAAATATGGTGTCGATTGCCCTCTCAAGAGAAAATAGTAAAATTTATCAAAAAATTTGAAAAAAATATGATGCACTAGAGGAGAGATTCTTTGTCAAGATGACATAACTTTTTTCCTATTTTGGATAAATAATGAAGACAAAAGTTGATGTCCCATCAAAATAGTTGTGTTTTCATTACATGCAACTTCCAAGATTATATTTATCAAATTGGTGAAGAAAATAATTTATCCACTAAAGTTTTGAGCTATGAATACACAAAAAATATAGAAGTAAAATAAAAAAATTACTATATAAAGTGTGACGTCCCATTCAACCTTGTTTTTTAGCATTTTATTAGCAACTAAATTATAGTGTCAATTTTATAAAATACTACATTTAAATAATTTTTTTTAATTTTTTTAAAAATAGAAACATAAAATAAACTAAAAAATATACATTTTATTAGTTTGCATCATTTTAAAATTCAGAACATATACGTCACTTTGTAGTGATTCAAGTTAAAGATTAGTGTTGGTTGTTTCCTTTATAAAAGTGTGACACAAATTTGTGCTTTTACCCTTTACAGGATTCATATGCAATGACTTGTCCATCCTGGACTAGTACACCACCTAAGCATTCTCCCGAGGCATCGACAATGACTACAAATTGACCCTCTAGGTCAGGTACCTTCAAATTTATTGTTGAAGTCAAATTTTCCTTCAATAGCTCAAAGACCTCCTGACACTTCTCTAACCACTCAAATCTCTTGCCTTTTCTCTTCAAGGAAGTTATAGGGTATGCAATTTTTGAAAAGTTTTTCACAAACTTCTTGTAATAACCCGCAAGGCCCATGAAACCTCAGACGTCATGAACATTCCTTGGTCCCAGCCATTCCAAAATAGCCTTGATTTTAGTTGGGTCCATAGATATTTCCTTACTTGAAATTATGTTGCCCAAATATTTTAGGGTGATCCCACAATACTGGGTTATAGTTGCATTGACGAAGGAAAATTGCCTGTCCCTCAAAAAATAAAAATGACCAGGTTCGATTGAATGGGGGGTTTGATCAAACCCATTTTTGGATCCGGTTGAACATGCTTTATGCTCATATTCAGCTGGGAACATAGTACAAACAACACCAACCTCTTGGTCCAGGTCTGATTTTTATGATTTGGTGGCACAAAAAGGACTGTAACAACCTTCAACTGCTGAAGTAGGATAAATATGCTCATTGTTAAGCTCATTATGAGGCATTATGGGCTGCTCCTTGTTATGACTTGCCTATTGGATTGAAGGAGCACTCCTAAAACTTGAAATTTTGATTGGCTTGGATTCTACCACCTTTTCCTCTTTCTAATCTTAGATTGGTATGCAAGAGGTGGCTTTAACAAGGTTTGGCATTTTATAATCAGGATATTTATCCCACCATGATTGTTCAAAAATTTGATGACTCAGTTAAAGCTCTTGACATGATTGAAACTAAGGATGAATGGACTAGTTTTGAATGCAACCAGTTTCTCAAGCAAAAGATGAACTTATGAAAATTGGAATTTGGGCTTTGGGTCTTTGAACTTGAGCTAGAAGTTGTATCATTTGTTTCTCCTTAACAACAATTTTCCTATTTAGACATTCTTATTCATACTTTCTTTTTTCTTCCATTTCTTGTTAATAAAAAAAGGCCACATAAGATTGTTGCTCCTACTGCATGTTATACTCTTGTTCTCTTTTAATATCATCTAACTATTTTTGAAAATTCAAAGCGAAATCCTGAATGCTTAAAGTCATATCCCAAATGCTCATGCTATCATCATATTGAGGTTGATCAACAAAAAAAACATGCTTATTGGGAACAAATTGGTCTTCCTAGGACTGGTTATGAGCATAGGTAGGCTACCATGAAGATTGAGCAGGGGTGGTGGGAGGTATTCATACTGTGCATGTTGGTTTCTTTGGAAATAATAGGAATTAGGTGTAAAACCAACATCATGATTAGCTTGATAAGGCTAGAAAGAGGGTACTCTAATAGCTTCATGAAATGGAGCATGATGAAACTTTTCTCCATGAAATAGATACATCTTCCAACATTCATATAAGTTGGAAACTCATTGAAATACCCAAAAATTAGAATAATCAAGATTGATTTTTATCAAAACTTAAGAACATACCAACACTTTGTCCACCTTGAAACCAGCAGATTTAAGCTTGTGGTCACTAGATGTGTGAAGATTTTGCCTCCAAAGGTAGATCTTACTGATATACACACCTAATATCATCAATATTTTGATGTAAAGATTATCACATTGGATTGGTATCTACACTAGATCTTCTTAAAAATTAGAGAATTAAGTCACCAGGTATGCTTTTCTCACCTCAAAGGGATGAAACTTTGTTGCACCATGAACACCAAAACAACAAAGAAAACTTGTATTCAAGTGGCCTGAAACTCAGTTTAATGTCCCATCAACCATGCCAAAAACTGTTGTCATGAAGGATTGCACCCTGAATGCTAAGACTTTAAGAACTTGGTAATCTCATGTAACATGGGAACATTCTTAGACTATAGGTTTGTCTATGATGAGAATGAACCTCCAAAAGAGCCAACACCCTTTAAATGCCCCTTAGATCTAATGTATTTCATGGAAAAGAGATAGAGAAACAATAAAATAAACTGAATTGAAACATACTCTAAGGGGTGATGCACCAAAGATTGAATATCATAACTTGTAACTTGATTCACAACTATCATCAATACATTTGTTCATAGAACTCAAACTAAAGAATCTTTACCACATAAATGTTTCACAAAAGGCATGAAATGACTTGCACAATCTGTAACCTATAGTAAATGTGTACCTTGTGTACTTGCATTCAATAAATGAGACAAAAAACTTTAAAATTTTTGGTATAAACACAATAAATCTTTATCAAATCACTCAAAAAAGATAAGACACCTGAATCTGAATAGAAGAGCACTTGATTTTATTTATAATAGAAGGAGAACTCTACAAAATAACAATGAAACTGTTGGAATAAACTATTGCTACTATATAAAACCTGTGAAAACAAAATTATAAATTGAATCTCTCTTTGCAGTGTGGAAAGGCAAGGGAAAAAGCAAGAACTATGAAAAAATCATGAGTTTTTTTCCCTATAATACAAAATCTATCCCAAAAAGGTAAAGGGAAGTCAACTCCAGCTCAACTAGACTTAAAATTATGCATGAAAGAGTTTGAAAAAGAAACTCCTAGTTGCTCGGTGAGCAAAAGAGAAAAGATTTAAAATAAGGGCCCATAACTGCTCCAAGATGAGCTAAAATAGCTCAGAACTCCTCCCAAGATGCTTGACCGAAAAAATGCCAAAAATACCCTAGTTTGACCTCAAGCCAAATATAGAAAAGAATCTCCTTCTGCATGAGTTTGCAAGCTCAGTTCAACTCCTCTTTCTCTTTCTTGCATGATTTAAGGGCAAAAAATAACTGTTACAAGAAATATGAAAGGCAATCAATGTGATTTGCTCTAATAAGTGTTATGTGAATGTCCATTTCTGCCTCTAGGTTTTTATATAACAAACATTAAGGCAATTTATAAATATATTGCACTTAATAGGTGTTAGAACACATTGTTTTGTCTTGACTCATACAAAAAATAAAAGGAGTTACATTATTACATTATTTGACTTGTACCCTCTTACAAAAGATTTCAAATCTATTATAATGCAGCCTCCACCTTTGACTTATAGAAATATTGTCCAATCTACCGTCATTATGCAAAACCCTAAGTCAAATCAAAAGAAACACCCCTGAAGGCTACCATCTTACCTTGGTTTCAATGTTTGTTATATTAAAAAGGGTTGAAAAAGCAAAACTCCTTATAATTCCTACGGGCTCAATCATTCTTACTAGGCATTATGATTTAAAAGTCATTGCCCATGGGCCCATTTGATTTTTCATGATAATCTTTAAAATAAAAGTCAAAAATACTTCATTCACTCGGGCTAGGGCATAATGATCAAAACACTTTGAAACCCTACAATCACTCATTCTTTTGCTACTCGTTCATTTCTTCTTGATGCCCTCAGTCTGCGCCTCCATGAGAAGGGTTTGAAGGACTAGTTTGAAGGCTTTCTTGTGTTGCTACTTCACTGGTAAGTAATACATGTACTTGCTTCTCTATGTTCTCTTTCTGGTTCTATGGAAAAACCTACTCTCTTATGATAAAAAATAGTGAAATAGTTCACTTTTTATGCACTTGCTTGCCCCTTTCTTTGGCAAGAACAGTTAGAGTTCTATTTCCTTGTATGCATTGTGCTTTTATATTCCCTTTTTCTTCATTTACACATGATGAAATTTTAGCTCTTTGATCTTCTACTAGTTCAAACCTCACCATGCACAAAATAGAGGAAAAGGGTTTATTTTTAACTCTGACTTTGTTTCATATATTGTTTCCTTTTCATCTTCTAATGAAAGCTATAGAAGATACATTTTTATCTTTAGTTGTTCCTATGTATGCAACAAGGGAACAAATCTACTCCTAGTAAAAATAATAGACTGCTCTGGCAAAGATGAAAGACTAGAAATTCACCTTTATTCCTGCACCGTATTTTTCTCTTTTCATTATTTGATGCTTCTACAGAGCTCTTGAGATTATGATACCCTTGTCTTGTTTAGAGAAAATGTGTACAACTCCTACATATGTTTGCATAAAAGCCTCCTTTCAAGTAGCTATTTTAAACAAAAGGCCATTATCTCTTTTTCTACTAGGGTTTTTGGGAGACCTTCTTGACAACTGTGGAGAAAACTCTTTGTTGTTGTTCCTTCTTCACCTTTTTTTTCCTTACACACTTCTTCCTTTTACATGCATAAAATGTGAAAGGTTACAGCTTAAATGGTGATCTGTTATAAGAAACATGTGATAAAACTTGAATTTGTTGTATAAGTTTGGAAAAACTAAGAAAATGGGTCTCACTTATACTTTTGTTGTCTATAACTTGTATTCATCATGAACTTATCCTACTAGGTTTTGTTGTCCAGAGAAAGTTTAACCAGTCATAAGATGGTTGAGATAGTATTTTTTGTGCTTTATGATTTAGGATTGCCCTTCACTGTCTTTGAAACTATCCTCTGACATTTTTTTATAAGTGACTACCTTTATGACATCGCTTAGGACAAACTACTATCTCTATTATGCCCTCTGTGTCTCTAATGACTATGAAACAACCTTCTTGATTTGTGTGTCTCCATCTTTGATAATGAAAGATTCCACTGAATGTCTTCATGACGATTTTTTGCATGACTGTGATAGTGCTCTTTGAGTTTTAGACTGTCTTTAATAGTCCTTGTGACTTCTGTTCCATTCTACAATAAAACCTTCTTGTCTTGTCATAGTCCATTATACCCTTCTTAGGTTCCCATGATAGTCTTCTCACACTTAAGAGACCTTGACATGCCTTATGGACTCTTAACTTGTTAACATAATTTCTTGACAAGATCTAGGCCATTTGATTAGGATTTAGGAGTATAACAAGGTTCCAACTAGATATGAAGATCATGAACACTTAGAAGAAAACTCAGTGTTTTTGACTATGCTCTTTACCCTTGTGTAAGTTTTAGACTAAGATAAACCTTAGTGGCCACTCAACATGCTTAAGATTTAGACATTGGTGACAAGTTTCCTTGGGAAACTGTATGATCACATTAGGGTCTTTATAAGACATTCATACCTCTTCATTATCAAATGTAGACCTCTACATGCTTTGAAAGGACCTCTATATGCTTACTACTTTTTGTTGGAACTACATGATTTTTCTACAGTCCTTGATGACTGTCCTCAATACCCTTTGATGATTATCTTTTCACTGTGCTTTTGAAGTTCTATGACTGCATTAGAGGTGACTGTCTTAGTTAACCTTTTGGCTTCTCCTACTTGTTTGATAGTAATCTACCTTCAAATTCTTTGATAGAATTACTACCTTGCTGATTGCTGCAACCTTGTTGACCATCCTACTTTCTCATAGTTACTTGATTTAGGATTGTTCTACTGCTCTTCATGATCAGATCCTCATGAATGGATGATTGTCAACCATGCTTTGAGACCTTTATAACCTCTTGCTTATGACTATTATCTCCTTCATAGACTATCTCCAACATCATTTATCACTTTATTCATATATCAAACCCTTCTTGCATACCCTTGTGATTGTTCCCTAGCTTGTTACAATGATTTCACAAGTTGCTCCATACATAATGTTCATGGTTGTCAAAATAGTAATCTTGTTAAAGACTGTCCCATCACTTTTTTGTGATTTTTTTACTTCTCATAATCATGGACTATCATGAGCATCTCTGCCTATACTATCCTTTTTCTATTTTTTTAATAAGTGATTTAGTGGTTTATGACTTATGATAAAGGTCTCCTTTGACTATTATTTTATGTATCAGCCTTTGATGACTATTTTCTGAGAGTATTTGTGTGTTTTTTGTGTGTATGTGCAGTCATTATGTAATTTGTCACCATATCAAGTGTTTGAAATATAGTACCTCTTCACAATCTTTATCACTGTTTCATATATTCAATTGAATGCATTTGTATGGCTTGTCCTTTTGTGACTGTTAAGACATTATTCCTTTGTCTATGACTGCATCCTTCATGACTGTCCTAATCATGTCATCCTGATAGGTTTGTTGACTATCATGTATAATGTATGTTCTACTGTTCTTTTCAAAATGCAAATGATGACTGCTCATAGTGAATTTCTTTATCATTTGAGACTTCTGTGCTATATACAGTCACCCATATGACTGTCATTATTGCTCTCTAATAGTCAACTGTTATTGTCCCCATGTCCATAGCAGCTCCTCTACTCTCATTTGATTTCATTGGATAAGACTGCCTATTGCTAGTTATTCTTTTATGTACACTCATGACTGATACCTCATTTCTTCACTCTCAAACTATTAGGTTTTAAAATGCATCTCTTATAGCTATATTGATGTATCTTTTGCACACAATCTTAATCACTCTTTGACAATGTGGATCATGGAAAAGGGTAGAGAGTGCCACTAACATTTGATGGAGACCTCCTATCATGCTTTTATGATTATTAACTGTTCTTTGTTGTAAATGACTGGCCTCTCTTCCCAGGCAGCTACTCTTTTATGGTATATCTTGTAAAACTTCATACTCTGTTGCCCCTGTATGCTACATTGGTCTAGTTCTTACACTATTTCAAGCTTCAACTATCATAGAATGCTTGCACAATCTTTTAGAAATGATTATTCTTCCATTGTGTATACACTATTTTCATGAAATGCTACTTTACAGGTTGTGACTGCTCCATCCATTTAGTTTGCATGATTGCTTTTCTCTATTAATTTGAATGCTGCTTCATGATGAAATACTTGTACCTACACATTGAACAAACAAGTTAGAGAAAATATGAAGGCTAATTGACCTTTCTTGATGTTGATCTCATCCTTTACATCATTTTGGGGTTATCTATCTGCATTCTGGAGTGATTGATCCCTCTTATCTTTCTTGATCAGATGTTTGTGTAAGACAACAAGTACATTTGATGTTATTGCATATAGAATTAGAGAAGAAAACCCTAAGCTCTAACCTTCTCCTCATTTTCTTTTTACTAATTTTCCTAGAGATATCATCAAGACCAGCTAAAGATGATGCAGCTGTCAACAAGATTCGTCATTTAGGTAATCACAAATCCCTCTCCTCTTTTATATGTTTCCTTTTACTTCAAATGTACTTGTTATTGTGCATTACATCATATACAGTTTTTCCCATGGCTTGTGTGGGATCATATAAACACTTTTCTTTATGAATATAAATAGTTATTTCATGAAATGACATTATGTATAATTTCTCCTTCTTTTAAATCAATTGCATAAAGATAAACTAAACATTATTGCATGGCATAGGTGTTTATAATCATAAGTAAACTTAGCAAGATTTTATGTACATTTCTGAAATGTATCAAATTGCAATGAACGAACAATGACCACAACTGCAACACAACCTATAATGCATAGATTAGCTTTAGGCTCTCTTGTTAGTCCTAGAATATCTCCTGCCTTGCTGGAGTATCCTTTCATCTTATCTAGCTCATGTAGCAGCTCTAATTGAGCTGCTACATGATCTTGGTAACATGATCACTAAAATGGTCCTCCATTAGGATGGTAGGTCTTCTAGGCTAGATTGTGAACCTGACCTTTTTTCTCCCTTCCTCTTGAACTTCTCTACTTCTCCAAAGTAGCAAAGATAACTGTTGTTACAACCTAACCTAATTGGACTGCAAAGCACAATTTGGTAATATTTTTGAGCCTAACCTAATTGGGCTACAAAGCACAATTTGGTAATAGTTACATAAGCAAATTATGATTGTCTTGAGTTTCAAGATAAAGGAAATGCTTTAGACTTACTTTAGAATGCCCCTTACTATGGGGAAGCTTCCTAAACTCTATTGGAACACTTTGATAGAGAAAATGCAAAGAAAACTTGCTTCCTAGAAAGGATCACTTCTAATTCATGTGAGCAAATTATAACTTCTTTAGGACTCACTGCAAAGCACCTCAGTCTATCTTCTATCCCTCATTAAACTACCTACATTCATTGATGAAAGAATCAAGCAAATTCAAAGAAGATTCCTTTGGTGTAGTACCGAGGAGAAAAAAAGACTATCTTTGGTCACCTAGGATGTGGTCTACACTCCCAAGTTTAGAGGTGGACTAGGAGTTAGAAATCTATCAAGTCTTAATAAAGCCTTACTGGCTAAGGTTGGTTGGAGATTATTGTCAAATGATAATTATTGGACTAAAATCATTAAGGTAAAATATCTTAATAGTGCTGGAGGAGTCACCTTTATGCAGTCTCAATCCCTCCCACAGGGGTCCTCCATATGGAATAATATAGTTAAGGCTAAAAGTACTCTCTCTTCTAGTCTTTATTGGAATGTGGGAAAAGGAAACAAAGTGGGATTCTAGGAAGATCCTTAGATATCCTCCCCCCTTTGTACTTTCATCCCATTTGATCATCTATCAAAAACACTATGCTTGAGAAGATGGGAGAGAGAGTTTACAATTATTGGATCTTGAAAGATGGCAAGGAGACATGGAACATCAACAAGGCTGAGTTTGAGTACCTGCTGGATATAGCAGTTGATAATTTGTTAAATATTCTAAAGAATAATAAATTCCATAGGAAATTATTGGAAGACCGGCTGATATGGAAGGAAGACAAGTCTAGTAGATACACTATCATGTCCTAATATAACATCTTAGATAAGACATCTTGGGATGGATTTAACTAGAAAAAATCTGGGACAAAAATTTTATTCCCAAGGTTAAATTTTTCTAGTACACAACCAACCACTATAGAATTCTTACTATGGATAACCTTCAGATGCGTGGCTTCAAAATGGCCAATAGATGTGTGCTTTGTGAAGAGGTTGAGTAAAGTGTAGACCATATGGTTTTCCACTATGATTACACCTAGAAAATTAGACAGGAAATGTTGAGTAACTTCCTACTAGTTGGACTTGGTAGAGTAATATCAAGAAGATCAATGAAAGATGGGTCTCTCCTTACAAATACCCCCTAATAAAGGAATGCTAGTGGCAGTATCTTCTTTATATTAGCTGGGGAATATGGGTAGAAAGGAATAATAAGATTTTTAGAGAGAAAATGTGGAAGTAGAAAATTACAGTAGAGATCATCAAACAAAAACTCATTGAAAATGTCAAAGTCTCAAATCTTAAAACTCCTAACCAAAATCCCACTCCATTAGAAAGCATAATAGAAAATAATTCAGGGTTGAGTGAGAAGATTACTCTGGGTGACCAAAGCAAGAAAACAAGAAGAAAGAATACCAAATGGGCTCCCCTGACCTTGGATGGATCAAAATCAACTTTGATGGGGCCTCTAAGGGGAACCCAAGTCAGGCAAGAGGGGGTGGGTTAGTAAGAGATAGTGATGGTAGGGTTCTAGGATCTTATGCAGGGAACTTGGGTATTGAGACAAACAACTTTGCTAAGGCTTACACATCTTACCAAGGTATCTGCATGGCTAAAGATCTCAGGACAAGAAATTTGATTGTGGAAGGGGACTGGACAAGAATGTCCTAGACATGCTAAACTTGAAGGCCACCCCAAATTGGATGGTTAAGGACATTATTGAATTATGAAAGACTAAGTTATGAGACATGGAGAACGTGGAATTTCTTCATATCTGTAGAGAAGGAAAAACTAAAGTTGATGCTTTAGCTAACATTAGTTGCACGATAAATAATGTTGTTAAGTGGAGACTTGGAGATGATGTCCCAGAGCAGTTTAGAAATCTAAACTATAGAAAAGAAACCAATTTGAATTAATGATATGAATGCTCGGACAGAGTAGGGGTCACATCACATGAAGCAACATAGATACTTGGCTGTTAGCAATCATAACCCAATATGCTTCAAACCCTTTGATTCTCACAATAAATACATCTTCATCTGGATCATTCTCATCATTGTTTCTTGTAAGGTTTGCAAAAAAGACAACAATTCTAAGGACTATATAATGGGAGGTGACCTAATGCAAACTGAACCTACTAGGTATGAGAAAATCAAAGAAGATTATGGGGAGCTTTGGTGGATTCTGCAGAGAGGAAATTTCACCTACTATATTGATACCATGAATGATTTTGATACTATCTTATCTAGAGAGTTTGTAGATTCTTGGAAAGTCAGGGTCATGCATATTCATGGGATCTCTTTCAAGGTGATGGAGTTGATTGCAGAAGTCATGGGTCTCAACATGGGATAGCATCCCAAAGAGAGTGAACGTGAACTACAATGAGGACATGAAGAAATTTCTATAGAATGGTGAAAATGTGAATATACTTCAGAATCAGTTCAAAAGAGGGGATCTCCCTGGGGTCTAGAAGAGGGTCAGCAAAGTCCTCATGAGGTATGTTACCATTGATGGAAGGTTTAAGAGATTTCACGCTTATGTTTTTCCTTTGTTAACTCATTTTTGTCATAATATGAAGATTAACTTTCCCTACTGGATATTCTCATCCTTAGAGGACCTAGTTCAAAAAGTCCTGTTGGGTTAAAATCCCCTTCCCCTTCATTAGAGCCTAATTTTTGCCTTGTATAAATTTGAGATTTCGTTAGCCCCTGCTATAGCCTTCAAATCGAGAATTTATATCCCCTATTCGATTGAGAATATCCCTGGGATTACTAGGAGAAAAGTGGGTGGTAGTGAGTTTTCCATACATGATCAAACCCTAGGTAGGGATGTGTTGATAACTGAGAGGGGGGGGGGGTGAATCAGTTATCCTAATTATTTCCTTTTTGAACTTTCTTATTACTTATTGTAGCATTGAATCAAACATAAAAACATTACCATGAAATAAGAAACACATGACACAGTATTTTTGACGTGGAAACCCTGTTAAGGGAGAAAACCACGGGGTGATTAACCCAAAATTATTCTCTGTTAGAAGAATAGGAAATTACAAAATGGCACTTGCCAATTAGGGCTCACTGCCCGAGCACACTGCTCACAAGAGGCCCACTGCCTACAAGAAGACACACTGTCTACAAAGTGATAAGAATCACAGTCTTGAACTGATTGGAGGCATCTGCATATGCTGGAGTTCAGTTCCGGTTAGGCTCAGTACACTGATCTGCTGCACTTCATCTTTTCTCTGTTCTTTATTCTGCTATCCTTTCACATACCGGATCTGTCTTGGTACTTCTGCTCTGTTCTGCACTTCTTCGCATATATCTTGACATAGTCACACCCTTCACAACTAAATCCATCCTCTATATATATCCGCACAAGTAATTTCATCACCTTTCTAGTCGGCATCCGGAACAGTCTAGTTTCTTACAAACTCTGTTCTGTCGGCTGAATCCTTGCTCACCAAGCAATGCGGATCAAGCATATACTTGTAGATATCATTAATCGTGTCGGCCAAACATGATTCATGCCTTCACAACCTTTATCATCAACAGTAACACATCCGGAAAGTAGTCTGATACTCTGTCAGTCAGTTCATCTTCTGTTTTCATTGTCTCTCAGGAATCCGGTACTCAACTATTCATATCTTTTTCCTTGTCCATCACCGGAGGCTAAATCCTTGGAATATACCACTCAAGGTAGTCCTCTTGACTTCCCCAAATCCGCACTACACCAAGACACTTCCTTTGAGAGATCCGGACCAATCTGTCGGACCTTGCCACATGCTCTGTTCTTGTTCACCGGACCACAACAATCTTTATTCTGACTTCCGGTAGAGACACACCATGACTTGCGGATATGTGGGATGACCTTTGTTGCCATCAATGACAACAACCATGAATCCATATAGTGTCTCTTGCCAACAATCTCCCCCTTTGGCATTGATGGCAACACTTAGTGAAAAATGACTAAGTGTTTACACTATGCTCCCCCTTGGCTGATGCTCTATCTTTATATACAATTTTTGGAACTCCCCCTTAGTTGGATTCCTCATTTTTCACTGCTCCTCACTCCCCCTTTGACATCAATGGCAAAGGGTAGGGTCTGCACACCAAAATTTTCAAAAATTTTCTATACATAGCCGCATATTTACATACTCACATATACTGAAGAATGTCTGCAAAGGATGTCTGCAATTGGATCATTTCCGTAGCCCAACTTTGCTTCATTCTATCCAAAATTGAAATGTGACCACTCAACAAAAATGCAAAAGCTTCTACCCGCTTGAGATCTGTCGGATCATTTGTTTGGGCGGTGGTCTGAGCATCACTGATGGCCTCATGCATAGTTTCCAACTTAGGGATTATAATCCTTCTAAGTTCTCCCATCCGGTTAGTGATATTCTTCCTTTCCTTCTCAAGATTCTTTATTTCATTCAAGACTGCAATAGTCTGACATTCTTGATTTATTATGGAGGAAGAGAGAGGATCAAAACTTTGAGATAAGCTTTGTAGCTTGTCCTGTTCCTCTTTTATTTTCTTATCAATTGCTGCTGTTGCCTTTGACCAGGATATACAAAATTTGTAAATGTCACTGCCATCCTTAAGAGCATTCTCTAAGCTCTTTATTCCAATACTCACAATCTTCCTATCTTTAGAGATTAATTCTAATACTTCTGAAAATCTTTTATCCAAAAATTCCTTCCGGACCTTTTCTTCAGCAGATTTTTCTAGAGATTCAAAATGTGTACTAACACTGCTGACTAAGGTTTTGAGATTACCGGAAGAGGAGGCTGTGGGATCCTTTTGAAAGGATGGCATGATCTTTTCTAGCACTCCAGATGCTACCTCCATAAGCTCACAGTCTTCCATGTGAGATTTCAGCAGCTTCTCTTTGACTTTCTCATTTGCAAATGAGGCTATTTTCATTGTTTGCACCAGTGACAAAGAGTCAAAATCTAATGGTCCTTTTAGCAGGTCCGGTTCATCAATTTCTATAGTGGCTTTGCTCAAAAATTGTTGAACAATTTGTGTAGTGTCTCTTGCCGGAGACAGATGTTTCTTTTCTTCTGCAGTCTTGGAACTGTCAACCTCTTTATCTTCCACCCCTGCTTCCTTCTCCTGTAATTTCTCTTCTTCTTTGGATCCGGAGACTGTAGGGGAAACCAGAGGAGAGATGTTTGTCTGTTCAGGGCCCACTTCTTCCGGAACAGATGATTCCAAATCCGCAGCTGTTTCTGCACCTAAGTCCTCTGCAACAGGAAGATTGAACCTTTTGAAGGCCTTCCGGAGGATCTCTTCTGTCTCTTGGGCCACTTTGTCAGTCTCACCAAGCATGAGTTGATTCATCCTGGCTTTACTTCTGAACTCATCTTTGCAGTCTTTGAAGATTATGTTCATTGTCTTGGGATCAATTTGAGGATATAGTTGAATAGCTATCTGCTCCTGGATCTCAAGATCTTTTGCATGAGCATTATTCTTTCTTATTTCTAATTCCTTTTCTAGGCTTTTAGGAATAAGAGATATGATCTCAATGAAAGCCTTATTGTATATGTTCAGATATTTGACTGTGGCTTCCTGCAGAATCTTTTGGTCAGCCTCACTGTAGTCATCATAAAATTCAGTCATTGGTTGAAGGTTTCCATCCACCGTGACCGACATGATTACACTCTCTAGAGACAGAGTGGGCTTTTCAATAGATACCTCTGCCATTTCATCCTTGTCTTGGCCTGTGGAGGGTTTACCGGATCCTTTCTTCTTCTGCTTCTTTATTTCTTTTACTCCCTCATCTGACTCTGTTTCCTCTTCATCCTTTTGGCTTTCATAAGCCCTTGTGGCTTTTGTCTTGGATCTTTTACCGGATGCCTGGACTTCCAGTTTTGAACTTTTGGTTATGGGAGGTGCAGATCTTTTTGATGATCTGGTCCGGGTGGGAGTTTCAACCAGAACACTTTCTTTACTTTTCTCTTCTTCCTCAGCCTTCCTCCTCTTTTCCCGGCTGGCATCAAGTGCCTCTTTTGAGATGCCTAGGCCTTGAGCAATATGCTCAACTTCTTTTCTTACCTTCCTCTTTATCTCCGGTTCCCTGAGTTCTACATGTATCTTTACACTCAGTTCCTCAAAGGTTCCAAACCTTTCTGCCTTAGGATCTTTGGGCTGGCTTAGCATGTGTTGAACATGCAGCTCTACTATCTGTTCATCCACTTCATACCCCATGGGCATGATCCAAACAGTCCTTGGCTCCACTGCCTCCATTAGACACTGATCTGTTTCAACCATGAAGCATACTGTGTCTTTGTACTTTTCAACAAGGGATTGGGGTATTCTTTCTCTTGCATGCATCATGCTTTGGAAGTTCTTGAAGTATCCCCATAGAGCTGTATTTCTTGCTTTAGCATCCCCAAGTCCATGCAAATAGTCTCTGATTTGGATGGCAACCGGTCTGTCATTCTGCCATATCCATCCACTGGATCCAGGAAGCTCATTCATGTAGTAAAAGAAGAGACAAAGGATCAGATTGCCATACTTGAAGGAGTTTTTCTTGTCCTTCTTGATCTTCTGCAGATTTTCAAAGAGTTGGTTCACAAGAAGCTCACACAAGTCATAGTCTGCATTCTCCTTTAACATTTGATAAGCTGTGTAGATTGCAGTTCCCGGTACTGAATTTTCCCTACTGGAATGATAGATTTTGTAACCAATTATCATAGCTGCAAATTTGACATCTGGTTCAGTGATGTCATCAACTGTCATAGCTCTCTTGTCAAACTTGGATCCGGTTGCATCACTAACTGTCTAATTTTTGACAGACTTGAGAACAGGTAAACCACCGGATGAGTGCAGACCGGTTACAGCCCTAATTGCATCTTTGGTGATCTTGAAGGGCTGGTTCAACCATAGGAAGTTGTCATGTACTCTACTTAGTACATACCGGACCCATTCATCTTCTTCAAAACAGGGGAAATGAATGCACTGTGCAAAGTGTTTGTCCCGGATCGCTTTGTACTGAGGTTTGATCTCAAAGGAGTCATCTATCAATTGTTTGTGATAGATATCCATCAGCTTTGATTCTCCAAAGTCTTCAAGATTTGCATGGATGTAAACCCTAATATCTTCCGTATGCAATACACCATGAGGAACACTAGAGAAGGCTCCTAGTGGATCTACCTCCAATGATTTGTAAGGATGTTTCTTGAATGTGGGGCGAGGTCTATCAGAGATCTTAACTATATTTGGAGTAGCCATTCTTCAAAGATTTGCAGTGAGATAATGAAAAATGGAGAATACCTTATGCGCCTTCGGTTTGCACGGAGTGGTGGGATTGATTTCTTTATGCAATGACTTCGGCAGGAGATCTTTGGTGTGCTTGATGAATCTTGTTGCAGAGCTCCACTTTTCGCTTCTTCTTGAGTGCAGAATGAGCAAATGATCTTTGAGAAATCCCTTATATTGCTCCGCAAAGCCTAATATCTGTTTGCAATAAATGCTTCACCTATATTATTCCGGTTTGCCTTGTCCGGATGGCTTGGAGTATCCCGGATCAGTCCTGATCTGTGAACATCATCCGGATCTTTCAATCATGAATAAATTGAGGTGACATATTGAAAGAACATCCCAAACACTCTGTCCAATCCACAGAATAAGATAGTGCACTTCCGGATCTCTCCGGACCTTTTTGTAATCCTCTGTCATACCGGAGCATCTCCCGGAACAGGTCTTACTTGATCGATCACATCTTCTTTATAACTCCATGCGGACCTCTGAAATCTTATTTGGATCATCTCAAGACTTATATCTTTAAACCTTTTACTCCGCATCTTGTGCCACATCAGGCACCACTTGATTGGCTGGGGGAACAGGATTTTCTTTGAGTCTCCCCCTAAGCTAGAGCTAACTTTTTAATTTTCGGAAGAAATATCAGCACCAGAGTCTGGTGCGGATCCAACCTCTACATTCTCTGAACTTTTCTTCACCCAAATCTTGCTCATCTGATTCCTAACTTCATCCGCATTCATCTTTTGTTTACCCTTGTCTTGATTCTGATTATACACCGGACCTCTTTTGTCCTGATTCTTGCTTCTGCAGACTTTAGCATTATGACCGGACCTATTACAGATTTGGCAAATAACATTTCTTTGCATAATTGACTGATATCCTCTTGATCTACATTGATTAGCCATATGACCTACTCTATTGCATGTAAAGCATCTACCTTTGAATGATTTGTTTACTTGCATATTTCTGCATTCATGGGATTTGTGTCCATACCTTTTGCAGTTGAAGCACTATCCGGAGAAGGATGAATTAATCTGATTCATTCTCTTTCTGCACTGATTAGCTTTGTGACCAAAGTGGTTGCAACTGTGGTAGTATCCATTGAAAGATGAATATCTTTGAGCATTGGGCTATCTTACCGGAGGTCTTCTAGGCCTGTTTCTTGGATTTTCTGATGCAAAATTCTTTTGACCGGATCCGGAGCTTTCTCCTTTCTCATATCCCAAACCATACTTGTCATCTGTCCCTTTTTGACTTCCAAGAAGAACTTCAAGTTGAGCAGAACTTATCTTGAATTTCTCTTTATATTCATTTGCTGTTTGAAGGTCTCTTTTGAGAGAGGCAATTTGATCCTCAAGTTTTTCTTCATTATCTTTGGCATCTTCAAGATCAGATTCAAGATGTCTGATAATCCTGTCCATCTGGTGGCATTCTTCTGATTTTTCTTTAAGAGATTGTTTTAGATTGTCTTCAGCCTTTCTTTTTTCTTCAATCTCTTGAGTAAACTTTATAGTTCCTGATTCCATTTCATGTCTTAACATAATGACTTCTTTTGATAACTTTTCACATAACTTGGTTTGCTCAGTCAATTCTTCATTTGTATTGCTTTCTTCACTTTGTCTTGCCAACTGTTGGAGCAGCTCCTTTCTCTTTTTCATAGAGAGACTTAATTTGTCTTTTAATTCTCTCATGAATTCATCAGCCTGTTTGAGTCTTTCCTTTAATTCATTGACTTCAGAATTTGACTGTTCAAGATCCTCAAGAGCAGTCTTGAGTTGCTCCCTTAAACCATATGCATCCATTTGAACTCCCAGATCTTCCTCAAGCTGTTAGGCTCTATTAGGAGGAACTTAGCTCTGATACCAATTGTTGATAACTGAGAGGGGGGGTGAATCAGTTATCCTAATTATTTCCTTTTTGAACTTTCTTATTACTTAATGTAGCATTGAATCAAACATAAAAACATTACCATGAAATAAGAAACACATGACACAGTATTTTTGACGTGGAAACCCTGTTAAGGGAGAAAACCATGGGGTGATTAACCCAAAATTATTCTCTGTTAGAAGAATAGGAAATTACAAAATGGCACTTGCCAATTAGGGCTCACTGCCCGAGCACACTGCTCACAAGAGGCCCACTGCCTACAAGAAGACACACTGTCTACAAAGTGATAAGAATCACAGTCTTGAACTGATTGGAGGCATCTGCATATGCTGGAGTTCAGTTCCGGTTAGGCTCAGTACACTGATCTGCTGCACTTCATCTTTTCTCTGTTCTTTATTCTGCTATCCTTTCACATACCGGATCTGTCTTGGTACTTCTGCTCTGTTCTGCACTTCTTTGCATATATCTTGACATAGTCACACCCTTCACAACTAAATCCATCCTCTATATATATCCGCACAAGTAATTTCATCACCTTTCTAGTCGGCATCCGGAACAGTCTAGTTTCTTACAAACTCTGTTCTGTCGGCTGAATCCTTGCTCACCAAGCAATGCAGATCAAGCATATACTTGTAGATATCATTAATCGTGTTGGCCAAACATGATTCATGCCTTCACAACCTTTATCATCAACAGTAACACATCCGGAAAGTAGTCTGATACTCTGTCAGTCAGTTCATCCTCTGTTTTCACTGTCTCTCAGGAATCCGGTACTCAACTATTCATATCTTTTTCCTTGTCCATCACCGGAGGCTAAATCCTTGGAATATACCACTCAAGGTAGTCCTCTTGACTTCCCCAATTCCGCACTGCACCAAGACACTTCCTTTGAGAGATCCGGACCAATCTGTCGGACCTTGCCACATGCTCTGTTCTTGTTCACCGGACCACAACAATCTTTATTCTGACTTCCGGTAGAGACACACCATGACTTGCGGATATGTGGGATGACCTTTGTTGCCATCAATGACAACAACCATGAATCCATATAGTGTCTCTTGCCAACAGGGATGATGGTTCTAGTATGGGCAAGAATCATGAAGCTTCAGCTTCTAGAAATACCAAGTTTACTACTATGCAAAGAATTGATAAGGGTGTTGGTGAATCTTTTGGTAATCCTAGCATGCATCCCACCAAGGAACCCTAGGCTAAAGGTGTTAAATTAAAGAGTAAGGGTTTGACCAAGGCAGATTCCCCTACTGAGGACTAAGAGAAAGACTCTAAGGCCCCTCCAAGGAAAGCTGTGACCATGAAGTTAAGGAGAAGGAATATTGTGAACCCTGACTCTGAGACCAATATTAAGAGAGTTGATGTTGAGCCCCCCAACAAACCTTTCCTCAGAAGTAGAAAGGACCCAAAAGATATTGAGAACCTGTCGACCACTGTGAAGACTACTTCTTCCCATCCTGGTGGAAACAAAGGTAAAGGTTAAATTGGTGATCAAAATGAAAGGGTTAATATTATTCATGGTACCATTGCTAGTAAGGATGACTACCCTATCAAGGGAAAAAGGAAAATTATGGAACATAATATCAAACTAAATGATATCCCCAAGGATCAATTACCCCCTCAGAAAAAAGATTCAAGGAACCCTTGCCCACATTCAAGGGGATAACAAAAAGGATTGTAACTCTTATAGTCAACTGGTGGAGATGGTTGCTACACTCTACCAGGCTCTAGACCTACAAAATCAAGTTCTTAAGTTACAACTGGCATAGCTTTACCATGCCAAACAAAAAACATAGGACCCTGAATTGATCATTCAACTGGAAACTATGGATTGGCCCAACGACAACAAGGATGAATTGTGGTACCAAGTGGAGAATTTGGCCAGCAAGTTTAAAAAATGGGAGAAGATGGAAGATGAGATTGTTAAGATAAAGTATAACTAGGAAAAACTTGTTGGTGCTTGCTAATTCAATCTAAATCAATCAGGTCCAAAATGCTTAATATGCAGGCACTTTCCCAGGGGTCATCGAGTTTTCTATCATCAAGTGTTCATCGGTGTGATATGGTATATTGGGCAGATCGGGGAGAGTTGATCTGATAGGGTTGGTCTGGCCGATGGTGGGGTTGGCATTCAACATATCAGGGTGACAATGGAGATTGTCTTGGCGATAGGGAGTCCATCGACGTAACAATGCATATCAGCCTAGCTAATGGAGGATCTTCTAATGTGTTTGATCTGGCCAATGGAGTTGCCATCGGTGTGACTTTTGCTATCAGCAGAGGAATTTTGTGATTTGCCGATGTTGGGTGTTTGGCCAATGGGATGTGCTATTGGTGTGACACTATGTATCGGATGGAGGTCGCTTTGACGGTTCAAGTCTAGCCGACAATGGAATGTGGTGTGTCCATCGTTGTGACGGATGATATCGGCGAAGGAGCTTTGTGTCGCTCCGATGGTTAATGTCTTGCCGAAGACCTAGCATGGGATGTTCATCAGCAGGAGTAGTGATGTCGGTAGGAAAGTTTTTAGGCTCACCGATGGTTTATGGTCTCACTGACAGAGGTTTGGTATCGATGAGAGTTAGGCGATGGAATGGTGACTGCTAGCAGTGGGTTTGTGGGTCGAGCAGGGCAAAACGCTCGACACTTAGTGTACATGCGGCCATGCTTATAAAGTAACAAAGAGGTCTCTGCGGGGTGCATGTGGGACAAATGCTTCCTGCATGATTTGAATTTTTAGAGAAATGTATTTTGGTAGGAAATGTCTAATGCACTGTCGCTGTATTTCCTGGTGGCCGTGGGTGGTTGAAGCCTTTAATGGTGACTGTTGTAGGGGTGTGGGCGATGGCTTGAATGGTCAAAACTACCCATTTGAAGTTGTGGATTCCCAGGTGACGGTGCAAGGCTTGAGGCCTCCCTTGTCTCTTCCCCTGCCTGCTACATTTACTTTTGATAAGTGCCATCTTTCTAATGTACTGTATCTGGCAAATTTTGAAGTCTGCCATGTAATTAATGCTGAGGACCTTCCTTGCTGTATTTAGGCAGGTTGTGCTTCTCATTTTGAGGTTGTTGAAAACTTGACATATCTGGCTTTGTAATAGATACAACTGGTTCTGGTTGCTCTGTGTAGGAGGTCTTGTGAGTTTATGTATCTCTTGTTGTATGTCTCATGCATGAAGTTACTGATTTCATGATTGCTTTTAGAAATGAGTAATGTTGTATTTGCATGTGTTTTGTTATTCTGTCTCTAGTATTGCATGTGTCCTTCTTCTGAATCTAGAAATCTAAGGAATGTCTGGGATTCTAGAATATAGATTTGCTATATTGAATGCTTGATCTTTCAACTTCTGCTCAAGGGGTAGATTAAATTGTTTTTAGATTAACTGTTGGGAAAGATATACTGCAATAGGGATACCATAAGTAGAGATAACTTAACACTATGTTCTGGGAGGTATTTGTAAGGTAGATACAACAACATCCCCTTGAAATCTAGTTTTAGTGTGTTCATGCTGATCATTCATAGGTGTATGTCTATTGACTCCGAGCCCTGGATAGGCACCAATCTAGCTCTATATTGAGATTACACACCAGGTCCTAGTTTTGCATCCAAACACATAAATCAAACTCATACTTCCAAATCAAACCATTAGGACTATAGAAGTAGTTTTAGGACCTAAAATCCTCTGTCTACAACTGAACATAGGCCCAAAGCTAGCCCCTTTGCTCTTATTTCATAGTTTTGGTCTGCTTAATAGAGGATTTATCTACTTTATGTCAACATTCCAGTTACCCATAAGCATATCCCATGGATGTTGAGTAGGGAATACCCCCTAGGTTTTGCAGAGCCTGAAGAAGAAGAGGAGATAAAAATAGAGTCTATCTCCTACACTGTTGGCCCCTGGCCCAGAGATCATGTTGATCAATGATGGCTACCTTGTAGGGAAATCTGGGAATGAATATCCAGTCAGGGAAAAAACTAACAAAAATTGGTGACTCTACTGGGGAATATGAAGTGCTAGAACCCTGATTTGTAGAAGAAAACAATTCCTAGTAATAGGTGGTGACTCCAAAGTAATCTCCCAACCGGTCAAAGTGAAATTTATATGCAGGGGAGAAGATCCCAACGTAATCCTTTATTTGAAGAGTTACCAGTAGAAAGAAGGATGATGTATAGAAGAAAAGGAACTATCTCAGTCAGTCATGAGGGTTCCCCCAGGAATAATGATGATACTCAGGACAACCTTAGGCCATCGAGACAGCATGTGCCTTACTTTTCAAATGTAGACGCTGATATCCAAGGTGCATATGAGAGGCAACAGGGTGGTAGCCTAAGAATGAGGTTAGAGGTGTTCCAAGAATGCCCTTTCTTAGACCTTGGTGAAAGATTTGAAGAGGCAGAATCTCTAAGGGATGATGAAGATGATGACCAGAATGGTATTAGACCATCTACCTCCATGCTTAAAGAAGAACGGTTAGCTGAAGAAATCAAAAGCCTAAGAGAAGAATTAGAATATCTACAAGAAATGAAAGTCAAAGATGACATGAGACAGAAAGTGCAAGCTTTAAGGATTGCTTAGAGTGATTTAGTTCCTACCCTTGAAAATAGAAATCAGCAAAGAAATGAAGTGCAGTATCAGCAAAATAATGATCAAAGACAAAATGTAAATGATGCCAGAATGCCATTGCACAATGTAAGAAATCAGAATGTAAACAAAAATATCAATGCCAATCAGTTTGATAGACAACCCATGCAGTTGGATAGGTTTAGACAGCTGGTGTTTGATGGTATTCCTGGTTATCCTAACCCCATTGACAAGCATGTAAGGCTTCAAGTGCCAAAATTTCCAGGAAATAATACTGTGTCAGTGGAGGATCATTTGAAAGCTTTTCAAAATGTCATGGATAACTTTTAGGTTGAGCATGAGGATGTCTTTATGAAGTCATTCATGCAATCTTTGGTCGATGAGGCTAGAGAATGGTATAAAAATTTGCCTGATCAGAGTATTTCATCATGGGATGATTTCAAAAGGATGTTTAAGGAGCAGTATGGTGACAAAACTGACCCTAGCTTTTTTGTAAATGAGTTCACTAGTATCACTAAAGGGTCAAATGAGAAGGTTACAGATTTTAATGCTAGATGTACTAAAGTGTTGAACAAATTGCCACATCACATGAGGCCAAATGAACCAATGTGCATAATATTGTATATAAATGCTTTTGATGCCAAAACTGCATATGGGTTAAGAGATAAAGGTCCTGCTAGTCTCAGGGATGCTTTCAAGATAGTAATAAATATTGAGAATAATAGGAAAGCATCAGGCAAGACAAACAGGAGGGATGATGTGAGAATTCTATAGAATCCAAACAAACCTCAGAATATTCAAGGTAATACATCTGCTTCTGAAGATAAAATTGATAAACTGGCAAATGTTGTTAAGGATTTAAGCTATAGACTGGCTAGAAGTGAAAAAGGGATAGGTCCTACTAGGCAAGTTTACCAAAGATAGGAAAAGAGACCATCATTGCATGATATACCATATAAAACCAATTGGCATAATGGTAAGCCTGTATTTCCACATAACAACACAAATCAGAGAACTCCACATGCCAAAGAGACTCCTGATCCTTTGAAGAAAGTTGTAAATATTGCCGATGATACTCCATGGTGCATAATTTGTCAGATGTCACATTCACAGTCACAATACATGATTGCTTAGTCTTTGTATGATAATGTTGTGTCTTGTAATGAATGCAATGAGCCACATTATGTATAGGATGATGATGTTAATATGTTGTCCATAAGCAGAGAGCATCCTTCTCATGATGCAAATGAGAATACAGATGATGGGATTCAGGTCTGTCAGCAAGTTTTTTATGATGAGGATGATGAAGATAGTTATGTATATGCTTAGGGCTCACACAATTTTTTGAGTAACCTACAAAGACCTTCTGATGAGGAGATTAGGGCTCTCACTGCTGCAGCAGTAGCTCAAGTCAAAAGTAATTATAACCTCAAAAGTAAAGCTCAGGTAAGCAGCCCACATTAGCCAGAAGGCATTTCTGTAGGTCAACCAATACATAGTCATAGAGGAATTGAACCACAAAAAAGGCAGTGGGGAAATAACAAGCAAAATTCTAAGCAAAAAATAGGTCATGAATCTCAAGGACCAGAAAATAGAATTCCCCAAGTTCAAGATCAAAGCAAGAGTTCCCAAAACAAGAATGATGATCAGGGAGCCATAAAGACTAAGCCATAAAGACAAGCTACAACTGTCATACAAAATTATGCTTCATTTGATATCACTCAAGTCCTCTCTCAGGTAAAGGTTTCTATCCCATTAATGGAACTCATGAAGGTTGAAGAAATCAAGAATAGGATAGTATCTATAATTTCTGGAGTGCCTTGTCAAGTTAAGAAAAATGATGAAGCTCAAGGTAAGAAGCAGGCCTTGTGCAATGAAGAGGATTAAGTCCTTAAGGTGTATTTAGGGGTGACCATGACAAAATGCCCTTCACAAGTGGAGCCATTTTATGTATCCCTGGTTATAAATGGAAAAGTAATCAGAAATTGTATGCTTCATTCTGGAGCATCCACAAACATTATGCCTCTGGCTATCATGCAACAAGCTGGATTGAAAATAGACAAGGCATGTGGAAAATGTTATGCTATTGATGCCAGAGAGGTACCTGTCATTGGAATCATGAAGGATGTGGATTTTAGACTGGCAGCATATCTAGAGAGGACCTACAAAATGAATATAACAGTGGTTGACATCAAGCCACAGTATGGTATGCTCTTATCAAGAAGATGGGCAGCACTCATTGGTGGGAGTATGCAGCTGGACCTGTCATATGCTATGATCCCTATGAATGGCAGGGATGTCAGGCTAGTTAGAGAAGAAAGGTCATCAGATACAGTGGAGGACCAAGAATCAGAGGAGCATGTATGCTTTGTGAACACTGACTGTGATAATTTTAGGGTTGTCTCAGATGAAAAAGAGAAAAAAGAGAAAAATGTTTGCACTCAAGAGCTAGACCAGCAGGGTCTATGGACCATGTATTTTGATGGAGCTTGTGCAAAGGAAGGCTCTGGAGTTGGAGTTGCATTCCTGTCTCCTACTGGTAAGCTCCTAAAGTTCTCTTTCTTGCTAAGATTTGCTTGCACAAACAACATTGTAGAGTATGAAGCCTTACTCTTAGGCTTAAATATGACTCTCAAATATGGAATTAAGATGTTAAGGGTATTTGGGGATTCTGAATTAATTGTGTCCCAAGTTAGAGATAGGTATGCCTCAAAAAACAAAAGATTAAAACAATACAAGCATGCTGTCTGGGATACCATTGAACTATCTGATGTATTTTCAATAGGCTAGGTAGAGAGATCAAAAAATGTCATGGCTGATTTCTTAGCCAATGTAGCAATAAGGCCAAATGATATCACTCTATCAGGTGTTACAAATGTTGAAGTTAAAATTAGACCTGTAGTACCAGAAAACATATGCAGTTGGCAAGTGTTTGATGATGACAAAGACTTGTTAAGATTTTTGCACTGCATAGATGAATATGAGAACCAAGAAATTGATTTTCAAAATTTTGTAGAAACTATAGATGGAAAAGAAACTCTTATGGAGAAAGAAGTAATTTAGTTGAAGACTAACAAAATCCCTAGAGGGTTAGTAGCTTTGGAAAGAGCTTTTGACAATAGAGACCAATTGGTCACAAAGACATCTCCAACAAATAAAAATGATTTAGAAGAGATAAATTTGAGGACATCTTAGGCCCCCAAGAAGGTATACATTGGCAAACAACTCAAACCACACATTAGGAGCATGTTGATTGCATTGCTGAAAAGATATAAGCATGTTTTTACCTAGTCATATGAAGACCTCAAAGCTTATAGAGAAGACCTATTCCAGCATGAGATCCCTTTGAAGCCTAGAGCTAAGCCATTTAGACAAAAGCAAAGGCCTATTAATCCCACCTTGGCTCCAAAAATGCAACAAGAACTCAAGAAGCTTAGGGATGCTGGAATAATTGTGCCAATTAGACATTCAACTTGGGTGTCTAACCTTGTTCTAGTTAGAAAAAAGAATGGTGAGATTAGGCTTTGTGTTAACTTTAGGAATTTGAATGTATCCTCCTTAAAGGATAATTACCCATTGCTGAATATGGAAGCTATGTTGCAAAAAGTGATTGGTTGTGAACTCCTATCCATGATGGATGGATTCTTAGGTTACAATCAGGTGAAGGTAAAGGAATTAGAACAATACAAGACTTCCTTCACCACTCCATGGGGAACATATGTATATGTTAGAATGCCATTTGGACTAACAAATGCAGGTGCTACATTTCAAAGAGCAATGGATGTTGCTTTTGCAGGGTTGATTGACTCAATTTTGGCTATATATCAGGATGATCTGACTACCTATTCAAAGAAGGAAGAGCAGCATTGTATGCACTTGGAGTAGATTTTCATTAGAGCACTAGAGTATCGCATTTCTTTAAATCCAAAGAAGTGTGCTTTTTGGGTAGTTGAAGGAAAGCTCTTGGGGCACATTGTTTCCAAAGATGGAGTTAGGATTGATCCTGAGAGGGTTGTTGCAATTGATAAGATCCAGATGCCAAAAATAGTAAAAGGAATCTAGTCCTTCTTTGGACAAATAAATTTTGTTAGAAGATTTGTTCCCAATTTTGCAGAAACCACAAGGAACATTTCTAAAATGATGAAGAAGGGTGAGACTGTCAGTTGGGAAGGTGAAGCAAGCAGATCTTTTTCAGGACATCAAGGAAGAAATCAAGATGGCTCGTGTGCTGAAATGCCCCAATTTTTCTAAGTCATTTCAATTGTTTTCATTTGCTTCTTTCCATACTGTTGCTACATGTTTATTACAGAAAAATGAAGATGGATTTGAGCAGCCCATAGCTTTCTTCGGTATGTCCTTGTAAGCTTTTGAGTTAAAGTATGACATCATGGGGAAACAAGCATATGCTCTAGTCAGAGCGGTCAAGAGTTTTAGGCCATATCTAGTAGGATCCCAAATAGTTGCATATGTGCCTCATACAACAGTCAAGGACATCTTCACTCAGCAGGAGGTGACTGGAAGAAGGTGTAGATGGATAAACAAATTACAGGAATTGAACATAGAGATACAAATTACCAAGTTGGTGAGAGGACAAGGATTAGCCAAGATGATGGCACAGTCAAACTTGGAAGCATGCCAAGTTAATGCAGTCCAGAATGAAAATGACAATGTATCAGAATCTGAATGGTATAAGGACATCATCTATTACTTGCAAAATCTGAATTGTCCTTCCCATTTCAATGACAGTCAAAAGAGGACCTTAAAACTACATGCAATCAGGTATGTTATTGTTCAAGGTGAGCTGTACTGGAAGAACCCTGATGGTGTGCTGCTAAGATGTGTGGATGAAGGTGAAGCTAACAATGTTTTGAATGACATGCATAAAGGATTGTGTGGTGGACATTATACTGCCCAAACAATAGCTCATAAGATCCTTAGCACAGGATATTGGTTGCCCACTCTCTTTTCAGATGCACAAAGGCTGGTAAGGAAAGTTGACCCTTGCCAAAGGTTCTTAGGAAAGTTAAGATATGAAGGTGCACTGCCCCTTAGATCTGTAACTATGGATGCTCCATTTCAGCAATGGGGAATTGATTTCATAGGGGAAATTGCAGCAAAATCAAGTGGGGGACATAGTTTGATTTTGGTGGCTATTGACTACTTCACCAAATGGATTGAGGCTATTCCAACTAAGAGAGCTACAAGTAAGGTGGTGATGGATTTCATATTGGAAAATATCATCATCAGGTTTGGAGTACCATCAAGATAGTCACAGATAATGCTATGTGCTTCAGATCTGGTGAATTTGTTGATTTTTGCAACAAATACAGGATAAATTTATCATATGCATCACCATACCACCTGCAAGGAAATGGTCAGGCAGAGTCAAGAAATAAAAGCCTCATGAAAATCATCAAGAGGATAGTGGATAAGAACAAGAGAGCTTGGGATTCAAAGTTAAAGTTGGCATTATGGGCTGACAGGGTGACAGTGAAAAAAGCTATTGGAAGGTCACCTTTTGAACTGGTGTATGGTGCATCAGCCAGGGTGCCTATAAACAATCTCCTGCCAGTTTACAAATTTTTCCAAGAGAATGATGAGGAGATTGAAGACTTCATGAAAGAAAGAATAAACTGGCTGGTTGCACTGGATGAAAGCAGAAGAAAGGCCCACCAAGTCAATCTCAAGAAACAACAAAATGTGAAGTATCTATTTGACAGGAGAGCTACAGAAAGGAAGTTCTAGATGAATGACTAGGTGCTCATCTGGAATGCAAGAAGTCAGGACAAGGGCAAACATGGTAAGTTTGAACCTTTATGGATGGGCCCATATCAGGTTTGCAATACTCATGGGGAGGATTCTTATGTCCTCCAGGCCCTAGATGGTGAGATGCTGGAATTGCCTGTGCATGGTCAATTCCTCAAGTTTTATTTTGCATAAGTGATCTGCCTCTGTGCACATTTGTAAAAGTATGTGTATATTGTAAATAGCTTGTATAGTTGGTGTTTTTTTGTGTTTTGTCTAGTTTGCCCGGAGGTCTGGTTCTCGCTGCAGCCTTGTGCCTACACGTCCCTAATCGGAGCCACTGTTGGTGCCTGCTAATTCAATTTTAATCAATCAGGTCCAAAATGCTTAATATGCAGGCACTTTCCCAGGGGGTCATCGAGTTTTTCTATCATCAAGTGTTCATTGGTGTGATATGGTATATCAGGCAGACCAGGGAGAGTTGATTCGATAGGGTTGGTCTAGCCAATGGTGGGGTTGGCATTCAACATATCACGGTGACAATGGAGATTGTCTTGGTGATAGGGAGTCCATTGGTGTAACATTGCGTATCGGCCCAGCTGATGGAGGATCTTCTGATGTGTTCGATCTAGCCGATAGAGTTGCCATCGATGTGACTTTTTCTATCGGCAGAGGAATTTTGTGATTTACTGATGTTGGGTGTTTGGCCGATGGGATGTGCTATCGGTGTGACACTGCGTATTGGATGGAGGTCGCTCCGACAGTTCAAGTCTGGCCGACAAGGGAATGTGGTGTGTCCATTAGTGTGATGGATGATATTGGCGAAGGAGCTTTGTGTCACTCTGATGGTTAATGTCTCACTGAAGACCTAGCATGGGATGTTCATCGGCAAGAGTAGTGATGTCGGTAGGAGAGTTTTCAGGCTCGCTGATGGTTTATGGTCTCACCGACAGAGGTTTGGTATCAGTGAGAGTTAGGTGATGGAATGGTGACTGCTAGTGGTGGGTTCATGGGTCTAGCAGGGCAAAACACTCGACACTTAGTGTACATGTGGCCATGCTTATAAAGTAACAAAGAGGTCTCCGCGGGGTGCATGTGGGAGAAATGCTTCCTGCATGATTTAAATTTTTAGAGAAATGTATTTTGGAGGGAAATGTCTAATGCACTATCGCTGCATTTCCCGGTGGCCATGGGTGGTTGAAGCCTTTAATGGTGACTATTGCAGGGGTGTGGGCGATGGCTTAAATGGTCAAAACTGCCCATTTGAAGTTGTGGATTCCCAAGTGACGGTGTAAGGCTCGAGGCCTCCCCTGTCTCTTCCCCTGCCTGCTGCATTTACTTTTGATAAGGACCATCTTTCTCATGTACTATATCTAGAAAATTTTGAAGTCTACCATGTAATTAATGCTGAGGACCTTCCTTGCTATATTTAGGCAGGTTGTGCTTCTCATTTTGAGGTTGTTGAAAACTTGACATATCTGGCTTTGTAATAGATACAACTGGTTCTAGTTGCTCTGTGCAGGAGGTCTTGTGAGTTTATGTATCTCTTGTTATATGTCTCATGCATGAAGTTACTGATTTCATGATTGCTTTTAGAAATGAGTAATGCTGTATTTGCATGTGTTTTATTATTCTGTCTCTAGTATTGCATGTGTCCTTCTTCTTAATCTAGAAATCTAAGGGATGTCTGGGATTCTAGAATATAGATTTGCTGTATTGAATGCTTGATCTTTCAACTTCTGCTTAAGGGGTAGATTAAATTGTTTTCATATTAAGTGTTGGGAAAGATATACTGTAATAGGGATACCATAAGTAGAGATAACTTAACACTCTACTCTGGGAGGTATCTATAAGGCAAATACCACAACATCCCCTTGAAATCCAATTTTAGTGTGTTCATGCTGATCATTCACAGGTGTATGTCTATTGACTCCGAGCCCTAGATAACCACCAATCTAGCTCTGTATTGAGATTACACACCAGGTCCTAGTTTTGCATCCAAACACATAAATCAAACTCATACTTCCAAATCAAATGATTAGGACTGTAGAAGTAGTTTTAGGACCTAAAATCCTCTGTCTACAACTGAACATAGGCCCAAAGCTAGCCCCTTTGCTCTTATTTCATAGTTTTGGTCTGCTTAATAGAAGATTTATCTGCTTTATGTCAACATCCCAGTTACCCATAAGCATATCCCATGGATGTTGAGTAGGGAATACCCCCCTAGGTTTTGCAGAGCCTGAAGAAGAAGAGGAGATAAAAATAGAGTCTATCTCCTACATTGTTGGCCCCTGGCCCAGAGATCCTATTGATCACTGATGGCTACCTTGTAGGGAAATCTGGGAATGAACATCCAGTTAGGGAAAAAACCAACACAACTCAAGAAGAATGTGGTGGAGCTTGTGGAGTATAGTAGAGAGACTGTGAAAAATTTTGCCACTACTCTCTGTGTTCAAGGAGGAATTGGAAAAATACAAGACCATGAGGGAATCTAGAACTAGTAATATGACTCAATATAGTCATAAATAGGTCATCCTAGCCAATAGGACTAGGGCTAAGAACAAGAATAACAAAGGTAAACATGTCAGTCTGGAGATAGAGGTGGCTCAAGACATGGAGATAGAGATACTTGATTTGCAAGATTGGGACATGGTGGAGAACACTTTTGAGGACAAGATAGAATTCCTTAATAGAGAATGGCAAGCTATCAGTAGCCTAAAGTCTATGGCTAAGAAGTAGCTTGGCCTATTGCTGGTTCTTCTGTGTTTGGCTGGCTCTGTTGGCCCTTTTCTTGTACTTTACTATTTCTTCATATTTCTTGTTGTTTTACTACTTGTAATAATTGTTCATGTCACCATTTTGGCTTTCATACATGGGTTCGGGCCCTTCTTGGTTACTTTTATCAAAATAATTAATTAATCTAACCCTTAGATTAATCAAATATATTTAAATCCATATAATTCTTAAAGTAATAAATTAAAACAAAACTATAGAACAATCTAGAAATGGGTTAATATTTCCTAAGTGAAATTAGTTACCCTTAACCATCATTATGGCTTTAACCCTTTAGGAAAACACAGAAATCCTAAAATCAAGTTATAAAATTGTTAATAATTCTCATTTCACTCATTTTAGTTTTGTCAGTTGGAGGAAAGAAAGGGAAGGAGATATCTTCTCAATGAGAAGATGATTTCTCAAGCTAGCTAGTTATCTAAGTTTTCTTTTTATCCAAGGTTTTGTTTTAATTCAAAATGTTTATTAATAGTTTCCTTGTACTTATTTCTAAGTTACTTTTTTCCTCATTTTTCTATTTGTTTAAAAAGAAAACTTAAAATCTTCATACTATCTTTTCTTTAAAGATATGCAAAAGGAATAGTTAAAATACTTTATGTTTTGAGTCCAACTCATTCACTTTTTGTGATGAGAAGATTTAAAATATCACATATTTAGGCAAAACTAACTATTACCATTTTTAATTACAGCTCAAACTGGTGGAGTTGGTTCAACAAGTTCATTTTAAAAGTGAAGGTTAACATTCTTCTGTTATGAGTTATTTGCATAGTTGATTGTGTTTAAGTGATTTTGTAGTTTCATCTGGTTCAAAGAAAGAAAAGATTTTTAGATCATTCATTGCATTACATAACATTCATAACAGAGATAAGTATTTCACTCACTACAATGATTATTCATTCACAAATGAAGTACATAAAAGGATAAACATTGCATTGAAAGAAATAATGATAGACCAAATATCCCACACAAGCCATGGGAATAGTTGAACAAATGCAAATATAGGAAAAATACTATGCATCTAAAGATAGGGAGGAAGAAGTCATAGCCATCATTGCCTTGTGGTGTCTTCAGTATCTAAGGTTGCCTTTTGTCCTTGCTCCTGATCTCTGATAAGACTTGCAAAAATTTGGGAAAGGTCCTATTAGAGCCCTGGTTATGAGATCTCAATGTGTCTATCAAAAGAGGCACAATACATTGCCTATAATGCATAGATCAGATGAACATCACTCACATGCAAAAAGAACTAAAAGAGAAACAATCATTGAACTTCATATTTTTATCTAATGCATTTGTTTCATGTGCAGGTATAGGAAAAGTAAGTTGTTGATTGGAAGACTAAGCATGTCATGTAGAGTAGGCTCCCACACGGGTTGAGCCTAGCATTCTTTTCTCCCTCTGATCTTGGAAAGAGATGAAATGGATTTATTGTATAGATTCATAAGTCTACATACTCATCTATGATTGAAAATCTAAACAAGATAGAGTATCCACCATACATCAGTAAGCAAATTGCTTAAGTAAGTGAATTTCAAAGCATGATGCATATTTTTCCTCATTTTTTTTATTAAATGTCAAGTCAGAAATTGAATCCCATAATAGAATTTCAGATGAGGAAATATATCCAATTATGAATCATATTTTTCTACTGAAGGAGATTTTAAGTACATGATAACACCTTGTGCTGATATGCTGATATAAAAGGTACATAATGTAATGCCAGTATGGCAGATTTTGTTCAATGTATCATTCAAAGTGCCTTCCTATAGAAAGGACAGATGGAATACAATATCAATATAAGAATCTTTCAAGTACATAATCAAATGTGTATCAACAATGTTTCATCTGGTAAGGGACATCCAACAACATGAAGGCAGCCATATCAATATTTTGCTACAGCTACAGGAGCTCCATATACAACAAATGAAATTGTATGAAGACACAAGTGCAGATATTAATGAGCCACAGAAATGCAGGGAGCTACATGAAAATGGATGCCACTTCATCAGGCAAATGTCATCAAGAAAATTTTAGTTATGAGCTACAGGAAGGAAGAAATCATCTAAAGATGCATATCTAGGTGAGGATGCAAAAAGAAGACTACATCATATGATTACAGAGAAAGCATGTTGAAGGAAGATTCAACTTATACAAACAAATATATCTCAGACCAGCAAAGGTAATCATAACAATGAAGCAAAATATACTGAAAAATATAGATATCACCAGTCTAGCCATGACCTTCAAAAGGTCAAATCTCATGGTATTGTGCATAGATCGAATGAAAAAGAGAAGGAAACAACAATGATGCAAAAAATATGTGCACAAGGTCCAAATATAGCCACACTCAGAAATAATGGAAAATGCATGACAATCATGGTTTTTAGTGATAAAATAATACAACAAAATGAGTGAAACCATTGTTTTGTCTATGAACTTGCTATCATTTATGCAAAAAGGTATCACATGTGGCCATGGATTTTGATTGCAAGGTATATTTTCTTCACAAAAGACAATACCCACATGGCGTTTCACATAGAATGTAGATACAAAGATAAAGGGAAACCATAAGTGTAGAGGACAAAAAGATGTTGAAGCTCATATATCAAGCATTCTTTTCAATGAAACAACGACCCAGCATACAAATTTTGAAACACAAAGTTTGAAGTTTGGGAGCAGCTTACCATGTTATGCTAGAGATGCATTTTTGAACCCTAAGATAATGCATTGAGGAGCTCAATCAGGTGAGGACATCCAGACATAGAGACAACAATGGAGCAAAACAAAAGAAAATGTATGAGGAACCAGTGGAGGCTACAGCTAAGAGCTAAAAAAAACTGATACTTAAATAAAGAATATGGAACGAAACTAGGTTCATAATGAATTACCTTGGTTTTATATTGAAGAATCTCCAGAAAAATGCCATAGAGATAGTCAAAAAGTTTAGTTTGTTAAAGCCCAAAGCACTAGTCGTGTCTACTAAGCAAATCTCGTTTCATCACAAGTGCAAGTAATATCATAATATTTGGACATAGTTGCATATATAGAAGGGGTTAAAACAACAAAAAGAAGCTCAAAAATACATTAGAGAGTTTGTTTTAGCCGCAGCATATAAGGTTCAATCTCTTAAAATGCAGGAAAATCTAGCTTAGATTCATGGTGAATGTTGGCTTACCTTGTAAAATCCTCAAAGTATGCTCACAGACAATGAAAATGGAAGGTCTAACTCCAAACCCTAGCACCTGTGGCAGCCATGGTGTGCAGAGCCTCTTTCCAATATTACAAAATACAAATGGCCCGAAAAGTTAGGGAAAAACATGTTTTGTCATTAGGGTTTCCTTCTTGCCCTAAGTGAAATATGGAGTTTTATCACATTAAGTTTATTTCTCCATTGACCAAACTAATGCCATTGTGATCTTTTGACCTTCCAATGCCTTAGAACCTTTTTGTTTAAATTTTAAAGGTAAGACCCCATGTCTATAGGCTTTAGGGTAATGAAATGAATTAGGGATTTTGATCATTTGCACCTTTAAATATCATTTGATCATTTAGACCTGAGCATGAGGATAAAGAGATTTTGTAGAGCTATTTAGAGGATAGCCTTCATAGGTCTTTTTTAAGCATATATTTGCCTTCAAATATTTTTATGATTTTTATAGAAAATCATATGACTGTTAAATATAGTATACTTGGAAAAATAGGAAAAATAAAAGCCTTGTATTTTTGTAAAAGAAAAGTCAAATCGAGCTAAATAAGAGACAAAAACTGCAAACATTGTAAAGATTTGTTTTAAAGCAATATTTTATAAATTGCTTTAAAATAAAAGCTATTTTTAAGTAGTTAAAACAAGAGGATCTTTTTTTTTTGGGTGAAGTTGACTAGATATGGACAAAAATATGATATCTTGGAGCAGATATGGATGAGATATGGCATGTTTTATTGGCACTTTTTGGTGGGACCCCTTTGGGGATGATTTTGGCAGCTTTATTCTTCAATTTGGAGACAGATTGGGGGCATTTTTGAAGGCTTTTTAGTGGAGCTCGGAAATGAATGAAGATACTAATTTTAGGAGCTTTTTTCCAGCTATTCCTGAGAGATCTTTTGGGATAGTATATATTTAGAGATAGTTAGTTTTTCTGAGGAGTTAGTTGATATCCTTGTTTCTTCTCTCTTGAGCATAGGAAGAGAGAATTTGTAAATTGATCTTGACTCATATTTTTCAGAGTTAGATCTACTCCTTCATTTCAATATAGCAAAGCATTCCTGTTTCACATTTATTACCTCCTTTATAACTTTGATTTAATGTTTTCACTGCGATTATGATTTCTAATCCTCTGATTATGTCTTGATGTTATTGAAATCTATGCATCTATTGCCCATCAATCCTAGTTGTGTGTTGTGTTTAAGTTAAACCTCCATAGGAAGTACTTTTGGATTGCTAGACTTAGGTGAAACTAAGAAGGTTATAGGATTGAGAGTTGTTTGTGGGTAAATATTTAGATTTTCAAGATCATCTTTAGATAAAAAATAGAATTTCATTTCATCTATTCCTCTTCCCTTTTCTTAGACAAGTCATTAGATTAGAAAATTATAAGGAGAACCATGTCCCTCTGGAGGTTCACTCCAACTTTTAGGCAACCCACAGGCCTAGGAGTGTTCCCATGTGTCAACAAATAACTCAGTCTTTGTAGCTTAGCATAGGGTGCATATCTAGTTGATAATAGTTTTTGGCATGCTCGGTGGACAAAAGCACATCTTTCCTCTCTTGTTCAGTATGAACAACAAGGTTGTCAGCCTTTTAGAGGTAAAAATAGCATACTTGGTGACTCAAATCTTTGATTTTCACAGTAGATATAGTGAATAGCACATGAAGAAGGTCACATACTAAAGGACCAGGTGTTTTCTTTAGTATCAATAGCCTTTGGAGGCAAAATTATCAAACACCTTGGCAACTCTAAGTAAATGGCCAGGACCGTATCCTTTTGTTGCATTTAATGGGGCAACCCGGTTACAACTTGTCCAACATGATGACATTCCTGCTGCAGCCCTCAAAGGACTACCATACCTTCACTAGAGAGGATCACAACCACAATTGTTGAGCACATTCAGGATGTGGCAACACTGTGTTCAGTACATAATGTTACCCAAGAGAACATAGCAATTGGATTATTGGCTACATTACTAAAGGGTAAAGCTTTGTGGTGGTTTAGAAGACTCACAATAGGCTCAATCACATCATGGGATGATCTAGGAGATGGATTGCACAAACAGTTTAAGGACAAATCTGATCTTTTGTCTCTGCTTTAGCAGTTGAGTACCATTAAGAGGGCTCCACATGAACATATGTTTGATTTCAATTACCATTTCCAGAAGACTTTGGATAGGATGCCCGTGATGGTAAGGCCTACACCACAACATGCCTTTTTATTCTACCTAGAGCTTTAAATAGAGAAATATTTGTTATGATCCAGGCTCTGGGTGGATCTGCCCTTCCCAATGCTTTTGAGATTTTTGTTAGAGCAAAAAACTGCCTTATTCTAGCAGGGAGAATAGCCCCAAGGCCTCCTTACCCATTTTTCTACAAATCCATCTGCCTGAGCCCATGGAATTTCCCCTTTTAGCTATTGTCCCAACTATTCCAACCATAGGACACTAGGATGCTACTCAAGAGACTATTGTTCTAGTCCAAACTCAAGAATTCTAACAGCTTCAAAAACATATTAAAATCATGAAAAATGAGTTTGTTAATTTCAAAAGACAAATTAGTCAAGAACATAAGCCATACCAAGCCCCTGTACTCAATCTAATCAGCCAAATAGGGCACCCTTCCAAACTAATCCATAGGGCCTAAGAAGAGATTATAACCCTGAGGTGGTTTTCATGAATTGG